>JAEOAD010000021.1:26958500-28324000 GCA_036365145.1 Orientallactaga sibirica | reverse complement strand
ATTCAGATTCACAGTTCATACCTTTTTACAATGAAGAGAATTTTATGTCTATTATCCTATCCCAGAGAAAGGAAAATTTATAACTGGTGGCTATTAAAACTCAGACTGAATGGATAAAACATGATTGCTTGATCCCACAGGAGGAAAAGCCACAGGATGAAGCCCGATCTGAGATTCCCAGTGTGGAACCCAGTAAGTATGTGGCACTGAGCTGATAATGAATATTACTGTGTCTTTGGAATAATCTAATCCAAAATTATATCTCAGATACATGACAGATATCTGGAAGCCAAAATACATCAAGATGTTGCAGATGGAGTGTGCAGTGATCTGTGAAGCGATTGAAAGAATAAAAAAAAAAAAAAAAAAAAAAACCCTGCTATAAAGATAGCTTGAATGACACTTGAAAAATATATAGCTGTTTCTCTATCCACGAATGAGAATGTCAGGTAGTGTTTTAATTCCTCTGGTGTGGACTTGGCACAAGTAATTATCTTAGGAGTATGAAGTATTTAACAGGTTATAAAGTAAATTATATATTATGTGGAAATAAGGACCCACACTAAAGTCAAATGACAGTAATTATGTTATTGTACAGTGTAGATATAAACACTAAGAAGCACAGAACCTCGATCACCTAAATAAGAATATCAAGGAGAAAAGAATGGCCCCAAAACTCATTCAAATGTATGTTTGCTATAGGCTAGAGGAAAGCAAACACTTTGAAGCCCATCTATAAGTTTGGAGGCTGGTGTCTTTGCTTGGCTTGTTAGAGTGTTTCCAGGAATAAACAAACAAACAAACAAACAAACAAAAAACAGTTAACCTGTGGAGAATTCTAGGGTGCACTGTATGTGGTCTGTATATCGGCTATGGGGACCAATTATCATAACCCTGGACCAGTTGGCTTTACTATGACAATTGGTAAGGATTAATCTTTGAGAATAGAAAAAACAGAAGCAAGAGAAAACTAAGAAAAAATAAAATTATTTGTATGGTCTTGGTAGATGCAATCTTACAAAATAAGGTTATTCCTTGTTTGTATCCTCCTTTTCACCTCCTCACGTGCCCATCCAGTAATTCGGCAAAACTGGCTTTACTGATTCACTCTTGGTAATGTCTTATTGGTCTCTTCAATCTAACCTGTATTAATATTATTCTATCATCTTCTTTTTAAAAAATATTGCAAGCCAAGTGTTTTGGCTCATGCATATAAACTCAGATTCAGGAGGATGAAATAGGAAGGTAGCCTTGATTTCAAGGCTTGCTTGGTCTACAGAGAAAGTTTCTGGTCAGCCTGGGCTGGAGAAAGACCTGGTCTCAAGAAGCAACCCAAAAATTGTATATAATTTTCAAATTATCACCAGCACCACTTTTCCTTACTTTACATTATCTCTAATGAGTGAAAAGACTTAATCCCCACACATGTCACATTATTCTCATGATAAAATCCTTTAGACCTCAACAACACTTTTGAATCCAAATCTAAAATACATACATTTGTCTAGATTTGACTTGTAATTGCCCTTTGGCTTCATATATGTTAGTGCTCTTTGTTTGTGCCAAGCACCATGTTTTTATTACTCCACACTAGTTTAAAGTTGGTATGTGAAGTAAGAAATTCCTTCGGTACAGTATGTATTTGTA
The DNA here is from genome assembly GCA_036365145.1 of Orientallactaga sibirica. Lineage (NCBI taxonomy): Eukaryota > Metazoa > Chordata > Mammalia > Rodentia > Dipodidae > Orientallactaga > Orientallactaga sibirica. Next base: position 28,322,353 of record JAEOAD010000021.1, on the reverse strand, counting down.
TTTTAGATTTTGTTTCCTGAGTCTACTACTATTACTCCTTAAAGAATCGGACTATTATACAGAATATATCATGACATATTCCTTTCTCAATAGTTCAACTACATTAATATACCTGTCACTTCTTGTATATTAGCTTCATGGAAGAATGGACTATTTTATTAATAGTTACTTGAATATAGATGTTCAGGGTTTATGGTGAATTCCCAATTAGACTTAGATTAAATTCACATCCAAATGTGGGGATGACAAAGAAAAAGGTATCAGAATCTTTTTAGCAGTAAGTATCCTAGAATCTGTATCCTAGAACTGTATCTCCTCAATATTATCACATACTAGTTACATTAACATAGACATATCAATTTAGTAATTTTTCTTTGTTTCCACATAATCAAAATTGGATTAATAAACATAGCTACTATAATATATCAATTTATGATTTAAATTAAATGAGTGAAAACATCCAAAGAGAACTGGGGAAATGATTCTGTGGTTAAAGATACTTGCTTGCAATACTTGCCAACTGGGGTTCAATTCCTCAGTACCCACTTAAATTCAGATATACAAAGCTGTGTATGCCTCTGTAGTTCACTGGCCATGGCAAGAGGCTCTAGCATGACAAAACTCACTTTCTTTTTTTCTCCCACACACAAATACATAAAAAAAAACATATTTTAAAAAGTAAAATAAAAACATGTAAAGCACTGAGACAATGTCCTACACAGAAGAAACAGGAAACAATTGTTTGTGATGATGATAACACAGGTGATGTTGATGATGCTAGTGTCTGCCATTTAGAAAAGAAACTACTCCTCTATTGCTATATCTTTTTGGAAATTATGGGAAGTGGAAATTTAACTAACATGTATCAAGCTTTGTTACTTACAATGCTATTTTACTTAATACATATAGGTTATTTTCATTAGGAAGAAAAGAAAGGAGGAAAAGGGACTATGTTCACATTGGACCTGTATGCACATTGGCTTCGAGGAATTCTGTTTAAACTAGTACATGGGTATTAAATTCTGATAACATCTAATTTACACAAGTGAGTATGGAATGTTTCCAAATTCTATGTTCATAATTATTGAAATATTAAGTATTTCTAAGCACCCTAAATTACCTGACCTAAACTGGGGCATATCTTAAGAAAAAAAATTGTTTCTTTCAATTGCTAGTTATTGGAATTCTCTTGTGCTATGAAAGAAATTTAAAATTTGGAAATGATAAAGAAAGTGTTCTTACTACTTTGTTTTTCTTAAGGCACCTGAGTAAGTTCTTTCTTTAAAGAGCAAATAAAACAGTCAGATGGGAAAGATCAGGAACAAACATACATCACTAAATATTCCATATTTAAAGAACTGGGTTGGGATTGGAGTGTAATATATTATATACATATTTTTACAGTATATCTCTATTGCTTTATTATAATAACACATATAAATGGGAAAAGAGAAAAATCTATGAGGATCTATTTAAGATTTTTTTTCAAAATAACCACTTGGTAACCAGCATCCAACTAAAAAACTATATCCGAATCCTCCTTATACTCTCTCCATCTATAAATATAGGTCTATTTTTGGTATAATGTATATGTTTTATAAATTAAGCTGTACTTTTCAACATCAGCATGCATTCAAATCACCTAGAAGTATTCTTAAACATAGGAATTTGTAGCCCAACCTCTATATTCTCTAAAGTAGTAGGTTTGGAGTAGGTCCAAGAATTTGCATTTCTGACAATCTGTCATGTGGCACAGATGCAAATAGCCAAAGCACTCACACATTGCATACCATTTATTTTTTTCATTTTCAGACATGTCTCACAATTACTTAGACATTATACACTAGAAGGAAAGTTGGGATATTCTGTATATAGACCTGGTCATGTGTGCGGTTAGTTAGACATTACTAGATAAATTTAAATTATGAGGTCATGATTTTGGCATATAATTGTATATAATTCAAGGTACAAGAGCAATATTATCAATACTACATTTCCACTAGCAAAACACACGTCTAGTTGCTTTGCACATCTAATGGTTTCACCATTTTAAAATATCATTCTAAATATTTTATGGTCTTTAGGATGAAACAAGTGTTTGTCATTTTGTTTGGAGTTAGAAATACCTGGAACAATAGTGAAGTACACCTTTGGCTTGTCTGTGATATTGTTTCCCCAGAGGACTGAGGGAGAAATCTTTTGGTGGCAGGGAAGCAGGAGAAAGTAAGCTGAAATCTAGTATTCCCCTTTTCTGCTCCCTGATCCTCTCTGATGCAAGGAACAGCCCTATGCTCATGCTGCCACAGAGTTACCTCCTACCACCCCTTTTCCGTCATGGACAGTGTGCAGTTAAACCATAAGTTTAAGTAAAGTCATCTTCATTTAAGTTGTTTCTTATTAGGTATTTAGTCACAGTTATAAGAAAAGCAAGTAACACAGTGTTTAGTTGTGCTATTTCTGATAAGTAATATCATTGACCATATATCCCATGCTTTACTTGTTCTCTTTTGAAGAGCCATTTTAATATTTTTTCCTCGTTTATACAGTTTTCACTTAACAATCTTCAGGATATTTTTTAGGGTATTTTTTTTTGGGGGGGGGATACTGAGATTGTCTCTATGACACTTTTCAGCACATATGGAATACATAGGTCTTATAGCGGTGCCCATTCTCTAAGGCTAAAATAAGGCTAAAAGTGAATATATCCCGGTTGTCTAGAATGAGAGAAATAGATAAAAGATGAACAAAATTGATTTCAGATGTATGTGTGTATATGATATGTGTATGTATGTGTGTAAGAGTGCGTGTTTATGCATGTTTATATGTATGTGCATGAATGTGTGTGGGCTGGTGCACATTCACTACTATGCAGGCACATATAGAAGTCAGAGGTAAAAATCAGGTATTTTTATCACTCGTGACCTTATTGTTGAGACTGTGTGTCATTAAACATGGAGCTTTCCATTTGTCTAGACTATTTAGCCAGCAATACTTCTGGCTCTACCTCCTCAGTATTGGGATTTCAGGTGTGTTGCTCTGTTCAACTTTTACCTGGAGCTGGGATCACCCTCAGGCCCTCACACTTTTGCAGCAAACGTTTTACTGACCAAGTCATCTCTCCAGCTTCAAGATTTCCATAATCTCAAGAGACATTTTTGAAAATGAGGGTTTCAGCTGCAATCAATGAATGTCTGAGTTTGGGGTACAGTAGAGGCATTATCATAGAAACCAGGGCAGCAATGACTTGAGTATAGAATAATCCCTTCTTAGTACCTTAAACTTGGATAATATCACCAAAATTTAGTCACAGGCAGTAAAAAACAACAACTCTTTTTTTCCTGCACCCAACAGACTGATTCTTGAAAATGGGTATGAATTTGTTATTTCTTATGCTATGAATTCATTCATAAAAGCTACAGGGATTATGCCTGATGTCACTTTTGAAATAAGATCTCATTTCATTTTATACAAAAAATCAATTTTAATATTTGTTGGAATTTATGTTTTTGTTGTTAATTTCCCCAACTTTCAAGATAAATAGTAAAGTTATATGTTTCTAGGACTTGAAAAGTTCTAACGTGCCAGGTGTGGTGGTGCATTCCTTTAATACCAGCACTTGGGAAGCAGAAGTAGGAGGATCACCGTGAGTTTGAGGCCACCCTGAGACGACAGTTCCAGGTCAGCCTGGGCTATAGTGAGACCCTACCTCAAAAATAAAATAAAATAAAATTAAAATTAAAAAAATAAAAGAAAAGAAAAAAGAAAAGAAAAGAAGAGTTCTAGTGCTATAAAGCAAATAGTTCACAATATTAATTCTCTAATATGTGTTGTTTGCCTATAATAATTTTTGACTACATACCAGTAACACTATATGGAAGGGTACAGAGAAATTCCTAAAACATTCCATATGCACTTGAGCAATAAATGTTGAATGTGTATTTGGAGAATGCTAAGAAGAGGAAAATCGTGACTATGTGGATTGTTCTTAAACCAGTGTTCCAAGGATTATGACTGTTCTAAGTTTTTCCTTTAAAGGTAATATATTCAGGGCTGGAGAGATAGCTCAGTGCTAGCTTGCAAGTCTGCTGGCCAGGGATTGATTTCCCATAGCCCATGTAGAACCGATTTATAAAGTGGTTCATGTTGCTGGGTTCATTTGCAGTGGTAAGAGGCCCTGATGCACCCGTTCATATTTCTGTCTCTTTATCTTTCCTTGCAAATAAATAGACACAACAAAGTTTTTAAAATTTTTTAAATCTTGAAAAGTCACAAAAACATTTTCCTCATTCTCTTTAGATTTCAGAAATCAAACTATGTCTGTGCTGATTTTTTAGACGATTGTTGCTGTTGTTGCTTTGTGGTTTGGAATTTGGGTCTCATGGACTAGTGGCCATGAAGCTGCAAATGATTTAAACTTTGGATCCACCTGATTCTCTTTCCTCAGTGGTGGCGTGGCAGGGAATCACCACCTTTCTTGGCCTTGTTAGTGAGATTGTTTTTAGTTTGGCCTTTTGAACTGTTCAGAGGATTTCCTTAATTCATGGTTTATTATAATCTTTGGCTAAGGTCATCATTTTTTGGACTACTCTATATGTTTTATTATCTATTTTACCAGAATATATAGCATAACATTTTTTGCTTTAGTCCTTCAGTATTTCAACTCTTTATTACAGTGTGCTTAACTTGACCTAAAGTTTTACATGTGCCGTCCTCTACAAGTTTCTAGTCTGGATCCTACACCTTTGTCTCACTGACTCTCCCACACTGATGTTCAATTTCAGAGTTTTGTATGGAAGACATTTTGGAGTCCCGTTATCTAGAGGAGATTCCTCTGTTATGTGGCTTAAGAAGCCATGTATTTTCCAGAGTCACTCAACTAGGCCAAAAGCAACATGGCAGCAGAAAATATGTTACTGCTATTCACCATAATAAGCCTAACTACATACCCTAACACATAAATGATAAAAACACTTCTATGAACTAGTCTCCCTGAAGTTGACACTTTGAAGCCTTAATCCCAAAAGTGATATTATTAGGGGATGTAATTTAGTTCAGGTGAGATTAATTGGTTGGTGCTCTTCAGTGAAATGATTATAAAGCTTGCTCCTTCTCCGGTGAGAGAGAGGTGAGCTGCAACATGAAAGATATCACCAGAACCTAACCATGATGACACTCTATATCTTGTACTTCTGGCTTTCAAAACTTTGAGAAAATAAATTTCTCTTATGTATATATCCCAGTTTATGAAATGTGAAACCCACACTAACTAATGAGTATATTTGATGAGGAGACAAAGAGTATTTTACACACAAATTAATGACATGAAGAAAGGTAAACATGTAGATTGTCTATGTGCTCAACAATATAAATGCTTCTGAGGGACAGTGGATAAGCCTTATACTCTCATGAGTTTTGGAAGATAGAAGATTTCTTAAGGAAAAATGCCCATCCATTGTAAACTCTACTCAGGAATGATTTCTTTAAAGAAAGGGGTTTCATAAGTTTAAAAGTCTTCATGTTGTAACATCAGTGAATGGTGGTCCATTAAATATTTTTAAGTCAGTATAGTTTTTCCTCTTAAAAATGCATATGTAGGAAGTTCAGTAGTTAAAAACACTTGCTTGTAAAGCTTGCTGGTTGTGGTTTAATTACCAGCCACTTATGTAAAAGCATGCCCCAAAGTGGTGTATAATCAGGCCTTCCATTTTCTGTGGCAAGTAGCCCTGGTGCATGCATATACATGTACACACACACACACACACACACACACACACGCACACACTCATAAATATTTACAATATATTTTGCTTCTACAATGAGCACTCATATTAAAGGTCTGTGGGTTAATAATGATTGTTATCTCTTTGAGGTCAGCAGGGTTTTGCTCTATGTGACTGCAGCCTCTTTCTTGTACCTAGGCAGAAGAAATGGTCATTGTAGAAGACAGCTTCAGATGTTGAGATAACCCTCCCAACCTGATACAATTTTTTGGAGAAAGAAGTGATTTATCTGAAACTTACATCTCCAGGGGAAGTTCCATAATGGCAGAAGTTTTCCCCCCTTTCACCGGTCCAACCAGAGAGAAAAGTCACTACCTAAAGTAAACAAGTACACTACAGGCAAAGCTCAAACACTTTGCATATCTTTAGGCTGGAATTCCAAATCTACCCCCAAATCTTAAGGCTGGACCCTAGGGCCAGATCACAGTGACACCTCCTCCAGCCAAGCTTTAAATAATCTCCTGAATCAATTAGGGACATCCATTCAAACCATCACTGTCACTATCTGGATTGTGCTGATTTTATGCTTGTTTTATAATACAGTCATACCTTTATGTTTTAAGCATTGGCTTAGCTAAATTAATTTTAACTGATAATTACAGATAAAATTGAACATCTTCATGAAGTGACATGATATTTTGATCCATGTATACCCTATATAATGTTTAAATGAGGTCAACCTTATCTATCTCTGCCAGCATTGATTATATATATTGATCAAGTTTTCAGAATAATTTATCCTAGCTTTTAAAAATATGTAGCATATTATAATTACATATAGTTACCCTACAGTGCATCAAATACCAGGTATTCTTTATCCTGCTCTCATGAGGGTGAAAGAAATCCTGGGGCTCCACCTGGAGCTATAAAAGGCTCTACTCACAATGGGCACATTAATATGTACACATACTCCATTGATCAAGCCAAGAGAAATAGTCAGACACATGAGGTTTTTGATTTACCCTTCTTGCTTAGTAGAAGGAAGGAATTTGGTGAAAGCAATAATTCTTTATATCATATTATTTCACTAAGTACCTAAATCCAATATTTTATTTTAATACTTTATAAACAGGTAGTTTAAGCATGAATATTAGCATAATTAATACAATAAAGGGAAAAGGCCAGATTCCTGTTTCCTGGCTCCTCCTAGTTCCTTGGTCCCCATAGGTTTCATTGTGCCTTGGTTGGAGAAGCTTGTCCCTGTGTGGGCTCTGGAATCAAGCCTTTTGTTCTGGTATCTTGACTGGCCAATTGGTACCGACATCCCTGTTCACCTGAGTCAGAGGGTGCATGGGCCAAGACAAAAACTTGCTTCTGTGTTGGAGAGATGGCTTAGCGGTTAAGGTTCTTGCCTGTGAAGCCAAAAGGCCCCAAGTTTGATTCCCCAGGACCCATATAAGCCAGATGCACAAGGTGGTACATGCATCTGGAGTTCATTTGCAGTGGCTAAAGGCCCTGGCATGCCTAATCTCTCTCTCTCTCTCTCTCTCTCTCTCAAATAAAAAAATTTAAAAACCTTAAAATTAAAAAAAAAAAAAACTTGTAAAAAAAAAAAAAAAAACCACCTTGCTTCCTCCTCAATAAAATTAAGAGTCTCCCTAAAATGGGTAGACTCCAATGCCAAAAGCCACTGAAAGTCAGAAAAGTGAGAGATCTCCACCAAGGATGCCTACTCCTACAATGAAACCCTCCAATGAAAACATAGAAAAATCAATAGAAATTCAATCTCAAATGAAAACACAACACCAATGAGTCCCTGATCAAAAAAATCACTAAACTGAAAGCAAACCATCAAAGAACCAACAAATGAATCAATAAAATTGAACAGAATCATCTCTTACAGCATTCAGCTTTTGACAATAGGCCTGACTTGATTGAAGAAAACATTAAAATCATAAAAAGAGATATAAATTAATTGAATATGAGTCAAAAATGGAAGATCTCAACAACCATTTGATTAAGCTTAATAAAGACTTGATCAAATTCAAGAATGAATTGTCAGAAGCATCATGAAAATCAGAACTTGAACTAAAATCTTACCTTAAGAAGTCATGAACACAATGCAAAATAACACAATAGAGAACAACAATCAAATATAAATTATGAAAACCTCTCCAGAACCCCTCAGCAACAGAGTTACTCTTGTGGAAGACAGAACCTCTGACCTGGAAGACAAGACAGAAGAAACTGATCTTGAGGCAAAAAACTTCACTAAGTTCAAAAAAATTAAGTGAACAGAATATAAGAGAACTATGGGATACCCTAAAACAACCAAACATGGGATCATTGGTATACCATGTAGGAGAGGAAATCCAAGCCAGAAGCATACAGAACATTTTCAACAAAATTATTGAAGAAAAATTTCTGAATCTCTCAAAAGAAAGGCCCATCCAGACACAAGGAACCCGCAGAACACCAAACAGGAACAGAGAAGAAACTCTCCAAGGCACCTCACAGTTAAAACTCTTAACAATGAAAACAAATAGAGAGTATTAAAAGCAGCAAGAGAGAAACAACTCACAAAATACAAAGGCAATTCCATCATAATTATGTCAGATTTCTCAATGGAAACCCTGAAAGCCAGAAGGGCCTGGAATGGAACACTTCAAAGTCTAAAAAACTATGGCTTCCAACCTAACCTACTCTTCCCAGCAAAAGTATTCCTCATAATAAATGATGAAAGGAAAAATTCCATGAAAAAAGTCAACTCTATGATTATATGAACACCAAGCCAAACCTACAGAAAATACTATGCCATACTCCACACAGAATAGTCAAACAACCAATCTCAAGAGCCAAGAAGAAGATCACAATAACCAAAATAGACCAGGCTCAACATAGTACAAAACACAAGAAATTACCAAAACCCATAAAACACCTCATTATGTCAGGGATTAATTCAAACCTCAAATAATAACCTTAAATAGTAATGGTCTTAACTCACCCATCAAAAGCCACAAGTTATCAGGGTTGGACCTTCTATCTGCTGGACCCTTCTATCTGCTGTCTTCAAGAAACCCTCCTCACCACTAAAAATAGACACCTCCTCAGGGGGAAAGGATGATAAATGATATTCCAAGCAAATGGAAATAATAAAAAAAAAAAAAGATGTGGCTATACTAATATCTGAAAAATAGACTTCAAACCAAAAGTAATCAAAAAAGACAAAGTAGGCCACATCTTACTCATTAAAGGAATGATACAACACGAGGACATCACAATCATAAATCTATATGTACCAAACACAGGTGCACCACAAATTATAAAACAAAAACTACTTGACAACAAAATAGAAAAAATACCAATACATCATAGCTGGAGACATTAATACTCCACTATCATCAACAGACAGGTCATTCAAGCAAAAAATCAACAGGGAAATAATTGATTTCAGCAACATCATAGGTCAACTAGACCTAAGGAACATTTATAGAACTTTCCACCCCAACTCTACAGAATATACATTCTTTTCAGCAGCCCTCAGAACCTTCCTCCAAATTGACCGTATGTTAGGTCATAAAGCATGCCCCCATAAAGTTAGCAAAATTGAAATAACTTCCTGAATCATGTCAGATCATAATGCTTTAAAGGTAGAAATTAACAAGAGACATTTCAAGAACTCTACCAGCTCTTGTAGACAAAACAATACAATTTTAAACAATGAATGGATCATAGAAGAAATCAAAATGAAATTGTAAAATTCCTAGAATTGAATGATAATGAAAACAAAACATACTAAAGCATATGGAACACAATGAAGGCAGTCCTAAGGGGAAAATTCATAGCTCTGAATGCCTTCATTACAAAGACAGAGAAATCCCAAATTAATAACTAAACTATCCATCAAAATGCACTGGAAAAACAAGAAGAATCCAACCCAAAGAGCTCCAGATGGAAAGAAATAATCAAGACTAGAATAGAAGTTAATGAATTGGAAACTAAGAAAACAATTTAAAATATAGATGAAACAAAGATCCTGTTCTTTGAAAAAATAAACGAGACTGACAAACCCCTGGCCAAATTGATCAAGCAAAAAAAAAAAAAAAAATAGAAGTCTCAAATTAACAAAATTGGAAATGAAAAATGAGAGTTCATAACAGATATCAATGGTATTGGAAGAATCATCAGGGCATACTTACCAAACCTCTATTCCACAAAATTGAATAATCTGGAAGAAATGGGTGAATTCCTGGACACATACCACCTACCAAAACTAAACACAGATCAGATTAATCTTCTAAACAAACTTATCACATCCATGGAGACTAAAATGTTAATTAAAAAACTCCCCTGAAAAGAAAAGTCCAGGACCAGATGGCTTCTCAGCTGAATTCTATTAAAGCTTCATTGAAGATCTGAAATCAATTTTTCTCACAATTCTTTGCATAATCTGAAACCAAGGAATCCTCCCCATCTCCTTTTATGAAGCTAGCATCACCCTAATACCAAACCAGATGGAGATGCAACAACAAAAGAGAACTATAGGCCTATATCCATGATGAACTTAGATGCAAATATCCTCATCAAAATCCCTGCAAACTAAATTCAACAACACATCAAAAGCATTATCCATCTTGACTAAGTAGGCTTCATCCCATGGATACAGTGATGGTTCAACATATGGGAAATGAGTCAATGTAATATACAACATAAATAAACTTAAGTATAAGAACCACATCATCATCTCAATTGATGCAGAAAAGGCCTTTGACAAAATACAACAACACTTCATGATCAAAACACTGGACAGAATAGGAATGGAGAGTTTATGTCTCAACACAATAAAGGCTGTATATGAAGCACCTAAAGCCCAAATAATACATAATGAGGAAAGACTCAAGGAGTTCCTACTGAGACCGAGAATAAGACAGGGGTGCCCACTATCATCATGTCTCTTCAACATAGGGCTGCAAGTATTAGCCCAAGAAATTAGACAGGAGAAAGAAATAAAAGGGATTCAAATTGGAAAGGATAAAATCAAGTTAGCCCTATTTGCAGATGGCATGATTATGTACAGAAGTGACCCAAAAGTCTTTATCTCAGAACTTCTAAAGGTGATTAATTCCTTCAGGAAAGTGGCAGGATACAAAATCAATACAAAGGACAAATATACAGAGAAAGAAATCAGTGAGGCTGTCCCATTTTCAATAGCAACAAAAAATTAAATACCTTATAATGACACTAATCAAGGATGTGAAAGACCTATATAATTAAAACATAAAAAAAAACTGAAGAAAGAAAATTTGAGAAGATGGAAAGACTTCCCATGCTCCTGGATAGGTAGAATTAATTGTGAAAATGGAAATTCTATCAAAAGCAATATACAGATGTAATGCAATACCAATAAAATACCAGCATCATTCCTCACAGAGATTGAAAAATGATCTCAAAATTCATATGGAATGGCAGTAGGCATTGGATGTTCAAATATATCCTCAAAGAAAAGAAAAGAAGAGAAAAGAAGAGAAAAGAAAAGAAAAGAAAAGAAAAGAAAAGAAAAGAAAAGAAAAGATCTCTGGAGGTATCATCATACCTGAACTAAAGCTATATTACAAACCATAGTAACAAAAATAGCATGGTACTGAAATGACAACAGAAACATAGAACAATGAAACAGAATTGCAGACCCAGACTTTAGGTCAAGTAACTACAGCTACTTGCTCTTTGAAAAAAAAAAAAATGCCAATAATGTAGATGGGAGAAAAGAAAGCATCTTCAACAAATGGTGTTGGACAAATTGATTGACCATATGTAGAACAGTGAAATGAAACCCACTCATTTCTCTATACACAAAAATCAAGTCCAAATGGATTAAAGACCTCACTATAAGACCTGAAACTCTTCTCCTAGTGGAATTAAAATAGGAGATACAATGCATGAAACAGGACTGGGAAAAGACTTCCTGAACAAAAACCCAGTATCCCATGAAAGTAAACAAGCACTGGGATCTCATGAAGCTCAAAAGCTTTTGCACAGACAAACATTCCATAAGCAGAGCCAATAGATTACACACTGAATGGAGGCAGTCTTCCCTAGCTCTATCACTGACAGGAACCCCAATATCTAAAGGAATCAAAAAAACTGAACAATAAAAAAAAATCAAACAACCTACTCCAAAAGTGGGCAGAGAACTTAATAGGGAGTTTTCAGAGGAAGAGTTACAATTGGCTAACCACACTTAAGAAAGTGTTCCACATCCCTAATCATTAGGGAAATCCAAATTGAAACAACTATGAGATTCCATCTTAACTCAGTAAAAAAAAAAATCACATGAAAACGAATGTTGGTGAGGATGTGGAGAAATAGGAACACTCATTCACTGTTGGTGGGAATGTAAGATGCTACAAACACTATGCAAATCAATATGGAGACTTCTGAAAAGGATGAATATAGAGTTACCAACAGACCCTCCTATTCCCTTACTGGGCATTTAACCAAAAAGCTCCACACATCAGCCCAGAGATATTTGGCAACCATGTTTATAGCTGCTCAATTAATAATAGCTAAGAATTGGAATCAACCTAGGTGCAGATCATTGGATGAACAGATAAATAATATGTGGTATATCTACACAATGGAATTCTACTCAGCAGTAAGAAAAAAAATGACACAATGAAATTTGTAAAAAAAAAAAATGGTTTAACTTGGAATAGATCATACTAAGCAAACTCACACAATCACAGAAAGACAATTGTCATATAGTCTCACTCATCTGCAGTTCCTAACCTGTATTAGCCCGAGTTGCTGACATACCTAAATGGCATATTGAGGCTTGAACAATAGAGTGAGTAGAGCTTGGGGGAATGGTAAGGGTGGGGAAATACATAAAACTGAACCCAAATTGAACTCGTACCATAAACACCTATATCCTACAAGTTAGACTAAAAGGTTGAACCCTGAACAGGACCTTAGGGGGAGTACCTGAATCTCAAGGCCATGGTGAGGGTGAGATGAAGCCTAACCATAAATTTCTCCTGTTTTTCTTTTCTTTTTTTTTTTTTTTTTCTGTCTTTTTCCTTTTTCTTTTCCCTTGGTGCTGGCCTATAACTCCCTGTACCAGGACACGGTTAACATCCACAATGAGCTGTTGATCAGAGAGACCTACAAGTTCTCCCAAAACAAACAAGACATATTTCTGTCAGAGCACTTGATTACCCACCGGATTTTAATGGTAAGACTACTGCTGAAGACACCATACACTGTTGGAAGGCACTATGTGAGCTACCGGGGGGAAGTGGCCAACATCTGTCTGAGCAACTCAAGGTCTACGCTACTCAGAAGCAAAAAACCTGACGGGATGCTCACACAAGTGAAATAGTGGCACACAGCCATGGTGGGTTACCAGCTGCTCTTGGATTGGCTAAAATGTCCACCCAGTGGAAAGGAAAACATATCTGGAACTGGGAAACAATCAGAATCATACCCAGATAATGATTTTGCTGTCCAATGTCAAGTTCCTACTAATCTTGGACTATAAGTGGGTCTACACCCTTTAAATTCTCTCTAAATTAATAATGGTTACACCATTTAATTGGTGCTGACATCACTCTCCATTGATGACTCTGCTTCTCTTTTTCATAAGGGAGTGGGATCTGAGGAGGTAAATGACCCAGCATACTTCACCCCAGCCCAAGCTGAAACCACAGAGGAATTGGGGAAATGAGCAAGAGTGCTGCTTTCTCAGTGATCCTGATATCAGCACAAGGGTAAAAGAGATAGACACTGAGGGCACTCAACACCTACCAATCCAGAGATCTGGAGGCACTTAAGAGCCCCTCACTGAAGTAGACTTAAAATGCCCCCAACATGGCTCAGGGAATTTTATAGAAGAGGGTATGGAAAGATTGTTAGAGCCACAAGTTGGGACATTATGCACAGAGACATTGCCTCTTCCCCATAACTGAGTGCTACCCCCTCAATGCATGACCCACAATCCCCATGGGGTTAACCTGCATCCCCAATGAGGATGGCATCTTCAGAAAAGGGGTAAGGATGAGGGAAAGGATGGTACCAACATATGTTGTTTACATACTAGTATGTCCATATCTAACAAAAATAAATTTAAAAAATTAAATAAAATAAATGGGGTTAGCCAGTAGGAAACTATTTAAAACATTGATAGTAAGTTTTACAAAAAGGTCAGGAACTAGAGAAAAATAATGAAAAACATGATAATAAGATTTGCTGGAATTAATGAAGATAGGATCGAAAAAATAATAAGCTGGTAGCTACCTGTTGAATTTCAAATAAGAAGAACTTTGTCCTAAACAGTATATAGTATAGTGTGGTTTGGGGAAAACTTTGTGGTAAAGCAAAGTTTCTTGTAAATTATTGCTGTCTAATAGGTAATAGGCATTATATTCTTTTAAAAAGATATTTATATTTTATTTGAGAGAGACTGCAAGAAAGAGGCAGAGAGAGAGAGAGAGAGAGAGAGAGAGAGAGAGAGAGAGAGAAATGGACATTCCATGGCCTCCTGTCACTGCAAATGAACTCTAAATGCATGTACCACTTTGTGCATCTGGCTTTTCATGGGTACTGGGGAATTGAATTCAGACCTTCAGTCTGTGTAAATAAGATCTTTTAGCCTATAAAGCATTTCATCAGCCCAGTATAGAAGGCATTATGTTCTAATAGTCATACATTAGAAGAATATTTTTGTTGTGAAAATTTTAAACATATGAATAGGCTTATTAGGTTGGTATTTTGAAGACATTAATAACCCATTTGGATTACTTTCTGAAAACATATGTAAGGAGTGATTATATGAAATGTAAGCCATAATAAGGACACATTTGTTCTTTAAAATTGCTTTAACACAATGCAAAACTTACTACAGTGAATAGTAATTAAATTAACTAACACTTATCATAATTAAAATATATTCATAGTACTTTGAATATAAAATATCCACTGTATAGGTTTTTTGAAATTTATGCTGTTTTTGAAAACTACCAAGGACTAGATAAAATATAATAAAAGATCAGTTTTTAAGACATTAATGTGGCAAAACCAGCTTTCAGATGTTCAGCCTTCAAGACTGGCCTGTGCTGTGACAGTGAAATTTGTCATTTTGTGGGTGATGGATGAGACTGCTAATCAATTAAGCAATTTAACAAAAGGAGAGGGAGTGAAGGGATGACATTGCAAATGGGTAAGAAAAGAATGAGCTGGCCACTAATGTTTTTGAAAGACAGGAAATTTCATGCTAATCCCTCAGGAAATGATAGTTTTACTTAAAAGTACAATATAAAGGCATGGATGATCTGTGTTTTGACTAGTATATTATAATATTATATGATATATAAACTTGTTGCTGTGTCTATACACATGCTATTTAAGGCTGAGTTTGACTTCCTTATGTTATATTTGAATCCTTGTGGACTAATTTATTTATTATAAAACAAACGTACCTTATATACTTGCACAAAACACTGAGGGTAATGTTTTGAGTGAATCAAGTTCCTGGATGTAAATATTCTCAGAAAATAGAAAAGTAGTAGAAAAGATTATGCTTGTGGTGCTGTTATCAGAATACCTCCTTCAATACAGGATAGCATAAAGGAAGAATGGACTGAGACATACTGATGCACTAGAAAGGTTTGTTAAGAAAAAAAAATCTAATTGTGCTTTATCTACTTGGAATTTATAGGTATTCATTGTGTTTAGAGAAGCTCGTTGTTTTCAACAGCCTGTTGCTTTTCCCATGATATCTGGGAAACCTGCTGTCCTGAAATGAAGTAGTATGCTTGTCATTTCTTTCCCACTGGGATAACAATGTCATGGACCAGTAGGCCCAAGAAAGCTAGAAGAGGAAGAATTTTATGAGCAGCAGTTGCCTTCAGTACATTTATTACCAGTCTCTCTGGGTTACTTTTCATCTTGGGAGAAAATTCTAACGCTTGTACTTTTGCATTGTGATCTAAACAGCATATCTTGGTTTAAGGCAATAGTTCACAAAGGAGCTAAAACCTATGTTTCTTTTATCCTAGCTGAAAGCAGACATACATATAGATGACAGAAAAACATTGCTGTTCTTGGGCATCTCCCCAAAACTTATACCTACTTTGGTCTCCATAAGATAAACACCAGATGTTTGTTCCACTTTTTGTATCTAGAGTGTGTTGGTTAGTGATTTGAACCCTGGCCAGAATGTTTTGCAAGCAAACACCTTTAATGTCTAAGCCATCTTCCGACCCCAAGATACATGTTCATTAGAAAGAATGTTTCACAATTCTTTATCACTCTTCGCTCATGTTATTTCTGTCGTGACATATTTTTCCCCTTCACTGTAAAAATAGTTCTTAGAAAACACTGTTTGGGGGCTGCAGAGATGGCTTAGCGGTTAAGTGCTTGCCTGTGAAGCTTAAGGTCCTCACTTTGAGGCTCGATTCCCTAGTACCCACATAAACCAGATGCACAAGGTGGCTCATGCATCTGGAGTTCGTTTGTAGTGGCTGGAGGGCCTGTGCACCCATTCTCTCTCTCTGCCTCTCTCTCTCTGTCTGTCGCTCTCAAATAAATGAATAAAAACAAACAAAATTTGTTTAAAAATATTGTTTGGAAACTCAAAATGTCACTCACCCAATAAACCAGTGTTTTTATAAATTTTATTTAAAATTTTTATTCTGCTGTGGTCTGTCTGCATGAATACAAACACATATACAAGCACATATACACAAAACCTCACACAAATATTTGAACAAACATATCACAATGTTATGTATAAAAATTCAGATAGAGCTGGCCATGGTGGTGCAAACCTTTAATCCCAGCACTCGGGAGGCAGAGGTAGGAAGATCACTGCGAATTCAAGGCCACCCAGAAATGACATAGTGAATTCCAGGTCTGCCTGGGCTAGAGTGAGACCCTACCTTGAAAAACCAAAAAAAAAAAAAAAAAAAAATCCAGACAGATTATAATTTATTGATATACTATAAATAAGAATTTTTAAATTTTTTGTCTCTGTTGGCAGAGAGAGAGAGAGAGAAAGAGAGAGAGAGAGAGAGAGGATGGGTTCACCAGGGATTCCAGCCTCTGCAAACGAACTCCAGATGCATGTGCCACCTTGTGAATCTGGCTTATGTGGGTACTGGGGAATTGAGCCTTGAACCAGGGTCCTTAGGTTTCACAGGCAAGTGCTTAACTGCTAAGCCATATCTCCAGCCCCTAAATAAGAATTTTTATGTTTACATAACATCATATCCTGTATTATCCACTTAACATTGTATACATATCTTCTCTACATATTTTTTTAAATAAGGCACAATGTTTATTAAGGTAAAATTCACAGGCGGTTATAAGGTTAATATAAGATCACATCTTTTTTTATGTCCTGAGAGAAGTGGAAGGAAGTTCTAGAGCTAAAATAGCTTAAATACTCTTTTTAGAACATTTGCCAGACTAATGTAGTATGCAAATTTGATACAATAAACTAGATATTTTCCAGAAAACAAACTTAGTTATTGAATCATAGTTCAGAATTACATTTTTATCATTTCTAATTATGTATATATCTATACAAAAATCCCTAATTCCAAGATGGGAAATACAGAATAATAAGAAATTCGGGGCTGAAGAGATGGCTTAGCAGTTAAGGTGCTTGCCTGTGAAGCCTAAGGAATCAGGTTCAACTCCTCATAATCTACATAAGCCAGACACACATCTTTACAAAGTCACACATCTGTACAAGGTGGCACATTCATCTGGAGTTCGATTGCATTGGCTAGAGGCCCTGGAATGCAAATTCTCTCTCTCTCTCTCTCATAAAATAAGAAATTGGATCATAAATAATTTGACCAAAGTAAAAATAACATATATTTCCAGCATCCTTTGTTGCTACTTTGAAGTCCCCAACATTATAAAGTTAAAATACTGGTTATTTAAAAGGTTCTCCAATATTTTTGTTTCTCATTAATACAATATGTGCTCAGAGTGTAACATCTCAACCCAAGTTTCAACATGGTTTGTAGTCACTGTTTTGGTTAATATTGTCTCTCAACAAATCAGTATTGACCATTTAAAAGACTGAAAAGTGCTTTTACCCAATTATCAGTAATAAACAGAATTAACCATTATGTTTTTCAATACTAGTTCCTTCTTTTAGCTGGAATTGTGAATAAGACGATTTTTACCAATTTATTTACATTGTCATATAAAGAATTAAATGTTTTTCACCCTGGATTTCTTAACATAATATTAAAGAAAATGGAAGTACAGATTACAGGTTTTTATCATGTATGCAATACTTTTTTATATGGGATTTTCCCTGTGATTTCAGCAAGTTTTGATTGTTAATTTTAAAATATACTAATTCTTGTAACAGCATAGTATAGGCACTCCTTTCTCATTCCAGATTTTAGAGGAAATTGGAAATTGTCTCAGTTTTTCGCATTATGTATAATGGTGTGTGTGTGTGTGTATGTGTGTGTGTATAAGTGTCTGCAGAAAACAGACAACTTTGAGTGTTGTACTTTAGGAACACTATCTTTTTTGAGATATATGGCCTATTCTTGGCTTGTAATGCAATAATCAGTATGAACTAAATGGCATTGAGGCCCAGGGATGTGTCTGTCTCTACATTCCCAGCTCTAGGATTATAAGCATGTGCTGCTGTGCCTGGCTCTTTTACATGGGTTCAAGGGATCAGATATAGATCATCAAGTTTGCATAGCAAACACATTAGTGACTGAGCTATTTATTCTCCCAGCCCTATATGATGCATACATATATATATATATATATATATAATTTTTTACATATGCTCTCTTTATTATGCTAGGATGTGTTTCTTCTATTCCTAGTTACTTTAAGGCTTTCTCACAAACAAATGTTGAATATTGTCAAGGGAATTTCCTTCATCAATTGAGATGATCAAATGGCATCTATCATTGAATCTATTTATGTGCTGAATTATGTATTTTGTGTATTTATGTTCATTGGGGAAGTTACTCTGTAGTTTTTATGTATCTTTTTTTGGGACCTTATCCAGTTTTGGTATCAGTTTTGATATCAAAGTAATAGTAGCTATATACAATAATTTTTGTAGTGTTGCTTTATCCTCTTATTTATCTTTTTATTTATTGGACAAGGATAACAAGCATTGGGTTTAGTTTTTTAAGGGTTTGCTAAAATTGAGCAGTGAGTGTATCTGGTACTGAACTCATTTCACTGACTTTTTATTACTGTACCAATCTTGAATGTTATGGGTTTATTTGAGTAATTTATATTCTTTCTATTCATTTTTTTTACATTATATGTGTCTAGAAATTTATCTTAATCTTAATGTGAATTGTTTTAAATTAATTGTATGTACCTATACTCCCTCTTCATGATATCTCCATACCAACAAACTTAGTTTTGAAAGTACATGAGTCCTATTTTCAGAATGATTTTTGCTGGGTGTGGTGGCACATGCTCTTAATCCCAGTACTCAAGAGGATGATGTAGAAGGATGGCTATGAGTTCAAGGCCACCCTGAGACTACATAGTGAATTCCAGGTCAGCCTGGGCTAGAGTAAGACCCTACCTCAAAAAAATTGATTCTTTAGAAGGTGAAAAGTCAGCAAAATTATGGTTTAGTGCTCATCTCTGCACCACCCTGATGTACCAGAACCTCATACTTATCTCCTAGTCATTCATTTTTTTTTTCCCCCTAGGGCTTTCTTTTCTCCTGAGTAAATCATTATATAATTAAGCTCACATGTTAGTAAGTACATCATAAAAAAGAACCAATATTATTTGCATTAAAGGATTCTTATTGTGGAGAGGCCAGTTGAAAATCGCCTGGGTGGAAAAGCTGGGTAGAGATTTAGGAAACTTCACAAACATACCAGAGATCATGTTTGATGATATATCTGGACATTATGGCATGTAAAAATCATGGTCATATTACATCTGCCCCTCTGGTGTGGGAGAGTTTAAGAAGCATCTGTCACCAAAACATATGGACATATGGGCTGGATATAAAGAAAAACATGTGGTTCCAAATCTTCTGCTGCCTCCTTCCAGTGAAAATTTTCAAGATTCTGGAACTCCTTCAAATGTGAAGATGCCTTCTGTGTTCTTTGGAGGAAGGTGTATAGAACAGCCTTTTTGTGACTATTTATTGCTATGGAATCCTTTTTATTCTAGGGAAAAATGCAATTGATTTACTTTTCACATAACAATGGGCACCACTAAAGCAAAATTGGATAACTATACATGACTTAAACTTACAAAGGTATAGCTCCTCATGACAGACTTGATAAAGGTGTAATGTTTTAAGTTTCTAAACATAATAATGTTCTTCTTCATCCACAGAGGTGTGGAGACTTTGTTACTACCACCAGGAAATACCTTATACCATAATTTAGAGAAAAAGTAAATATAACAATATACACAAAAGACCATTGAAACATATGCATTAAATATCACACATCTTTAATCATCCTTCTTATAATCTACTTAGTATTATTCTTTTTGGTGTGTGTGTGTGTGTGTGTGTGTGTGTGTGTGTGTGTGTGTGAGAGAGAGAGAGAGAGAGAGAGAGAGAGAGAGAGAGAGAGAGTTCAGATGTACATGTACTTGGAAGCCAGAAGACAACTTCAGATATTGTCTTTAGCAAAACCACTCATTTCCTTCAAGAAGCACTCTGTTTTTTTTATTGTTCTGCACGTTGTCATTACCAGCTCACTAGCAAGCTCGTGAGATCCTGCTTTTTCTGCTTCTCTAGCACTGGAATGGCAGAGTCCACCACCTTGACCAGTATTTTTATATGGGTATTGGGGATTGAATTCAGGTCCTCATGCTGTGAGGCAAACACCTTAATGACTATGCCATTTCTAGGCACCATAGTAAAATTCTTAAGGGGATCAAGTGTTCTGACAAGTGATTTTGTATTTGTATAGAGCAAATTACATATGTTCTTGCTTTTTTCTTTCCATATTTATACTTTTAATCCTGTCCAAGTCCTGATGAATACTTTTGATCCAGCTTCACCTCCATGAAAATTCAGTTCATTTCCTATCTCCTTACCAAATATTAGAGTTTAAATAATTTCAAAAATAATGATTTTCCTTCAGCAATTCCAGTATATACATTTGCAGTTGTTTACATAAACTCTTTAGTTTGTGGTCAAAATTTATTTTTATTTATTTATTTTTTTAATATAAATATATATTTTTTATTTATATTATTCTGGTTTTACATTCATAGTATTGGTTTCATTGTCCTCCTCCCTGTCCTCCCACTTTCAAAGGGACCCTCATCAATGGGGAATGTGGGTCATGCTTTGTGAGGTTACTCAAGAGTTCTGGTGGGTAGGCCCCAGTCTCTGTGCATAATGCCCCAACTTGTGACTCTAACAATCTTTCCACCCCCTCTTCCGCCAGTTTCCCTGAGCCACATTGGGGTCATTTTAGTTCTACTTCAATAATGAGGTTTTGGGGACCTCTGTGTCTCTGGATATCTGGCTTAGTTGGAGTTGTATATTCTCTGTGTTTATTTCCTTCAGCCTTTTTCTGGTGTCGTGATCGCCTTGAAAGCTGTATTCTTGCCCTTCCCCTGTGTTGTTCTATGGTTTCAGCTGGGGCCCTGGTGAGGTGTGGTTAGCTGATCCTCCCTTCAGGTTTGTTGTCCACCTGAAAAAAGATAAGCAAATTCTCCAACGGAGAGAGAAGTTAGTACTAGATAGAAGGGATGACCATATATGTTTTGGAGGGAATTTTATATGCGTTGGCTCTCTTCTAGCCCACATTTGGTGGCATCTTGATCTTGGAGACTGAGCTCATTTTTTGTACATGGCTTTGACTTATTTCCCAGTTCCAGCAATGAGTTCCATTCCACTGAGTGGATCTATTAGCCAAATCAAGAGCAGTTGGTTACCCACCATGGCTGTTTGCCACTACTGCACTTGTATGAGCATTACGTCAGATTGTTTCCTGCTGGGTATCTTAGACTGCAAGTTGTTTGGACCAATGTTGGACATTTTCCCCCAGTTGCTCGTGTAGCACCCTCTGGTTTTTTATTTATGACTGGTATAGGAAACCTAATCAAAAACCTATGGCTAAGGAGGTCATAAGCCCTATAGAGTAATATACTACTATTTAGAAAAATGTATATAATAAGCCCACAAAATTGCCCTCTAAATATTTAGGTTTATGCCCATATACTAATACTAATTTTGCTTAGAGAAGCTTCTATTTTCAGATGGTGGTGACTTGGGGCAATTCAAAACTCTCATCAAAGTGCTGAGAAGTGACAGTGAAGATGTCTGTACAACACTCTCCAAAGTTTAGGGACCACTGCAAAACAGGAAGTGGACTAAATGACAGGAAGGAGTGCTTGGAATAATGCCTTCCAGACATTTAAATGGTGGGCTGCTCCACTCATAACCGCACAGAGGCTGATAGTCACTTCACAGATCCTACATAATACGAAGGCCAAAAATGAAGACATTAAAGTAGAAGAGAGATTGGTTGGACATAAGTGGCTCAGTGAAGTTGAAATAGGGAAAGGGGGACAAAAGTGTTTATGAATGGAGGTTGTCAATAAAAAAGTTAAGATAAAGAAGAAAAAAATTAAAGAAACTGACCATCCTAACACTTGGTGTCAGATTTCTAGCATCCAGAACTGTGAGATAAATTTACATTGTTTCAGCACCTAAATTGTGTTTTACTGTGTCCCGTGTAAACTATTGGTTTCAAGAAGGATTGGATTTAATTCTACTTTTGTATCTAATCACCAGAAAATGAAATTATGGTAGAAGATTCAGAGTACATGAAGCCAATGGAGAAAATCGAGGAAAAGCACAGATTCTAAAATTAGAATTCATATTTGGAAGTTGCAGACCATGAGTATGCCTCCATGTTGTTTGAAGAGTAGGACTCAGAGACAGGATCATTGGCAATTCAGAGGGTCCCTGCCGTTACTTAGAAGTCATGGGTCCCTGTGATTCACCAAATGTATCTATATATTCAAAGGAAACATTATCTAGACCTATAATCAGCCACACATGGGATTTTAGTCAGCTCAGGGTGTGTTATACATCCTGATATCTGCCTGTCTTGACCTATGTTTGTCTTCCTATCCTGAATGCCTCCTTCTCTATCTTAGTTTTCACCAAATAATTCAAAATGACATGCTCCATGTGAAGGACTCAAGTCCAGACCACAGACTGCCCTTGACCTATAGAAGTTCATAATTATTGCTAGTTATCTCGAGTCTAAGCTTCCACCCACCTTGCTTGCTCTTGACCAGCATTTAGTCATCTCTTCTTCATGCTTCTCAGATCAAAGTACAAGTGTATATTGATGCTCACACCAAACATCAGAAGCAGCATCTGCTAATCCTACAATGGAATGAAGAATCCAAGGTCTTTTAGTATTCAACCTGTTATTATTATTGCTGGAGTAGCACAGGTTTTGTTGGGTGATGACTGACACCCAAAGACATGGATGTCATATGACCAGTAATCACGTTTATTCTTTACAGAGAGTTCAGATGATCAGTATTGATTTCAATAGTGATTTAAACTCATGCTTGTTAAGAAAGCATGACAAGTGGCATGCTATTTTTAAGTGGGTTTTTGGTATGTTAAGATTTTCTTAATGTCTTATGATTACATGAATGATTCCTTACTATTACAAATTTTGCTAATAATATGTTGAAAACTACAACCTTTCTCTGTGTGAAGTTTGGTGATAATTAAAGATAATCTGCCTTAATAGTGAAAAATGTATTTTCTGAAACATTCCATATTAAGTATGAAAAAAATCATTACCTGTAATTATACATTTTGTAAATATTTTCAGATATTGTTCCAAGACAGGTGTTTGGGGTAGAATCTTTCTTTTATTGTTTATTCAGTTTTGATTTATGAATAACCTCTTGTTTCTGTTAATATGTTCATAAGCTTCCCCAGTGCCATTCAATTCAAATTACTGTGTAATGAAATGGCTTTGCTTTCACAAAACTACAACTGATTTTGTTTCTACTATTTCTTTTGAACTTGAGGCACTTATTACAAGGTTTCAAATTTCTGTTAAGTGTATTAATATGTTTCTACACAAAACAAATTTAATTCTGAATGGTTGCTTAATAATAAAATTTACTTATGAACATAGTAAAGTATAAAATGGGAGATTGTAGAAGTTATCTTCTCATTGCTGGTACAAAGCAACTGGCCCAAAGCAGAATATAGAAGGAGAGAATTTATTTCAGCCTACATCTCTGAGAGGAAATGTCATCATGGCATGGCAGAACAGGGGCAGCATACCACATTTTGCCATATTAGCTTGGCAACAGAAGCAAGAGTAAATTGGGCTCTTGCAAAGGAGACCTATATTACTTCCAAGCCCACCCCAAACAACCTACAACCTTGCAGGAAGACTCGCTTTCTCTAATTTCCACCACCTGACTTAGTATGCGGCTTAATTACAAACATGGTAGGCTATGGGTGATGTTTCATATTCAAACTACTACAGAGATGGAAATAAGAGGGGTGGGGTGAGGGTAAAGAGGTAACAATTGAAGGACTGCTCTATAATAATATTAATCTGTTCAACAAAAAGGAAACTGGAAAAGGAAATCAGAGAAATTTTAATTTTTTTTTTTTAGGGTGAATTTTAACCACAACCATTAGTTGCCTAAGGAGGACTTTCTAGTGAAATTCTGGCCTCTCCCCTGTGCCTTTTCTGTACCCTATCCCAGTAAATAAAGACATTTTAAACTAGTGAATGTGAGAAAATAAGTTGTTTATTCTTGCCCATTCCAATTGGATTTTTTTTCACATATCAGATCTGTGGATAAATTGTGAAGATTTTCATCATGAATTGTGATAAGAGTTTTTGATATGTTTTATTCTGGTATATGGTATTAAGATGCCCACCTATGTTATAAATCTAAGCTGTGCTTCTTCAGGCCCTTTATTTGCTACCAAGCTGTCTCCTTGGTCTTCATTTGTGTCACATCACTGCTAGTTCTGAATCTCTATTGTTTCTGTATTTTTCAAGAAATTTAGGAATTTGGTTATTAATTTCTTAAACCCTATGTAAGCTCATTTTACATTGAGATAATATAATTCTTGACATTGGATACTTCCTTAAAAGAAAAGATATTTACTTAGCTCCATATTGGAGACTGGGATCCCAAGATTAGGCAGTCCCTATGACTCAGTCTCTGTTAAGATTGCCTTTGGCTATATTACATCATGACAGATGGCATCATGATTTGAGAGAATATAAAAGAGATGTATCATATGGAAAGGCAGAAGGCCAGAAAATAGGGAGTCAGTCTTGCTCTTTTATAAGAACTAACAAGTTTTACAAGACTATGGTGACAATCCTAACTCATTAGTAAATAGTTATGGGGCAGAGGGTAACTTCTAACATCACTATACTCAGAACCACGTTTCTAAGACAAAAATCTTTGAGGAACATACTCAAACCATATTAAAGCCATAAAAATGCTAAAAACATAAACACAGGAGGGGCTGGAGAGATGGTTCAGCAGTTAAAGTGCTTGGCTCCAGAGCCTAGCAACCTGGATTCAAAATCCCAGTACCCACATAAGCCAGATGCACAATGTGGTGCATGCATCTTGAATTTATTTGCAGTGCCTAGAAGCCCTGGCATGCCCGTTTTCTTTCTCCATTTCTTTTTTGGTATGTCTCTGTTTACAAGTAATTAAATAAAATATTTAAAAAGTAAAATAAACACTGGAGATTTCTGTAGAATAACTAAATTCTACTCTAACTTGAACTGGCCATCTATCTATGAGAACTGCCCACTTTTGGCCTTCATTGGGGGAATGGATATCTTTTGCCTTGTCCGAGAGGTATTGATTCCACTCCCATATTTTATATTACATGACATAACTTCTGGATAAAATACACCTGTCCTCATTGCGATTTTATTCTATCAGGTTTGGGATCTGCCCTGGCCAGGCAGCTGATCACAGTAGTTAAGTGTCATAGCATTCTTTTAAAGTCACTCTTATAATTCACAATATGCCAAAATGTAGCACAATATGGCCCTAGATTTATAATGTTTATTGTGTGCTTATTATGTAAATCATGTGACAATTCATATAATCTTATAAAACTTCTCTGACTGCATAAAGCTAAATACCTATTTAATTAATCAGTAAATATATTACCAATGTATAAAATATTGTTACCTTGTATTAATCATACTTGGTGATAGAAATGTTTTTTCAAAATACTGTGTGACTATTTTTGGAGATGCAACTACTTTCCTGTTAATGCAGTCACTCCATATGTCACTTTTCATCTTTGTAACTCCTGGAATTTTGGGTGGGTTTCCAATTGAAAAACAGTATTTGGCAGTGACAATTATTGCTACTAAGCACTGCTGATCTATAGCGAAGATGTTCACTTCGCACATGTGATAAAAGAGACATCAAAACTGTATGAAAACATGCTAGGACACTATATATATATATATATTTAAACTTTTGTTTATATTTATTTATTTATTTGAGAGTGACAGACAGAAAAAGAATGGGCACACTAGGGCCTCCAGCCACTGCAAATGAACTTCAGATGCTTGTGCCACCTTCTGCATCTGGTTTATGTGGGTCCTGGGGAAATCAAGCCTCGAACCTGGATCTTTAGGCTTCACAGGCAAGAGCTTAGCCACTAAGCCATCTCTCCAGCCCCCACATAATATATAATTTTAAGGATTGAACCGAGAACATCAAAGGTAATTAATTAAGCTATCCACTGCATATTTATAAAGTAACCAAATCTACGAAGTGTAGGCCATCAGCCGCTGAGGCCATCAGTCATATGCAAGGCAGAAGCAGATGCTCCTCTTATTTCTTCTAGTGATAGGATGTGCACAGCAACATCTTAAGAAAAGCATCACCCACTAATGCACTCATATGGATTCTAGGGTGGAAATGAACTTGGTTGCCACCAATTTCTTTTTAATAATTATTCAGGAGAGTTCTAACTTTGATCTTAAATACTTCATCTGTTTTGTTTCTAAAACACACTGCTCAGATAGTGGTTTTGAGTCACCAAGATGTTCAAAAATTTCTCCTTAAAAGGCCTCACTGTTATCTCTCCACTTACCTGTCTGGTTGCTGGTTAGTTAGTTATCTTACTCTACTGATATTCTAACCACCTTACACAGGGCCTTCTGACATCTTCCTGTTGTTTATCCCTGGTGCTCACTTTCACTCTGCCATGCCATGATGATATTTGTTCCCTAAGACTCAAGGCTTGTTCTGGTGACTTCTGTTTAGGTAGATTTTGGTATTTAGAAATGACAACTAGTATGTGAGCTGTTAATATAACCACTATACTACCATTATTTAAGATGATATATTACCTTTATAGCATGAAAGTAAGTAATGCCATCTGTTTAGCGCATCTAGGAAGGAAGCCTTTTTAACTGGTTCATCCTAAGTTATTGGTACTATAGTTAGGAGTAAAATTTTGGGGAGTTTTATTTTGTATTTGAGCTGCCAAATCATTTTGCCAGTATGACACCTATTTACCAATATGAAGTCAAAGTATAAAGTACTAGATATACTCAACTGCTATTATTTAAAAAAATAATAACTTCAAAGGGACTTGGCTAAATTCGCTAAGCAGTCATAGATTGAACAATGTTTATTTTAGAAAATTGGGTTTATAAATGAAGTATTTGTTAGAGTAATTTGCTGGCTTAGCTCTACCTCCATCCCCATTTGGATAAATTTAGGAGTGTTTTGCTATTAAATGTTTAGTTAAATCCCACAGCTAACTTGACAAAATAGACATTGTCAATGTAATGAGTTGGACTAAGAAAGACACATGATCCCTGTGCTAGAAACATGGTATCACTAAAATGGATAATCCTCACCAGATCTGTTAACAAGATGACTGTTGTGGTTACACCTTTGTTACTGGGACAAATACTTGACAGGAAATAGCTTATGGGAGGAAAAGTTTTATTTCAGGCTTACAGATTACAGGGAAAGCTCCACTGTGGTGGAAGAAGCTGGCTCATAGCAGAGAGACAAAAGCCAGCATCCATAAGCACAAACAGAGTTTAAATTTCTCACAACATTTCTAATAGAGCTGCCGGTAACAGCATGTGGTTAAAATCCACAATGGGCTATTGATCAGTGAGACCTACATGGTTTCCCAAAAGAAGACAGATTTCTGTCAGAGTTCTTGATGACCCATGAAAGGTTAATGGTAAGACCCTACTGCTGAAGACACCATATGCTGTTGGGACAGAACATGAAGTTGTTGTTCTATGGTTGGAATCTGGAAGAGAGTCACTCCCAATATAGTTAGCTTGTCTAGTCCCAGAAGCTGTTATATGAATGACTGGAGGAAAATGACCAACAACTCTCTAAGCAACTCATGGTCTAAGCTACTCAGCAGCAATCAACCTGGTGAGATGTGATGCTCATGCAAGCACAACAGTAGCACACAGCCATGGTGGGTTACCATGTGCTCTTGATTTGGCTAAGGGATCCGCTCAGTGGAATGGAACCCAAACCTGGAACAGGGAAAAAGTCAGAACCATATCCAAAAACAAGCCTGCTCTCCAATATCAAGCTCCCACCAATAGTGGGATACAAGAGGGCCTATACCTATTAAATTCTCTCTAAAATAATAATGGTTATCCATGTATCTTGCACTGACCTCACTCTCCGTTGGAGAATTTGCTTCTCTTTTTCAGATGGATGGAGAACCCAAGGAAAGAATTAGCCCATCACACCTCACCAGGGCACCAGCTGAAGCCATAGCTATTGGGGAAAAGAGCAACAATGCTGCTTTCTTGGTGAACAACACTCAATTCCTACCAAATCAGATATCCAGAGACACAGAGAATCCGAAGACCTTGTCACTGAAATAGACCTAAAATGAACCCAACATGGCTCAGGGAAATTCATGGAAGAGGGGGCAGAAAGACTATTAGAGCCATAAGCTGGGTCATTATGCACAGAGCCATTACCTCATCCCCATAACTGATGGCTACCCTCACAATGCAAGACCCACAATACTCATGGGGGGAGGACAGGGAGAAGGCTAACGATGATACCATCATGGCTATATACACACTATATACAATACATAACTAATAAAACAAATAAAAATTAAAAAATACCCGAGTTTATGTGGAACATATATTTACATTCAAACCACCATAACAATAAATAGAAAGCATAAATTAGATAAGTTGTCTAAATTAGACAACTGAATACATTTAAACTTTGAAAGGACAAAAAAGGAAAACAAAAATAAAGATTTGATAATATAAAAGAAAGTTTTTACATGGCTAATGTAAGCACATTAAAATAAAGAAGCATACAGTTTATTGAGACCAGATAAACCTAGATATAGAGATATATTTTCTCTGCTCCATTGGCTTTCTCTCTTATACGAAGATAAAAAGAGGTAATTTTGGACTAGAGGGATGGCTTAGCAATTAAAGCACTTGCCTAAAAAGCAAAAGGACCATGGTTCGATTCCCCAAGACCCACATAAAGCCTTATGTACAAGGTGGCACATGTGTCTGGAGTTAGTTTGCAGTGGCTGGAGACCATGGCTTACCCATTCTCTCTCTCTCTCTCCCTCCCTCTCTCTCTTTCTAAATAAATAAATAAAAATAAGAGGTAATTTCTATATTCTTTATTCTGGTAAATAAATCTTGGGAATATCTAATTGAGAAAAAGGTTCATAATATATAAGTGCATTAAATTATATAAAATATTTAATTTATTGCTATAATTTAGATGTGCTTTTTTCTTCAAAGGCTCCTGTGTGGATAGTGGGGGCCTCAGTGTGGTGCTGTGAGAAACTGTGGAACATTGGGATGGAGAGATGGCTCAATAGTAAAAAGGTGCTTGCTTGCAAAATCTGACAGCCTGTGTTTGATTCCCCAATCCTCACATAATGCCAGATGCCCAAAATGGCACATGGGTCTAGAGTTCAATTACAGTGGTAAGAGGCCCTGGAATGCCCATTCTGTCATCTCTCTCTCTCTCTCTCTCCTCTCTCCTTGCAAATGAATAAATATATAACAAATAAAAATAAAAACATCAAGTACAAAAATAAAAAAAAGTAGGCTTCTTAAGCTGGGTGTGGTGGAGCATGCCTTTAATCCCAACATGTGGGAGGAAGAATTAGGAGGATTGCTATGAGTTCAAGGCCACCCTGAGACTGCATAGTGAATTTCAGGTCAGCCTGGGCTAGAGTGAGACCCTACCTCAAAAAATAAAAAATAAGAAAGTAGGCTTCTTCTATGACATAGGGCTTAATAGTAAGGCGATTAGGTCTTTGGTAGTGTTGTCCTAGAATGAGACTAATGTGATTATTATGGGATCCTAGTTAGCTCCTGCAAGAATAGATTAGTTTTAAAAGAGCAAGGAGAGACCCTGTCTTGTCTGTTGCCTATCTCATTATTGGGCCTTTCACTCAAACACATGCTACCATCTTCCCTGTTTGAATACAGCTATGTGTCTTCCCTAGAGTCTGTATCAATGGAACACAAAAAAAGCTACTTTTATGTTCAGCCAATGAATTAGCTCACAGTGATGGTCTTACATAGTATCTTCTCAGAATGTTCACATCTGATGACTGTAGGTGGTTGTTGAAAGAGATAACCCAACAGCTTCTGATTTCATAGATGCCTGAAGTTTTGTCCACGGTGGCAACTTTCCTTTCCTGGAGCCTATTCTTATGGTGATGGAGAAATTATTAATTTTCAGTATATCACCCTTGGTTGATAGATAAAATGCACTAGTTTCTCATGTCTATTTCCAGCCTAATATTTCTCCTTACTTCCATAGCACAGGTAACCTAAGGGAAATTCTGCAAAATTGAATTTCCTATATTAGAGCTATGTAGATAGAGTATAAATATTTAATCAAAATAAAGTTACCAAATGTCTAGCAAATTTTTTTTGGAAGTATTCCTGTTCCTTTTCACAACGCACTTTATTATTTATCAGCTGATAGGAATGACTTTGTAAAATAGAATATTTCCTTTGGAAATTAAAACTTCATAATAAAATAAAAGACTTTTTCTACTTTTAAAGAGTTTATTTTCTAACATGGCAGTAGGATAAAGAAAAAATCTTAGTTTCTCTTTTTGTAGAGGAGAAATGAGGATGATAAAAATTAAAAATAATATGAAGCACACCAATGAAATTATCCAGAGTACTGGTGACCAAGAGTATCTAGATTTCTTTTATCTTGGAAGTAATATATTAAGAGTGCACTGAAACTGGTGCTGCCATTGTCAGTGAGCCAGCACAGCAAATCTCCTGTCTCTGCTTACCACTGGACTGGGGTTCCAGCCATGGTTGACCCTACCCAGATGTTTATTTGGGTGCTGTGGATAAACTCAAGGCATCCCAGCCTTTATCAGGCTCTCACATTTGTTTGATAAGTACTTTTGTTGATGGAGTCATCTATCCAATCCATGAAATTACTTTTAAAGTTATGTATAAGAGATATATTTTACACAACATGAAATTCACATTTGCATCTGGATCTCAATCTGAAACTATTTCATTATGTATATGAAAATATTATGAAAGTGAAAAAACTGAATAACCTCTTATTTTAAGCATTTTGAAAAAGGACTACTTGACTTGGGTTGACTAGGTAATTAGGCTTATATTCCTAGGGTAACTAGGCTGTTGTAATTCTGAATAAATCACTGTTCTAGCATAAGAAAACCCTTGAATTGCCATAGAAGATATAGCTGTAGAATCTCTTTTGCCCAAGGTACTAATATGAATGTTCATTAATATGAATGTCCTAAATTCAGGGAAGGAAGTGGAAAAAGAATTTGCTAGAAGAGTGATGACTGACTCAAATCACTTTCCCTTATCCCCCATTACACCTTTCTACCCCCTGTAGTTTGTGCCTTAATTTGCACTCCCTAATACCTCCTCACTTAATAAAAAGTTACAATGGTATTCTGAAAGACCAGAATGCCAATAAAAATGCACAAAAGCGTAAACTTTTGTTCTGTGGATGTTTCAGATGGGAACAAGAACTCTATTGGGTATTAGACTAGGAGCCAGTTATATTAACTTCGGGCAAAATATTCTTTCCATGTCCTGAAATTTGGAGTGAGACTCTAAATCCAAATTCAATATACTAGTTTATTTGGCAAAGGAAATTTCAAGACAGGGTAGCATTAAGTTTGTAGCATTGTTATTTCTGGCTTCTTGTAACCTGCTTCATAGTGAGAAATAGAAGTTAAAAACAGAAAATGATTCAATTAAAAAAAAAGTTAGCCAGGTGTGGCAGTGCATGCCTTTAATC
The DNA here is from genome assembly GCA_036365145.1 of Orientallactaga sibirica. Taxonomy (NCBI): domain Eukaryota; kingdom Metazoa; phylum Chordata; class Mammalia; order Rodentia; family Dipodidae; genus Orientallactaga; species Orientallactaga sibirica. The sequence goes on along the minus strand of JAEOAD010000021.1, from coordinate 28,290,290 downwards.
CCTGTACTCAGGAAGCAGAGGTAGGAGGATCACCATGAGTTTGAGGACACCCTGAGACTACACAGTGAATTCCAGGTCAGCCTGGGCTACAGCAAGACCCTACCTCGAAAAATCAATACATACATACATACATACATACATATATATATGATGAAATAAAAATAAATAAAAACAATTTGGTGGAGAAACAAGCATGTTCATGGTTATAGTTGTGGATAAGCATGGTTAAAGTTGTGAAATGGGAATACTTACTCTATGCAATTATATATTGGAAGGAAATCAACTTTTTGTTTCACAATAGTTCACAGCTAGAAGACCAAGATGAGTTATGAGTGGAGACATTGAACCTTAGACTTTTGTATACATTTGGAAGTATTAAGAAGATGAAAATTTATGCTGGACTAAATATATATTTTATTGTGAAGTGGTCATAAGATTGATCATAAAATTTTTGAAACCAGAAATGGAATATCATACACATAGGTGCCCTGCAGTTTCTTGTTTGAGCACTTATTATTTAGCAAGGGATACCCTTTCACCTTTTTGTTCTTTTTTCCTTTCTCTCTTTCTGTCCCCTCCTTCCTTCCTTTCTTCCTGCCTGCTTTCCTTCCTTCCTCCCTCCCTTCCTCATTCCCTTCCCTTCCTCCCTCACTTCTCTCTCTCTCTTTCTTTCTTTCTTTCTTCTTCCTTCCTTCCTTCTTTCTTCTTCCTTCCTTCCTTCCTTCCTTCCTTCCTTCCTTCCTTCCTTCCCTTCTTCTTCTTCTTTTCTTTCTTTCTTTCTTTCTTTCTTTCTTTCTTTCTTTCTTTCTTTCTTTCTTTCTTTCTTTCTTTCTCCTTCCTTCCTTCCTTCCTTCCTTCCCTTCTTCTTCTTCTTCTTCTTCTTTTTCTTTCTTTCTTTCTTTCTTTCTTTCTTTCTTTCTCCTTCCTTCCTTCCTTCTTCTTCCTTCCTTCTTTCTTTCCTTCCTTCCTTCCTTCCTTTCTTTCTTTCTTTCTTTCTTTCTTTCTTTCTTTCTCCTTCCTTCCTTCCTTCCTTCCTTCCTTCCTTCCTTCCTTCCTTCCTTCCTTCCTTCCTCCCTCCCTCCCTCCCTCCCCCTCCCTCCCTCCCTCCCTCCCTCCCCCTCTTTCTTTCTTTCTTTCTTTCTTTCTTTCTTTCTTTCTTTCTTTCTTTTTTCCCTTAGTTTTTGTGTGTAAGGCTCTGTCACCTTTAGCAGGTAGGCACTGGCTAGTAGAAGTATGTCACTATGGTCAAATCTTTGAAAGCTGTAATCCAGTCCCTAACTCCAGGTAGCCTTTCCTGGTCCATCAAGATGTGAATTACTGTTCTCTGCCACTGTTATCTTACCACTGTGAACTGAGTTGCTCAGCTTTACATTTCCTGCTGTGATGTCCTACAGTACCCAGGAAACCTATTCCCAGAGAAAAATTTCTCATTTTAAGTGGTTTCTGTCAAGTATTTTTGTCATGACTACACAAGATAGCTCAAAGAGTTGGTTAACAAAGATCTAATTTGTATCCTAATATCCAGGACATATTAACTATTAATAATACTTTTGTAAATGCATGTAGCAGACGGCTTCAGATTCGCTGAGAGGAACTTCCAGACCAGGCACAGTTATGGAGGAAGGGATATTATTTATTGAAGCTTACAGATCCAGGGGAAGTTCCATAATGGCAGAAGAAGCCACCTGCTCTCCACAGGGCCAACCAGAGAGAGAAAAAGCCAACCAGCCACCATAGCACACAGAGCAAAACTACAGCCAAAAGGTCACACAGCACACTTCAGGAACTCCTGCTAGGCACATTTGCATATATTTACAATGGAATCTCAAACCCACCATTAACACCTTAAGACCAGCCCCCAGTGACATTGCCTCTATCAAGGTGATTGCAGATGCAAACTATAACTAATGAAACACTGAATATATTGGGGGACATATATTCAAACTACCACAATGCACATCTAGAAATTATCATGAAAATTATGAAAAAACATGTTTTATATCTATTTTCACATCTTATATCAGAAAAGAGAAGAAAAGGGAAATGTGTTGGCAAGGCATAAATGTTGTTTCAATATAGGGAAATGTTGAGATTGCTACAGTATTTCTGAAGAGTGTAGTTCTGTGACTAACCCACATAATTAGAATATCAGAGAAAAATATTAGCATAATACCCTTTTACAGATTAAAAATCAAGGCTATTTGTGTATTCTACCATTGAAAGTTCAGTCAGAACCACTCTTTTTACTGAAATGGAGAAATATGCAGAAATTGAGTTGAAAAGGAGATGTAGTTCAGTGTTAAGACCACCCATGATTTAATTTAATATGGGGAGAAGTGGAGAGACTGTATGTTAGATGAAAGGAAATAGAGTAGTCTTTCACATCAGTGTCACCAGCTCACAAGACCACAATGCAAAGCTGACTCCATGTCCTCAGCTTTGAATTCATCCTGAGTTCTAAATATGGAACGAGATTAATAAATGACAAGTGGCTAAGGAGACTATTATCTGATTCGATTTATATCAGCACTTCCTGGATTAGTTCACTAATTGTCGGGGTGGTATAATGAAATTACTAATTGAATATGGCATTTCTGTGAGGTGCTATTGCCAGGTGAAGTGGGTATGCATTTTCTATTATGTCATATGAAATGTTTAAGGGTAAGAAGTGATAATTGTGTCATAAGTTTCAAAATTCTTCTGGTGGAATCATCTCTCTGACAAACCTCAGTCATTTCAATGGTCTCCATAATCTTAAGTATGAGTTAATTTCTTAGTATATATTCTAATAAAAACATTTACTGACAGTTAATTTGTTTTATTTGCAAAACAAAATGCCAATGTTCCCAAATACTTCTTTTTTTATTACCTGCTAATTTTCTAGTTTATATTATTAGAGCCATTCATTTGAATTAAGATGTTGGTTTCAGGAGGCTGCTCTGAAAATGTGCTTGGTTGTCCTAAAATATATGTGCTATGATTTTGCATAAACATGCCATGTTGAATTTAGAAGAAAGAAAACCAGCTCCCAAAGGGTCCCAGCTATATATCAGGCCCTGTGTTCAGCATTGTGAAGCATAAGAAATTATGTTATGAAGACAGGTGTGTGTTCCTATGCTGACATCTTGATGACAGTGGGCAATATGACAGTGAGGAAGAATCAATTTGAGTGAGCTATTTTATTTAAAACTCATAGCAGCACTATGAAGTAACTATTTTAATCTTGTGAACATTTAAAATCTGGCAATAATTATACAATCTCTCTAACTACAGACAATTCATAATAGCTAAAGCCAGGGTTACATGAGGAATATATTGTCCAATACGATGGTGCAACTACACAAGGAAGGCTGAACTGTGTTTCTTCTTTTACCTCGGTAATGTGAAAATTAATCACAAGTATTAAGTGACCCACAGAATACCAAGCTTCACAATGGTTTATGAAAGCAGCCAATTCTAATTTTAAAAAAAACAACTCTTTAATTATAAGCATCCATATAAGGAGCAGCTGTTTCATCTTAGGGGATCATAGGTCTCTATGAATAACGTTGCCAGAGTCCTTAACCAGAGAGTCTCAATTTCTATCCACTGTCCATTGACTCTTTTAGGAATTTACCTCCACAGAGTTCAACTACGTGCTCTATCAACTGCTATCACACATATCGAAACTACAATCTTCTTTTGTCTATAATACTCCTGTACTTTGCTATTTTTTTGTATTAGTCTTCCTCCTGACCTCTCTCTCCATCTACCTCCTACCTGGTAGCAGCAGGAATTTTATTTCTAAAATGGTCATCAGTTCACACCACTCTCTCAGAATACCCCAGTGGCTTTCTATTATCTACTATGGCCCTGAACAGTCTGCTTTGATTGCTTGCACTTCACATCACATGCTTATCTCCACCTTTCTTGAATTTGAAAGATATCCTCAATATTTTATTTTGTCAAGCACTTCTCTTCCTTCTCTGTAGAATGCTGTCATTCACACTCCCCTGTGCCTATTGCATCTTCTTCCATGCCTTTGCTTAAATATTACACTTCAGTGCAACCTCCTCTGACTATTATGTAGACCTCCCTACCTCATCCCCATCTTCACCTCTTGCCCTGCTCTAGTTATCTTACAAGATAATGTCTACCATTAGACACTATCTAATGATATGTAGAAATTACTAATTGTAATAGGCTTGCATAATCATTTTAGGAATATAATATCTCACAGGAAGAGTGACTTCATCTCTTTTATTATATTGAGGTGCAAAATTGCCTGCGACAATGAATGCATTTTGTTGAATAAAATAAAAGCTTTTACTGGACAGAAAGCTTAGCTAGATCTCTACAATAAAGGAGTTTCTTCAATCTTCCAACTCATGAGACAAAGGAAATAATTTAGGGAAGGGTGGTGGATAAATTGAATATAATTGGGGAAAGAGATAAGGCCTGATTTCATTTTTCATGTCATTAAACTTAGCTACTGAGATGTCCACTAAGTTTCATAAGACTGTTTGGCAGTAGGATGAAAAGCACAGTTAAAACACCCAATGCTCTTTTAACTGAATTTGTAAAAAGCTGGAGAATTGAGAATAAAACACTGATAGGATGATGTCCTATGGGAAAAACATGCTAATTTTAAACATTTTTATAAGAATTTACACAGGTTCTGTGCACTGCCAGAGAGGAGGAAGGTTAATGCAAATGGCAAAGTAATCCTGTAGCAGGCAACACTGGCCTCATTTCCAGGTCCCACTCTTAAGGTATTTATTATACACACCAGTGGTAACCCTGTTATATATTATCTTTAAAATAAAATCACAAACAGAGGATTTTCAGTAATGTAAAATAAGATATTTAACATTAAATCAGTTGTAGGGGTGTCCTGTTATATTGACCCAGGTTGGTCTTTTGAGATCATTTCCTGACTCCTAGAGAAAGTATTCTCCTCCATTCTAAATATTCATGCTTCCAGTGAAGTTCTATTTTATTCCTGTATCCTTGATTTGCTCTTGCAAGTTCCTATCTAAGACCAGATGGCTTGTTCATCCCAAGTGCTTCATACTCTAGGGACAGGTCTCACATTGCTATCAGACCTCTAAACACATTTCTTTGTCTGCCTAGACTGAAAATCCACCACAATTTATAATACAAGCATAGATTATCATCTCAGGTCCACTGAACTGTCTTTATGTTCAGGAGATTCCAAATGTCTCCTTAGCATCTGTTCAGAAGGTGGTAGAGTGCTGGCACCAACCTGCTTCCTCCCTCCCTCCCTTCCTTCCTCCCTTTCTTTCACTAGTCACATTTCCCCCAATGCATCTGGGTTTCCATACTGAGTTATCTGCCATATGCTTATGACCTGAGAAAAAATACTCTGAATTACACATGTAACAAAGCCAATCCAAATTTAAAATGATGCAAGTTAGCATCTGAATTTTAAGAATGTGGTAAAGTGCTTATTTAGTTCTCTATCAGCTTTATCTCACTTTGTCCAGATAAGTTTATGATATAAATAATAATAATTACCCTAACTTTCAGATGAATAATAGGCTTAGATTTAGTGTATGGAAAAACAATGAGGACGTATTTGAAATAAATTGTTTCTTTCAATGTTAGGATCTAGGAAAGGAAATTTGATCTGCAGTGCTATTCAGAAAAAGTACAAACGCCTTAGAAATTTGCTGATAACAATAGCAGCATGATGATCACAAAATAGATGGACCAGATGTTTTTATGAAGCCTCTTTTCATGTGCAGGAAATTAGTCTTGATGATGTCATAAATAAGTGCGGTTCAAAAACTATTCCTATTCCCCAACCCAGCATTCTATGTACTGGCTGCATTATGTCGGTTTGTACTAGTTAGTTAACATATTTAAAAAAGATTGTGAGCAGGGTGTGGTGGCACACGCCTTTAATCCCAGAATTTGGGAGGCAAGGTAGGAGGATCGTTGTGAGTTCGAGGCGAGCTTGAGACTACATAGTGAATTCCAGGACAGCCTGGACTAGAATGAGATCCTACCTCGAAAAACCAAAATAAAATAAAATAAAACAGATTGTGCATAGGTAGATTGCTCTCTATGATGCTCATCATGCCTTTTCAGAATAACTCCTTCCAGTCTTCTACTTTTTTTCCATCAGTTCCAGAGCTCTTCCCAGGTCTCTGTCTGGCTCAGAGCCCAGTAAACCACCCAGCCTGCAGGGCTCATGTTGTAGGAGGGAGTTTTTGAATGAGTATGTGTTTCATGAAACTTTTTTTTTTTTTTTTTTTTTAGGTAGGGTCTCACTTCAGCCCAGGCTGACCTTGAATTAACTATGTAGTCTCAGGGTGGTCTTGAACTCATGGCGATCCTCTGCCTCCTGAGTGCTGGGATTAAAGGCGTGCGCCACCACGCCCAGCCATTTCTTAAAAATATTTATTTATTTGTACACAAAATTGAGCTTATGTGTGTGTATGTGTGTGCATGTATGCACATGCCACTGTCTTTTGCTACTGAAAACGAACAGCAGACTCTTTGAGGCTGGCTTTTTGTGGCTACTGGGGAACTGAACTCTGGCCAGCAAGTTTTGCAAGCAAGCAAATTTAAGTGCTGATCCATATCCTTAGCACTTTCAGAAAACATTTGTAAATATAAAGCCCTCAAAACATCTATAATTCCTTTGGGAATCCAAGTTCTACACATGTTTTTCATACATTGACAGCAGATAGATCTACTTAGTCACAGACAACCACTTTTGAAGCTTATATTCTAAATTGGGTCTAGTTTTACTGTAGGTTAAAAGAAATATAGTTTTAGGGGATAAACTCCTTTCTGGGAGGCCTGACTCGGTAGAGTTTAAAAGACAGTTTAGCCGGGCGTGGTGGCGCACGCCTTTAATCCCAGCACTCAGGAGGCAGAGGTAGGAGGATCACCATGAGTTCAAGGCCAGCCTGAGACTACATAGTTAATTCCAGGTCAGCCTGGACCAGAGTGAGACCCTACCTCAAAAAACCAAAAAAAAAAAAAAAAAAAAAGACAGTTTAACAGTTATATGGCATGTGAGGAATATATTTTTTAATTGGTGGGGCCAGTCACTACTGTTATAGCTGAGTTGTGTCCCCCTTCTGATCCTCTAAATGACTATGGTTGAATTATTTACTCCCAGTAATAAGAAAACAACTTCATTTGGGAATGGTATCTTTAAAGAAATAATGAGTTACATGTGGTCAGCCTAGCTGATATCATGATATGGCCATTAACATAAGAATTTTTCCTTTGCATTTTAATGCTGGTAGAGGAAGAAAGGAAAGAGTAATGGAGGAAATAGAAAAGAGAGAGGGTAATGGGGGCGAGATAAATATTTATGTGACCCTTACTCAACGTTAAAATATTTACCCTCTGGTTTTTCAAAGAAGAAATTTACTGATATCTAATATAGTGGATCAATATCAGAGAGATGACTTCCAGTTAATAGCAGACACAATGATAGAAAAAGAGAAAAATGAAGAAGATATAATTAACATATTTATAAAAAAAATCTCTCAAAACTTGAAATGATTCACTGTAAGGTCAATAGTGGGAATAAACACATGGAGGTCTCTATTGCAAATATAACTTTGAAGCTTAATGAGAATTGTACTGTGGGCTAGGGAAATTGCTCAGTACCTAAAGGCGCTTTGCTTTCAAAACCTGATGGCTGGAGTTTGATTTTGCAGTCCCCATGTAAAGCCAGATGCAAAAAGCAGCACATGTATCTGGAATTCATTTGCAGTGGCAGGAAGCCCTATAACACCCATAGTCTTCATCTTCCACCTGTCTCCAATAAACAAATTAAAATATTTTGAAAATAATTTTACTTGTTGTGGTACCTTTGCCCTGATTTTTATGAGCAGAAGTGTTTCTGAATCTGTTCTAACATCATACCCCACTGATCTCTGGCAGCCTAAAGTGGAGGGGGAGGGAATGATTTGAGTTACAGCTCTCATACCTGCAATAAACTGTTCAGTTTTCAATATTTAAAATTTTAGAGACAAATGTTTCTAAGCAATATTATTATTATGAGCACTTTCTATAGTATTTTTCTTTCCAATGATGTGTAATCAGATGATTAGATTAAACAGAGTGAAAAGGAGTGAAAATCGTTTATAATTTTACTTATACTCAACAAAGAGAATCACTGTAACAATCACTTATCTGAACACTCAATCATTGTCCTTTCATTTCTGGAAAGGTATCTTCTACCCATACCTATCACCATAAGACAATAAAACTGTCTTAGGATAATAAGGAAATTTGTATGAGCATTAATTAATCCATTTCTCCTAATTGTGGGTAATTTTTTTCTTTTAAACTGAGTTGATCCATGAAAACTGTACTTTTTTTGAAATGATAGTGAAACTATCATTTTACATTATTATTCTTTAAGTTTTAATATTTAAAAAAAAGTGTGTGTGTGTGTGATGTGTGCATTGTGTGTGGTGTGTGGATATATATGTGCCCCTGTTGCACCCCATATGCTGACCTGCAGTAGGGATCATTCATCTTTGGGCTAAGATGGAACATTGGGTGTCCTGATACATGGCTCTTGTGCTTGCTCTTGTTTTGAGTTAGTCTCTTTTTGTTAACTGATTCTGGAGTTTGTGGGACTCCAATGATTATTGGATCTCTGCTCCCCTGCAGTACTGGGGTTACAAGTGTGTGGGTTGCCACATCCACTGTTCTTACATAGAATATAGAGACTTGAACTCAAAAGTTCTCACACTGGAATCTCACTTATCTGTTAAGGTATCACTCTAACTCTAGATTATGTTATTTTAAAATTGTTTAATGTTTTATTTGAGTTTCAAAGAATGTTTGTTGGTGTTGGGTTGCGTTTTTTTCCCAGTACTGGACTTTAAATCCAAGGCTATGTCCATGCTAAGCAAGTGATCTACCAGTGAGTTTAATTCCCATGCCTTTGGTTATGTCTTATTATATGCAAATATTTTCTAAGGTATCTGACAATGAAAGAAGCTCAGTAGATCATCTTTGTATAGGCATATGACTATGGTTATGGACTTGTTTATTTTCTGAACTTTAAAAAAATCAGGGCTGTTTACTTGTGGTAGCATGGAAGACTAACAATATATATATATATTTAAGGATGGAAAAGGCTAACAGGACACAAAGATGTACAGTATCTAGAATACATTGAATGAAAAGTATTCATTATGTCCCCAATACATAGAAACTTACTTGTAACATACATGCACATTCTGAACCAAAAAATCTAATCACAATTTTTTATTTTTTGTTTTTATTTTAATTTATTTATTTGATAGCAAAAGAGAGAGAAAGAAGAGAGAGAGAGACAGAGACAGAGACAGACAATGGGTGCACCAGGGCCTCCAGGCACTGCAAACGAACTCCAGATACATGTGCCACCTTGTGCATCTGCCTTGCGTGGGTACTGAGGAACCAGGGTCCTTAGGCTTCACAGGCAAGCGTTTAACTGCTAAGCCATCTCTCCAGCCCTAATCACAATTTTTAATAGTATTAAATGTACAAAGTAATGCATCAATGTAATTATCCCTCAGCCCATGAAACTACAGTGTACTATGGCTTTCATAGGCCTAGTGAACAAACCAATCACTAACTTCTGATACTGGATAGATAATCCAAATTTAAATAAAAATGAAATAAAATAAATAATAAATAAGTAAAATTTAAATTTTATTAATTTTATTTTTTCTTTATTAGTTATGTACATACTCAGTGTGTAAACAGCACTTGTTGGTACCATCCTTACCCTCATCACTTTCCTCTCCCCTCCAAAGGGACCTTCCTCCTTGGAGATGCCAGTTATCCCCATGGGGATTGTGGGTCATGCTTTGTGGGGGTAACCATCAGTTATGGGGAAGAGGCAATGTCTCTGTGCATGATGTCCCAGCTTGTGGCTCTAACAATATCTCTGCCCCCTCTTCTGCAAATTTCCCTGAGCCATGTTGGGTTCATTTTAGGACTCCTTCAGTGATGAGGTCTTGGGAGCCTCTGTATCTCTGGATCTTACTCATAAATTGCAAGTGTACATTGGTCCAGCTAGAGCTTAAGTGAAAGTTAAATTTAAAATTATTTCTGATACTCAATCTTATGTGTGAGACAAAAAAAAAACTTTTATTTTTTGTCATCAAAACTTACTAGAAGCTTAATAACCAGAAATACGACATGATTAACTAGCAATACCTTCTTCACAAATGAGAAGCAATATCTGATAGATTTTCATTGTTTCTGTAGATATGTCTATTTATAAAATAAATACATTAGGATTTTGAATAATCTGGATTTTATTATTCATAAGATATTCACTGATTTTAATAATTTACTTATGTTTATGCTGACATTCCCTTTCCTCTATTTTCTGGCATAGTTACTTTATTATCTTCTCAAAGGATATATTACTTAAAACTTGGTTTTAGGTGTCCAGTGCCTTTTAATTATACTATTAAAGGTTTATTTAATATTTATATGGCATATACTAGAATAATTTAAGTTTTTTCTAATGTATGCAAAGAGTAAGAATTGTTTTGCCTTTAATTTCTTTTAATCTTTTTTTCTGTTTATTAAAATATAATATTTTAAAATTAAAATTTTTTTATAATTGTTCAGGCATAGACCTTCATTTACTTTTCATTAAAACAAATTACTTGAGGAGATAATACAGACATATCCATCTTCATGTATGATAGATTACACTTTAGAGTTAAGGCTTTATTAGAAGAGTTATAGCACCATATCAAGATAATATGGTGGGGTCCTGAAGCCAAAGTAGAGAGAACAAGATATAGATAGAGATTGAGATAAATCAATGGACAGAGAGTGAGAAAGAGAGCAAGAAAAAAGAGGCTACAAATCTAAGAAACAAAGGGAAGGTGTCCCTTTTTATGAATTTCTGGGGTAAGGTATTTATTTATCTGGGCAAAGGCTATTTGAAAGAAGTCACTGAGGCAATTAAAGAGAGAGTGGTAGGTAAAGAAGGAATCTGGTCCTTTAAGATCTCTAAGGGGAAGAGCTTTCTGTTGCCTGCAGTACTGTTCCTTTTTTTTTATTATTTAATTAAAACACTTTATTCACTCCACACAAAAGTTAATTAGGTCAAGTTCTCTCTTCTCTTTTATGTTTTATTTATATTATTCTAATTTTACATTCATATTCGTGACTCCATTAGGGTTTGATACGACAGGAAAGTTATAACTCAAATTTGCCTCAGCTTGAGCAGCTAGACTTGTAAAGTGATTGATTGCATTTATGTTTTACCAAACAGAAGTTATGTAATAATGTAATGAAAAATCATTTTCCCCTAAACAAAAACTTAAAAAAAAAATCTTAGTTTAGAAAAATCAAAAATTTCAGAACTCTAGAAATTAAAGGCATACAAGATTGAACATCATTGATGCTGAGTAGACTATTGAATATTAGTAGGGATTATAGAATTGTGGTGCTTCAGCTTGCACCTGTGTAATTCTAAAGTATCATTTGAAAGACTGACTTCAGGCCTGTTGCCATGAACAATAGCAGTTGGTGGTAGGTAAACGGAGAAAGCTTATCTCAGCTGACAAGGATATGATGATACTGGTTGGGGCATAGAAAAGAGGATAAAAGCTTAACAGGGTACGACAAAGTCATAGCAGGCTCTGAAAACTTTGAGCAAATTGCTGGGAATCTGGAAAGCAGTGTGCATGTGCAAGGCTAGGTTTTTGTTCAGGACTGTTGCATACTAATTCTACCAAACTGAAATACCCCCTCCTGAAGGGAAGAGGAAGGTTCATAAGACAACTGGAGCTAATGAACATTAGGCTCAGCAAGCTCATAAGTACCTCTGTAAGGTTATATAAGGAGTAAATAATTGCTTGGAAAAAAAAGAAACTCTTCCATGGATCTGACCCCAGGTTGGATGGGAGCTCTATGGACACAATATTAGTTGGTCATCATCAGTGATGTGGTCAGCTTTTTAGGGATGCACCTGCCTTTGAGTCACACTGCTGTAAAAAAAATAATAATAACAAAAACTCTTCAACAGTGCTAGTCATTGGTTCACCAAGCTAGATATGAGTGAAATTATTTCTTTGGTTTGTTTGATAATTTCATCCCTTCTGGATATAAATCAGGCAGCCAGCCCCAGGGGTCAGCTTGCTTCTGCTTCTCCGGAACTAGAATGACAAGTGTGTACTAACACTGCCCGAATCTTTGCATGGATTCTGTCCTCAAGTCTTCATGTTTGCAACAGGCAACCTCTTTACTGGCTGAGTCATCATCTAGTTCCTTGGCTCATTGATTCTTTGCATTGTTATTTTAATTTCCATTTTATTATTTTCTGCCATAATATTTTTATTTATTACCATTTAATTTTTTGATTTGGATGTTTCTTGTGTTTCTAATACTGTGTTACTTTTTAGGCATTTTACTTGAGATTTCAGTGAATACTTATGTGGGTTTTGAAAGTATAAATTTCTTAAAACCATTTTAATTTTATCATATAGATTTGATATTTTTTAGTATTTCTGTTTTTGATTCCACTGATGTTTTAAATTCCTCTCTTCATTTCTTCAATTACCCACTGGTTATTCAATAATGTATCCTGTGGTTGTGTGATAGAATATTCCTTAGATGTTTATGAAGGACATTTTTGTCTATTATGTCATAGTATTCTGATGCTTCTCTTTTGATTTGGGGGGTGTGTGAATGTCCCATTTGGTGGTAAGAGTGAGGTATTGAATTTACCTACTACTATTGTGTTGTGGTTGATATCTGTAGGAATCTATTCACTTCTACATTATCTATGTTTTGACATAAAATTATTCATTATAGTGCCTTCTGCATGGGATCGGCTATAGTATCCTACCTGTTGTTTCTAGTTATTTTGTTTTAGTCAGTCCGGATATATTTTGTACATTTTAATTATCTTTTCAAAAAACTACTCTTATGTTCATCATGTTCATGTCAAATATTTTTCTAGTGTCTAAATATTTTTGCTAAAATTTTCATTATTTCATTTGTTTTACTGATTTGGACTCACTGATTTGTTCTTCCTTTCTGCATTCCTTGAGTTTTATGGCTACCTCATTGACAACTTCCTTCTTTTTTGCTAAAAAACGTATTATTATAAATTTTCTCTCCAATTTGCTTTTATTGCATCACATTAATTTTGATATGTTTTTCATTTACATTATATAAATATTGTTTTATTTGGTCATAATTTTTTCTTTCATCTGTTTGTTGATCAGGAGACTGTTGTTTAATGTCTATGTATTATAGTTTTATGGCTCACAGTTTTAAAGGATAGTTTCATCATAGTAGGAAAATCATGGCAAGAACAGACAGCTGGGCATCACATCTGCATGATAGCAAGGAGGAAGTAAAGAATATGAGCTCAGTAATACTGGAAAACAGAGGTGTACTGTAAACCTTTATACCTGCAGAGTGTGATATACTTCCTCTAGCAAGGTTCCATTTCCCAAAGGCTCCACTAGCTTCAGATTAAGAATGAGGTTTAATTACAAATACATGAACCTATGGGGAACATTATATATTCAAATCACTACATTCTGCCCCTGAACCCCATAAACTTATTGTCCTTTCATGATTCAAAATATATTCATTACAAACTTTAAAAGTCCCAATAGTTTTTTTTCTAGACCCAACACTGTTCAATAGCCCAAAGTAAAAATCAAAGCACAAGTTATATACTTATAACTCACAATGACAAAGAGTAAACATTTCCATCTAAAAAGGAGACATTGGGCAAAACAAGAAAAGATTGGACCAATGAAAGACTGAAAATCTGAAAGGACTGGGGAACTCCACTCACACTTGATCCCTGGGCCTAATCTATCCCAAGCCTGCTTTCCCTGGTAGCAGTCTTATAGTCCTGGCATTCCCAAAGTCCTGGGTTCACCAGTGTACCCTTGGTTTATGTTCATAACCCCATGCAATATCCCCCATCCTGCACTGTAGCCTCCATGTAGGTCTTCAACTCTTCTTCACGTGCCCTGATCCCAGTGGCTATCTCTCGAATCATCGTGTACTCAACAGCCTCTGTTTCCTGTATCTTTAAAAACATCTTGAGGGCTAGGGAGATTTCTCAGTGGTTAAAGCACTTGCCTTCAAATACTAACATCCCAAGTTTGATACCCCAGAAATCATTATAAAGCCAGATGCATAGGATAGTACATGAATCTGGAGTTCATTTGCAATGGCTGAAAACCCTGTCATGTCCATTTTATCTCTTTCTCTTTGTATTCTTTATGCTGGCAAATAAATAAATATTTAAAGTAAAAATAAATTATATATTTGCAGGTAGAAAGAAAGAGAAGAGAATATTGACATGCCAGGGCTTCTTGCCACTATAAATGAAGTCCAGACATACACACTACTTTGTGTACCTGACTTTATGGGGGAAATCAAAACTAGGTCAACAGGCTATGCAAGAAAGCACCTTTAACCACTGAGCAATCTCTCCAACCCACTATTTCCTTTGTCTTTTCAAATATTTATTTGTTTATTTGAGAAAGAGAGATTGGGCTTTCCAGGGATTCTAGCCACTGTAAAGAAACTCCAGATACATACACTACCATACACATGTGTCTTATATGGGTACTACAGAATTAGAATCAAACCTGGGTCTTTAGGCTTCTCAGGCAAATGTCTTAACCAGTAAGCAATTGCTCTAGCCATATTTCCTTCATCTTAGTGTTTCTAAAACAAATACCAGATGATCTATGCTGCAAATTTGTTTATCCATGAAGGATGAAACTTGACCTTGTTGAGTAGGAAACTCCTTCAACATTCTTTTTTTTTAATATTTTATTTTTATTTATTTATTAATTTGAGAGAGATACAGAAATAGGCAAGTAGAGAGAGAGAGAGAATGGGCACTCCAGGGCCTCTAGCCACTGCAAACGAACTCCAGATACATGCGCCCCCTTATGCATCTGGCTTACGTGGGTCCTGGAAAATTGAGCCTCGAACCAGGATCCTTAGGCTTCACAGGCAAGCGTTTAACCACTACACCATCTTTCCAGCCCTTTATTTATTTTTATTTATTTATTTATTTATTTTTTTCATTTTTTTTCAACATTCTTCTACCAGGTTCCCTCCTTTCAAAAATTTCTGGACTGCCCCTATTGTCCAATTCAGAGCATCTGGCCCATCCTCAACAGTGATAATGTGTTACACATTTACAGCTAAAGTGCCCTCACTTTCTGGGCATTAGAACTCAACCCCACATTTTCTTCTATGCCAAACTTTACAAATTTCTTATTCTTCTCTACTGTGTTTTAATCCATCAAAGAAATCAAGCCAACATTTCTCAATTCAACTGTGCTCAAATTCTCAAAACACAGACAAGTCAACCAGTGCCCTTTCAGAATAAAACCTAAATTGCTTTTACCTCAGTTTCCAACAGAATTGTTTATCCCCTCTGAAATCTCATAAGCCTAGCCTCCACAATCCACACTTCTTTGTGCATTTTGATCTTTCAACCTCTCACCATAATGGCCCATTAAGGTCTGTTTATAGCATTGAAAAGTTTCTCTAGAGAAGTCCAAAATTCCAAATCCTTCTATATTTTCCCCACAAACCAGTTCCAAATGGCTAAAACAACATAGAATTCTCACAGCAACAACCATATTTCCCAGTTTAAATTTTCTGTAGCAGTTAGTTTCTAATTGTTGAAACAACACATTGGTCAGAAGCAGTTTGTGCAAATCGTGTTTTTTTCTTTATATATATTTTTTCTAGCTTACAGCTATGAGTGGAAAGCATGGCCAAAGCAGACAGGCAGACATTGCATCTACATAGTAGCAAAGAGGAAGTAGAGAAAGTGAGCTTGCCCATACTAACAAGCATGGCTAATATATAAAATCCTAATGCCTGCCCCCAGTGACACACCTCAACTAGAAAGCTCTACTTCACAAGCTCCACCAACTAGGAATTAAGTATGAAGTTTAATTGCTAATGCATGAAGCTATGAGGGACAGTTTACATTCAAACTCCCACAGAGATAAAACATGTGTACAGTTCTTCTTAATTATTGTTATTGTTGCAATCAGCTTCACATTGCTGGGATGAACTTCCAAATCAGGCACAGTACATAGGAGAAATGGAATTTATTTGAAGCTTACAGATCAAGGGGAACTATTATAATGTCAGTAGAAGCTGACCCACTTTCACCGGCCAAAGCAAAGAGAAAAGTAACCACCACCAACAAAAAGCAAGCACACTTCAGGAACTCCTGACAAAGCTCAAACACAATGCACATTTTAAGCTGGAATTTAGAACCACCCCCAGTAATACCTCCTGCAGTCAAAATAAAAACTTGAATAAGCTTCCTTTTTTCTGTTGGGGAACCTCCTTCAATCTACCACAGTTATCAAACTCTGGTTTTGACATTGAATCTGATACTTCTCATTATTTCAGACCAGATTTTTAAATAATTTGTAAGTATCTATAAAAATGTAGAATAATATCCATATTCTTTACTATACTTCTCTATATTAATGTTCCCCTCTTTATTTCAGGGTTTGTCAAGCTTATATAAAATATAGTACAAGATTTCCATAGTACAACTATATGACTTTTTATACTTTTATTTATTTACCTTCAAGCAGAGAAATACACAGAGAGAGAATGAGAAAGAGAGAGAGAGATAGAGAAAGAGAGAGAGAGAGAAAGAAAAAAAGAAAGGATGTACCAGGACCTCCAGCTATTGTAAAGGGACTCCAGAGACATGCACCATTTTGTGCATCTAGTTTTATGTGGGTACTGGGGAATCAAACAAGAACTGTAAGGCTTTGCAGGCAAGTGCCTCAAATACCTGAGCCATCTCTCCAGCCCATATTTTTTTTATATCAATTAAGTTGGGGAGAATTTTAAGAAATAGTTTTTGAGAAACATAATTTTCATTAACAACTTGCCTCAAACATATAATGTATTAAAAGTATCCAGTTAAACATGGCTATTAATGCCTTGTATTATGACTTCTAGGGTAAATTTTGGCTTGAAGATGGACAAAGAAACGAATTTCTTCTGGGAACTGAAAAATATCAAAGAATGACATATATGTTATCTTTTACTCATATTAACTAATAAAATAAGATCAGTAAAATGTACTAGGAAAGTTCTATAAAGGTCAACAAAAAGGGTAATATCTCTTTATGTGTAATAGTCAAAATATTTTCAAAGGGTAGCTGAAGTCAAATCAGCTCATGGCATAATTATCAAGTTATAAATGTATTACAAAATATTCTGGGGAGGTCTCTGTAGGAACAGTAAGAACACTCACTGTAAAAGCATGAGAACCTGAATTCAGATCCCCATCACCCATTTAAAATTCTGGATGTGGCCACAAACTTATGAAACCCATCATTGAGAAGGACCGAGACAAGAGGATCACTGGAATTTTCTTTTTTTCCTTTCTTTGAGAAAGAGAGAGAGAGAGATTGGGGCATCAGGGCCTCTAGCCACTGGAAATGAACTCCAGATGCATGCACTCCCTTGTGCATCTAGAGGCTAACATGGGTCCCAGGAAATAAAACCAAGGTCCTTTGGCTTTGCAGGCAAATGCCTTAACCACTAAGCCATCTCTCCGGCCCTCACTGGATTTTTCTGATCAGTCCTGTCTAGCTAAAAAATTCTGAGCTCCAGGTTCAGTGAGAGAGCCTGTCTCAAGGAAATGTGGAAGAGCAATAAAGCAGGATAACAGATGTCCTCCTTTCACCTGTACACTGTGTGCTAGGACATGGACAGCTGTATATTTATTTGCACAGAAATGCATGCAACACATACACAAATACCGTCAGTAATTTGATCTCCCATTTGTAATAGTGCAACTCCTTATTTTTTTTATTAAATGATAATACTTTATCATTAGCTTTGTAAATTTTTATGTATTTATTTATTTGGGAGATAGAGAGGTAAAGGCAGAAAGAGAGGGAGAGAGAAAAAGAGAGAGAGATTGAGCACACCAGAGCCTTCAGACCCTGCAAACGAACTCCAGATGCATGCACTACCTTGTGCATCTGGCTTATGTGGGTCCTGGGTAATCAAATATGGATCCTTTGGCTTTGAAGGCAAGTGCCTTAATGTCTAAGCTATCGCTCCAGCCCAACATTTTATATATATAGACATATGTACCATTTCATACACCTGGCTTTATGTGGGTGCTGGGCAATTAAACCCTGGCTGTCAGGCTTAGCAGTCAAATGTCTTTAACTGTTGAACCATCTCTCCAGTCCTTAACATCAGATTTGTTGTTGTTGTTGTTGTTTGTTTGTTTTTTGAAGTAGGGTCTCACTCTAACCCAGGCTGTCCCTGAATTCACTCTGCATTCTCAGGGTGGCCTCAAACTCATGGTGATCCTCCTACCTCTTCCTCTTGAGTGCTGGGTTTAAAGCTTGTGCCACCATGCCCGGCAACATCGGATTTTTAACAACCAGATTTAGACTTGATATAAAATGGCAATAGACACTTCATGCATCACACTCACCATGCTGGTTTTCTTCTTCCAGATGGCTACTTAAAACTAGAATGGAGAATTATTCTTTTCGTTTTGTCATATATGATAGTCAATTTGAAATGGACGATATTGAGTTGCTTATGGGGTCTTTGTGTTTTATAGCTGTTTGATGATGTCTCTCTGCTATGAATCTATATAAGTATGCCATGATGAAGGCTCCTCTAGAAGCTGTAAGCCTGAAATAAATAAGCTGTTTATGGGCAGGAGGTTGTCCGACAAACATGAAGCAAACTGAAACTATAAAATTGTTATTGAGAAGTGGAGCCATTGTTGGGATGAATCTGACCATGTGGGTGTTGGTCTTTTGTAACTTGTTTGCAGGAGAATGGTCAACAATTTTGTACTTTGGATTGGAGAAGCCTTACAGTATTGTAAACAGAGCTTGATGGACTGTGCTGGTAAGAGTTGCAAACGTGAAGTGCAGAGAGAATTGTGGCTTGTCTTATGAACTTTTAAAGGGGAAAGAGGGAACTTTAAACTTTATTGGAACTGGCCTTCTGGTAAAAGGGTTGACTGCAATTTTCTGCCCATGCCAAGAGTTTGATCAAGGTTGAGTTTAAAAGTAATGTACTGGTATACTGATAGAATATCTAGAACACAAAGATACGAAAAATGTAGGAGTTATCATAAGAAAAATTCAATGAAGTCTGAAGGTACTGGCACAGAGACTGATTTAGGCTTATGGAAGCAATAATTGTTGATTACTACCATTAATGGTGGGCCAATTGCTTTGAATTGGGACAATGGAAAAGATGCCTGAGGGTAAAGTAAAGATACTAATTCTTTTGCAAGGATGTGGCTTAAACTATTTTAAAGAAGTAATTTTCTCTTCAAAGTTAAGCTTAATTCCACCCTAGAATAACACATTTGGTTGCCCAACCTGGTACAATGGAGTATAACAAATGCTGGAAAAAAAGTAGGTCATGAAGTGCACACAGTACCAGGAATGGGAAACAGAGATAGATCCGTAGACAGAGGTCTAGGAAGGCCATTATATGAAGATAAACCAGTTCAAGAAACCTCGGCTGAAATGTAGAATGGCAAACAGGGTTGAAATTCCTGGATTGGAAGCCAAATAAGGTCATCTATATATCAACAGAAGATTAAAATCCAGGATATACAAAGAACTCAAAACACTAAATAATAATAAATCAAACAACCCAATTAAAATGGGCTATGGAACTAAATAGAGAGTTCTCAAAAGAAGAAATACAGATGGCATATAAACATCTAAAAAATGTTCTACATCCCTAGCCATCAGGAAAATGCAAATTAAAACTCCATTCCATCTCACACCTGTCAGGAAGGCTGCCATCATGAAAACAAATGGCTGGTGAGGATGCAGAAAAAGAGGAACCCTTCTACACTGTTGGTGGGAATGCAATCTGGTCCAGCCATTGTGGAAATCAGTGTGGATGTTCCCGAGACACCTAAAATTAGATTTACCATATGATCCAGCTATAAGACTCCTATGCATATATCTTAAGACTTGTCTCACTACCTTACAGATGCTTGCTAAACTATATTTATTGCTGGTCTATTCACAATAGCTTGGAAGTGGAACCAGCCTAGATGTCCCTCAACTGATGAGTGGATAATGAAGATTGACACGTTTATAGAATGTTGTTCTACACAGTGGTAAAGAAAAATGAAATTATGAAATTTTCAGGAAAATGGACAGATCTGGAAAGGATTATACTTAGGTAACCCATGCTCAGAAAGCCAAACTTCACATGTTCTCTCTCATATGTGGATCCTAACTACAAATGATTGGACATTTATGTGACTAGGAATAAAACTCAGTAGCAAAGGCCAGTAAGCTAGAAAGGGGATATAAAGGAAATAGAAAGGGAAGTGGGGGGGACTTAATAGGATGGTATTTTATATATGTAAGTAGAAGACAAGATTAATGGGGGTAAGAAGGCCTAAGTGAGGTCAGGGGAAGAGATTGAGTAAAGGAAAGGTGGGGGAAGTTCACCTAAGAGAGTATGAATAATCATACAGAAATCTGCTTTTTTTGGATAATGGAACACCCAGAAGCCATAGATTGTTACTAGAAAATTTTCAGTGCCAGGGACAGAATACCTTCCAGTGAATTGTTGGCCATGGAGGGCACTGATGCCCCTAAAACACTACAGGCCATTGCCGAGGCTCTTGGTTTCCCACCAGGAATAAATGATAAAACCGTATTGCTGAGGACTCCACATACTTGGGCTGCAAGGTCACTGAGAAATCCTTCGTGTAGACCAATGGACTGAAAGCAGTAAAAAGCTACATTGCAAGCATATCAAGGGGGAGAGAGAGAAATCGCCAGTGGAGATAAACAACAGTGGGCACTGAAAGCCTTAAATTTGGCCAGCCAGGCCAAATGAGCCAATGGGTGCAATAGTGGCATGCCTGTTTTGGGGAAGCCAATCACTCTCTAACTGGATTGGAGGTCCACTCTATAAGAGGGAATATATGCCTGATACTGAAAACCTATGACGAGGTAGTCATGAGCTCAAGGGATGTAGCATCTTCTGGTGTCTGGATAAATGTATATAGTATGCTCAACAAACAGCATGGTAAGCACTTCTCTTAATGTTCACACTCATATGTTAATGCTACTCTCATTTTGGCTAGAGAAGCTTCTCTTTTCAGATGGTGGTGACCTTGGAATGACTCAGAAGGCAACCTGGTATTGAGAAGAAGTGACAGAGGAGTGCTTAGCACTGAAATATCACTATCACAACTTCCAAGGCTCAGGGTCCATTGCAGAAGAGGTGGTAGAAAGAATGTAAGAGCCAAAGGAAGATGAGGACTCCTTACAAAGCCCTTCTCCAGACACAAAATGGCCTGGATACCTTACAGTACCTGATACCACCTACATAAGAACATCATAATAGGAGAAAAAGATGATGACATCAGAATAAAAGAGAGACTAATTGAGATGGGAAAGGGGTATGATAGAGAGTGGAGTTTCAAAGGGGAAAGTGGGGGAATTACTTATATTGTTTATATTTATGGACATTGTCAATAAGAAAAGTAAATTTAATTCAAAAACAAATTAAATTTATTATGCATTAATAGATTTGGTGCAACATTAAAGTTATTATTATTTCTAGCTCATTGTTCTAGGAGAGACTAAGGAAAGCATATTTCAATACTTTTATCAAGTCTTAAAATACCTTCAAAGAGTACCTCCTTAAGTAATTAACCCACATTCACTATTGTAGTCTGTCAGAACATTATTTAATATCTGAAAGTCTTATGTAGGTGACTGCCTCTTCATAAGATACACTTACTTTCACTATTAGTCTTTATAAAATATTTAGAGGGCTGCAGAGATTGCTTAGCAGTTAAGAAACTTGCCTGCAGGGCCTAAGGACTCTTCTTCAACTCTCCAAGTCCCAAATAAGCCAGATGCACAGTGATGCAAGCATGGGCAAGGTTGCACGTGAGTACAAGGGGGCACACATAGCTGGAGTTCTATTGCAGTGGATGGAAGCCCTGGCATGCCAATTTTTTCTCTCACTCTCTCTCTTCCTCTCTCCCACTCTCTCACTCACATTAAAAAAAAGAAACAAACAAAAAACAGCAGTCTATTAGGCTTGCGTCAAAAAAAAAAATAGTTATTTAGGCTTACTATTTCAGCCATTGCATAGAGTGGGGAATAAAGTGAATAGAAAGTTGTGTCACTGAACAGAAAAACTCCCTCTCCTTCTTTCTCTCTCATATGCAATGGCCTTAAATGGGTAAAAGAACTTCATTAAACAAAAATTTAAAAATAAGGCTTCATATATCTTTCTTCTCTTCAATATGGGTTAATAATAATATCCTTAACACAAGGAACTCCCTTAACAAAATATCAAAAATAAAATCAAACAAAACCATATGATGGACACATCATACAGCCATCCAGGCTCTTCATTTTAGTTACATTCTATCCTTTCAATAATAAGCAAGGTTGTTAATTTTTTTCCATTCTGTTTTTAGGGATAATCAGCTGACAGGATTTTACTAAATTATCTGAAGTTTTGATCTTTATAGCTAGGGAAACTGTTGTACCTTTGAAAGGAGTTTTCCAATCTCCTCCCTATTCTGTCCTTTGACATTGCCTCCCACTGCCTGTTTAGCAAATTTTCCCCTACAACAAGCCTAAACGTTTATGAGAGAAAAGTGACTTTTTCTGCTCCTTTTACCTAGAAAGGTTTTCAATACAAAATATATATTTGAGAGCTGGGCGTGGTGGCACTCACCTTTAATCCCAGCACTCAGGAGGCAGAGGTAGAAGGGTCACTGTGAGTTCAAGACCATCCTAAGACTACATAGTGAATTCCAGGTCAGCCTGGGCTAGAGTGGGCCCCTACCTCAAAAACCATCATATATAATTAGATATTTCTGTTACTTTGGTCCATGATTTTAGAGATAAGACTGTTTACAAGTGTGTAGTTGCTTTCTTTGCTCTCAAATGCCTTACGTTTACATTTACTGCAGCACTACATTATACAGGTGAGAGTGCTTTCACAGAAATCTACGGGAGATTACAATATGAGAGTATGTTCCATGTGAACCATAGAATTTGAAGTTAAGATATTTGGAAATATGGCTTTTAAGTATTTTTGTGTTCTATAATAAATTCAACATTTCTGACCTGCTCCATTTCTGAGCATATATTATGCTATAATCTGTTTTACCAAACTGAAGATCTCACTATATGTTTGAATGTAAAATGTACAAAGTATCAAGAAATTAAACTTTCAATATTGTTTGCTTTCTTTTTTGCTTTGAATTTTGACCTTTAATTTTGCATAAAAATATTTTTCCCTATGTGAGGATAAAAAAGATTTTTCATTTATATATTGAGAATAATAAGCATTTGAATCATACTTTTTAAAAATCAACTTTTATTTTATAACAAAATAAATACCTCAAAACAAAAAATACATCTCTTTCCTAAAATCCATGAGAAAGACCTTGTGTGAAAGAGATAGCCCTGTCTTTGTTTTAAAGTATAAAGCATCCCCTTGCTACACTTAGGATTCTATAAAACTAACAAATTGCAATTAAGATTTGTTTGTTTTATGACCCCTGGCAAGATCTTAAATCAATGGGATATATCACAAACTAAAGTACTACCTACAAGGCACAGGCTATATTTCTATGTTGCTGGTGGTACATCTTTTTGTTACTGGTCTGCCTGGCATACTAGTTCTACATAATCATCTCGTTTTGGTATATATGTATCCTAAAAAATGCCCAAAACCTTTTGTATATCTTAAATGTAAGAAAGCAAAGAAGCTTGTCAAAACTGAAATGTATCAGCAGGAGTAGCTATTTTTAAAGCAAAGCATGGATTTTGGCTTTTTCTAAACAATACCAATAAGAACTTGACTATATATATCCAATAAAGAATGCTGTGAACTTAAGTGTGCCAGTTAAAAATAGAAAAAAAGGGCTATATTTTAATATGAAAGAATTATTGGCATCACAGGAATTATGGGCATCCCAGGAGCATTGGGAACAAAAGGGATTCTTTGGATTATTGTGAGATATGCAAAATTTGAGAACTGTTTAAACATTTGCAAACTGTGGATAGTTTATTAAAACTGTATTTTATATGAAAAATTATAAATTCACTTTAGTATAACAAACGCGGTATTACTGATTATTATTAGCAGAGTTTAGGCAACATTGCTTCTTGATCTAAAGATATGGTTGATGCAGAGATTGGTGATTTAATTAGGATTTTGTCACAATAAGAAACCTTACCTGAAAATATCCTTTTCTACTTGACCTGAGATTTCCTTCCCCTGAATGAGTCAATGAGTCTCTAGAAGTCCAGGAGAACATGGAGGGAGGATTCTGCCACAGTGGTACTTATCCTTTAAAGCTTCTTTGTCCCAGTGGGTCTGATAGCCCTCTCATCCATCCAAGTATCTCCTATATTATACTTGGAATCCTGTAAAATGAGCAAATTGTAATTCAGCCTTGTAGGTTTTATGAATCCTGGCAAGATGATAATTCACTGGGGTGGTTTCTTGTTGCTGCTGCAACTTTCTGTTACTATGCTATTTGGAATATTATATCTTTATGATCATATCTTTTTGGTGTGGGAAGCATCCAACCTAACTTGGAGAACATTGTCATGGAAGAACATTGTCATGGTATTTGTCTGGACTAATCTGGGCTGAACAAACATCCTTCTCTGTCACACTTGCAGGCACCACGTGGCTCAATTGGGGGTCTCAATTCAACAAGACAAATCTGGAAAGCCAGTGCAGCACTCCTAACCTCAGAAAGTTATATTGTCATGTAAAACAGGGACCACAAAATAGGCCATTGCCTATGTTACAGATAGGATGAGTGACTGCTGAGTTAACAAATACTCAGAATTTTCTGGCATGATATCTCAAAAGACTATGGCTCAAAACAAAATTACAACCAGACATGCTGGTATAGGCAGAGGCAGGATATTATCATGAGGACTAGGCCACCCAGGGATATGTAGTAAGACACTGTATCAACCCTGAATATGTGGGATTGTGTAGATAGCTCCATCACTAAAGTGTAAAGTAAGAAGGACTGGCTTTTGATCTCAAGTACCCATGTAAAAATGGCAGGTGTACTGTCACACACTTGTTATCCCAGCACTGAGAAGAAGAGACAGAAGGATCACTGGTGTTTGCTGGACCTTAGCCCCTTCGGTGAGCTCCAGGACAATAAGAGACCCCGCACAAAACAAAGTTGAAAAAAACAAAACAAAACAAAACAAAACAAAATACAAAACTCAAGGGTTCCATACACACACACACACACACACACACACACACACACACAACACATGAACAAACAACATCACATCAAAGCTAAAATTAGGGCTGGAAAGATTGCTTGGTGGTTAAGGTGCTTACCTGGAAAGCCATAGGACGGAGGTTTGATTTCAAAGGATCCAAGTAAAGTCAGACCCACAAGGTGCCACATGGGTCTAGAGTTCGTTTGCAATGGCTGGAGGTCCTGGCATGCTGATTCTTTGTTTTCTCTCTCTCTGCCTCTTCCTCTCTCTCACTGTCTTTCTGTGTTTCTGTATTTCTCTCTCAAATAAATAAACAAAAGTAAAAAGTAAAAACAAAATACTTAAAAGCTAAAATTATACCAAGATTTAGTAAACTTCATGCACTAAATGAAAAAAGACATATAACTGACTGATGGTGAAACTATGTGAAAATTGTTTCTAAGTAATCGTCACAAAGGAATTCAATATGTATTTTAAAATTCTCATCAAATGAAAAAAATCTTGCCAAAATATGATCCATAAGGAAGAACTAATAATGAAAATGTTAAAAAGTGAAATACATGACAAGAAGGTTGGGAAGTGATCAGTGATGAAATGCTTAGTTAACACAAGTTTCTGGGTGCCCAGAACACAAAACAAGCAAACAAACAAACAGAAAAAAAAAAGATAGACTTGAGGAAGCCTGCTAGAGCTAGATGGGGAACAGGGAGATCAGGGAGAGAGAAGACAGTTGAAGATAAGAAAGGGGTGGATATGATCAAAGCATTATTTATGCCAGCCTGAAAGTGTTACAAAAAACATTGTTTTGTTAATATGTCCTAATAAAATTTTTTAAGGATATATGAAAAAAATAAGACAATGACAAAACACCTGTATGATTGGCTCAGTAATTGTGAGACAGAGGGCAAGAAAGGAAATTTGAGAAAATAATTAAATGTATTCATCAAATTTTAACCAAGAGATAAAAAGATTTTTAGAGACCTGTAAAACCAATGAGAAAAGAGCCAGCATTCCTATTATTGGGATCTTGGGCGGAAGGTATAAAAATAGCAGGGCTAAATTGAGTATTTGGAGAAATGGCAGAAAATTTTCAACATCTGGCAAAAATATGTAACTCTTCAAATCTAAGAAGCAAATAAACACAAAGAAAATACCCCCTGGCCCTAAAATCGACTCCCAAACAAATCATGATTAACTATCTAATCACTATGCCTTGAAAGCCGTCAGTGAGGAATATCATATTAACTCCACAGGATACCCATTCAAATGACAATAGGTTTCTTTGTTTTTTTAAAGAATTATTTATTTATTTGAGAAAAAGAGAGAGATGGAGAGAGAAAGAGAGAGAGAGAGAGAGAGAGAGAAAGGAGAGAATGGGTAAGCTAGGGCTTCTAGCCACTCAAAATAAACTCCAGATACATGTGCCACCATTTGCATCTGGCTTATGTGGGTCTTGGGAAATCAAACCTGGGTCTTTTGGCTTTTTAGGAAAGTACCTTAACCACTAAACCATCCCTCCAGCCCAAAAGTAGGTTTCTAAACTGAAATTAGAAGCAGGAAAGAAGTGAAATAATATTATCCATATTCCAGAAAAACAATGGTCAATTTTTTAAAGAACAGGAAGAGAATGAAAAGGAAAGAGGTACAGGCAATAATTTCTTTAGTTGCAAATGGGTTAAATAGTCTACAATAAGGATAAGAGACTGGAAGAGATCACTCATAATAAAAATAATACAGTAATTTTATAATAAAATTGCTTCAGAATTAATGTCATAGGTGTAAAACAAATGGACAAATACATACCATAAACTCATTCATTAATGAAATACTAAGGCAGCTGTATTACTATCTGAAAAAATAGACTTTTGAGAAAAGAACATTGCTGTAGACCAAAAAAAAAATATTGCATAATGATAAAAGAGTCATTCAGGAAACAAAATGAAATGAAGACAAATGTACAACCTCAAAATACATAAAACAGACTAAGGAAAAAGAAAAAAAAATACTCAAATCTTCAATTATAGTTGCAAACTTCATCTCTTTCTCTCTCTCTGAAAAATTATGCATAAAATCAATGAAGAAATAGATGACCAGAATGAGGTAAAGGAAAGAACTGGCTGAGTATAAATATGCATTCATCCAATAATCACAGAGAACATATTTTTGAAATGTTCATAATGCACCATGAGTAATCATATCCTCTGCCATTAAAACAAGCTTCAGACAACTTAAATATTTTATTTTTATTTATCTATTTATTTGAGAGAGAGAGGCAGAGAGAGAGAGAGAGAGAGAGAGAGAGGGAAAATAGGTGCACCAGGGCCTATAGCCACTGGAAACGAACTCCAGATGCATGCGCCACCTTGTGCATCTGGCTTATGTGGGTCCTGGGGAATCAAACCGAGGTCCTTTGGCTTTGCAGTGAAGTGCCTTAACTGGTAAGTCATTTCTCCAGCCCAGCTTTGGACATGGACTGCAGGCCACTGGTATACAGCTTAGTAATAGAGCACTTCCCTGACATATGGAAGATATTAGGTTTAATCCCTAGCACCAGACAAAAATGATTGGTGTAATGCAGAGAGCTTTTTCCTGGATCATCATGAAATGAATATTTAATAGTGTAAAGGCAAAGGTATATGTGGAAGTTAAATAACACATCTGTAAACATGAATCACAGAAAAAGTCAAAGGAAAAGATAAAATATATTGAATCTAATAAAAGCAGAAAACTGTATATCAGAATTGATGGGTTCCCACTATGGCAGGCTGAATGAGAACAACAAAGCACATATAAATTCCTAGCTTACATTAGTGAACACGAGGATCTCAGAGCAGTGATTTATGCTCCTACCTGAAAGGAATAGAAAACAAAGTAATACAGAAGAAGCAGGAAGGTAAAAATGAATACAAGAATAAAGGCTACTAAAATCATAATTTGGACAATCATAGCTGTGATGAATTAAATGAAAAGCTGATTATTCATGAACAAAATAAGTTTCAGCTTTCAGGGCTAGGGATATAACTTAGTGGTACAGCCCTTGCTTGATGGGAACATAAGTATGAGTTCATTTTCTAGTACCACAAAACAAACAAAGAATAAAATTGATAAGGAAAAAATGAATAAATATGAAAAATTAACAATAAAAATAATATAAATTATTAATCACTGGAATTACACAGTTGTGTCATTGTTAATTCAATTATATCTTTGAATCCCATAACCTCACCAAGGGCCCCAGGGAAATAGGAATAGGGGAGAGGGAATAAAAGAGTATAATCTGTCAAAAAAATAAAATAAATTGAAAATAAAGAAACTCCATGAGAAATAAATAGTACACTTAAAAACTGGACAACTGGGGCTGGTGAAATGGCTTAGTAGTTAAGGTGTTTGCCTGCAAAGCTTAAGGACAAATGTTTGATTCCCCAGGACCCACATAAGCCAGATGCACAAGGGGGTGCATGTGTCTGGAGTTTGTTTGCAGTGGCTGGAGGCCCTGGTGCGCCCACTCTCTCTTTCTCTCTGCCTCTTTTTCTCTCTCTTTCTCAAATAAATAAATAAAATATTTTAAAAAATTGGACAACTGGGCTTCTGAGATGGCTTAGCAGTTAAGGTGCTTGCCTGCAAAAAGCCCAAGAGCTCATGTTTGAATCTCCACGCCCCACATAGCCAGACACACAGTATAGCAAGCACACAATGTCACACATGTGTTACAAGGGGGCACATGCATCTGGAGTTCATTCCCAGCAGCTAAAGGCCCTAGCCCTAGTGGGCCCATTCTCTCTCTTTTCTCTCCCTTCCCCTTTTCTCTGTGCCTCTTTCACTCTCTCTCTCTCTCTCTCTCTCTCAATCTTAAAATAAAAAAAATAAATTGGACAACTTAGAAAAAATATTATATTTTTCACACAACTACACATAATCTAAATTATCCCAAAAGGAAATAAATCTTTTAAAATCTATTGTTTATTTATTTATTTATTTATTTATTTGAGAGAGAGAGAGAAAGAGAGAGAGAGAAATAAATAGAATGGTTGTGCCAGGTCCTCCAGCCACTGCAAACAAACTCCAGAGGCATGCACCACCTTGTGCTTGTGCATTTGGCTGTATGTGGATCCTAGGGAACTGAACCTGCATCCTTTGACTTTGCAAGCAAGCACCTCAACTGCTAAGCCATCTTTCTGAAATAACTAATGTTAACAGTCCTATAAACATTAAAATTTTAACCACTTGGAAAAACATTTTTAGTTCTTATGAAAATTAAACCTAAATATATATATAATAATCAGACTACACACTGGGACATGTACCCCAGAGACATGAAACTGTTTCCACCAAAGCCTGAGCATAGTGGCACAGTGCAGTTTAAGTTAAAAAAAGTAAAAAAATGGAAAATAGTTCAGATATACTTCAACAGATCAGTGATTAAAAAAATGTGTTACATAAAACTACATAATTACACTCAAATAAAAATGGAACAAACTCTTGATACACACAAATTTTGGATGAGTTTGTAGGTAACTATGTTATATATAAACAAAGAAACTTTAAAAGTATTCATATTGAATGTGTCAATTAACATATGCTTGAAATGACATCCTTTTGGGAGTAAGCAACAGGTTATTCCCAGGGTGAAGGTTCTAGAGATGGGAAGAAAGCAGATGCCATTTTTGTAAAAGGACAACATAAGCAGATCCTGTGGTAATCAAGATATTTGTGTTTACACTGTATTGTAAAAAGTGACAGATTAGTAAACGCCAAGGACATATATGCTGTTTGGCTCATGCTTGTGATTATGATTGGATATTAATGACCAATAGAAATTAGTAGGGAGAGAGAATAGTGTAGTTTATCAGAAATATCACTATTATATTTAGGAAAATACAATTGGTTAACTTTTCATGACTTGAACAAGTTTTTAGGTTGTAAAATGCATGTGGGAAAATCTAATTGAGGCAAATTCTTTAAATTCTAGTCAGTTGCCACAGCAGCTATTTAAACGAGACAAAGTATGTGGTGGTCATTCATCCTGGGAAGAGTTACTGGTTGTCTTCACAAAATGACTAAAGTTATTTCATTCTTCCTGACAACTGTCTTGAACAGGGGCTTTTAGTTCCATTGAGGAAGAAAAACAAACACGTAAAACCTACCTTGCAATTCTAACCTTAGTCTCCTGCTAACCTTTCAAGGTTGTTTTATTTTGTATCAACAACAGGGTAGTGACCCCCCACACATATGAAGAAAGTTCAGAAATCACATTTGGGTCAACTAATCTATTTCCTAAAATCCATGAAATCAAGAGCCTTAATCACATTACTGATGGCTGACCGTTCTGTTTCAATTCCAAAGCTGTCTAGTGAAACTAATGAACTGTCTTGGTGGCTCCAAAGCAGAGCCAGGGTCCTGCAGGCCAGTGGTGAATTACGAGCACATTTCCTTTTATTGCCTATAAATCTTTTCAGTTTTATATTCTCACTATCTTAAAACACCTAAATTCACATCAGTGACTGTGTGGCGGTACTCTGTGTGTTTGGGATTAATAGAAGAGTTAAGTATATACCCTATATTTAAAAAATGCATTTTCAGTACAGTCTAACCTTAATTATAGTAAATCAGACCTTATCCACTGACAAGGTTGATAAATGCCAGCAACATTTTTTTTTTACAGGATGTGTCATCATAACTCTGCACACTACAACATGAAATAGTGTTTTAGAAAGGAGACCTGGAGTTAAATACTAGAACATCACATTTGAAAGGTAATATTGGTTTTGACATGAAACCAATGCATGACTGGAGCTGAATGACTAATGTCTGTGCCGACAAATGGCTGTGAGGAAGCTAATCTGGACATTATGTTCATGGAGGTTAAGGGTAAAACATTGATTTCAAATGAAATTTCTTCGAAAATGATAAAAATGCTGATTTTTCACATAGACATCAGAATGTCAATAAAAGATGCAAGATGAATGGGAAACAGTTAAAGTGAAGGTCAGCAAAGCATTCATCTTATACCTGAAAGAAAACACTGGAGAAGGAGGCTTTGGGTAGTAAGGGACTTTTGTCAGCCAGTCACTTAAACAAAGGGCAGGCAGTGGCAAGTACTGAATAATGAAGGCAAATGACAAATGAAACATAGCTGGAGCCAGTCCCAAAGACTGAAGGGAACCCGAGAAAGGCACTGCGGAGAGTCTAAGTCATTCCTGCTCCTCCCTGCTAAGAATAGACGCAGGGGAATGGAAATAAGTTGTTCTGGTCTTTGTGTATGAGCACTGAGTGTACAATAGAATTTCCTATGGCTTTCACTTTTCTCTTTCATGAAATTTGACCAACTGAGGAATGACTAAATCAAAGATTTCTACAGTTTCCATACTCCTCTACCTCACACTCTGAATTTTTTTTTTGTGGCTAGGTGCCATTCCAATACAAATCTATTTCTATTAGATCAAATTTCCTTTAGCATTAACATTTTTCAGTATGCTTCTCTAAATGAGTTGTCCTTAATAAATTCTTTTTTTTTGCATGTGTATATGGTATGCATGTGTTTGTGTATGTATATTGACACACATGGGGGAGGGCTATGTATATAGATTCCAGAGACTGACAAGTGTGCTCTTTAGTTGTTAGGTTATTAGCTTTTCTTTTCTTTTCTTTTCTTTTCTTTTCTTTTCTTTTCTTTTCTTTTCTTTTCTTTTCTTTTCCTTTTCCTTTCCTTTTCTTTCCCTTTCCCTTTCTTTCTTTCTTTCTTTCTTTCTTTCTTTCTTTCTTTCTTTCTTTCTTTCTTTTTTTTTTTTTTTTTTTTTTGTAGGGTTTCACTTTAGCCCAGGATGACCTGGGATTCACTATGTAGTCTCAGGGTGGCCTCAAGCTCAGTGATCCTCCTACCTCTGCCTCCCAAGTGCTGGGATTAAAGGTGTGCGCCACCACACCCAGCTTAGTCACTAGGTTGTTTTTGAGACAGGGTCTTTCACTAAAAACAGAGGCATGGATTCAGCTAGATTAACTAGCCAGCCTCTCCAGTGCTGAGATTTCAGGATAACAATTCTCCCCAACAATTTCTGAAAACTTTAACATATTAACATATTGAACACTGGTCATATTCTTATTGGGTTAAACTCTTATGTCCACTCTCCCCTGCCTCCTTTGTCCTGAAGACCCACTTCAGAGGGGTTGTCCTTACTCCTGTGAGGTCATGAATGCACCTGTCAGTCTTTGTGGGGGAGGACAATGTTTCCACATACCCATTCCCACCCTGTGGCTCTTTTATTCTTTTTGACCTCTCTTCCATACAGTTCATTAAGCCTTGGAGGGTTTGTGATAGGTGCCCTTAAGTGTTGCGCTCTCAGCACCCTCTGATTTTCTGCTTTGATAACTTTTATTTTTTGTCTCCTCAACCTCTACCACCATCTTACTGGAACAGGTTCTCTAGCTAACAGTGAGAGCAGCACTAATATTTAATCCACCACTTCCTTTGTAATGTTTCCTGATGCCCAGATATTTTAAGGTGGGGGCTGGAGAACTAATCTAAGGTGCTCATGGTTCTGTGGCACACGTTTTCCCCACTTAGCCATCTCTGTGGAGTTTTATCTGTCATGAGGACTCCTGGTGTTACTATCAATATTCCAATGGGAAGGTATTCACTGGAGTTCCATGGAAGAAGAAGAGTGCTGTACTTTTCAATGCATAGATGGCCTAAGAACCATAACTGTACTAGAACCCAAGTCCTAATATTTCTCAAAAAAAGATATAAATAAGACTGGTGAGATGGCTCATCAATTAAAGGAGCTTGCTTGCAGAGCCTGCTGGCCTGGGTTAGGCTTGTTTCTCTTCTCCAGTACCTATGTAAAGAAACATGTACATAGTGGCTCATGTGTTTGGAAATTGCATGCAGTAGCAAGAGGTCCTGATTTACCCACTGAAATCTTCTCTCTCTCTCTCTTTTTGAATATGCAATATATATAAATATATATATATATATATATATATATATATATATATATAATTGTAATAATGATCATATATTATAATGATGATGATATAGCCTATAACTCATTTTCAGAGTTTGCTATGTGACAGGAATACTGGTATGTGCTTTGTTTCTTTTTTTTAAATTTAATTTTTTTTTTATTGACTTTTATACTTACATACAAAAAAACCCACCTGATATTTCCCTCCCCTCTCCCCATTCCACTTTAGAACTCCAGTCTCCATCATATCCCCTCCCTCTCACCATTAGTCTCTCTTTTAATTTGATGACATCATCTTTTTCTTCTTTTTGAGGGTCTTGTGGAGTATTGCTAGGCACTGCAAGGTCATGGATATCGAGGCCAATTTCTGTCTGGGCAGTTGCATTGTAAGAGGTCATACCCTTCCTTTGGCTCTTCCATTCTATCTGCCCCCTCTTCCACAATGGTCCCTGAGCCTTGGAGGGTGTGACAGAGGTGTTTCAGTGCTGGGCACTGAGCTGTTTTAAGCTTGTAATGAAATTCATGATTTAGAATTTATTTTCTTCAATTCATAAGTGAGTACTTTGGATTAAGAAACTTGCCCAAGGTTGTTCTCAGTAATTAAGGGTGCTGACTCCCATCAGTTCTTCTTAGAGCCCAGACAACCTTGGGGAAATGTTTGCAATGTGACAACATGGATTTGTCCCACTGCTTTAAATATTGTCTATTTTTAAACACAATTGGAATCAAGACCATGAGATATCCAGGAATAGTGGTACATAACTGTAATCCCAGCATTCGGGAAGCAGAGGAAAAACATTCACAAATTCAAGGCCAGCCTATGTTATGTGATGAGACTCGTGTCAAAAAGCAACTTCGAGGGAAGATAGTCACATTCAGATATATTGGGTTAACAGCTAAAGGTGGGCTGGAGAAATGGCTTAGTAGTTCAAGAGTTCACCTGCAAAGCCAAAGGATCCCAGTTTGATTCTCCAGGACCCACATAAGCCAGATGCCCAAGGGGGCACATGAATCTGAAGTTCATTTGCAGTGGCTGGAGCACCCATTCTCTCTCTCTCCCCCCTCTTGCTGTCTCTCAGATAAATAAATAAAAAATATTTTTAAAAAGCTAAAGGTGATTTAACTAGGAGAGAAATGGAATAAAAGACTCAGAAAATTGCAGACATTTGAATAATGGAGCTGGGTGAGCATTTCAAATCAGAAACACTAGTGAGCCCTTGTCATGCTCTGTGATGCCTGGGGAAGAAGAGATAGGTGTCAAGCTTCCTTCCCAAGACTGTTAATAATCCAACAGTGGTAGGGAAACACAACATTAACCTATATTTAGAACAAATGCTCTAAGTGGATTCTTCTTAACCTAGACAGAGAGGAGAGGTATCCAGGAAAGCTACATGCTAAGTGCTGAAATAAGAGAACGAACTGGGTCATGAAGAAAAGTAGGCTTCTACCTCCAGGGAGCTAGCAGACTACTGCCCTTACAAAAGAAAGAACCAAGATGTCTGATAAGATATTTAAACCATCTGAGTACTGAGATGAAAGGAAGACTTCTACAGAGCTTTTAAACTAATGAAAAGAAAGAAACCTACTAGCCTGCAGGCCAGAGCCCCATTTTGTCCACTGAGGTTCATGTTACAGTCTGGGGAACTTGAGCTTTGCCGTAGTATAGGAAAAGTGTGTGTCTACTACATAGAGAGACTCTAGAAACGTTGGTACACTAAGGGGCAACAATTTACGTAATAGTAACTAAGAAATAAATTCCCACTAGGAA
Organism: Orientallactaga sibirica; assembly: GCA_036365145.1. Lineage (NCBI taxonomy): Eukaryota > Metazoa > Chordata > Mammalia > Rodentia > Dipodidae > Orientallactaga > Orientallactaga sibirica. The sequence goes on along the minus strand of JAEOAD010000021.1, from coordinate 28,255,266 downwards.
GTAAACAGGAAGCAAGCAAATTATAAGCCTGATATTGGGCAAGTGCCTGGGGAATTACTTCTACTGAGTATATTGGAAGCTAGTCAACTCCTGGTGTATGTCTGAATTCATAACTTTCATTTGTTCTAAAAAATATAAGACAGGTAATATAACTAAAAATCGTCCCTTGTTGGTAGGGCCTCACGTCCCATGGCATCCCACAAAGCCTGTACATTTCCCTCATACACAATTCTAATAAAAATATTCAACCCAAAATAAAATTTCATATTTTATATATTGGAAGAAGGCTTTAAAAATGTGACCAAAAGGATAGCAGAAAATGTAATCTGGTATTCATTCATTAAAGATATTGAAATGTCCCAAAAAAGAGTTTTATAAAAGAGTATTATAATACAATTATATTAAATGCATTCAAGGAAATGTAGCATATAAGAAAAATAAGAGCAAGGAACAAAAATATATACATCTAACAGAATTCAATGTAACAAACAGCATTCTTAAAAATATAATAATTTGTGCTGGAGAGATGGTTTAGCAGTTAAGTCACATGAAGCCCAAGGAACCAAGTTTGATTCCCTAGAACTCATGTAAACCAGATGCACAAGATAACACAAGCGTCTGCATCTGGAGTTTGTTTGCAGTGTCTAGAGACCACGGCATGCTCATTCTCTCTCACTTTCTCTCTTTCTCTCTCTCATAAATAAATAAAAACTAGAACAATTTTTAAATATAATAATTCATATGTGTACATACATTGCTTTTTTTTTTTTTTTCTTTTTGAGATAAGGGATTCACTCTAGCCTAGACTGACCTGGAATTTACTATGTAGTTTCAGGGTGGCCTTGATCTCACAGTGATCCTCCTGCCTCTGACTCTCAAGTGCTGGGATTAAATGAGTGCGCCACCACACCCAACCATATATTGAATTTTATAGGTAGTAGAGTGTTAAAAATTAGGGCTGGGAAGAAGGCTCAGAAAGGCAAACCCACATGGTCTTCTTCATCTGTGGTTCCTAAATTGGAACAGCTTGTATTGCTGTCATACCCAACATGCAACTCGAGTGACAGATAAGACGGATGGAAGGGTTTGATAGAGGGTAACTGGAAGGGGGTTGATATTCACAAAACCAAATCCAAAATGAATCAAAATGAATGAATTTTATTAACCATAAAAATCTTCCTCCTGGATAGCACAATAAAACATATACCCTTCAATAGAAGCATGGAGGAATTGTCTCATAAGATGGGCCCTGGAGAGGGTAGGATGAAGCCTAACCCTAAAATATTTGGCCCTGGCTGTTGAATCCCAGTACCATAAATAGGTTACAACACACATTGATCTGTTGATCAGAGAGATCTATGAGATTCCCCCCCCCAAAAGACAGACTTCTGTCAAAGCATTTGATTACCCACCAGAGGGTAATCAAGGTAAGTTTCTATTGCTGAAGAAATTACAAGCTGCCTATGCAGAACATAAAGAGATATGGCTGAATGTGGAAGGAAGTCAGCTCCCAAATGATTAGCCTATATAGTGCTGAAAACTGCAACATGAGATGCTGGGCAAAAATGGCTAACATGCTGAGAGCAAGCAAACAACCTGCTATATGAAATCAACCATCCTGACAAGAGGTACACACCTGTACAATAGTGACACCCACCCTGGGCAGGTAACCAGTGGCTTTCTGATTGGTTAAGAGAACTACTCAGTAGAAAAGAAACTATAGCTGGAATTGGGAATCAAGTCAGAACCCTATGGAGCCCAAGATTATGGACTCCAGTGAAAAGCTTCCACTAGTCTTTGGCCAGAAGTGAGGCTAGACCCATCAAAATCTCTCAAAATTAACAATGCTTATTCTCTTTAACCTATCCTGATCTCAATCTCTGTTGGGGAATCTGTTTGTCTTTTTCTAAAAGCAGAGAGAACCAAGGACAACCACAATCTATCAACAGGACAAGGATTGCTTACTCCATGTCAACAAGTGAACCATCCTGTGCACAGCAGCTAAGGCCCAGGTGAAAACACAAAGGAACTAGCAAGATGAGCAAGAGTGCTGCTTCCATGGTGGGCCTGACAACCTGCACCAGGGTGATGGAGACAGACACTGAGAATACTCAAAATGAACCAAGGCAGAAATTCAGACACTGTTGATTGAGAGCTCAACACTAAATTAGACTTAAAGCACACTCACCAAGGCCCAGGGGATTTTATGGAAGAGGGGATGGAAATAATGTAAAAGCTTCAGGGTAGGAGGGAATAAATAGCCAGAGGAACAATAACTGACTGCTACTCTCAAAACTCCTAACCTGCAACTCCATGGTGATACCAGCAATACCTTTGAGGGTTTTCAGTGGAGCGGAAGCTGGGAGGAAGGGAATGATGGTACCAACACTTGATGTAGCCATACAAGTTTTCAACTTAATATAAAAAAAATCCTTGATGGTGAATTAAAATAAAGAGTTTAATGGAGAAATGCAAACCAGAAAAAAATAATTACTAAAAATGTGAAGAAATGAACATACAAAAGAGTGCTTTAAAGTAAAGGAAGATAAAGTCAGAAGTTTCCATACTTACATTTCAGAGTCCCAGAGGACAAACATCCTGGAAGAAGTGAGTAAAAGAGTCCTCATCCATGCCTAGAAGATCCCAAGTCCCCAAGATAAATGAAAGTAAACTACATGTATTATGAAGACTGCAGCATAAGTAAACAGGTACCTTACTGTATCATAAGTGTAGTGAGAAGGAAAGCAGAAATTACCTCCAAAGAAATACTAGGAATTAGACAGTTCTGTCTTAGTAGCACCAATGAAAGCTGGAATCTGGGAGAAGGGCATATGTTTATAAACTTCAAGAGATAGAGCTCAGTAAGATTATTTTGGAAAATTGAAACTTATTTAGAGGCTATTATTTATATCTATTTATCTATAAATCAATCATCCATCTCTCATTTATCTATTATCATTTATCTATCATCTATCATCTATCTCTGCCTCTGCCTTTTGAATACTGGGTAACCTTTTGAGGTGACCTCTGCCTTTTGAGGTGGGTCATCAAACCCACCTGGTCTTTTCAGGGGTGTTGAAGATCCAAGTTTTGGCCTCTCATGCTTTAAAGGCAACTGCTTTATCCACTGAGTAATCTCAGAAGCCCTCAAATACTGATACTATAAAGACAAAACCTGAGAGAACACAATACCAGCTAACACATAAGATGATATTCTAAGGCAAAAATTAAAGGAAAAATAGTAAAGAGGTAAGATTTGTTGATGGAAGAATTAAAGCTGAACATAAGACATTGGAAAGTGTATGATTATGTTTAGAAAACCACTGTATAAATTGATAATAGTGCTGATGCTAGTAAAAGGGAAAAAGTAAAATGCTAAAATGTGAATGCTTGACATTGTGTACAGGGTGAGCATGGTTTACATATTTTATGATTCCTTCATTGTTGAAGAAGATATTGACTATTATTAATCTTAATTATTCATTTTAAATAGGAAGTCAATCCCATTAGAAATAACTTAATGTGTTAGATATTCATATATATTATGAATTAGAGACCTAATATTATGTATATATCAGAAAGGAATGCAATTTATATAAAAGTATAAATTTTTGACAGCAATATTCATAGAAATTTCATTAATAATGCTTCTTAAATATAAATCACTCAGTAGTGTTTTAATAGCTTAATAATATATTTTAACAATATAAAACCAAAAATTAAGCATTGTGCATTCATACACTGGGATAATTACTATTTAATGTAAAATAACAAACAACTGATATAAACAAGAAGAGTGGATTTTAAAAACATGCCAACTGAGAGAAGAATGATATAAAAGAGAATTTATTATAACATTTGATTTAAATTACATTCTTCATTAAATAAAACTAATGATGGGCTGGAGAGATGGCTTAGCGGCTAAGGCACCTGCCTGCTAAGCTTAAGAATGCTGGTTCCAATGTCCAGCGGTTCCATTCTCCAGGTCCCACGTTTAGCCAGATGCAAAGTGAGGCAAGGGCGCAATGCCGCACTTGCCCACAAGGGGGGGGGGCACACATCTGGATTTCCTTCACAGCAGCTGAGAGACTGCTGGCGTGCCCATTTCTGTCTCCCTCTCTCTCTCTGTCTATCTCTCTCTCTCTAAAAATAAAATAAAAAAATAATAAAAAAATTAAAAAGAAAACTAATGAATGCTGTTACAAATCAGCAGAGAAGTTTCTTCACAGGGTAAGGGTAGATACTGACTGGGAAGAGACACAGCAGGTGTCTCTGGAGTGATGCTAATGTTCCTCATTCTGACAGCACCTGGATTTTACAGATAGATTTAAAAATGATTAAATTGTCTACTCACGATCGTTGCTATTCAGTCAATCCATATAATTATACCTCAATAAGAAGATACATAGAGGAAGTAACATACAAATATCTAAAGAGAATCAAAAGTGATAAAATAAAATAAAAGTGTCATGCTTATCAGAGAAAGTATTAGAGAAGTTTTCATGTCATTGCTTCCTCTGTAGTGACTTCTGAAAACTATTTCCAGGGAGATGGCAACAGATACTATATTCACTCAAACCTCATCAAAACAGATCCAGAAGGCTGCAGAGAAGACAGCAGTAAATCAGATCCCTGTATCCCCAGTCAAGCTTAGGAAACACTGTGGAAGAAGAGGCAAAAAGATTGTCAGAGCTTCAGGGTTGGTGGGAATTGCCTGAGGTACTATATTTCTCTTCACCCAGAGACTGACTGAGGGGGCCACAATGAATACCAATAACTCCAACTGAGGAAAACCCTTAGCAGAACTGGGGTGGAGGTAAAGAATTCTAAGAGTACAACTTTTTAATATAATATTAATATATTTTTTAAAGCATGAAAATAAAAAGTGAAATTGGAAGAGGAGTGGAAAACATATACAAAGACATTGAAAATCATTTCATTTCTAGTGGATGTGGGTAAAGTCTCTATTAACAAATACAGTTTGGTAACCTCAATATATTCAGAAAATGCATCTATGTGGTGTTTTTATTTATGCATTAAAATATAAGGAAAGAGATAATGCAAAATTCAGAGTAAAAGTGGTATATGGGCCAAAGTAACATAAAGAAAGACGACACAAATGTGTTAATAGGAAAAAAAAAAAAAAAAAAAAACAACAGAATGTTACTGCAGAAATAGAGTCCTTTAAAACAATAGAAATCTCAGCGAAGCAGAGATGTATAAAGCTTCCAAAGTGTGTCATTTTATGATGTGAAAACACATTGTCCCACTCCCTGCTTGTGTGGTCAACACTGATCCACAGATAGCTCTGTCATTTTCTGAGGTTCTGGAAATCATGGATGACCAGTTCTTTGCCATTTATGTTGGAAGTATATAACTTGTTTTCTGAAAGTTTATTGACTCTGAGCTAAAAGTTTGCATTTAGTCTCAGACATGAGAGTTAGTCTTTTGAAGAACATTGAAACTGTTAAGACTGGGAATTCAAGAAGTTGGACTAAATACATTTTTGCATTAAACCTTTGGGGACCAGAAGTAGCAACTTGTATTTGACCTGAAATGCTCTCTTTTGATTCATGTTGAAACTTTGGTCCTTAGCTGGAGGTGCTATTTTGAAGATATTCTGGACACTATGAAAAATGTGGTTTGGTTCAAGGAACTAGATCACTGGAGGATGTCTTTGAAGGATGTATTTTGACATGACCTATTCCTGTGTCTCTTTGCTTCCTGGTCACCAAAAGGGGAAAAGCTTCTGCTAGCACACATTTCCATGATTGTGATATTGTGCCTTACATGAGACCATAGTCAGTGGAGTTAAGCCTGGGACTGAAATCTCTAAAACTGTGAGCCAAAATAACTCCTTGATGTCTGAAATTTTTTCAGTCAGGTATTTTGCCACAGTGAAAAGACACATAACTAAACCATGTCATAATGTTAGTTACATAGTCTCAATAAATGCAAAGCAATGAGAATAACAGTGGCATCATTATAAAGAGAGATGTCACAAAATTTTTAAAATTGGCAAATAACTCAGTATATAGTAATACTAGAGAAAATATAAATAGGACAGGTTCTAACATATTGAATATACATGAAATATTAAAGTCAATGATAAAAATATTCTCTTAATAGGCTGGAGATAAGGCTTAGCAGTTAAGGCACATGCCTGCAAAGACAAAGGACCCAGGTTCAATTACCCAGGATCCATGTAACCTGGATACATAGGGTGTCCCATGTGTCTGGAGTTCATTTGTAGTGACTGGAGGCCCTGGCATACCAATTCATTCTCTCTCTTTCTCTATCTCAAATAAATAAATATTTTTTTAAAAATCTTACGTATAATCTTTTCATTCCATGGAGCTGAAAGTTCAGTGTAATTAAAAAAACTACTTTTTTATTTTTAAACAAAACTTTACAAAAATATACTTTTATTATTATTTATTAGTTCTCTATATAATGTGTATGCTGCCATGATGGTACCATCATTAGCCTACTCCCTGTCCTCACCCAACAAAGAAGGCTAACAATGGTACCATCATGGCTGCATACACATTATATAGATAACTAATTTTTAAACATTTATTTTTTTGTTTATTTATTTGAGAGTGACAGAGAGAGAGAGAAAGAAGAAGATAGATCAAGAGAGAGATACAGAGAGAATGGGTATGCCAGGGCCTCCAGCCACTGCAAACGAACTACATATATAGATGCATGAGCCACTTTGTGCAATCCTGAGGAATCAAGCCTCGAACCAGGGTCCTTAGTCTTCACAGGCAAGCGCTTAACAGCTAAGCCATATGTCCAGTCACAAAATTCTATTTTTTTTAACTTTGTGTTTTGTTTAATTCATATTACCTGTTTTCTTGGTTAGGATAGATATGGTTACAAGTAGAGAAAATATGGTTGAGTTCCAATGAGACCCAGAGTTGGTTATTCAGTGGCATGATGACTCAAGGACCTGGATTTGCTGTCATTCTAGTTTGGCATTTCAGCATGTGCTGTCAGTACTACATGTCCTTCCTAGCTTGAGTCTCAGTTTTTTTAATTAGATATGGACATATTTAGTATGTAAACAACACATGGTGGTATCATCCTTTCCTTTCTCCTTGACTCTTTTCTGAAAAGGCCTTCCTCATTGGGGATGCAGATCAACCTCACGGAGATTGTTGGTCATGCATTATGGGAGGGGGTGAGAGGCAATGTCTTGAAAAATGTCCCAACTTCTGCTCTAACAACTTTCCACTCCTCTTCCTCAAAATCCCCTGAGCCATGCCAGGAGCATTTTAAGTCTCCTTCAATGTAGGAGCCTCTGGATCTCTGGTTTGGTAGGTGTTGAGTGTCCTCAATGTCTATTTCTTCACCCTTGTGCTGATATCAGATTCACTAAGTGAGACCATGCGACAGTTGTCCTTCTTTGATTATGTGAGTTCACTTAGAATGATCTCTTCCAAGTTCAACCATTTTTCTACAAATTTTATTGTGTCATTTTTTTTCTTACCACTGAGTAGAATTCCATCGTGTAGATATACTACATCATGGTTATCCATTCATGTAATGTCATGTACCTGGGTTGATTCCGGTTTTTAGCTATTATGAGTTGAGCAGCTATAAACATGGTTGAGCAAATATCTCTTAACTGAGATGTGGAGCTTTAAGGGTAAATGCCCAGTAAGAGAATAACTGGGTTTGTTGATAACTCTATATCCACCCTTTTCAGGAGTCCCCATATTGATTTCCATAGTGGTTATACCAGCTTAAATTCCCACAAAAAGTGAATGAATATTCCTGTTTCTCCACATCCTTGCCAACATTTGTTTTCGTTTGATTTTTTTTAATATTTGCTGTCTTCACTGGGGTAAGGTGGAATCGCATAGTTGTCTTAATTTGCATTTCCCTAATACTTAGGGATGTTGAACATTTTATTAAGTGTGTGTTAGCCATTTGTAATTCTTCCCCTGAGAACTTCTTATTTAGTTCTCTGCCCCCACTTTCAGAGTGGATTGTATGATTTTTTAAAATATTGTTTATTGTTTTAGTTCTTTGTTGATTCTAGATATTAGGTTTCTGGCAGTGGTATAGCTGGCACAGATTTTCTTCATTCATTGGGTAATCTATTGGCTCTGCTTAATATTTAATGTTATTACTGTGAGGTTTGAATTAATCCCTGCTATGATGAGATTTTTTATGGGGTTTGGTGCTTGCTTGTGTTTTGTACTATTTTGACCCTAGTCAATTTTGGTAATTGTGATCTTCTTGTTGGCTCTTGAGAGTGATTGCTGGTTCTGGGTGGAGTACTCCCTCACGTATTCTCTGTAGGTTTGGCTTTGTGTTCATATAATCATAGAGTTGACTTTTTGATGGAAAGTTTTTCTTTTTTCAATCTATTCTGATGGATAATTTTGCTGGGTAGAGTAGCTTGGGTTGGAAGCCCTTGTTTTTCAGACTTTGAAATGTTCCATTCCAGGCCCTTTTGGCTTTCAGGGTTTCCTCTGAGAAATCTGGTGTAATTTTGATGGATTTGTCTTTGTATGTTGTGAATTGTTTCTGTCTTTCTGCTTTTAACAGTATATCTTTGTTTTCATTTTAAGAGTTTTAATTATGATGTGTCTTGGAGAGTTTCTTCTTTTGTCCTGTCTGTTTGGTGTTTTGTGGGCTTCATGTACCTGGATGGGTCTCTCATTTGAGAGATTTGGAAATTTTTCCTCAATAATTTGTTGAATATGATCTCTATGTCTCTGGCCTGGATTTCCTTTCCTTCTGGTGTACTCATGATCCAGATGTTTGGTCATTTTAGGGTGCGCCACAATTCCCTCATATTCTGTTCACTTGATTTGTTGAACTTAGCAAACTTTTTGGCCTCCCTATCAATTTCTTCTGTCTTGTCTTCCAGGTCAGCGGTTCTGTCTTCCACATGAGTCACTCTGTTGGTTAGGTGTTCTAGAGAGGATTTTATAATTTCAATTTGATTTTTGTTTTCTGTTGTTAAATTTGCATCTTGTCCATCTCTTTCTTGAGGTATGATTTCAATTTGAGTTCTGATTTTCTTGATGGTTCCTGGAGTTCATTCTTGCATTTGATCAAGTCTTCATTAAGTTTAATCAACCAGTTGTTGAATCTTCCATTTCTTGACTTTCATTCAATTTATTCATATCTCTTTGGAAGGTTCTAACATTTTATTCAATCAAGTTAAGCCTACTGTCAAAAGCTGAACTCTCTAGGAGATTATTTTGTTCAATTTAATTGATATGTTGTTGGTTCTTTGATGGTTTTCTTCCAGTTCAGCATTTTTTTTTTTTTTTTTTTTTGATCTGAGTTTCAATGGTTGTTTTGTTTTCATTGTGGGAACGAATTTCTGTTCTGTTGATTTCTTTATGATTTCATTGGAGACTTCCACTGTAGACCTAGACATCTTTGGTGGATATCTCTCAGTTTTCTGACTTTTGTTGCCTTTTTTGTGCTGGTGTCTACCCATTTTAGGGAGACTCTATTTCATTGAGAAGAAAGCAAGTTTTTGTCCTTTGGCCCATGCATCCTTTGACTCAGGTGAACAGGGATGTTGGTACCCAGTGGCCAGTCAGAATACCAGAGCAAAAGTCCTCATTGTGTAGCTCACATGGGGACCAGGCCTCCCTAAGCAAGACACAACGGGCCCTACCAGGACCAGAGAAATGGTAGGAGCTAGGGAAGAGGGATATGTCCTGCTTACTCCAAGCTGTGCTCTCCAGCACACAGACCAGCTCAGGGAACTTGTACTGGGGAACTAGGATGAGCCAAGAAGGAGGGGTCAGGCCTACTAATTTCACACTGCTGGGCCAGTCCACACAGTGTCTGCCCAGGGAACCCAGAGAAGGGAGGTAGGAGGAGCCAGGACACAGGGGTCTGGCCTACTCACACCACACTGCCGAGCCCATCCACACACAGCCAAAAATTCCATTTTTAACCAAACATTTGCTTTAATTAAGAAGTTCACATGGAGCCTGGGGAGATGGCTCAGAGGTTAAAGGCATTGCTTTCAAAGCCTGAAGGTCTGGGTTCAATACCTTGCAAAGCCAGTTGCACAAAGTGGCACATGAATGGAATTTGTTAGCAATGGCAAGAGGCCCTGGTGCATCCATTTTCATTCATTCATTCTTTCTCTCTCTTTCCTTGTATGTATGTATGTATGTATGTATGTATATATGTATATGTATATATGTGTGTGTGTGTGTGTGTGTGTGTGTGTGTGTAGAAAAGAAGTTCATATGTTTGTCTTGGTACAAATTATTGTCCAATATGTAAATGTTGATGAAGGAAAATGCTTACTTGCAGAGTCATGATAATAGGATATTAACTTATTCTGTTACAAAAAGACTAATTAGAGCTGGGCATGATGGTGCACGCCTTTAATCCCAGCACTTGGGAGGCAGAGGTAGGAGGATTGCTGTGAGTTCAAGGCCACCCTGAGCTTACAGATTGAGTTCCAGGTCAGCCTGGGCTGGAGTGAGACCCTACCTCAAAAAAAAAAAAAAAAAAAAAAAAAAAAAGACTAATTAGCTTAGTAGATAAAACATTTTGAATCTTTACACTAAATTTCTGAAGAGTTTTTAAACAGGGGTGGGGATTTTGTTTTCTTCTTTTAATTAGTTTCTCCCCGGAATTTTAAAGACTTATGGGAGAATCAGAGAAAATATAAAACTGTGTGATTTCAGACACTTCAATTTCCTTGCATTCTTTGTAGTCTTCAGAACATTTCACTCAACTATTTGAATGCATTCCTTCTGGCAATGCACATACCAAGGAATTTGTGTTCAATTGCTATTGGAATATTTATAACATTTTTAGTAAGAGAAGATTTGGGGGGAACAACATTTCTCTTGAATGGTAGTATACAGAGAGAGAAGCATGATAAGTTGCTTTCATAGACTATAATCTAGAAGCAAACTCAGAATCAGTTTTCTTTTTTGTTATAGTAACAGAAGCTCTTTTAGTTTGTATTTCTATTGATTTTGAGTTACTTGTCTTCACTAATTTAGAGATTCGAAGTGACAAAATGCTTTTTGTCACTCAAGCTATAGTTCACTCTAGAATTCTTATGAAAGCATCTTTAGATTTTTCAGGGCCAGCCTTTAGTGTACTTTAAATATAGAAATACACATCTCTATGGAGGAAATATGTGGGGGTTTGCAAGTCATTATGTCAATATTTCCAAAAAATGAGTTGTCAACAAAAATTCAATATTCTCTTTTATCTGTTTGTCTCTGCAAATGACAAATACCTCATCCAAGTTCAATTTTAAAATGAAGCCTTCCGGTAACTTCTGTTATATGATAAGTTTCAGGACTGTTTTAAAATCAATTAGGCTATTATATTTAGAGAACTTCTGTACTGCATTTATACTAAGAATCCAAATGGAAAACTGGTATATAGTAAACACAAAACCTTGGACACCCCCATAAAGATAACCAGGGACATTCCTTCCTCAGGCATCACAGGAGCTGAGCTGGAGGAGATTTAACATGACTGATGAGATGCTGAGAAAGCTGCTGCTGCTGTAAATATTTGGGTAAATACTTTCATGGATCACAACTGGTCACTTGTATTTGATTTTTGTTTGAGTTTGGAATTTCTTTATATTTATTTATTTGAGACAGAGAGGCAGATATATAGAGGGAATGGGTGCAACAGGGTCTCTAGACACTGCAAACAAACCTGAGATGCATGCACCACCTTGTGCATCTGGCTTTTCATGGGTACTGGGGAATTGAACATGGGTCCTTTGTGTAGGCAATCACCTTAACCTATAAGGCATCTCTCCAGCCCAAGTTTTTGAACAATTTTTTAAGGCATAAATTGTTCTGTTCTTGTACATAAGAATATTAACAATTTTAAGTAAAAGAAACATCAAAAATTTATTGGGCTGGAGAGATGGCTTAGCAGTTAAGGCGCCTGCCTCCTAAGCCTAAGAACTCTGGTTCCAATCTCCAGGTCCCACGTTTAGCCAGATGTAAAGTGATGCAAGGGTACAATGCCTCACTTGACCACAAGGGGGCTCGCATCTGGATTTTGTTTGCAGCAGATGAGAGACTGCTGGCACGCCCATCTCTATCTGTCTCCCTCTCTCTGTCTCTCTCTGTGTCTTTCTCAAAAAAAAAAAAATTGTCTGCGGGAACAGGGGTTTAAGAAGGATATTGTATTTATGTACCACATACTTTGACTTTATGTGATTAGCACTGTACACACTTCTGCTCTTGTACCATGTGAATAATGGGGAGCATGAATTCTCAGAGTGAAATCAATTATAGGCAAGGTAGAGAAAATATACCACAAATATTATTCACATGAAAGGGTAGGTATGGACTTCAGCAAGGAACACAAGTCAAATGTTGATGACTATGTTGCCATTAACTTTAGACTAGACTTCCTTTTCAAAGTCACCTCTGCACACTGGAATAATTTCAAATATTTAAGTTGGTGAAGATTACGAATGAAACTTCATCAAAGCTCAGGGTTCAAAATTTACTTTAGTCAATGGTAAGTTAATCACTCGTGATTAGTAACTCCACAAACAGGTACTTTGTGATTGAGTTCAATGAATTTTCGGGAGGCAGCTTTTTGCCTTCCCATTGAATGAACCCATGGAGGTGCTAGTCAAAGTCTGGACTAACAGTAGAATTTGTGGAAAATAAAATACTGTTGAGAAGGGTTTTGTTTAGTATTTTCATTTTTAAATTTAATGTTTATTTGTTTATTTGAGAAAGACTGAAAGAAAGAGAGAGAGAGAAAGAGAAAGAGGCAGATAGAGACAGTGAGTATAGACGCACGAGGGCATTCTGCCATAACAAACTCAAGACACATATGCCACTTTGTGAATCTGACTTACTGTGGGCACTGGGGAATTGAACTCGGATATTAAGCTTTGCAAGTAAGTGCCTTTAACCACTGAACAATCTCCAGGCCTGCTTTTCATTTTGATAACAAATATTTAATAACTGGATTAAAATGGTCATTAAAAATACATAATTCAAACTTTTCCCTGCCTTTGTTATCTTCCCTGATGGGTTATTTTACAGTGTCTATCATAGTATCTGCAAGGTAGACTGCAAGTAGAACACTGCTGTAATTGGTTTTTAACTATTTCACAGTTCCTACTATGCAAGTCTCAGAGGCATCCTAGAACCTTGGATATTTTTTCACACCTTTTAAAAATTGATCCCATTACATTGTGGCACTTACATAGTGCATATCTCTTCAGACTTATTTTCCTACCATATTTACCATGTTCACATGAATCTGATACTGTATCACTGACTTTAGGAAAGTAATAGGCTATTAAAAATACTTGATGTTTAAAGAATGTCTTCAAAAGTTTGTATAAGAACAGAGATGTTTCTTTTAAAGAATATTTTATAGAAATAAGCATTAGAGACTATCCAGGCAAAGAAACCACATGATTTTAGTTTCATGCTAGAGATATCAGTGCACATTTAGTTTATATTGATAAACTCATGACCAACTAAGTACATAGCAAGCAGCTATTGAGCTTTTTCTGAGTTCTTGTTGAAGGACTATGACCTTAAAACATTTTATTTTATCACTCTAAAAACCTCTCAATATAGGCTGAGTTATATTTAATCTTTTCAAGTGAGTAAATATCTGAGAGTACTTGGAAAAATTCTTCATAACAATATAATTTATGTATGAAAACAATTAATAAATTTCCCTGATAACTTGGCTTTAATGTAGAAAATATGTGCATGGTCAGCATTATCATTATGGATCAGCTAATAAACCTATTGAAAATCATACAACATAACTGTAGTACATGGATGTACAAATTAGGTTTATGTAAGGATAGGTTTCTATCTTTAAGATATGATTCTGTTAATATTTATTGTACATTCAGATAATACCCCAAAAAATCCCCCAAAACATGTGTGTGTGTGTGTGTGTGTGTGTGATTATGAGATTTGACTAGAAAAAGCATTCCAAAACTTCATGTGGATGAGGAAAGGATTAACATTATCCATGAACATTTAAAAGCATAACAAGATGGGAGAAAACCTTATCAAATAAATACAATTTTAAAGTGCAGATATTGTCATGATATCAAGTTTTCATTGAAAAATTTTTATTATAATTTAAATCAATTCCTTATTTGAAATAACATACCTTTCTGATTCTAGTCTCTCTTGAATAATTATGCTCTACATCCAAAAGCATGATACAGGTTTTTCTTTGAAGTTTATTTCAGAAATTCCAACCTTTTAAAATTTTTGTCATATTTTAATTTCCATATTGTTTTTGTCTAATTTGCTCAGTTTCTCAAGAGCTCACTGAAGCTGCTTCCTCTTTGTACGATGATGCAATGCTCAGGCTGCCTGCTTTGCCATGCTTTTCCACCATGATGACACTTTTTCCTAGAAATTGTAAGCCAAATTAAACCCTTTCCTTCCATAAGCTTCTTTTGGTTGGTTGTTTTGTCCCAACAATGAGAAGGTAACTACACTACATGTTGATATGCAGTTTGCCCAGCAGAATCATCCCTTCTGCATTATGTGTACCATGTTTAATACCCATGATGGTATGGGCATGAAAATTATTTTTATCTAGCTACTGTACTCTTTTGCTCTTGATATTTTGTGATACATTTTGAAATCAGTATTTGATACCTACTGTATCATTGTTTTTGCAAGATCTAGTGGCAGTTTGGAATATTTTTGCTTCCATGTGCATTTTAGGGTCTATTTTCTTTGTTAGTACAGTAAATACTTGACAACTTGATTGTATAAATTTTATAATGTGGGCTTGAGAGGTGGCTTAGTGGTTAAGGTGTTTGTCTGCAAAGCCAAAGGATCCCAGTTCAACTCTCCAGGCCCCGTGTAAGCCAGATGAATAAAGGAGCGCAAGCATCTGGAGTACATTTGCAGTGGCTGAAGACCCTGGCATGTCCATTCTCTCTCTCTCTCTCTCTCTTTTTCTCAAATAAATAAATAAAATATATATTTTAAAAATTTTAATGCGCACAATTTTACAATTAATAATATCTATAAATATCCAACTATAAATAATACTGAGTTAATAAGAAATAGAAAGTCTAGAAATGTCGATATTAAGACACTGTACTGGTAATTAAAAGCTTTCCTAAATGACTGGCTTACATTCATATTTTGAAAATATTTAATTTCATCCTTCTTATTTTCTTTCAAAATAGAATAGAAAAGTTGAGGAAGAATAAGAGGAAGAGAGAAAAAATTGAGGTAATTTTATTTTATCAAGCTAGTAACTTAATACTAAATGTCATAATAAAGATACTAGCTAATATTCCTTGTGAATAAATAGCAGTGCAAAATCTTTAAGAAAACATTAGCTCAGAGATTTCAGCAGCATATCAAAAACATTGTGCAACATGACCAAAAGTATTTATTCCTGGTATGGAAGTATGATTGAGCATATGCAAATTAATATGCTGCATCCCTCATGTTAATCTCAGTAGATTTGGAACAATTAACTGAAAAAAATTATCCTATCTTTTCCAATCAACTCTCCTCAAATTAACTCTAAATAAACATACATGAAATGAGTCAAGGGTGTATATGAAAACCTTACTATCCTAAATATCACTGTGATCAACTTGATTTTTTTCTATATAATCTGAAACAAGATAAGGTGTCCATTCTTATAAATTCTAACAATATATATATATATATATATATGTATATATATAACATATACATTTATGAATTTGTGAGTATAGATAGATTGATGATAGCAATGATAGTCAGATAGATAGGTAGGTAGGTAGGTAGGTAGATAGATAGATAGATAGATAGATAGATAGATAGATAGATAGATAGATAGATATAGATGGAAGCCTTTGCTTGAGCAATTTGACATTTGTACCAGAAAGGAACAAGTAAAATTATCTCTGCTCATCAACAGCATAACCTTATATAGGAAAACTCTAATGATGACACAATTGTCTTTGGATCTAATAATCTAACACAAAAATTCAATAGTTACAGAATATGAATCAATATACAAAAATCACTTGTATTTCTCTACATTAATAAACTTTCTGAAAAGGCTTATTTATTTACTGTTTAACTTACTTATTTACTTATTATTTAATTATCTATTCATATAAATAATCCAGTTTATAAGAGCACCAAATGAAATAAAATACTGGGCTGGGATTATGGCTAGAGGTTAAAGGCACTTGCTTGCAAAGCCTACTGACCTGTGTTCAATTCCCTAGTACACATGTTAAGCCCAATTCACAAAGTGGCTCATTCATCTGCAGCTTGTTTGCAGTGGTAAGAGACCTTCACATGCCCATATTCTAGTTCTATCTGTTGTTTCTTTCTCTCTGCAAATAGATGAATAAAATATTTTTAAATAAAATTCTTAATATTAACCAAAACATGGAGTTGAGTTTTATGTTTCATCTGCTGACAATTATAAATCACTGACAGTAATTAAAGCAGACATGAGTGCTTAAGTACCTTCTATTTTCTAACATTAGAATTTACTAGTGCAAAATTCAATATTAAATATTCTCAAAGTAAACCACAGATTTATACAATCTCTTGAATTTCCAAGTACAGATCAGTTAGATGTTGACAGTTCAAGATTTTATAAAGATGATTTTTGTTCCAGTCTCCAGAGTCCCTGGTTGAGAGCATGTGTTATACTTTGAATATGCCATTCAAATATGCATATGCTAAAAAGTGAATTCTGAGTGCATCCGTGTTGGGACATGGGGTCTATTCAAGGTATTTGCTCCTTGAAGGCTCTAATCCTGGGTATAAAAAAGCCTGAAGTTCTACAGTCCACCTCATGATTGCTTTCTTTTCCATATTTTATTCATGGTGTTTGGTTTTCTGTCTTGGGATAATGTATCAGAAAGCCCTTGCCACATGTGGACATTATAATCCAACTTCCTTTTATTCAGAGCTATAAGAAATAAATCTTTGTTCATTGAAAATATTTAGTCTCAGGTATTCTGTCATAGCATGACAACATTGACTGAGATGAGTGTATTTTAATTTTATCTACAGTAACATTGTTTCCATAGCAACCACCCAGAACTACAATGCAACCATATCTTCAATAATTTATTTGTCATGGAACAGAATCACATTGTCTATTTCTGAAGAGTTTCATGACAATATATATATTTTTCTGAGTAAGGTTTTAAATGAGAGATTTGGTCAGGATCATTTGCTATAGGATATAATGTCCTGTCTTAATGCATTATTTTTTATCATTTCAAATGTATACCTTTGTTATTCAGACATGGAACATTCCATGTTTTTGTACATCAGTAAAATATAGCATGAGATCCAGGAATAAAAAAGTCTCTGAGCTGGGTGTTTGGTGGCTCACACCTTCAATACTAGCTCTTGGTAGGATAAAGGAGAATCATACTGCAAAGTGAGTTTCAGGTCCACCTAGGCTAGAGTGAGACCTTGCCTCCCTCCTTCCCCCCTCACCAATCAAATGCTCTTCATCATTAAATAATTGATAAATTAATCATGTTTTCATTCATTTTCTCTGTTGTTGAATTTATTATTCTTAAAATTTTTATCCTTTGATTCATTAAGAAATCTTTGAGCATCTTCAGTAGGGTAAATTCTTGACTAAGCATAATAAATACAGAGATGAAAAAGACCAAGCCATTGGTCTCTAATGCCCATGTACTGAGGAGAGTGAAAGAAGCAGTCAGATTCTCATGGTGTGTTATGGGCATGAGCTAGGCCTCTTTCATTTGGAAATAATCAAACAATTTGGTTACTTTAAGCCATAAAAGGGTTGATGTAGTTTACTAAAATTCAGGGTTTTGGCTAGCCTCAATGCACATCAGAGGGTTAAAATGTGTCATTAGACTCCCCATTGTCCTCATTATTCCACTTCCTTCTACTCTGGGCTTACATGACCTCTTTCAGAAGGTGATTCTGTTTCTCAAATAGCACTCAGAATATCCAATAAATATTTCTTGTTTCCAGTCTCTGTATTCACCTCATCTTGTTGTCATGGGGATGCAGTGGTTTGTCCAGGCCTGTGGTAATGTGGTCACCCTTGTACTTTCTGCTAGTAGAAACTGAAGAGGGAATCAGAACCACTTGCAAAATTGGAATGACTGTAGTATGGCTAGGAAAGAAGGGAAAGAAACATATTGGGTTACTGATGAGGGATGATGAACATTCACTACGTAACATTTTGTATACATGAAAGTCAATGAACTCATTTCTGCATGTATCAATTTACTGTGACAATTTCAGGTGATACATTTCCATATTTTCTTGTTAAGTGGTTCTGAAATCACAAATAAAGTCCAGTATGAGGCTTATAACATTGCTAAGCTTCAGCATAGACCCATTCCTGGAGAAAGAGAAATTTTTGAGAGGTAAACATTTTTGAAAGATAGGATTTAGGGCAGTGTTAGAGACTCTAACATTCAAGAAACAAGCTCAGGATGACACAGAAATAAATACTACAAAAGAGATGATGGTTAATTCTGTGTCATCTTGGGCTTGCTTATTCAAAAATAGAAAACAGGTATTGCAATAGGAGAATGTTACAACCCAATATAATATCATCCATTCAACACTCCCATGAAAATAATATTTCACTGTAGTATGATTTGTCATAGAACACACTTCCAGGAATAGTAATAATGAACAATTAAAATTTCAGACTAGAGAATATTTGAAATTTACATGAAACTTGAAATGATTTTTAAATAACATTTGGAACCTTATTTCCATTAAACACCTATTCACTTCTTTGGCCAGATTTTGTGTTTTGGTACATGCTAATTAAATTAAATTATCTAATTTAGCCATGTTTTCTTTTACCTTTCTCACACCCCAACTGTGTAGGGACTTGAGAAAAATAAATTCTAATATATTCTCAATCATACTCGAAGGTTGAACAGAAGGTTTTGAAACTTAAACTCAACTAAGCTAGGTAATAGATTTTATCTTGATGACTTCTAATTTGTAAATAAAATACACCTTCTTTAGTAGCATGAAGGACAGGCCAGTGTTACTCCTCATATTTAATGTAAAAACAAGAGCAAAACTGTTCAATTGTAATGAAAAACTTGATTAGATAGGGCAAATTACTTTTCAGGCTGTAGTTTGTTTTTCTAGCATCTTTCTCTACTCTGCAATCCTCATGATTACATTTTTAGCCTTGAGCTGTGTTTATTACATGGTCCAAATCTGTCAGTGCTGTTTAACTCACTGCTACAAAAACCCTTAACTTTCCTGATCTCAGTGGGCATGAGTATTTTTCTATTTCTCTTTTTTTGTTATTAAAGAAATATGGGCAAAAGAAATATGAAGTTTTTGCAGAAATTTGATTTTATCTCTTTCTGCTGTATAATAGTTATAATTTATATAAATGATGAGATTATCCAGGTCATTATTTACAAACTCATTGACATGAAGCAACATTGATCTTTATAGCATGTAACTTACAAACTTCTTTTCAAAATGCAGTCTAATTTAAAAATAAATCACTAGACCAAGGAAAGACTGTTGCACTGCTTAGAAGTAGTAATTAATGCTTGAGAACTAAAAAGCTAAAATACCAATTTTAAAAAGCCTTTAATATAAAGGACCATAAAATATTCAAGCCTCTCCTATACGAAAACCTTTCCTTGTTTTACTTCTCACTTTCAAACTCATCTAGTTGTAAAAAGGAAATAAAAAAAAAGCACAAAAGTGATCCCAATCACAACATCTGAATTTACATTAATGAGTTCATTTTTGAACTCTTCAAAAATAATACTCACTATAGTGTTGCACTGTGTTCCAAATCTTCTCTGAAGAACAAACAGAACCCAGAATGACAGCAACACCAGCTGTAAAAGGACCTATTTCCTCAAATTTAATGATGTACAAATGCAATTTGCAAATAAATATTGGAAATTTTCCAGCTAAAAATAATGTGTATAACTCAGTTTCTATTCTCATAAGTAATATATGTTGATTTATTTTTTTCCATTTGCTCTTTAAAACTACCTAGTATGGTAAATTTAAAAAGCTTAAATAAAATGCTATTTTTTTCATATTTTTAAAATCACATTTAAAATGCTTTTAATTACTGGCATTTTATCTCCCTGTCATAAGCATGACATGCCTTTCAGTTGTGGGCTTAATAGTCAAGCTTCACATGGAAGGTCTCACATGCATTTTTATCACTTAATATTTAACATTGCAAGGTAGGTTTTATAGTTAAGTCAATAAGATATGAAGAGGTTGTAGCAAACAGCTTCAGGTTTTCTGAGATGAACTTCCAGACCAGGCACAGTTATGGAGTGTGGTAGTTTGAATATATGTCTCCCAATATATTCAGTGTTTTATTAGTTATAGTTTGCATCTGCAATCACCTTGCTAGAGGCAAGGTCACTGGGGGCCGGTGTTAAGGTGTAATGGTGGGTTTGAGATTCCATTGTAAAGATATGCAAATGTGCCTAGCAGGAGTTCCTGAAGTGTGCTGTGTGACCTTTTGGCTGTAG
The DNA here is from genome assembly GCA_036365145.1 of Orientallactaga sibirica. NCBI lineage: Eukaryota > Metazoa > Chordata > Mammalia > Rodentia > Dipodidae > Orientallactaga > Orientallactaga sibirica. The sequence goes on along the minus strand of JAEOAD010000021.1, from coordinate 28,234,763 downwards.
TTTTGCTCTGTGTGCTGTGGTGGCTGGTTGGCTTTTCTCTCTCTGCTTGGCCCTATGGAGAGCAGGTCGTTTCTTCTGCCATTATGGAACTTCCCCTGGATCTGTAAGCTTCAATAAATAATATCCCTTCCTCCATAACTGTGCCTGGTCTGGAAGTTCATCTCAGCGAACCTGAAGCTGTCTGCTACATGGAGGAAAGGATATTTATTGAAGCCTACAGATCCAGGGGAAGTTCCATAATGGCAGAAGAAGCTGGCCTGTCTTCACAGGACCAGACAAGAGAGCAAAGCCCCCAGCCACACAGCACACAGAGCAAAACTACAACCAAAAACCACAGCAGGCTTCAGGAACTCCAACTGGGCACACTTTGCATATCTTCACAATGGAATCTCAAACCCACCACCACACCTTAAGAACCACCCAGTGATATTGCCTCTAGCAAGATGATTGCAAATGCAAACTATAAACTAATAAAACACTGAATATATTGGGGGCCATATATTCAAACTACCACATTCAGCCCCTGGTCCCCAATAGATTTTTAACTATCACACATTGTAAATTATAATTTCACAGGTTCTCACAGTCTTGACCAACTTAAGATAGTGAGTCCTGAAAAATCAAACAAGTTAAATACTTTCAACATGTAAAGGCACAGAGTAAACATTTTTAACTGGTATAAGGCATAGCAAGGAGAAACTAGAACAATGCAAACTCAACCACTATCAGCAGTCATCAAACTTCTGCAGTTCAAGTTCAATATAACCAGAGACTGACAGTCTCCAGGTTGTCCAATTCCACCCCTCCAGCTGGGCAGAGTAGCCAGGGAAAACTTTCATCCCATGCCAACACTGCACTCCATGGTAGCCCTTTTGCACAGTCCTGGTATATCCAAAACATCTTCAGGTCTCCATGCAAACCATGGTCATCTTCCAAAGGCTCTTTCAGCCTATTCCTGAGGGTCTTCATGCCCTGCCTCATGCCACATCTCAGCAGCGGCTCCTGGAACCATGTGCAATTCATGACCACTCCATGCATTTTTCATGCTTACAAAACTAATACCAGGTGTGCAGGACATAGCCATATTCTTTATCCAGGGACAAATAAATCATAGCCTTGAAAAGCAGGTTCCTTCTTCAGTCACTCTTTCTAAAAGAGTTTGCGTTTCTAACTGTCTTTCCTCAGGCATCCTCTCCATTGTTTTAATGTAAAGCAGTCAGGCCACCTTCGTTCCACCTTCCTTAAGATTGCTAATGTGTTGACAATAACAGCTCCAGTAACCTAAAACCAGTCTCAGTGCCTCTAATTTTAACTTGCTTGAGGTTTTCCAACTTAAAACCTTAAATCTCTCAGTCCAATATCTTTAGACAAGCACATCAGTCCATTACAAATTTAACCTTGATCATATTTTCTGGGCCTGGATAGTGGAACGTAGCCATTCCTTATACCAGTAACCCATTTCTAACAAAGTCCTCTGCACTCTTTCCTTCCCCTTAGAAAGCTCATAAGCCAAGCCTCAAAGTTCAATACTGTCTGCACTTAGCATTCTCAAACTTTCATCAGAATAGTCCATAAAACTTGGCTTACCACTCCAGAAGGCATCTTCAGTTGCAAGCACCAAGTCCATGCCCATACCTCCAAAACAAAGGTTCCAAAAGATGAATATCCACACGGTCAGGTTCATCTCACCCCGCACTCCTCGGTACCACTTTACTGTTGCAGACAGCTTCAGGTTAGCTGAGATGAACTTCCAGACCAGGCACAGTTATGGAGGAAGGGATATTTATTGATGCTTACAGATCCAGGGGAAGTTCCATAATGGCAGAAGAAGCTGGCCTGTCTTCACAGGACCAGGCAAGAAAGCAAAGTCCCCAGCCATACAGCATATTTCAGGAACTCCAACTGGGCACACTTTGAATATCTTTACAATGGAATCTCAAACCCACCACCACACCTGAAGAACCACCCAGTGACATTGCCTCTAGCAAGGTGATTGCAGATGCAAACTATAAACTAATAAAACACTGAATATATTGGGGCCATATATTCAAACTACCACAGATATTAAATCATTTTCTTAAACCTAGCTACTTAATAAACAAAAATGATTTTGAATGTGTATATGTATTCTATAGTCTATGACTAGAGCCATATGCTTAGAAGCAAATTGCTCCTATATAGGTGTTCATTGTACTTACAGGGAGTGTAGTCTTATAAACTGGAATAAATTAATAACTTCTTTCATCTTTTTTCTCATGTACAAAACTCCTATAAAATATAATCTAATTTTTGATAGATTGAGCTGGGGAAATTTTTCATTAAATTTCCTCTCATGTTTAATGCCGATTCTAAGTCTCTTGACGCCAAATGTTCCCCTTGACCCTTTCTGATCTCATCTAGGAAAAGCTTCATTGTGTCAGGAGTGACATTGCTCCTCTGCTGTTTAGCAATCAACTTCTTTTTAAAGAGATTAATTTTTCTTCAAGCCTGCCCTAGTGATCTCCCAATATAGAACTGATTTGGAAATGTGTACACAATTTATCCCCTAGCTTTATGGGCTAATATAGAGAGAACAAAATATAAAAATTAGAGTACAAGAACAAGTACAAGTACAGGTGATTGAAATTTGCTGTTGACCTAAATCTTTGGACTTGAAATATATTTTGAATTTACTGCTCATGAGTTTGACCATGGTTAGAATCCAATAAAAGCCTGATTTCTAATATCCCTTCTGTTTGAACCTTTTCTCTTCACTTATAGAATTTAGTCAAGCATAATAAGATCTATGATTTAAGCATTTGTCTACATCAATGGTAAAGCAGCAACAGTTGTAAGGAGAATGTTTCCTTTTACTTAGATTTTTCACTTCTTATAAAGCTAAGATGGGTTGGAGAGATGGCTTAGCGGTTAAGGCACATGCCTGCAAAGCCTAAGGTCCCTGGTTTGATTCTCCAGGTCCCATGTAATCCAGGTACACAAGGGGGTACACACGTCTGGAGTTTGTTTGCAGTGGCTAGAGGCCCTAGTGCACCCATTCTCACTCTTCCTGCCTCTCTTTTCCTCTCTGTGTCTCTAATAAATAAATAAAAATAAAATCTTTTTTAAAAAGAAAAAAAAAAGGTAAGATGACAGGGGCTGGAGAAATGGCTCAGTAGTCAAGGTACTTGCTTGCAAAGTCCAAGGACTTGATTCCAGAGTAGCCCCATAAATCCAGATGCAGAAAGTGGTGCATGTGTGTGGAATTCATTTACAGTGGCTAGAGGTCCTGGTACACCCATTTCTCTCTTATATAAAAAAATCAAAAGCAACAAAAGTATTTTAAAAGTTAAGATGATATCAATTTTATATAATAATGTGTAAATATATTCAACCTAAAATGTGTAAATATATTCAAGCTCAAAATATTTGAAAATAAATATTATAATTTGTACAGTTACTAAATTAGCCCTGCATATTATCCTGCATATGCATTGTATTTTATTCTTATTCCATATTTTCTTATTTTCTAACTTAGTGAATCAGACAAAATAATTTATTATTTCTTTTTCCTATGGCCCTATCAGATTCTCATGAGAAATATCTACCCTTGAATTTGTGGAATGATTGAAGTACACAATCAGAAGATTTAAGGGTTTGTCCTGATTAATCCATCTTTTGGGTTGAAAGAGTTCACATCTCACTAATTTGTTCCTGTCTTTGAATTGGGATTACATATGAAAAGAAATATTTAAATGATGATTTTGAATAGTTGGATAACTGATGGTGATTTTACCCTCACTATGGTATATAGGAACATGAATCCAACACGACTTTAAGATGGAATGAGTTATCAGTTAATTCCTACTAAGCATTTAAAGGGAAAGCTTGACTGGCTTCTCACTAGTCATTGTTGTTCATATGACATAGAGAGGGATATGAAGAAAAAAAAAGCAAATTATGCAATTTTATGGTACTTCAAGAAGGCAATAGTCCATAGTACTTGGAAAATATCTTAGGAGATATACATCTTGACTATAAAAAGCTAAACTGAATATGTACTAAAACCAACACTTATTTACTTTAGCTATAAAGAAAAGTTGACAAATTCCATACTAGATAATCTTACAGGTTTTAAATTTGTTTAAATGTTATATCAGTATGAAATAGGTTATTTGGAAAATCTCACTACATACTGACAATAATAAAAATGTATTTAGCATATCTTGATGTTACTTTATAAAATGAAAGAATTGATAAAAATCCAATTATTTCATTCTCCAATAAATTCTTCTAGCTGACAATGATCTAATTGCTATATCACTAATAAAAGTAAAGAATTGTAATGATCAACACAATTGTTTCTGTTATACCAGTGTCTAATTATGTTGATCATCTTAGTCTCTCAATTTGCAGAGTAATTCCAGAATAACAAACTCACACAGTAGCATAATCATAGACTTCTGGTTAACCACTGGACACTGAGAAGAACAGTAGAAGATTACACTTTAATACAGATTTTGACCTTAATATATTTTATTATTCTTTCTGTAAATGTGGTTTCCCAGAAGCCACTGAATGATGACATTGCTGATTTCATACATATGTCAAAATATAGCATGTTATTCAGGGCATACTTTTAATAATATTTTCACTTACTATTGTTATTATTTTTATTTAGGAGTGATTGTTTTTATTTATCTAGAAATATAAAAATATGAAAATAAAGTTGAAGGAGATCTATGGTTTACTAAATAATGACTAACAGGTCATGTCTTAAGTACATAATAATTGTCCAGTGCCTTGCAGATAAAGATGGAACAAACTCTCACTCAATGATATGATCATTAAGATGTCTAGTTGTGTAGAAAGACCTCACACTGCAACCACTAAATCTAGACAATGGTCATCAATTCTACAAGGAAAATACATAAATAAAAATATCAACAGTTCTTTTGAATGTATACAGTCTTGATTTGTGCTTAATTTTTCAATATGCACTATATAAAATCTAATGAACAAACTATAATATATGCTGTTTGAGGTGTACAGTGTCATAGAAGGGCCAGAGAAGGAAGCACATACTTACGGGAGGTAAATGAATGATTTATATAAGATCATCTGACACTGAAATGAATGAACTGGAATCAATAGATAGATGGTATTCTTCATTTTTGAAGAAATAGGCTATTTCCCATGCTGTTCTAGCTATTTCTTCTGTCAAGAGTACATAAAATGAATGTCTGCTATTGTTTCCTTCTTCCCTTTTTCCCAAGAACCAGATGCTTCTATGAGGAGGGGCTGTTGATCTGATTGCATCCTTTATCCACAATGGAGAAAGGAAAGTGTTTTACTGATGACACTGCTTTGCTTCATCTAACAAAACCGCTTGAGAGAGTGTCTTCCCTCTTTTCGCTTGAACCCACTTGAATCAGCTTTTCTTCTCCAGCCCTCTATAGAAATTGCTATTGTCAAGGTAACAAATAACCTGTATATTACTGAACACAATATGCCATTCCCAGTTGTTGGTGGATTTGATAAACATGTTCGTCATCAATTTTCCTTTTTCAAATATTTATTTGACTTGGCATTCAGGAAAGCAATCTCTGTGCATCTCCTGCACTGTGATAATTTCCTTATCCATCTGTTTCCCACTTTGGCCAGATCTTTAACGTCTGGAGAAAGAGACAGCTATAGGTACCAGTATACTCCTATGTCCTGTAGTAATCTTTTTAATGAACTTAACTAGCTAGAGCATTAACTGTGCCTTTATGCTGGTGATGTCCAAATTTACACTCTACAGTTCTGTGATAGACAGAAATTATTATACTTTCCTTCCCTACATGTGACTTCCCTTTATGAGACACCAATAAACAATAAATAATAGGTGTCAGATGTGACTCTGCACTTTGCCTAAAGAAATATTAAAAGAAAGAAGGTTGGCCTTATGTAGGAGAAGCTTCATAATCAGTGTGAGCTTCATTATGTTGTTTCTTCCTATGGCCATCAGACTGCCAAAGGATTACTCTTATCTGCTCTGTCAGCCTGCCTCTTGGAGTCCAACTAACTTGGAGCAGAGCCTTATTGGCCCCAAGATGGCCACACAGAATGAGGGAGTTAAACATGTAATCACTACAAGCCACTGAGAGGTTTTGGACTCATTTGTTAGGGCTGCATTTTGAAGTAGTTTAACAATACCATCTCTTACTTTTCTGGAGATCACAGATACCTACTATTAACAGAACACAGACACAGCCATGCTTGCATATTTCAGATCATTCATCATTCATTCTCTTCTGAAGCCTTATTTACTAAACACAATTACATTACTTCCATTGATCAAACCTTGATTTTTCTTTTCTCTCATAAACATGCCAATATTGTATTTCATATATATATATATATATATATATATATATATATATATATATATATATATATGTATAATGTATAATCTGATGTAACATAAGTGATTGATAAATACTAATAGAATCAGAGGTATAATTTAGTCCGCAAATTGGAAGTACAGAGTACAATAGAAATACACAGATTTAATTTCTTGCTCCACAAATATCTTGAGTTCAGTACTTGGAGAAAACTTAAATAAGACAATAGTCATCACATATCAGGATGAGAATTTTATCTGGTAGGCAAAGTTAGTGACCCCATGAATTAAGTGATCCTTCAGAAAAATAAACGCAAGAGAAAGTGAGAGATTAAACCCTTATTATATCATTGAAAAACATTATAGGGGGGCTGGAGAGATGGCTCAGCAGTTAAGGCATTTGCCTTCAAAGCAAAAGGACCTCAGTTTGATTTTCCAGGACCCATTTAAGCCAGGTACACAAAGTGGCACATGCATCTGGAGTTCAGTTTCAGTAGCTGGAGGCCCTGGAGCACCCATTCTATCTCTCTCTCTCTCTCTGTGTGTCTTCCTCTTTCTCTCTTGCTCTCTCAAACATATACATATATATATATATATATATATATATATATATATATATATATGTACACATACATCCTAGGCATAGAGAATAGCCATTCAAAAAGAATGGATGATGCTTGCCACTTTTGAATAAAACACACAAGAGTACTAATGGCTGATATGAGTAAGGTTAATGAGAGAGTAAGTGAAGGCGAAGTCAATGGGGTACAGTATAAAAGTTCTCTAGCAATGGCAAATCATTTTAAATTTTATTCTATATCAAGACGCAAACTCCTGGGGGCATTTGAACAGAAGAATAATATGGCTGTTTAGGCTAGAGCATGAAAATGATACTAGGAAGGAATAAAGTAGGAGAGGTATCAGCTCAGGAGTAACTGAGGTTTATTAAAAAATAGGAGGGTGATATGTACTAGAATGGAGATGATAGAAAACATTCATATATCTATATAATACACGCACACATATACATATATACATACATACATACATATATATATATATATATATATATATATATATATATATATATATGGATGTGTAACATTGGAGATATTTATGGCTTTTGTTAAGTTATGCCATTTTGCATGTGTGTGTGTGTGTGTGTGCTATGCATGTATTTGTGTATACATATTCAAATGTAGCACACGTGTGTGTGGGGGTGTGTGTACGAAGGCACCTAGAGCTCATCTATTCAACTAGGCTAGTTAGCCTGTGAGCCTCTGTACTGCCTCCTCAGCACTGGGATTATTGTTGCATGTTTCCACACCTGACATTTAGTATTGGTTCTGGGGATCCAAACTTGGGTTCCTTACACAGAGAGCACTTGACCCACTGAAACATATCCACAGAATCTCCAACTGTGTCCCTCATGCCAAGTTAGAACATGTGCAGCATGCTCTGCAAAGCAGGAAGTGTCAATCAATGATGTGTAAGGCACACAAAGAGAGTTATAAGAAGTTGTATTTCACCTAATTCCTTTGTGTCCATGGGCAACTTACATTTGTGTTTTAATTTTGTTGTTGTTGTTGTTAAACTTGTAAAGTAAAAAGAATGAAAACCATTTAATATAGCTTGTATGATTACTTTGAAAGATAAACTATAGCTGTAGCACTCAATTATAACTGACATAAGAAAATGATCAAAGACAATAGAAAAATTAAAGTAATGTGTAATTTAGTACAAAAAATGGAAGTACAGATTACATCAGAAATACAAATTTTAAAGTCTTGTAAGCTAAATTATCCTACCCTCTCCTTCTGAATGGTTCTGTTATATGAAGTGATGACTATGCAGAGTATAAAATAGTGGGGACATAATACAATTACAAATTATATTAAAACTCCTTTTTGAGTGATGACATTAGTTCTTTGAGAATCCTATAGGGCAAATATTGTTACTGTCTAATTTATTTCCATAACATATCTAAGTGTGGAGAGGTTTGCAATGGTAATCATAGAATACTGGTAAGTGGAGGAGATGGGATTTGAACCATCTTTGTTCCACGAGCACAATTATATTCAGGATATCAAATAAGTATTTGTTCACCTTTGTACAATTTACATTCTTTGCATTTGCCAACTGTCTTTCAAAAATAGAAGTAGTGATACACATCTACCACACTTGCCTGTCTGCATCATAGAATCCCTTTTACTGAGAAGGACTAAACATAATGTTCAGCTCAACAAAGGCCTTTGGGTATCAGAGATGTTCATTTACCTGACTGGAATCTTGTATTGACAGGTAGAAGGTATTGCTAATATCTTTGCTGATAAGGGAAGTTCCCTGGATTCTTTGAGTAGGGGTTTTGCCCGGGTACTATAAAGGAGGCTATGAAGCAGAGCACATCACAAAGTTAGGCCGGTGAAAGGAGACTGAAAAGTATCTTAGGCAGGTGAAACAGATATATAAAATTTGTGAATAAAGTAAAATTTTAGCATGGGTCCTTTTGCCTGCTTCTTTGAGTATTCAACGAAAATGCTTTCTACCAGAATCATGCTGTGACCTCAAGTTATTGTAAAAGACACTTGTGTCAGATTGCTCACAGCAACCAGGGCCTGCCTCACAGTCACAGTGTGTTTGTATCTTTGTTTCAAAGGAGCAACCATGTCACTCCTGCCAGGAGCAAGGCTGGTCTCCAGCTACTATTGTTTCTTAGCATGGTGAAGAAATTCTATGAAATGCTGTTTTCAGCCAGTGTAAATGGATATTTTCTGTTTTGGTTTCAATCCTTACCCTTCTATTCCTGATGTTTTCTGTTATGTGGTAAAATAACTAAGTACTCTGGTCCACACAGCAGATCACACATTCTTTCTCAAGATTCTTTTTGGGAACCTTGTACTTGTTAGCCTTATGTAACACACTGAGAGTTTTCAGAGAAACACATAGGGTGAAATTGCAGTTTACTATACTTGAAAGCAGGCCCAAAGGCTATAAGAAATCACAGTAGATATAAAATCTAATGAGAACCAAAAAAGGATATTTTATTTATTTTTTTGTTCTGTGTTCTGCAATGCTATAAAGACTGCTGCTCTGTGTAGGTCACTCTCCTCCTCACTTGTGTAGTGGCCACACATGGTTTACTGAAAAGATGAGAAATATTATGCCCTACAAGCCAATGACATTCGATACAATATATTTTATTTATTTATTTATTTATTTATTTATTTATTTATTTATTTATTTATTTATGAAAGAAACAGAGGGAGAGAGAGAAAGAGAGAAAAGGGGGGAGAGAAAATGGGCATGTCAGGGTCTCTATCCACAGCAAATGAACTCCAGATGTATGCACCACCATGCACATCTGGATTGAGTGGATACTAATGAGTTGAATCTGGTTTCTTAGTCTTAGCAGACAAGCACCTTAACCGCTAAGCCATCTCTCCAGCCCTAATATGACATATTTAGTTCCTTTACAGCCACTACCTATTTTACCAAAAGGATATAAACATCTGACTAGGTTAGCTGAGCTGTAAGTTTAACTCTCTGTGGTCTTTTTGCAGTGTCAGATGCGTCTATGCCTTGTTGAATGCTTCACTCTTGCTATAGCAATTCACAATTTCCCTCTGTTTTTCACAGCATCAGGCCTTTGCTGACATGGCTCTTTCCACACCCATTCCAAGCAGTACTCTTCTTCCAACTCACATTCATATCCTCAAATCTAGAATTCCCATGCCCATGGCGTTTTCCTGTCTTTGTTCCATGCCCTTACCTTGACTTGTACAGCTGCTATCATGGTATGTATGGAATTCTTTTTCCTCCTTTTCTTTTTTATTTTTTCCCTTTTTTACTTAAGCAGGGCTTTACATTACAGTTAAAGCTGTGCTAGAGCCCAATGTGTAGCTCAGGCTGTCCTCAAACTAATGACTTTCTTGCTGCAGCCTACTGAGTGCTGGAATTATATCTATGTTACACCACACTGGTCTCTAAATATGCATTTGCTGAACATTCTTGCTACTTGTGTCACCTATATACATGCATGTATATATTTCTATAAATAATTTTCTATATGTTTATAATTAAAAGATTATAGAATGACCTTTCATTATATCTTACACCCTGAATTAGTAAAAATAAAACAAAATAAGTAAACACATTTAAATTCATATAAACATGAGGACATGAAAGACTGTCCACCTTGGTTGGAGTTTCTTGAAGACAGGAAACTCACAGCTTCTCCAGAGATTTCCCAATAAATATAAACAAACAACTTGTGATCTGGTCAGATGCAAACTTGCTATCTGTCTCATGCTCTGACTCCCCATAGCTTTGACTGCCTGAATCTGAACCAAAGTTGTGAGTGCAGTCAATCTGGGGAGCACTTGAATGCACCCCCAACCCTTCATTAAATCATATTGTTCCTGGTGTTTATTCATTTTGTATTTATCCAAACACCTCTGGACAGTGTACAGACACTGAACAACACTAATGTAGTTCCTCTAGAGGACAGCATCTTGAAAGATATCACAGGCTATATCTGTGGTACTAAGAGGCAAGTTTTATTACCAATTCATATGATAATAAATAAAAAATTGACTGGACGACTATTAATGATTCCTGAGTCATTTTATAAAATATAGGGGGGATTTCTTGTGAAGCTATCATGTTTATATATGCTTCAATAGATAGACTTTAAGAATACACTCAGCACAGAGAACCTGAAAGCTTGTTGCTTAGACTCCAGAACAAGAGTTGTTTTGGTTTGCTCATGAGGTAAATTACAACAGTGTGTCACTTGTGTAGATTGTACAAGGACTATGTAAATGTCTTGTTGAGAATTTAAATCCCTTTGCCCACAAGCATGTTTTTGCTTCATGCTATGAATCTGCTGTTGTTGCTACCATTGTCCTAATTAAATTGATATTTTGAAAAAGAGCATTTTGAAGTGAGTGTGAAGACTAGGGCAAGATAAATGTCAGAGACAATGCCAGTCTAGAAAAACTTTGAGACTGTACTATATCCACAACAGGAAGAATAGTTGGTTAACTTGTTATTTTTTACACATGGTACTAAGCATGGCCTACAGAAGTTCAAAAATTATCCACAGTAACAAGTTAGGCTAACAGGAAGTAAGTTGTGTATGTGCTTTTTGTAGACTCAGTCTTTTTTTTTTTTTCATTGTATTACTATATTTTCAGTTGTAATTGGAAATAATTGCAGCACAGTTAATAAATATAGAGTGGTTAATTTCGGACTAGCATCTCAGAAGGCATGGATTTTTTCATATATATGTGGTTGTTAAAGCAATATTTGATAACTTATATGAAAATCATGGTTATAGATCATGAGGAAGCAAAATACTTGATTTTACCAAACTAAAGTTATCATCTCTTTTAATACACTAATTTATTTTATATGTGATGTAAGAGGTGCTGGATGCAGTTGATAGTTATCTTATTATTTCAAGAATATTACATTATGAAACAATATATTTTTTAAATTGCATGCAAAACATGATGAAAAGAAAATTGAATGATTTGAGTCTTAAGAGGAAGCATCCAGTGTGTAAAGAAAACAGGTCATCTATCTGAAAAATATCTTTTCACTATTTTTAAATTTTTTGACAAAAATTGATGCTAAAAATTTGCATTGGGACTAAAAAGCTTGTTTAGGGTGATTGGATGTGGCTAATTTTGGGAGCAACTCATACTACTAAAAAGTAGGTAGTTATAGATGTCCTTTAAGAAAATTTGTCTTAATCAATGTGAAGGAGAAATTCAAGATAAAGAATTTGGAGAATGAACTATAGAGGGAACTTACCAAACTGAAATAGCTGACCATAAGTAAGGTAAAAAGATTAAGGAGAATTTGGTATGAATAGTTAAAGTGATGCAGAGTAATGATGGGATGATAAAATGTGTATTAGGCAGGACTTTTTAACAGGAATAGAACCAATAGAATTAATTGGTATTAAAATAATTTATTGGATTAGATTATAGCCATCCCATAATAGCTGACTTCAGGTCTAAGAGTCAAGGAACCCAGTAGCTTTCCAGTCTAAGTGGCTGGATGCCTCAGCAGTCCCAATCCAGCACTGAAGGCCTGAAGGCTTCCTGGAGAGCCGCTGGTCTTCAGTCCGTGCTGGAAGGCTGAGAAACTTGGTTTCAATTTTGAAAAAGAAGAGCTGAAAGGATCAATGCATGTACAATTGAAGGCACTCACCAACAACCAGCACTGACAGCCAGAGAGAGGGAGGGGACTCTTCTCTCAGAGGTTCCTTACATTTCTCCCATCACCAGGATGGCTACCATTCTGGAAGAATCACTCTGGGGGGAAGGACTTCCTCCTTCAGTTAATCTTCCTGAAGAAACCTCAAAGCCCCAACCAAGAAGAATATCTGTAGATTCCTAATCCGATCAAGTCGACAATAGAACTTAACCATCGGAAAATGGGTACCTTTTAGTACTTTAGAATATGTCACCAAATTTAGAATTTGGATACATGTCTATAAATTGGTATGCTATTTTCAAAGAAAAGGAGGAACTAGTATGAGAATGTGATATTTAAGTGTTGTATTCAGGTGGTGCTGGGATTGACGCCCAGGATATTTCCATTTCATTATTTTAAGATATCTGTGTTACTTAATAAAGGTAATAAGGATATTTATTTCATAATTTTGACAGACCAACAGCATAATGGTGGCACTGGATTAACTGTGGTGTGTACCTCAGGTTGGATGTTGTCACAAAAATGTGGATATTTTGAAGAAGAGGTCCCATCTTATAAAACAAAATCAAACAGTCATTGAGATGTTGGTGTCACTCTTATACTAACTTGTTATAATGAGATATGAGTCCAGGTTCCAAAGGCACACCTAAATAACTTCCAACAGCACTGCCAGGAATGAACAAGAGATGTGTACATCACCTCAACAAATCACCATGTTAGGGCTCAAGCTGCCAAGAATGTAACACATGAAGCTTTTTATAAATTTATTTTTATTATTTCTGGACATGGTATGTAAACAAAACATATTGTTATCATCCTTTCCCTCATCCCTGCCCATTTTATAAAGGGGTCCTCCCTGTTGGGGATACAGGTCATCCCTATGGGGATTGTGGGTCATGCATTATGGGGGCAGCAGTCAGTTATGGGGAGGCAATGTCTCTGTATAATGTCCCAACTTGCGCCTCTAATATTCTTTCTGGCCCCACTTTTCAAAAATTCCCCGAGCCAAGTTGGGAGTGTTTTAAGTCTACTTCAGTGATGGGCTCTTAGGAGCCTCTGTATTTCTGGTTTGGTAAGTATTGAGTGTCCTCATTGTCTATCTCCTTCACCCTTATGCTGACATCAGGTTCACTGAGAAAACAGCACTCTTTCTCATTACCCCAGTTCCTCTGTGGTTTCAGCTGGGGCCCTGGTGAAGTGCCATGGGTTGTTTATCTCCTCAGGTTGAGCTGTCTTCTGAAAAAGAGAAGCAGATTCTCCAAAGGAGAGTGAAGTTAGCACAGGTTAAATAGTATAACCATTATTAATTTAGGAAGAATTTAGTGGGTTTAGACCCTCTTATAGCCCAAGATTAGTGGGAGCTTGATATTGGAAAGCAAAATCATTATCTGGATGTGATTTTGACTTGTTTGCTAGTTCCAGATACGTGTTCCTTTCCACTGAGTGGTGGCTATGAGTGTTTCTTCCACCATTTGACTATTATTAATAAAGCTGCTTTTAATCTTTGAGTATGTTTTTCTTTTAATATTTATTCTATAAATGTATAAGTATGAGATATTTGGTCACATAGAAAGTACATTTTTTGTTTTATGAGAAATTGCAAATTTAACTGTAGTGGTATAGAATCTCAATATAGTTTGGAATTACAAGTCCCTTTTGGCTAAATAAATTGTACACTTAGGCTGGAGAGATGGCTTAGTGGTTAAGGCGCCTGCCTGCTAAGCCTAAGAACCTGGTTCCAATCTCCAGGTCCCACATTTAGCCAGATGCAAAGTGACTCAAGGGCGCAATGTTACACTTGACCACAAGGGGGCACACACATTTGAATTTCGTTCACAGCAGCAGAGAGACTGCTGTCGCTCCCATTCTCTATCTGTCTCCCTCTCTGTCTGTCTCTCTCTGTATCTCTCTCCAAAAATAAATAAAATAATTTTAAAAAAAATTTAAAAATTGTACACTTTTCTTGTATTTATTTACCATTTATACTTTTTCATTTGAAAATTCTTCATTTGATCATTTATGATTTTTCTATTAGTATTGATCACTTATTAGAGATATTTTAAATAATTTATAATATCTCACATTTTACCACCTCCAATATTCTTCAGTTGTTTATGCACAGAGTGTTGTTTTTCTAGAATCATTTTCTTTATATTGAAAAACTTTTTCAGCCTTTTATCTGTTGTTGCATTTTTTCAACTCTGCAAATCAAGAACTGTTTTTCTTTCTTTTTTTTCTTTTTTTGTAATATTTTTTGGTGAGAGAGAAAAAGAGAGAGAGAGAAATAATTGGTGCTCCAGAACCTCCACCACTGCAATTGAACTCCATTCACATGTGCCATCTTGTGCACATGTGTGGAACCTGGAAAGTCTAAAATGAGTCCTTTGGCTTCACAGACAAGCACCTTAACTGCTAAGCCATCCCTTCAACCCAACTGTTTTTATTTTGCTTCAGTTTTTATAGTGACTTCACATTAAACTAAATATATTCATTTATTTATTTTAAAAGTTATTTTATTTATTTATTTTATTCATTTCAGACAGAGAGAGAAACCACTTCTGAAGTACATACTTTCCTAATCTAGAAATAGTATATACATGTGTGGACATGTGTGGGTATGTTTGTGTTTGGAGGCCAGAAGTTGACTCAGGATGTCTTCCTCAAATACCCTCTAATTTATGTTTTGAGACAGAGACTTTCAGTCAATCTGGAGTTTATTAATGCACAATCCAACCCTAGAGACCCCTTATTCCATCTCCCTATGTTGAGATTTGAAGAATAAACCCATGTGTATGGCTTTTATGTGGGTGCCAGAGGTCCAAACTAATTATATATATATAATATTCAGTCTTGTTTGTGTCTTCTTATCTTTTTATCGATACCAGATACTGTGAATGCATTTGCTCTTTAAAATATTTTATTTATTTATTTATTTATTTGCAAGAGACAGAGAAAGAGGCAGATAGAGAGATAATGGGTTTGCCAGGTCCTCTAATAACTGCAAATGAGCTCCACACACATCTTATGCTTACATGGATACTGGGTAGCCAAACCTGGGTCCTTAAGCTTCACAGGCCTAAAAGGTCATTGCCCTTTTTTAGACAAATCACTTTTTTTTGAGGCAAGCCAAACAGACTGATATTTTTTATGAGAGAGAGAGAGCACTAGAGGGAGAGCAAGAGAAGGAATCTGCATGCCAGGGCCTCTAGTCACTGCAATCAAGTTCCAGATGTGTGTGCAACCTTTTGCACATGCAAGATTTTGTTCATGTGTCACCTTGTGTTTCTTGCTTACATATGATCTGAGAAGTTGAACATGGGTCCTCAGGCTTCACAAGAAAGTGCCTTAACTGCCAAGCCTTCTCTCCAGCCCAAGCTCAGTTTTTAATATTTATCTTTCAACCAGATATTTTTCTTAAGGATGTGAATGAGTCAGGATTTTTCCTGCCTGGTATGCATTGATAAGAGCATGGAAAATGTCTTTTTATGAGCAATCCTATGCATTGGTATTACAGAATTTCCCATTTTTGTTTGGTACAAACTTCAAGTATCTGAATCACAATCAAGTTGTACCATTACACTGAATTCTTCTTACTTGACTGGGTAAGAGCACCACATTCTTGTGACATAAATTGTGTATTTGTTTACCCTGATATTTCTATTTTCAAATTTATGAGCTAGTTTTCATAATATGTGAAAAACTCGAGCCAGGCCCAGTGGCACACCTTTAATCTTAGCCCTCAGGAGGCAGAGGTAGGAGAATTGCTGTGAGTTTGAAGCCACCCTGAGACTACTTAGTTAATTCCAGGTCAGCCTGACTAGAGTGAGACCCTACCTTGAAAAAAAAAAAAAAAAAAAAAAAAAAACTCCACAAGGTCACAGTGCTTTTTACCTGGTTGCTCATGCTGCTTGGTGGTACGTATGTTTACCCTACTGCTACCAACCTTGTCATATGTTGAACCCTGTTCATAAGCTTTCCAACAGGGTTTAAAGACCATCATCTCTTCAGGAATCCTCCAGGCCTTCAGTGCCAGATTGAGCCTTGTGGACTGAGATGCTACCAGGTTCTCTGACTCTACAGCCTGCAGACATGTATTGTTGGATTGTCTAGCTCATATCCTATAACTAATCTAATATGTTCCCTTTATAATATATATCTATATATATGAAGATTTTATATATATAAAGATTATATATATATATTATATATATATATGTATATGTATATATATTCCTACCTTCTGTTGATACTTCTCCTCTAGAGATTTGGTAAATACACTAAATAAATATTGAATAATCATAATTTAAATAAATCTGTTTTACTTATCTTACTGTCTTTATTGGAGAAAGAAATCATTTGTGCAGAATTTAGTGTGCCATAGATAGTCCAGCACTTTCACTTCCTGGCCCTATTAATTGAATGATATTTATTGGCTGCTCCACCCACAGAAATATTTTGATCTGTAATCTTAACAAATTTTATTCTTTGAGTTAAAGTGAAACGTTTAAAATTATAATTGAAATATTTCTATAGGAACTACAGAGACTCAGACCTAAAGAGATGTAACTCTGAGATTTAAAGAATGATTTTACATCAATGAAACCTAAAATACACAATATTTATCGAAGAATAAAGCTTGAAAATCTGCTTTGGACTGGATTTTAGGATAGATTGAGACACAGAGGTAAGTCTTGATGTAAAGTAAAGAATCAAAACTCCATTATTTTCTTTTCAAAGAAAGCAGTTAGCATTCTTGAAGCAGGACTTCTGCAAAGAAATTGCCTGGCTTATGATTCCAGTACGTTTCAGAGTAAAGATAAACTCTTATTGTGTCATCACTGAATCAGATGCTATCTGGTCAGACTGAATGAAAAAAGACAGTTTCATAGTCAACCCAGAGCTATCTCCTAAGATTTCTTTTTTAATTTAAATTCTCTTTGCAAGATTATTCTTATCTTTCCTGGGCCTAAAGTCTACACTGTTTTCATTTAAAAGGGATTTAGCATTGAAGCATTGGGGATGAAAAAATGTGAAGTTCTGACAAAACTTCCAAATGTAAATCTGTGTGGACTTTTGGTCCTACAACAGTGAAATGTTCTATAATACCTAAGCAGTGGACTGGGGACAAGCCAGGCTTAATATCCCAAAAAGGTCTCAAGTACTCAGATTCCTGCTTTCTCTCCTGTCTCTCTCTCTCTCTCTCTCTCTATATATATATATATATATATATATATATATATATATATATATATATATATATATATATATATAACAGATATCCATAAAATTAAGTATTATATTTTAAAATTCTTTAATTTAGGTTTTAAAAATCCCTATATTTTACGTGTATTAATCTACAAATGACAATCAAGTCCTACATAATGTTTAAATGTATAGACACTAGAAACCAACTGTGATGGTTAAGTTTGTGTCAACTTGATTTGTTTAGGAATCCACAGACATTCCTCATAAGTGTGTCTCTGAGGCTGCCTCTAGGAAGGATTAACTAAAGGAAGAATCCTTCCCCCAGGGGGAACCCTTCCCCCAGATTGGGCAGCCCCTCTTGGAGGAGGGGGCTGGTTGATAAAAAG
This sequence comes from Orientallactaga sibirica, assembly GCA_036365145.1. Lineage (NCBI taxonomy): Eukaryota > Metazoa > Chordata > Mammalia > Rodentia > Dipodidae > Orientallactaga > Orientallactaga sibirica. The sequence continues at coordinate 28,216,586 of JAEOAD010000021.1, read as the reverse complement.
AAGCTCTGGGAAGAAAGGCTCTCTCTCTCCCACCTGGCTGCTGGTGCTTCTCTCTTCTTGCTGCTTGCCACTTGCTACTTGGTGCTTGCTGCTTGGTGTTGCTGCTTTCCAGTGTGGACTGAAGACCAGGGTGGACTGAAAAGCAGCAACTCTCCAGGAAGCCTCCAGGCCTTCAGTGCTGGATTGGGACTGCTGAGGTCTCCAGCCTCGTGGACTGAGCAGCTACAGGGTTCCTTGACTCTCGGACCTGAAACCTGCTATTGCTGGACTGTTGTAAGCTAATCCAATAAATTCCCTTTTAATACAATTCATTTTATCCTTTTTGTTCCTCTAGAGAACCCTGACTAATACACCAACTATTCCAATTGTACCTTCACCCCCCCACTACTTTTGGGACATTAGATGATTTTCTTATGGGTGCTAGGCTACCATTTCTGGCTCTGTAAAAATGGTGCAAATAATAGATTCAGTTTTCTGTATTAAGTGTGTGCATGCATAAACCTATGTTTTTGAATATTAAATGAATTTTCTTTACTGATATTGTAATTGGCCTACCTGACAACTAGAATGTTGCAATTTCCACTTTATTGATTATTCATTTATATAAAAAATAAGGCATCATTCAATATATCAGATCCCAGTAGATGTTCAATAAGAATTTAATAAAGCTAAAGACAAACAAGATTTTTTTAATGTGACATACTATGTCAGTGCAGTTCATGAGACGGAGTTATTTCTGACTATGAAATTGTCCATTCATGAGATATTTTCAATCCTTTTCTTATGATGTCACAATTATGAGTTTCACAAACCTTTGACAATCATTGCTTGTTGTGGAGGAAATTAGCATCCACAATACAATTGACTTTCTCTCATTTAATTTTACATGTTAGGGATTGCATTGTTTATCCAAGAGAAATAACAAAAGAAGGAAGGAAGGAAGGAAGGAAGGAAGGAAGGAAGGAAGGAAGGAAGGAAGGAAGGAAGGGAGGGAGGGAGGGAGGGAGGGAGGAAGGAAGGAAATAATGGAAAAATGAAAATATGATAGGAATTGGTAATGAGAACTTTCCCTTTCCTTATGGGACAGCACCCACCGGTGTCATGACCGTGGGCCTCTTTATTCTGCAGACCTTGTGTAGACCTTTAGTCAACTTAAAAGACACATTCATTGACGCTGCTTTATCAACAGAGTTGGCCATGTCTACCTGCGAGAACATTTGACATCCTTTCCACACTGATTACTGACACTTTAATTCACTCGATATTGGGTTTCCTAGGGCCAATTCCATTGAGGCTAAAATAGAAAATCATTTATTAAACAGGAGACAGCTGAGGTCAGAGGAGGGACCCTGGTGCTCTATCAAACCCAAATCTCTCTCTCTTGCTGCAGCAATTATAGTTAAGAACAGGTAAGAATTTTCCCAAAAGATGAAGGCATCAGTTTTTCTCTTTAACACCGCTTTTGGTTTTTTTGAAGTAGGGTCTCACTCTAGCTGAGGCTGACCTGGAATTCACTCTTTAGCCTCAGGGTGGCCTCGATCTCACGGTGATCCTCCTACCTCTGCCTCCCAAGTGCTGGGATTAAAGGCATGCGCCACCACGCCCGGCTCCCGTAACACCACATTTTATCCCACATATCTGATCCAGCTTGAGAGGTTGAGAGTTTGTGTCTTGGGCCAATTACCAACTAAAATTAGGAGGTAATATGATGTCTCTTTTTTTCAGGATTATGATTGCATGTGAACATGTGCACACAGTGAGTGCATGCCCACAGTGAGTGCTGGATTTTGGGTGGTCTTCACATAGCTAAAAATAAATATCCTGAAAATTTCAGCCTTGATACTAAAGAAGACTAAAGAATGTACTTTTTCTCCCTGAAATCTTATTAAGAAAAAATATCACAAACTCTACAATATATAAGATTATGAATCCACACCACCAGGAAACATAAAACTTTACATGTTTCTGTTTAGAATGACTATATATATATATATATACCTCTCCTTGACAACTTGACATGTTGCTTGTAGTTATATTGGTGGGGACAAGGGGAAATGAAAATATTCTTGTAGGAACAGAATCCCACTAACACATAACACTTTGTGACACTGGAACCTACTTCTTCTGGTAAAAGGAATGACATGAGATTCCTTCAGAGAAAGCTTGAAGATGACTCAGTGGTATGGTGTTGGTGATAGAGTGAGGAGCATTATTTTCCTTCCAAGATGTCTCCTTGTCTATTGTTTGCATGTAAGGCTGGACTGAATTTGGAGTCAAAGCATGAGCAAGTACTCTGTCAAACTCCTGACCTTGTCAAAATCTAAGTTGACACACAGCTATAGCTGGATGAATGGAAGGACACTAGGAAAACACAGCCAAGTAAAGTAATAGCTTGTAGAGGATGACACAAAGATTTAAAACATAGGGCACTGCTATGGTGCCTTGTCACTTCCCATACTAAAATAAAGAATATATCCAGAAAGTTCTTATTTACTTTATTGTCAAACTTTGGAGGCATTTCCTGTTTTAAATACCAAACACCAGGAAAACTGGACAACAGGAATGTTAAAACCTAATTCTCAATTATGTTTAGGCAATGCTGTATTTTGAATGTAAAATGTCCCTCCTAAGCTTGTGTTGTTTGAACCTTGGTCCCCAGTTGAAGATAGGTTGGGAAGGTGTGTATGTAACCTTTAGGAAGTTGGGACATGATGGAGGAAATTGGTCACTTAGTGTGGTATTTTGAATGTTTGGTCCTATAGACCCATTTTTTACTAAAGTTTCTATTTGATACCCTAGCAGGCCATTTCCTGCGAGAGGGGCTTGGTAACTGGGGAAATATTTGAGTTCAGCCCTCCTAGATGTGGAGAGCAGCTCTGGCCTTGTGTGCTTGCTGATAGTTCTGGCTATTGGTGATTTTTTTCTCTGGTTTGTCTATGAAAGGGAGATACCTTATTCTGCCATTGATGAAACTTCTCCTGGATCTGTTGGTCTGAAATAAACCTCTTCCTCCATAATCTGTTTACTTATTGTTTGTCTCAACAATGAGGTGCTGACTGCAATAGTGGGGCAAGATTTATGTTTTATATCTCAGCCCCACTTCCCAGTCACACTCTCCTTTCTACCTACCAATATGATGAGCTGACTTCCCATTCCTGTCCTATGTCTTCACTGTCACTTCCCCTCAAAACTGTCAGCGGAATTAAACAATTTCCTTGCTTAAATGTTTTTTGTTCAACTATTTGTTTACAGCAATGAGAAGTAATACAGACAAGGACATATTTTTATAACAATAGTAGGAAAATAATACAAGTATGAATTTCGAATGATTAAAAACTAGAAAAGAAGAAGTACCTAATATATTTCACTGGTACAATTATAACAAAAATTTCCTCATAAATCACTTGTGCTGCACCTTGGCTTCTGTAGACTGGCTAAGCCTCCTGATTTTCAGATCAGTGAAGGTTGGAATTGTGTCATTTCTATCTCTGTCAGAGAATTTTTAAAGGTATGTAAATTTTCTGAAACATCAACTTTAGAATGATAGTGCATATTTTCATTTGACACTGAAAATGTTTACATTTAAAGGAATCAGTTGAAATTTTCTAATTGACCGTGATGCAAATTTGAGCTTTGAGTATCATTCTGAGTGTTTACTGCTGAAAAAAACATCTTTAACTAAGATGTCAATGTAAAGACAAGCCTCAAAACTTGATGAGCAGGTAAACAACGTAAGAGATATTCATGCATAAACATTGAAGACAGTGCTCAATCTAGTGAATATGAGGGTGCATCCAATGAGCAAGAAGCAGCAACAGAATAACCTTCACCTCCTCAGAGCCTGTAAAAACTGTTAGTCAAAGAAAAATTGATTCAGTAACAGAAGCAGAATTGATTTTAACTTATGATGTCTCCCCAAGAAAACCTTGTATCCAGAGATCAATTCCTACTACTTACCAGGAAAGCAATTTGCAGTGCCACTGATGATCCTTCAAGGGGCAAATAAAACAATTAAATACACTATTGGTAAATATATAGGAAGATAACAATGATATTGTAAGTCTACCTATTACATCAATCATCTACAAAGAATTTTGATTTTTTCCTTTTAGGTGAAATTCAAACGAACTAAAAACCTTTTCTAAAATGCTTTATCAGTTTCTTGTTTTTCATCATTACCCAATTTATTTCCTCCCCCTTTTTTGCTAAATACTATCACATGTTTAAGCCAGGTATGGTGGCGCAAGCCTTTAGTCCCAGCACTCAGGAGGCAGAGGTAGGAGGATTGCTGTGAGTTTGAGACCACCCTGAGACTGCATAGTGAATTCCAGGTCAGCCTGAGCTACAGTGAGACCCTCTGTTGAAAAACAAACAAACAAAAAAATTCCACAAAATACTTCAGAATTTATTAAAATGGGCTAAGATATAGAATGTACTTTTTAGTAATGAATTATAACCATAGCATAAAATGATAAAACCCAACACTAATCTAATTTTGCCCAAAATATAATGTGTTGCTGTAGTTTGTTAGTTTGAAATACACATTTACTCAGACCTTAGAAGATATGACTGAATGTATAGTAGCCAAGGCTGAGGTGGTTTAAGTGTGTGTGTGTGTGTGCGCGCGCGCGTGCGTGCACGTCTTATGGTTTGCTGCTTGCATAATACATGTAAATGGGTGGTCTTATCAGGTCTTAATATATCTTGTTTCTTTCTTTTTTTATTAACAACATATTTTGTATGGATACATCATGTGTTGGTACACTCTTTTACCTCTTTCCTGCCCCTCTTCCTTTGGAGACATTCTCAATAGGGGTGCAGGTATTCCCTTTGGGGTTGTAGGTTATGTATTGTGGGAGCCCCAGTCAGTTTATAAAACAAAATCTACTTGATAACAAAACATAAATAAACACCAAAGCCATCATAGTCAGAGACTTCAATATTCCACTATCATCAATAGACAGATCATCCAAGTGGAAAATCAACAGGGAAATAATAGAGCTCAACATCAAGATCAACTATTGGATATCTACAGAACTTTCCATCCCAATTCTACAGAATACACATTCTTCTCAGCAGCCTATGGAACCTTCTCCAAAACTGACCATCTATTTGGTCATAAAGTGCACCTCCATAAAGTCACAAAAATTGAAGTAACTTCCTGCATCATGTCAGATCACAAGGCTTTAAAGCTAGAAGTTAAACAAGAGACACATCAAGAACTCAGAAGCTCCTGGAGATTAAACAACTCAATTTTAAACAATGAATAGGTTGTGGAAGAAATCAAAAGGGAAATTTTAATTCAATTCCTATAATTGAATGAGAATGAAAACACAACCTACCAAAACGTATGGGACACAATAAAGGCAGTCCTAAGGGGAAAATTCATAGCGCTAAATGCCTTTATTACAAAGATAAAAAAATCCCAAATTAATAACCTGTCTGTCCACTTAAAGACACTGGGAAAACAAGAAGAATCCAACCTGAACAGCTTTAGACTGAAAGAAATAACCAAGAATAGAGTGGAAATTTATGAATTGGAACTAAGAAAACAATTTAAAAATGGATGAACCAGGTGTGGTGGGTGCACACCTCTAATCCCAATACTTGGGAGGCAGAGGTAGGAGGATCACTATGAGTTCAAGGCCACTCTGAGACTACATAGAAAATTCCAGGTCAGCCTGAGCTAGAGTGAGACCCTCCCTCAAAAAACAATAACAAAATAAAAAACAAAACAAAACAAAAAAACTCTCTGGAGGTACCCGATCTAAAGCAATATTACAAATCTATGGTGACAAAAACAGCATAGTACTGGAATAAAAACAGAAACATAGACAAATGAAACAGAATTGAAGTCCCAGATCTTAGGTCAAGTAACTACAGCTACTTCATCTTTGACAAAGGTGCCAATAATGTAGATGTAGAAAGGAGAAAAGAAAGCATCTTCAACAAATGATTTTGGAAAAATTGGGTGACCATATGTAGTAAAATTAAATTAAACCCACTCATTAATTCATACACAAAAGTGAAGTCCAAGTGGATTAAAGACCTCAATATAAGACCTGAAACTCTTCAACTTTGGGAATAAAAAGTAGGAGACACTCTTCAAGACATAGGACTGGAAAGGATTTCATGAACAAAACCCCAGTAGCGTAGGAAATTAAACAAACACTCAACCAATAGGAACTCATGAAGCTATAAAGCTTTTGCCCAGACAAGCATACCATAAGCAGAGCCAATAGATTACCCAGTGAATGGAAGAAAATCTTTGCCAGCTTTACCGCTACCAGAAGCCTAATATCTAGAATCTACAAAGAAGTCAAAACTTAACAATAAATAATCAAGCAATCACCTTCAAAAGTGGAAAAGAGAATTGAACAAGGAGGTCTCAGCATAGCAAACATTAAAATATCAAATTAAAACAAATGTTGGTGAGGATGTGGAGAAATAGGAACACTCATTCACTGTTGGTGGGAATGTAAGCTGGTATCACCACTGTGGAAATCAATATGTTGACTCCTGAAAGGATAAATATAGAGGCACCAACAGACCCTGTTATTCCCTTACTTGGTATTTACCCTAAAAGTTTCATACCAGATAAAAGATATTTGCTCAACCACGTTTATAGCTGCTTAATTCATAATACCTATGAACTGGAATCAAGCCAGGTGCCCATCATTGGACAAATGGATAACCAATATGTGGTATTCTACTCAGCAGTAAAAATAAAATAAAAGAAAAAATGACAAAATTAAATTTGTAGAAAAATTGTAGAACTTGGAACAGATCATACTAAGTGAACTCACACAATCACAGAAAGAAAACCATCACATGATCTCACTCATCTGAAGTTCTTAACCTGGATCAGCCCAAGTTGCTGACATACCTGAATGGCATCTTGAGGCCTGGGCAATAGGGAGGGTAGGGCTTGATAGAAGGGGAAGGGTGGGGGCTGACATAAAACTGAACCCCAAATGAACTGGTACCATAGAAACCTATATCCTGGAAGTTAAACTAAAGTGTTCAACCCTCAACAGGACCTTAGGGGGAACACCTGGATCGAAGGTCCCTTGAAAGGGTGAGATCAAGCCTAAACTTAAGTTTATTCTGTTTCTCTCTCTTTTTTTCCTGTCTTTTTCTTTTTTCTTTTCCCGTAGCACTGGCCTGTAATTCCCACCATGAGCTGTTGATCAGAGAGACCTACAAGGTCTCCCACAAGAAACAAGGCAAACTTCTGTCAGAGCACTTTATTATCCACCAGATGTTAATGGTAAGACCCTACTGCTGAAGACATCATATACTGTCAGCACAGACCATGGAGAGACCTGGTTGGAAGCCAGTCCCCAGACAATTAGCCCATCTAGTGCTTGATGGCACTACATGATCTTTTGGTAGAAAGTGGCCAACATCTGTCCAAGCAACTTAAAGTCTAAGCTACTTAGAAGCAAACAAACTGATGTGATGCTCACAAAAGTGCAATAGTGGCACAAAGCCATGGTGGGTAACCAACTGCTCTTTGATTGGCTAGTACCTGTTTAGTGGAAAGGAAAGCATATCTGGAAATGGGAAACAAGTCAGAATCATATTCTGATAATGATTTTGATTTCCATTCTCAAGTTCCTACTAATCTTGGGCTGTAAAAGGGTCTACACCCTTTAAAATCTTTCTAAATTAATAATGGTTATCTCACTGAACCTGTGCTGACTTCACTCTCTGTTGGAGAATCTGCTTCTCTTTTTCAGACAGGAGTGGGACCTGAAACCACTGAGGAATTGGAGAAATAAGCAAGAGTGCTGCTTTCTCATTGACTATGATATCAGCACAAGAGTGAAAGGAGACAGACACTGAGGACACTCAATACCTACCAAAGCAGAGATCTAGAGGCTTCTGAGAGCCCATCACTGAAACAGACTTTAAATACACTCAAAATGGCTTAGGGATTTTTAAAAATATTTCATTTTTATTTATTTATTTGAATAGAGAGAAAGACACAGAGAGAGAGTAGGAAGGAGGGAGAGAAAGAACAAGAGAGAGAGAATGGCCTCCAGCTATTGCAAATGAACTGCAGATGCATGCATCACTTTATGCATCTGGCTTACATGGGTTATTGGGAATCAAACTGAGGTACTTTGACTTTGCAGGCAAGTTCCTTAACCATTAAGCCATCTCTCCAGCCCAGCTTAGGGAATTTTGCAGAAGCTTGGGCAGAAAGATTGTTAGAGCCACAAGTTGGGACATTATACACCAAGACATTGCCTCTCCCCCATAAGTGACTGCTGCCCCCACAATGCATGACCCACAATTGTCATGGGGGTGACCTGCATCCCCAAAGAGGAGGGCCTCTTTAGAATTGGGCAGGAATGAGGGAAAGCATATTACCAACATGTGTTGTTTACATACTAAGTATGACCATATCTAATAAAAATAAATTTAAAAAAATATTAGAACTTAAGCTGAGCATCATGGCTCCCTCCCATAATGCCAGCACTTAAAAGGCCCAGGCAGGAAGATTGCCATGATTTCAATGCCAATCTGATATATGTGGTGAGTTCTAGTTGACCTACACAATGAAATTCTGTCTGAAAATATAAAAAAGAATCTTAATTTCATGAATTTCTTTGTCTTTGAAATAAAATATTTAAATGGTAAGCTTCACTAATGATTTTATAAACACAATAAAGGATATTATAAGGTCATATACTCATACATTCAACCTTAGAAAAAATTAGAAAATGTGTTCATAGATTAGACATTCAACATGTAGCTAACACTTAATATATTTGTGTATATATATATCCTTGCCATTGATTTTATCATAGTAGTGCATAAATTTAACTTTTAAATTACTTTATGCCTGGTATTCAGTAGGCAATGATTGATTTTTCACCTCATGAATTTAAATACCAACTTATTTCAACTTTGTATCTTATGCATTGAGAATCATAAATGCTTTCCAAACATCTGTGGTAGAGTTTATAACACTTCTCACTATGTGAAATTGAAGAACACTAATACACTACAATCCATCTCTCCTATTCTCACCTCACCCACCTCTCAGGTCTACATAATTATCATGACAATGAGAATTCATGTGCTTTTATATAGCAAACTTCAAAGAAAGTTTTAGGTGTCAAATATTAACATACAATCATTTTCAGATATACCTTGTCTAGAGGATGGTTGAAAATATAATATTCATGAAATAGATTATGTGTAGTTATTAGATCATATTTTAAATCAGAATCTTTTTTTCTCCCCAATTTGTCAAACTTAGCATTTATGAAATGTACAAGTGGGCAAGTGAGACCAAAATGGCAGAAAATAATGATGTTCAACCTAGATATTTCTTTTTTCATTTGTCTGTGTGTATAGCATGTGAGTATGCATGTTCATGTGTGTGTGTGTGTGTGTGTGTGTGTGTGTGTGTGTGTGTGTGTGTATTTGCCAGAGGACAATGTAAGGTGTCTTTCTCAATTATCCTACCATGTTATTTTATTTTGAGAAATGATTTTCAATAAACCTTGACACACTGAGTCAGCTACACTAGCTAGCCATCAACCACTAGGTATGTTTCTATCTCTATCTCCCATACACCCCCATGCCTGCCTTTCATAAGTATACTAAAGATTGAATCCAGGTCCCTATACTTGTACTGAAAGTACATTACCAACAAAGCCATCTCTCCACCTCCTCCATCAGGTCTTTTTATTAGTGGTTATTGACTCATGGTGAACAAAATGCATTTTCTAAGTGTGTATTATTCATAATTATCTGCCAACCACATCTTTTAAGAAAAAATAGTTGTAATGTTTAACATGCAAGTAACTAATTAAGGGAAAATAGGATATAGAATTCTACTTACAGAATTTTGTTAACATTTAATTCTTAGTCACACTTAGGCTTGTTGAGCTAATTGATCTCATTTTATAATTTCTTATGAAAGGCATCCTCTGAGTGTGGTTAGAGAGTGAAAAGAGAAAGCCAAACATGTGTAAATATTCTTCATGGACATCCTGAGGGGAGGTAGGCTTTTATCAAGCATGTACATGGCACACTCCTGATTTACTTATCCATTTTGTCACACCTTAAATCTTTGTGGAGTGTATTATCAGTGCTTGGAAAGTCTGTTGACAGATATTCATAAAGAAAGGAAAGTTTCACAGCAAGCTTTCTGTGCCTTCACCAGGCATTAGCATTGCCATGCCATATTTCCTCCCTGGCCCATCAGGGTGGCACCTAAATCTCTCCTTTTCTCCTGCCATGTATTCACATCCCTTATTTGAAAGTTCTGCTGAATGAAGGAGGTTGCAATTGCATACAAAAGCATAAGGAAACCGTGACTTTTCATATTGGGTTTTAAATCATGTTTAATCCTAATAGATTATACTTAGGCTAGGGTGGTGGTGCATAAATCTACTTTCACCACTCAGGAGGCCTAGGCAGAGGAATTCCAAGTTCAAGGTTAGTACATTCCAGAAAAAAAAAGCAAAAATAAAAACATAAAAATTTTGGTTAATATATTAAACAAATCCCAGAATGTATTAAAAATTAACAAAACGGGATGGACAGATTGCATATCAGTTAAGGCATTTGCCTGCCAAAAGAGCCTGGTTTGATTCTCCAGGACCCATGGATACACAAGGTGGCGCATGCATCTGGAGTTCATTTGCAGTGGCTGGAGGCCCTGGTGTGCCCATTCTCTCTCTCTCATAAATAAATAAATAAATAAATAAATAAATAAATAAATAAATAAATAAATATATACATACATACATACATACATACATACATACATACATAGGGCATACATAAAAATTTAAAAAATCAACAAAACAGTTTTGAAGAATGGAATGGGTCATTCTGGATTACTGCCAAATTTGGGCTGGTCGGTTTTTCCTGGAAGAGGAAAAGTGTAAAATCATACTGTTGTGCATGAAATCACTAGGTATTGCTACAAGTCTTGACTATGCATAAATCTTTGAAAGGATTGAATGTGTAGAAAGAGGAAATACAGAAAATAGAGAGAAAACATGTTCAATAACTTTCAAGTGCAATTATTTCTCCCTCTTCTAAAATTTCACTACTTAAACTCGGGGAGAGTATGAATTTATAGTTTATATTTCAATCCTTTATGAATATCCATAACACTGGATACCAAATATTTGAAAGATCTTTTCCTGTTTAATAGTAAACTTCATAGTACTTTCCTGAAAACTTTAGGATTTCATAAATATTGCTAATAAAATGATGACTTTAAAAGATCAGATGAGAATGATCATAGTTTTATTTATATGTATAATTTCCAAAGCAGAGATTTTCAATTTTTCTTTTAGAAATTAAAGTCTCAAAAAGGGTTTATGATGATTTTAATTTTAAATATTCATGTAATAGTAGCTTGGTCATCAGCCAATGTTACCATTGGTAGTTGATGGAAACTGTAGGAGATGTAGTTTAATGGAAGGAAGTTCAGTCAGTTGGGGTATGCCCTTGAAGGAGATATTGGGACTTGGACTCCTTCCCCTCTATTTTGCTTACTGGCTTACGTAAGGTGAATACCTCCCAATCATGACATTTTCCCTCACTACCCTCCCCAAACATCAGAGCCACCTGAATGTGGATTAAAACTGTGATCCAAAATAAACTTTTCCTTTTATCAATTTTTTTAAAATTTATGTATGTTATCACAGACATGGAAAGCTGGTAAACATTGAGGTGAATACTTTGAGGAATTCTTTCAAAATAGAGCCAAAACTGAGGACACTTTCATCTTACTATAACAGCCTAAGCCATCAATATACTAATGTGTAATGATGCAGGAGAAAGCTACTGAGCTTAGAACTCCCAATCCAGTGTCTCTCAAAGAATCTTCCAAGCCACCAAACCAATGGCTTTCAACTCACTGTCTACAATTAGCAAACAATGGGAAAAAAATGACCCAGAAAAGGATAAATTATGAAATACTTATTAAGAGAAGGTTGAGGTAATATTAAAATGAAGGAAGAAAAGTATCCAAACCAAGAGGAAAAACTAGGAAAATATCTTGTGGACTCATATCAGATTATTTTATATTTTACTTATCCAATTAAAATGAACCAAATTGTGATATATATAATTGTCAAAACCTACCTCTCTTTTTAACTTTTTATTGCAATCTTCATACATATATTCAATATCCATAATCATAACCCCATTCATGGGCTTTTCTTTGTCCCCATCCCATATATTGTCTCCACAGGGCCCATTATTCTTTACACCTATTCCCTGGAACACTCCATTGTCTCTTCTTAGCACTTTGATGAATTTTAAGCCAAATGAGAGTTGCATTAATATATGGACATGAATATAAATATTTAGATGGCAGTTTCTCAGGAGTAATAGACCCATTAAGCCAAACAGCAGTAGTAGTGCTTGTTTAAGGCTTCTGACATTTCAAGCCATAGTCTTTCAATTAGGTTTTCAGTACTAGGCATACGTCTCCTTCCTATCATGGAGCTGTTGGTTTTCCCCGTAACAGACATGCCACTACTGCACCAGTTGGCACATTTGGCCTGGCAGTCCAGGTGTGAAGCTTGCAGAGTCCACTGCAGGTTAAGACAATTGACTTTTCTCCTCCAAAAGGTTGCATTATGACAACTAGTCAACAGGGAGGAGACTTTCAATTTACCTTGCAAATATGTGGTCTTGTTCCTAAAAGAAGTGTCTGTATTAGTTAGGGTTCTCTAGATGAACAGAACCACTAGAATGAATTATGTTAAAAAGGGAATTAATTGGATTCCCTTGTGGCAGTCCAAATAGCAAGTTGCAGGCCTGAGAAACAAGGAAACCGGTAACTGTTCATTCCACATGGCCAGATGCCTCAGCAGTCCCAATCAAGCACTGAAGGCTTCCTGAAGAGCCTCTGGTTTTCAATCCACATGGGTCTTCATTTGACGCTGGTCTTCAGCCTGCACTGGTCTTCAATCCATGCTGGAAGGCAGAAAGCAGCTACAGCAGCCAAGTGGAAGGAAGGGGCTCTTTTCACCCGGAGCTTCCTTATATAAAGTTCCCCTCTGAGAAGAGCTGCCCACTCTGGAGGAAGAGTTTACTCTGGAGGAAAGACTTCCTCCTTCAGTTAATCCTTCATGGAAGCAACCTTGGAGATGCACCCAAAAGGGATTTCTGTGGATTACTAAATAGATCAAGTTGATAACACCATAACATCACAAATACATCCTTTGTTAACTTGACACCAAACCATATCTCCTTACATCATACTTAATTTCCAAATGAAAGCAGTAACAAGCTCATTATTCCACCTAACATGGTATAACTATCCCACTTACAACTGGAAATGCAAAATCTTCCCCCCGACTCAAAGCAAGATTACTTGAGGAATGCAAAATCTTTAATATAATAGGTCAGTTAGCTACTGATATCTTAATATTGTTGTAGATATGTACAACCTCTGCATCAAAATATGACAGAAAAATTGAAATTACATTCCTCATTTTTGTAACTGGACATGTGGCCTTAGATGGTATTTGTGACTGCCTTCTTCTACTACCAATTGTGTATTTCCCCTACCTTCAGTTAACACCTCAGCAGGTCTTGGTTCTTGACCTGGAGGGGTGACCCATACCTTCATTCCTGAAGGATCTGGGTCATTTATCACACTACCTCAATTGGGTTGTTGCAATTGTCCACTGACTTTGATAACAGGGCATGGTAACACTAACTGATACTCTAAACGATCTCCTCCACTCCAGACATACTCTTCCTTACCTCCATTGTGGATTAGCAGTCCAATTTCCCCCTGGTAGTCTGTATCAATCACTCCTGCTAACACTGTAACTCCTTTCTCAGCCTGTTGACTGGAGGGTATCAGGAGCCCAAAGTGACCAGGGGGAAGTATTAACTTCCAGTTCAGAAGAATGTTCTTTGTGCATCCTGGAAAAAGCACCCCCCCCTCTGGCACTAAGACCTCTAGACCACCAGAGAATAAGATTGTGGGAACAGGAAGCAAATCTTTAGCTAATGGGTCACTTGTGATCATAAGTGGGACCATTTCCATTTCCACCCCTTAATTCCTGGACCTGTGAATCTGAGCTATAGGAGAAACAATGTCATATATAGGATGCTGATTCAGAGTATATAAAGCCTGCTGGACGACACACCTCCAGCCCTCCAAGCTATTGCCACTTAGTTGGCACTGTCACTGTTTCTTCAAAAGGCCATTCCACTGTTCTATCAAGCCAGCTGCTTCAGGGTGGTGGGGCACATGGTAAGACCAGTGAACTCCATGATCAAGAGCCCACTGCTGTACTTCCTTGGCTGTGAAGTGACTTCCTTGGTCAGAAGCAATGCTATGTGGAATACCATGATGGTGGATAAGGCATTCTGTAAGCCCATAGATGGTCGTTTTGGCAGAAGTATTATGTGCAGGAAAGGCTAATGCATACCCAGAATAAGTACCTAATCCAGTAAGGACAAAACTCTGCCTTTTCCATGATGGAAGTGGTCCAATGTAATCAACCCGCCAAGTTGCTGGCTGGTCACCCTGAATAATGCTACTATATTGGAGGCTCAGAGTTGGTCTTTGCTGCTGGAAAATTTACTACTCAGCAACAGCTTTAGCCAGGTCAGCCTTAGTTAGTAGAAGTCCATGTTGTTGGGCCCATGCATAACCTGCATCCCTGCCACCATGGCCACTTTTTTCATGGGCCCAGTGGGCAATGACAGGGGTGGCTGAGGAAAGAGGTTGTCCACTATCCACAGAAGGAGTCAGCTTATATACATGATTACTAAAGTCATCCTCTGATGAGGTCACCTTCTGATGAGCATTAACATGGGACACAAGTATATTTTATATGCTTTGCCCTTTCAGAGAGCTCAATCCACATACGCCTTCCCCAAATGTCCTTCTCACCAATTTTCCAATTGTGCTCTTTCTAAGTCTGGACCATCCAGCCAAACCATTGGCCACAGCCCATGAATCAACTGCACATTTGGTTATTTTTCTTTCCAAGCAAAATGCACAATCATGTGCAGTGCCTGAAGTTCTGCCCATTGTGAAGACTTCCCTTCACCATTGTCCTTCAGAGTTGTCCCAGAAAGGGGCTGTAATGCTGTAAAGCTGTCCACTTCTGGGAGGTGCCCGCATAATGTATTGAACCATCCATAAACCATGCCCTTGTCCTCTCCTGCTCAGTCAATTAATCATAGGGTACACCCCAGAGGTCATAAGTGCATGCTTGAGGACAGAAGGGATTGTAACAGCAGTAGAAACCATAGTTATTTGGGCAACTTCCTCATGTAAGTTACTTGTGCCTTCAGGGCATTCTTGAGCCCAATCACTTATATACCACTTCCACTTGATGATGGACTGCTGCTGTGCACATGCAACTTTATGGCCTGGTGGTGCAGATAACACCCAGCTCATAATGGGCAGCTCAGGTCACATAGTAACTTGATGTCCCATTGTCAAAATTCAGTTTACACT
This sequence comes from Orientallactaga sibirica, assembly GCA_036365145.1. Lineage (NCBI taxonomy): Eukaryota > Metazoa > Chordata > Mammalia > Rodentia > Dipodidae > Orientallactaga > Orientallactaga sibirica. Next base: position 28,201,108 of record JAEOAD010000021.1, on the reverse strand, counting down.
AAGGCCCAATAACAGGCCAAGATCTATCTCTCAAAGGGAGAATAATTGTCTGCAGATGATGGCAGGGCCTTGCTCCAAAATCCAAATAGGCCCACTAGACATTGTGCTTCTTTCTTCATTGTATGAGGGGCCAGATGTAACAACTTATCCTTCACCTTAAAAGGAATATCCCTGTATGCCCCACAGCACTGAACTCCTAGAAATGTCACTGAGGAGGAAAGTCCTTGAATTTTGGATGGATTTATTTCCCATCCCCTGAGGCACATATGCTGTATCAGGAACTCCAGAGTGGCTGCCTCCTCCTGCTCATTCAATTCAATCAGCATAATTTCATTGATATAATGGACCAATGTGACACCTTGTGGAAGGGATAATCAAGATCCCTGTGAACTAAGCTATGACACAGGGCTGGAGAGTTAATATAACCTTGAAATAAAACAGTAAAGGTGTACTGCTCACCTTACCAGCTGAAGGCAAATTGCTTCTGGAGGTCCTTATGGACAGTTATAGTAAAGAAAGCATTCACTAGATCAATATCTGCATACCAGATATTAGGAGATGTGTTAATTTGCTCAAGTAAAGAAACCACATCTGGTACAGCAGCTGCAATTGGAGTCACCACCTGAATAAGTTTCTGATAATCCACTGTCATTCTCCAGGATCTGTCTGACTTCTGAAAGTGCCAAATAATGCATTGTGGGACAGGAGAATTAACCACAGGGTGAGTTTGGGGACCCACTGGACTCACTGTCAGTCTAATATTTGCCAAAACTCTATTGATTGCCTGACCTGCTTAAGCATCTGCTTAAACTGGAGGGCCATGATGCTTTTTGGGTTCTCCTGGAATCAGTGTCAATTCAGAGCCAGTATCCAATAGGCCCCAAAAGATCTGATTATTTCCTTTTCTCCAGTGTACTGTTACCCTAACAAAAGGTCCTCTGACAAAGGATAAAAGTAAGCTTAAACTTTTGAGGGTTGTAGGAGGGTCCTTCCTTAAGGGGACCTGGCCACCCCCTCAATCAAGGGGCTCAGGATCTTTAAACTGGCTCAAATCTGGAAACTGATTAAGAGGCCTTGATTCTTTGTTGCTGTAATTCAAAGTGGCTTTATGTTCCTTTGCTCTTGAACTTTTCTGCTTCTACAGATCAAGAAGGAACTCAGTAGGCTTCTTATCTATTTGACTTCTGGGAAAACCATGATTAAACAGCCAGTGGCAATGGTCCATATGAGTCATACCTTTATGTGCATTATTTTGCCTACCCTGTCTATTATGTAAAACATGCTCATCTCGCCTTTGTCAATTCAGCACTGCTAGTTGGCCCTTGTTACCCTGAGATCCAGTTAGACCCATTGCATCTAAGTCACCTAATGCAACAACTGCAGCTCCCACTGTGATGTCTTCTTTACATAAAAGACCAGTGATTGGGCACTTTAAGTATCATGGTGCTCCCCTCATAAATCTCTTTCTTATAACCTTAGTGAAGGGTACATCTTCTGGACACTCCCATTGTGGGGGCAAAGAGGAATTTACATGGAAAATACACTCCAGCATTCCAAGTTCTCTGAGCCTTTTAATCCCTTCATCACCATTAAGTCAAGGGATATCAGGCAGTTTGAGCTCAGTCACAGTAGGCCATCTTTGGATCCATGCCTCAGCCAACCAATTCAATAAACTCTTGGAGTCTCTTCCAACTGCAGGAGCTGCAGTGTTAAATCTAAAATTTCTGCACAATGGGCCCATTTCAGTAAATTAGCCCGATCTAATCTTATGTCCCGTCTTCCATCATCCCACACCCTTATAATCCATTCCCATACATATTCCCTATGCTTCTGCCTGTACAAGTTAGAAAACTCCTGAAGTTCTTTAGGGGTGTACCTCACCTCCTCTTTTGTCACATTTTCTATCTCACCATTAGGGGCCTGCCTAACCTTATGTCTGGTTACAGGCCTAGAGGGGAAGATGGATGGGCACTGAGGACATCAGGTCCTCCTGTGGATTCCTCAGAAAAAGAAGGATTAATTACCTCAGGCAAGGGTGGGGAGGTTAATACTTCAGGGTGTGGAGATGGGGATACAACTACTGCTAAGGGAAGGGAGGTCATATTTTCATGCAAAACAACTTCTTCAGAATCTGAAAGTTCTTCAGGGTCTTCCCACACATCACCATCCCAAGTCACAGGATCTCACTCTTTTCCAAAAAATGCCCTCACTTTAACTTCTGATAGCTGATGAGGCTGGGATTTGAGTTTATGATGCAAATTAGCCAATCTTACAATGAGAGCTTGGGTTTGGTTTTCTGCAATTTGAGCCCTGTTCTAGCTAGAGAGGAGACTCCTCCAGAGCACCCTTAGCAACCTTCAGATCTTGTGTTTGGGTCTTCAGCTTGGAATTTTCCTTTCTGAGCTTCTGTTGTTCCCTCAGTAGTGTGTCCATAGATGCTAGAAGCAACAAACCACTCTCATCATTTGTCTTACTCTTCCTCAAATATTCAAGTGTTTTAACTACAGAGTCACTACCTTCCTTGGTATTCCCAAGACATGACTCAGGATCACCAAATACATCTATCTCACAGAGTTCTTTAAATAGTTCACACCATGGATTATTAGTGCCCTCCATATTTCCAGTAAAAGTGCTCTTTTTATTACCAATAGGGCCTGTAGTAGCACTGAAGTTGGAGAACCAACTCCAGACAGCACCAAGCCCACTAGAGAAATCCATGCTTACCATTCTGTTTCTCTAGAATGACTTCTGGTACCAAAATCTGTATTAGTCAGGGTTCTCTAGAGAAACAGAACCACTAGAATTAATTATATTAAAAAGGAAATTTATTGGATTCGCTTATGACAGTCCAAATATCAGTTGTTGGCTTCAGAATTAAGGAACCCGGTAGCTGCTCAGTCCATGTGGCCAGATGCCTCCTCAGTCCCAATCTGCATCTGAAGGCTGGGAAGCTTCCTGAGGAGCCACTGGTTTTCAATCCACACAGGTCTTCAGTTGACGTTGGTCTTCAGTCTTCACTGGTCTTCAGTCCATGCTGGAAGTCAGCAATCAGCTCTGGCAGCCAACTGGAAGGAAGAGGCTCTTTGCACCCAGAGCTTCCTTACATAAAGTTCCCCTCTGAGAAGGGCTGCATGCTCTGGGGAAAGGGTTCACTAGTGGGAAGGGCTTCCTCCTTCTGTTAATCCTTCCTGGAAGCAACCTTGGAGACCCATCCAAAAGGAATTTCTGTGGATTACTAAATAGATCAAGTTGACAACACCTTAACCATCAGTGTCACTGAATAAAATTCAGATTTAAGTTTTAGTGTTTTCAAAAATAGGAAATTGTAGCATGTAGGGCTGGGAAGAAATGAGATGATTCACACATTGTTGGCATATTATCTGTTGTAGTCAGGTTCACATTGCTGGCAGAAATCACCAGACCAAGATTAGCTTGTGGGAAAAAAAAGGTTTATTTTGGCATATAGACTCGAGGGGAAGCACCATGATGTCAGGGAAATGAGGGCATGAGCAGAGAGGTGGACATCACCTCCTTGCCAACATCAAGTGGACAACAGTAATAGGAGAGTATGCCAAACACTGGCAAGGGAACACTGACTATAATACCCATAAGCCCAACCCAATGATACACTGCCCCTCAGAGATGTTAGTTCCTATGTCTCCATCAGCTGGTCACCAAGCATTCAGAACACCTAAGTTTATGGAGAACACCTGAATCAAACCACCATATTATCTGATATATAAAACCATCAATTAGGCCTACATCATTACTGATCATTAATAATGTCAATTTTATTATTACCAATGCCCACAAAATGATCCTGATAATTGGTTGCTTCTGTGGTCACTTAACAAGAAAACAAAAAGAATATAATGAAACGGATAAGATGACTGCCAGGTAAGGGACATAATAAAAATGTAAGCACTTGAAGTAGAGATGATAGGGAAAGTTGATTGAGGAGGGCAGAACCTTGCATTTGTAAGGAGTGTGAACCCTATGCATACTTGGTTATTGCTATATTAATCATTTTAAACGTTATTTATATTTTACTTAATTTTCAGATAAACTAAAAAGCTGATCTACAGGTATTTTAAAATGAATACAGAATATACCACATTTGAAGATTATGAATGCAAAGCTTCTTGTATTTCAACTGTTTAAAGCATTTATAAAACATATCATACAAATGAATGCATTTCTGAAATTAAAATGACACTGAAGGATGGATACAAAGATATGGATCTTCTAGAAAGCAACATGGCACTCTGTACCTTCAAACTGGACCTTCATATTCACTACCTACCAATAGTACTAGGTGGTGGTTGCTCAAAATTAAACCAATATATGGGAGAATCCATATATATTGTGTTCTTATCTAAGTATTCTCTACTGTAATACTTTTCTAATTTATACTAAATATATGCCAATAAAGAAGTGATAGATAACCTATTTTAAAATGTTGAACAGCTTTGAAGTATGTGATAATATAGAATAAAAATTATTTGATATATTAAGTTAAAATGTATTATGATGGTGTTTTTTAAAGATTTTATTCTTATTTATTTATTTATTTGTTTATATTTTATTTATTTGAGAGAGAGAGAAACAAAGAAGTAGAGAGTGAGAGAGAGAGAATGAGCATGCCAGGGCCTCCATCCATGGCAAACGAACTCCAGATGCATGCACCCCCTTATATATCTGGTTTACGTGGGTCCTGGGGAATCAAACTGGGGGCCTTTGGCTTTGCAGGCAAATGCCTTAACCACTAAGCCATCTTCTCCATTCCCTATTTTTATTTATTTATTAGAGATAGAAAGATAGGGGGAGAGAGAGAGAGAATGGGCACGTCAGGGCCTGCAGCCACTGCAAACAAACTCCAGATGCATTCGCCATCATGTGCATCTGGCTTACATGGGACCTGGAGAATCGAACCTGGGTCCTTAGGGCTTAGCAGGCATGAGCCTTAACCACTAAGCAATCTCTCCAGCCCAATGATGTTTTTAGTAATAGGAAAAATGTAGTTGCTAATGGTTTCTATTTTGATTTTTGTATCTATTTTTTAATAATAGAATATTTTTTGTCCTAGGAAATAAGTATATTCTTTTATGGAATATATACATATATATGAATATATATTCATATGAAACAGTTTAACTTAAAAAATTGTGTTGTTTGTTTTTTATGGGAACACATGCACATTTTAATAACATATTGGGATTTCTAGCTTAGGTAAAACATAAAATTTACACAAGTCAGGTTTTAAAGTTTTTTTTTTTAATTTAATTTTTAAAATTTATTTATTTGAGAGAGAGAGGGGGGGAGGGAGGGAGAGAGATAATGGGTGCGCAAGGGCCTCTGGTCACTGTGAAAGAACTCCAGATGCACGTGCCCCCTTGTGCATCTGGCTTACATGGGTTCTGAAGAATCGAACCAGAATCCTCTGGCTTTTTAGGAAAATGCCTTAACCACTAAGCCATCTCTTTAGTCCCACAAGTCCGGTTTTAATTGAACATTTACTTGCTATATGGTCCTGCACACTTAACTATAAAAAAATCAGCATTGTTTTTCTAGTTCTTCGAGGAACTTACATTGCTATTTTCTGTTATTTAAATTTGTTATGCACAGGTTACACACACACTTTTGCAGCTAAGTATCTTTTGTACAGGATATGTTCCAAAATGCATTATGATACCAATCACACACAAATAAAGCAAACCTAACAATATACACAGTTTCCCTTTCTCTACTCAATACTTTGTCTACATTATTTTATTTCTTGTGTCCTAAATATTGTCATTCAGATTTGATTATATTTCTATTGCATTTGTCTTATTATACCTGATCAGGAAGAGGCCATAATCTTTATTCCTTCAAGCTAATGAACCTTGAAATCTAATTTGCTTTTACTTTTCATAAGGGAAACTTTTTTTAAGATGACAGAATGTATAAACAGATAATACTTTTGAGTTTCAGTTTGGTCATATGTTGCTTTACAATGAAAAAATAAAAGACAAAGTAATTTTCCTGCTTCCTTTCCCCTCAGCTTTGAGAGAATCAATAGGACTACCAAAATACCCCACAAAACATGAATTCCACTCAATAAGGTGTTAGTTAATCAATACAGCCAAAGACAAATTGTTTTATGGGAGAAGGAATGTACACTCCATTAAATTTAACTGCTTATTCTTACTGTGCAGAACATTTTAAATATGTCTTGACAGAAAGGGAACTTGATCCACGAGGTCTCTTTGCTCCATTTTTATGGATTTCTTATGGCTAAAAGTATGAAGATATTCATACCACATTCTGTCCTAGAGATATATGATTGACTGAGACATATGAGTGTATTTCCAATTTATTCCTTCCTTGAGATATCGCCTTGATTTATACATGGTATAAATGATTTGAGTACTTCCAGACTGGCCTTTTTCAATTCTCCTTAAGGTCTCATTGATGGGTCTGTCTTGGACAAAATTCCTAAGATAAATATGCTATAGGAAGTGAATATCTGTCCCCAATGCACAGAAAACAATTAAACCACTGTACTATGCTTACAAAAATCTGGTTTCCAAGTTATTTTTATCAATTAATCCACTTTTACCTTAGAACATAGTCATCCTTGTATGATTTTTGGAGATGCCTTTTATTTTTTTATTTATTCATTTTTTATTTACCAACTTGGACATAAACTTGCTATGCACTCTAAGCTGGCATTTAACTCACAGTAATCCTCCTGCCTATGCCTCCCAGAGAGCTGGGATTATAGATATGAGTTAATGCCCATATCATCTTTGTAGTCTTAAATTGGTAGCTTTTCTTCATCTGTAGAATATTTTCTATATAAAAAATGGGGCTGGAGAGATGGCTTAGCTGTTAAATGCTTGCCTGTGAAGCCCAAGGACCCCGGTTTGAGGCTCTATTCTCCAGGACCCACATAAGCCAGATGCACAAGGGGGCACATGCATCTGGAGTTTGTTTGCAGTGGCTGGAGGCCCTGGCATGCTCTCTCTTTCTCTCTCTCTCTCTACCTGCTTATTTATGTATCTCTCTTTCTCTAAATAAATAAATAAATAATAAAATATATTTTTAAAAATGATGCCAATTATATCACTTATTTCCTTTTTAGCAAATATCAATTATACACATATTTAAGTAAGTTTATTAGTTGTACTTTATTTTAACAGAGTTTGTTTTATGGGGGCAAAATTTCCTAAGTTGAGATGAGGACCAAGGGCAGGTGTGTATATCATATATTAGTTTCTATAATAATTTATGTCAAAGAATAAAGTGTACAAATTAAGTAGTTCAGAACTAAGGGAATTAAGGTATATGTAAGATTATGTGATAGATTACTTGGAAAGAGAAAGCAAACTAAGCCAGCACTGTCTGAGTATGGCAGTAGTTAACACTTGGTGTGTGGGTCGATATTAAAGCATTTCAGGGCAGAATCAAATTCCCTAGAGACCACTGATAACTTTTCTGGGAACTGAAAAGATCATGCTATAAGAGATTATTTAGCGTCATTCTCACAAATTCACATCTACTGGAATTATGGACCTGCCATGCAGTAATCTATTCAGATAATCTGAATGTTCTTTCTATCCACCAATATATTCACTCCCGATCAATACCATGTGATTTTGTGTTTTGAGCTTACTTCCTCTCTCTCTCATATATGTATAATCTCTAATGTCTGCCAGAATGCAATGCCTGAGAAGATACTACTTCATAATTATCTAGGGACTTTGTGTCTCTACTCGGTTTTGACATTTTACCCTATTTTTCAACATCTACAATTTCCCATATCACATTTTAAGGCCAAGGTAGTTCCCAGTTAGATTATTTTAAGTTCATTCTTGATCAATGACTATATTGGGCTGAATAGCTTATTTATGTGTTCTGGTTAGAACTCTCTATATACTAAGGACTAAGGAAAAATATGATGGGAAATGCATGATCCCATCACTCCACCCATCCCTGAAGTTTAGTTAGAGCAGAGTGGCTTCAACAAGCTTATTTAATACCTTTGAGACTCTAGAGATCCACTTTCTCAGATAATTCTCACTGAGAAATACTTAGGAAAGCTTTGAGCTCTTCACTGACTTCTCTTCCAGGTGAGGATCTAAACCCACTTTGAACATTGCTTCATCAGTGGCCTGTCCTATTGTCCAATAAAACTGAAACACATCCTGGCTCCTAACTCCCACATGAGTACATGACTGATCCCCAGAAGCTCATTCTGTTACTTAAATAACAGCTAATACAATGTTTACATGTAGCATTCATCAACTTAGTAAAGCATGATGATTTCTTGTATGAATTTGACAAGTGATAATTTTATTGACTCTCAACAGAAACTAAGTAAACCCTGCTAGAATTTAGTCACAATTCTCTAGGAAACAAACTCTTCTGTTCATTATTGTCTTAATCATTTTGGGAGTGTTATGAGTAACATAATTTTTGTTCAATAAAAATTAAAAGATACAATCCCAAACTTTCAAGTTTACATATTTCATAATAGAATATGATTTGCATTTTAGTTTGAAGTCTCCCAGTTGCAAAAAATGATTAAATAAAATTTCTTGGGGTTAAATACAATACATCACCATTCCCTATCAAAAGCATTGCCCTGAGATCTACTCAGGAGGGCAGCATTCCTGTACCTACAGAGATAGATACAATGAACATCTTTGGAAGAACAGATGTTCATCAATAAAATTATATTTTGTATCTAAAATTTGAAAGGGGTAGATAATTTGTAAGTTAATGTTACTTAAAATCATTACAATTAGTATAAATGAGAAAATTACTTGTATTAAATTCATATATCTGATGTATGATACACAGTGTTTCATGAGAATGATATATTACCTTCAGAAAATTAGCACATATTTTGAACATTCATCAAAATATCTATCCAGTCTTTCTGACATTAATGAGACTGTTTCTGTTGAAACACATTCTGATTCAGATTAGTTATATGAAATAACATCGTATTCACCTATTTTATTTTAGGTCTTTTTCTTAAAAGAGAAAAAAATGCTATCTTTTAGATATGAACTTTAAAAGCAGTATATTTTGCTTCTGTTATTAAATATTATGTCAATTTGCTTTATGCTCAGCTTTTCCAACTATCATCTATGATTAAAAACACATGGGAAAAAGCACAGAAGGGACTGAGAAACAAATTAACTGCACATAAGCTTAAACAAGGCCCATTAATAACAAAAGCAACCGACATACAACAATGTAAGAAACATAGCAGAAAAATGAACACCAGTATGACTTTGTAGCAGACAGCTTCAGGTTCGCTGAGATGAACTTCCAGACCAGGCACAGTTATGGAGGAAGGGATATTATTTATTGAAGCTCAAAGATCCAGGGAAGTTCCATAATGGCAGGAGAAGCGGCCTGCCTCACAGGACCAAGCAGAGAGAGAAAAAGCCATCCAGGCACACAGCACACTGAGCAAAACTACAGCCAAAAAGTCACACAACACACTTCAGGAACTCCTGCTAGGCACACTTTGCATATCTTTACAATGAAATCTCAAACCCAACAGGAACACCTTAAGACCAGCCCCCAGTGACATTGCCTCTAGCAAGGTGATTTCAGATGCAAACTATAACTAATAAAATACTGAATATATTGGGGGACATATATTCAAACTACCACAGACTTTATTTACTTTACTCATTTTTTTTGTGGTGCTGTGGAGTGAGTTTAACACCTCATATATGGGATATGTGTGTGCTACCATTTATGTACATATCTAGTACAGTGGGATATTTATAAAAGTATCATATTATTCATTCCACATGTGGCTACATGTAATAGTGCTCATTTTTGAGTCTATAAACTTAGTATGTAGAGAAAAAATGATTTATAACCTGATATATAATGGAGAACAGCATATAGGATAAAAAAGGGCTAGAGATATGGATCAGCAGTAAAATGTGCTTTCTTACTAAGCCTGATGGCCTGGTTTTGATTCTACACTACACACATCAAGCCAGTTACACAAAGTGGGCAAGCTTCTGGAGTTCATTCACAGTGACAGGAATCCCTCTCTCTATGTGCCATTTTCTCTCTGTCTCACTCTCAAATGAATAAATAGAAATATTAAAAAAAAAAAACTAATAAAACAAAAGATTCCTAAGTGTAATGGAGAATTTAGACTGATATTATTCCTCAGATGAATAATAAACTAAAAGAATAAATAATACTTACTTAGGGCAGATACTACTTCTGAATCACACCATAAGCCCTTACAATCTTCTCTTTAAGAGATGATCAGAGATGGACAAACCTTAAACCTAGATCATTTATTTTTTAATTGCCCTGTATCACATAGCAAACAAAGTTGTATGCCAAAAAAATTTTTTGAAAACCATGATACCAACAGTGACTCTCAGAACCTGAGCCCTGACCTGATTTGTATATCTCCATCTCTCTCCTTCTACCTAAACGTTTCATGCAGCTTCCTATCTGGTGTAAGGGGCTCAGAAAATAGAGATTCTGATTACCTCTAGGCTACCCAAGAGATTAGCTTTCCTACTCGTATTTTGGTTTCAACTTGCAGAGACTATATTAGTAGCATTTACAGTTAGCAGCTTGGCAGGTATTTTTTTATTTTGTTTTGTTTTCTTGAGTCCCACTAAGAAGAGGGAGATTGAGACCCAGACTTGAAAGGTCAAGCCTATTGAGGGGATTCCAGTCAATTTATCAGTTTCTTCATAAGGTGCAAAACATTTAAATGCTTTACAGAGGCATAGAAAACAGATTCCAAGTCTCATCCTAAAAGAACTGAATTCATTTGAAACTGCTAGTGGAGAAGTTCAAGTTGAAAGTTGCTCAAAAGCAGAGTTTAGTAACAATCATTTAAATGCAACAAGGTACAATGTGAGCCATCAACTTGCCCCAGAGGACCAAGTAATGAGGTAAGTAATGAGAGCCCTCTTTTGCTCAGAGTAAACCTCACACACCTCACCAAGCAGCTGTTTAATTGGATCAGACTGTGGGACTAATTTATTCTTCAGGGCATCATTGGAAACAGTGGAGAAGTCAGCTAGCAATCAGAAAAGAATAAGGCCAGCTGTAATACCTGCCAAGGCAGCAGCTTGACAGAGAGTAGGAAAAGTGAGAGTTCAATAGAATCCTGAGAAAACCCGAATTCTTCCACTCCATGACCTTCCATTACCTCAGCTCACCTCTGAGGAATGACACCACTGACTTCAAGTTAAAAGAAAGAAGTTTTACTAAAATAGTTCACCCAGGTCACAGCAAAAAAAAAGAGGAAAACCTGCAGATACTCCTGAATGTCAAGGGATTTGGGTTTTGGTTTGTTCTTTAACTTGAAATTTTGTCCAAAATAAATGGAAAATTTCAAGTTTATACAATTATTTAAACAGGTGCAAATGCCAATTTAAATTTTTTGAGCTTGCATGACATATATATATATATATATATATATATATATGGAATGCTGATGTAGGAGGATCACTTCACTGTGACTGTAACTCCAGTCAGAGCTATAGAATGAGTTCCAACTCAGCCTGGGCTTGAGTGAAATTCTGCCATATATATTTATATTTTAGATATTTGGCATATATATATATATATATATATATATATATATATATATATATGGTATGTGTACATATGTATATACATACATATATACATATATGTTCAATATCTAGAAGTATTTTATTATCATACATGGTACTTACTTTAGTTTAAATATATCTCTGGAAAAAACCCTCAGTTATATTTAACCCATTATATTCCTTAGACCAACTCCAGTATTATATTGGTATTTAATGGACCTGGTACAAGTTTTAAAACAATTCTTGGACACAGAATGGGAATCAGAGAATCTACTAGTAAATTCATTGTCTTAATCTCTAGGAAAATCTAAAACCCATAGGTGTGTTAAGGAAAGTAACTAAAGACCTGTAGAGAGATAAACACTTTACTAGAAAAAAAGTAATTTAAAGTTTGTGCTATTCAAAATACTTTAGAATAATTCACTTCTTTTTGGAATTGCTATGTTTACAAACAGTTGTTAACATCCCCAAATGTCCATAGTATTCATGTTTGTAATATTTCTCACTTTTTAAGAAACCATTTATAAGTCAAAACAAACTCATTTGGATACCTAATACATATTAGTACGGTAAGGGTAAAGATTAAAATGGAATTGCTTGTAGGCTTATGAACGATAATAGTCACATAGAAATAATACTTATTTTCATATTTACACTAGTTTTTTTTTTCCTGGCCAGGTATCAAGAAGAGTGAGTGAAGGAAGTAACAGTGACAAGTGCATCTGTAAACAAAGAAGAGATAAAACCTGCATCAGGTGCTTGGAGAGAGCACCTGAACCACGGGGACCGGGAGAGGGTATGATGAAGACTAATTTTAATCTTATCCTGTTTCTCTCTGTATCATCCCTTCTTCTCTCAATCTCCTTCACATTACCTATATTTTTTTCTTCCTTCTTTTCCCTTGGCACTGACCTGTAACTCCCAATATCAGCATGTGGTTAACATCCACAATGAGCTGTTGATCGGTGAGACCTACAAGGTTTCCCAAAAGAAGACAGATTTCTGTCAGAGTACTTGATGACTCAACAAAGGTTATTGCTAAGACCCTACTGCTGAAGACACCATATGCTGTTTGGACAGAACATGGAGACACCTGGATGGAATCTGGAAGAGAGTCAGTCCCCAGACAGTTAGCTTGTATAGTGCCACAATGTGCTAAATAAGTGACTGGGGGAAAACAACCAACATCTGTCTAAGCAACTTGTGGTCTAAGCTACTCAGCAGCAAACAACCTGACGTGATGCTCACACAAGTGCAGTAGTGGCACACAGCCATGATGGGTTACCAACTGCTCTAGATTTGGCTAATGGATCCACTCAGTGGAACAGAACCCATAGCTGGAAATGGGAAACGAGTCAGAACCATATCCAGAAACGAGCCTGCTCTCCAATATCAAGCTCTCACCAATAGTGGGATACAAGAAGGCCTAAATCTATTAAATTCTCTCTAAAATAATAATGGTTATCCATGTATCTTGCACTAACCTCACTCTCCATTGGAGAATCTGCTTCTCTCTTTCAGATGGATAAATAACCTGAGGAGAGAGTCAGCCCATTGCACCTCAACAGGGCACCAGATGAAGCCATTGAGTCATAGGGGAAATGAGCAAGAGTGCTGCTTTATCGGTGAACCTGATACCAGCACAAGGGCGAAGGAGATAGACACAAAGAACACTCAACCCCTACCAAATCAGTTATCCACAGACACAGAGACTCACAAAACCTCGTCACTGAAATAGACCTAAAATTAATCCAACATGTCTCAGGGAAACTCACAGAAGAGGGGGGTGGAAAGATTGTTAGAGCCATGAGATGGGTCTTTATACACAGAGTCATTGCCTCTTCTGCATAACTGATGGCTACCCCTGTAAGGCAAGACCCACATAACCCATGGGGGAAGGACAGGGAGAAGGCTAACATTGTTACCATCATGGCTGCATATACACATAACCAATAAAAAATATATTTAAAGAAAAGAATCTGCCGAGCGTGGTGGTGCACGCCTTTAATCCCAGCACTTGGGAGGCAGAGGTAGGAGGATTGCCATGAGTTTGAGGCCACCCTGAGACTACATAGTTAATTCCAGGTCAGCCTGGGCTAGAGTGAAACCCTACCTCGAAAAAGCAAAACAACAACAACAAAAAAATAATCTAAAACTGCTGTCACTTCACGTTTGGTTGAGAGCATCCAGAATGCTAAAAAATTAAAATTCTCTTTGTATGAAACCAGGTCTCTGATATTTTGTTATGGCAATCCTGACTAATAATTGCATTAGTCAACTGGTTTGTTATTTTGGATTGGCTACAAATTGTTACTTAAATGGCACATATCTTTTATTACTTGTTACTGGATCTCAAAAATAGTGTTCCAAGAAAGCATGCACTTCTCTGTGTTGCATCTTATCTTTTCAGCTAATCCCACCCCCAATTCTCTTTTCAACTTCTTCTCTGATCTTTCTCCTAAGTCCTTCCAAAATATTTTGAAAATATATTTTTTCATAATTTTTGCTATTCAGAGAAAAGGTATCACTACAGACCACCAAACCAAGCATGACAAGGCTATATAGAATGTATAAAATCATGTTTACATTAAAGCAGGTCTATCTTGTTCTTTATGCATGTAACTTTACTTATTGACCCAAATTCTATGATTTATTTATTCCTATTAAAACTGATAATCTTTAATCAAGCCAGTTAGAAGACCAGGATCATTTTTTTTTTTCTTTCTCAGTTTGACATGTTTTAGAAAATATATGTTTGAATTTTTTGTATGGCTATTATCTCTCATCTTATAGGCATACACTCAAAAGGATAGTACAAATGGCCTTAGGTTAATAATCATCTTAATATAAAACTGAAATGAAACTTATAAACTAATGCAAATTGTATTTGAAGATGCCAGGATGAATGATACCTAAATCCACCTAAATGAACTAAAAAAAAAAATTTAAAGAGAAACAAAAATCCTACACTCTCATTTTTTGCCACTTTGAGATGCTATTTATTCTCATATCACAATATAATTGATAGTGGATTTTCTTTTTTTTTTTTTTTTTTTTTTTTTTTTTTTTTTGGTTTTTGAGGTAGGGTTTCACTCTGGCTCAGGCTGACCTGGAATTCACTCTGTAGTCTCAGGGTGGCCTCGAACTCTCAGCGATCCTCCTACCTCTGCCTCCTGAGTACTGGGATTAAAGGCGTGCGCCACCACACCCAGCTGATAGTGGATTTTCTGATTAGGATTTATGTCTATTCATTTGGAATATTTTTATTACTTGGTTATGGTATGTATCATTACATATCTTTTTTTTTTTTACTTTTATCACTGCTGTGAAAAAATGACTGACAAAATATCTTAAGGAAAGCAGGGTATATTTTGGATCAGTTTACAGCTACAGTATATTATTATGATCGGGAAAGTGGTGTAGCAAGAGGTCTCTGGTGTTGGGAGAGGAGCTTAAAACATCTTGCCACATTGTATGTGCAATGAGGAAAGAGAGAGAGAGGAAATCTGGTGCACTTAAAGTTAGATGCACAAGGTAGCACATGCATCTGGAGTTTGTTTGCAGTGGCTAGAGGACCTGGCATAGCCATATTCTTTCTCTCTCTCTCTTTCCCTCTGCCTCTTTCTCTCACTCACTCTCAAATATATACATATATACTATATATATCTATATTATGCATGTAATTAAATTCAGTAAAGATTTGCCTCCTTGATGACTGTAAGTCAAATCATATTGACAATAAAGAGTAACCATCACAGGCATCTTATCTCTAACTTAAATATAACTTCACATTTTAGTCAATGTCAATAATTTCCAAACACAGGGTATTGTCCATTTTTTGAAAATTCTTGGACTACTTTCAGTAAAACCTGACATACATTTTTACAGACAAAACAGAAAACAGAAAACATAATTTAAGAAAAGGCTCAAGGCAATGAAATACTAGTCCCTAGGGAGAGAAGTAGAAGAGTCATTCAGGAATCCACCATTTAAGAGAAAATGGAACTGAATCCCCTCATAAATTGTAGAGTGCCTAGAACATAATCTCTGAAAACTGATAGGGCTATGGCCTGCATTGAGTTACTGCTCAGAAGGACAAGATTAATCAGATGTAGCAAAGCCACCAGGACTTAGGTTGAGACATCTGTATGCTGGAACTGTCAATTTCTAACCTTGCTCTGAACTATACTGATAAATGGGTCAAAGATGAGTAATATAAGCCCATCAGTTTGTGAAGAATAAGGGAATAGACATTAAAAAGGGGGTTTTAAAACAAAAGGAAACTACAAATTGTTATAGAAATTTTTCATATCAAAAAACACAAATATAAAAACCTAATTCAAAATTTTAAAGTTAATTTAGAGAATTTTACCATATTAGATGTTTACACAATCAACAAATCTACCATTGCAAAAAGGACTTTTAAATGCATTCATGCATATAAAGGGAAAAATGATAAGTATAAAAAATCAAAAGCATGGTGCTGAAGAGATGGCATAGTGGTTAAGGCACTTGCCTGTGAAGCCTAAGCATCTGTATTCAACTCCCCAGAACCCATATAACCCAAATGCCCATGGTGGCACATGCACCTGGAATTTGGCTACAGGCCCTGGCGTGCCCATTTTCTCTCTCTCATATATATATCATATTTATCATATCTTATTATATCATATATATTTTTAAAAATTACAAAAGAAGACAGGAACATTCTCATAAGCATCTTGAGATTATAAACCAAGCATAAGTAATAGAAAAATGCTTATGCATCATCAATATGAGAAAATCAAGAGAGTATACCTTCTAAACTTTCTATCATGTAGAAAAAATAGTATATTCATATTTACTCATACTGTAGAATAATAAAATATGCAAGTTGATATCCACAATAATGTTAAATATTGAATTTAATAGAGAAATTAACTTTATCAAAATATTGAGTGGCATGATATAAGGAAAAATCTTGAAAATATTATAGATAATATTCCTGAAATAAAGAAGAAAATGAGTTCTCATGTGAAAAGTTTACCTAGTATAAAACAGAAAATAAATGAACCTCCACATGATTTGGCTCATGAAAACATGGATTGAAACTCTGGCATACCAAATATATATATCCTCAAACTAATTGACAGAAAAATTGAAAATACTCCTTAACATCATATTGATTACCTACAAAATTCTAATATCTCATTAACATTAGTGAAATATATACTTGATTTAAGTCTATATTTCTTGATATGGAGCTCCTAAAACCTACAGCTCCCTCAATGACATGTATGATAGAAGCATCTTTGTTATCAGATTGAATCTTTGTCTCTGGTTCCTGATATAAGAATTTCTCAGACCCTAGGAATCAATGAAAGTGATTTTTGTGCTAATGAGAACACTATGGATGGGATACATAGCTTAAAATAGGACTGTTCACAAGGAAGACCAAGAACAAAGAGCAACTATCAGAGAAGAAATAAGAGCTGAAGATTTAATTAATCACCAATAGTTAATGTTTGATTCAATCATGGCTGTATAATGAAGCCTCTATAGAAACCCTAAGCAAAGGGGTTAAACAAATGTGCTCCCTCTTTCTGTGTGTGTGTGTGTGTGTGTGTGTGTGTGTGTGTGTATTCATGTGTGTTTGTATGTATATGAAACACACATATGTCAGTGTATCAGTATGGAAACTCACCCAACTCCACAAGGACAGAGCCTCTTATGAGTGTTCTGTATGTCATCCATATATATGTTTTAATCTGGCTGTTCAACTATATCATCTTTTTCTCTTATCATAAAACAACAGTACTAGGAAGGTGTTTCCCTCTTATCCAGAGATATTGTACCTGAGGCTCAGGTCATAAGAATTACAAATGTGTAGCCATTTCAGACAGAAGTTAGGGACCAAGTCCCTGAAATTGTTATTCTTCATAGGACTGAGACTAACCAGCAGAATCTGTACTAACGCCAGGCAACAAATGTAGAATTGAATTAATTTGTGAAGGTCAGTTGGAGAATTGTGTGAGCAAAAAGCTCACACATTTGGTGTCAGAGTATTATAACTGAATTCTTTTTCCTAAATTTATAAATATTTTATATTTCAGGCAGTAAAAACAGTAAATAAAAATTTCTAAAAGTAAAAAAGAGATCAGACATTAATCTATTTTGATAAATAAATTTATCTTTTGTTTACAAAAATGCAAAAATGATTACATAAAAGTGTGAATTTTGGAAAAGCTATAAATCAAAAAAGTGTCAGCAAACTATGTCATAGAACATACAAGAAGACATAGAAAAGTGCAATTAAAGTTCTGACTTTATATTGGTTTATAAAGAAGCTAAGGAATTTGTGATTTAGTTAAAAAAAGTAAATACAAAATATACTATAACTGAAATGGAACTGTTATCAATAAATTAATTACATAAGTATAAAAGTAAAATATAAAACTAAAATGTTAATATATAGAGATGAATTATTTATATGTACAAAAGTTTGAATTTTAATGTCTTATTCATTCTTTTTTTGTTTGTTTGTTTCTCATGATTTTTTTTTTTGTGTCCTATATGAGAATTCATTGCCAAATTCAAAATCATGACCTCTTCTGTTACTTGAAAAGGATTTCATCATTTGAACTGACATTTCAAGCTGCCAATTCACTTTGTGTTAATTTTTGCAGTTGATATGAAATGAGAATCCATTTCACTTCTTTTTATATAGAAGTACTGTTGTAAAAAAACAAGATGTGGGCTGGAGAGATGGCATAGCATTTAAGGCACCTGCCTGCTAAGCCTAACAATCTGGTTCCAATCTCCAGGTCCCACGTTTAGCCAGATGCAAAGTGATGCAAGGACACAATGCCACACTTGCTCATAAGGGGGCGCACACATCTGGATTTTGTTCACAGCAGCTGAGAGACTGCTGGTGTGCCCATCTCTATCTGTCTCCCTCTCCCTCTCTGTCTGTCTCTCTGTGTCTCTCTCCAAAAATAAATAAAATAATAAAAAAATTAAAAAAAAACAAGATGTGTTGAAGGTAAACATATTCCATTAATAAGATATAATTATTTCTGGGTGAGATGGCAGCATAGTAGCCATGCCAAGCCAGCCCAGGGAGGGATTTAAGCAAAACCACAGCAAAATACACTCTTATGAGAAGTACAGGAGTATAGGTTTTCCTTAGACACAGCAGAGAAGCAAGAAAGACCAAGATCCACCAGAAAGGAAGAAAATGGCCAGAATCCCACTGAGGAGCAGGCGGCCCTGATATCTGCAATCTGTGTGCCCTGCACCTCCCACCAGGCATACTGAGCAGCAGCAGCAGAGACCAAACAAGGGGAATTTCCAACCTCATCAGCCTCCTTGTAGAGTCAAGAAATCTGAAGGAAAGACAGCTGAGATCAACTAAGGAGCTACTGAAAGAGATACAGGTTGGACTGTGTGAGCAATTCCAGGCTTCCTGAACTCTCCCATCCCCCAACCATCAGAACCAGGAATATCTGGCATTCAGCCTTTGGTGGCAGCACATCCAGCACAGATGAATAAAACTCAACTGCAGCTCCACTGTGCAACATGGAGGGATCGAGGTGAGCATTAAGCATTGGTGAGACTGGAAGCCACACCTAAAGTTAACAAGGTCAACTGACAAATAAAATTAATAATGACAAGATGAAGAAAACAGCTACATAGGCCTGCATTGCAAGTGCTAATCACTCTTTCCATGTCAGGGCAGGCTATGGGTATGGGTTACATATTCTTGGTTGGCTTTACAATTATAAAATAAGCTGTACTTGGGGGTTGAATATTGTTGCCTTAATGCTTCCAGATTTATAGGGCCTTTGTCTTGCTTCTGTCATTTTTGGGGGCAGGGTCTGATCCAGATCCAGGCTGACCTGGAAGCCAATTCAGAACAGAATTCTCTACCTCCTAGCTGAGAGGATTAAAGGTGTAGAGCAACACACACCCTTAGGGATTTTGGCTTTATAAGACTCTGTTTGTTTTAATCCCCACACTTGCATACTCTGTGCTGGTCTTTACTAAATGTGTATATTGCTCAGTTGAAGTTCAGAGTTTGCCAGTAAATTGTTCCACCAAGTCCACTAGAACACTTGCTTAGCAAGCAAACTCAACACCTAGGATTACTTCTGTAGTTGGATTGGGGTACAAGAGCTACACTTGGTACATTAAACTCATATCCTGAAAGTATACAAAGTTGGATCACCACATCTAAGAACATTGCAGATAAGTAGAAAACCCAAGCATCCAATCAATTCAGGATGCAAAACTCACTATATTATAATATAAGAAACACAAAGAATCAAAACAATACAATCCCACCAAAAATTATAAATCCATCTGAAATGATCACCAATGAGACTGTTTTAGATGAAATGCCTGACAAAGATTTCAAAAGAATGATGTTATCTATGCTCAAAGAAATGCAAGAAGAAATAAAAGGATTCAAAGAAGAAAACAAACTCCTGAAAGGGAACACAGGTCATTACAGGACATGAGTAAGGAAATAGAAATACTGAAGAAAAACCAGGCTGAAATCCTAGCTCTGAAGAGCACAGTAAGTCAAATAAAAATTCTGTGGAAAGCCTCACCAGTAGAATGGATAAAGGAGAGAACAGAATATCTAAACTAGAAGACCAGGTGGCTGACATAATACAGTCCAACAAAGAGAAAGACAAGCTAGTAGAAAGGTGTGAATGGGAATTCCAAGATATCCAGGACACTATGAAAAGATCAAACATAAGAATTCAGGAGAGTGGAGTTCAGAAGGGGAGTAGGGAGTGGGTGGGAAATATCATGGTTTATTGTCTGTAAGTATAGAAGTTGTTTTAAAAAAAGAGGAATTCAGGGTCTAATAGGACAAGAATTTCAATGCAGAGGCTTAGTAGGTGTTTTCTATAAAATCATAGAAGAAAAATTTCCCCAAATTGTCAAAGAAATGCAAATGCAGGTACAACAAGCTTTTAGAACACCAAACAGACAAAACCTAGAAAGAACCTTTTCTCACCATGTTATAATTAAACTACTAAACACACAAACCAAAGAAAATATATTGAAAGCAGATAGAGAGAAAAAGTGACCTACACAGGGAAGCCCATCAGGATCACAGCAGATTACTCAACACAAACTTTAAAAGCCAGAAGGACTTGGAATGATATATTCCAAGTTCTGAAAGATAAAAAGTGTCAACAAAGATTACTTTATCCTGCAAAGCTATCTATTCAAATTGATGGAGAAATAAGGACATTCCACAACAAAACAGGCTAAAATAATTTATGACAACTAAACCAGCTCTACAGAAAATAATTGAAGGAATCCTTAACCCTGAATAGAAAGCAAAACACACAGAGGATAAAATAGGAAAAAATAAACCATACTCAAATAACAGTTAAAACAAGTGAATAAAGGGAAAACAGGAAGCACTAAAAAACAACAAGAATGGCAAGAATAAATACATACCTTTCAATAATAACTCTTAATAGCAATGGCCTCAATGCCCCAACCAAAAGACACAGGTTTGCAGACTGGATTAAAAGGCATGATCCTGCCATCTATTGCCTCCAGGAAACTCATCACTCAATAAATGGTCATAGGATGGAAAACAGTATTTCAAGCAAATGGGCCTAGAAACAAGCAAGGGTTGGTATCCTAATATCTGACAGGATAGACTTCAAAGAAAAAGTAGTGAGGAAAGATAAAGAAGGTAATTTTATACTGATTAAAGGAACACCCAAATAGGAGGACATTACAATCCTAAACGTATATACACCTAACATGGGGGATCCCAATTTCACCAAACAAACACCATTAGACTTAAGGTCAGAGATAAAGCCAAACACAATTGTAGTGGGTGACTTTAGTATGTTACTCTCATCAGTTGACAGGTCATCCCAGAAAAAAATAAACAGAGAGACATCTCAAATAAATGATGTCATGGAACACATAGACCTAACACATATCTACAGAACATTCCATCCAAATGCTGCAGAATATACATTTTTCTCAGCAGCACATGGGACCTTCTCTAAAATAGACCATATATTAGGACACAAATCAAATGTTAACAAATACAGGAAAATTGAAATAATCCCTTGTACTCTATCTGAACAAAATGGGATTAAACTGTAAATTAGCAATAAGAACAACTACAGAGCATACAGAAACTCATGGAGACTAAACAGTACACTATTGAATGATGAATGGGTTATTGAAGAAATCAAAAAGGAAATGAATAAGTTCATAGAATCAAATTGTGATGAGAATACAACATATTCAAACCTTTGGGACACAATGAAGGCAGTCCTAAGAGGGAAATTTATAGCTCTAAGTGCCCATATTAATAAATTAAAGAGTTCAAAAATAAACAAATAAATTTAATATTTTACCTTAAAGCCTTGGAAAAAAACAAGGCAAACCAAAAATCAGTAGACAGGAAGAAATATTAAAGATTAGGGCAGAAATTAATGAAGTAGAAACCACAAAAACAATCCAAAGAAACAATGAAACAAAGAGTTGGTTCTTGAAAGTATAAACAAGATTGATAAACCCTTAGCAAATCTGACCAGCAAAAGAGAGAGAAGAGACAAAAATAAATAAAATTAGACATTAAAAAGGCACCATTACAACAGATAACAAAGAAATTCAGAAAATCATAAGGCCATACATTAAGAATATGTATGCCTCTAAGTTTGAAAATCTGAAAGAAATGGATTATTTCCTTGATTTTATACGACCTACCTAAATTAAATCAAGATGAGATAAACCATTTAAATAGACCTATAACAAGTATGGAGATCCAAGCATTTATAAAAAGTCTCCCAACTAAAAAAAGTCCAGGCCCAGATGGATTCACTGGTGAATTTTATCAGCACTTCATATTAGAACTAACACCACTGCTTCTCAAACTTTTCCATAAATAGGAAAGGAAGGAATTCTACCTAACTCCTTCTATGTAGCCAGCATCACCCTAATACCAAAACTGGACAAAAGACAGAACAAAAAAAGAAAATTACAGACCAATCTCCGTCATGAACATAGATGCAAAAATTCTTGACAAAATATTGGCAAACAGAATAGAAGAATATATCAGAAGTACCATGGGATATTGTCTACAATTAAAGAAGTTGTCAATAATAAATAAATAAATAAATAAATAAATAAATAAATAAATAAATAAAATAAAAATAAAAAAAGAATATATCAGAAAGATCATTCACCTCAACCAAGTAGTCTTATCCCAGAGATGCAGGGATGTTCAAACATATGCAAATCGATAAATGTAATACACCATATAAATGGTCAGAAGGACAAATATCATATGATCATCTTAATAGATGCAGAAAAGGAATTTGACAAAATACAACATCCCTTCATGGTAAAAATATTACAGAAACTGGGTATAGAAGGAATATATCTCAACATAATAAAAGCTATTTATGACAAATCTACAGCCAACATAATACTAAATGGGGAAAAAACTTGAAGCTTTTCCACTAAATTCAGGAACAAGACAAGGGTGTCCACTTTTCCCAGTTTTATTTAATATAATACTAGAAGTCTTAGCTATAGCTATAAGGCAAGAGACACTCATAAAAGTGATACAAATTAGAAGGAAAGAGATCAAATTATCATTATTTGTAGATGATATGATTGTATACATGAAAGACCCTAAATCTCTACCAGCAAACTGTTAGAGCAGATAAACTCTTTTAGCAATATAGTAGGATACAAAATGAACACACAGAAATCAGGAGCTTTTCTATATACTAACAACAAACATGCAGAGGATGAAATCAGGGAATCTCTCCCATTTACAATTGACTCAAAAAAATAATAAAGTACTTTGCAATAAACTTAACCAAGGAAGTGAAGGATCTTCATAATGAAAACTTTAAAACACTCAAGCAAGAAATTTCAGAAGACACAAGGAAATGGAAAGACATCCCATGTTCTTCAATTGGAGGAATCAATATTGTGAAAATGTCAATCTTACCAAAAGCAATCTACATATTTAATGTAACCCCCATTAAAATTCCAATAACATTCTTCACAGAAATAGAAAAAAAATCCTAAATTCCATCTGAACCACAAAAAAACCTTGAATAGCCAAAATAATTTTGAGCAACAAAAATCACTCTGATGGTTTCAGCATCCCTGATTTTAAGTTATATTACAAAGCCATAGTAACAAAAACAGCATGGTATTGGCACAAAGACAGACATGTAGATTAATGGAACAGAACAGAGGGCCCAGATATTAATCCAAGCAGCTACAGCCATCTAATTTATATTTTTGGTTTATTTTAATTTTAATTTATTTATTTGCCAGGAGAGAGGGGGAGAGAGAGAGAGAGAGAGAAGAGATACAAGAGAGGCAGACAGAAAGAGAATTGGCATGCCAGAGCCTCTAGCCACTGCAAATGAACTCCAGATGCATGTGCCCTTTGTGCAGCTGGCTTATGTGGGTCCTGGTGAATTGAACCAGATCCTTTGGCTTCACAGGCAAACACCTTAACCACTAAACCATTTCTCCAGCCCAAGTCATCTGTTTTTTGACAAAAATAAAAATATTCATTGGAGAAAGATACCATCTTTAACAAGTGATACTGGAAAAACTAGATATCTATATGTAGAAGGATGAAAATAGATCCTTGTCTCTCTCCATGCACAAGAATCAAGACCATGTGGATCAAGGACCTTAATGTCAGACCTGAAACTCTGAAAGTGCTGGAGGAAAAGGTAGGGGAAACCCTTCAACATATTGGCATAGGCAATGACTTTCTGAATATAACCCCAATTGCTAAGGAAATAAAACCACTAATCAACCACTGGAATCTCATGAATTTACAAAGCTTTTGTACAGCAAAGGACACTGTGAATAGAGGAAAGAGACAACCTACAGAATGGGAGAAAATCTTTGCCAGCTATATATCTGACAGAGGATTAACATCCATAATAGACATAGAACTCAAAAAACAGAATAATAAGAAGCCAAAATGGCATGTCTGCTCTGGGAGAAACCAATTGTTCTCTAATTGGACTGAAGGCCTGCTCTATGGGAGGGAATACATGCCTGGTACTGAAAAACCTAATCAAAAGACTATGGCAGGGTAGGTCATGAGCCTTAGGGGTATAAAGCCTGCTCTTGTCTGGCTAAATGTATATATTATTCCCACCAAACTGCCCTGAAAGCACTACACTTAAAGTTAATATTCATATGTTAAAGCTAATCTCACTTCTGGTTATAGAAGCTTCTTTTTTCAGATGGCAATGACCCAAAAGGCCACATAGTGCTGAGAAGAAGGGACAGAGGAGTGTCCAGCACTGAAACATCTCTATCACACCCTCCAAGGCTCAGGGTCCATTGCTGAGGAGGTGGCAAAAAGAATGTAAGAATCAAAGGAAGGGTACGACTCCTTACAATGCAACTGTCCAGACAGAAATTGGCCTCGATATCTATGACCTCACAGTGCCTAGCAATACCTTCACAAGACCCTCATAATAGAAGAAAAGATGATGACATCAAATTAAAAGAGAGACTAATGGAGAGAGGGAGGAGATATGATGGAGAGTGGAGTTCTGAAGGGGAATTGGGGGGGGGAGAGGGAAATATCACGGTTTATTACCTGTAAGTATAGAAGTTGTCAATAAAAAATAATAATTTAAAAACAAATATAAAATTAAAGGCTGGGTACACAAGTAATTCCAGCACTGGGAATTTAAAAGGTGGAAAGATAGCTACAATTACAAAGTAAACATGACCTGTATGGTGCTGCCAGGCTGATTAGGATCACAAACGTGGGCTAGAAGAGGGCCTACGCATATAAAATTCCCTCCAAGATATCTATGGCCATCCCATATATCTAGTACTAACTTCTCTCTCTGTTGGAGAATTTGCTTATTTTCTTCAGATGGACAATGAACCTGAAGGGAGGATCAGCCAATCACACCTCACCAGGGCCCCAGCTGAAACCATAGAGTAATACGGGGGAAGGGCAAGAGTACAGCTTTCTTGGGGATCACAACACCAGAAAAAGGCTGAAGGAGATAAACGCAGAGAACATCCAACTCCTACTAAGCCAGATATCCAGAGACACAGAGACTCCCAAAACCTCATCACTGAAGTAGAACTAAAATGACCCTAATGTGGCTCAGGGAAACTTGGGGAAGAGGGGCAGAAAGAATGTTAGAGCCACAAGTTGGGGCATTATGCACAGAGACATGGCCTGTCCCCCATAACTCTTGACTACCCCCACAATGCATGACCCACATTCCCCATTGATGAGGGTCACTTTGGAAGAGGGAGGACAGGGAGGAGGATAATGGAGTCACCATTATGAATGTAAAATTAGAATAATATAAATAATAAATAAATTTTAAAAATAAATGTATTAATGAAATATTAATTTGCACAATCATTATGTGTTAATAATTACAATACTAATAAAATTGGAAAAAAAAACAAGATATAAATTTTTAAAAAACCTGCATAGGTAAAGCAGTATAAAAACAAAACTAATATATTTATGCAATTATACAGTTCATAATAATAATGAAATATTTAATGCAATCTCAAAATTATAATCAATAGGACACAAGAATGTAAAACAATTAACAGTATTAGAGATAAATGAATGGTTACCAGTGAGATATTTAAGACATAAAATATTTATATAAAAAGGAAAATAAAATGAAAAATACATGAAAGAAATTTACAACACAATTAAGTAAAGTAAGACACAATGAAATAATAAGGAACACAGAAGCTTGGCTAACAATGAATGGAGAAGACAGAAGGCTGTGATGGTTAGGAATCAACAAGACTATCCACTCCCAAACTAGGTTCTGAAAAGGACAGTAGAAATATAGACCCTGATAATGACAGAAACAGAGGTGAGCACTTGCCCCTGTCCTACAGTAACTATGAAAACAGAACATAGTTACAATTTAGACATTTTAAAACATAGAGAAACATACAAACACTCTTATTACAGTAAATTTGAAACAAGGTTATATTGGAAATTTTCAGGAAAGGTATATATTCTTATATCCACTCAGGAAGAATTATGAAACCTACTAAGTAGTTATAAAATATAATGGCAAAAATCTTCACTTTCATGATTTTAGAGATGTTTTAAGCTATAGTTCCAAAGCCAATATTTTCTCTTACCTTATTTTATACAGGCTACCATAGCTTTTAATTTATATAAAAAAGTTTTTGGGGCTTATTTATTTATTTATTTTCTTGAGAGAGAGAAAGAAGCAGGGGGAAAGATGGATAGATAGAGAGAGAATGTGTGCCAGGGCCTCCAGCCACTGCAGACAAACTAAAAACTAAAAACACATTTGTTACCTTATGCATTTTGGTTTGCATGGTTCCTGGGGAGTTGATCCTAGGTCCTTTGGCTTTTCAGGCAAGTGCCTTAACTGCTAAGCCATTTCTGCAGCCCTAATATAGCTTTTCTTTTTTAAAAAATAAGGCATATGTATAATAGACATGTAACCAATTTATAAAACATGTACAAACCATTATTTTTATCCATTCATAGGGTATAATACAGTGAGTTTAGCTTATTCATAAAATTATATAAACTGCAAGTTAAAAATATTTTAAATAACCCTAAAGAACACAGTACACATTTACTGGCATTTTTTAAACAAACAACTTTAACCAATAAGCAATCTCTGTAGCCTTTAACATATTCTTTGTAGGTATATACATTCAAAACTATTTCTTTTCTACTAATCATATACCCTGAAACATTGCTGAATTCATTTATAACTCTTAGAAGCTTTCTTGTATAAACTTTAGAATTTTCTACAAATGGAGTAATGTTCTCTGCTGATAAATGCAGTTTTACTTTTCTTTTCAATTTTGACATCTTTACTTCTGATTATTATCTAATTGCTCTGCATAGAACTTCTTGTAAAGTGATGAATGTTAGTAGTGAAGATGGGCATCTCTGTCTTGTTCCTCTTATAGAGAGAAATCAGTATGTTAATAGTTGTGGGCTTTTCATACATATCTGTTCTCATACATCTGATTCCTGGCTTTGCGGGTGTTTAATCATAAGAGTGTTGAATTCTGACAAAAGCCTTGTTGGCATCAACTGAGATCATTTTCCTCTGCTTTGTTTCTTTTCCTATAGATCTCTTTTACATTGCCATTTTTCTTCTATTGATTTACTTTTACACTCCCAGAATAAATCTCACTTGCTTTTAGTTTGAAATCTTTTCAATGTCATGTTGGATTAAGTACGTAATTATTTTCCTAAAAATCATGTATGGGTATTAATAAGACATATTGGTTTATAATTAGGATTTTATGATGAATTTAATTTTCTTTTTATGATATCTTTATTTCTGGCTTATACAGACAAGGCTGCTTTCAAAAATGAGTTAGGAAATGTTGCTTTTTCTATTTGGAGGAACTAATTGTCCAAAATTGGAACTGATTATTTTAATTTTTAGTTATTATTATTACTATTTGATTTTTCAAGGTAGGGTATTGCTCTGGCCCAGGCTGACCTGAAATTCACAACAATGCCTCAGGGTGGCCTCAAACTCATGGTGATCCTCCTACCTTTTATCCTAAATGCTGGGATTAAAGGTGTGTGTCACTACACCTGGCTCAAAATTATTTTAGTACTTGATAGAATTCATTACCAAATTCATCTAATCCTCTGATTTTTAAGCTTATAAAATTATTTTATTTATTTGTTGTACGCATATATATATACCTAGGACTCATGCTGCTGCAAACAAATGCCAGCAACATATTTTCTGTCTGGCTTTCCATGGGTGCAAGAGAATTGAAGTAAACCCTTTCCTCCCATAAGATGTTTCTGTTCAAGTATTTGTTCCAGCAAGAAGTGATGACACTTCTACCCATTTCTCCTTCCAAGCAAAACTCTTATCTGGTATAGTGCTGGATGTTCTGTTCCTTGAAGAAATTTCCCTTCTTTAACATATTTGAAATAGCTGATGGAACGTGAGAAATTTTGGTGTTTTATTGCATGTTCTTTCCATGTATTTTTTTGTCATTTTGTCAATTATTAAAATTGCTTTTACATCCAACTGATTCTTCTCTAGTAATCCATTTTGACTCCATAATTCTTGTGGTGGTTTGAATGTGAATGTATATCACTCACAGCAGGAATTTTTTTTTGAAGTTGCCATTTTCTTCATTTTATTCTTCTTTTCTATGACATTTTCTCTACAACTATTTCACTTTATCTCTTTTCATCAATCCAACTACCATTCCCATTGATTGAGCCAGCATTATTTAAACATCTTTCCTTCCATCTCATGTGATTTTATAATTCTTAGTACACAAACAACATATGACCTAATTTTGCAAGGCTATCATCTTGAGACATTTGAATACTTGTTACTCATTTTCATAAAACTTTCTTAAAAGCATGATAAACATTCAAAATAGGAAAACAGGGTGCTGGAGAGATGGCTTAGTAGTTAAGATGCATGCCTGCGAAGCCTAAGGACCCAGGTTCAATTCTCCAGGTCCCATGTTAGCCAGATGCACAAGGTGGTGCCTGCATCTGGAGTTTGTTTCCAGTGGCTGGAGGACCTGGCACGCCCATTCTCTCCCTCTCTCTCTCTCTCCCTGTCTCTAATAAATAAACAAATAAATAAAATCTTTAAAAAATAGGAAAATAGAGAATGACTGATCTTTTGGTTAAGCTTATAACGTGAGCCTCCAGCAGCCTGCTAGAGGTGATGTTACTGGGGGAGCAGACCTTGTAGTCCAGCTCTAGTAGCTATGTTCACAGTCAATTTGGAGCTCTGTGCTAGCTGGCTGTTTGGTGGTGTCTCTCTGTTATGCATCTATGGAAGTGAGACAGCTTTTTCCACCACTGATGGTGTTTCCCCTGCATTCTATAAGCCTGATATAAACCCTTTCCTCCCATAAGATGTTTCGGTTCAAGTATTTGTTCCAGCAAGAGAAAGTAAGTGCAACATTTCATTTTGCATGTGATTTTATATTTTTTATGATTACCACTGGGGTTATTTTTAATATAATAATTTAACTCACTCTAATTTCAATTCCTACAAATTTGGAATCAACAAAGCACATGTCTGCTCTTTACAATTATATCACATCCTCATTATTTTCTGTCACAAATTTTATTCTTGTATGTTATAAGACCAATTATGTGGATTTGTAACTATTTGAATGTTTATAGTTTTTACTTCTATAGGAAAAATCAATAATATTCTGCAGTAAAAATTCAGTTATATTCTTTATGTTTCACACTGCATTTGCCATTACAGGAAGTGATTCTTCATATATCCATATTGTATTTTTTTTAATTCTTCAATCTTTTTGTGTAAGGTGAATTTAATGCCAATGAACACTTTCAGTCATATGTGTATATGTGTACCATAATTTACATATTTGTCATCCAGAATGTGTATTTGTAAAACACTCCCCAAAGTGATATGCTAATGGTATTTGGTTATTATACCTTTGAAAAGCCATGGAATTATGGGAACAGGTAATAAGGATCTTCAAGGATTAGTATACTGTTATTGATAGATAAACTTTGTAAAAAAAGAAAGGTCAGCTATCTCAAATAAGCTACAGAGGGTTGTAAGTAAAGAGAACATTCTCAATAATGCACTTACCTAACCTTGGAATTTCCAGCCGCTAGAATAATAATTATAAACGTGTGTTATGTTTACTTGTGAGTACTGGGGCATTGAACTCAACTTTTTAGTCTTAACTGCTGAGCCATTTCTCCATCTCCACTTTTAGATTTTTTAACCTTATTTAAGACAATTGTTTTATAGACATGATCTATTTAATCTGACATCTGAACTTCAGGTATGGTGTCTTAGTTTTTCACATTGAAAAGCCATGCTTTCCTGTATGTCTTATTACATTTTTATTGCTGTTATTGAAAAATTTAAATTTGAATATTCAGATGTAGGAATTCTTGGTCACAAATCAGTTCATGTGATATCCTGGCAAAGAAGCTGTCTACATTCTTCCATGTCCTGAGAATTTTAAAGCAATGCACTAATAATATGCTTGACAGAGAAAATTTCAAAGCCAAAAGCCACTGAGTCTTACTTTGATTCTGATGTACAGTGAAAGAGCACAATGTAGAAACAAGACCAAGGAACAAAAATCTGAAGTTCGGCACAAAATAAATAGGAAAAACTTTAAATCCATGGTTTAGATCAGGTAGATGTAGCTGCCTGGACTTACATCTGGGTGCTCTATTCTGTTCCATTGATCTATGTGTCTGCTTTTGTGTCAGTACCATGCTGCTTGTGTTACTATGTCTCTGTAATATAAGTTAAAATCAGATATGGTGATTCTATCAAACTTATTTTTATTGTGCAAAGTTGTATTGACTATTTGAGGTTTTTGTGCTTCCAAGTGAATTTTAGGACTGTTTTTTTTTTCATTTCCATGAAGAATGTCATTAGAATTTGATGGGGATTTGATTAAATGTATATATTGGTTTTGGTAAGATTGACATTTTCACAATATTGATTCTTCCAATCCAAGAATATCACATGTGTTTCCATTTCCTATTGTGTTCTGCAATTTCTGTCTTGAGTGTTTTAAAGTTTTCATTGTAGAAATCCTTCACTTCCTTGGTTATTCCAAGGTACTTTATTTATTTATTTATTTATTTAGTTAGTTAGTTAGTTAGGCATATGTGAATGGGAGTGATTCCCTGATTTCATTCTCAGCATGTTAATTGTTAGTATACAGGAAGGCTACTGATTTCTCTGTGTCTATTTTGTATCCTGCTATATTTCTAAAAGCACTTATCAGCTCTAAGAGATTTTCTGGTAGAGTCTTTAGGGTCCTTTATGTATAGAATCATATCATCTGCAAATAATGATAACCTAATTTCTTCCTTTCCAATTTGTATTCCTTTATGTGTGTCTTTTGTCCTATTTATCTAGCTAAGACTTTCAGTACTACATTAATAAAAGTGGGGACAGTAGACAGCCTTGTCTTGTTCCCAATTTTAGTGGAAAATTTTCAAATTTTTCCCCACTTAGTATTATGTTGGCTTTAGGTATGTCATAAATAGCCTTTATTATGTTGAGATATGTTCCTTCTATTCCAGTTATTGTGATTCTTTTTTGTTTAAAGTCATTTATTAACAAAAGAACTTCCATAATTATAGACAATAAACCATGATAATTTCCCCCTACCTCACTTTCCCCTTCACAACTCCACTCCACCATATCCTCTCCCCTTCAAAATCCCCAGTGTCTGTAGGACTTTCATCATGAAGGGATGTTGGATTTTGTCAAATGCCTTTTCTGCATCTATTGAGATGATCAAACACATGTACATCTTCAATAATATACAGACTTTAAGTAAACAAATGAGTAACCATTATTTTAGTCATAAAAAGAAGAGATTGCTGTGGATTAACTTAACTTTACATAATTGCTTATTTTTATTTATTAGTCTTTGATTCTTCACAGAAAAACACAAATTCTTCCTAGATAATACCATCCTAGTAATTTATTTTAATCATTTTAAACATTATTAAAATAAATAGATACAATATTATTGTTTGTAGGAAGTAAAGAAGGTTTACTGGGGTCAAGGATATTTTAGAAGACAGAAGCTTTAATGGTTGATTTTGATTTTCAACTTGATTGGATTAAGAAATGCTTAAGGGAAGGTTGTGTTGGTTCATTCCTATAATCTCCACATTTAGGACACTGACTGAAAAGCTCTACTATGAGTACTGAGCCTACTTGGGCTACATAGTGAGTTTCCAGGCCATCCTGAATTATGGAGTGATGATCTGTCTTAG
The DNA here is from genome assembly GCA_036365145.1 of Orientallactaga sibirica. Taxonomy (NCBI): domain Eukaryota; kingdom Metazoa; phylum Chordata; class Mammalia; order Rodentia; family Dipodidae; genus Orientallactaga; species Orientallactaga sibirica. The sequence goes on along the minus strand of JAEOAD010000021.1, from coordinate 28,168,684 downwards.
AAAATATCAACAAAAATATCCCTTGGTTTATTTTTGGCACATGCCTTTTTCTATCTGTGAGACCAGTTCAGAGAGAATAAACTAAAGACGAAGCCTCACCTTGATTGTGGGTGATACCTGCCTAAAGATAAATAAAAGGAGGAAAATGAAAACTGAATACTGGCATTTCCTCCCCTCTCTGTCCTTTTCTGCAGAGCAAGCAGACCCCTGCCACCACCAATAGGGGTTGGGCCTTCCATCAACCGAATTATCATGATGGGGTACCTTCACTGAACTGTGAGTTAAATTAAGCCTTTCTTCCCTTAAGGTGATTCTTTTCAGGTATTTGGTGACAATATTAAGACAAGTGACTATTATGTAAGGTTATAGAGAAAGGACATACACACAGTTTTGCGCACGCCTTAGAATAAGACCAGTAATTTCTCTATCAGTGATTTAAATGATTCACATTTTCTAGATATGATATTATATAACAAGAGACTCTTTATTCACTGTCCTTACCTTTCTGAATTGCCTATTTTATGCCTCCTTTCTCCAATTAAACTCCCTGCTGACTATATAACTAATGGAAGAGAATTAGAATTTGGGTCCTTATTACAGTATCTTGTTTCACTAATGCACAAAATTTGTTTCCTTTGTGACCTGTACAAATTATAGGAGTACTGCCAGGCATGGTGTTCTGTGTTAGTGTACACAAGAGTATGACCAACCATTTTAGAAACTTGGCCCTGTATTCTAATTTCACCCTATTGTACATTTACACAACAACTAGGGTGTTCAACTGATTTTTCTTTGTGCCAGTGACTGAATACAACTTCTCCAATACGATTCTTACTTTTCTTGATTAGGTTCTCTACATTAGGTTCGCATGTAGAATTTAACATCAGACATATTCTGATTGTGTCTACCAAGGGAAAAAATCTCACAAATAACATTTGGTTACATTTTTAAAAAAACATTTTAATAGTTTATTTTTATTTATTTATTTGAGAGAGAGAGGCAGATATAAAGAAAATGGGTGTGCTAGGGCCTCTAGGCTCTACAAATAAACTCTAGATGCATGTGCTACCTTGTGTATTTGACTTTATGTGGGTACTGGGGAATTGAACCTGCACTTTGGTTTTTCAGGCTAATCCCTTAACTGCTAACTCATCTCTCCAGCCCTCAGGTTTTTTTTTTTTTTTTTTTTTTTGCTAGGCTCTAGCTTTCACCGAAAATGACTTGGAATTCACCTTTTAGTCTCAGGAGGGCTTTGATTTCATGGTGATTGTCTAACTTCTGCCTCTATACAAAATTTCTACTTAATAAAAAAAGTAACATTTGAACCTATAGTCTATTATTTTCACCTGGATTGTGTAAATCCTGATGATTATTCTGGAAAAATATCAGATATCATCTTGATTTTACTAGATTTCAACATATTCTTCATAAGAACATGTGTCCGCTTCTTATCTGTGAGTTACTCAACCTTTAATAAAAACTATTCCCTTAAATACAGAGGAAGAACAACTTTAAAGTTTTCATGTCTCTAATCAGTATAGAATACTCTGCTCTGATGGTACAAGATGAGTCCTCTTACATAGGCTCTGTTTGCAGCACAGGCAGATCTATGGTTCTTTAACCTGCAATTTGAGAAATATGTCAGAGTAACAACCATAGGGATGGATACAGGCTTGAAAATATATTCCTGTAGAACTTGCTTTTCCAAAATCAAATGATATATTTATTCTCTTGTTATCACAATTATACAGGAAAATAATCACACTTTACCATTAGGTAATGTTCAAAGGTCCTTTTGATGCCATAGTTTCTATTTTATTTCTATAAATAGAATTCAGCATGGCAACATACAATCCATCCAAATTCTATGCCCATGCCAATGGTTAGAATACTTGGCTTTGTTTTAATGTCTCCAGACTAAAAATATGATTGCAATTACTTACTTCTAAAAATTTACATATTTTTGATGATTTCATACATGTATATAATCATTTTTTTCCTCATATTTATTCCCAAAACACTCTTCTATCTCCCTTCAACACCAGCTAAACCTCCTCTCCTTCTCAACCTCTGTCCCTCCCATGTGCACATCCTTTTTTTTAATTTTGTGACCAACTGAGTTTAGCCAGGGTTGCTGCATTAGCATGAGTGACATGGTTCTTGTTTAAAGTGTGTGTGTGTGTGTGCATGCTCATGTGGGTGGCAGTACACATTATAGAGTCTGATCCCCAGTGAATAATGGATGGTGGAATAATGTTGGTGAAAATAAAAGTTAAAAAATATATGCTCAACCCAGTAAGCCCACCCTGCTGCTGGAAAGTGCTACATGAGATATTGGAGGAAAGTGGTCAAGAATGGTCTGAGCAACCAGGGTCTAAGCTACTCAGAAGTAAACATCATTTCAAAATATACACACTAGTACAATAGTGACACATAGCTTTCTGATTGGCTAAGAGATCTGCTCAGTGGAAATGAGCCACGTCTGGAATTGGGAACCAGATCAGAATCCTATGGAAACAAAAATTATGCTCTCCAATGCCAATCTCCCAATAGTCTTTGGCTAAAAGAAGGGCTACATGCATCAAATTCTCCCTAAATTAGTAATGCCTATCTGATTTAACACATGCTGACTTCAATCTCCATTGGAGAGTCTGTTTTACTGTTTCAGAAGTAGTGAGACCACAGGAGATTAAACTATCCCTCCTACATCAGCAAAGCCCCAGCAAAAACCACAGATGAATTGTGGAGATGAGCAAAAGCAGTTACCATGGTGAGCTAATAATCACTGCCAGGGTGCTGGAGACAGAAGCTGAGGGTATTTAACACTTACCAAAGCAGAGATCCTAAAAGCTCATCACTGAAGTAGACTTCAAACACACCCACCACGGCTTAGGGAATATTTTGGAAGAGGGGATAGAAAGATTCTAAGAGCCATAGGTTGGGATATCATGCCCAGAGGCATTGCCTCCCCCCAACAACTGATTGGGGAATACTTGAAACCTCACTGAGGAGGGTCCCCAGCAGAATGGAGGCAGGGACAAGAGAAAGGATGGTACCAACACATGATGTATCCTTACAAAGTATGTCTGTAACATATATTGTCTTATACATGGGATATATAATAAAAACTTTATCACTGAAAAATAATTCTAACTTTGACTCAGTGGACATGTAGGAAGCTGCACCTGCTGTAAGCTCCATCAAAACATTAGTCTCCTGTCCTCGTGATAACTGAGGTGCAACTTGCCTGTGAAGGAGAGACTGCTTGTTAGTAAAAGTGGCTGGTCATGAACATATGTTGCTGGAAATATTTTCAAATGATCTGTATTAAAAAATAATATACATTTCAAAAAAGACCAAGAATTATAAAATGATCCACAATATCCTCCATGACTGAATTGAATAAAATATCTCATTATTACTAAGAAAGAAAAAGGTAAAAATGAAAAAAAAAAATCTGCTCAAATATTGGCTCTGGTGATTAAATTCATTTGTAATAATTTTAAGTGATAAATGCATCAGTGTAATCAATCTGAATTGAGTATTCACTGTAGAAGGAATTTTTCCATGTGCATTATAGGACAAATAAAAATGATTAAGTCATGGTCTACATTCCACGGTCAAGAGAAAGATTGTGAATTGACTTGTGCTAGAGAAATTCTAAAGTAGATATTTTTAGAGTGTTACAACAGACTTAAAGAAAATTATTATTGCTAACAGGGATATAGAAATGCATTCTCATAGTGGAGGGCAAGACATCTTAGTTCATGCCTCAGAAATAAATATCAACTTCCATTTTTGTCATTCAAGATATATGGTCTCCCAGTTGATTCCTACTTCTTCCTTCATTCCTGTAACTTACCTGAGATATCAACACCTATATCATTTTGGGAGGTAAGTGTTGCTGTTGTTATACTGAATACTGAGTAGAAATATGCATGAAGTTAACTGTCATTAACACAACTTTGTTGATAAAGTTAAGAGAGTGAAGATAAAATAATTAGCCACATTCATTTGAACTGATATAAAAACAATCATATTTATAGCTCTCATTTTTGTAGTTGTTCACATTGTAGTAGGTGCTTTTATAATAATCTTTATCACAACCTATTCCAAATTCTCATATACTGAAAAAAATCCTCACTTAGTTGAGATTCTTTTACCTGGAAAGCAACATACATCATTACTCATGAAAGATATGGGCAAGTGATGAGCATGTCTAAATTGTTTAAATTTGTTTCGTTTAGTGTTATTTAGTTTTGCATTGATTTTATTCAATGGGACTGGGTACAATACATGTTGGAAAATTCCCTGCATTCAGACCTGCTTCTTTTTTCTATCACTGTGAAGCATAATTTCACATTCAATTTGATAATATCAGTTATCCTTCACTAACATTCAATCTGTGGATTCTGCTGCTGGAAAATCCAGAGTGGTGAAGTCGCTTCTGAATAAGAAGCAACATATTTCACTTGGATTAGTAGTGGTCTTACAAAAAGGTGCCACCAAATTTTCACCCTTTCATTCTTGATTTGGCAGAATTTATCCTGAGAGACACAATGGTTTTGAACACAGCACACATCCTGGAGGCTGAGCACACTCTACATATACTGTGTCTGTCACTGGTGCTCATCATTTCCAAAAGGCAGTTTCCTCATTCAGCAATGCCCATTCCTCAGGATCATGAGATCCAGCCCCACTCAAAGAATCCTCTGAGCATGAGCTATTATTAGCGCCTTATCTGCAGTGAGTTGTGTTTCTTTGTCAGTAGTAATGCTGCATGAAATATCATGCCAATGGATGAAACATTGTGTAATTATCCAGATCACTTCAGTAGTTCAAATCAACATGCAGAGTAAAGGTTTGTATCTCTCATATGAACAAGGCCCTCTTCCTTTCATGATGGAAAAAGTTCAAATACTAAACTAGCTTCCAGACAACTATGGGGAGTAGAGCCAGCTGGGGAACATGGTGTGGTAGTTTGAATATATGTCCCCCAATATATTCAGTGTTTTTTTTTTTTTTTTAGTTATAGTTTGCATCTGCAATCACCTTGCTAGAGGCAAGGTCACTGGGGGCCCTGGTCTTAAGGTGTGGTGATGGTTTGAGATTCCATTGTAAAGATATGCAAATGTGCCTAGCAGGAGTTCCTGAAGTGTGCTGTGTGACCTTTTGGCTGTAGTTTTGCTCTGTGTGTTGTGTGGCTGGCGGTTTGGTTTTGCTCTCTCTGCTTGGCCCTGTGGAAAGCAGGCCGCTTCTCCTGCCATTATGGAACTTCCCCTGGATCTGTAAGCTTCAATAAATAATATCCCTTCCTCCATAACTGTGCCTGGTCTGGAAGTTCATCTCAGCGAACCTGAAGCTGTCTGCAACAGTAAAGTGGTACCGAGGAGTGTGGGGTGAGATGAACCTGACCGTGTGGATATTCATCTTTTGGAACTTTTGTTTTGGAGGAATGGGCATGGACTTGGTGCTTGCAACTGAAGATGCCTTCTGGAGTGGTAAGCCAAGTTTTATGGACTATTCTGATGAGAGTTTGAGAATGCTAAGTGCAGACAGTATTGAACTTCGAGGCTTGGCTTATGAGCTTTCTAGGGGGAAGGAAAGACGGCAGAGGACTTTGTTGGAACTGGGCTACTGGCATAAGGGATGGCTACGTTCCGCTATCCAGGCCCAGAGTGTTTGATCAAACTTAAATTTGTAATGGACTGATGTGCTTGGCTAAAGATACCGGACTGAGATTTTAAGATTTTAAGTTGGAAAACCTGAAGCAAGTTAAAAGTAGAGGCATTGAGACTGGTTGAGCTGCTATTGTCAATGCATTAGCAATCTTAAGGAAGGTGGAAGGAAGGTGGCCTGACTTGATTTACATTAAAACAATGGAGAGGATGCCTGAGGAAAGACTGTTAGAAATGCAAACTTTTGGAAAGAGTGTTTACTGGAGAAGGAACCTGCTTTTCAAGGCTCTGATTTATTTTGTCCCTGGATTAAGAATATGGCTGTGTCCTGCACACCTGGTATTGGTTTTGGAAGCATGAAAAATGCACAGAGTGGTCATGAGTTGCACACGGTTCCAGGAGCCGCTGCTGAGATGCTGCATGAGGCAGGGCATGAAGACCCTCAGGAATAGGCTGGAAGAGCCTTTGGAAGATGGACCGTGGTTTGTATGGAGACCTGAAGATGTTTTGGATATACCAGGACTGTGCAAAAGGGCTACCATGGAGTGCAGTGTTGGCATAGGATGAAAGTTTTCCCTGGCGACTCTGCCCAGCTGGAGGGAAGGAATTGGAAAACCTGGAGACTGTCAGTCTCTGGTTATATGGAACTTGAACTGCAGATGGCTGAGTTTGCAAGTCTGATGATTACTGATGATGGCTGAGTTTGCATTTAGTCTCTCCTTGCTATTCCTTATACAGTTAAAAATGTTTACTCTGTGCCTTTACATGTTGAAAGTATTTAACTTGTTTGATTTTACAGGACTATCTTAAGTTGGTCAAGACTGTGAGAACCTTTGAAATTGGACTGAGTACAATTTACAATGTGTGATAGTTATAAATCTATTGGGGGCCAGGAGCTAAATATATTGGGGGCCAGGGGCGGAATGTGGTAGTTTGAATATATGTCCCCCAATATATTCAGTGTTTTGTTTTTAGTTATAGTTTGCATCTGCAATCACCTTGCTAGAGGCAAGGTCACTGGGGCCCTGGTCTTAAGGTGTGGTGATGGTTTGAGATTCCATTGTAAAGATATGCAAATGTGCCTAGCAGGAGTTCCTGAAGTGTGCTGTGTGACCTTTTGGCTGTTGTTTTGCTCTGTGTGCTGTGTGGCTGGCAGCTTGGTTTTGCTCTCTCTGCTTGGCCCTGTGGAAAGCAGGCTGCTTTTCCTGCCTTTATGGAACTTCCCTTGGATCTGTGAGCTTCAATAAATAATATCCCTTCCTCCATAACTGTGCCTGGTCTGGAAGTTCATCTCAGCGCACCTGAAGCTGTCTGCAACACATGGATATTGTCTTTACTGTTGACATACTTAACAATCAAGGAAAGCTGTAGTTAGGCCTGGGTGTCTGGTGGAAAAACTTGATGTGGTGCCAATGAATAACATTTAATATTGCTGCCACTGCCTCATTTTTTATCAGCCAGTTAAACAATGACACAGTTTCTGGGAAACAGATTGAACAATCCACCTCATTGTTACAATACTCACTTACAAACATGACTGTTTAAGTCAGCATGCCCATAAAACACATGTATTTTTACATTCTGTTTCTTTTAAATAGATCAATCCACAGACCTCTTTTCCACAACTAATTGTCATCTTTTTTCCATATCTTTGAGCACCTAGACAAATCTGTGCTTCTGGTCATCTGTAGTTCAAAACACTATAGAATCTAGGTTCCATGGGAAAAAATATTACCTCCTGAGAAGACTGCTCTTCATTCCTACCTTTTTTAGAGTCATTGCAAAACAAGATGACAGTGTCCAAGATTTGGCATGGTGATGGCCTGTCATGCACAATAATAGATAAATAAAGATCATGTTTATTGTTCTTTCAATGGATATAGGAAACTCTACATTAGCCTAAAAGTATAGGTAGAAAGATGAAAGGTAGAGTGCCAAAAGAAGGCTCAAGTCTAATGACCTCAGAATTTTACTGTGCCTGATTCCATAGATATTATTTTCAGTTGATGATGGATATTTCTAGCCATTTTCAATTTTATGGCCTACTGATCTACACAATGCAGAATTCATCATAAATTCTATATCTTGCATAGTAAGTAATAACAAACAAAATTGAAAGAGCAAATTCCTTGTAAAGAAAGCAAGCAAAAGCTCCAGAGAGCAAAGTTTGGCCCTGCATCAAGGGGAAGGTGATGTTTTCCCATGATCGTCAGACAGGATCTTCTCAGTGTAGCTTCATATTACAGAGGTTGAACTGTAGAAATGGAAGGGCTTTCCTTTTATCATATTTTTTCCCAGGAATTTTAAGGCACATTGTTTTATTTGGGGATGGGAATTTATCTCAGTGGCATATCAGTTTCTTAGTAGCCATGTGGTTCTGAGTTCATTCCTCAGGACTGTGGAAAGTCTATTTTTCTTCCAGAATTATAAATTCAGCTCAGTAATTTTAGCAGTAAACTATTACTATGATCTATTGTGTGGTAAATGTATCCTAATACATTTTATTGTTTTCATAGACTCCAATTTTCATCTCTCTCTCTCTCTCTTTTGTTTTTGTTTTTTGGAGGTAAGGTCTCACTCTAGCCTAGGGTGACCTGGAAGTCACTATGTAGTCTTTGGGTGGCCTCAAACTCAAGGTGATCCTCCTACCTCTGCCTCCTGAGTGCTGGGATTAAAGGCGTGAGGCACCACATCTGGCTCCAATTTTCATCTCTTATTATAGCTTTACTATAATCTAAAATGTGCTCTTTTGTCATATGGATATGATGTTCCTATGATATGAATATATAAGTATTCTTTCTCTTTCCATTACTTCCCATAACTCATTATATTTGTCTGTTTTCTGAGCATCCAAATAAGTAGAAAACGCAGACCCAGCATTACACAGTAAAGTAAGAGTTATGTCACAGTGTATATTATCTTTCATAGGCCCTCAAATTATATTTGGATTATTGAAACATGATTATACAGTTAAACAAATTATCTTTGTGAGTTTTAGAAATTAGTAGGGATTTGAGAAAAGACTTGATACTACTGTCTTGCCAAAATATTCTTGGTTAACATTCTTTACAAAAGTAATATGCATATCATAATAAATAAAACTATTAAAATTTTAAGAGGTATACAAAACTAACTATATACAAATTAAGAAACTTTATAGTTTGTGTCTTGTGTGTCATTAGTTAATCATTACTTACTTAATTGCTGAATCCTATTTTAGTAAGATTTTTTCTTATTTTCCTAGAATTGAGTTCATACTTTCATTTATGATTCATTTATTACAAAAATAAACATCTGCACCTTACTATCAATAAATGTTGGTAATGTCAAACTGGAAATTTAAGTTTATAAATGTTTTTGAGTAACATATAATAGGATATAAATTTATATGTTGGCATAATGTTATTTCCTTTATAGGGTGGATCTCTTAAAAGGTTTTACATACACATTAAGTGCAAAGAATTTTCCACTTAAGAGGTGTGGTAGTTTGAATATATATCTCCAATATATTCAGTGTTTTATTAGTTATAGTTTGCATCTGCAATCACCTTGCTAGAGGCAATGTCACTGGGGGCCTTTCTTAAGCTGTGATGATGGTTTGAGATTCCATTGTATAGATATGCAAAGTGTGCCTAATAGGAGTTCCTGAAGTGTGCTGTGGCTTTTGGGCTGTAGCTTGCTCTGTGTGCTGTGTGCCTGGTTGGCTTTTTGCTCTCTTGCCTGGTTCTGTGAGAGCAGGCCCCTTCTCCTGTCATTATGGAACTTCCCCTGGATCTGTAAGCTTCAATAAATAATATCCCTTCCTCCATAACTGTGCCTGGTCTGGAAGTTCATCTCAGCGAACCTGAAGCTGTCTGCTGCAAGAGGATGTAAGTATTTTTTACCAAATGAGACAAATGTTTTTAATTGTTTGTATTAAGAATAGTATGGGAGGCTGGCAAGATGGCTCAGAGACTAAGGTGCTTGCTTACAAAGCCTAAGGACTGGAGTTCCATTCCCTAGTACCCATGTAAAACCAGATGCACAAGATGGCATATCTGTCTGGAGTTTGTTTGCAGCCCATTCTCTCTCTCTCCCTCTCATAAATACATAAAATAAAAAAGAAAAAAATAATATGTTACCCAGTTAAATTACCAATGCAACCTGACAAAAATCACATGTTTATTTATACTTATTGACCCAGAAACATCTCTACAAATATAACTCTGAAAAAATGAATTAATCTCTTTAATTTTGGAAAATTACTTAGGCAGAGTATATTTTATAAATTCAATTTAATAGTTCAAGTTAGTGAAACATTATTAACTTGTCTAATTGATGTGGTTGTTAGCATTTGTTTGAATATTAATGGAGAGCTACATGTTTAAAATTCTTTTGTGCAATACTGTATACATATTACTATTTTATAAAATATATTATTTTTAATTGTATCTGCTTAAGTTTATAAAAGAGTTTGTTTTAAAATATATTTGTTAAAGGCATAGCAAAAAAAAAATCACTAGTTAATCTTTTAAGTCATTCAAATGTGAGTTCTAGAAAGATCACAAAAGGTGATGAGTAGAAATTCAATCCATGGTGATTTAGTTAAATCTGTTTTCAAAGGACAAATGTTTCCTTGAAAGTCAAAGTATATTTCAAAGTCTCTCTGAGTTTAAGCTTCATAAAATTTATAGTAGGGTCAGTATTAATAAACTTCTATGACTCATTTAAGATGGAATAGTGGAATAATATATTTTTATCATGAGCACAGAGCCTTTTTGGGGTAGTCATTTTAGTTTGATGCTTTATTATTACTCACAGGACAAAATAGAAGAGCAACTGCCAGGCATCACTTTCATGCCCTTACTTTATATAAAGTAAAGTGAAGGCATCTTCAGCCGCTCCTTTCTTCTTCTATGAGGCATATGTTGACAATTGCTGCAATGGTATTCTGATTTGAAATAGCCTAGCCCTGGGTAAAGAAAATACACTTATAAAGTGATCAACCAGATTGATGTGGCTGGTTGCTTTGTGACTATCCACCACTGATAATGAAATAATTAAGATGAACTGTATATAAAACTGAATAACCAAAAAAGTTAGAATTAATATCTAAAATCACATTCAATATATTGTATTAGGCATAATTCTCAGATAAACCCAGAAATTATTAGTTGGTGCTGGGACTGTCCATAATAATCTCCTTTCTTTTTTCTTTCTTTCTTTCTTTCTTTCTTTCTTTCTTTCTTTCTTTCTTTCTTTCTTTCTTTCTTTCTTTCTTTCTTTCTTTCTTCCTTTCTCTCTTTCTTTTTTTTTTTTTTTGTTGTTTTTTTGAGGTAGGGTCTCACTCTATCTAGCCCAGGCTGACCTGAAATTCACTAAGTATTCTAAGGGTGGCCTCAAACTCACAGTGATCCTCCTATGCCTCCTGAGTGCTGGGATTAAAGGCATGCACCAAGTCTGGCCTTAGAATAATCTTCTTTCTTTAAGTGTAGTTGGACCTGATCAAGTCAGGTGTTCCCTTTAAAAATGGGTCTAGACACCAGAGACTGACCAAATAAGAGACATTCAAAGTGTAAGATGAAGCACAAGGTAGGCAGGGCCATGGGATCTGGGCCTATGAAAATTCAGTGATAGTGGAGAACATAAATACAGGTACCTCAATCACAGCACTGTAAGATATTAGATTTCCGCTCATTTTAAGAAGTTGAAAGTAAATATTTCTCTACTTAGTTTTCCAAGAGATAATGCACTCAGTCAATATGATTTAAGCCCTGAGGCTTTAAGTAGAGACAGAGCTGAATCATCCAATGTTACTTACTCATGGAAAGGAGCAGAATTTTAAAAAGATATTTAAAAATATTAGTGTCTAAGTGTTTTTTTTTTTTTTCAGTATGAAATAATATTATTTGAGGCTGTTTAGTATCTACCGGGCACAGGAATAAATCCAGCTCACAAAGGTGAAATCAAACTTGTGAAAATTAATCTAACCTATCTGGAGTGAATGAAAATAGGTGAAAAAGCGAGAGTAAGGGAGGCTTAGAAAGCAAGGGGAATTCCCAGAAACTGCTTTCTGGAGACTAGGTACTATTAATGAAGAGGGGCACCTTCAAAGAGAAGACAAGGTGAACATTTTACTCTTGGTCTCATACATTCAGGAGTCAGAAAATAGTTGTGAACTATGTACAGCTCTCACGAAAAATGAGCAGTGGTATCATTACTTTCATTCTGAACCTGTCTAGAGTGAAACCATATTGGTGAACTCACTTTCACAGATTGCCAATAGCACTTGTTCATACATTGCCTCTCAAGATACTGCATGACCCATCCTTGCTGCTCATGGATAGAGTCTGCCATAGACATTCTTAGTTTTCTCCTAAGTTTTGGTAATGTTAAATATAAATATAAGCATTGCTCCTAGTTTATAGTAATAACACGAATAATCATTGATTTTCTGGTCATACAAACTTTATCACATGGAATTCTGTAGGAATGATACAGGACCCACATTCCCAGTCTTAACTTCATCTAAAACCTGTAGGGTGAAATCAATGTCAGTGTAGACTTCAGAGCAGCAGGGTAGGGTACTAACTTTCATTCTTACGTATCTGCTTATATTCAACTCATTCAGTTTTAACACACTTGCATTTCTGACAGATATTTTCAACAAATAATAGTAACACTAGTATTTCTAGGGGAAAGAATAAACCATAGTCATCAGAGTCATCAGAGTTATTGACTCTGGACCAACCAATTTATACTCAGGATCACAGGAGCCATACATGTAGTCACATATAATCATTTTAACCTCAAATTATGCAAGAAAATTAGTGTCTATAAAACATCTCTTGGTTAAAACCCAGTACGTCAGAATCCTGTACAAAGATAAACACTTAGGTTTTAATATTTAAAATCAACTTAAATATGTACACTATGTGTAATGAGTACATCAATTTGAAATAGTTCTTAAACATGAAATCTGTGTTTAATCTTTTTATCCACAAATATTATAGCAAAATCTATACTTGTGTAAGATGTGATGAATTTATCTCACTCTTTTATTTATTGAAAATAAATCATCTAAATGTAGGATATTGAGGCACTTACTCAGGTTAAAATAGTTCAGGTGTCTTTCTCAAGAGGGAAAATGTATCAAATGTCCTTTATCCTCTTTTTTCTAGTGTATTATCATTAGAGATGCTTTATATATGATATTAGTCCATTACATATCAGACTCAAGAAATTTATTCTGATATTTATTAGATTATATTTTTCTAAATTTGAAATATTTGTTGGGTCTTTGCTTTAGTTCATATTTCCCCAGCTTCTATTTTAAAAATGATTGACATAATTTTTTATTTCTTTTTTAAAATATATTTTTATTAGTTTTGTATATAGTATATATATAGCCATGATGGTACCACCATTAGCCTTCTCCCTGTCCTCCCCCCATGGGTAATGTGGGTCTTGTCTATGGGGGGCAGCCATCAGTTATGCTGGAGAAACAATGACTGTGTATAATGACCCAACTCATGGCTCTAACAATCTTTCCACCCCCTCTTTAGCAAATTTCCCTGAGACATGTTGAGTTCATTTTAGGTCTATTTCAGTGACGAGGTTTTGTGAGTCTCTGTGTCTCTGGATATCTGATTTGGTAAGGGTTGAGAGTTCTTTGTGTCTATCTCCTTCACCCTTGTGCTGGTACCAGGTTCACGGATAAAGCAGCATTCTTGCTCATTTCCCTTAAAGCTCAGTGGCTTCATCTGGTGCCCTGTTGAACTACGATGGACTGATTCTCTCCTCAGGATATGCATACATCTGAAAGAGAGAAGAAGATTCTCCAACAGAGAGTGAGGTCAGTGCAAGATACATGGATGACCATTAGTATTTTAGAGAGAATTTAATAGGTGTTGGCCCTCTTGTATCCCACTAATGGTGGAAGCTTGATATTGGAGAGTGGGCTCATTTCTGGATATGGTTCTGACTTGTTTCCCATTTCCAAGAATGGGTTCCTTTCCACAGAGTGGATCCGTTAGCCAAATCTAGAGCAGTTGGTAACCCGCCATGGCTGTGTGCCACTATTGCGCTTGTGTGAGCAACACGTCAGGTTGTTTGCTGCTGAGTAGCTTAGACCATGAGTTGCTTAGACAGATGTTGGTCATTTTCCTCCAGTCACTTATTTAGCACATTCTGGCACTAGACATTCTAACTGTCTGGGGACTGACTCTCTTCCAGATTCCAGCCAGTTCTCTCTATGTTCCATTTGAACAGCATATGGTGTCTTCAGCATTAGGGTCTTACCAATAACCTTTGGTGAGTCGTCAAGTACTCTGACAGAAATCTGTCTTCTTTTGGGAAACCTTATAGGTCTCACTGATTAACAGCTCATTGTGGATGTTAACCACATACTGGTATTGGGATTTACAGGTCAGTGCCAAAGGAAAAGAAGGAAGAAAAAATATAGATAACATTAAAGAGAGACAGAGAAGAGGGAGTGATAGAGAGAGAAACAGAAGAAGATTGAAGTTAGTCTTCATCATACCCTCTCCATGCCGTGGTAATTCAAGTGTTCCCTCCAAGCACCTGATGTGGGTTCGACCTTTTTGTATGTCTTTCAGGATAGAGGATTTTATGGTACCCTTTCCATTTGGGTCCAGTTTTTTGTCCTCCCCCCACCATTTCCCTGCCCTCCCATCTAACCATCCCTATTGTCCAGTGCTCAAGATGTTTACTAGGTATGTCAGCATCTTGGGAAAATACAAATTAGGAGCCACAGATAAGTGAGACCATGTGACACTTATCTTTCTGTGATTGAGTTTCACTGAGAATGATCTGTTCCAAGTTTGACCCTTTTTCTTCAAATTGCCTTGTGTCATTTTTCCTTAGTGCTGTGTAGAATTCCATTGTGTAGATATACCACATTTTAGTTATCCATTCATCTAATGGTGGACATCTGGGTTGGTTCCAGCTCTTAGCGATTATGAATTGAGCAGCTATAAACATGGTTGAGTAAATATTTCTGAACTGAGGTTTGGAACTTTTAGGATAAATGCTCAGTAAGGGGTCTGTTGGTACCTACCTCTACAGTCAAAATTTTAACATATCAAACACTTCATTTATTTTCAATACTTCTGTGTGTTCTGTACTTTTGCTGGTACTTTAGTTCAAAAAAATTTTTTTTCAGTTTCATAAGAATATTTCAATCATTTTATTTGCTTCCTGATAATATGATTTCTTACTGTTTTATTTTCTCTTATTTCGTGTTTTAAATGAAAACATCTTTTCATGGTCATACATTTACACAGTAAATAGATATCCACTGCTTAGCAACTAATTTTATGGGTCACATTATTATTTTGGAATACTTTATAACTTGATTGGTTATATGAAAAAATTTGATTTTATTCATGACTGACAGGTGTTGGCATTTATATTCAGTAAAATTTGTACAGCATATTTATGTATTTGTATATGAATAAGTATTTGTGATTTTAAAACTAGTCTATGAACTGCATTCCAAATTCCTTCCAGTTGTAGTTTTATTTTTTAAAGTTTTGTTTGTTATTTACTTTAGAGATCAAGAGAGAAAAAGAGGAGTCAGATAGAGAGATAGAATGGACATTCTAGGTCCTCCAGCCATTGCTGCAAATGAACTCCAGACACATACACCATCTTGAGCATCTGGCTCATGTGGGTCCTGGGGAATCGAACCTGGGTCCTTTGGCTTTGAAGGCAAGCTCCTTAATCATTAATCGATCTCTCCATCCCCAAACTATGATTTTGAAGGGACAAATAGACATGTTAGAAAAAAAAATGGTGTTAGAGATCAAGATCAATACCCAGTTAACTTTGCAGTAAGGAAATTAAAATTATCAAAGATACAAAAAAGGATGGAACTTTTAGTACTTTAAGAGCTACTACATTTAATGTGTGGAAGTGTTTGTGTAAATACACAGGGATAAGTTGTAAACAGTAGTGCCTTGCACTTTAACATACACTGAAGACAGGTAAGGAAATGGTCAGACCTTGGGCTTCAGTAGGTAAGGCAGTTCTTTGGAGATAACATGTCTATTAGGTCATATGTTTAAGATGTATGAGGATGAAACAAAGGAAATTATTCCCCATCACTGAGAAAACACCCCCCTACTGAGTGTATGAAGCTTTTGGTTCATGACATTTTCTAGAATGACAACTGGGAATGCTCGTTATAGCAGCCTTATGTGAGCACCATGTATTTTTCTCTAAAAATCCCTCCAAGCATCTATCCCCATCTGAACATCACATGGTTTCCCTGTGCACAAGTATGTTGATTATAACCATAAATGAACTTTAAAAGGAAAGCCTTGAAGTTCTCCAGAATTCTGTTTCTGGATGCTATCTCCTTTCTGGAGACTCTATCCTGAACATTTCAGCAGCCTTTGTTTCCCTACATATAGTTCCACATTTTGCAATAAGGGTGTTCCCTAAGCTCTCTATTTTTTCTCCCTGTACCCCAAACTGTACACCAAATAACAGTAGCCAGGCATGGTAGTTTGGATAGATGGCCTCCAATATATTCAGTGTTTTATTAGCTTGTAGTTAGGATCTGCAGCCACCTAGCTGGAGGTGGTTTCACTGGGTAGATCTTAGGGTCTAGCCCTAAGATGTGGTGGGTGTACAATTTCACTCTAAAGATATGCAAAGTGGGCCTAGCTAGAGTTGCTGAAGTGTGCTGTGCTGTGTGGCTTTTGGCTTATGGTTTTTCTCTCTTCCTTGCCTGGTCCTGTAAGAGCAGGCCAGCTTCTTCTGCCATTATGGAACTTCCCCTGGATCTGTAAACTTCAATAAATACTTTCCTCCATAACTGTGCCTGGTCTGGAAGTTCATCTCAGTGAATCTGAAGCTGTCTGCTACACCAGGTATAATGGTTAATCTCTGGTTGCAAACTTGGCAGGATTTAGAATCACTATAGAAACAAATCTTTGGCCAAGTCTATGAGGTCATGCCTAAATTAGATTAGCTGACATGGAAGGACTCACCCTAACTACAAGTGGCACCATCCCATGGACTGAGTCCATACAATATATATAAAAAGGAGAAGGCTAGTTGGGTACCAGCATTAATCATTCTGCTCTGCTACCTCATTGTTGCACTGAATTTGTTCAGCTGGTGGGTCATGCCTTCCTTGCCATTAAGGCCTCTACCCTCTGGAACTGTAAGTCAAAACCACACCATTTCCTTCCTTAAGCTGCTTCAGGTAAGTGTGTTGTCCCAGCAATGAGAAAGTAACTGATCTGCCAGGGATAAAAATCTACCATCATTTAATTGCTGTATCTCAAGGACCATGGCTTATCATGTGTTATATAATACTTTACAAACCAGTGCTCCATATATCTGTTCTATTTTCAGTCATTTTGATAAGGAGTTGCAATTGTTGTTTCTTCTATCTGTACCCAAAGCTGAACATTTATGGTCATTCTCTTGGCAAATTTCAGATATACATTATTATTAATCAGTTACCCTTCTGTTCATTAAGCCTCCACAATTTATCTATATGATCTCTAAAAGTTTGTCTCTTTTAAATATCTCTTCATTTTCCCCACTCCCTTAAAACTTGGGAAGCATCCTTCTATAAGTGGCCTTCTTAAAGGTCCATATGAAGCTAAGATCCAGATCCAGCCATTCTGGACTTTTATCACTGGTTTTATAAGCCACATTAAACTATTTCCCCTTCCATAATTTTATTCTTGGATATTTTCCCTAGCAATGACAATGTATCTGATATCCTCCAATATAAACTGGTAAGTATAGTACTTAATAGTAAACAATCAATAAATAGTAACCACAAGTATAATTTAAATAATCTAACTCATATAAAATATAACAAGTTCCCAAATTTCTCCTTTGTTCATTTTATAAATACCAGGGTTTCAAATCACACATATACACAACACACACATGCACACACACACGCACACACACACACACACACACACAAAACAAACTCAGGTTTCTCAAGATACGGTATTAGAGAAAAAATGGTAAATTCTCTCACTACTGTAAGTTAGCATAAAATATAAAAACAATTATACTTCATGTACATAAAACATTAATTGCCCATGTCTCTTTTATTATTATACTTAAAATTGTATTAGGGACATGCCTTCAAGCTACGGTGTTAGACTATTAAGTTAACACTTAATGAGTATATTTCATAATAACAGCTATTAAGGGTGACTGCAATTCAAAACATATATATGTTCTAAATGTACATAACTCTTCTAAATAATTTCCCTAATAACATTGTAATTCTTCAATTGTAATATAAAACTCTTACCTTGAAAACTACATTTACTAAAACAGTGTAAACTACTTAACATGCAATACTAAGAAATCAGAATCATTTTATAAACAAATTTTCTGTTTTTCCCTTAGTGAAATTTCAATTGTAATGAAGAAAGGTGTCAAAATTAATGTGTAATGATCTTTGTACTGTTCAAATGCTACTCTTAATATGACTCTGGTTACTTTTTCCCAATGGCAGGTACCCCGGGACATCAAATGCTGCAGATCTGTATTCAGGGATCAGTAACTAAAGGGGAGGGGATAATGTGATTATTTTGTCTGTCTGGACAACATAATCTTGGGAAAAAATGGAAAAAGGATGTTGCGACTGTCAATTGGAATACTTACACCTTACTTTTGATTTTCTAGCAAAACAATGAAGCTTTCAAGAAATAAATTCACTTTGGTCTCTTAATTTTCTCTACTGTATGATACACAATATGCTTTAACTAGAGGCTGTGTAAATTTCATTTGAGCTATAAATATAATAAGGAAATATTTTGGCAAATTACCAAAGATTTGACATTCTTCAATTTCTTTTTGTTTCTGAAATATTAGTGAATAAGAGTCCATAAATATTTTAATTTTAAAAAGTCACCCTACTCAAATCTATACATTCATTGGATGCTATTTTTTTAAATTTTTTTCTTTTATATATTTATTTATTTGAGAGAGAGAAAGAAAGAGAGAGAGTGTGTGAGAGAGAATGGCATGCCAGTTCTTCCATCCACTGCAAATGAACTCCAGATGTATGTGCCCCCTTGTGCATCTGGCTTACATGGGTCCTGGAGAATTGCACCTGGGTCCTTTGGCAAATGGGCAAATGCCTTAACTGCTAAGCCATCTCTCCAACCCTGGATACTGTTTTTTAAAGAGATTCCATCTGCTAGACTCTTAGGAAAGTTTGATAGTTTGGTGGACCTGGGGCTGCTTTACTAAAGACAGGCTATTGAGTTCGCTTAGAGGTGATTAAAGAAAGAGTACTGAGCTAAGGGTATGGCTCAGCAGGTAAGAGCTCTTTCTGTAAGCATGAGGCCCTAAGAGATCTTGAAACTGTATGAGTTTAATTTGGCTGGGACCATGCAAGTCTACAACTCCAGTGCTACAAGGAGCTGAGATTAGAGATAAATGGGGCTTGTAAAACCTGCCATTCCACATTCTCACACATTCTGGTTCAAGGAAACACACAGGTGAAGGACAAGACACCTGATGCTCTCCTCAAGCACATCTGCATACTTGTGTATATACAAACACACATATACATGACATAACAATATTATAAACTAAAAAGAGAGAAAGAATCAACAAATCTTGGTGTTTCTAGATTAATTGCATAAATAACCATTTTTAAGTGAGTATATTTTATGGTATTATCTTGCTAATATGATGTGGTAGTTTGAATATATGTCACCCAATATATTCAATGTTTTATTAGTTATAGTTTGCATCTGCAATCACCTTGCTAGAGGCAATGTCACTGGGGGCCGGTCTTAAGGTGTGGGTGATGGGTTTGAGATTCCATTGTAAAGATATGCAAATGTGCCTAGGGGGAGTTCCTGAAGTGTGCTGGGCTTTTGGATGTAGTTTTGCTCAGTGTGCTGTGTAGCTGGCCGCTTGGCTTTGCTCTCTTGACTGGTCCTGTGAAGGCAGGCCATTTCTCCTGCCCTTATGGAACTTCCCCTGGATCTGTAAGCTTCAATAAATAATATCCCTTCCTCCATAACTGTGCCTGGTCTGGAAGTTCATCTCAGCGCACCTGAAGCTGTCTGCTAACATATGAGTATGGATTCAGATTCATCATTACAAGGTACATAGAGTAAAGTTTCTTTGGGTGTTCTGAAAAGACAGAAGAGGAGCAGGGCTAATGGAACACACCTGTTAGAAAGAAATGGTATTCAGTTTTTCTTACATGTAAGAACAAAAAGATGGATCAGGGCTGAACCAAACAATATGGGCAAGGCATTCTTAGGTAGTGCATGAACTTTGTAAGAGAAGCAGAGTGAGAAAAAGTTTTAAAAAAGACAAAAGGAAAGGGAATAACCTTCAATATTAGAAGGTAACATCCACAAGTTAGTATTTCTTTTGTGGGCTTAGGAGATTCATTAAAACAGACATGCCAGCTTCAAGAGATAAATTTGAAAATCCTTTAGCAGTTGCATATTGCAAACCTGAAGAGAGAAGGAGGCAGCATAGAAGGCCAATAATGACTAAATTATTATGTTTTTAACCTTAGACCACTGGACATTCTAGCAAAAAAATGGATTTTGTACAATAGAATAGATTGCATAGGGAAATTAAAATTCTGACACAGATATTGTCAAAATTTAGCAAAGTGAAGGAACAGTAAATGGCCACATGGATTGAGACTAGGCACCAGAGTTTGCCTCAGTCAGAGTTTGCCTGAGAGGGAGCAGAAAGAAAACATTGTGCAATCTCTACTGAGTACAGGTAGAAATAGTAGAAGCTGTAGAAGTGGAGGGAGGGAGAACAGGAAAAGACAAATATCATTCTTTGGAGATCACCACATGAGATGCTACTGAATTTGCAATATTAATGACCAGTATATGACACTCTAATTAGCATAGAGTGCAAACCAAGGGGATGACATCAGCCTTGTGCTTTAGGGTTATCATTTGCAGAATGCAAGCAGTTGTTTGGAGACTGGAACATCAAGTAAGAAGCCATTGTGGGATTATAAAAGAAAGAAAACTTTAAAAAATGGAGACAAAGGGATAAGACAGAAAAAAATTCAAGACAAAATTAGGGGAAAGTTTCAACATTTGCACCCAAATGAATGTTAGTGGCAGTAGCTGTGTCAGTAAGGTCCCTGACTTGGAATACTTCAGAGGTGGTGATGCTGTGAAGATCAAGATTATCTGTTCGAAAATGATGCACAGAGCACTAGTTTATGGGGAAGGTGAAGGAGGGCACCACTAAGAAGAGACTATTTAATGTGCCAAGCACATTAGTAAACACTTCAGAGAGTATCCCTTTAATATTTAATATGAATTAAGCAAGTAAGCTCTAGGAAAATATATTTTACCCAATTTCCATCTATTTCAGGAGCAGTTACAGGTTTTAAGCTGATATAATCTAGTATTGAAAAATTCATGCTTTTTCCATTTTCTCATTCCTTGTGAATCTCAATGGGACAGTTTGTAAGTTCCAGTTATATCAGAAGAATCATTACACTAAAAATAAAATCAGATAAAATACTAACATTTAATCCTGATATCTGAGCAAATGATAATACTAACACTGTCTTTACAACAGCTCCAAGCATTTAGCAAGGTGATGATATCAAATAGTATTTGAAAATTTTAAGTTGTTAAAGTTTTTATCACTATTGATTTGCTTTATAAGACTTATCACAAAGAAACACAAGTGTCTGTTCATATGAAGTAAATTGAAATTTAATATGCATTATAGTAGTACCTTTTAAGATGTAGATTAAGGTAAATTTTATAATGACAGTCATGTGATCACCATACCTGTTATAGAATTTTCCACCAAAGTCTCCTGTTGTCACTTTCTTATCTCTCTGACCACGTCTCTATCTTGGGAAACTGATTATCACATTACTATTATTATACTTTGTCTAGAATTCAATATTAAATGACTCATACATAGTATGGAATTTTATTTCCAACTCTTTAATTAAGAATATGCTTATGAGACCCAGTAAACTTTCTATATCAGGAATTTTTAATTGTAGATTTTTAATTGTAGATTGTATTTCATTGTATGAATACACCACAATGATTTGATTACTGTGCCTTTAAATAAATACTGGAATTAAGTACTGACAATTTTCAAGTTTGACCTTCTCTTCATTCTCTTTTTCCCTCCTCTTTCTTCTCCTTACCCTCTCTCTTTCTCTCATTATTATTTTTCTATTTCCTGACATTGTCTCTTTAAGAACAAAGGGTTTCTGACAGGTAAGCTATCCCCTTCACTTTTCTCCATAGCTTCAAAACTAAAATCCAATATGTAAGCAAATATTATAGTTAGGCAGAAAACATGAAATAGTATTCTAAAAGTTAATTTTTAGAGCATGAAAAGGATGTTGGAAGCCTAAAGTTTCCACAAACCATCAATGAGACTCTCAAACCATTTAAGTGAATTTGATTTCATTTTAATCCTAACCAATTCAATTTATTATTACTAATAGGCATTCAAAGCACAGAGTTCACACTAGTGTATAAATATTCATCATTATTATTTTATTCTAAGCAATGTGTTATGCATTTTGTATCCATTATTTTATTTGATTACAACAACAAGCCTACTCGGATAGGGTGGAGGTGACTGTTTTACCAATGAGGAATTTCAAGCTTGGAGCTAGTAAATACCATGACACAGTATATGACACAAGGGAAGGATTTACAACTATGTTAGCCTGGCTCAAAATGTCAAGGTCACAATAAAATTGGTAGAATTGGAATATATCTACTGCATATTTCAGAAGTGTTTTCTTCTACTTATATACTAAGAAATACTGAATTGCTCCAGTGAATCAACCATTTTCTGTATATCTAGAGGACAAGATAAATAAAACAAGAAATATCCCCAATATGATGGAATAGGCAGTTAAGGGGAGGCATGTGGCAAACAAAGTACTCCATGACTAAAATGTTCTATGAATTATAAGATGTTATATTTAAGCATAACAGTGTGTAATATGTATAAGTAGATGAGGTGGTTTGATTCAGGTGTCCCTCCATAAATCTGTGTGTTCTGTATGCTTGAACCCCAGTTGGTAGCAATTTGGGAGGTGGAGCCTTGGTAAAGGAAATGTGTCACTGGGGGCATATTGAGGTTATTAGCCCCCATTTTGCCAATGCTGGCTCACTCTCTTTCTTCTGTTGTTTACCAACTATGGCATGGTGTGATGTCCAGCCTCTGCTCATGCCATGCTTTCCCCTGCCATCATGGAACTTCCCCTCAAACTTCTAAGCCAAAATAAATACTGTCCTCCCACCAGCTTCTTTTAAGAGAAGGTAAATGTAATAGTAGACTTTTGAAGTTCTGCTTTCAAGAGAAGTCTTTATCATTGCCCTGTCTTTAAAAATAAGCCAGCCTCATGTGAAAAGTGCACCAGAAGAAGGAGTGGGGAAAACTGTTCGAAGCAAGGAGATCATTATGTGTGTAGATCATCATGTGTGCTCAGGTTGTCTGTTCTGAGCAGTGGATGTCCTCAAAATATAAGAATACAGTGATATGGACCTTTAAAGATTTATATGTTTTAATCGGTTCTTTCAAATCTTCCATTTTTCTACACCCTGAAAAGGTTTTGTCTACTTTTTGAAACTATCACCTTCACACCTATGGCAAAGTCTTCTTTCTGTGACTTCTTGTGCATAAGTCATCATGCATTACCAATATGTGGGACATTATCACTCCTTAAGAGCAGAAAGTATTCCTACAATCTTCATCATATACAGGAGGCATGTATACATCCTCTGAATTTAAATTTGAATTTTAAAAGTTTCACACAATGTTCCTCAAGGAGAGACATAATCATTGATCTTTCTTTTTTACCAGAAACCAAATAAATATCATTTTTACAACACTAGCCACTTCCAGTAGCATGAATGAATACTCAAGGGAATATATGTGGAATGTACACTATTATAGTGTCATCAAAGACGCTGGTGAGATTAGTAGTTGCACAAACACAAAGGACATGAATTTGGACCCGAGACTCTATGTAAAAGCCAGGAATGGGGGTGTGGGACTAAAATCCCAGTATAGAAAGATGGAAAGAGGAGAATACCTAGGCCCACTGACTAGCTAGTCTAGCTGAATCAGTGAGATCCAGGTTCTTTGAGAGCCCCTGTCTCAAAATATTCAATGGTGAGTGATTCAGGAAGACATTCAGTGCTGACCTCTGGACTGCACGAGCATTGTGTACCTCTGCACATACATAGATACATACATGCACATGTACAAACATAACTAAAAATAAGTAGATAAAATTATATGTCAGAAAAATACTAACAAATAAGAGCAAAGGAAATGTTATAGTTTTAAGCTTTAATTTCTTAGGATAGAGTTTCCCTATTGTAACAGGGCTGTAGGGGTCCAGGAACGTCCTTGAACCCCAAACCCTAGGTTTGTTTCTAATTTTAATCAAATAATTGAATAAACAAGAAGACTTAAAAGTGTAATTATTAAATTATTATATTTATTGAGGGAAGTACAGAGCAAAGGAAAGGTACCCACATAGCCAGAGATCCCACACTGAGGGCCTGGGAAAAAAGTGTGGAAAGAAAAGAGAAAAGAAAGTTCAAGGAGCTCCTGTCATGAGGGGAGCTGGAGGGGATAAAGGAGCCCATGTGGAGAGTAAGGGCTGGGAGACCACATGGTTGGGCCTGGGCCTAGGCCTGAGCCATGCCAGCTGAGACCCAGCTGAGAGAAAACATTCACCCACGGCTGACCCAAGTGGTCAGAGAGCCTGTCCTCCCCTTGCAAAGGTATTTATAACCTTATAGTGGTGGGTTGTCTTCCAGCTCAGGTGAACTAGAGGGACAGTTGTTTGTTTAGAGATAGGAGCTGTCTCAAGAAGAGGCTAGCCCTGGCACCAAGTTCTGGGGCTGAAGTTGACCATCCACAATGTTTAAATCCTATGAAAGACTTCCCTTCCAGGAGGGGGATTCTGCTTGTTGCTTGTTTTTGGAAAAGCAGGTCTAGGGAACTAGGCGCGAGCTAAGAAGTCAGATCTTTGATTTCTAGAAAGTCCAGACTTCCCTGCTTTTTCTTTTTCTTTTTTTTTTTTTTTTTTTTAGCCTTCAGGGATCCAGTCATTCTAACTTTACCCCACCCCACGCACACTATTAAACCAATGGTGGACACAAACTGAGTCAGTGTCAAATGACTGAGCTTCCTTCTACATCAGCCTTCTAGTTGCTGAATGTGGTAGTTTGAGTATATGTCCCCCAATATATTCAGTGTTTTACTAGTTATATAGTTTGCATCTGTAATCACCTTGCTAGAGGCAATGTCACTGGGGGCTGGTCTTAAGGTGTTAATGGTGTAGGTTTCAGATTCCATTGTAAAGATATGCAAATGTGCCTAGCAGGAGTTCCTGAAGTGTGCTGTGTGACCTTTTGGCTGTAGTTTTGCTCTGTGTGCTGTGGTGGCTGGTTGGTTTTTTCTCTCCTTGGCCCTGTGAAAGCAGGCTGCTTCTCCTGCCTTTATGGAACTTCCCCTGGATCTGTAAGCTTCAATAAATAATATCCCTTCCTCCATAACTGTGCCTGGTCTGGAAGTTCATCTCAGCGAACCTGAAGCTGTCTGCTACACTGGGTATATCAAAGTCTGCCACTACCCTGGTTTTACTTTTATGGAGTATTGACAGTCCTTTTGAAGTTGATGTGAAAATTGAGTAACCTTTCATAAAATCAAATTCATGTCCCAAAACTGAGAAATTATTTATATGAAAACACACAAAAAAGCAAAAACCACAAATCTTTGACCTGACCTGTGCCAAGGGCAGAATGTCTGTCTGCATAAGTGATTTATCTCACTGAAAACATGTCATGGTTATAAAAGCTTTACATGCACAGGGAAATGATAGGAAAAAAATTCAGAATCTTGTTACTCTGCCAAATTTTGTTTGATGGCAGGTAAACTTGCCCAGAAAAAAAAAAATCCTCCTCAAACTGGAATATATAATGTAACGATAGTGGACAGAAACTGGCTGGGCACTCAGGGTAACAGAATCCCCAAAGTGATTTTTTTTTCCTTAACTAAAAGTTGGAATTATCAGTAGGCCTTTGTAAACCTGGATGCTTTGCTTATTTCTTTTCTTCCTTGGAAAGTTACACCCTCCAAGAACTCTTTCTAGATTAAGCTTGCACCCTTCTGAGATAACGAGAAACTCTGACCCCTACCTAAGATCTTTGGAAATAATGCCTTATATTATAGAAATCTGGTCCACCCACCTTAGAAACTATGAAATCTGATCTTTGTAATATACATCCTGTGAATCTGGTCCATGGCACTGACCATAAAAACCCTAACCACAGTCATCCAGTGAGCTCTCCTCCTCTCTGGAGACTCCCTTCTGTCCCTGCAGACAGCAGTCTTTCTCTTCTATGAAGCTCAAATTAATTTCTTCTAAAATCTATATTTCACCCCCTTGTGTTCCATGAATCTCATTCAAAGAATTCATCAGACCAGAGCCAGAGATGACCGCTGATTCAGTAGAAGCTGCGTGGGACTGTGCATCCCCATGGATGCCTTATCTCCTGAGTCACAGCCCACTTAAGAACAGAGTCCCAAGGACACCCCAAATGTCCAATAACAGTAATATCAATATAAAATCTAGCTTTTGGGCCTGTGGAGATTGCTCACTGGTTAAAGGTGCTTTCTTGCAAAGCCTAAAGATTGGGGTTCATTTCCTCAATACCCACTTAATGCCAGATACACAAAGTGGCACATGAGTCTGGAGTTTGTTTGCAATGGAAGAAGGCCCTGGCACACCCACTGCCTCTCTCTCTCTCTCTCTCTCTTTCTCTTTCTTTGCAACTGAACAAAATAAAATAAATTCCTTCTTTCTAATAAAGTATTCTGTTTTGTATGTCTTAGTTTCACTAACAAGTCACTATAAAATTTAAAAATTTCTTTTCATACTTTGTACCTGTATTTATGAATTCTTAAATAAGACTCTCTTTTTGCTCTTTTCTAAGCAAGCCAACCTTGTATAACTGAACCTGCTTATGAAATCTTATTTAATAACATGAAAATTACATTTACTGGCAATTATGCAGTCTCTAATTCTGAACTTATGATATTTTGGTTCACTTAGTAAAATTATATATTTATTATAAAATGCACTATGATACAGTTATAACCTATGACCAGGAATATGATTCTATCAACTTATGCATAAAACTTTAGCAGCCTCTTCATCCCCTCTTAAAATAGTTCTTCAAAATAATTTAATAACTGCTATAATTTTATATATTCATTCTTTAATGTTCTCTGAGATTAAAATGGTTTGTTCCTGATACTGCCCATTTCAGGTTAAAATCTTTAATTCCAAACAGTGACAGAAAAATAAAAATGGAAATCAATTGCCTGTTACTTAAAATAAAATTAACTAGTTAAATATAAGAAATGATTTTATGACCAGCAAATTTTCCAAAGCTTAGCAGTGGTCAAAGTTTCTATTCAAAGGCTTCCGTAAACACACTCTCACAAGCCATCTTCTTACAAGCCCCTGACAAAGCTGTGCAAATGGTGATTAAAATCATACTTCAGAACTGGTGAGATGGCTCAGTAGTTAAGTGTGTTTTCTGTGCATATATGAGGGTTTTAATGGTCCTAAAATTGTCTGGCTTGAAATCTACAGAACTTATGTTAATCAATTGGGTGTGGCCACATACATCTATACTTCCAGTCCTGTATCAGAGCAGAGACCCAGGGATGCATGGATGACTGGAGCTCTGGGGAAGGAGGGAGGAGGGACTGTGCTATGGGGAACAGTGAGCTCTGTGATCAGTGAGAGATTCTGGCTCAAGTAAGAACAGGCAGAAGAGCCATGGGACAGGATACTAGACATTCTGCTCTGACTTCTTTAGGTAAGAGTACCCCACTGTAGGCAGTGCACTGTTGTGCACTGTATGGGGTGCACAAGGGTCAATAACACATACACACATATATATTTCACAAGCAAAATAATTTATAAAACATATTCACGTGAAATTTAAATGTCACAATGTTTTTTTTTTTTTTTTTTTTGGCTTCCTGAATAACTATGCTATAAGGTGGCTTAAATGAAGTGCTCATTACAATTTGACAGCTCCATTCCTGTCCATTAATTTCATGTTTATATCAAACTTTATTAAATGTATATAGTATTCATTGAAATCAAAGACTAATCACCTATTATGTTTACAGCAATGATAAACCTATTGTGTATATGGTATTTGTAATGGAAGATAAAGCATAGCTATTGCTACCATAAGTTTGTGAGTTGCAAGGAGACAGTAACAGAAATGTTTATATTTATAAGACAATGATGAATGCTATGGGACAGAAATATGAAAGGCATAATTAAGTCAGGGAAAAGTACATTTAAGTTAGATTTGTACATCCAAAAACACTTATCATAGTGACTAAGCTTTATTATGTCTTAAACATATAATTCGATTGGATGAGAGGATGTGAGAGCTTTTCACTTGAAATAAAATATGCAGCTTTGTCCTTTATTAGCATAGCCAATTAAGATATGATGATGAATTGAATGTATTTTGAATATATTTTAATTCATGTGGTTAAAACATTTTTATAACTTATCCCATTGACTATTTTAAATTTCAAGTGAATATGGATATAAACTTGAGGATTGCATGTCTACTTACTGCCAGTAGGAACAGCACTGAAGTTCAAACTTTACTATTGTACTAAAAGAATATTTGTTCCAAATTATTGGAAAGAGAAAAAGCAAAGTGAATTGATAAAGACTTTGGGAGACTATCTACCCTAACTGTACCATCCACATTGCTCTTCTCTAGATATTGGTCTTTCCTTCCAGGCAGCTTCAGGGAGGTAAGCTGAAGTAGAATGGCATAAAGCAACATGAAAGGCAAGTTCTGCTTAACACTGATATGAAATAAGTGTGCAAAAATTCACCTCCTTTCTCTCTCTCTCCATAAATTCTAAACAACACTCAATTATACATTGAATAATAATACAATATAAATTTATATGTGTATATAATTACATGTCATCATTTGTTCAAATCCTTCAAACTTTCTCTAATGTGTTGTATATAACAAAATCCTCTTCTGCAGTTCCCACATGACTCAGTCGTAGTCTATATTTCTTGGAAACTCAGGGTTTAGAAGAGAGACCATGTTTACATAAGGTGCATTGAAATGGAATAATTCTATGGGATAGTGAGTGAATCACTCACTCTATCAGAATGAAGATGGTGATCTAGGAAGGCCTCCGAGT
Source organism: Orientallactaga sibirica (assembly GCA_036365145.1). Lineage (NCBI taxonomy): Eukaryota > Metazoa > Chordata > Mammalia > Rodentia > Dipodidae > Orientallactaga > Orientallactaga sibirica. The sequence continues at coordinate 28,139,738 of JAEOAD010000021.1, read as the reverse complement.
GGAAGGAATGACTGAGCTCTTCTTGAAAAGCCAGGGGATAGGTGACTATTCAGCAGGCTGATGAAGTAGTTTAGGTGGTGATGCTGAGTGAATGATACCCACTTCTGGGAACTGTATGGTTAACTTTGAATGGCTACTAGGGCTGGCCTGGGCTTTGGAAGCCCAGGGCTCCATGAGTTCAACCAGAAACATTGTTGTTGGCCCAAGGCAGTTACCATCACTGCTACTGTGGTCCTCCTGTTTTGTTTCCAGTTTTCTCCTCAACACAAAGGAATTTTGTTTACTACTGAAAAATTCTCCATTAGGGAATCAGTTTAGGACACATTCAGTTATAGGTAGAGACAGTCCCAACGTACTTAACTCCCCCCACCCCAAATCCAGCACTAAGTTCAGTCTGTATTCGGAGCACCTACCCATTCCTTACTGAGGCTGCTGTCTTGCTTGTCATTAAGCCTGCTTACTTTCTGTCTTTGCTGTAATTCTGATTCCCATGCAATAAAACCTACCACATACATTCATTTTTCTTCCACTGGCCTTGTGGTTGTCTCCTGGCTCAGAGGTGGAAATTCTTTGCCACACTGTAGGTAGAATCTGGTTACCTGAGCTCATCAAGAATGGAGCTGCCTCCTCCAGTTTCAATTCAACATGAGGAAACACACAGTTCTGTGGCAGTCTGAGTGATGAGGTGCACATTAAAGTTGGTGATGGGGAAGTACAGCACAGAATATAAGGGATGGCAAGAGAAGAGTCTGGAAAGGAAAACAACCTGAGCACCAATCACACTGGAGAAGAGCTCAGGTTGCTCAGAAAGTGAAGGGAGCTTTCAGACTTAACTTATTCAACAAAAACTCTGTGAAGTCATGACACCGTTATTCAACATCATTAACAATTGTATGGCACAATGCAGGTCAGGCCCCAGCCAGGCCACGTCTTAGAAGAAACCAGGAAGTGGCTTCTGTGGATGTGGCATCCTGCACAAGCCTGGCGTGACAACAGCTACAGCCCCATGCCCAGGAGCAACCTGCTGGGAGATGATCAGCCCAGAGACAGGCTGTCATTGGTCACAAGAAGGGAACCACCCCATACAACAATTGGCTATCCAAACCTTTAAAACCCCCTACACTTCCTTGAATAAATGAGTTTGCAGAAGCTCGCCCTCTGCCTGCTCCCACCCAACTCCTAGAGTCTGTTCGTGACACTGTGCTTCTCACTCCCAACCTGGCAGAGACCCTGCATCCCCTCCTGGGCTGGCCCTAGGTGGGACCCCAACAAACAATTGTTGAAGGTGAGAGCAGAACAGACACCACCACCCATTATCATTAATCATCATTTAATGAATTAGCAACTACAGCATATGTGTGTGTGTGTGTGTGTGTTATATAATATATATTATAAAAATTTATATATATATATATATTTCACTATATTCCTCATCATAATGTTCTCCCTACTAATTTCCATAGACACTGAAGTCAACTGATCAGGGAATACATTTCTGAAAGCATAAGTCCAAATAAACCCTTCTTCTTTTAAAATTGTTACTCTTGGGACTTTAACCAGCATCCATATGATGATTCAGATAATGATGAAGATAGTTTCATGAATGTCTCCTCTGAGCCTCACCTTAACTGTTAGTGTGAGAGTAATAGATCACGCTCTATAATCAAAGGTGCCTCTGAACAAAAGAAATTGAATACAAAGAGGATACAACATGACCTTCATGCACTGTCAGAAGAAGTCCACTAGGATCGATTTTGCTCATCTGCTTTGTAGGGAAGGAACCTTCCCCAGAATCCTCCCCCTCTTCAGCAATTTTCCCTAAGCCATGGCATGCCTATTGGCAGTCTGATTTAGTGTTGGGTTCCTTGTAGCCTCTGGATTTCTACTTTGATAGGTTGTACTTTATCACCATGTCTGCCACCATCACCCTGGAGCTGGTTGTCAGACTAGCAGTAAAGTAAATGCCACTTCCATTGCACATTCTTCTGGGCTCTGGCAGATGTGGAAGAGGTGGCAAGTCTCATGATGGGCAGTCAGTTATCTTCTTACCTTATCAATGTATCCTCACTATCCTCCATTGTCTCTGTCATCTGTAAAATAAAGCAGATTCTCCAACCAAGAGTGAGAATAGTTTGGGTTAAAGAGAGCATGCAAAGTTATTGGAGACATTTTTGGTGTGCAAGACCACTCTTCTTCTCCAGGGAGCAGTGGAAGCTTCTTTCTGAAGTTTGAGTTTCCTGACTATGTGGAATCTGACTGAGTCCTACCTCTTTTTATCTCCTCCTATGATCCATTAAATTATAAGTCTATTCTTGTTCATAAGAGTGAGGTCCTGACAATCAATCCTGAACACTGCTGTATTGGTGACCAGACTTCAGCACTAAGCCTTGGAGGACACTTTCATTCTAAACTGCAAATGTTACAATTCCAAATCAGGATTTGGGGATAAGCTTATTTTAAAATAAACACTCAGTCGATAAAGCATGTGCAGTACATGCATGAGAACATGAATTCAGATTCCTGATTGTTGCCGATGTAAAAAGCTACTTGGCACAGTGGTGCAGACCTGAAAGCCCATTGCAGTGAAGGAAAAAGCAAGAGGATTCCTCTGGCTTCACAACCACCTATTCCATTAGTATTAGTGAGCACTAAGTTCAGTGAGAGACCCTGTCTCATAAATAATGGGAAGAGTGATAGAGAAACGCATTCAATGTCCACCTCTGGCCTGCACACACACACACACACACACACACACACACACACACACACACACACACAATAAATTCAATATAAATCTAAATATTGAAATGATCTATTTCCTTAAGTGGTCCTTCTTAGTTTGCTTAAGTGGCAATTCCTCATTTTCCACAATATATGTCTTTATATTGCATTGTTGTTTGCTTTTAGTCAAAGGCAGTAATTTGGGTTGCAATATCACTCATTTTCTTTTCTGTATTCTATCCCAGTTCCAGGAGAATATTTAAGTCCTGTTTGAAGCATAGCAGCATAATGTGATCACTTTATGTCCTATCAATCCAGTTAGTTGATCAAACATATACTGTCATTGTATTTTGCAAATGAGAAAAAAAGTAAGGCTCAGGATAATTGAAAGGATGAAAAACATAATGGAATTCAGAGCCTACACTTCACCAAAATTCTCACTTTCAAGGCATCAATAGAGGACCATAGGCTCAGGCCTAGCAATGAGACTAACCCTGGTCCTCCATTCCCATAGATTGAGACCACACAGCTCATGCTAAGCCTGATCTAGTATTGTAACGTTAAGCATTGCCCACCTTTTTCTTTTTTTTTTCAGGTTCTCTTGGTAAGTCTGTTATGACTTTCAACAGAAAATAATGAGTCCACACATTTCTTCTCCTCAGAAACCTATTACCCTGTGGGTGACATAACATAATATAGACTTAGAAAGTTCTTTCCACATTTTATTTATTCATATTAAAATATGTCATCACATACTAATAGTAGCTGATCAAGAAAAATGTAATGGCTCAAGCAGCAGTGTCACTGACACTGTAAATAAAATGTATTGGACAGAAACTTGCATGATAATCTGTGGCCTCAGAGTGCACACTTCTTCAGTACACCTTGCAAAAAGTAAAAGAAAACATGCTCAAATCTGTGAAATAAAAAGAAAATGATTCTAAGGGTAAATAAAATTCAGAGCTATCAATGCTTTCATTTTTAAAAAAATCAGTTATTTAAAATGAGCAATACAATGATTCAGCTCAATGTTTTAGAAAAATATGGACACAGTCATGCAATCACAAATAGGTAGTAGCAAATAAATAGTAAATATCAGAGGTTAAAATTAATAAAATAGAGTCTAGAAAAATAATACAAACCATTAATGAGAAAAACTTGGTTTCTTTAATGGATATATAGTTTCATAAACCCATACACAAACTAAAAAAATAAAAGAAGACACAATTAATAAAATCAGAGTGACCAAGCGTGGTGGCACACGCCTTTAATCCTAGCACCTGGGAGGCAGAGGTAGGAGGATTCCATGGGTTCAAGGCCACTCTGAGACTACATAGTGAATTCCTGGTCAGCCTGAGCTAGAGTGAGACCCTACCTGGAAAAACCAAAATAATAATAAAATAATAATAATAATAAAAATAAAATAAAATAAAATAAAATCAGAGGGAAAATACTGACATTACTACAGATAACATTTAACTTCTGAGTATTTTAAACAATATGCATAAAATGTTCTAATAAATTGGAAAATTTTAAAGAGAAAAATAAATTTCTAGATATATATAGCCTAACAAAAATAAATTACAAAAATATGAAATGGATGCCCAAGTCCATTAAGTCAATAAATAATTTTAAAACAATAATAAATGAAATTTTATCATCAAAGAAAAGCCCTCAAGTATATGAACTCACTGAAGCATGCTACAAGATATTAAAGAACTAGCATTAGCACTCCTCAAAATATTTCACAAAAAAAAAAAATAGCTGTGTGTGATGTGCATGCCTTTAATCTCTGCACTTGGGAGAGTGAAGAAAGCAGATCACTGAGTTTAAGAGCATTCTAAGCTAGAGTGAGATGCTTCTTCAAACAACAGAAATGAAGGCACGGTTACAAATCAATATGATGACACTAACATTATCTTAACACTAAAATCAGACAAAAAAGATGTGAAATAAAATGATAGGCTAATTTTCTCAGTGACTCTATATGTTGAAATCTTTATTAAAATGTTTAGACTGAATTTAACAAATTAAATAGATTATATAATACTATTAGGAGAATATATATATATACATACATACATACATACATACATACATACATACATACACACATACAGGAATACAGGATTGGTTTAAAATATGTGTCTTATTTGGGGGGTCTCACAGTTCTCTCCCATCAAGTGCTTGATGTGGTTTTTAACTAATTTCTGATACTGATACAAACCAGAGCCACATGTTTTAGGGTTAGACTTCATCCCACCCTCTCCAGGACTCTTTTTAGCAGATGACCCTCATACTCCTACTGAGGGTTATATCTTTTAGTCTACTATCCAGATCTTACTTTCCGCTAGATAATTTTTTTTTTTCAGAAGGCAGCAAGAACTGAGGGCAATCAAAATCTATCAATGAGACAAGAAAAAATCACTGACACCCTGGCAGGAGATGAACAATCCTTCACAAATCAGAGCCCAGGTGAAGCCACAGATGAGGTGGCAAGATAGGCAAGTCTGACAACTTGTGCCAGGGTGATGGAGAAAGACATTAAGGATGAGGATACGCAAAATATACAAAAGCAGAAATCCAGAACCTGCTGAGAGCTCAACACTAAAGTTGACTTAAAACACATCCACCATGGCTCAGGGGATTTTGTGGAAGATAATGCAGAATGATTGTCAGAGCCACAGGGAAGAAGGAAATAGCCATATTCCTTGTCCCACCTCCAATGTCTGGCTTTTACTCTCACAACTCGTAACCCACAACCCAAAAGTGAATACCTGCAATCACAATGAGGAGGGCCCTTGGTGGAATGGGGGTAGGAGGGAGGGAGGTGATGATACCAACCTATGATGTGCCTATACAAAATTTCTACTCAATAAAAAATATGTATCAAGAGACAATCCATAAAAGTAATTCAGCATATAAATTAAGTAGAATACAATAACCAAATAATCTTTTTAATATATGAATAAAAAGACTTTGACAAAATCCTGCATCACTTCACTAAAAGTCCCAGTCAAAGTAGAAATAGAAGATTTAGACCTAAGCATAATAAAAGTTACATTTGATAGGCATTTAGTAAACACTATACTTAAATAGATAAAACAGAAAGCATTTTCTCTAAAATCTTTAAAGGAGATAAGATTGTCCATTCTCAGTGCTCTTATTCAACACAGTACTTAAAATCTTAATCAGAGAAATACACAGAAAAATAAACGGAAGGGATCTAAATTGGGAATAAAGATGTAAAATTATGCTGACTTCCAGATGACATTACCTTATACATAAAGAATAAAATCTCCAAAAGAGTCGTTTTAGACCTGGTATGCACTTTCACAAAAGTAAGACAATACAAAATCAACTTAAAAAAATAGGTAGCTGTCCTATGAACCAACAACAATCTTGTGAAAAATTGAGTTAGATAAACAATTCTATTCATAATACCTTCCAAAAAAAAGGAAAGAAAACACCACCACAATCAAAGCTAAATTTTCTTGATATAAATTAAATCAATAGAAGTTGTAAATACTATAAAAGTAACTTATATGCATTTATGGAAATATGATAATGACCCCCTTTAGTTTTATAGTTAACATATGGTAATAAAAATAGTGTCTGTTGATTGTTATCCAATATTGTATTCAATGCCACTTTGATCACTCAGTCACATACTCCTAACAAGAAGATATATGGATAGGAAGAAAGGCAGGCAGAAAGGTAAGTGGATGATAGATCATAAATAGTGATAGATAAAATATCTATCATGCAACTTTTGGAAAACGAACCCCTCTATACTATGGTGATAAATTAGCCTCTTTGTGGTATTCTATTAATTAATCTCTTAAGCTCAAAATTCCTCTTCTTTCTATTTTTTTATTGTACATTTTATGGGTTGATGATATCTCAGTTATGGACTAGCCTATCCACTGGTTTAGGAACAGATAAAAAATGACATGGGATCTCTATGAAATGTAGTTTTATTGAGCCATAAAATCATTAAATTATTTTATTTCCAAAAATTAAATATTTACATTGTATACTATTCATAGCAGAACAAACTATACCAGAAAGAACCAAATAACATGTAAAATATTATTGGTTTATGATAACTGTCTCACAGCTTATTAATTCTGCTACCTACTCTGAATAAATCAAGTTCAGACTTTAATGTATTAATTCGCAAATGTTTTGAAGCTCATGAAGTCAAACTGTCAACCCAGCAATGGTCTGAATGTTATTCTAGTCATCAATATTATTTCTTACAATTTTATCCTATTTCAGTGATTTTGCTTCTATAATTAATTTTAACAGCAATTAAATGAATACACCACTATTTATACACATATACTTGTTGTAACTATTAGATATATTTTCAGAGTCATTCTTTCATTACATTTTTGCAGCAACACTATGAGATTGATAGCTTGGTATATTAGATATGTTTTATGGAGGATTAAATGCTACTGTAGAGGTTGCCACATTCATGTATGCAAAATTAGAACTGTAAACTATTTCTGTTGGCCCACAAAGTCAATTTTATTAGCAAATATTCCATGTACTACAACTATATTCATATTTCACAGAACTATATTTCATATCTCAAATAAGTATAAAGTTACAAAATTCATCACAATGAAATATTTCAGTAGTTCTTGGTTGAATCTTTCCCTAGATATTTGCTGATTCTTATATTTCTAGAGCTCTCTTTCTTTCACTTTATCTAAGCTCAGTTGACTGATAAATTTCCTTTCCCATTCAGCTACTAAGAGTTGTGGGTGTGCTTGACTTGAGTTTAGGTATATTTTAAGATACCAAACGTTAAGTTACAGAAGTTCTCAAAGGCTAGGAATCTTCCATGAAGTGCGTGGTTAGAAAAATACTTCATGGTGAAATGATGGTCACAGGCCTATGCATCTTCTTTAGCAAATTCACTCAAAGCCCAGGGACTCTCCTGACAGGCTATCAAAGAACTGCATGCTCTGCGATCTGTGAACCTCATGTGCAATTCCTACAGAGAGCCCTTGTGCTCTAAAATATGAGTACTTCATGGTTCCAGTATCTTTTAATCCATTGGTCGTTTCTTAGTGCCACTAAGATGGTTGTAGTCTGAAAATACTTCCAAAATTCTTCTCATAGGTTTTCTAGTTCTCATGATGTGTCTATTGCTCTCTATGATGACCTGGCCTTCACTCCTTACCATCATTTTAAACAAGAGCTCAGCCTATCTCCTTTGGTACATTTCAGCATTCAGCCCATTTGTTCCTAAGAAGTCCTATGTATTCACTTATTAATAAATACTTTTTTCATTCATTTACAATATTTGAGTCAGCCTTCCAAACATAACTGTAGGGTCTCATCCCCTGAACTATTTTATCTTGGCAAAAGAATAAAAACAGTGGTATACAAACTTGTATGTATTTACATCTTTAAGTAAGACTAATGAGGAATCCCTATTGCCAATTTCATCGAGTCATTAAAGTGAAATATTCTTATTAGTAGCATAATGGATTTAAACTATTTTATTCTTTATGATTTCTTGGTTTGTTTAAAATTAATTATTTTCAAGTAGACAGAAAGAATGTGTGGAAAAGAGAAAGAGGAGGATGGAATGGGTGTGCCAGTGCCTTTTGCTACTGTCACTTTGTCCATCTGGTTCTATGTGGATACTGGGAAATTGAACCCAGGACATCTAGCTTTGAAAGCAAGCTCCTTTAACCACTGAGATATGCCTGCAGCCCCTTTACTGAAGTTTTCATGGCTGATTTTATAAATATGAGTTTTATAATTTTAATGTTTATTACTTGCACATGGTTAGCATATGTTATATTTACCTTCATGTTTCTAGGAAAAAAAAAAAAACAACCAAAAGTAGATGATGGGTTTATAGATTGAAGGGGAAGCTTCATGATGGCATAAAAAAGTGGGAGACTACAGTCTTGTCATCATTCTTACCACAGCAGGTAGAAGAGCACCCAGAGAGTGAGCTGAGCTCTGGATAGTGGGAATCTGGGCTATAATACCCCAAAATTTGCCTTTAATCCCAGCACTTGTGAGACTAAGTTAGGAGGATCACTGTGAGGTCAAGGCTAGTCTAGGCTATATAGTGAGTTACAGGTCAGCATGAGTTAAAGTGAGACCCTACCTCAAAAGACAATTAAATTAAATATACTGTAAATATTACCACTGGGAGTAGACTTAATGTTCACAGATATTTGCACTGATTGGTCTACACATTTTCCCATTTTCAGCCTGAGGTTCTCATTAAAGGGTCAGTTTTGAGTAGACTATAAAATCTCTCTTAATTAAAAAAAATTGTTAAACAACAAAGGCCCTTTCAAGATCACTTTGCCATCCTTTGGTCTTTTCAGAATTTCTCAATTGGACTCTGAATCATTGCTCATAAAAAGAATAGGAAACAACATCATCTCTACAGACAATAATTTTACAAAGAATACTTTTATTTTCAAAAAGATGATTTTAACTAATTTTATAGCATGAGTAATAAGGAGTTAGACAAGTTCACATGAATCATTTTATCTGAATCTGATTTTACAGGACTATTGCTTGAATATTTTTTACATCACAAATTTTGCTAGTAGGGTTAACATTAAGAAATATATTTTATATTAAAACTTAGTATATAGATGGGTTTATATGTAAAATGTAAAGAAGTTCATGAAGCAATAAAAATTCCTTATGGACATAAATGTAAGTGTGCTTTATGAATCCTTAGGTACTTCTTGACCTAGTGAACTTGAGTAATGCACTAATATTTATTCTTTCCAGAGTATGTTTAGGCTATTAGTAACTCTTATCATGGTTTGAACATTCCTTGTTCCTCCCAAGATCATGGGTTGAATATGTTGTTGCTTGCTGGCAGCACTATCTTGGAAAATAGTGAAGAGTTTATGAAATAGGGCTTACCTAGAGAAATTTGGTCACTGGAGTTACTTCTGAAAATTATACCTGCTCTCCGATTCCTTCCTTTTTATATCTGCTTCTTTTTTGCCACAAGCTGAGCATCCTCCTCCCCCACATGCTCCCACCTCTGTGATATTCAACCTCACCCCAGCCCCAAAGTAATGGAGCCAATTGATCACACACTAAATCCTCTGAAACCATAAGCCAAAAATAAATCCTTCTTTCCTTATTTTTTTAATGTCATACCCTTTGTCACTGAGACAAATAAAACTTATATGCACAACTCATGTAAAGATCTTACTATCTACTAATTAGAGCTTATAGCTTGAATAATGACCACTATATGTGTTAGAGTTCTTTAGAGGAACAAAAACAATAGAATATATCATTGTGAAATAATATTTTTTAGGTTATCTTACATTATTGGAGGCTGGAGAAGCCAATAAGGTCTGTCTCCATGCTGGAGATACACAGAACTTAGTGAGTACTCTTAGAAAACGGAAGCCTCAGGACAGGGGGATCAATGATATTATTCAGGCCTGAAGCTGAAGAGTTGGAAGCTTCCTGGAGCATAACTGGTATGAGTCTGTAATAAAGGCTAAAGAGGCTAGAGTCAGATGTCCACTGGTGATGGTAGCAGCAATAGACATACTCACGAAGACTGGTGCTACACGCTCAGCTGGCTTCCTTTCTTTTTCCCCATTTTTATCTCATCCAGGTTTCCAGTACATAGTATGGTGCTGCTTATATTCAGAGTGAGCATTCACAGTCTTTCCCTGCTTCCTGCACTCCCACATGTCAATGCTCTCTGAAAATGTCTTTTTGATATACACAGAAGTATGTTCTACTAACCTCCTAGCCCTGGTGACAACTGATATAAACCATTATTAGTTAACCCCTTGTCAACCTGACATCTAAATGCATCTCCTCATGTGATAGCTGCCTAATAAAGAAAATAACAAGGTCACATATTCACTTAAAATTATGAAACCACCCTGAAAATAGTAAAAAGAAATCAATAATTCCTTCTCAAATAGGGGATAAAATCTTCTTTAGAAGTAACTATTATTCTCTGACATACCAGAACTTAGAAATGATCATGGAGCTTTAACAACACTTAAGTATCTGAAAATAGCTTTATTAAAATGTGTGTTGTTTGATAAAGCAACAGGAGTAAGAAAATAAAGATATCTTCTCATATATTTACCTTCTTAATAGAACAGGAAGGAAACATGACAATTATAATCCTTATTTCTCTGATTGGTTGTATGCCGATGAGGTTTATAACTATTTCTTTTTTTAAAATTTGTATTTATTTGACATAGAGAGAGGGGGAGGGAGAGTGAGAATGTGCACCTAGGGCCTCTAGCCACTGTAAAGGAACTCCAGATGCATGCACCACCATGTGCATCTGGCTTACGTGGGACCTGGATATTTGAACCGGGGTCCTTTGGCTTTGAAGGCAAATGCCTTAACCGCTAAACCATCTCTCCAGTCCTATAACTATTTCTACTATGCATTTTGTATTCGTTCTGTCTTACCATGAACCTCAGTAGGACTTGATTTGTTACTTGGGGGGGGGGGGGTAATGTACTCAATTTTCTGTGTGACCCTTCTTCCTATATCCTTGTACAAATGCCTGATCAAAACAACTCAAGGAAGGTAAGATTTATCTTGGGCTCATGGTTTCCGTATACATAGTGATCCCCTGTGTTGATATCGGGCCCATGGTGAGGAAGAACGGTATGGCAATGGGAACAAGTGGCAGAGGCTTCGCACCTCTTGGGGGCCAGACATCGGGGAAAGGAATAGGAAGTAGTCGCAAATTGCAAAGACATTTCCTCAGTGGACCACTTCCTCGAGCTAGGCTCTGCCTCCAAAAATTGATCCTATCTTCCAAGTACAAACTTCCAGCTGGGAACCAATCATTTCATGCATGGAACTATGGAAACATTTTATACTCAAACTGTTAACACTGTCCTACCACCACTCTCTTACTTTTCAAATGAAATAATGATGGAAGCTTTACATATTCCAGATATTGATAATAGTAATTATTATTAGCATTGGTACTTGATTTTCATATTAGTTATTCTTTTTATTCAGACAATTAATATTTTAACTGTGATCTCACAGTGTTATCAAACAGTAAACTGTTTTGTAACTTTTCAAAATGATGAGTACATCATTTTTTTCTAGCAAACATGTATCCTCAACTGTGAATTTTAAAATATTTGTATTGCATTTTATATTTTAAAGAAATAGTAATCTTGCCAAGAATGTTGGCACATGCATTTAATCTCAGCTCTCTAGAGGATAGAGTTAGGAGGGTCACTGTTGACTTTGAGACCTGCCTGGGACTACAGAATGAGTGCCAGGTCAACATGGGCTGGAGTAAGACCCTACCTCAAAAAAAACAGAGAAAGAGGGCTGGAGAGATGGCCTAGTGGTTAAGGCACATGCCTGTGAATCCTAAGAACACAAATTCGATTCTCCTGGTCCCACGTAAGCCAGGGCACATGGTTGCACATGCATCTGGAGTTCATTTGCAGTGTCTAGAGACTCTGGTGTGTCCATTCTCTCTCTCTATCACTCTCTCTCTGTCTCAAGTAAATAAATAAAAATAAAAAGAGAAAGAAGCAGCAATCTTATTGGCATATAATTGATATAAAGTCAATGACACATATTTAAAGTATGTGATGTCATAGATGTAGGCTTCTGTACATCTGTGTAGCCATTCCACAATCAAGATGATAAAGATCTCCGTCTGTCTCTTCAAATCTTCCCATGTGATGTACATGTACAGGATTTCCTCCAGGACCTTGCTCCTTGTTCTTGTCCCACTATACCCACATAACTGCTAATTTGCTATGTGTTTTGGGTTAGGTTGTACTTGTTAGAATGTTTTCATATAACAGAAAATGTAACGTGTTCTGCTTTCAGCTCAACTCCTTCCACATAACATATTTATTTTGAGATTCAGTCATATTGCTGCCTTTGCCAATATTTTGATCTCTTTAATTGTGTTGCATATTGTATTGCAAAGCTATATTGATGTGTTTGTCCATTCACATTTTGAAAGATATAAGGGTTGTTTTCACTTTATGCATGATAAAATAAAGCTGCAATCAATATTTTATGGAAATCATTGTTTGGTATGGATTCATTATGCTTCTCTTTGCTTAATCTGAGAAGCTGAGTGGCTTGATTATACCTCCAATTTATGATTAGATTTTTAAATAGATTTTGTTGTTTTAAAAAAATGCTTTCCAGGGCTGGAGAGATAGCTTAGTGGTTAAGGTGCTTGCCCAAGAAGTCTAAAGAACCAGGTTTGATTCCCCAGTACTCACATAAGCCAGATGCACAAGGTGGCACATGCATCTGGAGTTGATTTACAGTTGCTGGAGGCCCTGGGACACCCATTCTGTGTATATGCTACTTTCCAAATGGTACTACTTGTATAAATCTAGTATTTCACAATTTTTACCAACAATAACCATGCTCATTTCCTTATATACTTAATAAATAAATATTAATTCTTCCTTTTGATTCCTTCTTATATATTTTTATTTATTTATTTATTTATTATTTAATTAATTTATTTATTTATGAAAGAGAGACACACAGAGAGAGAGGGAGAGAGAGAATGGGCATACAAGAGCCCCCAACCACTGCAAACAATCTCCAGACTCATGTGCTACCTTGTACATCTGATCTAGCTTCTATAGGTTTTGGGGAAACAAATCTGGGTCCTTAGGCTCCCCAAGCAAGCACCTTAACCACTAAGCCATCTCTCCAGTCCATTTCCTTCTTCTTCTTTTTTAAATTGAGACAGGCTCTTACTATATTGCCTAATTTAGCCTAGAAATGTTTAGTCTCACAGTGGCAGAATTACAGGCATATGCCAACATGGCTGTCTATAATATATTCTTTAATATATTTTATTTATTTATTTGAGAGAGATAGAGAAAGATAGAGAGTGCCAGGGCCTCCATCCACTGCAGATGAACTCCAGACGCATGCACCCCCTTGGGCATCTGGCTTATGTGGGTCCTAGGGAATCTATCTGCAGTCCTTTGGCTTTGCAGGCAAATGCCTTCACTGTGAAGCCATCTTCTCCAGCCCTATAATATATTCTTAATTACATTTGTGATTTGTGAAATGTTCATACATGCTTACTTTGTATTGTTTATTCTCTTATTATTGTCTTCATAGAGCAGAACTTTCACATTTCAGTCAGTTGAGTTTAGAGTTTATGTTTTTGACATTGAATGTAAGAAATCTTTACATAATTAAAAGTCACAATGATGTTCATATATGTTTTATTTTATAATTTGTAGTAAGTTATGTGTGGGCTCAAATTTGTTTATATAGATAGATAATAGATTTAGATTGGTAGATGGATACTCTATTGCTCAAAAACTCTTTGTTCTAAAGAGTACCCTTTCTCCACTAAGGTCCCTTACATCTTTGAAAGATGATTTGCATCTGTGTTGAAATATTTTTTTCATGTATGTCTTGCTCTGTTTATAGGCTTTTAATTCTGTCACACTGATATATTTATCTGCTCAGATGACAATGCTATACTGTCTTAAAGATTGCCATAATATTTGAATTTATATGATAAATCTTTATATAACTGTAGAGTTAAGGTTACATTGGTATTTTTCAAATGGGTTTTAGCTATTCTGACTCTTGTATTTCCTGATATGTTTTAAATGTTTGCTATTTTCTATTAAATAACTTTATTGTTTTAAGTGGTATTGTATTACTTATATACTTTGGTCAGGTGTGAATTGGCATATTAAATAACAATAAGTGCTCTAATATTTTTTAAAACATTTTATTTATTTATTGGAGAGAAAGGAGAGAGAAAGAGGCACATAGTGGGTGTGTCAGGGCCTCTATCCATGGCAAACAAACTCCAGATGCATGCACCACCTTGTGCATCTGGCTTATATGGGTCCTGGAGAATTGAACCTGGGTCCTTGGCCTTCACAGGCAAGCACCTTAACCTCTAAGCTATCTCCTCAGCCCAAGTTTTCTAATACCTACCACTAGGAAAGGGAAGTTTTCTCCTAATTTTAGCTTGTGAGTATTTTCATCATGAATAGCTACTGAATCTTGCCAATTATTTTGTCACTGTCTGCTGAGATAGTTATGACATTTTGATTTCCATATGTTTGATTATATTATTTGCTTTTAAAAGTTGATTAGCAGGTTGGGGAGACAGCTCTGTGGTTGAAGTCACTTACTTGCAAAACGTACTGGTTTGCATTTGATTGCACAATATCCACTTAATTGCAGACACACAAAGTGGTGCATTTGGATGGAGTTTCTCTGCAGAGGAATGAGGCCCTCATGTGCTCCTTCTCTCTCTCTTTTTTCTCCCTCTCTCATAAATAAAATATGAATATTTAAGTCGATTAGCTGAAATAATCCATAGGTGTATATGCTATAAAATTAGGGAATTTAAATTGGATTTTCTTTATTGGTTTAAGAAAATGTGTCTTAATGTCTTTATTGGTCATCTTTATACCCTTTGTGATGCAAATTCCATTGCCCATTTTTAATCATATAATATATTCTCTCATATTTCTAATTTTTTACATTGGAAATACAAATCCTATCTGAATATGTTTTACAGATGTACCTTGCCTTTGCCAAATATGGTACTGCCATTTTATTGAATTTTCTGAAAGTGTTTTCATATAAGAAATTTTTAATCTTGATGAAGCTCAGCTTATAATTATTTACATATTGTAGGATATATTTTGTGTCATTGCAAAATCTGTTTTATAACCTTGCATCATGGGTGGATGGATATTTTTTGCTATTTTTTACTGTTATGTTTAAAATTTTTACAACGTCTAGATGAGGTATATTTTGCACTCAGTAGTATATTGAGGTCTCATTAATTTATTTGCCCATAGATATATAATTTAATATCCCTATCACTCTGTCATCATTTTTTTTTTTGGTTTCTTCTTTTGTTTATGTAGGAAGGGAAAGCAGATTCAGTAATATCATTTCAGCTTGCCTAACATAAAAGTCTGGCATTTTACTGACTTTTTAAAACAAATATTTTATATAAAAGATAACAGGTTATACACTTTTGTCCCTTTGCCTCAGTTCCTGTTACCCCAGGGGCTCTCCTAAATGATGAAATGATATTTACTACAAGGCATAAAGGCCTCAGTCATTGTGGTGGGTAGCACTGGTGAGAGGATGGGTGGGGGTGTGTCAAGGTGTTCCTATCCACTTTGTGGCTCTTACAATCTCCCCCTACTCCTTCCCAATGTTCACTGAGCTATGGCATGCCTGTTGGAAGTCTAAACCAGTGTTGAGATCTCTGTAGCCTCTGGATTTCTCCTCTTATGATGCATCTTGCTCTTCTCTATTTTCTCTGCCATCTATAAGATAAAAAAAAGATACTCCAACCAAGAGTGAGAGCAGTTAGGGTAAAAGGGGTATGCAAAGTAATTTGAGAGTTATTTGGTATGCAAGCCCACTCTTCTCTACAGAGCATTGAGGGCTTCTCTCTGAAGTCTATGAGTTTCCTAACCATGTATTCTGACTTGTTTTCCAGTACCAGATATGAATTCTTTCCCACTGAGCAGGCTTCAAATATAATCACACAACAGTTGATTACCCACAGAGGATTGATTCAACTATAGCACAAGTGTGTACTTCTTTTTTTAATTTTTATTTTTTTGATTTTTTGAGGTTGGATCTCACTCTAGCCCAGGCTGACCTGGAATTCACTATGTAGTCTCAGGGTGGCCTTGAATTCATGACGATCCTCCTACCTCTGCTGAGATTAAAGGTGTGTGCCACCACACTCAGCTTTTTAAAAATATTTTAAATTTATTTATTTTATTTATTTGAGAGGTAGATTAAGAAAGAGAGAATGGGTGTTCCAAGGCCTTCAGACACTGCAAATGAACTCAAGATACATGAACCACCTTGGGCATCTGGTATACGTGGGTCCTGGGGAATTGAACCTGGGTCTTTTGGCTTTGCAGGCAAGTGCCTTAACTGTAAAACCATCCCTCCAGCCCACAAGTGTGTACTTCTTGTCCAGATTGTTGGTTTTATAGTCTGCAGGGCTCCCCATTTACTCATGTTGTTGGTGACCATTGTCCTCCAGCAGCTCCAAAAGGGCTCTTCAGCACTGTGAGGGATAGCCAGGAAGGAGCTAGTTATACTTTTAGTTCCAGCATGTTATTATGATGTCCTGTGACCTTAGCCTGCAGTGTCTTCATTAATAGGATCTTACTTTTAAGCTCTGGCAGGTAATCAGTTGTATTGGTAAGGCCTACATTGTTTGGGGGACCTTATGGGTTTTCATAGCCAACAGTTAACTGTGTAAGGTAACCAAATATTGGGCCTGGTATTAACCAGCGTGTCCATGGTTTTAAGGTTAAGCTTTCTCCATCTCCTGTCCGGACTGTGTCCCTACCCCCTTTTATTGATGGTTATGTCTTGTAGAATGTTAGTGAGAATGAGGGTTTCTATGGAACTGATTCATGTTGTCTTGCCTTTAATGTAATTCCCTTCCTAATCTCCCCTGTCCCCTTCCCTTCCAAGCCTCTTCTGTTCCTGACATTTTGTCTTTTCCCTAACCTATCAGGATACTCCTCCTATCCTCTCTTTCTCTCTCCCTATATATATATTTTACTGTACTTTTCTAAATCTATTTTTGTGTCCATATTCCTGGTGCTTACTACTATTTTGACTCATCTCCAATTAATCCCAGTTAAGACTGGCAGATTAGAGAATGCATGTGGCATATGCCTTTCTCAACCTGTGTGACCTCACTTAGCATGATATTTTCCAAGGCTTTCCATTTTTCCTGAGAATTTGATCATCTCATTTTTCCTTACTGCTGAATAGAAGTCCAATGTGTATATATACCACATCTTCATTAACTATTAATTTGTTGATTGGCATCTTGGCTGATTCTAATTCCTAGCTATTGTGAATAAAGGCAGTGATAAAAAATGACTGAGCATGTGTTTCTGTGGTGTGTAGAGTTTTTAGGGTATATACCAAAAAGGGGTATAGCTAGATCTAATGGTACTTCTATTTTCAACTTTTTGAGGAGTTTCCATACTTATTTTCATAGTGGCTGTGCAAATTTTCACTCCTACCAGCCCTGGAAGAAGGTTCCTCTTTCTCCACCATCCAGCCAGAATATGCTGTCATTTAACATTATTTTAAGATTTTATTTTTATTTACTTATTTATTAGAGACATAGAGAGGGAGAGAGAGATAGAGAGAGAGATAAATAGTGAGAATGGACATACCAGGGTCTTCAGCCACTGCAAACGAACTCCAGATGTATGCATCACTATGTGCATCTGGCTTACGTGGGTCCTAGACAATTGAACCGGGGTCCTTAGGCTTCACAGGCATGCACCTTAACCATCTCTCCAGCCCTGTCATTTAACATTTTTGATGGCTGCCATCTGACTGAAGTGAAGTGGATTCCCATAGTCATTTTAATTTGCATTTTTCTGTTGGGTAGCAATGTTGAACATTTCTTTAAGTATTTAAAATCCATTCGTATGTCTTTCTTTGAGCACATTTGCTGAAGTTGCTGTCTTTGTTCCAAAGAGCATTTTTGGCCCCTTTGTCAATGATTAGGTAGCTGTGGTTACTGAAAGTCACTCCTGGATCTTCAATTCTTTTCCATTGATTGATGTGCTCATTTTTATGCCAGTATCATGCTGTTTTTATTACTATGACCTGATAGTATAACTTGAAATCAGGTATGGTGGTACCTCTACAAGTGTTACTTTATATCAGTACATTTTTTGACTATCTGTGGCCTTTTGTTGCCTCCATATGAATTTACAGACTGCTTATTCTAACTCTGTGAAGAATGTTGCTGGGATTTATATTGGAATTTCATTTAATCTGTAACATAATCCACCTTGATCAATTAGGTTTCATTCCAGGGATGCAGTGTTGGTTCAACATGTGGAATTGATAAACATAATACATCACATAAACACACTAAAAGACAGGAACCATATATCATCTCAATAGAAGCAGAAAAAGGCCTTTGATAAAATTCACCATCCATTCATGATGAAAACACTGAAGAAAGTAGCAATGGAGGGAGCACATCCCTAAAGCCTGTTATAATAAATATACTAATTTATACTAAATTGTGGAAAAATTGAAACATTCCCACTAAGGTCTGGAATGAAGCAGGGGTGCCCTCTCTTACTACTGCTTTTTAACATAGTACTTGAAGTCTTAGCTCAAGTAGTAAGACAAGAGAAAGAAATAAAAGGAATGCAAATTGGAAAGATAGTAGTCAAACTTGCCCTTTTTGCAGGTAACATGATTCTATATTTATGAAAACATAAAAACTCCACCAAAAATCTCCTAGATGTGCTAAATGCTTTCAGCAGAGTGGCAGGGTATAAAATCAGTGCACAAAACTCACTATCCTAGATATATATCAATGACAACAATATGGAAAACGAATCAGGGAAACTGCCTCAATTATAGTAGTCACAGAAAGGTCTTAGAATCTCCCTATACTGGCTTTTGGGTGGAAATGGGGCAGACGATTAGCAATTTGGGAATGGAATCCAGAGCCTTGCATGTTGTAGTTATCCATTCTGTCTCTGAACCCTGTGATCAGCACTTCTATAAGCATTGCAAATGATGACAGAAGCTTTTTGTTAGAAGGCAATTGTGCCATACTTTGAAATCATTGGAAGGAATTTTACTTATATTAACTTTTTAAAACTGTTTTAAAATACATTTTGTAACAGAAGTTTCTCTTTCAAAACTGATTTCTACATATGCTTTAATATATAATTTTAACCTTTGGAAATGTGGTTTCTATTTTCACATATTTGCTAGCTAACCATGGTCTTCTTCCTTGTGTCCCTTCTAATGCCCAGCATAGCGATGACCAAGGAAGTCAACTTCTGTGATATTAAATGAAAAAGTGAGGCATTCCTCTCAATTCTTAAGAGACAAAAATGAAAATGATACCTAAAATGTGATGCTAAAAATACAGAAACCCCAAATAATATGTGGAGAATGAACCAAAATGGTTTTCTTTTTACAATGTTGTGTAATTTGTCAGGGTTCAGCTGGTTGGCACTTTGATTTAACCTGGACCTATAATAGAATAGCATATCTAAAGTGTAGAGAAAATCCCCAAAATAAATTACACAGCATTAGAATTGCCACCTTAGCCTTTTAAAATTACTCTTTAATTTATTCTTGCTTTGCTTATATGATGATGGACATGTGGTAATCTGAACAGAAAAGCCACACAGGTCTATAGAGATGATATTCAGCCTCATTGATCACAGATTCCAGGTTTATGGGAAATGGAGAAAATGCTTTATTGTGACATGAGGATCCATTACCAAGTTTAAGCCAGAAAAAAAAGAAATATATGGAAATGGAGAGAAGCTAAAGGAAATGTATATATCTGAATTTATACCTCATTCCAAACAAGATTTAGACATTTCTCATATTAAGACTTCTCTTTCCATTCAGTTGCTCAAAGGGCTGAGGAACATATGCTACTTGTTTAGAGACAACAGCTGCATCTTTTTCATCAGCTCAGATGATTGTGTTTTCAACCCTAGAGATAGTGTTTGACCCACTTTATTATTTCTTCTTAAACTCAGCCTGAATTGCTTTTAGAATTTCTATGGTGCTATATAGAAGATAAATTTTTATATACCAAATTAAATTAGTTCATTTAAAACAGACCTCAAGAAGAATGACAAAGAGATTATTTTAATCATGTATATCTTTTCTGATAATAAAACAGTGATTCAGTAGAATGAATAACTAAGCATATTATATTCATAATAAATATGAGAACTAGTTATATCAACATACTTAATTTTTATTTTTTCTTTGCTTTATTTGAGAGATGAGAGAGAGAGAAAGAGAGAGGGAACGAGAGAGAGAGAGAGACTGTGCACTTGCTTCCGGACCTCCAGCCACTGCAAACGAACTCCAAGTGCATATACAATCTTATGCATCTGGTTTATTATGTGGGTCCAGGGGATTGACCTTGGGCCCTTTGGCTTTGCAGGCAAGTGTCTTAACCTCTAAGCCATCTTTCCAGCCCATTTCTTTTCCTTTTTAATAGTTTCAGACAGTCTTCCTTTGCTGTTTAAAAATATAGAAGTGGGGCTGGAGAGATGGCTTAGGAGTTAAGGCACTTGCCTGCAAAACATGAGGATCCATATTTGATTTCCCAGTACCCACATAAGCCAAATGAACAAAGTGGCACATGCATCTGAAGTTTGTTTGCATTGACTAGAGGTCCAGACATGCCCATTCATTCTCTCTCTCTTTCTCTCTCCCTCCCTCTCACTCAAATAAATAAATATTATTTTTATTTATTTAAGAGTCACAGACAGACAGAGAGAAAGATGCAGAGAGAGAGAGAGAATGGGCGCCCCAGGGCCTCCAGCCACTGCAAACTCTAGATGCATGTGCCCCCTTGTGTATCTGGCTTATGTAGGTACTGGGGAATCGAGCCTCCAACGGGGGTCCTTAGGCTTCAAAGACAAGCACTTAACTGCTAAGCCATCTCTCCAGCCCCAAATAAATAAATAATATTTTAAAATGTTGGAATGTCAGAATTGAATACCTGACATATACAACATTTATAAAATCACATGCTACAAAGTATTATGTATATAAATTTTTCAAGTTTTCTATATTTTTAACCTTTTTGACAGGCAGTATTTTTTCTCCAGGTCCCACGTAAGCCAGGGTACATGGTGGCACATTCTCTCCCTCTAACACTCTCTCTCTGTCTCAAATAAATAAATAAAAATAAAAAGAGAAAGAAATAGCAATCATATTGGCTTATAATTGATATAAAGTCAACGACACATATTTAAAGTACATGATGTTATAGATTTAGGCTTCTGTACATCTGTGTAGCCATTCCTCAATCAAGATGATAAAGATCTCCATCTGTCTCTTCAAGTCTTCTCACTACCTTAGAGATGCTTGCACAACCATGTTTATCGCTACTCTATTAACAATAGCTAGGAAATGGAACCAGCCTAGATGTCCCTCTACAGATGAAGGACATTAAAGATGTGGTACATTTACATAATGGAGTTCTATTTAGCAGTAAAGAAAATGAATTTATAAAATTTTCTGGGAAATGGATGGATCTGGAAAGGATTATACTAAGTGAGGTAACCCAGACTCAGAAAACCAAATGCTGCATCTTCTCTCTCATATGTGGATCCTAGTTACAAATATATAGACTTGTGTGTGAGCTGGAAACAAAAATTTGTAGCAGAGGCCAGTAAGCTAGAAATAGGCTATAAGGGAGAGAGGAGAGGGAAGGACTTAAGGGGATGGTATTGTATATAGGAAAGCAGAAGAACAGATTACAGGCAGGGGAAGGCCTAAGGAGGCCAATGGAAGAAAATGTGTAAAAGAAGGGCCAGGGCAGGGGAGAAGTGTCAATCAAAATTCCAGATATTCTGAATAGGACTGATGTAAACCTACTTTTTTGAATAATGGCACATCCAGAAGCTATAGATTGTTACTAGAAAATTTTCAGTGCCAGGGTGGGATACCTTCCAGTGAGTTTGTTGGCCAGGGAGGTCCCTGATGCCTCCAAAACATTACAGGCTATTGCCAAGGCCCTTGATTTCCCTTGAGAAACAGATGCTAAGACCCTATTGCTGAAGACCTCACTTGCCTGAGTGGCAAGATCACTGAGAAATCAAGCTGGGGCTGAGTAGAAAACCTTCTCCCTGTCAACCAGCCAACTGAAAGCTGGAAAAAGCTGCATAGCATGAAGCCATATGGGAGGCAGAAATCATCAGCAGTGAAAACAATGGACACTGGAAACTTCAAGTTTGGCCAGACAAGCAAATGACTGAATGGGTGCAATAGTGGGGAAACCAACTGCTCTCTAATTGGGCTGAAGGTCCGCTCTATGAGAGGGAATGCATGCATGGTACTGAAAAACCTAATCCAAAGCCTATGGCAGGAGAAGACATGAGCCTTAGGGGTATAAACCCTGCTCTTGTCTGGCTAAATGCATATATTCTTTCCACCAAACTTCCCTGAAAGCTCTACACTTAATGTTCATATTCACATATTAATGCTACTCTCACTTCTGGTTAGAGAAGCTTCTCTTTTCAGATGGTGATGACCACTGCAATGTCCCAAAAGTCAACATAGTGCTGAGAAGAAGGGACGGAGGAGTGTCCAGCAATGAAACATCTCTGTCACACCCTCCAAGGTTCAGGGACCATTGCAGAAGAGGTAGCAGAAATGTAAGAGCCAAAGGAAGGGTATGACTCCTTACAATGCAACTATCCAGACAGAAGTTGGCCTTGATATCCATGACCTCATAATAGGATAAAAAGATGATGACATCAAATTAAAAGAGAGACTAGTGGAGAGAGGGAGGGGATATGGTGGATAGTGGAGTTCTGAAGGGGAACGGGAGAGGGAAATATCATGGTTTATTGTCTGTAAGTATAGAAGTTGTCAATTAAAAATAAAAATAAAAATAAAAATAAAAAAAGAAATATTGCTGCTTTCCAGAACAAGTGCTTTTTGGGGTTTCATTTCATCTCTGATTTTTGTGCTGTCTTTGCCAAGCCATATAGTTGTCCATGAAAAACCAGAAACATTGCTATCATCATGACTGTAGTATCTGCCATTCCCCTTGTAGCTTTACTGCCTGAGCTTGTGCATTGAAGGATGCATTCAGATCAGGCAGAACAGAAGCATACATAATGGGAACAATTTACCTTTTATGTTACTTTCTTCTTTAGGATCTCACAAGAAATGTACAAGACCCTCTCATCCTTATAATATTCCATGGCCTGGCTGACAGATACATTATCCTCAGGTTTACATTTCAGGAAATAATCTGTTCAAGGTCAAGGAAGAAAATGTTTGCCAAAAACCTCTGCTTTTTCATGGCGCAGGTCCATAAGCATGTCCTCTATATTAAATACTATGAGATGACTGCTTGAGTTCAACTGAATAACATTGTGATAAAAAGACACAGGAGGACCTATAATTTACATATTTTAAAGAGCTGGAAATGAACCAGATTATTTTTGCAAGTAATTGTAAAGCCTAACGAGCATACGATTTTTCTGTCAGCCTGCAAAGTTACATTAATTGTTAACATATTTCCAAGTAGTATCAGGTGACTCTTCTTACCATATCCAGTTTCTTTCCTTTTTCTCCAGAGGTAAGATTATTTGCATTTGCCTCTAAGAGAAACAAACAAAATAACCTCGAGCAATGGTTAATGAAAACTATTTTTAATATTGAAGAGATAAGAAGTAACAAAAACAGGATATTTCCTGATAGAACAGACCAGTTTCTAGATTTTCAATGTTATTTGAAAATTTAAAATCCTTGGGCTGGAGAGATGGCTGAGCATTTAAGGCATTTGCCTGCAAAGCCAAAGGACCTCGGTTCAATTCTCCAGGACATATGTAAGCCAAATGCACAATGTGGCACATGTGTTAGGAGTTTGTTTGCAATGGCTGAAGGCCTTGATGTGCCCATTCTCTCTCTCTGTCTCTGTCTCTCTCTCTCTCAAATAAATAAATAAATAAATAATAAATAAAATATTAAAAATAAAATTTAAAATCCTAAATAAGAAAGCAGAATAAGTTATAAAATATTAACACATGTTAATTTATTATTTTAATTTATATGATTATTATTATTTTGTTTTTTTTTAAATATTATTTGAGAGCAACAGGCAGAGAGAAAGAGGCAGATAGATATATAGAGAGAATGGGTGCACCAGGGCCTCCAGCCACTACAAACGAACTCCAGATGCATGCACCACCTTGTACATCTGTTTACATGGGTCCTGGAGAACTGAGCCTTGTACCAGGGTCCATAGTCTTCACAGGCAAGCACTTAACCACTAAACCATCTCTCCAGGCCAATTATTATTATTTTTATTTGTTATGTGCATAGTGTTTATCTAGCCATGTTGTTACCATAGGTAGCCTCCTCCTTGTGCTGCCCCCTCTGAAGGGACCCTCCTCATTGGGGAATGTGGGTCATGCATTGTGGTGGTAGCCATCACCTATGAGGAAGAGGCAATGTCTCTGTGCATAATGTCCCCACTTGAGGCTCTAACAAGTTCTTCCATGAATTTCCCTGAGCCATCTTGGGTTCATTTTAGGTCTAGTTCAATGATGAGGTCTTGGGAGCCTCTGTGTATCTGGATATCTGGTTTAGTAGGAGTTGAGTGTTCTCTGAGTCTATCTCCTTCACCCTTGGGCTAGTGACAGGTTCACCAAGATAGCAGTACTCTTGCTCATTTCCCTCATTACTATATGGTTTCAGCTGGGGCCGGGAGAGTGACATCAGCACCAGATAATGGGATAACCATTATTACTTTAGAGAGAAGTTAATAGATGTAGGCCTTTTGTAGCCCACTATTGGTGTGAGCTTGATATTGGAGAGTGGGCTGGTTTTGTGGATATGGTTCTGACTTGGTTCCCAGTTCCAGCTATGGGTTCAGTTCCACTGAGCAGTTCTGTTAGCCAAATCAAAAGCAGTTGGTTACCCACCATGGCTCTGTGTCACTAATTGCACTTGTGTGAGCATCACGTCAGGTTGTTTGCTGCTGAGTAGCTTAGGCCACAAGATTCTTGGACAGATGTTGGTCATTTTCTCCCAGTCACTCATGTAGCACTTTCTGGCACTACACAAGCTAAGTGTCTGGGGACTGATCTCTTCCAGATTCCAGCCAGGTTGTTCCATGTTCCATACCAACAGCATATGGCATCTTTGGCAGCAGGGTCTTACCATTAACCTCTGATGGGTCATCAAGTACTCTCACAGAAATCTGTCTTCTTTTGGGAAACCTTGTAGGTCTCTCTGATCAACAGCTCACTGTGGATGTCAACTGCATGCTGGTACTGGGATTTACAGGCCAGTGAAAAGGGAAAAGAAGGAAGAAAAAGATAGGTAATATAAAAGAGAATGAGAGAATACAGAGAAGAGGGAGAGAGAGAGAGAGAGAGAAACAGGAGAAGATTGAAATTAGTCTTCATTATACCCTCTTCAGGCCCCGGTGATTCAGGTGTTCCCTGTAAGGACCTGACGAAGGTTCAACTTTTTAGTCTATCTTTCGGCATATCAGATTTTATGAT
The DNA here is from genome assembly GCA_036365145.1 of Orientallactaga sibirica. Taxonomy (NCBI): domain Eukaryota; kingdom Metazoa; phylum Chordata; class Mammalia; order Rodentia; family Dipodidae; genus Orientallactaga; species Orientallactaga sibirica. The sequence continues at coordinate 28,113,918 of JAEOAD010000021.1, read as the reverse complement.
ACCATTTCCATTTGGGTCCAGTTTTGTGTCCCCACTTTACCATCCCCTCCCCTTTTGCCCTCCATATTTACCTGTCCTCCAGATGCTTATTAGGTATGCTAGCATCTCAGGCAGATTCAGGTTAGGAGCCACAGATGAGTGAGACCATGTGATGATTATCTTTCTGTGACTGGGTCAGTTCACTGGGAATAATCTGTTCCAAGTGTGAACATTTTTCTTCAAATTTCATTGTGTCATTTTCCCTTACTGCTGTGGAGAATTCCATCATGTAGATAGATATACCACATCTTGGTTATCCATTCATCTAATGATGGACATCTGGGTTTATTCCAGCTCTTAGCTCTTATGAATTGAGCAGTTATAATCATGTTTGAGCAAATTTCTCTGGACTGAGGCATGGAGCTTTTAGGGTAAATGCCCAGTAAGGAACTAGCATGGCCTGTGGGTTACTATATATTCATCCTTTTCAGGAGTCTTCATATTGATTTCCATAGTGGTTGTACCAGCTTATATTTCCATCAACAGTGAATGCCTGAAAATTTCCTATGTCTTAGTTATGAATAAAAGTTTATGACATGCTATAAGCCTTACAAAAAAAAATCCTGTTTATATACCAACAAATCTGAGACATAGAATTCATCTTATTTTTTTACATGTGTAGGCATACTGAATATGTGAGTGATTTGGTATGTGTAATGTATAGTGTATGCATGTTTATGTGAAGATATGCACCCGCTGTGTGAAAGCTAGAAGACAACATCAGGTGTCCTTCTTCCATTGTGCATCCATTTGTTTCCTTTAGCTGGGTTCTCTAGCTCAACCTGGTGCTGCTATCCATCAATGATCCTCAGGATATCTCTGGTCTCTGAAGCCCTTTCCTGTATACTTTGGTCACAGGCATATATGAACACTTTCAGCTTTTTATGTGTTCTGGGGAGTGAAATTTGGGTAGTCTCCAGCTAGAGAGGTCCTCATGCTGATTTATCACATGCTCTTAACTGCTGATCAGTCTCCTCAGCCAAGAGTTTATCTTCTTAAAGGCATTCCTGAACATTCTTGGATCATAAAAACATATCATATTAGCCGGATGTGGTGGCCCATGCCTTTAATCCCAGGACTAGGGAGGCAGAGGTAGGAGGATCGCCATGAGTTTGAGGCCTCCCTGAGAATACAGAGTGAATTCCAGGTCAGCTTTGGCTAGAGTGAGACCCTACATTGAAAAACAAACAAACAAAAAAATCATATTATATGCGACCTAGAATTTCTTTTTATGTGAGAGTGAGTGAAAGAGAGAGAATTGGCAGACCAGGGCCTCAGTCATTGAAATCAAATTCCAGACTCATGCGCACCCTTGTGTACATGTGTGACCTTGCACATTTGCATAATCTTGGCTTACGTCAGACCTGAAGAGTCCTGAAGCTTCACAGACACATGCCTTAATCACTAAGCCATATCTCCAACCTTAATATTTTTAATATTAACTTGATAAGACATATTCTCTACAAGGCAATATTGCCTCAAAAGAAGTAAATTCACTAATCTAGTTAATTGTGACCATAGATAGACCACTTAAAGATACAAATATTTGTAATCCAAAAATCTCATTAGATTATCACTAAATTTCAAGTGAATCCAGATTGTTTTTACAATTTAAAGGTGATGATAACTTGCATAATACTTTGGACACTATCTTAAATGAGTACAAACCTAACAAATTGGAAAAAATCCATTAAAATATAGGATTATATTTCAGATAGTTCTTCTTATGCATGCATGTGCAAATTTACATTGCAAATAATCTGATTATACTTAGGACTGATCAATGTGTCCTCAGTATGGAGTTTTATCGATGAACTAAAAATGGTATTAGTTGTGTAGCAAATATTGTATGAGGAACTTGATTCAGCATTGCTGACATGATGACTTGGTATCTGTCCTTTAGTTGTTTAGCACATGTATCTCAATTCTGTGTGTGTGTGTGTGTGTGTGTGTGTGTGTGTGTGTGTGTGTGTGTGTTCATATGTGTGCATGTGTAATGAGGGTTAGAACCAAAATATCTCCAGTTTTTAACTCTGATTGCCTTCCCAATTTTGACTGTTTCCCAAAGGTAACACAGTCCATCCATTTCAATTATGAATTCCTTGGAATGGCTCAAACAACCTGTAAAATTATCATTTCCCTGAATTGGCCAAGGACAAGGCAAAGTGGAATGCTCAGAATTCCAGTGATACCACTACCTCATAAGTACCCACTAATCTGTCAGGGAAGTTGCTACTGACCTCTCTGGTCAAACCCTTCTAAGGGTATCCTTGAATAAAACCTGTCTCAGATGTTGAACCTAGCCTTCCCTATTGCTTCATTTTCTGCTTTTCTCCTAAAAATGAGCCCATGTGATATCTTAGGTTTGTCATGTGTCTATGAAGGCTTTCTGCCATGCAGAAATTATTTGAAATTCATTTATGATGTTGACCCTTTTGAGTTTCCATTGGAGAAAGCATGTGGGGAAAAGGACACCTACTTAGGCATGTACTGTGGATTCCTAGAAATTATTTTTTCCTGGAGATCTAGCTCTGGGGAGCAATTAGACCACACCTGTTTTCAAGACTACATTTCCTTAACTTTCTGGAAATAAAGTAATAAGAGAAGTGCATGTGTTTTTCTCACTGTATTTCTTTGTTTTTCTCTTTTCATTTGATAGAATTATCTTCATGCCTGCTGTCAGTTCAGACCCTTTTCTTCTCATTTTACCTAGAGTTACAAGTTCACTATGACATCTAAAAAAAATTCTAATGTAAAGAATCAAAAATGTCTGAACTTCAATCACATGTCTTAAGTTATTTAGCATTTTGAATCTTAGTTTTGTTTGCATAAGTATCATGATATTTCTGTTATGACAAGAATCAAATAATTGCTAGTATGTAGAAATCACAGGCCTGCAAACACACCATGTTTTTTTTTTTTTTTTTCATCCCTTCTACTCACATCAAGGCTGTGCTGTGCCTGTGATTTCTGATTCAAATGCCTATATTTTCTTTCTTTGAGACATTGTATGCATCTCTTTGAAACACATAAGATCCTTAAGGGTTAAAACTATGCTGCCAGACACTTTTACACTGTATCAGTAATGAATTCACTTCTCAACCTTCATGATCAGGAAACCCTAAACCCATGTATGCTTCATTAGATAGGTCATTATGTCATGGGGATAAGGCACACATGATGGACCCATGCTCTTGCAAGAAGAAATGGATCTGTCTCTGTAATGTAAAGATGCAATAATGTGATCCTTTAGAAGCAAAGAGAAAGGCATTCACCAGAATTGGGAAGTTTGGCCATGTTAGCAGCCCTATCTTGGACTTCCAGACATAATGTCTATGAGAACTAAATTTTATTTTTAATCAAAACAGTCTCTGGTATTCTTTCATAGCAGCCTGGACTAAGAATTGAGTAATCTATTAGAAAAGTAAGGAATTGTCCAGTGGATCAATGGTTTAGTATATTCAACAGTTCATTCTGGTTATTGATTTACACCCTGACTAAAATTAGAGGTAATGGTACCACCTTTATTCCCATATTAGTATTAGGTTCTTTCTGTACCTGAAAAGACCAAGTGCTCAGAGGGATTTCAGGGTACATGTGACTTACTCTGTGATAAGTCCTAAGCAGTGAAGACCTGACCATCCCAATGAGTCCATTGCAGGAGCATTTGGAAAAAAGGACAGTGACAGCCAAAAGTGGTGAGACAACCCACCTGAACAGGGCTCATGGAGAGTGGTATTTGGAGAAACAGTAATCTATAATCACTGTGACATGGCATTGACTAGTGTGACATAATTGTCATAATGGCTGGTTCTTCTGTAGGGCAACCCAATCAGCTAAGCTTAACCTATCCTTAAAAGGCACTTAACTCTAAACAGCATATGAGGTGGAGACCTTTCTCATCAAAAAAAATCACTTACTATCACAATGATTGTGTTCTTCTAGCTCTATTTATCCATGGCAGTGCAATCCATCTTAAATATAAGAGACAAAAGGGCAGAGAACAGCTCTCTGTGTTTCTATTTCGTTTATTTAAACCTAATGAACCTGTGTGTCATTAGGTAAAGCTTAAGAGCTGAGACTTGAGCATGCAAAGTGAATGCTGACTTTAAACAAAAGACCTAAAATTCTTCAATTCTGAGCATTATAGTAGCACCAGTGAAAAGAAATTCAAGGAAGACATTTCTTTCAGATAATTTCCAGTGACAAGAAATAGATCAGAGATAGAAAGCACATCTTTCTGTGCTCCCCAGAGAGATGCATAGAGTGATTGTGCAGCACTTCCAGCTGCTGGAAGCAGATTACAAAGCTAAAGGGCTTGGTACAAAACTTGATTTCATTAGAAAGCCTCTGTTTTATTAATCTTGTTGTCTGTTATTGTTTAAGTCGGGATCCACAAAGTGGAAAGGTGGGGAAAAGAAAGCAGTGGAATGGAAAGGGCTTTAAATATGCTCTGTAGTCACCATGGAAACCTCAGACAGCCAATTAGGTACATATTTTTGTGTCTATTTGCTTATGTAGCTTTTCTTGTTTTACTTGACTGGCATTATCTGACATGCATCTGAAATGTGCAACATATATGCCATCTCAGATAAAGTAGTTATATGCTTCAAATGTAATTTAATGTTTTTTTCTTGAAATAATAGATAAGTGCATAATATACGAACAGAAATTGCATTTTCTCTACAGGAAATGCCATGTCAGCTGTACATCTTTCAACTTTCTTGGATACACACTGACCCATGCTTAAGATCTACAATAATCAATAAGAAAAAAAAATCCTCCACTAGAATGCTTGACCTACTAACTGTAAATACTTCTCTAAGATCTTCTGTCCATGAAAGGAAAAAGGCAGAACAACAGTGTCCTATCACTTCACATATCTGCAGATAATGATATAGCTTCTCACCAGGGTCTCCAAAACATCACGGAGGAAAGACTTTCAAATCACATCAGCCTATATTCCTCTCCAGTTCCATTAATTTGGGTAGCTATAACCACATACTAGGAACAAAATTTCCAAGTGATTTTAAAAAAAGTTTTTGGTTTATTTTTATTTATTTATGTGAGAGTGACAGACAGAGAGAGAGAGAAAGAGACAAAGAGAGCAATTGGGCACACCAGGGCCTCCATCCACTGCAAATGAACTCCAGATGTATGCACCACCTTGTGTATCTGGCGTATGTGGGTACTTGGGAATCAAGCCTTAAACTGGGGTCCTTAGGTTTCACAGGCAAATGTTTAACCACTAAGCCATTTCTTCAGCCCCAAGTGATTTTAAAGTTAAAACAAATTAAGAAATATAATTGTGGTGTAAAGCTTATGTGCTGTATATAAAAAAATTTACCTTTCTAATTTTCAATGTGTATAAATCTGATGATGTCATTACTTTAGTTCAGACTTTAGGTTTTCAAGTACATTTAAGTTTTCATAGTGTATGTTTATATTTGTGAATTGGTATCAGGTGAATTTTGAGAATGCTGAGATAGGATCAATGTTTATACTGTCAAATTATAATATGCCAGCACTCGGGAGGCAGAGGTAGGAGGATCACAGTGGGTTCAAGGCCACCCTGAGACTACATAGTGAATTCCAGATTAGCCTGAGATAGAGTGAGACCCTACCTTGAAAAAAAAATATGCCCAGTTCATGAGGCAACAAACTTATATAAAAAGGAAAGGTACTGTTGCAGTCAGGTTCACATTGTTGGCAGAAAATATCTGACCATGAGTAACTCTTGGGAAAAAAAAAAAAAAAAAAAAAGGTTTTATTTGGCTTACAGATCCAAGGGGAAGTTCCATGATGGCAGAGGAAAATGATGGCATGAGCAGAGGGTGGACATCACATCCTGGGAAACATCAGTTAGACAAAAGCAACAGGAGAGTATACCAAATACTGGTAAGAGGAAGCTGACTATAACATCCATGAGCCCGCCCCCAATATACACTGCCTCCAGGAGGATTTAATTCCCAAATTGCCATCATCTGAGGAACTATAATTCAGAACATATAAGATTATTGGGGACACCTGAATCAAACCACCACAGATATGATAATAAGCTTAATTTCCAATAATTTAAATCCATGATTTCACAAGATCAGCTAAGCTTTGTGACATAGATATAGGCCTTGCCAGGAGAGTTGAGGGTCTCAGCTTTACCATATGCACTGTCTCCAAATTTTTCAGATAAAGTTACTATCATAAATAAATCATTGTGGGGCAGGCATGGTGGTCTGTATTAAGTAGGCCAGTCCCATTTACAGACTCTTCCCACCTCCCGGGCCTGAGTTCCTTGGGCAGACAATGTGTGAGTGGGTGCCATGGTCTGGAGTGAGTAGACCAGACCCATTTCCAGGCTACTCCCAACATCTGGGTCTGAGTTTGTTGTGCGGATAGGGTTTCAGCAGGCTCCACAGTTTACAGTGAGTAGGCCACTCCTTCCACCTCCCAGGTCTGAGTTGCCTGCACTGGTCTCTGCTCTGGAGGGCTCTTTGTGATGTAGGCAGGATCCCTGTTCCCTTGCTCCTCCCAGTGTCCTGGTCCTGGTAGGTCCCACTGTGCTCTGCTTGAGGAGACCTGGTTGCTGTGTGAGCTGTGGAATCAAGCCACTAGGTACCAACATCCTTGTTGACCTGAGTCAGTGGGTGAATGGGCCAAATGCCAAAAAAACTTTCTTCTTCCTCAATAAAATAAAGAGTCTTCCTAAAATGGGTAGACGACAATGCAAACAAGCCAACAAAATCCAGAAAACAGAGATCTCCTCCAAGGATGCCTAGTCCTATAGTGGAAGTCTCCAATTAAATCATAGAGAAATCAACAGAAATTCATTCCCAAAAGGAAAACACAAAACCAATGACACCCTGATTAAAAAAAAAATAGCTGAACTTGATGTAAACTATCATATAACCAACGACCATATCAATGAAATTGAATAGAATTGTCTCCTAGAGCGTTCAGCTTTTGACAGTAGGCTTAACCTGATTTGAAGAAAATGTTAGAACCCTCCAAAGAGATATGAATAAGTTGAAGGTAAGTCAAGAAATGGGAGACCTCAACAACTGGTTGATTAAACTTAATGAAAACTTGATCACATGCAAAAATGAGCTACAGGAAGCATCAAGAAAAACAGATCTTGAATTGAAATCATACCTCAAAAGACAGATGGACATTATGCAAAATAATGCGACAGAAAACAAAGATCAAATAGAAATTATAAAAACCTTTCTAGAACCACTCACCAACAGAGTTACTCATGTGGAAGACAGAACTTCTGATCAGGAAGATAAGACAGGTGAAATTGATTGGGAGGCCAATAACTGCTAAGTTCAAAAAAAAAAAAAACAAGTGAACATAATATTAGGGAACTGTGGGACACCCTAAAATGACCAAACATCTGGATCTTTGGTATACCAGAAGGAGGAAAAAATCCAGAGCAGAGGCATAGAGACCATACTCAACAAAATTATTGAAGAAAATTTTCCTGAATCTTGCAAAAGAGAGGCCCATCCAGATAAAGAATCCCAGAGAAGACCAAACAGAAAGGACCAAAGAAGAAACTCTCCAAGACACATCATAGTTAAAACTCTTAACAGCAAAAACAAAGAGTGTTAAAAGCAGCAAGAGAGAAGCAATTCTCAACATAAAAAAGCAATGCTATCAGAATCACATTAGATTTCTCAATGGAAAACCTGAAAGCCAGAAAGTCCTGGAATGGAACACTTCAAAGTCTGAAAAACTATGTCTTCCAACCCAAGCCACTTTAAAAAAACAAACGCGTCCCTCATAATAGATGGTGAAAGAAAAATTTTCCATGAAAAACTCAACTCTATGATTATATGAATACAAAGCTAAACCTACAGAGAGTTCTTAAGGGATTACAGAACAGTCAAACAATCTCCAGAGCCAACAAGATCACAATAACCAAAATAAACCTGGCTAAAAACAGTACATAACACAAGAGAGCACCAAGCCACATAAAACACCTCATCATGGCAGGGATTAATTCAAACTTCAAAGTAATAACCTTAAATATTAATGGTCATAACTCACCCATCAAAAGACACAGATTATCAGGATGGATCAAAAAACTGAACCCTTATATCTGCTGTCTTCAACAAACCCACCTCACCATTAAAAATAGACACCTCCCCAGCATGAAAGTTTGGAATATGATATTCCAAGCAAAGGAAATAAAAAAAACAATATGGTGTTGCTATATTAATATCTGATTAAATAGACTTCAAACCAAAAGTAATCAAAAAGGACAAATAAGTCCACTACCTACTCATCAAGGGAATGATCCAACAGGAGCACATCACAATCATAAATATATGTGTGCCAAACACAGGTGTACCACAGTTTATAAAACAAAATCTACTCGACAACAAAACAGAAATAAACACCAACACCATCAGAGACTTCAGTACTCCAATATCAGCAATTCAATAGGCAGATCATCCAAGCAGAAAATCAACAAGGAAATAATAGAGCTCAACAACATAATAGATCAGCTAGACCCTACAGATTTCAACAGAACTTTCCACCCCAATTCTACAGAATACTAGAAATAGAGTAGATAGTTGTGATGGGTATGGCAAACTATTAAAAAAAAGACTTCATATCAAGGCCTATATTAGGTTTTTATAAATATATTTTTTTACTTATATGCAAAGAGAGGGGAAAGTGAAAGAAAGAGAAAGAAATAAATAAAGAAAGAATCTAAATGGCCACACTAGGACATCTTGATTCTGCAAATGTACTTCAGGTGCAAGGGACAATTTGTGTTTCTGGCTTTACATGCGTACCAGTGCATAGAACCTGGGCCAGCAAGCTTTGCAAGCAAGTGCCTTCATATTCTGAGCCATCTCCTCAGCACCTACTAAAAGATTTCTGTTCACAAATGATTTGATTGTTTTGTAGAAAATATGAACTAATTAACAACACTAAATACACTTTTGTAGCTAGTATAGGATTGCAGCCAAGTTTTAGGACAGATGGTTAGTATTTATTTATTCACTGACTGAGTTTTTGTTTCTTTGATAAACGGCCTCATTTTTTAGTTTAATCTGTCCTGAAATTCATTATGTAGCCCAGGTTGTCCTTGAACTCATGGTAATTCTGTTTCCTCATTCTCTCAAATACTTTTCTCAAAGTGTTGGAAAGATGGCTGAGCAGTTAAGGAGACTGACTACAAAGCAAAAGGACCCAAGTTCTATTCCCCAGTATCCACGTGTAGCAGACAGCTTCAGGTTCGCTGAGATGAACTTCCAGACCAGGCACAGTTATGGAGGAAGGGATATTATTTATTGAAGCTCACAGATCCAGGGGAAGTTCCATAATGGCAGAAGAAGCAGCCTGCTCTTCACAGGGCCAAGCAGAGAGAGCAAAAGCCAACCAGCCACCACAGCACACAGAGCAAAAACTACAGCCAAAAGGTCACACAGCACACTTCAGGAACTCCTGCTAGGCACATTTGCATATCTTTACAATGGAATCTCAAACCCACCATTAACACCTTAAGACCAGCCCCCAGTGACATTGCCTCTAGCAATGTGATTGCAGATGCAAACTATAACTAATAAAATACTGAATATATTGGGGGACATATATTCAAACTACCACACCACGTAAAGTCAGATACACCTGGTGGAGTATGAATCTGGAGTTCGTTTGCAATGGCTAAAGGTCCTAGAGCACCCTTTCTTTCTAAGTGCCTCCCTCCTTCCCTCTCTCTCTCTCATAAATACATACATACATACATACAAACATACATACATACATACTTAAAATATAAATAGTGTTATTACAAATATGAACTACAATGTCTGGCTAGAGACACATGGTTTACATACAAATTCAACTACTTTACTATATGCTATCAATGGATAAAGATAATTTAAAATAAAAAAAATTCACCTGCTACATTTTATATCCCCCCAAAAGAATTTAATACTTCTAAGACTAGTATAAAATATGTGCATGATTTACATGAAGATAGCTGAAAAATAAAATATCTTTTCTGAAATTTAATAAATATAAATAAATCCATAGACTCAGTATGCTCATCAATAAGACAATATTTTCAAGAATTCAGAGTTTCCAAACCAATGAATTTAATGTAAACTGATTGGCTATTTTAGGTGATTATTGAATGTAAATTTATGACTTGATTCTCGTGTTTAAATAGAAAGGGTAAAGTCTATTGAAGAAGAATACAACTTCAAGATTCACTGCAAACGTTCAATAATTAAGGCAATGTGGTATTGGTGAAAGGAGTAAGAGTTCATGACTACCCACACAGACAGCGTTGCTAGTGCAACATACATGACAAAACCAGTCTCAATGAGGAAGGCTTTCTTCCAGCTTACATCTCTGGGTTATAGTCCATCCATGGCAGGGAAGGCATGGTTGCAATTTGAGGGAGTTGTGCCACTTGTAGCACAGTCAGGAAGCAAACAGTGTTCACCATCTCTCTCCTCTTTACAATCCAGAACCTCAGCCCATGGAATAGTACCACCCACAATTACGGTGGCTCTTCCCACCTCAATCAATCTAATCATGAAAGTGCGTCACAGGCATTGCCAGAGCCTAATCTATGTACTGACATGTTATCAACTAATATAAATCATCACAATAATGAATAAGTGCTAGTACATTATTTTAATTTTCAATTTTTATTTATTTATTTGAGAGAAAGAGGAGAGGGGGGGAGAGAAAGAGAGAGAGAATGGGTGTGCCAGGGCCTCCAGCCACTGCAAAAGAACTCCAGATACATACACCACCTTGTGCATCTGGCTTACGTGGGTCCTGCAGAATTGAACCTGGGTCCTTTTGTTTTGCAGGCAATCGCCTTAACCACTAAGGTATCCCTCCAGCCCAGTGCTAACTTTTTAAGCAATTTTCAAGAAATAATTGGATATATACATACTTAAAATTGAACAAAGGCTCAAACCTTTTAATCTTCACAAAAAGTTGAAAATGGACAACAGACCTAAATGTAATATTGAAAACTATAAGCATTAGATCAGGTTAACTTAGGAAAAATTCTAGATGATTTTGTATATAATGAAGATGACTTACAGTCAACAATAAAGGTATAATCATTGAAAGAAATAACAAATATGGTGAACTTCATTACAGTTAAAAACTTCCTTCTGCTCTCAAAAAATTACCTCACAAGAATGATAACAATAGGCAGAGAATGGGGGAAATATTTTCAAAACTCTATATTTTATAGAACTATTATCCAAAGTTAATTTTTTTTTAAATTTTAACAACAAGGTTACAAGCAACATTATTTAGTCAAAGACTTGAGCTGATACATCCCTAAAGAAGTTGTACAAATGGCAAGTAAGCATGCAAAAAGATGTCCCACATCAGCTGTCACGGGAAAAATACAAACTAAAGTAGCTAGTTCCTACTATGAACCCATCACAATGGTGGCAATCCAGAACTGACATCACCAAACGCTGACCACGGCACTGATCATGACAAAGTAGCATCACTGGTGAAAATGCAGTGGTGCAGCCATATTGGTAGGTAGTTTGAGAGCTTCCTATGCAAGTCAAAATAGAGTTAGGGAGATGACAGATGACTAGTTGTTAAACTGCTTGCCACGTAAGTGTGAGCTCCTGTTTGAACCTCGGTACCCACAGAAAAGGTAGGCCATGGTGACAAATCCCTATAATCCCTGCACTAGGGATAAAAAATAAATATATAAATAAGTAAATAATAAAAATTTTAAAAATAGTTTTTGGGTGCTTGATAGCCAGCCAATCTTGCTCAATCAGTAGCCTACATGTTCAATGAGAGACCATGTCTCAAAAAAAAAAAAATAAATAAGGTCAAATAGAAGGGGGAAAGCTTACAAAGCCAAAGGACCACACTTTGATTCCTCAGGACCCACGTAAGCCAGATGCACAAGGTGGCATAGGTGGCATATGTGTCTGGAGTTGGTATGTTAGTGACTGGAGGCCCTGGCCTTCCATTCTCTCTCTCTCTCTCTCTGCCTCTATCTCTCTCAATAAAAATAAATAAAAAAATAAAAAAGAGAATAAAAGATACTTGGATTTTAAAATCCAAAATAGCACATGAAAAGTTAGAAAGAATGATTGTGTGGAAGAAATTGAAGGTAGAAACAAAATCAATTTATGAAAAGAATTTTCTAAATTGTTTGTATTTTTATTTCTATATAAACTAGATTATATATATATATATATATATATATATATATATATATATATATATATATATATATATATAAAAGATGTGTGTATTTCTAAATTACACAGAATAATTTATTCTATAAAATTCCATTCTTATTAACAGTGATAAAAAAGATATTGTTCAGTTATTGACTATTGTGTACATGTATATAATGCATTTTGATAATAATCCCCTCCCAATACCTTCTCCTGACACTTCTCCCAGCCTCCCTTTCACCAAACTGCTTCTTCTTTACAACTAGTTCCAGTTCTACTTTGAGCTCTTCTCTCTCTCTCTCTGTATATATATAGTTGTTGTTGTGAGGTTATGAGTGTAATGACCACATGCTATCCAGAAGGCAGAATTCTTTTGCACTTTTCATCATTATCTAGCTCTTAAATTCTTTCCTCCACTCTTCCACAATGTTCTCTGAGCCTTAGAGGAGATGAAACAGATATCTCACTTAGCAATGAGCACTCAACGTTCACTTATTCTCAAGCACTTGATGAGTTTTTATTCTGTCTTTGGCCAAAGAGAGAGGCAGCATGAATCTATGGGTATCAACACAAACATTTATGGAACACTTCATGAATTTGCTTGTCTTCCTTGTGATGAGGTCATGGTAATCTCTATCATTCCAATTTTAGTATGTGTGCTGCTGACGAAAACACTGCTATTTCTTACCTTCTTTAGAAAAGTCTGTCAGAAATAAGTGTTATATGGAAAAGTTAGTTGTTGAGAGAACACTAGTTTTTGAAATCTAGTGTTCAAAAAGAGTGAGGGTTTTTTCATTTCTGGAATCATGTGCCTATATATTTTGCACATAACTGGAAATCAATAAGAATTATTATTAAAATATCAATACTTGAGTTTGCATATACTATGGATACATACCTAAAGAGAGCATCTTGGCCACCTATTGCAGTAGAACTAGACCTTTGCTTTCTATGGACAGAGATCTGAAGACCATTGTAAAGGTGAAGCAGTAAGTGGGGAGGGGTCTGTAAGAATCCCACCTGGAGCTTCACAGACATGCACCTGCTTTCCTCCCACCTGAGTTGGTGCATCAGAACACCCAGAGTTTGGAAGGATGATTGTAGTTTGAAAATAAACTCACCCTAATAATTCTAATGAGCTCCTTGTTAGGATAGAACAGTGGACTCTGGCCCACTTCAGCTGTGTGGGAGGGTGAAGGCAAATACTTCCTGTGCACAATGCTTTCTGTTCCCTAGGTTCCATTAAGGCATCATTCTGTGATCACAATGATCTGAACCTCCAGGGAGGACATTGCATTTACTTTCTTTTTTTTCTGTTTATTCTCCTGGCCTTTCTGGGCAATGCATATAATGGCACCTGGGGCAGGGGAGGTGGTATGGAGGACAATTTGTACGGTCATTGTTATTGACAAAGGTGGCTCTTATCGTGTTTGTCAGGAGGTACTTGTGTCCTCCTAGATAAACAGATATACTTGGTGCAGCACTGCAGATACTATCCTGGTAAGCAAAAGGCTAAGGTACAGTTTATATCTATTGCTATATGATGAGGTAAGCCTGTATCATGGCTTTCGGAAAGAACGATTTTACTGTTTCTATAACTCATCCCTACATCTGCTTTCTAGTGATGGGATTTATATACATGAACTCAAATGATTACTTTTTAATGTCTGAAAGAAGATATACCAATTTTGATACATGCTTTTCTCTGCACATTAAGCTTAAATATATCTTTTTTTTTTTTGCAAATGAGCAAGAAAAGTGATTGTTTTGAAAAGAAATAATAAAACAACAAAAATAAAATTATCTTTTGTCTCCTTCCAGGGAAATAATTTCTGGTTAACTTTAACAGGAAACTTTTAATGAAATGACAGGGACAGAATATAAAGGTCTGCCCACCATGCATTGCAGGACAGGCAGAATAGTTAGGATGTGAAGACCAGGCAATGTAAGAGTTCCCAGGGAAACAAAGGAAGCAGAGGTTCCTCTTAGCAGCTCTTGGGGATGGAGGACAAGGCTTGACAAGTATGGTTGTTCAATTCAGATGTCCCTCATAAGATCCTGTGTTCTAAGTGCTTGATCTCCAGCTGATGGTAATTTGGGAGATGGAGCTTTGCTGCAGGAATGTGTTGCTGAGTGTTCATCTCAATGATTTATTAACCCAACGACCAAGTCTTAGTTTGGCAAACTCTTCTGCTACTGTTGTCCATCTGATGTTATCAAGGAATTGATTTCCAGCCTCTGCTTATGCCATATTTCTCCCTGGCATCATGGAATTTCCCATCGAGACTGTATGCCAAAATATACTATTTCTTCCCACAAGCCACATTTGTTCAGGTGCTTTGTGCCAGTAATGTGAAGGTAACTGTGACAAGGAAAGTAATAACTGACATATGCTGAAATTTACTGGCAATACAAAATTTCTATCACTTCAAGAGAAGTTGGGAATTTAGAGGTGAAGTGGACAGAGAAAATATAAGAAATGGATTCTTCCATAGCAAAAAAAAAAAAAAAAAAAAAAAAAGGAGAAACAATGTGTGAGAATAATTTATACAGCAACCAGTATTATAGGAGTATTAAGTGAGAGACAAGGTAATGGAAAGAAAGGGATGACCAACAAGATGGATAAAAAGTAAATAGTCAATAAACCCATATTTATAGAGAAACAAATTTAGGAATTTTTATAATTTGTTACAAATTTACAATAATAAGATTTAGGGAGACTACAGCCTAACATTAATCAGCCTAATATTCATGAGTAAGAAAATCAAGGTAGTATCAAACACTTAAAAAGTGCTACATATTTTATATATAATATCTTAGTCTATCAAAATCCATTAAATAATTTACCTTACTTTAAAAATGGAAACTAAAGAATATATAAAGACCAGAACTAGGAATGCATCTAAAGGTCATTTCTCAATTAAAGATGAATAAAGTACATTCAAATATAGGAATTATATTTATATGAAAGTCACTGATAAAATAATGGAATGAAATTTTTTTAGAATAAAGGTCATTTACCACTTCAGAACTCCTGGATTATGATAAGTGTTCAGGAACAGTTGTAAGCTGGTCATATCCCGTGTATTTATTTTACTTCTTAAGAAGTATGAATATTGTTTTATATTTTTAGCTTCTTGCAATCCTTTTTCCATTACTACAATAGTAATCATATATCATACATTTAAAAGACACAAGAAGAAAACTTTCATAATCCAGAAATGACTCCAAGAAGCTCCTACTTAAACTTATGAACCTTGTAATCAAACAGAAAGCTATACGAATATCAAAATACTGAGAGTCAGCATCCTTGGGTTCTAATCTTCTCTTCTGGGCTACATACCTGTGAGAAAATCACATAATCACCCCAATATTAGACTTTGATTGAATGAAGGAAATCATGGTCTGGTTTTATTCCATAAAATTGAAGCAATCAAAACAGTATTTATCTAAGAGACCTTGCAGAATCTAAGTATGATAAGACAACTCCACAATGACCTCGGAGGAAATGTTCTGTGCTTAGTCCTTCTGTATACTTCTCACCACTATTACAAAGTCCAGGACACACCATGGACACTTATCACCCTACCTCTGTGTGGTCGTAAGGACTGGCATTAGATCAGATCACTCACCTTCTGTCATAATATCCAGTGCTCAGTTCTAACAAAGGGATCCAAAGTGTTTTTGGACAAATTCTCCCACTTACAAACTGACACTTCTAATGGAATCTGAAAAATTAACACCTATTTTGTCTTTAGGGTGTGGAAAGTAAATCTTGTGGACAAAAGTC
This sequence comes from Orientallactaga sibirica, assembly GCA_036365145.1. Classification (NCBI taxonomy): domain Eukaryota; kingdom Metazoa; phylum Chordata; class Mammalia; order Rodentia; family Dipodidae; genus Orientallactaga; species Orientallactaga sibirica. The sequence goes on along the minus strand of JAEOAD010000021.1, from coordinate 28,097,889 downwards.
TATCATTGTGGGGCATTTCATTCTGTTACTAATAACACAGATTGGTGAGTGCAATGTAGGATGTTCATGTAAATGAGTGCAGAGAGGTATTCAGTGAGGGAGGAATAACACAATGCCAAAGGGACACTAAAATTGGAAATGATGCTTCTAGACAGTGTTAACTTGAAATTTTTCATGGAGAAAAGTATTCACTAGAGGCTTAAAATTCCATACTAATAAAACTAATATCAAAATAATTGATCACGGGACTAGAAAGATAGGTTAGTGGTTAAAGATGCTTGCTTGCAAAGCCTGGCAGTCCAGGTTTGATTTCACAGGACCCACATAAAGGCACAGGCACAAAGTGGCACATGTGTCTGGGGTTTGTTTGCAGTGGCAAGAGACCCTGGTGTGCCTATTTTTTTCTCTCTCTTTCTCTCTCTCATTATTTCTCTTTTCATCTGTCTCTCTGTTTGCAAATAAATTAAAAAATATATATTTTAGAAAAGTATTTGTCAATATTTACTATGATCCAAAATAAACACCCCTAAAAGTACTTGACAAATAAGTGAGAAGGAAAGAATATAATTGCTATATTTTACTATTTACTTATGTATTTGAATTGTCAAATCTAAAGCATTTAATGAATGACTCCACTATTCTATAGATGAAATTTGAGAAAATAATTTAAAAACTTAATCATGGTATATTGTTTATCTGTATGGGTATTGTCAATAAAAATGTTTATTCATTTTAGATCAGAATAGTAGTGTCTTTGGAAATGGATCAGCAGATGGAACCACTTGTATTCAATATGAGGATCTGAGTTTGAGCCCAGCACTCAGACTGAATGCCTATACTGGCTGCACATGCCTATAACCCCAACATTGAGGAGGGGTAGAGAGAGGAAGATTGATGGGGCTCCCTGTTTGTCCAGTCTAATAAATGAATTGAGAGCTCCAGATTTAGTGAGACACTCTGTCTAAGAGAAACAAGGTAGAAGAGCAATAGGGGAGGACACTCAAGATCTTCTTTTGTGTCCTGCATGTGTACACATAGAGCATGCACATATGTACACACATATGCATACACCATACACAAACATACACACTCTAAATTGGAGTAGTTACTAATTTGTTTCTTGGTAAAGAAGCAAATATACTTTCAAAATATATTTATATAAATTAAATATGTAAAATACACATTTATATATCTGCCTTCATATTTTCCCAAAATTTTGGGAATTAAGGTTATTTCTCCTTATGGGATATCAAATATCCCCTTGAAAACCTTCAGAGAAGTTTTATTCTGACCCTTTGTAATTTTGTGAACACCTTTATTCACTGTAAGCAGTACAATACTTGTGTTGATGTGCCAACTTTGTAGGCATTAAAGCATACTTGATACAACTACTAACATCTTGTCTTTTCCCTCAAGAACCCCAAATTTAAAAGACACATTCCTATAAAATCAAAAATATTTGTATCATTTCCTGTAACTTCATGTCTAAGGAATATTAATGCCCTTAATGAGACTATTAAGTAGTTAACTTGACCCTCAATGTCACCTACAATGGTGCTGCCACCTCCACACTACTGCCTTTCTGCAGACACTTTCCGCTGCACTTTAAACATGGTGTGGGGTAGCTTTGTGGCAGTCCATACTACACTTGCCTTAAGGTGCCTTCTTTTTTTTTTTTTTTTTTTTTTTTTTTGATTAATCCACTCTTCTGAGATGCTGGCTATCTAACATAAACACATAAATGCATACCCCAGCCCGTCTAATAAAGGCTGTATTTTTGCTTGTAGAAAGATTATTATTCCTCATTGTTGGAACAAAACACCCCATCAAAAGTAGGTGGTGGGAGAAAGGGGTTTATTTCAGCTTATAGTCTCCATGGGACGCTTCCTCTTCATGGGGAAAGCAAGGCGTGTGCAAGAAAGTCCTATATCTGGGTGAAAGTAGACTAAGTACTAGGCTTGAAGATAGTGTAATGAATCTCAATGTCTGTCTCAAGACCCTCAGTAACACACCTCCTACATCAAGCCTCCACTTCCCAAATTGCCACTAGCTGTGGATCAACTTCCAGGCTCAGTCACAAACAGATGAGGTTATGTGGAGTAGGTACTGTCCATTAAAACTCCCACAACTCATATACTACAACCCCATGGGGATTACCTGCAACCCCACTGAGAACTGTCACCAACAGAATGGGAGCAGGATGAGGGAAAACAGGGTACCAACACATGATGTATCCATACGAAACACCCTATTAATAATAATAATAATAAATAATAAATCATGATAATAATAATGAACATAAAAACACTTTCACAATACCCATAGGATGTCTTTTAATGGAGGGGAATGGTGATGCCTAAAGAAGCTTAGGTCTGACTAGTTCCTTAGGGTTCTGGGATTGTGCCAAGTTGTCTGATGCTGAGACCTTGGGAGCTTAGGTCAATCGCATTTTGTTAAGAGTAAGAAACATTTCCTACTCAGAAATTGAAGTTGAGTTCATATGAGAAACTTAGATGCTGCTATGTAGACTGTTGCCGTACTGGTGACAGATGGTGCAGCCTGGTTTTACTGGGTGTACAATGCTTAAATCTGGAGCTTAAGGCAATTTATCATGCTTCTCCTATAAATTCACAGGTTTTAGGGAATTACAATATGTTAATTATGTTAACTCACTATTTGTCATTCTTTAGGATACCATGTAATACAAAATATAACAAATACTGAAAAATATTCAAATATTGGAAATACATACCTGTCATTTCTTGTTAATCTACCTTTAAAAATGCTCTGAACACCTCTATGATCAGATCAATGCCTTTGCCTTGGATGCTTTTCCAAGGGACAGCATTGTTTCCCTCCTTCTGTTTCCTCTTTGGTCATTTATTTTCCCTGGAATTTTAATATTTATAAATTATTTCCCATTACAGCTTACAAAAACTTCAAAATAGTACTCTCAGATAGGATCTTTTAAATTTAATTTTTAATTTATTTACTTTAATTTCACATTCATGTGGGTGCCTTTGATAGCCACCTCCCTATCCTCCCCCCAAAGGACCCTCCTCATTGGGGAATGTGGGTCATGCATTGTGGGGGTAGCCATCAGTTATGGGGAAGAGGCAATGTCTCTGTGCATAATGACCCAAGCTGTGGCTCTACCAATCTTTCTGCCCCCTCTTCCTCAAATTTCCTGAACCATGTTGAGTACATTTTAGCTCTACTTCAGTGATGAGGTCTTGGGAGCCTCTGTGTCTCTGGATATCTGGTTTAGTAGGAGTTGAGTGTTCTCTGTGTTTATCTCCTTCAGTCTTGTGCTGGTGTCAGGTTCACTGAGAAAGCTGCACTGATCTTTTTTACAATGTAAATGCTGAAGTTCTTCTAGGTATAAGGTCAAAATAAAGATACTGTAGGATTTATTACATTTTCCCTAAAAAGATGCAGCTACTGAGGATGGTTTCCCTCAAATAGCTGATCATCACTCATTTTCTTGTTTTGATCCTAGAGTTGTTAAAGAGTTGAAAGCCCCACACTTTGACATTCCTCGGGGAAGAGGTCGTATACCCTATCATACATGTCATAAGCTATAACTCCTTTGATTATGTTTAAGCTGCCTGTGTTCATAATAGTACAACTTCCTTGATGCATTTCTCCTGACTAAAGTGCACTCATGCACACACCTACACACACACACACACACACACACACACACGTGATATATCAAGAGGAACTTCCTAGAGGATTTATAATATCTTTTCACTTTTATGTATTACTAAAATTTGGCATTTCCCTTTTCTATGTATCTTAGTTTTCTTCTCCAAATTGTTCAGTTGCTTTTTCTCTTGGTTAGAAGTTATTTTCTCAAGTTTTTCTGTCTACTGATATTTCTGAGCTGTTTTGTCTCTCTGTTGTAACTTCACATCCAACAGTGGTGACAGTGAGACAAATTCCAACTTGTGATCATCTGTGAATTCCATTAGTGTGGTGATATTTGCACCCTCTCTTAGCCTACTGATGAAGGTGCTGGGTACATGGAATAATGCTTAAATTGTTTATTTTAATTCCATAACCAAAATTGTCATGAGTAATGAAATATTTTCTTCCTCATTCAATGTTCGTTATTTTTAAAAATTTATTTAATTTTATATTCATGTTGGTGCCTCAGGTAGCCTCCTCCCGGACCTCCTCCGTCTGAAGGGACCCTTCTCATTGGGGAATGTGGGTCGTGCATTATGGGGGTAGCCAATAGTTATGGGGAAGAGGAAAGGTCTCTGTGCATAATGACCCAACTTGTGGCTCTAACACTCTTTCTGCCCCCTCTTCTGTGAATTTCCCTGAGCCATGTTGGGTTCATTTTAGTTCTACTTCAGTGATGAGGTCCTGGAAGCCTCTGTGTCTCTGGATATCTGGCTTAGTAGGAGTTGAGTGTTCTCTGTGTTTATCTCTTTTAGCCTTGTTCTGGTATCGGGTTTACCAAGAAAGCTGCACTCTTGCCCATTTCCCCCATTACTCTATGGTTTCACCTGGGGCCCTGGTGAGGTGCTATAGGCTGATCCTCCCTTCAGGTTTGTCGTCTGTAATTGTTTGCATTGCTACATTATATTTGTTGACATGGTGTTTAAATTTCTTGGGGTTTTCTTTGTTTGTTTGTTCCTTTTTTTTTTTTTTTTTTTTTGTTGTTGTTTTGTTTTGTGTTTCAAGGTAGGGTCTCACTCTAGCCCAGGCTGTCCTGGAATTCACTATGTATTCTCAGGGTGGCCTTGTACTCACAGTTGATCCTTCTACCTCTGCCTCCTGAGTGCTGGGATTAAAGGTGTGCACCACCATGCCCAGCTTTAAATTTCATTGGAATGGCAAAGACAGACACAACTTCATGGTACTTGTGAAACCAGGATAGATGGAAGTATGCTTGTAGTTCACTGGTATTTTGAAACTTTGTGACTTGTGCCATTTCATTCCTTAATAACACATTTGATCCTTTTTTTTTTTTTTTTTGCAATTGCTAAATTCCTTTCTACCTTCATTGTTCAGTCCCATTGTCCCAAATAAGTATTCTACTTGTTTTCCAGTTTCCCCTATATTTCAATTATCATTCCATTACCATACTGGTCATGTAATAGATTGCCTCTTATATTTACATATCTCTCATCACACCGTGTTATGAACATCTGGAGGGCAGAAATATTGTCATATTTGTCTTTATCCCTTGGTGGTTCAGAATATTGTAGGCATTAAGTAAATGTTTATTGACTGAATGAGCAAATTAGTAACCTGCTTATAGAGATAACAATGGAGATCATAATTTGAATAAATCACCTTTTTAATAAACAATTTATAACAGAGTGGTACTCCTTCAACTTGGTTGTATTCACTTATACTTTATTAAAATATTCTAAGCTATTTTATCTCTGTTTATGGTTTCAGTACTTTTAATTACTCATAAAAAGCTAATTGTGTTTTTTTCCCCTTTTTTTACTAGTTATGTATATAGTGTATATATAGTCATGATGGTACCATTGTTAGCTTTCTCCCTGTCCTCCCCCCATGGGTAATGTGTATCTTGCCTCATGGGGGTAGCTATTACTTATGCAGGAGAGGCAATGACTCTATGCATAATGACCCAACTCATGGCTCTAACAATCTTTCTGCCCCATCTTCCATGAATTTCCCTGAGCCATGTTGAGTTCATTTTAGGTATATTTCAGTGACGAGGTTTTGTGAATCTCTTTGTCTCTGGATATCTGATTTGGTAGGGGTTGAGAGTTCTTTGTGTCTATGTCTGTCGTCCTTGTGCTGGTACCATGTTCACCAATAAAGCAGCACTCTTGCTTATTTCCCCCATAACTCTATGGCTTCAGCTAGTGTCCTGGTGAGGTGCGATGGACCAATTCCCTCCTCAGGTTCTGTGTCCATCTGAAAAAGAGAAGCAGATTCTCCAATGGAGAGTGAGGTCAATGCAAGATACATGGATAACCATTATTATTTTGGAGAGAATTTAATAGGTGTTGGCCCTCTTATATCCCACTATTGGTGGGAGCTTGATATTGGAGAGAGGGCTCGATTTTGGATATGGTTCTGACATGTTTACCATTTCTAGTTATGCGTTCTGTTCCACTGAGCAGATCCATTAGCCAAATCAAGAGCAGTTGGTAACACAATATGGGTGTGTACCACTATTGCACTTGTGTGAGCATTGCATCAGGTTGTTTGCTGCTGAGTAGCTTAGACCACAATTTGCTTAGACAGATGTTGGTCATTTTCCCCCAGTCACTTATGTAGTATCTTCTGACACTAGACAAGCTAACTGGGGACTGACTCTCCTCCAGATTCCAGCCAGGTCACTCCATGTTCCATCCCAACAGCATATAGTGTCTTCATCAGTAGGGCCTTACCATTGACCTTTGGTGGGTCATCAAGTACTCAGACAGAAATCTGTCTTCTTTTGAGAAACCTTGTAGGTCTCACTGATCAACAGCTCATGTTAGATGTTAACCACATGCTAGTACTGGGAGTAACAGGTCAGTGCCAAGGGAAAAGAAGGAAGAAAAATATAGGTAATATGAAAGAGAACAAAAGAAGAGGAAGAAGAGGGTGTGATACAGAAAGAAACAGGAGAACATTGAGGTTAGTTTTCATCATACCCTCTCCAGGCCTCTGTGATTCTGGTGTTCTCCTTAAGCAATTGATGCAGGTTTGGCCTTTTAGTATGTCTTTCAGGATATAGGATTTTATGGTACCATTTCCATTTGGATCCAGTTTTCCCCCCCCCTTGCCCTGCCCTCCCACCCCACCATCCCTATTGTCCAGTCCTCGGGATGTTTATTAGCTGTGTCACCATCTCAGGAAAATACAGATTAGGAGCCACAGGTGAGTGAGGCCATGCAATTGTTATCTTTCTGTAATTGGGTGAGTTCGCGGAGAATGATCTGTTCCAAGTTTGACCATTTTTCTTCAAATTGCTTTTTGTCACTTTTCCTTACTGCTGTGTAGAATTCCATTGTGTAGATATACCACATCTTAGTTATCCATTCATCTAATGATGGACATCTGGGTTGATTACAGCTCTTAGCTATTGTGAATTGAGCAGCTATAAACATGGTTGAGCAAATATCTCTGAACTGAGGCATGGAGCTTTTAGGATAAATGCCCAGTAAGGGGATAACTGGGTCTGTTGGTAACTCTATAGTCATCCTTTTTAGGAGTCTCCATATTGCTTTCCATAGTGGTTGCAGCATCTTACATTCCCACCAACAGTGAATGAGGGTTCCTATTTCTCCACACCCTCACCAGCATTTGTTGTCATTAGATGTTTTAATGTTTGCTATCCTTACTGGGGTAGGGTGGAATCTCATTAGCTGTTTTAATTTGCATTTCCCTGATGATTAGGGATGTTGAACATTTTCTAAAGTGTGTGTTTGACATTTGTATTTCTTCCTTTGAGAACTCCCTGGGCAGTTCTCTACCCCATTTTTTGAGTGGGTTGTTTGGCTTTTTTTTTTTTTTTTGTTGTTTTGTTTTTTTGAGGTAGGGTCTCACTCTGGTCCAGGCTGACCTGGAATTAACTATGTAGTCTCAGGGTGGCCTCAAACTCACGGCGATCCTCCTACCTCTGCCTCCCGAGTGCTGGGATTAAAGGCGTGCGCCACCACGCCCGGCTCTTGTTTGGCTTTTTTATTGTTTAGGTTTTTGATTTCTTTGTAGATTTTAGAAATTAGGCCTCTGTCTGATGTGTATCTGGCAAAAATTTTCTCCCATTCTGTGGGTAATCTACTGGCTCTGCTTATTATATGTTTGTTGGTGAAAAAGCTTTTCAGCTTCATGAGATCCCAATGGTTGAGTGATTGTTTAATTTCCTAACAACTGGGGTTTTGTTCAGGAAGTCTTTTCCCACTCCTGTATCATGAAAAGTTCCTCCTACCTTTTCTTCCAGTAGTAGCAGTGTTTCTGGTCTTATATTGAGGTCTTTGATCCACTTGGACTTGATTTTTATGCATGGCGAAATGTGTGGAATAAGTTTCGTTTTCCTGCATATGGTTATACAGTTTGTCCAGCACCATTTGTTAAAGATGCATTTTTTTCTAGTCTACATTGTTAGGGCCTTTGTCAAATATCAAGTAGCTCTAAATACTTGACCCAAAGTCTGGGTCCTCGATTCTGTTCCATTTTTCTATAATCTGTTTTTATGCCAGTACCATGTTGTTTTTATTACTTTGGCTTTGTAGTATAGCTTAAGATGAGGTAAAAATTGTTATATTTAGAAAATCATTGCAATGAAGGTTTAGTAATTTAATTTAAACCCACTGAGTGAAAACTCAAGGAACAGGATACATATAATATCTCTAAACAGCCACATTCAGGTCTCAAGTATCACCTCCTCCAGAGCCCCATTCCCAAGATAACACTATGAGAAAGTGGTAGAATCTTTCTTTTTAAGTGGTAGAATCTTCAAGAAGAGGGGTCAATTACTCTTTTAGACACTGAGCCCACCCCTTCAATTGGGATTGTGGCAACCTATTGCTTGCTCTTCTTCTTGCTCTGCTGCTTGACTATGAAGTGAGCAGTTTTTCTCTGCTTTGTGCTCTCTCTACATTGACATCTGGACCCCTTTCACATATAATAGATGCTCCTGATTATAGGTTGAAACCTCTAAAGCTGTAAGCAAAATACATATAGTGACATTTTATATATATACATTATATATATATATATATATATATATATATATATATATACACATGTATATGTATGTATGTATATATACACAATTATATATAAGCATATATAACTACATATGACAGAAAACTAACCAAATCCCACATCTTAATATGTGTTAATGTATAATTTTTTTTTGCCTCAACCACTAATAGAGTACTAGAACTTATCCAGAGAAAAATGAAATAAATCCCATTTAATGATACATTCTACCAGACCCAGAATTGAAACTCTATGAATATTTTGAAATACAAAAGTCAGGTGTCTATTCTAGGTTTAAGGACTTTAGAGGGGTATGATAACTAAAATGACACTAATGACTCCTGGATCAGAAGAACATATGCAAGTTAAATTTAATTAGCTTAATTAAATTTAATATGGACTCTAAATCAGATTATAATTAATCAATATAAAAGTTTTTAGGTGATAATATGATATCATAGTTATAAAAGAGAATATCCTTGGATTAAGAGACAATGGCTCAGCCAAGTTAGAGCAAAGACATGTATGTATATGAACACAGAGGGTGTGTTTATGGACAGGATGTAAATATGGCAAAAATTAACATATGAATTTTGGTAAAATCTACAAAAGCATAATTATATTATTATTACACATTTTGCATAGGCTTAATTTTTTCTAAATACAAGCTCCAGAGAAATAAAAAAATCAAAATGGCAAATTGTGGGGCTAGAGAGAGAATTCAGCAGCTAAAGGCACTTGACTCAAAGCCTGACTGCCTGGGTTCAATTCCCCATAACCCATATAAAACCAAATGTTCAAAGTGGCCCAGGAAATTTGCACAGGCATATGGAGTTCACTTGCAGTGGCAAGAGTTCCTGTTGTTGGCCATTCTCTCTCTATTTCTCTCTCTCCTCTTTTCTCTTTCTATATTCTATCTATCTCTCTTACTGCTTGCAAATAAATGAATTTTATATTTATATATATAATATATATATATATATATATTTGTTTCAAAAAGCACACTATAGTACCTGTTAAAATATTATTTTTATTATTTTAATCTCTCTCTCTTTCTCTCTCTCTCCATATATATATATATATATATATATATATAACTTTTAAGTTTAGGAATATAAAACAAATGTCAAGAAACTGAGCCATCTCAGCATACTTCTTAATTCTATAATCTGTTTAGACTCCAATCAAATAGATTAATATCCACGATAGAAAATGGACTTGCAATCATATGAATGTATTGCTATTTATTTGACCTACATATTTCACCCTGTATTTTCTACTACAAATTAAAATATGTTTAGTATAAAATGCTTGCTACTGTGCATTAGGAGATTTGGAAAGGTGTTTTAACAGAAAGGAATAAGAAATAATTTTGTCCAATAAAAAAAAATCCACAATCTACATGGGTATAACTGACATCCCCAACAATGAGGGTTCCTTCAGAGGGTGGAGGACAGGGAGGAGTCTAAGGATGGTACAAACATGTGCTGTTTACACACTGAGTATGTACATAACTAATAAAGAAAAAAACTTAAAAAAAAGATTATATATATATATATATGGAGAGAGAGACAGAGAGAGAAAGAGAGAGAGAGAGGGAGAGGAAAACAGATAGAGATGGGCTCATCAGCAGCCTCAGCTGCTGCAAACGAAATCCAGATGCTTGTGCCCCCTTGTGGTCAAGTTCGGCATTGCACCCTTGCCTCACTTTGCATCTGGCTAAACGTGAGACCTGTAGATTGGAACCAGCATTCTCAGGCTTAGGAGGCAGATGCCTTAACTGCTAAGCCATCTCTCCAGCCCTAGTTCATTTATTTTTTAATTTTAATTTTAGTATACAGAAGTTTTTTTTTTAAATTTATTTATTTTTATTTTTGGAGAGAGACACAGAGAGAGACAGACAGAGAGAGAGAGGGAGACAGATAGTGATGGGCAAGCCAGCAGTCTCTCAGCTGCTGTGAAAGAAATCTAGATGTGTGCGCCCCTTGTGGGCAAGTGTGGCCTTGCCCCCTTGCGTCTCTTTGTATCTGGCTAAACGTGGGACCTGGAGATCGGAACTGGGTTCTTAGACTTAGCAGGCAGGTGCCTTAACCACTAAGCCATCTCTCCAGCCCTATAAAGAAGTTTTATGTCTAAAATTATACAGAGTTATTATGGAATTTTCAAACACAATTTGTTGTACATGATTCCTCCCTCAATCTTTCTTTTTACATGTTACATGTGCCATTTTGCCCATTTTCCAACCCTTAATTTGTCATCTCTTATTGCACTGTCTTTGTCACTATTCTAGCATTTTTGACTTAACTCACATTTTTCCTTTTATATACATTTGCATAAATATTGTTTCAGTCAGAATAGCTATCCACAAGAAAACCTCAAGAGAGTATATGGAAAGGGAAACCTATAGTTGTGTTGATGGTAGAACAAATTCATACAGCTGTTATGTAAATTAGCATGAGGGTTTATATAGAGTGTGAAGGTGTATTTGAGGCATTGTTACCCCTATAGAGACTTACTGGTACATTCATGACCCCACAGTGAATACCAATAACCCCACTGAAGAGGGTCCTTAGTGGAATGGGGTGTGAGACACAGAGAAAAGTAATATAATTTGATGGGACCAATATGCAACATTTTCATATAGTAAAGTTCTCATTTAAAAAAAGTAGAATTACCATGTTACCCAGCCTAAAAACTCCTGCGAATATGGCAAAGAACTTCATATTCTACCACATAGATATTTGCATATCCATGTTTATTACTATTGTCTTCACAATAGCCAGAATATTGAATCAACCTATATCATCAGATGAATGAATAATGAAAATATGGTACCTATACACAACAGAGTCTTACTCCATTGAAATTTATTTTATATATATATATATATATATATATATATATATATATATATATATATTTTGGTTTTTTGAGGTAGGGTTTCACTCTGGTCCAGGCTGACCTGGAATTAATTATGTAGTCTCAGGGTGGCCTCAAACTCTCAGCGATCCTCCTACCTCTGCCTCCCAAGTGCTGGGATTAAAGGCCTGCACCACCATGCCCGGCTCCATTGAAATTTAGACAAATGAAATTTTGTCCTGAAAAGAATTATATTAAGTAAGGTGACCCAAATTCAAAAAGCCCAAAGCACATGTTCTGTCTCATATGAGTTCTCAGGTCATAAAAGCTAAGTAAATGCTTATTTCAAAATGCAAATTGGCATTGTTTTACATGTCAGGTGCATTTATGTGGGAAAATAATAGGAATTACTAATATGCATTACTCTAAATTAGACACCATTATGATATGCTAGGGTCAGAGGTTTGGGTAATTTTTACTTAAATTCTCAATTTTAAGACTCACAGATGAAATATTATTGATATTTATCATCATGACATCTTTACTGAGGAATGTGAGGACTATTAGTTAATAATACCAAATTGATGGATGCTTTAAAAGGGGCACATAATTTAATTCATACCATTAATTTATACCCTTCTCAAGCACCATGAAGACCTAAAATTTAGAATCTACATTAACACTGTGTGGTCTCAGCTATAAAAACCAATGATGAATTTGCAGAAAAAGAAATCAAGGGAAACATACCATTACCACAGAAGAAAATCAAATGAGACACTACATGATAAAAAGAACCTTCCATGCTCCTGGTTTGGCAGGTTATTTAAAAAATGCCTATCCTACTGAACATAATGTACAGATTCAACACAATTCCAACAGAAATTTAGTGACTTTGTTCACAGAGCTAGAAGAAATAATCCAGGCATTCCTATGGAAATACAAAAGACCATAAACAGCCAAAGCATCTTCAATAGAAATAACATAGGGAAAGTATCACAAAAGTTGATCTCAAATCATACTTTAGGGCAATAGTGATAAAGATAGGAAAGTACTGACATTAAACAGAAATGGACAATAGGACAGAATAGAGATCTCAGAAGTAAATCCAAACTGATTACCACAAAACTTCAGTAGAAAAGACAGTTTATTCAACAAATGATTCTGGAAAAAATCTATATAGACCTGCAAGAAAATAAAATTAGGTCCACATCTCTCTTCCTAAACAAACATTAATTTAAAATGGATAAAATCATCAGCCTCAAACCTGAAACACAGAAAGTGACAGAGGAAAAATAAGAACACTCTCCAGGATGTAGGATTGGCAAGAATTTTCTGAAAAGGACTGCAATAATATGGGCAATAGCCTCAAGAATTTAAAAAAAAAAAAAAGGGACCACACAAAATTTTAAAGTTTTACATGCAACAGAAACCATAAACAAAAGAAATAGATAGCCTAAAGAATGTAAGAAAATCTTTGATACCTATACTTCTGACACATGGTTAGTAGCCAGAGTTTATGAACTGCAAAAATTAAACATCAAAGAAATTTACCAATCACAAAGTACACAAATTAAATGAACAAAATTCAAGAAAGAAACCCAATGGCCAACAAGTACTTTAAAAATGTTCAACATGGGGCTGAAGCAATGTCTCAGTGGTTAAAATTCTTCCCTTCAAAGCCCAATGACCCAAGTTCAATTGACCAGTACCCATGTAAGCCAGATGCACAAAGTGGTGCATGCCTCTGCAGTTAGTGTGCAGTGGCTGGAGGCCCTGACACACCTATTATCTGTCTCTCTATGTCTGTCTGTCTGTCTGTCTATACATGCAAATAAATAAATAAAAATATTTTAAAAAAAGTCAACATACATAGCTATAAGAGAAATACAAAGCAAAATAACTATGAGATATCATCTTGCCCCATGGAGAATGGCTGTCATCAATAAAACAGAATGTAAACCCTGGCAAGGATGTGGGAAAAGAAGAACCTTCATTCACTCTTGGTGTAAATGCAAGCTAGTACAGCCATTGTGGAAATTAGTGTGGGTGGTTCACAAACAAGTTATAAATACATCTCCCATATGACCTAGCTATACCACTGTTGGACATATGCCCTAAGGTCTCCACACTCTACTACTTGCACATCCATGTGTATTGCTACTCCATTTAAAGTATCTAAGAACTGGAATCATGTCCACTGAACAGGTTTGACAATGAAAATGGATAGACAAAATGGAATTGGAGAGATTCAAAAATTAAATCATGAAGTTTGCAAGAAATGGAGTTTGACTCAAACTGCCAAAAACTCCAAAATGCATGTTATCTCTGATATGAAGATCTTAACGTTATATATTATATATAAATAAATACCATTATATTTACACACACACACACACACACACACATCATTACCACAGAAAAATCAAAGAGGAAACTACATGCTGAAAAACACTATTAAATTTAAAAGTAGAATGATAACCAAAAGTGAATATAAAGAGATGAGCTGGAAAAGTGGGGAGAGAAAGGCAAAAGGATACATGTGATACAGGGGAGAGAGGACTTGGGGGAAAAAGAAACAGGAAGGATAAAAGTAAAACATACATATACTTGAGGGCTAGAGAGATGGCTTAATGGTAAAAAGTGCTTGCCTGTGAAGCCTAAGGACCCAGGTTCAATTCTCCAGGTCCAATGTGAGCCAGGATGCACAAGGTGGTGCATGCGTCTTGACTTCATTTGCAGTGGCTAGAGGCCTTGGAGAGCCTATTCTTTCTCTCTTTCTCTGTGTTTCAAATATTTGAAAATGCAAGAGTGAATGATACCTAACTCTACACCAACTTTCAAAAATAGTGGCACAAGCATCTGTTGTTCATTATCAAGTGGTAAGCTTCCTTGGCACACCACACATGCACATACCCAGACAGGTGCAAACACATACTTTTTAAAAACACAAGTCATGGAAATAGGATGGGACTCTAATGAAGAAATGAAGAGTTTGTGGTAGGGAAAAAAGGTTGTGAAAGGGTAAATGAGCTAGTGTATTTTATATTTTGAAACTTTAATACAATGAATTGTATTAAAGTTTCAAAATATAAAATAATAGCATATTTTAAAAGAACCTGTGTGGTCTAAGAAGTGAAAACACATCTTGAGATCAAACCATTTCAGATACTTCTTAGAGGAGGAACACCAGCAGAATGATTAAAAGACATGGCACGCAGCTTTTCCTATGATGTTGCCTTCATTTTTCTGACTGTTTTCTCCTCACTAATTAAAACAAGATCCTAACTCATTTGCTGCCAGAATACTGAAATTTGTTTTAATCAGGTATGAAGAGACAGAGAGACACAGAAATTATATCATGAAAGTAGATTTTTTTGTTTAGCTTTCTTCTAGCTCATAGATCCCTCAATATAGGAGTCATAGCACGTGTTGCTGGGTGACAAGAGAGCTGCAGTGTCAGTCAAGGGCAATGAGGTAGAATAGAGGCAAGGGCCGATGGAGTGGTTTCCTTGGGAAGGAAGTAGTTGGGTGGGATTTTCAGTGACTCTGATGTAGAGGCTTTCCCTAATTTTCTGGTCTTAGATCATTAATGCAAACATATAGTGACTCAGAGTACAAAAGCCTGTGAGAATGAACATCTGTCCTGCTGGCCCAAACTACTTCCTTGAGCAACACTCCACCTCTGTCAGGTTTTACAACTTCCAAGCAACACCCCTAGTTGAGGACCAAGTGATAAAAAGGCATGGCGACATTTCATTTTCAAAGAGCTGCACTATCCTTTCCTTTTATAAGAAAATAGTAAGGCTTCCTAAAATGAAGTCACATTTTGACTTTATAAAAATACTGTTACTCCTTAATGAACAAAAGATGTAATGATAAAATATGATGTCATTAAGTGGTGTTACTTATGATTTCTGTGTTCCAAAGCAGATTTTTAAAAATATCATTCATTTTCCTGGAGAGATGACAAGTCATTAATTCCTTGATATCACTTAATATGACTGTTTAATGTACACAATCATTTTATATATAAGGGTTACATGAATATCATTTGTAGGTAACCAGCTGGGTGGTGTGTTATGAAGAAAGAGGACATGAATTCAGAGGTTATGTATAAGACCTCATTATGCTATGTTAGAATTAAAACCCTGTGGGAATAGATGAAAATGGCTTGGTAAAATAACATCTATATGATAATAGTTAACAATTTAGCTAACTAAAATATATACAGAATGATTGCATGATGAGGCCTAAAGGACTCAAAAGTCCTGTATACTCTGATCATTATGCTGGCCAAGTAAAATTGGACTAAGATTTTCCCCAAGGCACATCACTCTGGCCACTCCAAAATGAGTTTAAATGAGGCTTATTCTTTCTACTATGTTCTTAATTCTAGAGGTAAAGTACAATTTGATTTAGAAAATCAGTACTGGCAGAACTTTAATATATATGGAATTAAATTTGAAAAAGTCATGAAGTAAACAAGGATCACTTTTTAGATAACTGTGATTTATAGGTATCCTGTGTTGTTTCAGAATCATTTTTCCTTTTATTTGTGTTTCTTCATTTGTTGTGTTTTGTAGACAGCATATGAGGTCACAGTGGGTCAAGAGCTTTATAGATGATTTTATTTTAAACTCGACAATAGTACAATAAACAGAAGTTGAACTCATAAGTGAATTCATAATTGTAGGCCTATTTCATGCATACTGACTACAGAGATGTATCTTAGGATATTGCATCAGACATTGAATCTGAAGCACACATCTTACATAGATATTTTCTTTCTCTTCTCCCTTTAATTTTTCTTTCCCATCTTCATTTTCCAACAACATTCTGAGAATTAGTGTCCCTTGCTTAGGTATGCTGATTTATAATAGTATAGCTAGTTGCAACAAATTTTGTTGTAATTTAATATGCACTGTTGTTGTGTTAAGTCATGTATTACACAGTAACATGAAACCCCTGTAATAAAGAAACTTGGTTACATTTTATTTTTTTCTATTTGGCATTAAAAAATAATATTTGATCAATTTAGGATCTTGTATTAGTTCACATGGCTTGAAAATTTGTAAATGAGTTTAACACTAAAATTTATCTGTCTCATTCCAAAGTTAATTACCTCTGTTTGTCAGCCTTTCTCATTTTTTGTGAATTATTATGAAGTTCAGGTATTTGAACTTTTATTAGAGGATTCCCACAAATTCTACTGTTTGATCATATAAAAATATCATAGAATCTGAAAATAAATTCAATATTCCATTTGAGTGCTAAAATGTGTTCTATATACTAAAAATATTACCCAAATCATTTTTGAAGAACTCTTCTTTGATGTCTGCAATGCTATTGTGAAGCCCTTAAGAGATGGACACAATTGTAATTCATATTTAAAGTGATAAAGCTTCACACGTTAAGCCCTTTTAAAATTATTCTGGACCCTCACTATACTCATAGAACACTTGATTAAGCTTAAAGTTATGAACTAAATGCATACCAGGGGTCTAAACACTAGTATCCAGACTCAACCAACTCAATTAAGTAATGCATAGAAACATACTTTAATTTGATCATATTCACATCCTGGTATTCTCTTCTATCCCTTGTCCCCTACCCTCAGTTCACAGAGAACCCTCTTCTTCTTTCTAGATAGTCCGTTTTGTTTTCTCTATCCTTTTGTCCTTCTGCATTCTCCATGTTAAAATACTGATGAGCTCATCAGTCCAGGTTTTGTGGGAGTATTGGTAACCATCATGGTAACTTCTGGGGTCATGAATGGACCAGTGGGTCATATTGGGAGGACAGTGCCCCAGTGTACTCATAACCACCCTTGGGATCTAACATTCTTTCTACCCCCTCTTCCACAGTGTTCCCTGAGCCTTGGAAGCTGTGAATGATATCTCACTTAGCATTGACCTCACCACAGCCTCTGCTTTTCTGCTTTGTTGTGTTTTGGGTCTTCTCAATGTCTGCTGCTTTCTCAACAGAGAAGACCCTAGTGAGTATTTTTTAAATATTTTATTTATTTATTTGAGAGAGATGCAGATAGAGAGAGAATGAGCATGCCAGGGCCTCCAACCACTGCAAATGAACTCCAGAGCCATGTGCCACCTTATGTATCTGTATTATGTGGGTACTGGGAAATAAAATCTGGATACTTACATTTTGCAGGCAATGTCCTTAACCACTAAGCAATCTTTCCAGCTCTCTAATGACTATTTCTTAGTGTGGATTCCTTCTAGGAGCATTTTAAAAACCTAACTAATAATTCTGGAGATGAAGTTCTCCATTAACCATCTCAGTTCACCTTCCTGATCATCTTATAATCAAGAATGTTGTTAATTTTTGTTGAAAACAAAAACATTATTATTTTACAACGGACATATGATTCAAACAGCACGGACCACACTTCTTTTTTTAATTTTTTATTTATTTTTTTTATTTATTTATTTATTTGACACAGAGAGAGGGAGAGAACCTCTAGCCACTGCAAAGGAACTCCGGAGGCATGCACCCCCTTGTGCATCTGGCTAACGTGGGTGCTGGGGAATCGATCCTGGGTCCTTTGGCTCTGTTCGCAAATGCCTTAATCACTAAGCCATCCCTCCAGCCCAATGACCACATTTCTTAAGGAATAAGTGAAATGAGAGCCTGGTTAACAACATGAATAATATTTGTTACTCCATGTCTTTGTCTTGGCTCTGTAAGAGGTGAACAGCTACAGAATAGCCACCCAACCAGCTGTGATATGGCACTGAGCTCTGTCTACACAACAACTAGTTCCCTAGGTGCTTTTATGTACCTTTTAAGGCAGCTGCCTCTTAGGTTATGCCATGCACAGAAGAGAGAAGTGCGAATTAAATAAAAATCCATTTGCATCCAAACTTAGACCACCTTTTGCCTTTCAGCTGCATTCACCAGGGCTGCTTGAGATCTTGTACACAGTTTAGCAAGTTCCACTTTCTATGCTTTGCAAAGCAAAAAGAGGGTAATAATTGCAGACATTTTCTGTATGGCAGCTTTCCTAAATGATATAAACCTTAAACAAAATAAGGTAAATCCTAGGTAGTATTTCCATTTTACAGAGGAAATGTTCAGACAGTGAAGTAAATAGGATTCAATGTTATGGTGCTCATCCTGCACACACTGCATCTATGGACAATCATCATAATTACAGTATTTCACGGGATAGTTTTACAGAATTTTTCTGACAATAAGTGACATTTCCAAAAAATACTGATGCATGAATCTCCTCACTGTAACAATTAAGCATTTCATATAAAATGTGACTTTTGATATAGGATGCTAAATATTATCCTCATTAATACCTTGGTTTTATTAATTTTATATTGATAAAGTGACCTTATGTGACACAGGTTGATGTTGATTTTTAAGTGAGTAAAAGCAAGACAAAAATCATAAAAAAATAAAATTAAAAGTGGCATATGTCTAAATTATTTCTTCTATTAAAACAATATCAAAACTTCTTTTTACAAAAGAAAAACAAACTTAAAGCAGATGCCCAAATTTTGTTTTTGTTATGATTTGATGAATTTTGTTATCTTATTCAGCCAGAGATATTTAGTCTTGTTTGTTACTGCCCATTAATTTTGCTACAGAAAAGAAAAAGCCTGAAATCATCATCAAGATAAAACTGTTTCACTTGGGCCATGAGCAGCTCTTTCCTGACTTTCTATAGCATTGCACAGAAGAAGGGTATGGACTCAGTAAGCTCTCAAGGCTTGTTTTGAGCATAAACATATATACTAAGCATATGTATTAAAAGTAAGATTTATAACTAATATACATTAATTATAATTCATATATCAGGAACAGCTAGGAATGAATTCATTACAGTGTGGTCTTCCTAAGCTTCCATGATTTTGCTGTTGCTTGGTTTTGGCAAAGGGCATGTGGTTGCCAACTTTAATTTGTCCTCAGTTGAGTTTCATAAGTTCAGGTGAATCGGATAGATAGGAAAATGCAAATATGACAACAATAGATAGCTGATTCCCTGACCGGAGATGAACCACCCCACACACAACAGCCAGAGCACAGGTAAATCCACAGAGGAACTAGCTAGATGACGAAGGGTGCTGCTTACATGGTGAGCCTGATAACCAGGGGCAGGGTAATGCACACAGACACTGAGGATACTCAAAACCGTATCAAAGCAGACATCCAGAAGCTGCTGAAAACTCAGTACTAAAGGAGAATTAAAGCACACCCACCAAGGCAAGGAAGTTTGTAGGAGAGAGGGTGGAAAGAATATGTGAGCCACAGGGTGGGAAGGAGTATTCAGAGACACAGACTTCCCCAGAATGACAAACTGCTACTCTCACAGCTCATAACCTACAACTCCATGGTGAATACCAGTGATCTCATTAAGGAGGACCCTCAGTGGAATGGGGACAGGGAGAAGGAAAAAGATAGTACCAACATATGATGTGTCCATACAATGTTTCTCTTAATAAAAAGAAAGACAAAGAGAGAATTTGTTCACAAAATATGCAGTATTTGGTTACATGACCCAGGAGTTATTTATAAAAGATTTTCATGAAATATTAATTTTCACCTACTTTTACATGCAGTATTTAAATTATATATACAAAAAAAAAAAACTCTATATGGTAGTGCGTGCCTATAATCCTAGCACATCAGAAGTAAAAATAGGCAGAATAAGTGTTCTAGGTTATCCTCAGCAAAATGGTGAGTTCAAAGCTAGACTCAGCAACTGTACATCCTGTCTCCAAAACAAACAAAAAGTAAAACTATATTGAGAATTTTGACTAAAGAGACAGTGCTAACATAAATATATCATGCTTTGATTCTTTCTTTATGAATCTGTCTAGCACCTGAGGGTGCATCTAGTCTATTGCTGAAGCTATTATATTTGTAATTTGCCAGATATCTTAATATTGTTTGAACACATCCAATAGCCTAAATACAACTATATTATTATAATTACAATGATTGGCATTTCTACTCACAAAGAGCTTTGAATCCATAATGTACTAAATAGAACAAATGTGTAAATTCCCCATGCAATTTTGTCAGGAACAATGCATGACCTAAAAACTAGGGTTTATTCAGTTTGTCACAGTAAATGGATCCGAGCAAATCAGAATTTTCAAAGCATGAATGTAACCAATTTGAGCCTACCCATACTGATTTAGAAAAGTCAGCTCAATTATTTCCAGGCATTTAGACATTTTTTGAATAAGAGACCATTTGGTTATTTAAGAATATCATCATGAATGTGCATGGTACTAGGAAAATGTATTTCTCATATATGATTCTATACACAACTGTATATAGACAGACAGGCAATCCAAGGACATACAGACAGAAAATCCAAGAAAATTTAAATTTTCTATGCATAACAAAAGCTTATAAGGCTAGCCATAATAGCTCATACCAGTAATACTAGTTCTGGATGGACCAAAGCAGAGGGATTATTGTGAGTTTAAGACATACCTGATCTAGAATGAGTTCTCTGTCTGAAAAACAAACAATGTGAAGCACATCAGCAGAAAGACCAATGAAATCTCATTTTTAAATGCAATGTCATGTGAAAATAACTCCTCCATTTTGGAATTTTAAACAACTTACCTGATGACACCTGATGTCAGAGAGTTATTAAGCCTATATAACACTAACAAAAAAATCTTTTTTTTTCTTTTCTTTTCTTTTTTCCTGTTTATTTATTTACTTTTTTCTCATTTTAAATTTGTTTTATAGCCAGCTTCCAAAATGGTAGACAATAAACCATGTTAATTCCCTCCTTTCCTCTACTTTTTCCCTCACAGATCCACCCTCCATCATATACCTGCTCCCTCTCAATTAGTCTGTCTTTAATTTTGATGTCATCATCCTTTCCTCCTATCATGAAGATCTTGTGTAGGTAGTGCCAGGCTCAGTGAGGTCATGGGTATCTGGGCCATTTCGTGTCTGGAATTGTACATTGTGAGCAGTGCTACTCTTCCTTTGGATCTTACATTCTTTCTGCCATGTCTTCTGCAATGAACCCTGAGCCTAAAGAAGGTGTGGTATAGATAATTCAGTGCTGAAAACTTGAGTGTCACCACTTCTCAGCACTATGGTGCCTTTTGTCTTCCTGGTGGTCACTGCCATTTTTAAAAAGAAGCTTCTCTAACTGAAAGTGAGAATAGCATCAATATATGGCTATGAACATTAAGAAAAGTGCTTAATGGACAGCTTGATGAACATAATATTTGCATTTAGCAAGACAGCAGCAGGTGTTACTCCATTAGGGCTCATGACCCCCCCCCATGCCACAGTCTTTTGACTAGGTTCTAAGTAACAGGCATGTATTCCCTCCTGTGGTGTGGCCTCTGGTCCACTTAGTGAGCAGTTGGTTTCCTTCATAATAGACTTGCCACTGTTGCACCATTTGGAGCATTTGGCCTGGCTGGCAAATCCTAAGGCTGGCAATGCCCACTGCTTTTTATCACCATTGGTGACTTCTTTCTCCCATAGGACTACATACAGCATAGCTTTTGTCACCTTTCTATCAGCTGGTCCACAGGGAGGAGGTTTTTAGCTTAGTTCAGCTTGATTTATCAGTGACCTGCAGCCAAAGCATGTGGAGTCTTCAAGCAATAGGTTCTTCATCTATGGTGAGAAGCCAAAAGATCCATGGCAATGCCTTTTAATGTTTTGGGAGCATGAGGGATGTCTCTGACATGTTTCTAATTTATAAGATTAAAAATGAATGGATTAGTGAATTGATGTTAAAATAGTATGATGTCATCATATTTTCTTACAAATGCAATGCACTTAAATAATTCACATTTTAATTTTCAGTGATTGGTATATATTTATATTAAAATAATTTAATTTATTTTCAAGAAGTTCTAGTCAAACAACCTTTTAAGAACATCTAAGAATCATGGAACAACTTATTTAACATTCCAAAAGTGATCATCAATTGACAGCAAAATAATTAGTAAGTGATTTTGCTTCTGATAATATTGAAGTGGACATAGTTTCCCCAAAATGTCTTCATATTGCTTGATCCAAAGCACCCAGAGACCATTCCTCAGAGTCTTCATCCATGTAAATTTCATATATGTATATATGTCATATTTACCCCTAGGTCATATAAGGATAAACACTGTTACTGCTTTTTGACCTACTCAAAGAGCCATTACCTAGACATGATCTCTTTATTCTAAAGGGTTTCCTATATGTCTATGTTGCTCTGCAATCACCTTGTGTCAGTTAATTTGTTTTTCAGACACATGTACATAAAAGTCATCAGATAGAGAGATACACTTCACTAGACAAAGACTTCACCTTTAATAGGCTTTATCTGGTAGTTGGAATGTAATAGTATAAATGTATGGCCCTATAGACTCAGATGTTTTGTTAAAAATAAACACAAAATTTGGGTCTCCAGACATATGACTTGAAGAAGTGCCACTAGGGGCAAATCCTAGAATCCAGCCCTAAGGTGTGTTTGGAAGCAGGTCTGAAGTACAACCCAAAGTTATATAGAGTAGTCTGAGCACTTTTGGTTCATGCTTGCTGTTGATGATGGATATTGGTGGATATGCTTGGATCTATGAATGGGAACCAGTTTTTTTTTTTCTGTTATTTATGGAACTTCCTCTAGATCTATAAGCCTAAAATAAATTCCTTCTTTCAATAAGCTGTCTGTTTGGATGATTGTTTCAGCAACAAGGAACTTACTAGAAATGCATGGGAGTGGGTCAGGAAGCACACATGGGTTGTAGGAGTCTCTGTTGAGATGCAGCATGTGAAGCAGAGTAGTGTCCATATGTAGAGGGGAATTGAGACTCATGTAAGTTGGACCATAGCTTTCAGTGGAGACCTGAAGATGTTTTGAATATACCAGGACTGTATAAAGGGTACGATGGGGTCTGTTGACTTGGGATGAAAGTTTTCCCTTGGCTTCTGAGCTCAGCTAAAATGATAGAAATTGAAAATCCACAGACTGTCATCACTGATTATGAATGTCAGAATTGAACTATAGATATTTTGATATTTACCTTATGATTACCTTATTGATTTTGTATTGGTTCAACCACTTTTTGTTATGCCTTATATCAATGTAAATATTTACTCTGTGCCATTAGGTGTTGGAAGTATGAACCTTGTTTTGATTGTATAGGACTCTTAGTTAAGAGACAATCTTAATTCTTAGATAAGACTTGGGATTATGAAATAGTCTTAAACTTGGCAAAGCTTACAGGACCTTTGAAATTGGGCCAAATACTGTTTACAGTGTGAAAGGATCACGAGTCCGAAGGTATAGAAAGAACATTTGAGCTCTGAAGGTTTGTGCTTGCTTTGGTGCTGGTTGGTGCTGGTCTCTCTTTACTTGGAACTATGAAAGGGAATCAGCTTTTTCTGCCAGTGATGAACTTACACTGGATCTGATGTCCTGAATTAAATTCATTTCTCCAATAAACTTGTCTGGTTGGATGTTTGTTCCAGCAAGAAGAGGATGGCTATAACTCTCTTGAAAGCAAAAAAGAAATATTGAATCAAGCATATGAATCTTTCTTAAAAATAAAAGTTAAGCTGGGCGTGGTGGTGCACGCCTTTAATCCCAGCACTCAGGAGGCAAAGGTAGGAGGATCGCAAAGAGTTTGAGGCCACCCTGAGACTACATAGTTAATTCCAGGTCAGCCTGGACCAGAGTGAGACCCTACCTCGCAAAACCAAAAAATAAAAATAAAAAATAAAAAATAAAAATAAAAGTTAAAATAATTACTTAGCAACTTTTAAGAGAATTTTTACTTTCCCAAGTAGGATGTTATTTTTTATTACTCTTATTTTTTTGAGGTGGGGTCTCACTCTAGCCTAGACTGACGTGGAATTCATTACATAATCTCAAGTTGGACTTGAGCTCCCAGCAGTCAGTCTGCCTGCATCTGCCTCCCAAGTGCTGTTATTGAAGGCATGTGCCACCATGGGTGGCAGGGTGATCGTTTTAAAGAAAGTTAGTTTTATTCAAGAGTTGACCGTCTTGCCTTAACCTTCCACTATTTACCAAAATATTTGGACTTTGGAACTATTGTCTAAATTTGTAAGTGTGAACTAGAAAAGACAGAATAAATATGAGAAAATAATGTGTATGGTACTGACATCTAAGTAAGTCAAATCACATATGTGTCTGCACAAATATAAATGGAACGTTTGGGACATATTTATTGGTGTGAACAAATAATAATGTTTTGAGGACTTCCAGTCAAGATGGCGTCCACCTAACCACACCTTACCACATATGGGGAAGGAAAGGGAAGGCATTTAGCGTTAAGTGGGGTATTAAACATTGTGTAGACTCTAGTAGACCTCCAGTGGGAGGTGCGGAGGAGCAAAGTAGGGAATCTACTGATTCCCACGCGTTTGGGTAGCCAACCAGTCCCCCAATCCCCTAAAGCAGCCGTCTGAGCCACAGTCCCAGCCACAGGTTCCTCCTGCACTAACTGCAGGATTAGTGGACCCAGGCCAGCAGTCTAGCATTAGCCAATCCCCACCCTGACCTAGGCTTTCCCCCCCATGGAGCTCAACACAGGAACTGTGTCCCACTCTCTGCCAACACTGTGTCCCCCACTCCCGTGCTTTGACCCAGGCCAACAGGCTAACATCACCCTGCCAGACCAGCTAGTGTTCTCACTGCCCCACCCCTATATAGGCTTTCCTGACCCCATGGAGCTCTGCAGGCAAAACCCACTCACTGCCAAAACCCCCTTCCCCACCCCTCCCCCACCTTTCCACCCCCTCCCCCAACTCTCCCCAACACCCCTCCCCCACCCCCCTTCATTTATGCCTGCTATACTCTGCCCACTTATGGAAGTTAGACCATGAATGTAGGGGAGATATATATATATATTTACACCCATTCATCTACTATAGCACAATGACCTTTCAGTTTTTAACATTGAAAAATGCTATTAGTTTTACTATTTGTGAGTAATAACTTAGGGATAGGGCTCACAAAGATAGAGTTCCTTGACATCTAAACATGAAGATTGCATACTTTACAGGCATAGCTGGAATAGACGTCCTGACATGTCTTGGGCATGGAGCCTATTGGATTGTCAAGAGCCTGAATAATGAAGAGGAAGTTTGTGAAAAGGTGTAAATGCTTCTGAGAAGCTCATGAAGCTTAGCCTTGAGGCAGCTTATCTTCAGAGTAAACATTTTGTTATCCTTTGATTCTACTTTTCATTAATTGCCGCTGTCACTGCTGAACCAGCCAACATGCTGAATTGAAAGGTGATCCAGGAACAACACAGTTAATGTAGCTTCTGAAGATTCTAATGTAGGGACAGAGCATTCCTCGGCCCAACCATCTCCAGTGGCTTAAAGAACTACTCAGTATACTGAGTGATTGCTCCTACTAAGTGCTGTGGATGTATCAGAATATGAAACAAAGGGTTTAACTTATCCTTAAACCTTATACAAGACACAGGTCATTGCCAAAGGTCTAAGACTACTTTTATGCTCATCTTGGAGTCTATTCTTTTGTGTTTTTTTTGAGAAGTTATCACTCTTTGTTAATGTCTATTATTATTATTATTATTATTATTATTAACATATTTCATATGGATTCATCATGTATTGGTACCCTCTTTTCCCTCATCCCTGTGACTATTCCAATGGGGATGCTCCTCAGTGGGGTTGCAGGTATTCCCAATGGGTTTGTGATTTATGCATTGTTGGAGCAGCAGTCAATTATTTTGTGGGGGAGGAAATGCCTCTGGGCGTGATTCTCAACCTGAAGCTCTTATAATCTTTCTTCCCCTTCTTATGCAAAATTCCCTGAGCTATGTTGACTGAGTTTTTAAAGTCTACTTTAGTGATGAGCTCTTAATAGCCTCTGAATTTCTGCTTTGGTAGATGTTGAGTATCCTTAAGATCTGTCTCCTACACCTGATGCTGATTATCAGGTTCAGCATGGAAGCATCACTCATGCTGGTTCCCCAATTCCTCTGTGGTTTCCACTGTGCCTTGGCTAAAGTGTGAGGGCTAGTGGACTATGAAGTCAGAATAGTTTAAATGAGAATTTGGTGTATGTAATTTCTCTTTTAGTCAAAGACTAGGGAGAGCTTAACACTGGAGAACATACTCTTTGTTCCATAGGATTCTGATCTGGTCCCCAATTCCAGATATAGGTTCCTTTCCACTGAGTGGATCTCTTAGCCAATCAGAAAGCTATTGGTTACCCACTGAGGCTATGTGCCACTAGTGCACTGGTGTGTACATCAATCATGTCAAGGTGTTTGCTTCTGAGTAGTTTAGACCTCTGGTTGCTTAGACCATTGTTGGCTATTTTCCCCCAGTAGCTTATGTAGTGCTTTCCAGCACTAGACAGGCTAACTGTCTGAGGACTGGCTTTCTTCCTAATTCCAGCCAGGTCTCTCTGTGCTCTGTGTCAGCAGCATATGGTGTCTTCAGCAATAGGGTCTTAGCTTTTGGCTAAGGCAGGTAAACAAGTACTTTGACAGAAAGCTGTCTCGAGTTGGGGGCCTCGTAGGTCTCTGTGATCAACAGCTCAATGTGGGTAGCAACCAAACTCTGATATTGGGTGTTACAGTCCTGACACAGAGAAAAAGTTTTCTTTTAAGCTTAGGCTTCTTCCCACCCTCATCAGGGCCCTACCTTTTCTGTGCTCACCCCTTACTCCTTTTGAGGTTTATATCTTTTTGGCTATTTCCAAGGATAAAGTTTTCTATGGTATCAGATCCTTTTGGATTTAATTTTGTGTTTTTTTTTTTTTCCTTGCCTTCCTCTCCCCCAAAACCCTACCATCCTTATTGTCTGGGCCTTGAGTTCCCTATCAGGTATATCAGCAGCTTTAACTGGTCCAGATTAGAAACCCCAGATAAGTGACACCATGCAGCATTTTTCTTTCTGCAATTGTGTGAGTTCATTGAATATGATGTATTCCCATTTTCTGCCCATTTTTCTACAAATTTCATTGTATCATTTTTTTCTTATTGCTGAGTAGAATTCCATTGAGTAAATGTACTACCATTTCATTATCCATTCATCCAATGGTGGGCATCTGGGTTTATTCTGGTTCTTTGCTATAATAAATTCAGTGGCTATAAACATGGTTGAGCAAGTATCTCTCAGAGTCTATTCTTTCTTAATTCTTATAAACAAATAAATTCTCCCTATATATTTCTTAACTATTTCAAACCAAGTTTGTAATCCCAGCACTGCAGAGGCACAAAAAGGAGGACACTGCGGCTCACTGGCCATCCTGTCCATTCTAAGGGGCCTCTAAGGAAATCTATCTTGGGCTGGAAAGATTGCTCAGTGGTTAAAGGTGCTTGTTTGCAAAGCCTACCCTACCTAGGTTTGATTCCCCAGTGCAACATAAAGCCTGATACACAAAGTGGTAGAAGTATGTGGAGTTCGATTGCAGTGGCAGGAGGCCCTAGTGTACCCATTCCCTCTCTTTTCTCTCTCTCTCTCCTTTCTATATCTAATAAATAAATAAAATATTTTTCAAGTTGATGGTAACTAATTGTTGTATGGGAAGTTCATGTGCATACACATGTGTGTGTATATACACACAGGTTCTAAAAAGGAATAGAATTCTGTAGATAACAACATATACATTAGATACCTCCTGGATAGAACAAGAGTTGATTTTCTATCATTCTGTAAATAAAGAAATAAACACTTTGGAGGTCATTTCAAGGTATTCCACAAAGTTACATGGGTTCCCTCTTTGAATGATGGTGAGGGTTCTAATTGGAGTTTACACAATACATCAAGCAGTGGGTAGAACTCTGTCCTATGTAGTTATATGGATATGATTAAGCTATGTGGACCATGTACCCACTCTAATGTGAAGACTTGGATGATGAGAAAGGGTTAAATACAGATTGTTCATTTTTTTTTCTTGGTTAAATAAATCTGCAAAGTATTTGGACAAAACATGCTTCAGGAATCAGGAGCTGTGACTCAGCAGCAAGCTTCTCCTGGAAGCTGAGGATTATTGCCAATGATACCAGGGCTGACTGGATTGTTTAAAAGGTAGTGATAGAATGACTTGGAAATCATAGCTCCAAAAAAGTGTTGAGATTTTATGCCTGCTTCACTCTTAATAAATATAAAAATCAAACCCCATAAGTCTATAATGGTCATTCTTATAGCTTTATGGAAGATGCATCTGAGAGATTAAGTAAATTTCCAAATTTATATAGTTTCAGTGTCAGTGTTTACATATAAACTAAGGTCTGCGATATTCTTAGGCTCCTGAGTCTTAAAGCTTATATTGCCAAACAAGTATAAATTGCTGTAAAAGCACAGAAGGTTAGGAATCAAAATTTTGAATGGCAGGGCCACCTCAGAGAAAGGAATATCTCCTTCTAGACAAAATAGACCTTAGCAGATACCAGAGAAGGCAGAAAAAAAAAAAAACACATTTTCTCCAGAAAAACAAACAAACAAACAAACAAAAAACAGTGTATGATAAATCCCAGAGGTGAACAAAATCATGGGGGTTTATCAGAATTGTGAATACTTAATTATTAATGAGTGAAACTGGTAAGCATTTGTCAGATCATGGCCAGTCTTATAAAATCCATGTGAAGGAACAGGGTATGTTGTCTGATAGGAGCAGGACTCATACTTACATTTTTAAGTCAGCAACATTGGAACCAATGCCCAAAGAAAGAAAAGAACTAGCCCTGTATAAAATTATCTGGCTTTATGGAAGTCCAAGGAAAAGAAAGGACAAACGTTATTGAGAGACATGCTCATATTGGAGATTGTAGCAGAGGCCAGGTGGCTTTTCTGTCAATGACTGCAGTAGTCAACATTGGTTCCAATTAAAGAGTTTGTCTTCCCAGATGCATCATAACAGAAATAGACATCTTAGGAGCTGGAGGCATGAGCAGGTGATTCTTACAGACTTTCCCCACCTGGATTGGCAGGGAGGCAATAACAGCATAAACACGGTAGCTTACAAGCTGCTAAAGGAACTGATGGATAATGGATGTGTTTAACATGCATTTATGATTTCTGCACACAAACATAAATTCTGGTTAAACATCTGGAAAAGATATACACTCAAACGTATTAAACAATATTATTGATATTTATTCATGATGTTTCAAAAAACACTTGACTAAAAGGGGTAAAGATAGGACACAGATAAATTTAAACAATATGACCTCTTTCATCATACTTTATTTAATTATGTATGTATAAAAGAAATTTTGGGGCTGGAGAGATGGCTTAGCAGTTAAGGTGTTTGCCTGCAAAGCCAAAGGATCCTGGTTTAATTCTCCAGGACCCATGTAAGCCAGATGCACAAAGGGACACATGCATCTGGAAGTCGTTTGCAGTGGCTGGAGGCCCTGGGGCACTCATTCTCTCCCTCTCACTGTCTCTCTCTCTCTGCCTCTTTCTCTTTTTCAAATAAATAAATAGAAGTGTATACAGAAAAAAAAAAAGAAATTATTGCAGATATTAGTTTGCCCAGGAGTAATGCAATCTTGAAATCAGGAATTTGGTCAAAAGGAAAAGGGTAATGTGAACTCTTGGTGTTTTACAATTACATTGCAGAAGTTAAATAATGATAGCATCATTAATCATGTGAAATTTAGCTGGCAAGAAAATCAGGCATAATTTATGTGGGCCATCAGTTTGTAAAAAGTAATATTTTCTTCATAAAAGCTCATTTACCTATCATTTATTTTCCTTTTGTAACAACAAGCAAACCACATAGAAGACTCTTACACTTAACCCATGATTTACCTTGACAACTGAGATGGTTTCTATTGACAGTCAACTTCACAGCACCTATAATCACCCATGAAGGATTACCTAGATTAGATTAGCCTCTGTGCAAGCCTGTAAGGGGTTCTTTTGAATAGGTTAATTGATGTGGGAAGACCCATCTTAACTGTGGGTTGCACCATTCCATAGGTATGAAAAGGAATCAGGTGACTAAACACTAGGATTCCTCACTCTGATTCCTCACTGTGGACTAACTGACTAGCTCTGCTTCAAGCATCTGGTTCCATGTCTTCCCTGACATGATGGACTGTAACCTAGAGCTGTTAACCTGAAAGAAACCTTTTTGTCCTTAAGCTGATTTTTGTCAGGTATTTTGTCCCAGAAATAAGAAAGTAACTAATATAACAACCTCAAAACTGCTCTTTTTTTTTTTTACCCTAAACTTCCCTTTTGAGCTCAAACAATATTGATTTTCCTATTCTACCTCATCGATCCTGTTATCCTACCAACAATTACTGCCCCAATATGTAAGGTAATGTTCACATTGGCATGTCTTAAAGAAGCATGGGCTATGAATTCTATCTACTTCTTTTTCTCTTATCATTCTTCAAAGGGGAAACTGTTCTAGCAAAACTATTTTACCACAATGCTTCTCCACATGTATAATTAATGAAGGAGAGATTAATGACTTCCGTACTTCATACAACTAGGAGTTCTTCCAAACCATATCCCCTGCTAAGCAATATCCAAATGAAAGTTTTGATCTATTGAATAGTCATGTTTTGCCCCATTAATGGGTATTTGGTAACTGGAGAAGACAGTGCGACTTCTGCATTTTTATAGATGTATGTCAGAAGTTAATTATGATGACATTATTAATCATAATGGCATACCATATTCCTTAATAGATAAAAACACAGAGTCAATTCACTCCTTGCCTCTTTCTCTGCTTAGCAATGTAAACTTGACTAATTGCCAGCTCTTTTACATTTCCTGTGATTGGAACATAACTGTTACTAAGGTACATATTGCATAGTATCTTGAGCTTTGCCCAGTTTCCTTTTTGTAAAAAGCTTTGCCTATTGAAACTGGACCATAGATTTTAGGTATTATTACATATATACAACAACTCCAAAGTCCTGCCCGTTTTCCAAAGTGAAAGAGATCAGAGGAGAAATTTTTAAGTGTGGTGACATATCAAATTTTCATGCAAGGATTAACATCAGCCTCTATAGAAAGTTCTTTTAACTCCTGAACAAAGGACTTGGACATTGCCAAACACTGTGGAGCAGCCACAGGAAAATATGGGAGATTGGAGCTTTTTTGTTTTAAGAGGTTGGTTCTCTTCGAAGAAAAACATGAAGGAAGTGTTCACTCTCCTCTCTGATAACAACCACAGCACTGTTGAGGCCCTGGTATTACTGAGACAGACTGATGGGTATGTGTTTGATGACATTCACACACCTTGGCATCTACTCATGGGAATGAAAATTTAACAAGCACACAAAAAGGCTTTATTCATATTGCGATGCATATTCAAAGATTATATTTTATTTGAAACTGTATAATATTTAACATAGCAATTACAAAGCTTCATTCTTCCATTTTTCCGCTTCCACGTATCACTCCTTCTAGCTCATTTTCCCCTCTCTGTGTACCCTCCACACACTTCTTTATACAGAAAGCATTTCTGTGTAGTAGAATACCAAAGACTGCTTTAGAGTTTCAGATGACTACATTTTAGTATAAAAATATGATATAAATTGTTTAAAATAATATAATTTATGATTAATTAATCATTATAATTGTTATGATTATTATAATTAATGATTAATGAAAAAATAATTGAAAGTGTTTTACAGCTTCAAGTAGAAGTGATGATTTACAAGAATGGTGTAGCAGACAGCTTCAGGTTCGCTGAGATGAACTTCCAGACCAGGCACAGTTATGGAGGAAGGGATATTATTTATTGAAGCTTACAGATCCAAAATAATGGCAAAGTGGCCTGCTTATACTAGGCAAGAAGCAGAGAAAACCAAGCCAACCACAGCACACAGAGCAAAACTACAGCCAAAAGGTCACACAGCACACTTCAGGAACTCCTGCTAGGCACATTTGCATTCTTTACAATGGAATCTCAAACCCACCATTAACACCTTAATTCCCAGTGACATTGCCTCTATCAGATGCAAACTATAAAATAATAAAACACTGAATATATTGGGGGACATATATTCAAACTACCACAAATGGTTTACAAATTTCCTGTAAAAATAACTGGCTAATTATATGTGAAAGGGAAACCTATGCTCCCTCTGTTCTTCCCTTCTTATTTATTTATCAATGAGGACTCTAGAGCTAAGATTGGAGTTCTCCTACCTATTGATAGACATCAGAGATAGCTAGTGTGGTCACAGTTTCTGGACATAGGCCTCCTCTTTATCAATAGCAATTACCAAAAGGCTTTATTGAAACACAAAGCTCCCCACTACCATTTCCTTTATATTAAAAAATATTGAAACCTTTCTCCTGGATGCCTACATTTTAAAAATTACAAACAAAAGAGGTGAGATGTACAGTTTAAATGAAGCCTTAGGGAAGAGTATCCTTCCCAAATACTTTTATCTTTGGTTCCAAACCTGTATAGCTTAAGTGGAAGGGGTTTTTTGATTGGTTCAGTATAGCTCATTATGGACTCTCCATGTGAAAAGAAATGACAGATCAGTATAGTAGAGTACAGTACAGTACAGTACAGCCTTCCAGAAACTGCATCTTGTCTCCAGACCCATTTCACATTCATTAACATTTTATTTAGACTTTATGTAAGCTGATTCCATATAGTCTCTTTGAATTAACAAATCAAATTGCTCTCTGTATCTCTCTCTCTCTCTCTCTCTCTCTCTGTGTGTGTGTGTGTGTGTGTGTGTGCGTGCATTTGTCTTTAAAGGAAACCTTTTGAAGGTTATCAGCTTTCTATAGAGTTAGCCTCTTGAATTGAATGAGCTGAAGTTCATAGAACTGACCCTTTGCTAGTTATAGATCTGTCAGTTACACAGAACTCCTTCTTACAAGGCATGCTAAGTGCCTTTTGTTTCACCATCCTTTGAGGCTCTTATCACATAGGCATTGGTGCAGCTATCTGCTGAGCCAAATGGAGATAACACATCCAGGTTATAATCATTCTAGTTTCCATTTTCATAACACATTGGTCAAGTATGTGTTAATCTTTTTCTTTTACATAGAACTTCTGAATTGAAAACCTTCTTTACATCGATGTAGTGCTTACCTTTAATAACTGTTTCCCCAGGCACAATATTTCACAACTCCCATAAGTGGAGGGTGACTATCACTCTTTAGGACATGTTAAAAAATAAAAACGTGTGTGTGCATATGCAGAGACAGACCCTGAGTATTGGAGAAATTCAGTGTGACAGTCTTTAATAGTTTAGAAAGCAGACCAGGCAGAGTTATGGAGGAAGGGATATCATTTATTGAAGCTTACAGATCCAGGGTAAGTTCCATAATGGCACACAAGGCTGCCTGAAGCAGCATGACAAAGAATTCCATGAAATGCATGGCCCACTGAACTCACCACTGATGAAGATTTCTTCTGATCAACTAAAATGGAAGCTTTGCAATTGTTTGGTCACATTCTTAACTTCTTAGCATCTTTGTCCACAATACACTCCTAAATGTTCCAAGACCCTCCCTCACCACTGTCAGGTCAGCAGACTACTTCATCAGAACACATGACATTCTGTTAAGTGTTGTAGAAAAAAATAAATTATGGGCCCATTCTTGGTATATGCATAGTCTTTTAGGGGAGGCAAGATTAAGCCAAAGGAACCAATTAGGAAAGTACTAAATGTAATGGAATTGAGAGGCAATATAGGCTGTCAATAAAATGGTCAATAAAGAATCAAATCGATGTCATTGTTGGCTGGTAATTAGCAAAGAGCTACTTTAACTTATTGAGCCTTGAATGGAAAAGATGAGAGAGTTCCTAACTTAGTCCATGGTGTGTCACAAATGTGTTCCTTGTTCATGATCAGTGTGTGAATTTGAGTTGTAATAAAGGCAGTACCTAGTTAAGGGGCTAAGACAATGATGGACTTCAGTAATCTTTAGAGAATGTAAAACTGGAGAGCTTGCTCACTGTGGGGAAGGCCAGAAACAAGGTGAAATAAAGTCTCAAGAAAATATTTCACGGGCCACAAAACTAGAAACGTCAGATTGCACAATCTTTCTAATAATTCACCTGCTCATTAACATAGTGATGGTTCTAAGTCATATGACAAATCAAGTTGTTATTTTTTTCAAAACATCATTTCATATATTTGTTTGATATCACACCATAATGATCCATATTATAGATTTTTATGTAGAAAGATATTTTAGTAAATGTCTTTAGTAAATTTTATGTAGAAGACATTTTAGCAAACTGAATTATATGTGGCAAATATAATGTAAAGAAGCCTGGAAAACCAATGTAGAGGGCTGTAGAGATGGCTTAGCAGATAAGATGCTTGCTTGCAAAGCCAACGAATCCAGGTTTGCTTCCCCAAGATCCACACAAACCAGGTGCACAAGGTGGTGCATACATCTGGAGTTCATGTGCAATGGCTTGAGGACCTGAACATAACCATTCTCTCTTGACCTTTTTTTCTCTCTCTCTCTCTCTCAAATAAATAAGTAAAAAAAAAAAATTAAAAAAAAAAAACAGTGTAGAGCTGGACCCTTAAATTTTTTTGGGGGGTGGTTTCTCAGAGTGATTCCATTTAATTTATTAATTTACTTACTTGCAATCAGAGAGAGATAGAGAGAAGTGACACACATATACACAGAGAAAGAGAGAGAGAGAGAGAGAGATTATGGACACACTAGAGCCTCTATCCACTGACAATGAACGCCAGATGCATGGGCCACTTTGTGCATCCTGGCTTTACATGGGTACAGGGGAATCAAGCTTCGGTCCTCAGGATTTTCAGCCAAGAACCCTAACTACTGAGCCATCTCTGTAGTCCATCTTTCTTTTTAAGAGACAATGTTAAGAAGCAGAATATGCATGCAATCTAGTTAATATATTTTTAAGTCCTTTCTGTCCAACTTTTGTCCAGTGAATTAAAAGAAACAAAATTCTACCAAAAGACCATCAAAAAAATAATTGCCTTCCCCTTTCTGTCTCTTCTCCTCTCCTCTCCTCCCTTTCCTCTCCTCCCCTCACTTTCTTTTCCTCTGTCCTCCTTTCTGCACTATGAAAATAAAGTCAGAATAAATGTGGTCACACATGGATTCAGAACATGTTCAAGCCAGAAAAAGGTGGATGACTCCAAATAATGAGCCAGAAATGTTTAAAATTCAAATGTGTTGTGAGAAACCCTGAGGCTCTATAATCTAATTACAATTGTTTCTGGTTTTAAACGTGATATAAGTGAGAACAACTGAGGGGTTTGTTAAACTAGCATACATGAAGGCTCTCTTTACTCCTTGTGACTACTACAAGAAGGATAGAGGCAACACTGAACCTTCCCCATGGGGAGATTGAACTCTGAATTCTATCCTCCCTGGTAAGGAGGCCTCACATCCTTGGCTGTTCCAGACCCGTGATTACTACTGAGGGCATGAAAGCATGAAGAAAGTTCATTCTCCAGAGATGCATGGCTCCACCATGGCCAATCAAAATTCCACCAAACTCTTCTCCAAGATCTGGCTATCCTGAAAGTTCTTACTTATCCTTTTCTTTTTCTGTCCTTCATTATTTTTTTAACTGACTCATTCTATTTTCATTCACTATTTGTTATTTATTGGGAGCTTTAATATATTAACATATTGTAATTTGATCAGGTCCTTCACTCTTGACAGAGATACTCATCTCTTGCATTGAAATCAATCATTTTCTCAGTCTTTTTGAACCCCTATAGGATTCCTTGTCTTTGCATGCAGGCATTTTCCCCAACAATGTCTTTGTGTGTTTATATTTTTTTCATGGTATCTGAGTCTTGGAAAGCAAAAGTTAACACCATTCTTTGCAGATTGAATAAGCAGTGATGAACATCACTTTCCTATTGCTAATGATACCTGCTATGTGTTCTCATAACACAAATGATTAGATTGCTTCACCTCATTGATTCAAGTTACACTGTCTAATTTTATGATGATAATACCACTTTGTGGGTGCTTATGGTGTGCCAAATAGTATCTTCAACCATTTGTATTCATTATTATAATTAGTGGCATATTTGTTAGAAATTGTTTATTTATCAACAACGTTCTTTTCAACAGTATTTGCCAATTTTTGTTATGTAAATATTCCCAACACTGCCAATTTTAAGCTATTAACAATAGTAACAACAAACTGGGAAATTTTTTGAATACTTAGCACTTGACTCAATGGCTGGTGGTAGCCTGATTCAGCACACAAGATAGCCAGTAACATCCTTTTGAATTACTAACACAGTTCTTGAGTTTGTGCTTTACTATTGAAGACACTTAAAAGATGTAATATTTTGGAAGATTTTTCCAAATCATAGATTTAATGATCCTAATAAACAACTACCTAGGCATGCATTGGGTATATTACCTATGCATATCTTTATAGGAAACCATGGGTAGTTAAGCCAAAAGGCAAAAGATAGTAAAGAGCTTAGTTAAAAAGACTTAAACAGCAAGAGAGATGAATTAGTGGATAACATGCTTGCCTGTGAAGCCTAAGGACCCAGGTTTGATTCCCCAGAACCCACATACACCAGATGAACAAAATGGCAAATGCATCTGGAGTTTGTTTGCAGTGGCTAGAGGCCCTGGCATGCCCATTTTCTCTATCTATCTATCTATCTATCTATCTATCTATCTATCTATCTATCTATCTATCATCTTTCTATCATCTGTGTCAAATAAAAAAAGGAAAATGTTTTTAAAAGTACATGCATATGTTGGATTATAAAATCATGGAAGCTAGAATTCAGACATTTGCAGTGATCAGTGACTTATGAAGACATTGGGAGTCTCTCCATTTTTCCCTGGCTCATTTGTGACCCTGTCAGAGACCCCTCTATGGACTTACCACCATGCACTATTTCTTTGGTTCACATGGCAGGTGGACATGGGCTCCTGAAAGTATTACTTCATGTTTTACATCCTCCATTCTAAGTTTAAAGTTCCTTGAAAGGTCCTTAGACCTAGCTTAGAACAGGTGTCAAGCAAGGATCAATTAACTGCATTTTGCAGTGAATATGGTGAGAATTAAAAAAGGAAAGCATGCCTGGGGAGATGATTTAGTGGATGAGAGCACCTGCTGCAAAAGCATGAGGAACTCAGATCTTCAGATGTGGAAGATTAAATTTGAAATGTCCACCATAGAAACATGTGACTGAATACTTAAACCCTAGTTGGTAGTACTGTTTGAGATGTTTTTGCAACCTTTAGGAGGTAAAGCCTTGCTGAATGAGGTGTTTGGGGGAGGTGAGCCTTGGGGCGTTATAGTCCAACCTGGCATGGTGCTTTGAAGCACTTATATTTTCTTCATGTTAATGTGATTATATGGCACTGGCTGTTTGCTCTTGCCATTCTTTCCATGTCATGATAGAAACTTCCCCTCAAAATTGTAAACTGAAATAAACCCTTTTCTTTCACAAGCTGCTTCTGGTCAAGCATTTTGTCCCAGCAATGGGAAAGTGACTGTTATATCAGACAACCATACAAAAAGCTGGTATAGCCACACATACTTCTAACCCTGCTGTTAAAGGGAATAAAAACAGGAAATTTCACTAGCCTAGCTGGTCAGCCATTCTGACTGAAAAATGGAAGCTCAAGGTTCAGTGAGACACTCTATCCAAAGGAAACATATATATATGTATGTATATGTATGTATGTGTATGTATGTGTATGTATATGTATGTATATGTATATGTATATGTATATGTATATGTATATGTATATATGTATGTATATATGGTCTAAATCTTTCATTTTTATGACTTTGGAAACAATCAAACAAAGCGGCAGTTGCTCTTCTTTATTCACTGCCCAGAATTAGAGCCAGGGGAGTGGGACAGTGAGAATAGATAACAAAAAAGGAAACAAATAGCTCTGAGCAACTTCAACAGGACTTTTATTTCTTTCTCCATGCTTGGTCTCATCAGCACATGTATCATATACTTAGTCCCATCTGAATTAATTTGCCTTTTCCATATATGGGAGTAGGGAAAAACATCCTTAAAAATCACAAGGTAAGCTGGTGTGATTTCTCCAAAAAGGAGACATCTTGGAAACTGAAATTAAGGGGATTTTTAGGTTTCATGTAATGGACATCATCATTCAATGGAAAGGGTCAGGAATTTTTTCAAGTACAGAAATTTTTATGGTGTTCAAATGTGAAAGGCAATTTTTCCAACAACAATCTACTACTCAGAAGATTCCTGGATAATAATGAGGTACTAAATTTCCCACATATTGAAATAAACAAAAAGCTACATGAATAAAAGCATCCCATGGGGACAGGAACAATTTTCTGTGTAGTCCCAGTTGTTTAGCAGCTCCAATGGTAGAAATGATAATTTACAAATGTTCTGTACCACATAAAAGGGAAATACAGCAATAATCTTTCTTTTCTACAATCTCTTTTATAAATATATGTGGCAATATTGCCTCAATATTTAATTGACATCATGAGTACTAATTAACAAAATGCATGTTAGGAACATAACAGTACTTAGTTTTAGTATGCAACCTTTCAAAAATTACTAGTTATCATGTGTTTTTTTTCAATATGTGCATATTTCAAGAAATCAACAAAGCAATCAGCAAAAACATATTACAATAAAGTATTAACATCTAGGGAGAGGTGTTAAGGTAAGTTCTATTCTACAGAAAAAAGTCATTTTAGAATATTGCCCAAAATACAATTTGCCAATAGCCTTCTGATTTCCTTCTCACAGCAATATTTAATCATAGTTATTTTAATGATTGGTTTAACCACCAATATTTCTGCTAGATTAAAAAAAATTTTCTCCCAAGGATATGAAAGCAATATCACTTCCAATTTGATAAGTAACATGTAAAAGTTCTACCTTCTTCATCTTGTTCTTAAATGATTTATTTTAATAAAACCAATTTGACTCATATTCCATTGACTTACTATCACTATTGACTGGTTACTAAATACCTCATTGTTTATTTTAGTATTTCCTATTAATATGCAACTGAAGATAACTTTTATGCTAGAGAATCCAACTTACCTGATTTGGCTGAGAAAAATTGATTGAAAGCATAATAATGCTTGCTGTTAAATGATCCCTATGTCTATGTTATACACT
The DNA here is from genome assembly GCA_036365145.1 of Orientallactaga sibirica. Taxonomy (NCBI): domain Eukaryota; kingdom Metazoa; phylum Chordata; class Mammalia; order Rodentia; family Dipodidae; genus Orientallactaga; species Orientallactaga sibirica. The sequence continues at coordinate 28,058,275 of JAEOAD010000021.1, read as the reverse complement.
TTCCACATCAGCCACTTGTGGTGCTCATCTCACTTTCTTATTCATGATTCTGCCTGGTTAGGAAATATTCTCACTCTTCTCTCTCTCTTTTCCTCTCCCCCTTCCACTGACAACTTTTCAAATGTATACTAAATAGAGATGGTATAGGGAGTTCCGTAACATCCTTCAGAGTTCTTTCTCAAAGAATGATAAATCTTTGTTGACACTGATATGAAATGTAATTTTCATCTTTAAATATCTTGAGGAAAAGAAATTATATGTCTATGAGTTAATGTTTGAGAAATTACATTCTTTCCTTTAAATCTGTTTTCTGCTGAACCTGAAATTATTGCATTTATATCCTATACTACATCTCTGTTTACAACTGATATATGGAAAATAGAGTCACTCTATTCCTTTAGAATTATTTATAAAATTGTGAGTCTATTGAAAAAGGAAAATGTGAGGCCCTTTATCCGTAAGTTGGAAAACACATGAGGCAATGGCACGAAAATACAAAATTTTCTTCTTTTCTACTATTCTGTTTTTCACTCTCTCTAGACATGTAATGATTTTCTTTATTTGCCACTTCAATTTTTTTCTTTGTTGTGTGTGTGTGTGTGTGTTTTCTTCATTTTTTTTTTTTGTATTTTTCTGAAGCAGGAGGTCAAATCAGGACCTCATGTATGCAAAGCAAGTGCTGGAGCCTTACCATTTTAAATTATCAGCATCAACTTAACATTATATCACTCAATCACATTTTCCTAATGTAAATTGGACTTTTAATTCATGTGAAATCAATGAAATCACACAATTTGAATTTGGTAGCTTCTAAGTGCATATGTGTTTTACTCATGAAAGAACTTTGAAAATACCACATAAAACTATGCCACTTACTTTTGTTCTACTTCTAGAGAGTCATATCTCCCATCAAAATCTCATATGAAGTACACATGGTGATGCATGCCTTTAATCCCAGCAATTGGGAGGGAGAGGTAAGTGGATTTGAGGCCACTCTGAGACTACAGAGTGATTTTCAGGTCAGCCTGGGCTAAATCAAGAGCCTCAAAAAATTACAAATAAATCTTTAAGCAATTGTAAGCCATTGGAAGTCTTTATTTGTATGTACTTTCCAATTTGATACATTAAATTGATGGCAAGTATGCATGGACACATATTGAAGGCATCTTTACTGCTCAATCTCCATTTTCCTTTTTTATTTGTTAATAAAATTCAAGACAAAGACATCATTGTTAAGAATTCCAGGCAGTGACAAAAAAACAGTAAGTAGGCTAAGCAACATGTCCAGGAATCTATGTGAAGTCCCGCGTTCCCATCTTTGTCCCTTGGTAAAACAATATGAATCACCAGAATGAATTTATTTTCTTTAGTTCCATGTAAATGCACACTGGTTACTCTTAGAACATGTAATCCATGATGCATAAATTATACTGTATTTATTTGCTTGGAGTTTATCTTTCTATACTAATATTTATGCCATAGAAATCTGCATATTATAGATATCCAAAAATTTTGATTGAACATATAATCATAAGAATGAAAAGACTTGTGAATCCCTAAAGTATATAAAAACCTTATTTTATTTAAACTCTTTCATTTCCACTTATTCTAGAAAACTTTCAGAGGAACTTTAAGTGATATTAAGGTGATATCAAATGGATTGTTGTTGTGAAGTGCTTCTAGTGTGATGAAAAATATGATAGGACTGTGATGTTCTGTTAAACCATCAAAATATCACTAAGGGAAAAAAAACAGAGCTATAATTTCCTAATAATAAACCACAAGCCGTGTTTTTTTCTAGGAATTTAACAAATGTTATCTCTATCAACTTTCATGAAAGTCCTTTAAAATATGCACTGTGACTCCTTTTCCAAATGAAATACTAGGTGACTCATATAAAGTGAAGTACTCAAGGTTACATGGATACTAAGTGATGGCATGTGACTGAAATTAACTCCATGCCTACAAGAGAGTTCACTAAGCCCTGCACTCCATAGTGCCTCATTATTATCTGAACAAAATGTTATTGGTCAAGATGATAAATTCTACTGGAGTCTTTTAGTCTCCTTTTACTTTTGTACTTAATGTATTTAACAAACAGAGTTGTGAACACCAACCTCTAAATAGTAACTCACTATTGGGTATCTCAAGGAAGCAGCCTGGAGCTGCTTGGGTCTGACATGGATGGCTTCCTCTTTATTTCATACCCAAAACACACCTCCTCCTTCCCAGCCCAGCTAGCTAATTTCCACTCTTTCAGAAAGGATTTTTGTACAGTTCATACTCCAAAGATCTTTTTTCCTTAATGTATGTTTCACATGAGATACAGCAGGCACATTTCCTTTATTAAATTTTGTAGTCACATGCACTTTTAAAGTATCTATTATGTGCCCAGTACTGTTCCTTGACTTGGAATATATCAATGAACAGAACAGAGACACAATGTTTATGCATTCATGTTCCAGAAAGAATAATGAAACACAGCTTCTCCCCATGTCATCTAGTTTATTTGTATGTTACTTCACATGAAAATATACTTCTCTAGATTTCATGTTCCACACTCTATAAAAAGTCCTATTTTCAAGTATGTTTATATTATCCTGCATAAGTAACTCATATTAATAGTATTCAGTACATATTGATCAAATCCAGCCTGCCTTTACCTGTCTCTTCTATTAAACTCTGTCTATTCTATCAAACTCTTCTACTAAAGCCTTGTATAAAAATCAACTCAATATGCATCAAAGAACCAAATACAAGCTTTGTAGCTTTAAAACTACTGGAAGAAAAACTAGGGAAATACTTCAAGGTGTTAGTATAGGCAATTATTACCTGGATAGGCCTTGAGAATCAGGAAACAAAATCTGCCATGGAAAAATGAGATTGCATATGATAATTTTGTGATATAATTATTGGAATTACTATTTTTCAAATAATTTGAATGTTGTTTTTGTTAGCCAAAATGACCAGAGCTTATTGTCGAACAATAGTATTAGATATTAAATTTTTAACATTAGTGGTATTAAATAGTAATAGTAGTAGTCCATTGTGGTTAAACAAATCAAATTTTAAGGCCTTAGCATGTACCATGAACATTAATTATACAAACTTTATGCGTTTGCTTAATTCTTACCCCAAATCCAGAAAACATGCTATTTACTAAAATGCTATAATTATTGGCCCATTAGAAAAGTGTTTTATTTCACAAGACCAGGAGCAGAAGCTAATTGCATAGTTCACAGACATATATTCATTAGCTAGTTGAGCTTCATACATGGGTCATTTGTAATGCTAACTTCATTCAAGACAGAACACTTAGTGCTCTTTGCAGTAAATGCTGGATAGATGCTAAATTAATTAGATGCATATGAACATAATGAGCAAAACAGTGAGACTGCTTCTCATACAAATTATATTGTGTCTATTTAAATGTTGTCATGAGCCCAAACCTTTAGGATTGCCATTTTTGTGGTTTAAATACCAAATATGTAGCAAACATTAAGTTCTGAGTAAGGGAGAGTGCAGTATTCAAGAATGACCTAGGTGATACTGTCCACTGGCACATTTGTCATCTATTTCCATGTTTGGAATTTAAATATGTATGTTCTTAAAATGGAAGGAAACCTGATGATTACATCAGAAAGTGTATGGTGTTATTAAAACCTGTAAGCTGAGTGACAATCAGATATACTTAGGTACAAGTATAAATTATACCAAGTTTACCTGAATCAGCCATTTCTAACAAAAGGGGAATATAATTGTGATGGCAACAATATAGAAATTCTTTGTAAAAGATTCCTGGCAGATAGAAGCTGTTCAATAATTGCCACCAGCTTTTTTTTATTTATTTTTTATTTTTTACTGTGTCCAGAAACCAATCCATTTATCTAACTTTTCATTTTTTTGAAATTCAATGCACAATATTCAAATTCTTTTGTATACCAGACCTAGTGTCTTAGAGGGGATTAGATGCTCTGATTGTGCTGAAATAATTCTTTCCTCACTTGCATTGTAGTAGTCAAAATCTTGACCATGTGAAGTTACACCCTCATTAGTGTCATTAAACTATTAGCTCTTGGCAAAAACCTGTTCGTTTTTCTGTCTCTAACACAAAGGCATGAATAAGTTCTGTCTGTGATATATAAACATGCAAGAAACTTGATACATAAAGATGAAAAAAAAAAAAAAACCTGTTCAGGAGTTACTCAGAAATAGCACATAAGAATATATACAACTCATCTTCCAATATGATCTATATTCAGTCTCAGAGAACCTCATAATAATTGGTAAGCATACAAAAAACAAATTACACTTGAGAAAAAAATAAAACAAAATAACAGGCATGAGCAAATCTTCTTAGAGATTATTCTTCTGGTTTTGAGTTACAAACCTTTGGGGTATAATAACCTATCTAAGCAGCTAGTGTTTTGACACTGCCTTTGATGTACAGAGTTCCTTCTCCTCAAATTTTGATGCCAGGTCCTGATTCAACACTCTGACCAAGGGATATATCACAAACCTTGAAGAGACTGGTGACACTGGACCGACATCACACAAGAGGCTAAAATGAGTAGATTTCTGAATTTTAAAATAATTTTAAAATTTTTAAATAAGATTAACACAGCTCCAAATCTCTGCAACACCATGAGTCATAGAATTGGAAGGAATGTTAAGAGCACATGAGCTAACATCATCATTTAATGTATGACATACCTGCATCAATCCAAGTATTTAAGAACAGATATAAGGAAGTCAGCACCCAGATTGTTCATTCATATAGTGCTGAAAGCTGTGACATGAGCTGTTGGTTGCAAACTGCCAACAATGCTGTTTGAACATGTAGGGGATTCTGCTATATGCAAGTAACCATTCTGACAAGCTGTACACACATGTGCAATAGTGGCACAACAACCCTGTGTGGGCAGCCAATGGCTGATTGGCTAAGAGATCCACCCAGTGGAAGGGAACCCATACTTAGACCTGGGAACCAAGTCAGATCCCTATGGAGGCCAGGAATATGGACTCCATTGAGAAACTCCCACTGGTCTGGCCAAAATTGAGGCTATGCCCATCAAAATTTCTCTAAATGAACAATGTTTACACCCTTTAATCTTTCCTGATATCACTCTCCATTCTTTTTCACAAAGCAGCAAGCATTGAAGACAACCAAAATCTATTAATAGGACAAGCATAGAAAGCTGACTGCATGTCAGCAGGTGAACCATCCCTAGCACAGCAGCCAGGGTCCAGATGAAGACACAAAGAAATTGGCAAGATGAATAAGTGCTGCTTCCATGGTAAGCCTGACAACCTGTGTCAGGGTAATCAAGACAGACACTGAGAATACTCAAAATGTACTAAAGAGGAAATCCATGCTGAGATGCTAAGAGCTCAACACTAAAGAAGTCTTAAAGCACCCCTACCAAGGCTCAAGGAATTTTGCAGAAGAGGAGGCAGAAAGAATATAAGAGCCACAGGGTAGGAAGGAATATCCAGAGGCATTGCCACCCCCACCACAATGACTGATGGCTGATCTCACAACTCGTAGCCCATAACTCCATGATGAATACCAGCAATCCCACTAAGGGTGGGCGACCCTCAGTGGAGTGGGGGCAGGAAGGAGGGTAATAATGATACCCACATCAACACATAATGTATCCACACAAAGTTTCAACTTAATGAAAAAGAGAAAAAAAAAGAAAATTGACATGTAAATATATTTTAGGAGAGATGAAAATATCCCAGGATCATTTGTCCTTTACAGATTGACATTCAAGTTCACACCATCATGATCACGTCACTATATGTGGTACTGGTTAAAAGCTTCTTGAAAACTTTGTTTCACTTCAGATTGTATTTTTAACTGAAGAGGTGCTTTTATATTTATATTGTAAATGCATTTCTAATTTAAAATTATAAAATAAAATCAACAAGTGTTATATTCTAAAAAAATTTCTAATTATATCCAACATCCAGGTGAGATCCAACTTTTCCTGAAAGCCATTCACTATGGAGCTGTTCCAGTTGTTATTCACTTTAGAAATGCCATTATCCCTCTGTGACTAAGGCTTACATAACACTCACTTTGATATTCCTGAAAACCCTCAAATATGGAGTTACATTTTAGTGTATAGTATTAAAATATTAAGGATTTTCTGCAAAAATCCCTTCTATATGCTCTGTATCTGTATTCAAGGTAGAAGCCATATGTGAAGCACATAACTCATGCTCAATACTATTCTTTCATGACATTTATCCTGGCATAAACTGCTTCGAAGAAATAGATCTTTTGTTATTGCTGTTGTTAGTTTTTTTCACTATTGGTAAACTACTGGCATAATTTTAGGGCTCATAAGAAGCTGTATGTAGAGTTCCTCCTTGTTTCTCTTCACAGTCACAGCTGTGTCTACCATGGACATTTGTCAGTATAGTAGTGTACATGTTAAAATTAAATGAAACTTCTTGACACAGTATTACCATAGTTCACTTGAGGTATATGCCATGGGTTTTGGATATATCTATGTTGATATGAACCAACATTAGGACATCTTAAAATATAGTTTTTCTGTTCAAAAAGTTCTTTATGCCTCACCAACTCTTCATTCTCTACTCTAACCATTCTCAATTACTCCATTTTTATGATCTCTACACTTTCACATTTTCTGTAATATCATGGTTGGAATCATGCACTATATGGATTTTTCAGATGGAATTGTCTCATTTAGCAATACGATATGAAATTTCTTCCATGCTATGCAACAGATAGGGAGTATTTCTTTTTTTATGCCAAATGCTGCTCTGTTTTGGATATATCATCTTCTAACATACTGAAGACATCATTTGCTTGTAAGTTTTGGCAACTACAAATAATAATACAATAACTGCCTTTATCCAGATTTATGTATAGAAATATATTTTAACTCATTTGAATAAATACCAACAAAAGCTGGGGCTAAATCATATGCTAAGGATATGTTTAGTTTTACAAGAAATTTCCAGACTATCTTCCAGAGCAGCTGAATTTTCATCAACTGTTGCTTTTATTCTATATAGTCATAGACTCCTGGGATTGTTGATGATTTAAACTGTGGCCATGCCAGGAAGCATGTAGTATGATTTTATAATTGTATAAATATGAAATCCATAATACTATGAATTGAATGTTTATATTTTACCAATCATTCATATGTGGAAATTCTAACCACCAACTCAGTAGTTTGAATGTAAATTGTTCTCCATAGCCTCATATGTTTGTGATTTAATCTCATATTTGATCCCCAAGAGTTGGAACTTTTATTATTATTATTATTATTTTATTATTATCATTATTTTTCAAGGTAGGGTCTTATTCTGGCCCAGTCTGATCTGAAACTTACTATGTAGCCTCAGGGTGGCCTCCAACTCATAGCAATCCTCCTACCTCTGTCTTCCGAGTGCTGGGATTAAACGCATGCACCACCACTCCCTGCTCAGTTGGAACTTTTGAGAGTTGAAGCTTCGCTGGAGGAGTTGGATTACTGGGGGCAGGCCTTGAGGTGCTATGATGCAGTTATAGTTGTCATACTCAGCTTACTCTCTCTACTTCCTCCCTGCTAATGAGAATATGTGACACCAGCTGTCTATTCCTGCCATGATTTCATGCCATGATGAAACTTCCCAAAACAAATCTCTTCCTTCTATAATCTGCTTCTGGTCAGATGTTTTGTCTCAGCAGTGAGAATTTAAGTTATACTATAACTATTAGAAGGTGAGGAATTTAAATGGTGATTAGGTCATGAGGGTATAGATATCATGAATAAGATTAAAGTCTTATAAGAAAAAATAAGAGAAAGGTGATTTACTCTTAGTCTTGCAATATTCCTTGAAAAATGATATTCTAGAAACTCAGGAATATACTCCTTCCAGGTACCAGATCTTCTGGCTTCTTGATTATGTGCTTCCAAATCTGCCAGTACCAATATGAATGTTTGTTGTTTAAACCACCTTCTCTGTGGTAGCACACTAACATGCTGAAGTCATACAGACAATATGTGACATTGAATATTACTTCACATGATAACACAACATCTGAATTTCTTCTTTGGAAAATGCTCCTCCAGATCATGTTCACCTTTTATTGTAGACTTTTAATTGTTAAATTGATGTTGAATAACAATCTATTTTCCTTGTTTTTTTGTTTGTCTTATTGTTAACATTGTTGATTTTAGTGCAAAAATTCTTAATTTTAGTGAAGTTGAACTTATCAGTTATTTCTTTCATGATCTAATATTGTTACTCTTTTACATTAAAGTCCATGATCCATTTTGACTTATTTTTGTGGAAGGGGTAACCTCTGTGAATGGATTAATGATTTGGATGTGAATATTCAATTTCTCTAGCACTGTCTGGTAGTGCCTTTGCTCTTTAATAAAGATTAAGTGACCATATTTATATAAACATTTTCCCATGTCCCCTTATTCTGTTACAGTGATATTTTCACACAATTTTATGAATACCACACTAGCTTCATTATTGACACTTTACAGGAAATCTTGGCATTGGGTCATATTATAAAACCATCAGTGTTTTTCTTCTACTTCAATATTGAATTGGCTATTATGGTCCATTGTCTCTCCAATATACAATCTGTAATCACTCATTAATATCCCCAAATAACTTTCTTGGAATTGATGTAGATTGCATTGAATCTATGGATGATTTGGGAATGATATGATTTTCAAGCAAATCTCAGTAAGAACACCTATAATTTAAATTTTTGAAATGAAATATTACTAATACATACATATTTTAACAATTGATTTGAAATAGTTAAAATGACCTTAAATGGAATATGTTCTCTTACATGAAAGCACTTAAGAATAAAATTCCATACTAGAAATCTTCACATGATAAATCACTTCTAGTTCAAAAGACTTGGCGTGGGGGGGGGCACTGTAGGCATCCTGTGTAAAATAAATAAATTTATGAGTATTTATGCTATTAATAGTTGCCTACTCTCCTGTAGTTCTATGGCCCTTGTCAAGTCTCATTCATAATTAGAGCTCACAATGCCTAGAGTTTCTGAAGGAGACTAAATTAAAGATAATAGAAAGCCTTTGGGAGAGAATTAGCACCAGCTCTTATTTGGCTTTAAAATAATTGCATTTTCTGCAGACTCGATTTCAAAACATGCTATCTAGTCTATATTTCTATGGTTTCTGTTCTATAAATGATAATTGACAGGTAAATTGAAAAGATTATAAGGAAAGAAGCATGACAGTTTCTCAAAGGTGCTTTTGGCTATAATGGCCAGGAAATGTGCCTTTTATCTAGAACATATTTCAAAAACACCTAAATATTCTTTTGCTTCTGGAAGTTTCCTAGATAAGCTTCTGGTTGGTAACTATGATTCAGAAACCTTCATTTTCTTGTTTGTATCAAGTGGTTCTCAAACATTGCTTTTAAATCTAGTGCCTATTAAAAAGTATCTTCAATGTGTACATGTTGTAAGTTATATATATCTACCCTGCAATATCATAATTCTATTTATATGTTACAATGAAAGAAGCAGAATTAAGAGAATGAGCTATAAAGCTACAAATAGAAATCTGGAATTAATGTCAGGACAACCAGATAGACCAAAGAAGTTTATCATGGACATATTGTTAGGATTAGTGGTATTTTTAATAAAGCTATTTTGGTATTTATGGAATATATGGTACAATATGAGGTATATTAAAATGCTAATAGATTTTCCTGTACCTTAACATATTAAACCCCACTTGATATTCAAGCTCCGTACTTTGGACAATGCTACAGGATGAGTATAAAATACATTGTTATGGGAACACCTATCCAATGAATATTAAATTGTATTTCAGGTTATAAAGTAATACTTTCAAAATAAAGAAGAAAATCATTGATAAACAGTTTAAAATTTTTTTCCATTTTCTACTTTCATCAATAATAAAGCATCTTTTTAATTTTTTTTTTTTTGGAAAGAGACAGAGACAGAGAGAGAGGGAGAGGAAGACAGAGATGATGGGATCGCCAGCAACCTCTCATCTGCTGCGAACCAAATACAGATGCATCCGCCCCCTTGTGGTTAAGTGCGGCATTGTGTCCTTGGGTTAATTTGCATCTGGCTAAACATGGGATCTGGAGATTGGAACTGCTGGAGATGGGAACCAGCATTCTCAGGCTTAGGAGGCAGGCACCTTAACCACTAAGCCATCTCTCCAGCCCATCTTTTTAATTTTTTTAAATTTATTTTTTTGTGTGAGAGAAAGAAAAGATGGAGAGATGGAAAGAGAGAAAGAGTGAGAGGGAGAGAGAATGGGTGTGCCAGGGCCTCCAGTTACTGCAAACAAACTCCACACTCATGTACCACCTTGTATATCTGGCTTACATGGGTACTGGAGAATTGAACCTGGATCCTTAGGTTTTCCAGGCAAGCACCTTAACTGCTAAGCCATCTCTGCAGCCTGAATTCATTTACTTAATGTTCATGTATCATACGTTGCATAAGATGTTGAAAAATCAAAACAATTGTAAGTGGGACTGTGACCAGAAGAACTAGACTCTTCAACCTGATGGTGCTATTACACTGTTTTATAATAGTTACATGAATTAATCTTGAACTTCTTATTTCCAAGTATATACAGAAAATAAATGATTGATCTGCCATAGCTACAGGGTAGTTTCAAAGATGATAAAAATTAATATTTCAGGTATGGAGGCAGTTTTGAGGTTAAGTGTATTAAGGTTTACCATTGAAGTATGAGAAAAAAAGATATTTTGCAAAATGGTTTTTGTTGAGAAGGGGGATATTGTTCTAATAGTAACATGATAAAAATGGAGACATAAAAATGAACTATAACATTTCAAGGCAAATGGTCACTAAGGTATTGACTAAGTGTTATAATTCCTTATGTTTAGTGGGAATGATTAAGGACAGGTGTGATTCAGTAATAGTAGCAGACTACCAGCATGTTTCACACCTTATGCCATACAACTGTATGATGATTTTTCATGTAAATTTTGTTTCATTTTTATGCTATTCCTCATGTTCAATAAGCAGTTAATGTTTTCCAAGCGGATATTGTCAATATCATTCTTTGATCTAGTAATAAGGAAAGATCCTGTTTATGTTGCTTCTGTGGTTTGAGAGTTGCTTGCCTTGAGGCCTGATTTTCACAAAGCATACCAATCAGCTACTAATCTCAAAATACTTGATAGCCTAAGGACATAACTCTAAACATGCAGAGACTGTAGGAGTGAAGCAGCAGGCAAACTGTGTAGAAGTAGCAGGTACTTGTGGAATTGGTATTAAGCTTTCACATATTACATGAAGATGGCTTTAATACTGTATAAATAAAATGTACCATTAGTATTGGATTTAGGGGTCATGAGATGGAAGACAGTAATAGCATCAGAATGGAAATGGGCTGAATTTCCTCATCCACTCTAAGTCTTTTTGCCATGCCATTACACATTCTGTATCATTGTGTTTATCCAATTGCACCACCAATCAATAATGCCTGAAGCCTTCCACCCACTTTCACATTTCTTATATTGACTTTTATTGAACAATGGTAGAACTTCAAAATAAACAATTTTGGACTGGTTTTATGTGGATATGAGAACCTGAAAGATAATCAAACTTAACTGAAAGTATGAAAAGGAAGGAAATGTATTTCAGGTTTGGTTTGTTAAATGAACTCTGTTCAACAGATAACTTTAAATACCAACTCTGTCAGAGAATTTCTATGATGCAGAGGTGGAGTTTGTTGAAAAGAGTTTTAAGCACAAGACTTATGATAAAGAGTGGTTCTTAGGAAGAAAATACACCTCCGTGCATGGGAGTGAGATTCTCAAAGAGAGTCACTTTAATAAGAGATTTTCAGAATGCAGAGATACATTACTCAACTCAAAATAACTCAGAAAACAAACATATACTTTCCACCATATAGTCATATAGATATGGGAGATGCAGAGGTGGATATTCCTTATTTAATAGTTGATTTCAGTGAATATATATATATATATATATATATATATATATATATATATATATATATGTTAGTTATGACAGAGTTGAATATTTTATAATATATCATCAAATTCAAGGCTTATCCAAGAGCAGGAATCATTGAGTAGACATATTAGTTAGTGCTCCCTAGAGAAACAGAAGTAATAGAAGGACAGTTGGATGAATAGCAAGATGACAGATATATAGATGATAGATAGATTGATCGATCAAGAGATAAATGGATTAAAGATAGATAATAGGTAGGTAAGTGATAAATAGATTAAATAAATTGTAGATAGATAGATGATAGATGGATAGATAGTAGATAGATGATAGGATAGATGGATAGATTAATCAATTGATTTATTTTATGGAATTTGTTCCCCTAGCTGTGAGGACAACATCCTGTGATCTGCCATAGCAGTCTGGGGATCTCATTAATTCAATAATTGTTCCAGTGCAAGTCTAAAGGAGTGAGTATCTGAGAACAAATGAGCAGAAGTTCTCATCTGGCTGTAATGCAAGACTGCAATCCTGGCCAGGAAGAGGGTGAAGATCCATCATGCTAACGCTTCCTTTGGTTTTATTCCAACTCTTCCTGATTTGACCTGAACCTAGGTAACTCAGTCAAGATTATACAAAATAAATAAATAAATAAATAAATTGGCCTTCACAAGAGAAACTGAAGACAGTTGGATGATATTTCAAAATTATCTACTTGAGCACTGATTGCTAGCATCCTGTCAATACTCCCAGAATTACCTCTAAAGTCCTAGTTATTATGGACACCTGAAATTCTATACCTGATGGATCCTTTTTTCTGAACAATGGCAACACCTTTATCCCTTTATACTAGATAAGCTCTGGAGAATCTCTTAGCTGATAAAAGGATGTGGGACACCTCCCAGAGGCATAGAGTTGAACAGTACTCCCAATCTTCCTCACAGTGAAGTCAGGGAAGTAGCTTGGCTCAAGATATAGACAAACTGCAATTACTTGCTTCAGGGTGGAGAAGTCACAAGGCTAGAAGATTGCAAATGATGTATTTCATAAAAGACCTTGAGACAGTACCTGCAGAAATAAACAAAAAGTGTGTAAATTATTATTATTATTATTATTATTTTTGGGTTTTCGAGTTAGGGTCTCACTCTAGCTCAGGCTGACCTGGAATTTACTATGGAGTCTCAGAGTGGCCTCGAACTCACAGTGATTCCTTCCTCTGCCTCCCGAGTGCTGGGATTAAAGGCATGCGCCACCACGCCTGGCCATTAATTACTTTTTATGTCAATGCACAACAAAAAAATCTCGAGAAAGTGTACTGAAAAAAACCTTCATGAAAAATGGTTTTGATCCTCTCAGTTCAGTGTCCTCTACTGACCTTGTATAACATGGCAGCCAAGATGAAAAGAGAGAAGCTAGCCATGGTCCATTATCATAGGTTCTGTCCAATCAGAAAAAAACTAGTGTCATTACTGATTAATGATGATGACAGTGTTAGATACACACAATATTGCTGAGTTGTGGAGGCTTCTCTAAGATGCCCACTTTTTGTTGTGGTGTTTTGTTTATTTATTTTAGTATTTCTGTTTAGAGAGGTAGAATTTATTTTAAAAGTTTGCCTTCCTTACAATGAAATAATGAGTACTGTTAGCAATATCCTGGCCTAAATTCTCTTAGAATGTCTGAATTAAAGACAGAGGGACTCACATAACATATTTCAAATCCCCATTACAGCAAAAGAAGTGTGAAGATATTTACCTATGCCATGTTTATTGCTACCATCTACAGAGGTCTTTTCAGATATAACGTGTAGGAATTGTCACAAAGTCAACTCAAGGGCCATTTTTGTAGTTATGATATGGGGATCTGGGGCAGAAATGAAGCTGTTACTCAGATTCTTAGGATACATAGGTTATAGAATCACAGGGAAGAACTGAAGACATATCACTCACCATCATTCTCAGTGACTTGCTTGGAAAGTCATGTGACTCCGCCCCAGAATTTTAGATTGTTTTTATACTCAACTGAAATTTCTGGTTCCCATATGAAAAAGGCAATACAATTAAAGTTTGATTGAACTTAAGGCTCTGGCTACAACTGTATTATTTTAGATTCTTAAGATAATAATCCAAGAAATCAGTCAATATGTTGTCAGGGTTAATTGCACCCATTTATCTTGTGGCATGAGATAAAGTGTGAGTAAACCTCACACACTGAAGAGTGTATCTTGGTGCTTCCATAGCCAGTGTTACGCTGATTTAAAGCAGGCTAATGTGAAATATCACTATATTGGTAGTGCTATGTTAAGTCTTTTGATCTTGCTTTTGTGTAGGAATTATGTCCAAGTAGAGTACTGAAAATCAGCCATTGATGAAATAAAATAAAGAGAAGAGTTGAAAGAGATGGAAGGGAAATAAATGAGTCTGTGACAATGGTTTGATACTTTGAAAATACAATGTATAAAGAAAATAACTTATTTATCCCTTTAATTTATAACTGGATAACATCATGGTTATATTAAAAGGAAGTTATAAAACTAGTTGCCTCAGAATGGACAACTTCTAGGAGCAAAAGAAGAGTTTATACTGTAACTGAAGGTAACTTGTAAAAAGAAAATGTGAAATTTAAAGAGACTTCACAATTTTTTTTTTACTATTTTATCCATCTATCTCATTTCTTCTTAGTTTTATTATGTTACATGTGCTCAGAGTTTCCAATATCTCTTTCTTCATTTTCTTGTGTAATCTTATCTCTTTTCATCTTCATCTTAAATACCAATCTTCACCATATACTTTCACAATATTCTATACTGTATTTCCTTAACTGAACAAAATAGTTTATTATTAAGTAAATATGAAAGTATTTACCTGCCCTTGGCTAATTAGTTTTCATAAATGATTAAAAAGTGACATTTGTTTCAGAATCTCCATGCTTTCTTTCATAATACATCCCATATTCAAAGATGCACCAGGATTTTTGTGTGTAAATGTACTTCAATTTTCCCAATAATTATGCAGCTCACTAGTGAAAATTCTACCTACTGTTTACAAAGGAAAATAGTAGCTACTGTATTGTACACATCAGCTTATAAGCTTGATTTTGTCTCTGATAGATACCATGAAGCATAATTTCCTATAAAAATAGTACATGTTAGTCTCACTTATGTATGATGTGTCTGATTTATGACATGAATGGAACTACTTACTTTACTACCAAGTAAAGATGGTATGTAAAGAGTCTTGTCACTTCACATACCAGTCATCATGGAATATTATCTAGCTTATGAATCTGGGTATGTAAGTGATAGTTCATTATAATTTTGATCTCTTTTGAGATAGGGAATATATTTTACATACAAGCTAGATATTTTTGAATCTCTTATTAATTTCTTGAACATGACATTTTTTTGCTTGTGTCTTCTTTCCAAAAACTTGAATCCAGGAGCTCTCCATATATTCCAGATATTAGCATCTCATAAGTTTAAACACTACAAGTATCTGTCACTCATGCCAAGTATCAAATATATTGATTTATGGTTTTCTTTGTTGTAGATAATTCCTTAAGTTTAACAAAAATAACTCTTTAATGTGTTTAGATTTTGTGTTTTTCAAGATCGTTATGGTTCAGTGCCTCACTATACTCACAAGTTTATCTTCTTAATTTACCTTATTAATTCTATAGATTTTATCTATCACATTTAAGAATTTTTTGTTTTGTTTTTATTTTATTAGATGTGGATATATTTAGTATGTAAACAACACCTGTTTGTAACATCCTTTCCCTCCTCCCTGCTCCTTTTCTGAAGAGGTCTTCTTCATTGCAGATGCAGGTCAACCCGTAGGGATTTTGGGTTATACATTATGGGAAGGGAGAGGCAATGTCTCTGTGAAAAAATGTCCCAACTTGTGGCTCTAACAATCTTTCCACCCCCTTCTGCAAAATCCCCTGAGCCATTCTGGGAGCATTTTAAGTCTATTTCAGGGATGGGTGCTTAGACGCCTCTGGATCTCTGTTTGGTAGGTATTGAGTGTCTTCGGTGTCTATCTCCTTCACCATTGTGCTGATAGCAGAGCCACTAAGCAAGCAGAACTCTTGCTCATCTCCCCAGTTCCTCTGTGGTTTCAGCTGGGGCCAGGGTGGAATGCACTAGGTTGTTTATCTCCTCAGGTCCAGCTCCCATCTCAAAAAGAGAAGCAGATTCTCCAATGGAGAGTGAAATCAGAGCAAGTTAAATGGGATAACCGTTATTCACTTAGAGAGAATTTCAAGAGTGTAGACCTTCTTATAGCCCAAGATTAATGGGGGCTTGACAATGGAAAGCAGGATCATTATCTGGAAATGGTTCTAACTTGTTTCCCAGTCACAGATATGGTTCCCTTTCCACTGAGTGGATTTGTCAGCCAATCCAAGGGTAGTTGGTTATCTACAATGGCTGTGTGCCACTATTGCACTTGTGTGATCATCACATCAATTTGTTTGCTTCTGAGTTGCTTAGATGTTGAGTTGCTTGAACAGATGATTGCCAGTTTCCCCTGGTATCTCATGTAGATCCTTCTAGCACTAGATGAGCTATTGGTACCATAGAATTCTATATCCTGGAAGTTAGACTAAAAAGTGGAACCTTCAAGAGTACCTTAAGGGGAGCACTTGAATCAAAGGACCCTAGAGAAGGTGAGACAAAACCTAACCTTAAATTTCTCCTGGTTCTCTTTCTTTTTTTTTTTTTTTTTTTTTCTTTTTCCTTCTTGCTGGCCTATAATTCCCTGTATCAGGATGTGGTTTACATCCACTATGATCAGAGAGTCTTACTAGATTTCCCAAAACAAATATTTAAGATTTTAAGAAGATAAAGATAAAGATGATGTACAATGTTACATGATGTACAATGTTAATTCTACTCAGATTTTTTCTAACATGATCTACTTATAATGTATTTTCCCAATGACTTTTAATTTTATTGCTGTCTTTAATTATGAAGTAATTAAAATTGAATTAATTTGAGCCATTCACTCCATAATGACACTTTGTTCAGCTGTCATCATAGATAGGGATAGTACTTTAACTACATAACATAGACTGGACATAGTATATAGGCTGTTTTATCATCTATATGTGTACAAGTATACTCTGTGATGCTCACACAGTGAAGAAACTACTTAACAGTACATTTTCCAGAATATGTCTCCATCAGTAAGCAATGTGTGACTATATTTATCAGATCCTCTTCTGTTTAATCACATAGGAATCACTATGTTTTAGAATTTGCATTTTTGTCCATGAACATGAGATGCAAGTTCATAGATTAAGCATTGGTCAGATCGTGAACATGCCATATATATAAGTAGGGGAAAAAGTTACCATTAGAGAAAATGAGTATGATTTACTGGTATATTTCTTTCAATATTACAACAGAATTATAAAAGGAAGAAACTACTCACAAAATTAAGCTTTTGCATAAACTGGAAACAGAAAAATACATGAATGATAAACTGAGACTTTTTTGTTTAAAAATCCAGTTTAAGCTGGGTGTGGGAGTGCATGCCTTTAATCCCAGCACTTGGGAGGCAGAGGTAGGAGATTCACCTTGAGTTCGAGGCCACCCTTAGACTACACAGTGAATTTCAGGTCAGTTTGAGCTAGAGTGAGACCCTACCCCAGAAAAGCAAAATAAAAACAAAACAAAAAAGAAAAACAAGATAAAAAATCCAGTTTAATAAATAATATGTATAGCAGTGATGCAGGATTTTTGGGTTCAGGAGGGGATCCTCCAGAATGTATCAACCCCAAGTTTTGGGTTCGGTCCTACCTTTAATAAAGAATAAAAACTGGCTTGGAGAAATAGCATGGTGGTTAAGGCACTTGCCTGCAAAGCCAAAGGACCCAAGTTTGATTCCCCAGAACCCACATAAGCCAAATGCACAAGGTGGCTCATGCATCTGAAATTTGTTTGCAGGAGTTGGATACCATGGTGTACCCATTCTCTCTCTCTCCTCTCTGCCCCTTTCTATCTCAAAAAATGAATACCAGTAAAATATTTTTTTAAAAAAGATGGACTCAAGAAGGACAAATTATGAATTATTAAGGGATAATAAAAAATTGTGGGGGTTATTTAAGAAAGGAAATTTGAGTCTAGGAAGGGAGGCTAACCACTTGGAAAGAAGAAAGCATACTCTCATGTAGAAACATGGTATAGTTTATAAGGTTCATTCAAGAGAAATCTTAGAAAAGACCTGGAACCAAGTTGTAAGCACATGAAGATAGAACTTCTATGCATAGGTACAGAGACTCAGAAAACACACATGACATCCACCATGTGCTTTCCCAAAAAGGGAAAGTATAAAATTAAAATTAAAAATGAAAGAGTGGGATGTGGTGGCAACATGCCTTTAATCCCAGCACTCAGGAGGCAGAGGTAGGAGGATTGCTGTGAGTTTGAGGCCACCCTGAGACTACAGAGTGAATTCCAGGTCAGCCTGGGGTAGAGTGAGACTCTACCTCAAAAAACCAAAAAAAAAAAAAAAAAAAAAAAGGACCTTTAGGGAAAAAAATATAATAAAACTACAACCATGAGACCTTGAGAGAAACTGAGGCTTACAGAAAGAAATTACCTTATAAAACCTCAAGAACACAAAATGTGGAATCTAGGATCTTGTGTAGGAAGACCCACGAGGAACCCACCTGACATGTGCCATGTGTTTTAGGGGAGTTAAGAGGACAAAAATTGAAGCTCAGTGAAAATAATGAGAGGGCAGATATCAACGACGTGACTAAGAGATTCAGAGGAGAAATGAGTGATGAAGAGGGTTACACTTACGGCTCTCCTAAGTTTAGAGCCAGTACACAGGCAGAAAGTTTAGAGCCTGTTAAAACACTCACATTGTAGACTTGGAGATCAGAGAAAGATCATGCATGGGATTTACGTGAGAAATTACCCCAAACAATAAAGCAGAAGCAAGTGGAAATCTTTAGATCAAGAAACAATGTGCTTTCCCATCCCAACCCAGCCAGGTAGAGGCCAGATTCAAGTGTTTTCAGGCTGCACAAAGCAGAATCACCAAGGGGGAGAGAGAGCAGAGAGAGCACCCCACATGCACAGAGGGTCATGTCCAGAGAGAAGGGGGATGGAAGGCCACAGCCTTTGTCAGATTCAGGTATGTAAGGGGAAGACCTGATTGGCTGGTAAATTTTTAGGATGAAGGTGAGGGTCAGCTCAGTTGGGTTAACCTGCCCAGGTAACACAGTAGACTGCGGGCAGTATGGAGCACTGAGGATCAGTTTCACTCAGACATATTTACAAGAGTTTCTGGTGCCAGATTGAGCAAGCTGGCACCTCCTGGTTCTCCTTGAGCCTCAATCCCCGAGACTGCCTAGAAAAGCTAGCTTTCTCCTGTCCTCCTATAGCAGCATTATCTATTCCTATGCTTTTTGCTACCAAAATGTCCTAATCAATTAAACTAAATGTAGGGCATATATGTCCATTAGTAGTGTCATGAAGACAAATAAAAAAATGTGTGACAATTCTTACACATACTTTTAAATTAGTATTTCCACTTTTTATTTTGTGAGGATTAATTTGTACTGTCTATTGTATTAGCTAGATGACATTACCCAGTCAAGTATAAACTTTGATGTCTTTTGAGATGGACATCTTTACATACTCCCTAGTTATTTTGAATTTGTTAAACAACACATTTTGTTCACTTGTGTCTTCTTTCCAAACACATAAATTCAAGGAACTCTCAGTATATTACAGACATTAGCATCTCATAGGTGTTTAAACTATTTGCAAGTATTTGTCACTCATGACAAGTGCCAATTATATTGATTTATACTATTCTTTGTTGTAGAGAATTCCTTAGTTTTAAAAAAAGAACCCCTCTTACATACCTTTAGCTTTTGTGTTTTAGACATTTTTGGAAATGATTATTTAAAACTGCTTCTTGTGACTTTGCCTGCATGTTTTTTGTATGCATTCAAAATCCAATGTCATTGGTTTCAATCATTTGTAAAAGATCAAAATAGGAACTCCAGAGAAGAATTTAGGAATTTTTTTTTTTAGCTATAAAGTTTTTATTCTTCCAAAGTAATAATGTGATCACCAGAACTCATAACACTGTGGCAAAGACAAATCTCAAGTAAGGGCTAAATTAAAAACACATTTTTGCTTCTCACCAATTCTTCACAAAATAAATCGGCATGCTGAAAAGAAAATATCAGCTTTGATTTGTTTCCTTAAAATAACATTAAAATGAATCCATCACTTCATTATTGCTTTCTCTATGAAAATAAACATATATCTAGAATAAGAAAAAAATCACATCAAGTTACAAAGTTAAAAGTTGTCTTGACATAAAAACTAGGATAAACGGAAACAATAAAACTATAAATTTGTAGGAAAATGGATGGATTTGAAACAGATCATACTCAGCGAACACACACAAACACAGAAGGACAAACACCATATGCTCTCACTCAACTGTGATTCCTAACCTGGATCAGGTTGAGTTGCTGTCATACTGGATAGGCAAGTTAAGGCCAAGACAATAGGGATGGAAGGGTTTGGGGAGAGGGGAAATAGATGGTTAGGGGAAATAAACACAAATTAAACCCCAAATGAACTGCTACCATAGAAACTTTTCTTCTTCAAGGTAGACTAAATGTTATAACACTTCACAGGAGTATTGGGGGAGCTCCTGAAAGCAAAGACCTTGCAGAGGGTTAGATAAAGCCTAATCTTAAAAGTTTTTGATTCTCACCTTCACTCCCAGTACCCACATTGAGCTGTTGATCAGAGAGATCCCCAAACAGGAAAGGCTTCTGTAAAAGCACTTGATTACCTACCTGAGGTCAAAGGTAAGATCTTATTGCTGAAGACACCATATGCTGCTGACAGAGAGCAAGGAGAGAACTGGTTGGAATCTGGAAGAGAGCCAGTTCCCAGCCAGTTAACTCATCTGGTGCTGGATTAGTGCTACATGAGCTACTGGGAGAGAGTGGCCAGCAATGGTGTGAGTAAGCAGGGGTGAAAGCTACTCAGAAGCAATGAGCCTGACAAAAGTACACATCAGTGCAATGGTAGCACACAGCCCTGGTGGGTAACCATTGGCTTTGTGATTGGCTAAGAGATCCTCTCAGTGGAAAGCCACACATATCTGGAATTGGGAAACAGGTCAGAATCCCATGGAGATAACAATTACGCTCTCAAATGTCAACCTTCCACTAGTCTTTGGGTAAAAGAGGGGCTACATCTACCAAACTCTCCCTAAATTAATACTACTCATCCAATTTAACTGATGATAACTTCACTCTTCATTGGAGAACCTGTTTTTTTCTTTTTCAGAAGGTAGTGAAACCTGAGGAGATAAACCATGAGTTCCATCTCAGCCAAGGTCCAGATGAAACCAGAGGAAATGGGGAAATGAGCAAGAGTTCTCCTTCCATGGTGAGCCTGACAACCAGAGCCAGGGTGAAGGACAAAGACCCTGAGGATACTCAACACATACCAAAGCAGAAATCCATAGGATCCTAAGAACTCATCCCTGAAGTAGACTTAAAACTCACCCACCATGGCTAAGGGAATTGTGGGGAAGACGGGTGTAGCAGACTGCTTCATGTTCATTGAGATGAACTTCCAGACCAGACACAGTTATGGAGGAAGGGATATTATTTATTGAAGCTTACAGATCCAGGGGAAGTTCCATAATGGCAGAGGACCAGGCAAGAGAGAGAAAAACCAAGCTGCCAGCTACACAGCACACTGAGCAAAACTGTTGTCACAGCACACTTTAGGAACTCCTATTAGGCACACTTTGCATATCTTTACAATGGAATCTCAAACCATTACCACAGCTTAAGACCGGCCCCCAGTGACATTGCCTCTAGCAAGGTGATTGCAGATGCAAACTATAACTAATAAAACACTGAATATATTGGGGGACATAGATTCAAACTACCACATTCAGCCCCTGGCCCCCAATAGATTTAGTTCTTGGCCCCCAATAGATTTATAACTATCACACATTGTAAATTGTATTCAGTCCAATTTCAAAGGTTCTCATAGTCTTGATCAACTTAAGATAATGAGTCCTGTAAAATCAAACAAGTTAAATACTTTCAACATGTGAAGGCACAGAGTAAACATTTTTAACTGGTAAGGCATAGCAAGGAGAAACTAGAACAATGCAAACTCAACCACCATCAGTAGTCATCAAACTTCTGCAGTTCAAGTTCAATATAACCAAAGACTGACAGTCTCCAGGTTTTCCAATTCCGCCCCTCCAGCTGGGCAGAGTCGCCAGGGAAAACTTCAATCCCAGGCCAACACTGTACTACATGGGAGTCCTTGCATAGTCCTGGTATATCCAAAACATCTCCAGGTCTCCATGCAAACCATGATCCATCTTCCAAAGGCTCTTTCAGCCTATTCCTGAGGGTCATCATGCCCTGCCTCATGCCACATCTCAGCAGCAGCTCCTGGAACCGTGTGCAATTCATGACCACTCCATGCATTTTTCATGCTTCCAAAACTAATACCAGGTGTGCAGGACACAGCCATATTCTTAATCCAGGAACAAAATAAATCATAGCCTTGAAAAGCAGGTTCCTTCTCCAATCAACTCTTTCCAAGGGTTTGCATTTCTAACAGTCTTTCCTCAGGCATCCTCTCTATTGTTTTAATGTAAAGCAGTCAGGCCACCTTCCTTCCATCTTCCTTAAGATTACTAATGTGTTGACAATAGCAACTCCATTAACCTAAAATCAGTCTCAGTGCCTCTAATTTTAACTTGCTTGAGGTTTTCCAACTTAAAATCTCAGTCCATTATCTTTAGCCAAGCACATCAGTCCATTACAAATTTAACCTTGATCAAACTTTCTGGGCCTGGATAGCAGAATGTAGCCATCCCTTATGTCAGTAACCCAGTTCCAACAAAGTCCTCTGCACTTTTTCCTTCCCCTTAGAAAGCTCATAAGGCAAGCCTCGAAGTTCAATACTGTTTGCAATTAGCATTCTCAAACTCTCATCAGAATAGTCCATAAAACTTGGCTTACCACTCCAGAAGGCATCTTCAGTTGCAAGCACCAAGTCCATGCCCATTCCTCCAAAACAAAGGTTCCAAAAGACGAATATCCACATGGTCAGGTTCATCTCACCCCACACTCCTCGGTACCACTTTACTGTTGCAGACAGCTTCAGGTTAGCTGAGATGAACTTCCAGACCAGGCACAGTTATGGAGGAAGGGATATTATTTATTGAAGCTTACAGATCCAGGGGAAGTTCCATAATGGCAGGAGAAGCAGCCTGCTCTCACAGGGCCAGGTAAAAGAGAGAAAAACCAAGCCGCCAGCTACACAGCACACTGAGCAAAACTATTGCCACAGCACACTTCAGGAACTCCTATTAGGCACACTTTGCATATCTTTACAATGGAATCTCAAACCATTACCACAGCTTAAGACCAGTCCCCAGTGATATTGCCTCTAGCAAGGTGATTGCAGATGCAAACTATAACTAATAAAACACTGAATATATTGGGGGCCATATATTCAAACTACCACAACAGGGGTACTAACATTGTAAGTGCCACAGTTTGGGATGTGATGCCCACATTTCCCCCAATAACTGCTGCTCCCACAATGTATAACCCTCATTCCCCTTGGGAATACCACCAACCCCATTGAGGAGTACCCTTTGTGGAATGGAGACGGAAGAAGGAAAAGATGGTACCAACACAATATGTATCCATAGAGAGTATGTTCTTAAAAAATAAAACAAAAATACTTACAGAAAATAATAAATAAAACACATGGTACTGAAATGCTCAGCAATGGAAATATTGTTCATGAGTGTGTGTGTGTCCAGACAAATTTACAGGAAGACCGTAAATGCAAAGGAAATTTCCAGTAGTGCTATAATCATCAAACAGCAACTAAAGGAGTCAAAGCTAGGCTTAAACAAATGCTCTGTCCTAATAGCCAATGTAGATTTTTTTAAACTTTGTTTTGAAAGTTTCACACACACACACACACACACACACACACACACACACATTTTGATCATATGTGTCCCACATTACTCTCCCTTATCCCTCTCCATCTATTTGATTCCTTCTTCATGTTTCTTACTGCCCATTATATGATAAAAGACAGTGACCTTTCCTCTACAATACTCTTTGGCCATCTGTTTACTCATTAGAGAGGGAAGTGGTCCTCCAAGCTCTCCCATACCCTATAAAAGGATGTTAACTGGCCCCATAATATATGCACGTGTTATGTAGGTAACCACGTCTGGTGTGAGTTGAGGAGTTCAATGGCCTTGTCATGTCTAGACACCAGAGTTCCCCAGTGCTCCTCCCATCCTCGAGCTTTTATCTTCTTTCTGTTCCATCTTCTTCAGTACTGACCCTCAAGGCAAGACGTGCACTACAGTGCAATAATGACATGAAGACTTTGGGGTAACTCAAAGCTATGTGATTGGATTTGAGGCCTGCTACTCAAAATAGTATGCATTCCTTGTACTAAAAACTAGATCCAAAGCTCATGACTGTGCAAAAGTTAAGCCACAGTGAAGATTCTAGTATTACTTTACTACTAGACACGTGTTGTCAAACTGTCTCCTAAAATTTATCTTTATATCTACAGATAATTTCTATGCTAAATCGTGATCAGAAAAGCTCTTTTATTTCTTAATAGTGGGAGACAGTCAATGCAGAATCAAAACTGGGCAGTTGCTGAAAATAAGTGACTGATGAGTGTTCAACCAAACAGGAGATATGGATATCATCCCTGCAAGGCCCAGAGAACAGGAGAGAGTTTTGTTTGAATGTTTGCATGTGCTATTATCTTGGCTAAACCTTAATGGGGGTGGAGTATTATGGTAGTCTGACTGTTTATCCCCCCATGGACTAAGGTGTTTTATTAAAACTTGGATTTTCAGGGGCTGGAGAGATGGCTTAGAGGTTAGGTGTTTGCCTTCAAGGCCAAAGGATCCCGGTTCAACTCTCCGGGACCCACATAAGCCAGATGCACAAGGGGGCACGTGCATCTGGAGTTCATTTGCAATGTCTAGAGGTCCTGGTGTGCACATTCTCTCTCTCTCTCTCTGCCTCTTTCTCTCAAAAATAAATAAATAAATAAAATATATTTTAAAACAAACAAACAAACAAAAACCCTTGGGTTTCCAGTCACCTGGCTGGAGGAGGTTTCACTGGGGGAAGATCAGATTTTCAGGCCAAAAGTATGGAGAACAATATAAATCCTGTAGTTCTGCCTGGGTTCCTTTGTGCTTGCTTGTGGTGTGTCTCTCTGCTTACATCTGTGAAAGAGACCCACTTCTTCCACATTGATGGAACTTTCTTGGGTCTGTAAGCTGAAATAAACCCTTCCTCCTATAAATTGGGTCTGTTTGGAAGTTCATCCCAGCAACTTAAATCTGTCTACAACAGGCATCACCTTGAGAATAAAACCTTGGTTTTGAATTCTCTTTCCCAGAAAATATTCCATTGTGCTTCATAGCCATGTTAGTGCTGAGTAGTTACTATCAAACAGCTATAATTCTGTTCTATTTAATGTGATTCATTTAATCTCAAATATGCTGAGAGGAGGCAAGTATCTGAAACAAAGTTGAATAAGAGAGGCCCCTGCCCTCAAGTGGCTCTCACTATCTATAGCTGTTCATTACTCAATACTTCTAGTGATAGTGGGACTCTGGATCTGACATTATATTTATACACTGAAAAACTCACTGTTAATAATGTGTAGAAAGCATATATTTATTTTTATTTGTTTACTTAAGGGTAGACTTAAATTTATTACATAGCTAAGTATACTCTTGAACTTTTGTTCTGCCTGCCTCTTACCTGTTTAGGGCTAGAATCACAAGTGTGAACTACCATCTCTTAGTTATGTGCTGCTTGGAATTGAACCCAGGGCTTTGTCCTCGCTAGACAAACACTCTACTGGCTGACCTATATCTCTGGTACTAGGAAGTTCCATTTTCAAAGAGTAAAGGCCTTTGGTAGCAACTCAGAATTCAAAGAGCAGGTAGACTTATGGCCCAAATAAGCATTTTGCATGAGAACTTAATGTCTAAAAGAGCAGATTAAAATTTCAAGTAATTAAAGTGCACATAATCCTCAGCACGCCTTTGCACTGCTGCATTTGTTCAATGAAAGAAACAGAACCAAACCATGCAATAAATTAATTAGAGGCAGAAGTCCTTGTTTCTAAGCTCCAGTTAATAACAATAACTCTCTTTAATGACTCCCTGTGTAACCTTGGGCAAGTTCCTGTAATGTCAAAGTCTCTCATCATCTATAAAACAAAGAGATGTGGTCACAGGATATGATGGCAATTTCATAGTTTCTATATGCAGGTTTACACTTTTGATAAGAAATAACATGTCAGCATATTGAAACTGAGAAAAGTTTAGATCTAGTAATGTTTTTTTTTTTTTTTTTTACAAAAAGTGCCTATCTGCATATTCCATATAAGTCTACTCAAAAATATCAAATGTCGTAGTTCATATGCAATTCCCACTGTTCTTAAGTGAAACCTACATATTGTGGAAATAAAGTAAAATGTTCTCATAGGAATATGTTGAAAATTAAGATAAAATTGCATTTTATAACATAAATGATAGCATTGAATTTACCCTTGATATCAACTTGACTTTTGCACTCTTAGTTAATGTGTGTTTAGCACTCTGAGAGGCCTCTGCAAGTCATATTGGGCAATAATGTTCTTGAAAAAAAATTGCCCTATCCCAGAAACAATACAAGGAACTTTTTTTTTTTAATGTGCAAACAATCTTAAGTAAAATTAATCTAATCATGCTTGTGAAGGAGGAATAAATGAACATCAGTACAAATGTTTCCTCTTGGATATATAACTGCAAGCAAAGGTATGCTAAAAGTCTCTCCCTAAGCATTCTTATCTACCTAAGAGATAGTGCTATTGTTGGAATTTCATTCCTAAATCTTTGGACTCACTTTGCATTTAGCCAAAGAGTGAATAAATATAACAACTTTGGAAAATTTTGCAAATAAAATATTAAAAGTGGTAAGTATAGTATGAATAGACTTTTAAATAATGTATCTCAAACTTATATATGGGTAGAGAAATCACAAATTATTTTTATTGCCATGTCCCAAAGATAAATCTCATAGATTTGGATTTGTAGCAATAAACTTAAATATAAAAAAAAAAATCTTTCCTTGTCAATGCAGAACTTAATTCATCTAGAAATGTTATTAAGTGATTTATCCTTGAGTTTGAAGTAAATGCCTAGGTTTTTCCTGCTTTCCAAAAGATCTGATGTTACTGACAAGCATATTGCACATTGCCTGGTAATTTCTGAATAACTGGGTAGAACTGGCTCTAAAAAGGCAAGAAAAACTGACAAAGTATGACAGAAGAACTTCCAGATTTTCTCTTAATGTTTTCTCTCCTAAGCTGAGCCTCATTTTAGGAATTTTTTCCCAAACTCTACTACCTTACAGTAATAGTCATCTATAAATAACAGCCAATTATCTAAGGAACCATGGTTTGCATTATCTTTTGGATTATGTATGGGACAATTTTTAGGTTTAGAGTAGAAAATGTGATATAAAATATTTTTGAGGAATGTTGAGTCCCTTTGAAATAAGTTGTGCTAAAAACTACAACCCGTTTTATCCTCACTTTAGGAGAAGTTGGAAGAGGATATGACTCAATTTTCCCTGAGCAAAAAGTTTTCATCCTCTTGAACAAGTAAATGAATTGCATCTTATAGCTTTTAGAATAATGAAGGTGAGAATATCAACATATTAATCTTTTCAATAATGACTTCCCCCCAAAAAAGAAAAAAAAATAATGTAGCTTTCTATTTACACACATAATATATTGTACAAGTGAGAATGTCGGTGCTCAAAAAATTAATAATTCAGTGCTAAAGAGATTTTTTTCAATGATTAAGGTGCTTGCCTGCAAAGCCAGATGCACAGAGTGGTGCATGTGTCTGGGGTTCTTAAGGCCTTGGTGTGCCCATTTTCTTTTCTTTTCTTTTCTTTTCTTTTCTTTTCTTTTCTTTTCTTTTCTTTTCTTTTCTTTCTCTTTTTTCTTCCTTCCTCCCTTCCTTCTTTAATTCTTTCCTTCCTTCCTTTTTTCCTTCCTTCCTTTCTCTCTCTCTTGGTCTCTGCTTGTAAATATATAAAAGTATTTCAAAATAAAAAAAAATCCATGCTTGATAAAACTTTCCACGGATAATAAGTAACAGAATTGGATTTTAGTACAATCCACTTGAAATTATATTCTCCTGACTATTGTAGTCATTTAAAATAGGGATATGCCTATAAGATGGCACATTTGTTGATTAATAAAGCACAAAACTTAAGCAAGTTTTGAAAATAGATATGCATAAAATCTTAGCCCAGTTATCTTACAGGAAAACACTATGTTCCAAGTAGTTATCATACTACTTAGCTTTCAAAATGTGTCAAGAAAAAAAATCAGTTCCTTCCCAACCCCCTCAAAGAGACAAAGGTGCTTTAGACTTCAACAAAAAAGTTAACATTTAATTATAAAAGTAAATGGATTAATTCAGATGCTTGCTCATGGCCCTAAGATGTGAAAGAATTCAAAATTCATTTATTAGATTCCAATATCCCAATCAAGACCCTATCTTGTTCTTTGGATTGGCTGGTTTTATAGATACATAGCCCTATCTTAAAATTAATAACAAATAATATTAAATCAATACAGGTGATGTTTTTGCCTCACTGCTGATTACTGTTGAGGGATAGTGAATATGATTGCTGAAGGTCTGGGTTGTTGAAGCAATTTCATAAAATAGGAAAATTAAATTTCTTGATTGAATGACATCATTTCATGAGATTTCTGTATCTTGTGATGCTATTTGACAGCATTTTATCTACAGTAAAATTTCTTTAAAAATAAAATTAACCCACAAAGAGCTTGCAGTTGCTTTATCAATTAAGTTTATGTAATATTTCTAGTAGTTTGTTATATTTTGTACAATATTACCAGTATCTCCATCAGGAGTAGATTCCATCCCAATAAGCCACTTTCTTTGCTCATTGGTAAGTAACTTTTAATGCATTAAAGATTACCAATAAAATATTACCAGTGCAGTTACATTTTCAGGCCCCCTTCCAAACTAGAGTTCTCTGGACATCTACCATATTTGCAGTTATTTGCCCCAATGAAGTCTTGAATGTCCCAAAAATTATCCACAAAAATCACAGTAAATATTTTATACATTCCTGCTAATATGATATTACTGGGATCTAGGATTTTAAATTCTTTCAAGAGGGAATTTTACTTAATTTGTCAAAATGTATTTGAGGAATTTATATGTATACCAGATATACCATTATAAAATACATTCTTCAAATATGTCTTGGATGTCAAAATTATTCCTCACCCATATGTTACATAATTGAAGGTGTATAAAAGGGCACCCAGGCAGTGTTAATTAACTATCCATGCCCCAAAGAAGTATTGGATGAACAAGGGCATTGTCAATAAGTAGTAATATTTTTATAAGTAATAAATCTCAAAAATAGGCTTAAATATTTTAATAAACCATGTTGTAAACAGATGTATACTGGCACTCACACTGCTATTCCATTTATGTAGAACAGATAGCAGATTTAGTATAATTTTTAAGTACAGCTTTTATAATATTAGATAACTAGGGATGGAGAGGCAACCGAGTAGCTAAGGCACTTGCTTGCAAAACCTAATGGCCTGTGTTTAATTCCCTAGCACCCACATAAAAGCTGGAGGCACAAAGTGACACAGACATCTGGAATTCATTTGCAGCTGCAAGAGGCCCTAATTCACTCATACTCATTCTCCCTCTCACTCTCTCTCATAAATAAATAAATAAAAATATTTTTAAAACACTAGATAATTATACATAGGACTTTGGGAATAGCAAGTGGACATTGAATTCAACATAAAGTTGCCAATTGCATTAACCCCTAATATGAGAGGCAAAAACTATCCATTAATCTTTACACCCAAGCATTAGTTTGTCTTCTTTACTTGTTAAATTCTGGATGGAATGTTTTTCTGATATAAGGACATTTTACCTCAAAAAATCTGTTATTCAATGTAACCACCTGTGGTAGTTTGAATGTATGTCCCCCATAGATCCATGTATTTTATTAAGATTGTAACTTGGGTCTCTGGGCACCTGGCTGGAGGAAGCATCACTGGGGGTGGATCCTATAGTCCAGCCCTAAGGTTGTAGGTATTTAATATCCAGCTCAAAGGCATGCAGAGCAGTCTGAGCTCTGGCTTGCGTTCTGATTGCTGCACATTTGTGTTTGTTTGATTGTTTGTTTGTTTGTTTGTTTGTTTGTTTGTTTGGTGTTGCTGGCTGATGGTGTTGTTTCTCTCTGCTTGGATTTATGAATAGGAGCTGGCTTCTTCCACCATGCATGAAACTTTTTCTGGATCCGTAAGCTGAAATAAACCCTTCTTCCTGTAAACTATGTCTGCTGTAAAAGTTCATCCAAGCAACATGAAGCTGCCTATAGTACCACCTTCATCCACTTATCTTTTGTAAATGTTACACAGATTCTACACTATTATTTCCATAGGTAACTTCTTTCCTGAAGCATCCTAAACCTACCGCTGTTCACTTCAGACTTTTATGAAGCAACATCTTCAACCCTTTCCACCTGGAAGACAGTTGTGGCCTTGCTTTCTATTATTATTTAGCCTAAGAGGGTATTTGAGCTGATCTGATCTTCTCAGACCACTACAACTTTCGCCAAATCAGAAGTAAGGCTTCACTTTTATCATTTACGTGTTGACTAGAAAAAACAATTTAAATTTCCTTCAGTAATTTTTCCTGAATATCCCAACATGGTTATTTTTGGTACAAGAAGCATGGATTTTTCCTTATGTAAGATTTTTATACACTTTCTTTACTAATCATCTCAACTATTTCTAGGAGAGATATATGTGATTTCTCCTTATTTGAACAATTGCAGGCTACTGTATGGTTATTAGCTTGCATAATTCAAATTTCACTATACGTCATGAAGATAGGTAATAATATGATAGTGGATGCGTAAGAAGATGAATAAATGGATGGTAGTGAAACCTGAAGTCATACTATATTTACTAAGTTCACTATATATATATATATATATATATATTTTTTTTTTTTTTTTTTTGAGAAGGGGTCTCACTCTGGAACAAGCTGACTTAGAAACCATTCTGTAGTTCCAGGCTGGCCTCAAACTCAGTGATCCTTCTACTTCTTACTCACAAGGAATGGGATTGAAGATGTGTGCTACCACATCAGGCTTAAGTTTACCATCTTATGTGGTTAGAGTGTGGTACTTCAATACAATTTTATTAACATCAATGATCAGTGATCATAAGCTACCATAACAGCTACAGAATAAATTTTTTAAAGCTTGACATCTTATGGGAATTACAAAATGTAAGATGTACACAAAGTTATCACAAATTAATGGGGGAAAATGTCTCCACTGTACTTGTTCAACACAGTATAACCACAAATTTTCAGTTCCTAAAACATCAAATGTTTTTATTGAAGTGAGATGCAAGAAAACATATTCATAACTATAGTGGTCAAACTGAGATCTGTTTTCTGTTAACCAATTAATTATGAATTTTTGAGTGTGTTTACTGGAGAAGTGGCGTACCTGAGGAGCTGATCTCACTTCAAGGTGTTGTTCAAAGAAAAACTCTCAATGTTGCCATGAGAATGTGTGCCACTCAGGTGGGGCCTCTTGAAAAGTAGCTGTTTCAAATAGCCCTTCTCCAGCCTTACTTGTACACCTATTTCCCAGCCATGGTAAAGTTATTGTGATACAAGTGAAAAGAAAAAAAAAAGTCATTCTTGTCTATGACCTGGCCTTTTACATGCTACTCCTGCTTACAATTGCTTTCCATCAACTCTTCCATTTTGATTTTCTCATTTAGTTTTGTTTACATCCCAAGCCTTGCCTCCTCTTACATAATGACCTCTCAGTGAGTCAGCTAGCTCCTACATAGATACTTTCAATCACTTTATACATGGCATGATTATAGTATTTACCGGCTAAGTAAGTGTCTGACAGTGTTCCCAATACCTTCAGAACAATTTATCTCTTATTAATTTTATATATCCAACAACTATACCTTATAATTCATTAGGTAACCAAAAATATTTGCTGAATGTATTAACTGGATCACGGCATAAAATTCCAGACAATATTTTATTCCTAGAAGAATCTCCAAATTCTAGACAATTACTGAATTTTAATAAACATTGATTAAGCAAATAAAATATGACTTTTTATGTTGTATTACAGATAATATTAAGGAGTATTTCTAAAGTATGAAATCTTTTAATTCAATGTTCAATGAAGTCAGCACTTTTCATCCTGAATTAATATTGGAAGAATATACTGTATAAATATATTGCTTCTTATACTGCTACTCTAGAGAAAAATAGTATTCTTTTTGAAACAATGAAACATATGTGAGTATTTTGTAGAGCTACAATAAAATCCCATAATTGAACAGTAGAAATGGAAAATTAGAACTGAACACCAACACAGAAAACTGAATAAAAATATGGCAAGTTGCCCAGACAAATCTCAATTCATGGAAGCAGCAATGGACTGACAATTAAGATCCTGAATCACATCTCAGTTGATCTGTTTTACTTTCTCATGAGACTCTCAGAGACATGTGGGAGAGGGTGTGAACAGGTTGATTTGCACTCTCTGGAATGAGATTGTTCAATTATTTAGGAGGACTTTGGGGAAGTAATTGTTTATAAATGCAATGAATACAAATGAGTGTGTTGTGAGCATAGGTAAAGGCGGATACCTACCGAAAGGAAAATCACTAGCAAACCCAGAAGGATTACTAATAATTCTGATGTTAAGACTAATCCTCTGTTTCTTGTTAGTCTCACAATGAATTTACCATATGCTCTCAATCATAAAGGACAATGGGCTCGAATGTACAAAGCAGGAACACATGGAAAAACATTTCTGGATGTTGGGAGGATTTTCACAGAGTCAGAGTGTGTTTGGTCATTTATTCATTGCCTTTTCAGTTCACGCATAGTTGAATGGTACCTTCTCCCTTGCTGTTCCCAATATCGCTGTTCAACTTTCTCCTAAAAATGTCATTAAAATTCTAGTGTAGGGACGTCCCAATATGGGCTGCCTCAGCTTGAGCTCTTCATCCCAGATCATAAGCCACAGCACCGTAAGGTAGCTCTTGTTCTAGGTGAGCTCATTTGATGGGTGGCTGACCCATGATGCCTAACCACACCTCTGACAGGAAGGCCATCTTGATCTTAAAGATGTTCTCCAAGTTCCATGTTTAATGCTCCTCTCCTTCTTTCTCCCATTGGTACACAAGTAGCTTTTCCCTTTGATAATGTATTTTTATAAAAGGTAGAATTTAAGGAACACATCACACCATCACACCATCTGTCAGCTTAATGGGTGCTAGTTTCATCCTTTCAGAAGTATTAGTTCCTACTATTGATATTTCTAGCCTGGAATACTAAGTGTTTATGCAAACATTTGTTCTGTTTATGGCCACTAATAACAATGGCACTGTGATTGACTACCCACCATCCTCAAAGCAGCTGCTAACCTGTTCATATGAGTGGGCTTCTCTCTAACAGCTAAGCTGGTATAAATATTGCTGTTTTCCCATATTGCTGTTTTGTGCAGATGGCAGAGGCTTTCACAGCTTAACTCATGAGCTCCAAGTTAATTGCTATTTCTGAGATAGGAATGAAGATTCTTGATTCTCATCTTAGTGTCTAAACCAACAGAAATCTTCTCATGTACTATAGCCAGTATTATAAATACCTTCCTATAATGACTATGTTAATATAATTTGCACACAGAAGACAGACTCAATGATTAATGTAATTGACCCATATAAGAACTTGAAATTTTTTTTTTAAAATAATATACACCAAAATAAAAACGAGATTTTTTCTTCATTTTATCTTGTAATCATTGATTAGCTTACTCAAATATATGTCCAAATGCAGGCACACAAAATTGATTTTAAAAAAAAATCTAATTTTACATCATTATCCATATTTTCTTACCTATTTCCTCTGTATTACTGAATGCTTGAGTGTCTATTTCCTTGAATGGAAGAAGAATGTTTTATATATTCAAGATCTAATAATAAAATAAGTGAAGTTAATATAAGTGTGATATTATCGAATACCTAGTTTGTATTCATATTTCTCTTAAGTGTACCAGAAGTGATGATAACAGCACTATTTCCAGGTCCAGGTTCATACATTTAATTATAACTTTTTATTGGTGTCCTTTAATCTGGACCAGTTTTTTGACTTGGTGTATGTTACTTATATGTGATATTTTTGAAGAACACAGTAAAATTATTTTTTCCACTTGTCCTAATTTGAGTTTGGCTCTTGTTTATTCACCAGCAGAATCAGCCTGTTACACTATTTGACAAAAATATCATGGAAGTGATACTGAACCGTACTCTGTGCAAACTATCATAGGCAATGGTATTGAATAATCAAAATATGCATGATATTAAAATGTTCATATTATATATTTTTTAAAGTTCATTATTATTATTATTATTAATAAGATGTTTTGTATGGATGTGTCATGTGTTGGTACCCTCTTTCCCCTTGTCCCTGCCCCCATACCATTGAGGACACTCCTCAGTGGGATTGCAGATATTCCCCATGGGGTTGTAGCTTATGCATTGTGGGAGCATGATGTCTCAACCTGTGGCTCTTACAAACTTTCTGCCCGCTCTTCTGCAAAATTCCCTGAGACATAATGGGAGAGTTTTAAGTCTACTTCAGTGATGAGTTTGTAGGAGCCTCTGGATTTCTGCTTTGGTAGGTATTGAGTATCCTCAGGGTCTGTCTCCTGCACTCTGATGCTGACTATCAGGAACTGCATGAAGCAGAACTCTTGCTCATCTCCCCTTTCTTCTGTGGAGTCAGCTGTGGCTTGGCTGAAATGTGAGGGGTAGTTTATCTCCTCAGGTCTCTCTACCTTCTGCAAAAGAAGAACAGATTCTCCAATGAAGAGGGAAGTCAGCATAGTTTAAGTGGGAAAAGCATTAATAATTTTGGAAGAATTGGATGTATGTAACCTCTTTTTTAGCCAAAGACTAGTAAGATTTTGACATTGTAGAACATAATCTTTGTCTTCATAGAATTCTGATCTGGTTCCCAATTCCGGATATGGGTTCCATTACACTGAACAGATCTCTTAGGCAATTAGAGCTCTATTGGTTCCCCACTGAGGCTATGTGCCGCTATTGCACTGGTGTGTGCATCCTGTCAGGGTGTTCACTTCTCATTATCTTAGACCTCTGGTTGCTCAGACCATTGTGAACAATTTTCCCCCAGTAGCTCATTTAGTGCTTTCCAGCACTCGACAGCCTAACTGTCTGGGAACTGGCCTTCTTCTGAATTCCAGCCAGGTCTCTTTGTGCTCTTGTCAGCAGAATATGGTGTCTTCAGAAATAGGGTCTGAGCTTTTGGTTGAGGTGGGTAATCAAGCACTTTGGCAGAAAGTTGTCTTGATTTGGGGACCTCATAGGTCTCTCTGATCAATAGCTCAATCTGTGTAGGAACCAATGTCTAGTACTGGGAGTTACAGGTCAGAGACAGAAAAAAAAAAAAAAAAAGCCTTTTAGGCTTAGGCTTCATCCAACACTCACCACAACCCTATTTTTCAGGTGCTTCCCCCCTTACTTCCTATGAAAGTTATATATTTTAGGCTATTTCCAAGGAAGAAGGTTTCTATGATATCAGCTCGTTTTGGCTTTAATTTTGCATTTCTCCCCCCCTCTTTCTCCCTCCCGAAAACCCTTCCATCTCTATTGTCTGGGCCTTGAGTTGACAGTAATTCGAGCAGGTCCAGGCAGGAACCACAGATAAGTGACACATGCAGTGTTTGTCTTTCTGTGATTGTGTGAGTTCACTGAGTATGCTTTGTTCCAAGTTAGTTCATTGTTCTCCCTTTCAGTGGGTAATTTTGGCTTGGCATATGGTGTGTTTGTCTGTGTAAAAGCGTTTGGCTTCATGAGTTGCCATTGGTTGAGTGATTGTTTAATTTGCTGGGCTACTGCAGAAGAAGTCTTTCTCCACTCCTATACAGTGGAGAGGGCCTTCTATTTCTTCCAGTAGGATATGAGTTTCAGGTATATATTGAGGTCTTTAATCCATCTTGATTTTGGTGTATGGAGACATGAGTGCATCTCATTTCACTTTTCAACATGTGTTCACCCAATTTGTCCAACACCATTTGTTGAAGATGCTGTCTTTTCTCCAGTCTACAGTATTGACACCTTTGTCAAAGATCAAGCAGCTGTAGTTACTTCATGGGTCTTCAATTCTGCTCCATTGGTCTATATTTCTGTTTTTATTCTAGTACCAGACTGTTTTTGTCACTTTGGCTTTGTAATATAGCTTTAGGTTCAGTAGGTGATACCTTCAGAGTCTTTTTCTTTTCTTTTTTTTTTTTTTTTTCTTTTCTTTTCTTTTCTTTTCTTTCTCTCTTCTCTTCTCTTTTCTTTTCTTTTCTTTTCTTTTCTTTCCTTTCTTCTCTTCTCTTTTCTTTTCTTTTCTTTTCTTTTCTTTTTTTTTTATTTTCTTTTCTTTTTTCCCCTAAGGGTATGTTTTTATATCTGAGGCCTGCTATCATTCCATATGAATTTTGAGATCATTGTTTCAATCTCTGTGAAGAATGATGCTGGCATTTTTATTGGTATTGGATTAAATCTGTGTATTGCTATTGGTAGAATTGCCATCCCAAGGTATTTAATTTTTCTTGTTGCTATTGAAAACAGGACAGCCTCACTGATTTCTTTCTCTGAATATTTGTCCTTTGCATATAGAAAGATTATTGATTTTTGTGCATTGATTTTGTATCCTGCCACTTTACTGAAGGAATTTATCTCCTTTAGAAGTTTTGAGCTTGAGACTTTTGGGTCACTTATGTATAGGATCATGTCATCTGCAAATAAGGCTAACTTGACTTCTTCCTTTCCAATTTCAATCCCTTTTATTTCTTTTCCTGTCTTATTGCTTGGTATAAGACTCCTAGTACTATGTTGAAGAGCAGTGGTGAGACTGGGCACCTCTGTCTTGTTCCAAATCTCAATGGGAACTCCTTGACACTTTCCCCATTAAGTTTTATTCCAGCTTTGGGTGCTTTATATATAGCCTTTATTATGTTGAGATGTAAACCCTCCATGCTTATTTTTCCTAGTATTTTGATCATGCAGTGGTGTTGTATTTTGCAAAGGCCTTCTCTGCATCACTTGAGATGATCATTTGGTTCTTGTGATTAAGTTTATTTATGTGGTGTATTAAGTTGACCAGTTTCTATATGTTGAACCATCCCTGCATCCCTAAGATGAACCCTAATCGATCAAGGTGGATTATGCTTTGGATGTGTTGTTGAGTTCAGTTTGTGAGGATTTTGTTTAGAACTTTTCATCTAAATTCATCAGAGGTATAGAACTGTATATTTCTTTTCTTGTTGCACCTCTGTCTGATTTTAGTATTAAGGTGATGCTAGCTTTGTAAATGGAGTTGGGGTAGATTCCCTGGTCTCTGATTATGTGAAGCAGTTTGAGAAAAATTGGCTTCATTTCTTCAATGAAGGTTTGATAAAATTTGGTTGAGAAGCCATCCAGTGCTGGACTTCTCTTTTGGGGGAGGTTTTTGATTACTTTTTCACTCTCCATGGATGTGAAGGGTTAGTTTGGGAGATTAATCTGCTCTGAGTTTAGTTTTGGTAGGTGGTATATGTCTAGGAATTCATCCATTTCTTCCAGATTATCCAATTTTGTGAAGTAGAGGTTTTGGAAGTATGCCTTGATGATTCTTCCAATGTCATTGACTTATCCTTTTTCATTTCTGATTTTGTTAATTTGAGAGTCTTTTTTTTTTTTTTTTTGATTTATCTGTTTGGCCAGGGTTTTTGTTTTAAATCAGTCTTGTTTATTTTTGCAAAAACTATCTCTTCATTTCATTTATTTTTTAACTGCTTTCTTAGTTTCCAATTCATTGATTTCTGCTCTGATCTTGATTACTTCTTTTCATCTGGAGTTCATAGAGTTGGATTATTCTTGTTTTTCCCAATGTCTAGCTGGATGGTTATTAATTTGAGCTCTCTCCATCTTTGTTATGAATGCATTTAGTACTATCAATTTTCCCCATGGGATTGCCTTTATTGTCTCACATAAGTTTTGGTAGGTTGTATTTTCATTATCATTCAATTGTAGGAATTTTACAATTTCATTTTGATTTCTTCCATGACCCATTCATTGTTTATGAATGTATTGATTAGTCTCCAGTAGCTGGTGGGGTTCTTGATGTTCATTTCTAGCTTTAAAGCATTGTTATTTGATATGATACAGGAAGTTAATTCAATTTTCCTAAATTTATGGAGGCACACTTTATGGCCTAACATATGGTCTATTTTGGAGAAGGTTTCATGTGCTGCTGAAAAGAATGTATATTCTGTAGAGTGGTAGAGTTGATCTATGGTGTTCTTGAACTCTATTATTTTCCTGTTGATTTTCTGGTTGGATGATCTTCCTACTGATGATAGTGGAGTATTGAAATCTCTGACTATGATGGTGTTGGTGTTTACTTCTCTTTTGTTGTCAAGTAGGTTTTGTTTTATAAAATGTGGTGCATCTATGCTTGGTGCACATAGATTTATGATTGTGATATTCTTATGTTCAGTCATTCCCTTGGTGACTAAGAAGTGACCTTCTTTGTCCTTTTTGATTACTTTTTGTTTTAAGTCTAATTTACCAGATATTAATATAGCAACACCTGCTTGTTTTTTGATTTCCATTTATATTCCTCCATTGGAATATCATTTTCCATCCTTTCACCCTGAGGAGATTGTCTGTCTTTAGCTGTGAGGTGGGTTTCTTGAAGACAGCATATAGAAGGGTCCAGTTTTTTGATCCACCTTATTAAATTGTGTCTTTTAAAAAATATTTTATTTTTTATTTATTAGATAGAGAGAAGGAAAAAGAAAGAATGGGCTCACCAGGGCCTCTAGCCACTGCAAACGAACTCCAGATGTATGCCCCATCATGTGCATCTGGCTTACATGGGATCTGGAACACTGAACCTGGATCCTTGGACTTTGTAGGCAAATGCCTTAAACACTAAGCCATCCCTCCAACCCCACCTGTGTCTTTTGATGGGTGAGTTAAGACCATTAATATTTAAGGTTATTACTGTGAGGTTTGAATTAATCCCTGCCATGATGAAGTGATTTATGGGGTTTGGTGCTTCCTTGTGTTTTGTACTTTTTTGGGCCTGGTATATTGTTGGTTATTGTGATTTTATTGTTGGAATTTGAGATTGATTGTTTGACCTACAGGGACCAGGGAACTTGGAGGTTCCATGGAACAGGGATCTGGCTTACTCACTCCATGCTGTGCGAGAACCCTAACTCACAGGGAATCCAGGAATTAGGGACCCAGAGGCATCTTGATCAGGAAGGTGGAGCAAAGGGTCTGCTTCCACATCACGTTAGCAGGGTCCATGCAATCCTAAGCCAGCTACGGTGGAACTTACTAGGACCAGGAAACTGGTAGGAGCTAGGGAACAGGGATCTGGCCTACTCACTCCATGCTATACACACCCTTCTGCACAGGGTTATCATTTCTTATTTATTAGTATTATACTGTAAACAGTGCATTTATTTTCAGCATTTATACATCTTTGCATCAGTATCAATTCATGAATCCTGTTATTTTTTTAATTTGTTAGATTTTTTTTCCTTTTTTTTTTCTGTAGAAGTAAATTTTAATGGCTGGTTAATTATATCACTACATTTTTATTGCAATATAGTGCTCATTTAAGCACTTAAAATTGGAAGGTGTACAAAGATTAAATTAAGACATGTTAAATTGACTAGATATTTGGTTTTTATATAAATAAAGGTCATAACCACACTGTTGACATGTAATACTGTTATAATCCAACAGTTATAGGGTCTCATGTAATCTAAGCTGGCCTCCAGCTTTTCATGTTAATAAAGATGATCTTGAATTTCTGATCTTGCATCTGCCTTTAAAGTGCTGGAATCAAAAGCTCACACTACCACATCTGATTTATGAATGCTAGGCAAACACTCTATGCACAACTCCCAGTGCATGATTCATGTTTAAAATCATTACTATCACAGTCATCTTTAATGTTTTAATTGCTTTAGACCTGATGGTATCCACTTCAAAGTGGCTTCTCTTTCTCCTTACCCACATCTATGATGCTTATAGATTTTCCTCACTTTTTGAGTTTATATGATTCATTCTTATAAACAAAATGAATGACAAAGAAAATAAGTTCTGAAAGAGACTTTATTCAACTCAGATTTTCTAACTGACCTCATCAGAAAATTATTTTTGTTCTTGTGTTTAGGTTCAACCAGATGAAATTTAGTGGGAAGTGTTCATTATTATTTTATCATGTTTGGACTTCCATGTCCCCATGCAAGAAGCTAATGGATGCCACTTCAAGGCTATCTTTGCTAAATCTGAACCACATTACCAGCTCTGTTAGGTGTTATTTATTTTCTTTACTCAGCCAGATTTATTGTCATGTGAAATCCTTTCTGACTGTAGTATGTGTGTGTATATATATATATGGTGTGAATGTTTTCAGATACACTAGAAAAGCATGATTTATAGTGGAAATGTTCATTTATTTTATAGTCATATTATTGATAATTTTTTTAAATGACTGACTCCTATTACTTTTAATACAATGGAATCTTCCCAATGACATGATCTCGATAACCTTCTTTTGTCTTTATGTACCTCCCTTTCTCTAACCATTTCTCAGTCACATTTTTTTTTTCTCTTTGGTCTTCTGTAATCTAGTTCTTCTTTGCCCTCCTTTCAGTCTTTGACATGGACTAAAATGCTTACTTGCCTCCCTGTTGTCATCTCATTGTATAACTTGTGCTTCTCTGACAGTGATGCCTAAATCTGAATCTGCATTCTTGAGTGATTTCCTGAGTTTTTGAAGCACATACCTCTGTTGGCCATAATATTGTTTATCCTGATGAATATCTCAGTTTGAATGTCCCACAAACACCTAAAACTGAAGTTGAAAATGAACTTGCCATTTCCTTTGCCTTGCCTCTTCCTTCTCTTGGGAGGTGTAGTAGTTGCTACAACTTCATCACTAAATCATTTACAGCTTAACCTTTGATTTATTCCTTATGTTTCCTTTTGTGTAAAGTCTTTCTGCTTTGATCATAGGTTTCATATGTGTTCTTTCCTTAAATGTATTGTTATCATTAGTTTCAGAAGGAAATATCTAAAATATAAACTTACCAATGTTTCTATTAAATTCTTTAATGCCATCAACACTTATACTCAAAGAGCATGTATCCTAATGTATCATACTTGTCCCCTCCTTATTAGT
Organism: Orientallactaga sibirica; assembly: GCA_036365145.1. NCBI lineage: Eukaryota > Metazoa > Chordata > Mammalia > Rodentia > Dipodidae > Orientallactaga > Orientallactaga sibirica. The sequence goes on along the minus strand of JAEOAD010000021.1, from coordinate 28,016,791 downwards.
CATGATCTAGAAAAATTTATCTTTCATATGTTCTTGATTTAATTTGAACACACCTTTCTTGTAGCTGCTTGTAAACCTCACACTAATTCCTATTCCAACATATTTTTTTATACTTTTCTAAGGAGGCTCTCCCAGTTTGTTTACCTATATCATTCATCTCCATACATAATATTCTCTACCTCAAGGCTTTCATCCCTCATCTCTCAGGATGAAATGACTACCCTCTTGTTCATTTATTAAAGGATTTTTCTATCTCTGTTTTCTGAATAATTTATTTTCTATTATGTGCTGGGTTTCATTTTCTTAAGCTGGGAGATGGAGTTTTTCTTCATTGAGAGAGGCAGAGAAACAATATGGTACCAGGAAAATAGAGAAAAATAAAAATAATTTGAACTTTGTTGAGTGTCTATGATATCTAATACCCTGTTATTTTGCCCATTTTCTTTTTTGTCCTCAAAATAGTTTATCTTCACATATATTTATGCTTAGAAAATTCAGCTTTGGAATTATACATGTTTTCACACATCAAAGCCCTGGGAAATGCTCCCTTTCTGTACTCTATGATGAGGTAATAGTTTAATGCTGCTTGGATAAGGTTGATTCTACTTTTCAAATTGAGACTTTGAACATTTATTTGGCCCTCAAGCATTTTAGTTTCATATTAGTTAAATGAAGAAATACATCAAAGGACTTTCTTGAATGATCTACAAATATGTTACCTGCTATTTGAAAAAAGTGGTGCCTTTTGGAAACTTATTAGCAAATAGGCAGATAGATGTTAGCAACAAAAGATTTTTCTTTCCACTGAAGATCTAAAACAGGTATTTGGGCTCAGGAAATGAAACAGGCAGGCCAAAATATTAACTCAGTTCCATTTTCTAAGAATCTGCTTTTAATGTGATTTCATGATAAGGAGGTATGTGGGAGAAAATTTGCTTTGCTATTAGTTTTGAGATATGACCAAAGAAATGTACCAGTATCATTGCATTTTTGTTGAAATAAATAGTAGGAAGAACATTAATTTATTATAAGCAATGCTATTTGGGTACTTGGGAAAATCACAATATAAAATTTAGGAGTAATCAGGTCTATTTTCCAAACAAAAGCAAATTCAGTAATGAGTCACCATGACAAGTTTTCTCCTGTGACCAATTCACAATTTAACTCTGATGCAATCTATTAAGGATAAAAACAATTTCCTAGGGTTGTGGCTCTTCCTGCACATTCTTAATTGCCTCTATTTGTAGCCCAACTGATTCTGGATGAACATACACATAGTTTTAAAGAGGAAAATAAAACAAACAAGAATTCCAATTGTATTTAATTAAAAAATATATTGTGTGCTGTGCTGAGCAGATAGCATGTCAAATGGCCCTCAAAGTATCTGTCTTTGTTTCTGCTGATTAGTAGTACTTGAAGACTCCATCTCAGAAGTTTCTTAATACATTGGCAGTGGTTAGTGCACAGATGCATACCTGGCAAAAATGGTGAGAAGAAATTACTACTGTGTGCTCAGCCTCAAACAGGACATGTAAACCACTCATTCCAAGGCTGATGGAACCTTGCGGAAGAGGGGGTGGAAGTAAGGTAAGAGCAGGAAGATGGATAGAAGGGCTGTTTTGAAATAGATATGACATGGCTCTTACACTCATCAACTCGTAGAAGCTGTGGCTTCCTACACCAGATTGAGCCTGTAGCTACTTTACCATGGCTGGGAAACCACACACCTATTATTGCTAATGGCAATAATGGTTACTGGGAGAGAGGAAGTCAGATTTCATCACTGGTATAGCCATTGGTAAGCTGCCTGTACCATAGTATATAACTTTCTGACCACGATCATGTATGCAACACTATTTTAACTCAGTAAGTTTCTTTTTTTTTAAAAGGCATGAAATCAATATGGGAACTTAGGGGAAAGAGGAAGTATGTTGATGGGAGGCAAATGGGCCTCAGAGAGGGTGATTTGGGAGGATAAGAATGAATACACTGTGTGTGTGTGTGTGTGTGTGTGTGTGTGTGTGTATACACAAAGCAAATGAAAATTTAGAATTATGTATCATGTGAATATACATTCATACCATAAATCTGGCTCATACCAAATTTAGCAACCACTATGGTTTTGCTCAAAATAGTGATGAAATGAATAGAGTTTCCAGTATTATTTATTCTTTGTTCTTTTTGAAGAAGACATGGAATGACTTAGCTTGCTATCTAGTGAATCTGTGAATCATTCAACAATGACTTTTTAAAAATATATTTATATACTTATTTATTCATTCATTTAAGAGGGAGAGAGAGAGAGAGAGAGAGAGAGAGAGAGAGAGAGAGAGAGAGAAATGGGTGCTCCAGGGACTCTGACCACTGCAAAAGAATTCCAGACACATGTGTCACATTGTGCATCTGGCTGGCTTAAGTGAGTCCTGGGGAATCAAACTGGTGTCCTTATGCTTTGCAGGCAAGCACTTTAACCACTAAGTCATCTCTCCAGTCTTATAGTCTTTTATTTATTTTTTTCTCGTGTGTGTGTGTGTGTGTGTGTGTGTGTGTGTGTGTGTGTAAACATGTTAGGGAATAAAACCTCCAAAAATTGGAAATTTTCTTGGTAGGAATGTAGACAGAAAGAAAAAATATATAAGCTATTCTTATTAGTATATGTCTGTTTCCATGTGATCCTAAGTCTTATTTTTGCTCTATAATAGCATGAAAAAAGTAAAACCTGGACTTCTTAGGTTTTTGATAAACCTAAGAAATGATGGCTTAAAACAGGAAAAAATAATTGTATCACAGGTGTAATGGCCAAATTCCAGGTATTGTTAAGGCCATGCTTGTTCCTGAAGCATTAGTGGTGGAATTTTTTCCCCATATGTTGTGGCTTAAATGTGAAATGTCCCCCATAGGTTCATGTATTTGAACACATGGTTCCTATATTGTGGCACAATCAGTGAAGGTTGGGGAATCTTTAGGAGTTGGAGCATTGATGGAGGAAGTTGGTAAATTAGAATAGGCCTTTAGGGGTAATAGCCCAATCCCATTCCCTATTTTGTCTTTTCCTGAGTATGGTTATATTGTGATCAGCCAGCTTCCCACTCCTGCTGTCATGTCTTTTCTGCCATCATAGATGTATAAGCTGAAATAAACCCTTCCTTCTTGAAGCTCTATGTTATCAGATATTTGGTTATAGAAACAAAGAAGGTAATTATTATATTATTTTTGTAGCTCCAGGGATTCTTGGACTTCTCGCTACAAAAGTCCAGTTTCTATGATCTTCTCCTCATGGGCTTCTCCTCCACTATGTTGTCTATGATTATTAGCCTCTTATAAGGTCACTTGTCCTTGAATTTAGGCCACCTGGATATGATTTCATGTCAAAATATTTAGTTTAATTTCATTTGCAAAGGACATTCCACCTCCACAAATGTTCAAAGGTGTTAGGATTTAGGACTTTTTAAATATTATCTGGAACATATATTTGGAATATTTGACTTATCATAAGAGAAGGTCCCTTTCAATGTCATTCCATCAGCAAAGATGTGGATAAATACATTGTTGCTCAAGAAAAATCTCTGAACTGTGTGGTCAACTGAGGATTCTCCTCCATTTCTCTCACACACTTAGTATTTTGAAGCTTTCAATTTCTACCTCAAAGATGTCTTTCCTACTTTGTTTCATTCAGCAATTTCTCATTGCTTCTTTTCAATTTACCACTTTTGTGTTTTCTCTGTTCTTTTCCATACACTTTGATGATATTGTAGCTAGAGAAAAAATGAAAAAAAAATCAAATGCATCTGTTATTTTAAATACAAATTCATGCAGTCATCATATTTTCAAGGCTGGAAAAGAGTTAAGAAAAGGATGGTATAGATGAACACAGGAAAGCCAAATAAGGAAAAGAGGACTTAATGGAGAAATGAACAAGGGAAGAATACATTTATAACTTCTTGTGTGAAAAAATGCATGAGGCAAGAAGACAAATTTGTGTCAAAGAGAAATTATGTGAATGCTAGTACTAGAGTAAGGAGGACTGATGACAAGGGAATAAAGTGAGGATGAGTCATTTGGCAATAGTCTTCCATATGATCTGAATCATTCCAGAAGGATTTGAGAAGTACAAAAATCAAAATATTTCCACCCTCTTTAACAAGTTTATATGTAACTTCCTTCTACTTCTATAAACATTTATTGAGTATCTACTGTGTGCCAGCTGCTCTTTAGCATATGGAATCTGTTGCACAGATATGCCTTCATGTTGTAGGTGTGCTTGGCTACCTAAGTCTGCAAGGGCTCAGCCTCAGGTTTATAGGATATGATTTGTGATAGAAAAACAAATTTAAAAAATTGAAAACAGCCAGATGTAGTGGTACATCTATAATCCAAGCACTCAGGTCATCGAGTTAGGAGGCTCTGGCATTGAAGGCCAGTCTTAGGAACATGAGAAACTGTCTCAGCACCACCTTGCCAACAAAAGAAAAAACAAAATAAAACAAAATAGAACAAATATTCAACTGTGAACTAAAGATTTCAGGCATCTACTTTCAACAAGACTGAATGGACTGATAAAACTCCTATGACCACAGAAAGATAGAATGTTGCAAAATCAGAGCCAAATTACCTTGGACTAACTTTAGTCCCTTAATAGCCATTTACTGTCCACCTCTCTGCCTGGTCAAACATACTGATAACTATTGGTTGATCAAGTCTAAGGGCTACGAATGTCATCATATAACAACTGAAGCTTGTGATGGAAATTTCTTCACTTTCTGTAACTTGCCTACCTGATGGTTAGCCAATGCATTTGAAAGTGCTTTGATTTATGACTTCCTTTTGTTCTGTAACTATAAAACCTCCATGAACTTGTTAACACATTGGAACATCGAATTGGGCTAAAATTTGTCCCAGGCCATGGTCACTCAATATGGCTCCAGAATAAACTATCACTTTGAGGTGAGAGCTGTGTCTTTTGTGTGGGCACAACTAAAGAATTCTAAACTGAGTACTACAAAACTCCATTTATATAGTTCTAAATGAGTGACTTCAGCTTAACTCTTAAGTCTTTACATTTTAGCTTCAATGGTATGCATATGAGCCCTGACACTTTCTGAAGAAAGAAAACATTACATATCAAGAAAGATAGAAGCATGCTATTTGCTTGATTTTTTTTTTTTTTTTTTTTTTTTTTTTTTTTTTTTTTACTCTAGCCCAGGCTGACCTGGAATTCACTCTGTAGTCTCAGGGTGGCCTTTTAACTCACGGTGATCCTCCTACCTCTGCCTCCCGAGTGCTGGGATTAAAGGGGTGTGCCACCACACGGCTTCATTGCTTTTCTTGGCTGCTTGTTTCCTTGCTCTGATTATTCACAGCACAGCTTCTCATGGGCCTCAGCTGTTCTTGGTCGATTTGCAGAAGCATGTTTTCACAATGCATACTTCCCCACTGACCCTACAAGATACTCTTCATATCTGTGGCTTATACTACTGGAGAATATTGTCTTGCTGAAAAAAATGTATTTCCTAGGGCTAGAGAGATAGCTTAGTGGTAAAGCTGCTTGTCTGTGAAGCCTAAACACCCAGGTTTGATTCCTTAGGACCCATGTTAGCCAGATGGTTTGTTTTCAGTGGCTAGAGGTCCCAGTGTGACCATTCTCTCTCCCTCCTATCTCTCTCTCTCTCTCTCTCTCTCCCTCTTTCTCATATCTCTCTCTCAAATAAATAAAAATATAAAAAGTCACAAAATGCATTTCCTTTTTAACATGGAAAATAAATTAGTAAATAATGATTCCATAAAGAATTTTAGATAGAACATTAAATAATAATGAATAAATAGTACAACTTGTATTTTGGGAAATATTTATGTTATAAAGAAGTTAAAATATTCCATAATTTTCCATTTTCATATGGCTCATTTGAATCTTTATGCTGTCTATTGTCTGTTGCAGAATAAACTTCTTTAATTCTTTGTAGAATTCAGTGCTATTTCTGGATCCTAGCTATAAGGCAGTGGCTGAGTCACTCACATTCTTTCTAAAAGTTGGCTAGGCTCAAGGCCAATTCTTTCAGGGGAAGTTCCATTAATTTTATTTTAGTCCTATCTTTTTAAAAGGCTATGAATTATCTTAATAGAATATCAGTTAAGAAATAGCAGAATGAGATCTTAGCTTTTAAGTCAATTTCCCATTTGAAAGAAAATACATGAATTAAAATGCAGTCTGTGAGTTGTTCAAATCTTAGGTTCTGCATTCATTCAGTTCTAGGTTCAAGTTCTCTCTTTGGTACAGAGTTATGTGGCTATTATAAACCTATATGAGCCTGCTAATTGATTAATTTTCTTAAAAATAGCATGAGTATGGGCCGGGGAGATGGCTTAGTGGTTAAGGCACCTGACTGCTAAGCCTAAGAACGCCAGTTCCAATCTCCAGCAGTTCCAATCTCCAGGTCCCACATTTAGCCAGATGCAAAGTGACGCAAGGGCGCAATGCTGCACTTGAACACAAGGGGGTGCACACATCTGGATTTCATTCCCAGCAGCTGAGAGACTGCTGGCGCGCCCATCTCTGTCTTCCTCTCCCTCTCTCTCTCTGTCTCTCTGTGTCTCTCTCCAAAAAAATAAATAAATTTAAAAATAGCATGAGTATATGTATTCTCACAGTTTTATTTACTATTAACTGGCATCATATCTATGTTACACTGTTACAGATTTATATTCATTAATATTAAAATTATAAGGGGATGGTATTGTATGTATGAAACAGAAGAACAGATTATAGGCAGGGGAAAAGGCCCAAGTGAGGCCTGGAGAAGAGACATGTGTTAAAGAAGGGTGGGGGGGGTAAAATCAAAATTCAAAATATTCTGACTAAGACTTATGTAAACCTACTTTTTTGAATAATGGCACATCCAGAAGCTATAGATTGTTACTGGAAAATTTTCAGTGCCTGGGATGGCATACCTTCCAGTGAGTTGTTGGCCAGAGAGGTCCCTGTTGCCTCCAAAACATTATAGGTTATTGCCAAGGCCCTAGGTTTCACTTGAGAAACAGATGGTAAAACCCTATTGCTGAAGACATCTCTTGCCTGAGTGGCAAGATCATTGAGAAATCAAGCTGGTGCTGAGCAGAAAACCTTCTCCCTATGGACCAGCCAACTGAAAGCTGGTAAAAGCTGCACTGCATGCAGCCATATGGGAGTCAGAAATCATCAGCAGTGAAAACAGTGGACACCGGAAACCTCAGTTTTGGCCAGACAGGCCGAATGACTGAACAGGTGCAATAGTGGCATGTCTGCTCTTGGGGAAACCAACTGCTCTCTAATTGGATTGAAGGCCCACTCTATGGGAAGGAATACATGCCTGGTACTGAAAAAACTAATCAAAAGTCTATGGCAGAGGAGGTCATGAGCCTTAGTGGTATAAAGCCTGCTCTTGTCTGGCTAAATGTATATATATTATTCCCACCAAACTGCCCTGAAAGTACTACACTTAATGTTCATATTCACATATTAATGTTACTTTCACTTCTGGTTAGAGAAGCTTATGTTTTCAGATGGCGATGACCACTGGGATGACCCAAAAGGCAACATAGTGCTGAGAAGAAGGGACGGAGGAGTGTCCAGCACTGAAACATCTCTATCACACCCTCCAAGGCTCAGCATCCATTGCAGAAGAGGGGTGGAAAGAATGGAAGAGTCAAAGGAAGGACATGACTCCTTACAATGCAACTATCCAGACATAAATTGGCCTCGATATCCAAGACCTCACAATGCCTAGCAATACCTTCACATAATAGGAGAAAACATGATGACATCAAATTAAAAGATATGGTGGATAGTGGAGTTCTGAAGGGGAATGGGGAGAAGAGGGAAATATCATGGTTTATTGTCTGTAAGTATAGAAGTTCTCAATAAAAAAAAAAAAAAAAAAAAAAAAAAAAAAAGTAGACCAAACATGAATAAGATTTTTGTTAGGCATGGTGCTGCATACACTCAGGAATAAGAAGCAGACAGACTGGTAAAGTTTAAGTCCTGTACAATCTACTTAACAAGTTGAAGGCTAGCATGGGCTTAAAAGTGCAACATTCTTTCAAAATATCTAGTCAAATTTCTAATTAATATTTTTGAGAGAATTTCTCTTTAGTCATCAGCATTGTGATTATTTTCCCAAATAGTTACAGGCAAACATTTACAATTGTAAATGAATACGCTAAAATATTTTTTTAATAAAGTGACACTGATACTCATAGAACCTGTATGCTTAAAGCATCTGGACAACCAGTAGAGTAGGTCTTCCTTCTGAGGCATCAGGGGCATATTACAATTTTTTAATAACTACTCTATAGTGGACTTTTGAAACCAGCACACTTCCAAAGCCCTTTTACAAAGGAAAATCAATCACTATGATAGGTGATACTAAACTTATTTTAACAGTTAGATGTTTAAAAACAAGCAGAAAAGTACATATTATTTTGCTAAAATGCCTCTGCATGTGCTCTTGACCTACCTTTTCTGCCCACTTCCTCTAACTAGGTTATTCTGGGCAGACTGCTAGCATATGATAAATGTGTACTATGAGTAATTTACTATTTGTATGGCTATTTGAGCAAAGACAAAAGACTGAAAAATAGTAATTAGCTACTTGTGGAACATTTCACGGTCCTGAACTCGATCTATTAATTAATGCTTTACAGAGCTATACTTTATTTCTACTTCTAGTGCAGGAAGTACAGGAAGACCATATTTGTGGGAATATGTAAACTGCTCTGGATAATGCATAATGAAATTGTGTTCATATAATGTGATTCACAACTTGCGAAGTTCACCAGTAAATACATGACCATCAGTTTAAACAGGCTCTTTCCAGAGCTCTGTAGGCCATTCAGCAACTCTGATTCTCAAAGGATAAAAGTAACACACATCACCTCATGGCCTTAAAGTAACTCTGAATATCAGAAAACATAATTCAAATACTCAGCATTTACAAGTTTAACCAGAATGTTCATTGCATGCATTACTATAATATTCATTATTATAGGAGAAATCACCCAAAATGTCATAGTATTTTCCGTAATATCATGGCACTAAGTGTGTCATGTGGCATTTATAGTATTTTCTTGGATCTTTATTGTATGATCTGAAACAACCTAAGATGTATGTGGATGTACATGGTAGAAATGGCAGAACTATGTTAAAGTAAAAAAAATTAAATATAAATTAATGTAAATTCTTATAAGTGTTGGTGGTTGAATGAATCATTCCCTCCCAGGCTCATGCATTTTGAATACTTGATCTCCAAGTGGTGGCAATTGGGGAAGGTTGTGGAGCCCTTGGGAGGAAGAACCTTGCTAAAGTTGCAAAGTTGAACCTCAAGTTTCATTAATCTAGTGCACTGTTTATTCAGAGCTGGATCACTGAGACTAATCCCTTCCCTTTGATGTGGAGATATGACCCAGGCTTCTTGCCCAGGCCTGTTATGCTTTCCCCACCAGAATGAAACTTCCCCTCAAAACTGTAAGTTGGAATAAACTCTCTCTTCCCGTAAGTGCTTCTATGTGGAAGTTTTATCCCAGCAGTGAGGAAGTAACTGCTACATAAGTCTATAGAACTATGTAAGAACCATATGAGCATAAGAGAAACTATTGATCAATATCCAGAGTGTTGCTAGAATAATTATTTATAGAAATAATTTCCCAGTTAACACCTCTTGAATTATAATATTAACACATAAAATGTATTAACATAAATTAATTAATGTATGTTATGTAGATAGATAAATAAATAAACTGCTTCCATAAAAATATGTATCTCTAGCTTCCACAGGGCTAAGGGGAAGTTGAAGTATCAGAACACAGTATATTTCCCTTTTTAATCTTAGGATTGGTTATATCTTGAACTCAAAATATATTTGTTGAACTATCAAGATTGTTTTAGAATTTACCAGTCTTTAAGAAGTTAACTTATGATCTTTTCTTTATTCCTTTCATTTGAAAATAAGTATTGTAAGTTATTAGGATATATATAAGTTATACTTTATTTATTTACAAGCAGAATGAGAGAGAGAGAAATTATGGGCACATTAAAGCCTCTTGTCACTGAAAACAAACTCCAGATATATGTACCACTTTGTGCACGTAGTTTAATGTGGGTACTGGGGAATTGAACCTAGGTTGTCAGGCTTTGCAAGCAAGTGCCTTTAACTGCTGAGCCATCTCCTACCCAGCCCAATTAGGTTATATTTTAATAGTAATAGACAATAAAGTAAAATTCATTTTCACTTAGCATTCTCCACCAAGGTCAATGCTTTCATTGACAAACACTTAGCATATGGCTTTTCCTTTTGTTCTTTATTTTAGTTTCACTCAAAGGTATTCCAACATTACAAGGAATTTAGTGATTTGAGTATTAGCTGTCCCCCATATCCTCAATGTTTGGAAACTTAATTCTTAGCTGGTGGCACTATTTGGGAAACTTATGAAACCTTTGAGAGATGCATTTGCAGAAGGAAGTGTTTCACTGGAGTGGGCCTTAAGGGTCTGTAGCCTGGCACTGCTTGCTATTCTGGATTTTGCTCTGTCCTCCAAATTGATATGATGGCATGATGTCAGTGTCTGCTCCTGACATGCCTTCCCCAATGTGAGAAATTTCCCCTCAAAACTGTAAGCCACAATAAACTCTTTCCTTCTTTAAACTTCTTCTGATTGGATATTTTGTCTCAGTAACTAGAATGTCATCAATACATAAGGCATGATAATTTGTAGGAAGATGTACACTAAGCCCTGGGTATTTAACTTTACATGTGACTACTGGATATTTGTTGATAGTTATAACCAGTCTGCTTTTACATTCTACTTTCCACAGGACTCACTCCTTTCTAATGAAATTATGGATATAGAAACTGTTTATTATACCATCTTCATGGTGCATTACTACTACAAAATTATAGTCTGATCTGTTTTTGAAGATGAAAACACCTACTGTATGCATTATCTCCAAATAACTATGTATCATCATGGTGGCCCCCTGAAGGGCTATCATGAAGAACTCTATGGTAATAGAATAACTTTGCCTTTATTACAGTAGTGCCTTTGTACTACATGGATTGACATACATTCTCCACATATATACTGTATGGTGTCCATTGCCAGACCGATATTACTTTACAATCTTCTTGTAAGGCTTAACTCTTGGTTAAAGTAGGCAAAGTATGCAGGGCTGTCTCCATACTATCTTGTAAATTTATTTTCATTTGAAAATCATATTTTTCATTTGGAATTTTAATACATTAACATACAGAACATGTTTCCATTCCATTGTCCCCTTTTGTTCTCATTATTTTGACCCCATCTACTAAATACATTTAGGATCCATCCTCTCACAGATTAGTCCTTTCTCTGTTTTGTTGGCTCATTCCTTTTATCCTCCTCTGTCCTTCATGTCAAAATACTGATGGCTAGTCTTTTATGGGTCACTCCTTCACAGTGAGCTGTTGGTCAGGAAGACCCATAAGACACCTAAAATAATGTAAAACATTGCCAAAACAATTGGCTACCAACCAGTACTAGATAGTAAGACCTTATTGCTTAAGACAGTACAGCCTGTGGTCATAGAATACTGAGAAGTCATGATGGAACTGAGATGGAAGTCAGCTCTCTGCTGGTTACCTGTTACAGTGCTAGAAATTTCTGTGTGAACTGCTTGTAGAGAAAAGTCATCTATCTTCTAAAATTAATGTTTCTCTAAAGTTTGTTTGCAAGCTATATAAATACAAGTGTTTAGAAACTGCTAAATCCTATAAAGATGCTTTAAGAATCAAAGACATAAAATATCCAAATATCTTAGCAATTGTGATTAATATTACAATTATATTCAAGTACCTAATATGTTTAATTAAAATTAGATTAACTTTAATAATAATAATAACTTTAAATAATAACTTTAAATAATGCTTTGCTCAATGAAACATATTTTTCATTCTGTAAAGTCAATAGAGACTTCCAAAAAACATCTAAATATAAAGTGAGTGAAATTTGGCTTGCTGAAATTTTTATACTTGGTACTTGAAAAAGGCAAGTGAAATTGAAAAAAATATAAGCAATATTATTAGATGTTCATTTGATAAACATAACTGAGTGTGTTAATGAGAATTTTAAACTTACTTTACTTGTATTTAAAATGCAAACCAGGGCTGAGGATATGGCTTAGAAATTAAGATGCTTGCATGTGAAGCCTAAGAGCCCAAATTCAATTTCTCAGTATCCATGGAAGTCAGATGCACAACGTGGTGGTGCATGTGTCTGGAGTTCATTTGCAGTGGCTGGAGGCCCTGAAGCACCTCTCTCTCTTCCCTCTCTCTCTCTCTCTCTCTCTCCATATATACATACATATATATATATCTATATATATATATATATATATATATATATCCCTCTCTCCTTTTATCTTATAATAAACAAGTAAATAAATTGTCAATGTCAAATAAAATAAAATATAAACCAAAGAATTGCACCTCACCAAGGCACTACCTGAAGCCATAGAGTTATTGGGAAAATGAGCAAGAGTGCTGCTTTCTCAGTGAACCTGGTATCAGCACAAGGGAGATATACACAGAGAATACTCAACTCCTACCAAATTAGGTATACAGAGACACAGAGACTCCCAAGACCTTGTCACTGAAATAGACCTAAAATGTACCAACATGGCTCAGGGAAATTCACTGAAGAAGGGGCAGAAAGATTGTTAGAGCCATGAGTTGGGTCATTGTGCACAGACAATGCCTCTTCTCCATAGATGATGGCTACCCCCATAAAGCAAGATCCACAATCTCCATGGGGGGAGGACAGGGAGAAGGCTAATGATGGTACCATCATGGCTGTATACACACTATATGCATAACTAATAATAAAGAAAGATTATCTAACTTAAAACTTAAGAAAAGAAAATGGCAAGGGCTTTTGGGAAAGATGAAAAGACAGACTTGCTATGCATAGAATAGTTATGTTATTCCATTGCAGGAAGTAAGGCTTAGTTGGATTTTTTCTTCAACATAGTGCTTCCTAAACAAAGTATTTCCTTTTTTGTTTTTTTTTAATCTTGCCGTTTTTGGGTGAATAAGTTCTTGTGAATCCTCACTTCTCTTTCCTCTATAGAGGGACAGATTTTCTCCCATGACTTGTTGAAATTATTACATTAACACTAGAATGTTCTGCTCTGTGAATGATAGTGTCAACAGAATAAGAAAGCACACTACAGGCTGTGGGAAAACTTTGCAGAACACCGATCTAATAAGGAATTCTTATATGAAACAAGAAAATCCTTTTAAAAAAAGTGAGAAAACCAGTGATCAAGTTGCTAACCAAGGCTGCTATATATTGTAACATCCACTTGTAAAAAAAGGGATAAAAGTGAGCCACCATTCACAGTATAACAGAAACAATTAGATTTCCTATACTTGCAAAAAGAATATCTAGTAATTATTCCTCTTCTTTAGAATGTGTAATGACCTTTTCTTCATATTTATACATGTAGTGATATTGTAGGAATGAAACAAAATTAATTGAATGACCAGGACTTCTTAATTTCCTATTAGTCCTGTTAGATTCATTCTCTCTCTCTCTCACTTCTCTCTCACTTCTCTCTCACTCTCTTTATGTCTTTCTCTCTCTCTCTCCCTACCTGTCTCCCCTATGCTCATATAACATACAATATGATAAAAAGAATGCCAGTGAACTCACAACAAAATTATCTCTTCCTCTGGTTCATTACAATATTAAATCTACCTTGGTGTTAATCACAACTAAGGATTTTATCCATGGAAATCGTTTTTTATGAGTAAAAGAAATAAAGAAAATTATATTTTAGCTACATAAGATGTATGTTACTCAAAAACATTACCATATATACATAGAACAAATCTTTGTGGTATGTATCTTTATGGAGAGAAGAAGAAATATTATTTACTTTCTTCCTTACATACTTTCAAATTTCTGTGAAGAATTCTTTAACTTTTACATATTTGCTAAAATATTGTCTCTGCTCTAAGATTCCTTTTCCCCATCATTGGGTGAACACTGAGGCCTTATGTAGAGTACTATCAGACTCATAATGAGTCTTAGCTATGGAATTCGCAGGTCACCCTGTCGACATCTTGACCTACCTGCTTCCAGGAATAGTCAGTGTTCCTTCACCAACTTGGTGCTGGCTCGTGTTTGTTTTTCCCTGTGAACTAGCATATGAAGATGAGAAAGTGTTAAGTACAGCTAAAAACTGCAGTTCAAACTGTCATTTTTGGCAAAGAAATGCTGCTGACTTCACCTGTCTTGTGATGTGTCACTGTTCTTCTTAGAAAGACCATGGGGTTAAGACTTAAGACCAAAATAATTTAGACCTCTCGGAGTGAGACCTATCACTTGTGTTTAATATTCTAATGAACATTACCTATTTATTAAAATTAACTTTAGAAGAATAGTTGTCTACCATAATCATCCACAAACTTTATACTAGAGTGCAAAAACAAAACCTAATGCATCTATAGAAAAAAAATGAATCATACAGTAAATGATTGGAACAGGCTGGAGAGAAGGCTAGAAATGTTTGCTTGTGAATCCCAACTGCTAGCATTTGATTACCTAGCACCTATGTAGAGCCAGTTAAAAAAAAGTGGCAGAAACATCTGGTGTTCATTTTCAATGGCAATAAACCCTCATGAACCTATATACACAGATACACATATACACAAATAAAGAAAAAACTTTTTGTTTGTTTCTTTTTAAATAATGAGTTGGAATAGTTAATATGGAAAAACTTCTCCTTCTTCTAAAACTAGTGTGATGGCCTCCTGCCGGGCACATTACAATAGCAAACAGTCAATCATATTCCAAATTTATATGGGTTCTAATCACGTCTGCATCAACATCTCCATATTAAAATCTAGTGAACATTGTATAGGATTTTGTTGTATATGTGTCACTGACCCCACAGACAGTTTAGGAAATAGTTTATTTGTATAAGTATAAGAAGTATAAGTCCATGGCTTGCTGGTTCCTTTGCTTTCAGTCCTGTTGGAAGGCAATGAATGGCAGAGGAGAGATCCTCAGTGTGTGTGACAACCTAGGAAGCAGAAAAATAGCAGAGGGAGTATGGCAGTCACTGTGAACTTTTCAAAGGCATGTTCCCAGTTGCCCATTTCCTCTAATTAGGTACCATCTGCACATTTTTCCCACCTGAAGAATGGTCTTTCCTCAGCTGTATCATTCTTCTTGATACTTGGTACTTTTTCCTGCTTATTCATCACTAGATTTCTTTTATATATGTTCATTCTAAGAATGAGCTTTGTAATTTGTGTCTATTTCTCTGACTAGCAGAATTTGTTTTATCATGTTAATTCAAAATCTTTTCCGCTTTAGTGTAGGTAATATTGTCCCTGCGGTCTACTGGATTCTTTGAGATTATGCCCAAGGTCATACTGCCACCCAAGTGTAGATTTGTACTGATATTCTAGCAACCTAATAGAGAGACAGATGTGTGATGCTCAATGCTCTCTGCTAATCATGGAACCATCAACTTTTTGTTGCTATTGTTGTTGATGGTGGTGGTGATGGTGTAGTTCAGGCTGGTGTTTTATAAATTAGCTAAATGCCTTCTGTTAGTTTCATTTACCATTATTTCCATGACTGAAACATAAAAACTCACAGTGCTGTTTTCATAACCTTATAAAATAAGAAATGCCCCAAACTGAAAAAAATCACCCCCCTCAAAAAAAAAAAAAATCCTGGCATAGTGGCACCTTTAATCCTAGCACTTGGGAGGCAGAGGTAAGAGAAATGCTATGAGATGAGTTCAAGGCCACCCTGAGATGACATAGTAAATTCCAGGTCAGCTTCAGCGAGACCCGACTTGAAAAAACAAAGAACAACAACAAAAATGAAAGAATGAAAGAAAGAAAGAAAGAAAGAAAGAAAGAAAGAAAGAAAGAAAGGAGGGAAGGAGGGAAGGAGGGAGGGAGGGAGGGAGGGAAGGAGGAAGAAAGGCCCCAAACCAAAGGCCTACACAAATAAGAAAAGAAAATTTAGGTCACTAATTTCAGTTTTGATTAAATTAACAAGCCTTTGAGGTGCTAAGATGCTTTTTAATGAATGCTGCTTTCAGTAACTCCAATATTATTACAACATTTAGGTTCTTTGTTATACAAAACTTTTATGGCAGATAGATAAGTTGGAAAAGAAAACTCAAGGAGGTTCGAAAATCATCCTACACCACTGAAGAGCCACTGGAGGAAAAAAAAAAAAAAAAAGCCTAAATGTGATTCTGTTCACCTTGTGCATCTGGCTTACGTTGGTACTTGGGAATTGAACCTTGGTCCTTAGGTTCATAGGCAAGCACCTTAGCTACTAAACCATCTCTACTGCCCCTGATTGTTTCTTTTTAAATCACTGAGTTTTCAAGTTTTCTCCACTAACACTATTGGTTGGGGATAATAAAAAGATATACTCATAGTATCTACCTTCCTGCTAAAGTCCTTCCTACAAATGATCTACTATAATAACCATATTTTCAGATAAATATGTCTCATATCATAGTTAAATGTTTAATCATTTTATATTTATTCTTATACTTTTGATCTTCTATCTTGAAACTCTCTTATTCACCTTTCACTTTTTAAAAATTTCACAAAGCACACAGTAAAAGGATAAAACACATTTTGCTAAAAATTCAGGGAGAGAAAAAAACTAAGAGTCAAGACACCACATCTAAGTAAAGAAAATGAGGATGAGGTATTTGTCACCAAAGGATTTAATTTTCTGATCCCTGTATCTATTGTTAAGAAGCAGAAAGGAACAAAATCTTGTCACCAGACATGCTGCTTACGTTGTTATCCAAGGTACTAGCTCAATTGCTCTTTAAAGGCACAATTTACTCCAATAATGAATAGTTGCTTCATATCTTTCTCTATTCAGTAAAATGTTTATTATGACTCATTTAAAATTTTTTATTTATTTTTTCCATTTTTGACATTTTCATGCAGATATAATGTATTTTAATCATATGTCCAAAATGGTCACCGAGAGATTCACCAGTCTGACACAAATATAATATTAATAAATAGAGGGATTTATTTCTGGCCAGGACTACACTTCGGGAAGGAACTCAAGAGTGCAACCCCCAGTTACAGCTGGTGAAGGTTTATAAGGACAAATTGCTAAACAAATCTAGGTGACAGCAACCATGAGCATAGTTACAAAAGAAAGGAGAAAAAACATGGTTAGAGGGTATCTTATTCAAACAGATGGCCTTGTAGTCTGCATACCAAAGGTAACATTTGCAAGACACTACATCCTGTATGCCAATGGTAACATTTCTTTATAACATTTCCTTATCCATCACATCCCCTTATTCCCTTATCTATCACTCCCTGCCCCCTTGAGTTGGTGCACCAAGTCAAATCTTTGACTTCCCAGGGGAAGCAGCTGGTATAGGGATCTAATGACCATTAATATTATTGAGAAAATTCTCTGTTGGATAAACTTGATTAGAGCATTTAAAATGCAAGGGCCTAAAATCAATCCTAAAAGTAACAGAATTATGGGTCCAGAGTTGGCAGTAATCAGAGTGGTCAGCCAAGCTGACCAAGAAAACAAATTTCTATACAAGCAAGGGGGTGGCTGGTTTACAGAAGCGGGACATGGCAGTTAGCTTGTGTAGTCTATATGATTCAAAGCTATATATATATATATATATATATATATATATATATATATTTTTGCTATCTCATGTTGAAGTCCTCAAGATTCTGTGTGTAGTAGACTAGTCAGCTTCTGTAGTGGCTAGAGCAGGACTGTGATCCCCTTGTCATGGGCAGGTGTCCTCTGAAGCTTGACCTGGAAGGGACACTCTGAGTTCCTGGTAATCTGTAAGCTGCTATGGTCAGCTGAGGACATTGTCCCTTTGACTCTGCTGTGACGAATCTATACCCGTTGGCTGATGTGTATGGGCCCAATTTCCTGAGGCTATGCGGGTCCCTTGTGTTCTAAATTTGAGGGAGCACCATCAATGGCAGGAGAGTCTAGATTACCTCTATAAATCTGAACAGAGACACCTTTGAACATCCAGCACCCCTCCCCCCTACATCAGCAAGTACAAACAGCTATTGCTTTTAGATGTTGGGATGGGGGTCTGATATCTGTCCTTAGTGATATTCCTCCTTTAATAAGACATATCAAGGAGAGATCAGACTAGTACAAATCAGTAACTATCAGGTAAGCATAACCAGTGAGGATATTTATTTATTTATTTATTTATTTATTTATTTATTTTTATTTAAAGGCAGCAGTGGCTGACTAATCAGGGACAGGCAGA
The DNA here is from genome assembly GCA_036365145.1 of Orientallactaga sibirica. NCBI lineage: Eukaryota > Metazoa > Chordata > Mammalia > Rodentia > Dipodidae > Orientallactaga > Orientallactaga sibirica. The sequence goes on along the minus strand of JAEOAD010000021.1, from coordinate 27,998,454 downwards.
GGCAAAAGGCATAGGTTAATGTCAGAGTTTAGTATTGTAAGCCAACATCAGACAGAGGAGATTATTAGTCTGAGTTTTTGTTTATATTGTAATATTTTGTAGTTATATTTTTCTTACTGGGTGATTAAGACCATGCAGGCTGCCAGAATTAATTATTTTGGATGTCAATAATATTGCTGTAGGAGAGACTTTTAGGGACCTGTGATGAGTTCTATGACTCTCGGCATTGTCATCTGCTAGGATAATTCAAGGCCATGCTGACCAAGTGGCCCTCCCTCTTTTGGGAAGTCTGGAGGACAAATTTTCTTCTGATGTGACTCTCCTTTTGCAGATACATTGATTTGGAGTTCATCTCCGGGTCTCCATGTCCTCTCTTATCAAGGAGACCCGTAACTTACCAGAGGCTAGAAGTTAGCAAGTGTTCCATCATCGCCTGTGGCCTTCTGACCTGGGAGCAGAAACCAGAATATTGGTTATCCTCTTAACACCATTGTTTCCAATTGACTTTGGCTTCTACATCTGGTTATTAATCACTCAGAGAGACTGCACATATATGATTAACAAAACAGATTCACTTAAAAGGTACAGAACATGTCTGGTTAGCAAAACAGATCTCGTCAGGGAATGACACCATAGTTTAAAATCATTCTGATTAGTATTTAAGTTTAGTTGTCAGGTGACAGTATAAGCTATATCTGGAACATAGAAAACATTCACATTTTATCTTTTAAGTATCTGTCAGTTATAAGTTCAGGCAGAACATTTTAGTAGCCCTGAAAACAATATTTTATCAATAACCTTAAGTCAATTGATTGAATATAGAATTTATATGCCAGGGAAAGACAAGACAGTATAAAAAATTTGCATCTGTGTTTGAAAACAATTTTTGCTAGTCTGCATACCAATGCAGGTACCAATTACCACCCACCCCCCCCAAACTGGAAGCAGAAAAGCAGTTTAAGATTTTTTTTTCCAGGGCCAGAAACATATCTTAAGTATCAATATCTCTATAAGCATTGAACTTAAGATATGAGAAATAAGACAATTAATTAAGTTAAAATCTTGACTAAGACTGATTATACATAGCTTAAGAATAAAATCAAACCTGGTCATTGTTGAGTTAAGCTAGCCTGATTTTAACATACATTAGAGACAATATGACAGAAAGTAATTTCTTAAATAAGTACCTTTTACCATTGAACAATTTCATGGCTTAACTAAAGAAACATTTATGACTGTTATATACAGCTTAGACAATCTATATTAACATTAGATTTTTTTTACTTTTTTTTTGAGAGAGACACAGAGAGAGACAGAGAGAGAAAGAGAGAGAGAGAGAGAGGGAGAGGAAGACAGAGATGGGCGCGCCAGCAGTGTCTCAGCTGCTGCGAAATCCAGATGTGTTCGCCCCTTTGTGGTCAAGTGTGGCATTGCGCCCTTGCGTCACTTTGCATCTGGCTAAACATGGGACCTGGAGATTGGAACTGCTGGAGATTGGAACCAGCGTTCTTAGGCTTAGGAGGCAGGCGCCTTAATCCCTAAGCCATCTCTCCAGCCCAATATTAACATTAGATTTTTTTCACTTCCTTAGTTAGTTCATCCAACAAAAACTTTCATTGTCCTTACCATAAGCCATTTAAGTTTGTTTTTCTTTTTTCTTTTTTTTTTTTTTTTTGTCCTCAAAAGGCTTTTTGAGTTAGCTCTTAATAGAAGAGTTATTTAACAACAGACAATACTTAGAATCTTGGGATTCAGGTGGAATTGAAAGTATATTGTTTCATACTGGTAACAACTGGCAGATTCAACATCAAATGTAGAAATCAGAAAGAAAAAAAAAAGAGCTACAATTGTTATTGGTGGCTCTGAATATTTCCCGGGTCCTAATGCCTTACTCAAAAAAGTAAATAAAAACTGAAGAAAGTCACATAGAATATTTAAAAGCAAGACACTTTAAGGAAAATGATAAAAGAGGTTTAAGTAAATGCATTGCAATGGGGCAGTGGGCCATTCCAGTGAAGAGCAGTCAAGGGCACCAGAAGTCGTCTGGGGCTTCTTTTCACAGGATTTGTAGGGGAGGATGGATCCATTGCTAAGAATATAATTTGGGTAGTCTTACACTTTGATTGACATAATGTTTTCTCTTTTGTGCATATTCCTTCTCATGATGCATCTGATTTTAATTATATGCACATGTAGTTATATGTAGACATAAGATGGTAGATACAGCTTTCTTCTTCAGTGTTTATACAGAGAACACAACATGCCATATTGCCTAAACAGTCCAACCTGGATGCCCCCATGCTGTTCTTTTCCCAGACATAACTAAGAATAGATGTCAATGGGTATTGATCATGAAGAATGCTCACTAAAGGGAGAAAAGAGAACTCATTCATTGGGTGAGTTATAAGATATATGTAATAGGTGGGGTCCCAAGTTCCCTGACAGGTTGCCAAAGGCATTGTTTAGAAGAGTGTGTTTACTATTCAAGTCAAGCAGTTTCTATGGTGGCTGAAGCATTTCTTCTGACTGCCTGCTTCCCAATGTATATGAGACTTGAAAGAATAGATTTAGTTAATAAATAGTTAGGAAAGTGGGAACAGTTGTGGTCCATGAATTTGATGTAACTTTTCCCTTCAAACAAATGCCTTGCCATTAGGATAGTAGTGAGGGCCTCACTTTGCATCTAATTATATTGCTCAATTGGTGTGAATCATGGTAGATTTTCTAGGTAGATTATTGTTTCACAAGCCTGGAATTCTATGATCTCAATAAGCCCATTCATGCAGGGTGACTTTGAAAATGTCATTGAAATGTCTAGGCTAATTCTCTATTTCTTTCTTTAATCCTATTCTTGGAGTCAATGGGTTGAATCTCTTCTATGTGCAAAATGTTCTTGGAGAATAAAAGACACCATCCTGTCTGATACTGATATTTTCTCCTCCCTTCATCCATTGTAATACTTCTCTTGCTTATGCTCTGATTTTATTCTCTTTAAGCATTTGAATATAAAGAATGGTTAACTCTGTGTACCTCTAAGAATATATTACAAAGTGTATCATCTTAAGATTCCATCTTCTCTCCGCTATTAATATGTCAGGCGACTTTTTAGATGTCACTTAGATGAACTATCTAAGTTCAATTTTCTTATCTGTAAATGATAATGGTAAAATAACTTATGCCACAGGAATGCTGTGGTGTTTACAGAGAATAATGCTTGTAGGGTTGTAGATGGTGATGAATACCTAAGATGAGCTTAAAAGCAATTAAGCTTCTAAGTGTGGTAGTTTACACCTGTGTTGTATAGAAGATTCCTCTGAATTTAAAAAAAAAAAAAAAAAAAAAAAAAAAGTCTCTCCTGAAGTGAGGAGGAGTCACAAGGTCAAGAAGTCCAGAAAAACTGAAACTTAAAAGTTAACACTACCATTCCCCGGGGTTATAGCGATGATAAACACAGGACAAACTTTGACCAGTATTAATTAGGAATTGACACATTCTGTCCTGGAGGCAAGAGAGAAGCTCAGGAAACTCAAGAAGTCAACAAATCTGGGGAACAATGTTGTAAGGCCCCTCCGCAAGGTTATATAAAGGGCAAACAAGTGCTTGGAAGAAGCTTCCCATTGGGCTGTCTATGCGTGGAGCAGTGTGCTTGACTCTCCCACCAGCCTAGCTGCCTGCAGTTTGCCCAGTGTGTTCCAGAGATGCAGCTTTCATGCAGGCATAGGTGCAGTCACCTATGCTGGGGGCTTTTTTATTGATGCAGTCGCCTTTGATTCACCCAATATTACTGTGAGCAACCCCTCACCCTGCTCTGTAAGTAAACTCAGTAAACTCACTGGTTAACCAAAAGAGGTTTTGGTGCAATTTTATTTTGACCTGTTATCTGTGCCTTGTATTGGGTGAATAGATGTGTGTTTGCTTCACTTTAGGGGAAAGGTTTTCTGTGATAGCCAGTAATTCTAGCATTATGGGAGGCTTGAAGCATGAGGATTGCAATTATTTCAACGCCAGCCTGGGCCACAGAGTAAAAACTGTCAAAAAAAAAAAAAAAAAAAAAAAAGCACTGTCCACATTCTGAATGTACTTCCATATTGTACAATTTGCTAACCCTATTTTGAAACCAGGAGGATTCATCCCTTGACCAGTAATGTGGTGAATGGGAATGATGGGTGACTTTTTAAATGTCACTGGGTAGTTAGCCAAGTAAGTTTCTTCCCTCTTAGATTATGACAAAGATTTGTCTAGAACAAGGCTGTTCCTTCAGCTTGGGTTCCAGTGTAATGGTAACAGAAAACTGTAGGCAGCCAATCAAATGATGGACACAGAATATGAGGAAAAGACACCACTGTGAGATGTGGTCATGGTTTTCTGCCATGTTGGAGACCGCTGAGCCAAACTGCAACCATTTGGAGGAAGAAGCCTCCACTCTTTGTATTAAGATTTCAGCTTCCTGAGTTCCTGTGAAATTTACCAAGCCTTCCCAAAAAGCCTGCTTTGATAAGAACAAGAATGTAACCTAAAGATGTGTATCTTAAACAAACAGGACTGATGTAAATCTGCCCTGCCTGTAATCTCAACAGACATTCTTGAGGCCTATCACTCAAGAGACCCCCGACCCTCTGGTAGCCATAAAATCCATTAGGCAGTCATAAATCCCATTTGCCTTCTTCCCGCCTCCCCTATAGCCATAAAATCCCATTTGCCCTCTTCCTGCCTCCCCTATATATACCTCTGTATGAATAATAATAATAAAGCCTTGACTGGTGTGGAAGCAAGGCTTTCTTCTTTGTGTCTGCTTGTCTCTCTCATCCAGGAGCAGCCTCCCCTCGAGCCCCCTGTTGAACCCCGCCGGCCGGGCAAGTGGCGCCAGACGTGGGGCTTGAGGTACGAGGACTGACTTGGACGTCGCAAGGAAGGACGGCCGTCTCTTCAGCATTGGATCGCCACCTCGTTGGTGAGTGAAGATCCACAGTGGGTCACTGCAGGAAAGCCCGCCTGTAATACAGACCTGGGTAAGGTAAGAATAGCGACGAATGTCTCGGGACAAGCCATATTTGTTCATAGTTTATGAACCTCAAGGCACAAAGAAAATCGGGTGATCCTTTGGGGACATCCTCCCCTTAGGATTTACAGGCCCAGGGTGGGCTGCCTCCCAATGAAGAAATTGTCTCTTTATTGACGGACTTAGGCGAAGTTTCATATGGTTGTCTCGCCATTAAAAAACTAGGCAGAGTTTGTTTCCCCAGTTAGCGAAAAGACAAACTCCCTTTCTCCATCAGAGAAAGACTAATAACTACAAGCCCAGGAGGGGCTGCCCCCAGTGAGAAAGTAATATTTGCCACTGACGGGTCAGGCGAGAGATAATGTAAAGGAAAAATAAACTGTCCGTTTCTCCATCAGAGAAACGTGATTTTAACAAACCAGCGGAGGCTAGCCTCCCACTGAGGAATTAGGAGAGGTGTAATGTAAAGAAAAACAGACTTTTTCCATCTCAAAGATAAAGACAGATCCCCTCTCAGACGCTGTCTTCTTATTTCCTTCTTTGTTTTCGGTTTAAAGCCTTCGCGTGGAATTGAATCAAGGCGACAGGGCAACTGAAGTCTCTAGGCCAGGGCTACTCTCTGGCATTGACTGAAGGCCCCGAGCTCATTGTTCAAATCTCGACTGCCCGATCGGGTGTTGGCAATAAACCTTCTATCTATTCCTCTTTACAATTTAAAAAGCCACAGGCAGCAACAAAGACAAAAGCTCACACCTGGGGCAGGGCTCAGGCTCCTGCAGATTTCTCTTTTCAACATGGGCCAGACGTTAAGTAAACATGAGTTGTTTATCCAAGGGCTTAAAGAATCCCTCAAGTTGCGAGGGGCTGAAGTTAAAAAGAAAGATTTGGTTAAGTTTTTTCTTCTCTTGGAAAATATCTGCCCATGGTTCCCCCAAGAAGGTACTATTGACGAAGAACGGTGGGGTCGCGTGGGTAATTGTTTGAAAGATTTTTATCGCATGTTTGGCCCTGAGAAAGTCCCGGTCCAAGCCTTCTCCTATTGGAATTTAATTAATGACGTCCTTCAGTCTCATTATTATCAACCTGATGTTTCTAAAGTCATACAGGATGGGGAATCCTTCCTTAAAAAAAAACCTTAAGGCTAGCCAAACTTCCCTCTGTCAAGATAAAAACCTCTCAGACCCGCCCAAACATCCCCCGTCCCGATGTCCCTCGGTTATTGTTCCTATGCCAGAGGACAACTCACACCCTCCCATTCCAAAAGAGCCTCCTAAGTCCATTTATCCCGTCCTCTCAGGGCTCTTGGGAGGCCCCCTGGGAGATGATTCTCTCTCCCAGGATGAGGAGGCAGAATTGAAAGCTGAGGCAACCAAAGATCATAAGCCTGACTGGCCTCCTCTATCTGCCTCTGAGACTAACTCACCGCCATATAACCCCAGTAGAATACCTTCCTTCTGTGCTCCTGCGCTTCATCCGCACTTTGATTTGGAAAAGGTCACTAGGCGGGCTACTCATAAACTTTCCCGTGAAACCCAACTACTCAAAACTCTTCTTAGGACAAAGAGGGAAAAAGCCCTCCTTTTGAAACAACTTCATGAGCTAGACCTAGAGATTCGCTCTCCTCCACCCCTCCCCTTGCAAAAATAAAATTAAAACAAAAACTCTTCATGCCTTTCCCGTGACGCATTCTCAGGTCAGAACAGGAAAGGGTCAATTAACCAGCTCTTTGCCAATTTTAGAGTCACATACAGGAGGCATAAAAAGAGAGAATGTAGAGAGGGTCCAGAGAACAAACAGTCACCTAAACAGTCCTCTGAGTCTGGTAGTGAGGAGGAACAAAGCAGAAATGAAACCTTAGTAATTCAGCCCCAGCAATACCGACACCTTAAATTTAGACACATAAAAGAGCTAAAAAATGCAGTTTCCCTATATGGACCTGTTGCCCCTTTCACTGTGTCCCTTTTAGAATCTTTAAGCTTATTTTGTCTCTCTATACTTTTCTGGGACTACTAACAAAATTTCAAAATATGGATAAATGCCAAACTATTATAAGTAGATATGGACTTCTTATAAGTATTTACAACTGTTTTAAGCTTATTTTGTCTCTCTATGCTTTTTCTGGGACTACTAACAAAAAAAAAAAAAAAAAAAAAAAATATAGACAGTTTCAAAAATTATATTTAAATTTAAATATGTGCTTAATACTAAATTCTTATAAGTCAAAAAATTTTTTTATAATGTTCAAATCTACTTTCATAATTTAAATGTATATCAAAAGTCAAGTCTGATCTACTTTTAAAGATATAAAAGTCAAGCCTTTTTTTTTTTTATAGCCTAATTGTAAAAACAATAAAAGTTTTCATTGGTAATAATAAAATAAACTGATTAAAAATAAACTGGAAAAAAAAAAAACTTTAAATGTTGGTAACTAATGAAAAGATTATTACAAAGTGGTTACATAATTTGTAAAATAAAAATATGTAACTGTAGATATTAAGTAAACTTAAACAAAAAGTTAAAGATAAAACACTTAACTAGATTACAGATCTTTTTAGATACAATAAAGTGATTATTAACCTAGGGCTTACATCAAACTAATAAAAACATGGCTCTAGCTGATAGCAAGTTACTATGGTATTCAATCTGTAAACTTAAAACTTTAGCTTGTTGATATTAATCTGGTCATGATGATGGTTAAAAAAGACTAAATTTAGAGTACCCAATAAAGTTAATTAAGTTCCTATTTGTCAACATTTTAACTATATCTTAAGGTTAAAATTGACTCATTAATATTTAATTCTCTCACATGGTTAATATAACTAATATACAAAAATGCCTAACATCTCCCTCCATTGCCTGTAATAATTGTTTCCTATCCAACTATGTGCTCCTGATAACATAACTGCCTTTGTTATGATTCTGGTAAATGTCACACAACCCTGGGGGTCCCCAAACACTCGTGTGGGGGACTTGACACTTCCTTTGATTCCCTGACTGAGAAACCCAAGCAAACCCAAGACTGAGACTCAAAATTCTTCTCAGACCGGTCTGGTAAGTATCTGAGCGCTCTCTCTCTCTCTCTTTCTCCTTTTTAAAGCTTTTCTTGGGCCCTATGTTTCTGTCATATTCGTGTGTCTGTGTTATTGGGCCCCTATGTTTCTGTCATATTCGTGTGTCTGTGTTATTGGGCCCTATATGTTTCTGTCATATTTGTGTGTCTGTATGTTGTTTCCCTATGGACGGACGCTTCTCCCTTGACTTAATAACATGGGACAGTTCCCTTCCCCTCTTTAGGACAAAAATCAAGGACATCGCTCAGAAAAATGGAGTATCTATTTCTGTTCCTCAATGGCTATCAGAGGACACCCTTTCATTCAAATATTAAAAAGAATGTTTTCTGTCCTAGGAACAGACATCCAGACCAGATCCCATACATCGTGACCTGAAAAATTTAATTAACCCCCACCCTTTTTTTCACTCCTTTCTTCACAGGTGTTGGCAGCCCACCGCTGAAGCCTCGGTCCCAATTCTTGTGTGGGGAGGGAATGGGAACTGGGAATTACATCTCAGGTCAATTAATGAGTTACATCTCAGGTCAATAAATGGTTTACAAAATTTGTCTGTTATAAAAACCAGAGACCCCATGGCTGAGTATCTCTAAAAGGTCCTACAGGTATAAAACTCCCCAAAAGCTATGTTATTGGACTGATTAAAATTTTTCTCAAACTTTTTCTTCACAGATAGATATTGATTAAAAGCTGTCAGTCAGGATAGATGCTCTAAAAAATGCTGTTATGTATTAAAAAGGCAGGTTGTCAATCTGGTGGTTCAAAAGCAATTGTTCTGTCATGAGCATTACTCCTTTATCCTACAATGGGACTGCTACTATATGGTAAAAGGTTAAAAATCATATTTGGGGTATTTAAAATCTTAATAATCTTAACATAAATTTACAAGGTTTACAAAAAGAAAATATCTGTTATTTCATATAGTCATTTGTCTTTTGGTGATCCTGTTAAGGCTGCAAAAAGATTTTTTTGATGCCTTAAGTATCTCCCAAGCAGTTTCTTTCTCAGATTCTCATTCAGCTTAAGCAGGGGGAAATTTACTGCTGGGCAAACATAGATTACAGAGTTAGAGGTCAACACATTCCTTAGCTAGTTAGGCCTGGGTTTAATAAATGTCTGATTCTATAATGACAGTACTGTCATCTGGCTATTAAATGATGTCTTCTAAGTAAAAAAGAAAAAACTTTAACTTGGTTTACAACAGTAATTTAGAGAAATAATAAACTCAAAAATTTCCAGGAGGCTTATTTCAGCAATGCAATTGCAACTTGTTTCAACATACAGAGGTGGCTATGCCTGAGTCAGGCAAGCAAACAGTGTTACAGAGACTGAATGTAACAGGTTAATTGATTTCTTTTTTTGGTTCTTCAGTATATACCAAAATAAATATAATTTATGATTACAGTTGGGTCCCCAAGAAAATAAATAATCAGAGATACAGCCCATCTTGGGTCCCAAAGGTGGCCTCAAACAAAATTATAAAAAGTACTCTAAAAAAAAAAAAATTATTTTAAGTTTTGCACGTGTCTGCCCCTCCCTTATCCTTTTGTACTTAGGCCCAGGTGGGTCAATCACCTAATGAAATTTACTCTTAGTTGTACCTGGTATATTATCACCAATTGTATTAATTCTAAAAAGGATACAGCTACAGATTACTCCTCCAATGTAGTCTTTATTGTCATGTGTTCTCCTGACTTAATTATGCCAATCAGAAGGACTGAGTCCTGGTACTCCAGCTTCCAGAGCTCAAGTGTTCCAGCAGCTCAACAGGTCCACTATCACAGACTGGAGCTGGCAAGCTGAGGAATCGCGACTGAGGACCTGACTCCCGCTGAGGCCTTCCCCTAACAATGAATGTAAACCCTGTAAATTTGTTTTCTTTTTAAAACTTATAGTCTCTGTAAAACCTAATGTCTGTAAAACATATATTCTCTGTAAACCCTATAGCCACTGTAAGCCCTGTAAATTTGTTTACCTTTTAAAACCTATAGTTTCTGTAAAACCTAATGTCTGTAAAACATATAGTCTCTGTAAACCCTATAGCCACTGTAAACCCTGTAGATTTGTTTACCTTTTATAATCATTCTAGGCATGTTGGCCAAGGTTTAATACTCCAAGCCTCTGGGAACCACATAAGCATTCAGACTTATGCACCCCCTAGGGGGATGGGTACCAATGTGGGTGTGGAAAACACAAGGGAAGGTCTTACTGACCACATCTGAATTCCCTGAGAGAAAACCTGACTTGCATGGAGGTTGGTACCATACATAATAATTATATAGGCCCTGCCTCCCCTCCCCAAAAGGTACCAAGGGCCAAATCTGTGGGCAATAAAAATGACCCACGGAGGAGCCAGGTCACTTCTCCCCACTTGGTTAAAGCCCACCGCTTGACTGCGGGCCTCCCCTGTCTTGTATAAAAGAAGGGAGGAGATGTTGGAGACCACTGAGCCAAACTGCAACCATTTGGAGGAAGAAGCCTCCACTCTTTGTGTTAAGATTTCAGCTTCCTGAGTTCCTGTGAAATTTACCAAGCCTTCCCAAAAAGCCTGCTTTGATAAGAACAAGAATGTAACCTAAAGATGTGTATCTTAAACAAACAGGACTGATGTAAATCTGCCCTGCCTGTAATCTCAACAGACATTCTTGAGGCCTATCACTCAAGAGACCCCCTGACCCTCTGGTAGCCATAAAATCCATTAGGCAGTCATAAATCCCATTTGCCTTCTTCCCGCCTCCCTATAGCCATAAAATCCCATTTGCCCTCTTCCTGCCTCCCCTATATATACCTCTGTATGAATAATAATAATAAAGCCTTGACTGGTGTGGAAGCAAGGCTTTCTTCTTGTGTCTGCTTGTCTCTCTCATCCAGGAGCAGGATATTTCAGGATCATCTTGGTCTCCTCTCGGTGTTTATCTCAAAGATTAATGATAAAACAAGCTATTAAATGAAGTGAGCTGTTGTGAATACTTATAAGGCAGTGTGCATGGTATTTCCATAAACCCTTAAATATATTGCTGATGGACATGGAGAATGTCTGAGTGCTGCCACAGCCACTGACACTCCCGCTTTCTGTGAGGTTGTCAAAGGAAATGAGACCAAGGAAATAGCAGCATGGGCATGAAAGACCCCACATCCTGGCTCTTTAATATAACTCGCATCTGGAGGAGAAAGCACACCCCAAACCAGGTGGCCCTAAACAATAGCTCTGCCTCCAGCTCTCCAGTGCATTCTGTCACCCTCCATAGGCTAGCATTTATCCCCTCAAACAGAAGCATCTAGCTGATCATTTTAAAGTCTTCCTTACATGCTGGAGTAGAAAAAGAAAGTGGTATAACAAGAATGCAGCTTCCTTCTTGTTCCTGGAGAGAGCATGTGGGGGAAGCTGTCTTGGGGAATCCACAAGACAAAAGGGGACCAGGCAAAGTTTCACACAGATACACTGCTTCTGTGTTGCTTTCACTAGCTTGCATATTTCCAGTAGGTTCCAATCCAGTGCAGGAACCTGTTTTATTTAGTGTCTGTGTTCCATCTCTTCACTCTTAAATCTATAACAATGCAAGTTGCTTTAGCAGTGAAACAAGAAGGAGCTCCCTTTTCCATAATTCCATTTTGAGAGGACAATTAGAAGGAGGTGAAAGAGCAGTGTGCTGCTTGGAAAGAAATCTGGGAATCAAAGAGCTCGTTCTGAAGGAACTGAATCAATCTATCAGTAGAAGTTGACCACTGATCTCCTATCTGTCCCTCTATTCCACTGGACCCCACCAGATACATGAAGAAGTCCAGGCCGTGATAAGGGAGCCATAATTATTGGCTGCTACTGCCATTATCTCAATCAGTGAGCAACCTCACCATGTCCAGAAGTTGGTCCAAAGTCTGACGGATGTCCACATTTCTCAAATGGATTACCCTGACATAAAAAAGATTGAAACATATTTATAAAGAATCAATGCTATTTAATGTACTACCAAAGTTTCGGCACCAGGAAAGTAAAAATGGAGCTAATGGTAGAGCCCAGCTGTCCAAGTTCTTAGGTTAATGTTTGTGCAGGGTCATCCAAGATGTGTGCAAGATAAAAGACGGCACTCAAAGACTCAAGCAAAGAATCAATCATCTGAAAGGACAGAAACTGCATTGGGTTCCCTTAGAAGGGAAGGCAAGCCTGAGTCTCAGAAAAGACCAGTGGATGCAGAACCAGTGAGAAACCCCTCATCCACTGTGTCCGTGGTTGAGGACGGGGTTGACCACTGCTCGAGCACAGATGTGGGTGGGTAGAGAGCAAGACACACTCTTTCCTCATCAAAGTTTGCCATGGTGATAGGTGACAAAAACTAGCTAGGCAGCTTAGGGGTGATGAACCACAAAGTGAATGGTTTTTTATTTGCTAAGTGCAGGAATTGCTCTCTGGGCTGTAGGAGAATATCTAGGTCATTATATTTTACAACATGGCAGAAACATCAGAAGGACCTGCCCTTTCCTTACCTCTGCCCCCTCATGCAGTCCTTCTACTCCCTAGAAAACTCCAAAATACCTGACCCCAGACTCTGGGCATCAGGAGTAAACCTGCTAAACCAGCCACCTATTCATGTTTGTTTTTTTTTTTTTTTTTTTTAAAAAACCTCTAAACCTGGTTTTCCTCATGTAGTACCTGAGTCCCAAGGTGGTTTTTTCAAACCCCTTTTTGCCTGCATCCCTGGGTAAGAGCTCCACCTTGCTTCCTTCTCTTTTCTTCTAGTCCTAAGCCCCCTTCTCTTCTTCCTTATAAAGTTTTAAGGTATAATGAAATCTTTCTGAATCTTATCCTCTGGCCCTTGGATTTCCTTCTTTGAATTCATACGACAAAGTTCTGGGAACACTCCAAATTATCAGTGTGTTGGCATTCAAAGAAATCCATATTCCTGTATTAACAGCCCTACAAATGATACTTCCATGATACCATTGGTCTGGTAGAATATTGAGACTATACAAATTGTTTCAACTAAATATTTGAGTAAAAGTTTAAAAGATCTTGGTAACTCATTACTTTGGTTGTATAGTCTATCATTCTTAGCTTTTCTTAATGTTGAATTTTGACAATATTGAGGTAATATGTATTTATTCAATTAGCACAAGTGGAGTGAAATGTTCTGAGTAAAAAAGCAGAATATTACACCTATGAAGTTATTTAATATATTTTATAAAACCTGATTCCTTTTATTTGATTAATAAATACAGTCTATTATTTGCCTTCTCCATGTGTCATATCTGTCATATTTTAATTATATATTTGCTTGTGGATATTTTTGGAGAAAAAAATAAAAAATATATACAATTGAAATTCAATTACTAAGAAGTAGAAATGTTCTGAACGTAGACATTTTGGGATCATTTCTGAGTTGCTAGAATCAGACATGAAACTATACACAAATAAGCAAATAAGGAAATGAATAAATATGACTAAGAGTAAGGGACACTGGATGTGTTTTCCAAGGTTCTCTAGAGGAATGTATAACCTGTGGAATGAATTTAGGGGATTTGTTCAGTTGGCTTACAGGATATGTGATAGGTAATCCTCAATGGTAGTCTGTAGTCAGAAGGGTCTGGGAACTTACTAGCTATTCAGTCTGTGAGCCTGCATCCCTCAGCAGTCCCCAAATGTTGCTAAAGTTTAGAAGGCTTCCTGGAGAACCATTGATCTCCAGTATACACTGGAAGAATGATTAGAATGTGTTCTGATGTCCATGAAGGGTGGCAGCCACAGGATAGATACACACACTAGCAATTAGTAAGGGCAGCCTGGCATGACACTGCCATTGTCTGGAGCCTCCTTACCTGTAGACTGGCACCAGAAGGTCTTGAAACTCTGGGTGAAGGTCTTCCTACTTCAGTTAATCTTTCCTGGAAAGACCCTCAGCAACCTTCCCTAGAGGTTCATCTATTATTTGGTTCCTGATCTGAGCATATTGACAATAACAGCAATCATCACCATGGTATAAATGCATGGCTAACTATAATGGTGTGTAACTTGGTACAGCTGGGCATGGTAACACACACCGTCAGCATCCATACTTGTGAGAATAATGTAAGAGGATCAGTGTGAGTTCAAGGCCAGCCTGGGTTATAGAATGATTTCTAGGTCAGCCTCGGCTAGAATGAGAACTTACTTCATAAAAAGAAATAGAACAGAAAAGGGGAAATGAATTCATAAACCAAGATCAAAATCAGAATTTTGTTGAAGATAAGAATATAAACTCTTGGTCCTTTTAGGTGAAAAATAAATCTGTCTCGGGGGCACCTAAGGCTATGCTGCCTTATAGTAGAGCAAGGGGCTTTGCAGCTACTGTTAAGTGTCCTAAGATGGGGGGATACCCTGCGTTGTCCAGGAATGCTCAACAGAATCATTGGTGGCTTTATAAAGAAAAGAAGAAAACAGGATGTTAAGAGAAAGAATTCAGAGTACCACAGGGCCATGAGCCAAGAAAAGTGGGAACCCATGAAAGGCAAAAGAGAGAAAGCACACTGTCCAGAAGGCTCTAGATGGAACCCAGGCTGGCATGGCTTCCTTTGAGCTCAGCATGCTCATTTTGAACAGTGATTCCCAGAAGTTTAAGATATGAACTTTATGTTAAGCCATTGCATTTGTAGTAACATGTAAACGTATAGGAAATTAGTCCAACTCCTACCTCTTTCTCTTTCAGAGTGCACACTCAGGATACAGTTATTTTATTTAATGGTTTGTGAAATTTGTCATTTTCCTACTGGCAGGTAAGATTTATGAAATCAAGACACCAGGGACTTATTAATTTGTAATATTTTATTGGGAAAATGTACGATACATAGTGTAATGAGTGTTTTGATGTTGCATGCCAATACACCAATGCGTCAATACATTTGGGGTACCCCAGATACTTGTCTTTTGGTATAAAAATGAAAGTTCATAGAACAGAGAGAGAGACTTAGAGATGTTTTATTAGAGTAATAGAGGGAAAATAAGAAAGTGCAGAGAACCTCCACCATGTGGAAGGCAAAAGGGGAGAGGGAGCCCACTTGGGAGTATGAATCCTCTCTCCATCTTAGCTCAGACGAGGAAAGAGTATCAGAGCAGGGACCTGGAAGTTCAGGAGAGGTAAACAGCCAAAAGGAGATCAAGTCCACCTGGTAAACATCTATTTATAATCCTATTGTGATGGGCTTTACCCTCAGGTCTAAGGGTGAGGGAGGAGAGCATATTGGATAGGCTGTATCAGATGCTGAACTTTAGTTCTGTTAAAGCATGCAGGTGTGCTGTTTCTTCTTAGGGCCCTATTTATTGACTGGTGTAGCAGACAGCTTCAGGTTCGCTGAGATGAACTTCCAGACAGGGCACAGTTATGGAGGAAGGGATATTATTTATTGAAGCTTACAGATCCAGGGGAAGTTCCATAATGGCAAGAGAAGCGGCCTGCTCTCCACAGGGCCAAGCAGAGAGAGAGAGAAACCAACAGCCACCACAGCACACAGAGCAAAACTACAGCCAAAAGGTCACACAGCACACTTCAGGAACTCCTGCAAGGCACATTTGCATATCTTTACAATGGAATCTCAAATCCACACCATTAACACCTTAAGACCGGCCCCAGTGACATTGCCTCTAGCAAGGTGATTGCAGATGCAAACTATAACTAATAAAATGCTGAATATATTGGGGGACATATATTCAAACTACCATATTCCGCCCCTGGCCCCCAATATATTTAGCTCCTGGCCCCCAATAGATTTATAACTATCACACATTGTAAATTGTACTCAGTCCAGTTTCAAAAGTTCTCACAGTCTTGATCAACTTAAGATAGTGAGTCCTGTAAAATCAAACAAGTTAAATACTTTCAACATGTAAAGGCACAAAGTAAACATTTTTAACTGGTATAAGGTATAGCAAGGAGAAACTAAAACAATGCAAACTCAACCACCATCAACAGTCATCAAACTTCTGCAGTTCAAGTTCAAAATAACCAGAGACTGACAGTCTCCAGGTTTTCCAATTCCGCCCCTCCAGCTGGGCAGAGTCGCTAGGGAAAACTTTCATCCCATGACAACACTGCACTCCATGGTAGCCCTTTTGCACAGTCCTGGTATATCCAAAAAATCTTCAGGTCTCCATGCAAACCACGGTCCATCTTCCAAAAGGCTCTTCCAGCCTATTCCTCAGGGACTTCATGCCCTGCCTCATGCTGCATCTCAGCAGCGGCTCCTGGAACCGTGTGCAATTCATGACCATTCTATGCATTTTTCATATTTCCAAAACTAATACCAGGTGTGCAGGACACAGCCATATTCTTAATCCAGGGACAAAATAAATCATACCCTTGAAAAGCAGGTTCCTTCTCCAGTCAGCTCTTTCCAAGAATTTGCATTTTTAACAATCTTTCCTCAGGCATCCTCTCCATTGTTTTAATGCAAAGTAGTCGTCAGGCCACCTTCCTTCACCTTCCTTAAGATTGCTAATGTGTTGACAATAGCAGCTCCACCAGTCTCAATGCCTTTACTTTTAACTTGCTTTAGGTTTTCCAACTTAAAATCTTAAAATCTCAGTCCTATATCTTTAGCCAAGCACATCAGTCCATTACAAATTTAAGTTTGATCAAACTTTCTGGGCCTGCATAGTGTAACATAGCCATCCCTTATGCCAGTAGCCCAGTTCCAACAAAGTCCTCTGCAGTCTTTCCTTCCCCTTAGAACGCTCATAAGCCAAGCCTCGAAGTTCAATACTATCTGCACTTAGCATTCTCAAACTCTCATCAGAATAGTCCATAAAACTTGGCTTACCATTCCAGAAGGCATCTTCAGTTGCAAGCACCAAGTCCATGCCCATTCCTCTAAAACAAAGGTTCCAAAAGACGAATATCCACACGGTCAGGTTCATCTCACCCCACACGCCTGGGTACCACTTTACCTTAGCAGACAGCTTCAGGTTCGCTGAGATGAACTTCCAGACTGGGCACAGTTATGGAGGAAGGGATATTATTTATTGAAGCTTACAGATCCAGGGAAGTTCCATAATGGCAAGAGAAGCAGCCTGCTCTCCACAGGGCCAAGCAGAGAGAGAAACCAACCAGCCACCACAGCACACAGAGCAAAACTACAGCCAAAAGGTCACACAGCACACTTCAGGAACTCCTGCTAGGCACATTTGCATATTTTTACAATGGAATCTCAAATCCACACCATTAACACCTTAAGACCGGCCCCCAGTGACATTGCCTCTAGCAAGGTGATTGAAGATGCAAACTATAACTAATAAAACACTGAATATATTGGGGGACATATATTCAAACTACCACAACTGGCTACCTAATAATAAATCTACCTGACCTATTCACTTCCCCACACTTTTTTCCATCAATTCAAACACAACTCCCAGAAAGTATTGATTGCTCTATCACACATTGAACTCACAAGAGGATAACACATAGCAGGATTTAGATTCTTCACAAAAGCTATTGCTAACCTTGTTTATCTAGCAGTACATTATGTGTGATACCTGCCCACATTGTGCAGTCAATGTTGTAATGATACCAATTGTGTTGTAATTACTAACTCCATGTCTGCATTCTTTAGTAGTCAGCAAAAATCTTTATTGACAAAGAAAGCACTATATATATATGCATATATAGTACTTTATATATGTTTTACTCACTACATATTTATTCATTTACAAATCATACACTTTTAGTGTATGTTTAATGAGTGAAAGTAAATGTGTGTCAGCATTATGATTAAAGCAATTAATTCATGTGTATGTTTCCTACATTTATCTCTACACCTTAATTTGTATATTAAGCTATGCTACATTATGAGAATTTTCAAACTTTCAATTTTTCAAGATTTTGCTTTTTGATATTTATTATTTTTTAATAGTATCTGAAATTTCCAATATATATCACGTACTCTCAAGAAGCAGTCACTATAGGTGATATGACTATAGAAATGAATACATACAAGGCCACACTTCCTTGTGGGTATTGTAGTAGGGAGACAGATGGTAAATAAACAACTGAAAACATGAGTTGGTTTCAAGTGTTTTATAAACTTGGTTTCATTTACATAGCAAATTTCATTTTTATTTTTGCTGTTTACCAGTCATTGTCTGCTTTAAAAGAATTTATGTTTCCCCTGCCCTTGTTTCATTTATAGCTTTTTAATTTCCCTACTTCTAATTTGTATGCTGTTTTAAAGGCATGGGATGTCCTTCCTTTGCTTCTATTTGCACATGAAATAGCTTGGGTTTTGGAATTGGAAAGGAGAATTTAAAACTGAAATGTCTTGGGACTTAACAGGATGGCTTCCTAGAAGCCCTAATGTGAGGGCCAGACTTGCCTCAGTAAAATGGGGGTACTGGCAGTAGCAGCTGCACATATAAAGTGTGCTGGAAGCTGTTTTTAAATGCATTTACTTTGCTTTGTTTTATGTTTCATTATTTTCATCTGCTCAGTCAGAATTCATTTTTAAAGCATGAAGCTCTTTCAAGTCCTTTCTTTTATTTTATGAAATTCTTTCTTTGTTCTCTGTCTTATCATTTAGTGAGTTTTCTCTTCTATTGTCATGTGTTTTTTTTTTTTTTCCTTTCCCTCCATCCTCCTCCTTTGAGCCTTGTGGAAGCAGGCACTCCCTCAAAACTACCTTTCTTAACTTCTGGCTTAGCACAGGTGTTTGAGAGGTGGATAGTGATACTAGACAAGGCTGGACTTGCGAGGAGAATACCCAAATTCTCCTTCACACTCTTTTCTTCCATCAACCCAATGCCATTCAGCAGAGGAGATTTTTAATTTATTTGTTTTCTAGCTCACAAGGTGCTAATAAGGACATGGTATGAAAAAGTTCAGAAGGCAACATATGGCCCAACAGCTGCTTTCAGATCTGTGTAAAATAATAACAGTAATTGATCAATATAATGTATTAAACTGTTTCTGTGTGCCAAGCACCCATCACCAATTCCACACCCAATTTTGGGAAACAGTCTGTAATAATAATGAACAGATATATTTATAGACAAACCACCTGGGTTTAAATTCTGCTTTTGCCATGAGTTTGAGCAACATATTTGCTCTTGATTGATTTGGATTTTATTGCATCTGTAAAGTAAGTTTACTAATATCATGCACCTCATAGGCTCACTGTTGTGTTTGGATGTGGAATTTTCCCATAAACACATGTGTTTGGAAATTTAGTTCCTGATTGATGGTTCTGTGTTAGAAAACAGTGGAAAAGTTTTAGGATTTGGGGCCTCCATGGAGAAAGTGAATCACTGAGGGCATACCTTGAGACTCTATAGCCCTGCTTACCCCTCTGTATATTGACTTCTGCTTCCTCACTGTGGATACAATGTGAACAACTGACTCATGCTCCTGTTGTCATGCCTTCTTCAGCATGATGGGCTGTATCTTTCAAACTGCAAACTAAAATAAACCACTCCTCCCCTAACATACTTCTTGTCAAATATTTGGTAATTGCAACAAGAAAATTAAATATACATATATTTATATATATTTTTCCTGTATACAAGGCATTGTCTTCTTTAAAAAGAATTTATATTGCCCCTGTGTGTGCCCTTGTTTCATTTATAACCATATATATGTGTGTATGTGTGTGTGTGTGTGTGTGTGTGTGTCTCAGTATTTTTAAATGAGGAAATAATTATAATGTACTTGTGCAACACACTATAAATGATTCTTGCATAGGTTTGTGATTGAATCTACACAATGGCTACTATTTTTATTTTATCATCATTTTATTGTCAAAGAAATGGAAGTATCTCATGATGTTAAACTCTCATATCTAAGTCAAAATCTGTATAAGATCTATATAAATCTATATAAGATCAAGATGGAATGGGAGAGATTTGGCAAAGTGTGGGGATACTTTTGACTGTCACAATTGAGAGTGGGTTGGTATCATTTATGAGAAGCCATCACTGCTACTGAACAAACTATAAGACCCAGTGCACTTTTCCACAACAAAGCATTATCCAGCCCAAAATGCGAACAGCACTCCCAGATAAGATATAGTGCATCCAGAAAATTGTATTTCAGTTAGACAGCAATGATTTTGTTGTCTAAATTTGTCCCAAATATTTAGATAAAAATATCTGATAAAATATTTGGGACATATTTTACTGTAGGTAATGTAATTTTGTTTGCTAATTTTTTTTTTAATTTTTTAATTCATTTTTTGGAAAGAGTCACAGAGAGAGAGGGAGAGGAAGAGAGATAGAGATGGGGACCACAAGCAGCCTCTTAGCTGCTGCCAATGAAATCTAGATGCGTGCCCCTCCTTGTGGTCACCTTGCACCTTTGCGTCACTTTGTATCTGGCTAAATGTGGGACCTGGAGATTGGAGCTGGCTTTCTTAGGCTTAGGAGGCAGGCGCCTTAACCACTAAGCCATCTCTCCAGCCCATGTGTGCTAAATCTTTTAAGCAAATATTTCATTAGTTCTTCACACACACACTCATACACACACACACACACACACACACACACACATTCTTTCAGATGGTTACATATGTAATACAAGTAATGTCTCAGTGTCACCAAGATTTGAAAGATTTAAACTATAGCTGGGGAAGATTTTTCATATTTTCTAGGCCAATCCCACTATAGATTGTATTAGTCTTTAATTTATTGATTCAGAGGTTTGGCAGATGCTTCATAGCAAACATTAAAGAGACAAAAGAGACTAATAACAGAAATAACACTATAGACATAACCTTGGTTTTAAATCACCTTGGGAGCCTTGGAGTCACTTGGTGTTTATTGTAGTTACCTTCTCATTGCTGGGCTAAAGCAGCTGATGGAAGGAAAGTTTTTATTTTGGCTTGTAGTATCAAGGGAAAGTAAGCTTCATGATGGCAGGGAAAGCAAGGCATGAGTAAATGCTTAACACCATCTCTGCCATATCAGGGGGAAAATACAACATGAGAATAAGCCAAAGGGAGCTGCCTACATACCCTAAGCCCACCAATAACACACCTCCTTTAGCAAGGCTCTGCCTCCTAAATGGCCATCATTTGGGGACCAAGCATTCAAAACCTATGAGTTTATGGGGGAACATCTGATTCAAGTTACCACAATGTCTATGGAAGAAACAGTAATAGGCATGCTGTAAGGTCACGTCCTAAACTTGGGTAAAGGTTTCATTCTACAATCATTTTCTTAACTGTACTTGATCTTTTTCTACTAAAAAAAGGACTCAGTTTAGGGGAAAATATTATTTTATTTAATTTATATCATTTTGTGTATATCCAATTAAAACTTTGTTCAAACACTGTTCTGCTTTTTGACACAATGCATGTACCTTTCATTACTTGTATAAGCAATTTTTGGTGATAAGGTCTGCTACCTGCTAAGGGGAGTCTATAGTAGCTCTTGCAGCCGAATTTGATAGCTTTATTGTGATGATCCATGCTCTTCTTCCTCTACATCCACCAGGTGCAGTCTTCCATATCTCCTTAGTAAATTATTGGTCAATACAATTAGCCATTGTACCCAGCAACATTCCTTTAATGAGTCTTCTGTGAAGAAATGCAGCACTTATTCTGTTAATATTTTTAAATAAAAAGGAGAAAGTCACATCCCTTTCATAAATATTTGGAAGTTCAGAAAATCAAAAAAGAGAGCTGGAGAAATGGCTTAGCCATTAATATGCTTGCCTGTGAAGCCAAAGGAACCATGTTCAACTCTTCAGGTCCTACATAAGCCAGATGCAGTGATGCAAGCATGCAAAGTTGCACATGTGCTCAGGTGGTGCACACGCCTGGAGTTCAATTACAGTGGCTAGAGGCCCTGGCCACCAATTCTCTCTCTCACTGTCACTGTCTCACATAAAAAAAGGCCAGTCAGTTGGACTTGCCTCAAAAAAAAAAAAGAAAGAAAGAAAGAAAGAAAGAAAGAAAGAAAGAAAGAAAGAAAGAAAGAAAAAAAGAAAAGAAAAATGAAAGAAAAAAAAAAACATGAATATATACCTACAAGTTATCACCAAATAAATATAGAACCAGATGAAGTAAAATTCCAACCAAAGAATAGTAAAATACTTTAGAGGATCACTTTCAAAACCCATTATATTTAAAATATAATAACATTTTTTTAAAAAGTAATAGTGCAAAAGAGTGAAAATTCTAATTGATTTGCAGGGCCTGGCAAAACATGATGACATATTATTGATTTGTTTTACTTTCACATATATATTTATTTAATAAGATGCATTCTTGTTCAACATTTAACACATATCTGCAAGGTATATTTTAACTTCTCAATCTTCCTCACATATAAGGAAGCTGAAGTTCACAAGACTCACATAATTCCTTGAATAAACCTTGTATTTGCTAGCTATGACTCCAAGTCAATAGGACCCTGAACTTTAGACAATACTAAGTGAGTCAGTCTAAGAAACCCATAAAAATATTTAGAACTTTTCATCATTTCAGTGACTTTGGGCCTAGAAACCAGTTAATAAGTAAGCATATACAAGGCAGCCTTAAGACAAAACAATCTTGCTCACTTATGCAGGAATATCCTAAATTTGGATTGACCAGGATCCAATGCCTGAGGGTCTCTGTTTCCTGCTGGTTGTCCTGTTCTCCAGAGGGTATACCATGGGTTAAAGTAGAGGAATCTTCTTCAGCCAGACATGTCTTAATAGAAGAATATCCACAAGAATGTATTAGATTTAGTATTAGTATAAGCATCAGTCTTATATTTGGAAACACAGAACTATTTTTGGAGATCCTGACATCATCACCTATAATGATACAACCCTTATATAATGTCCACTGCTGAGTTAGCTAAATCCATCAAGTTACTCTTCAGGTTTAAAGTCAGGGAGAGAAGTTCACTCACTCTTAAATTTCTTACTTGATTGAATATATGTGAAGTTAGTTGTAATATATCCCATTTTTGGAAGGGTGAATGCTATAGAACAAGATGTATCATTTTCCTTCTTCACAAATAATGCTTTTGGAAGGAGTACAGAAGGTTCTCTATTCTTCATGTGACTCATACATTACATTAAAATAAATTATTGGAGTTGTAACTTGGAGCACATATTTAAGATGGTTAGCTATAAATTGTTTTTTGTATTTATTTGTTCATATGAGCAAAGATAATTATATATGTTTTCACACATGAGAGAATGTTATTAACAGCACAATACACTTTGATGTTTAATTATTTCAAGAATACTTGTGGACCAACAAATTTAATGCAACCTGAAATTCTATTAAAAAAAAAATAAGAAAAGAAACTGGAAAAGTAAAAGACAAGTCATATTTTTGTATAAGAAAATATCTCTTTTTGTGAGAACAATCTGTGATAAAGAATAACACAATTTACATATTAAAATTATAGAAAATTGATATAGACTATTTTTCAATGTGTTCATAATTTCCTGATGCAGGTAATCCTGTAAAATTATCATAATCCCTGCTTTCATATATATTATTCTAGTAGGAAGCATAGTAGAGTGCACATAAGTTGACAAGTATGGCATTTCACATTTCTAGAGAAAGCAATAAGAGGGAATAACGGAGAACTTTTATGTTCTGTAGTTGCCTATAATATGAAAAATTGGTGGGATACAGCAATATGGTTTTGGAGTGTAAATCATGTATTTGCTGACCAGTAGAAGAGACATGAGAGAGGTAGGAATAAGTGAAAGATGAATATCAGGAGTAGTCTTTAGAAACAAAAAATTTGACAATTTAGAGGACTAAAGGAGACATTCAACATAATTTATGTCTTTAGTACATGAACTACAAAGGAATATTTACAGTTAAAATTTAGAGACCACAGGCTCTTGCTTCCAGTGGAAATAGGTTAACAGAAAGCAATTTATACCCCTTTATAAGACAGATATACACTGGTTTCCTCCTGCTAATCTCTGTCCTTTAGCTGCTTGTTATATTTTGAGAATATAGGGTAACTAACATTTGGCATTCTCCCTAGCTAAAAATCAGTGTCGACTACCCCTTACTACTATGCTCAAAATTGTTTCCTTCATTAACATTTTGTTGTTTTAGGAGTTTTCTTGATAAACATATTGATTCTTTTCTTTCTGAACTCTTTCTTCATCTCCTTCATAATCTCTTAACTCTTCTCAGTAAACATTTCTTATCAATAAATGTCTGATATATATATATATATATATATATATATATATATAATATATATATATATCAACAAATATATTCTTTAATTTATACTATATTTTAGTTCTTTGCTGTAATAAATTATAATCCCAGTAACTTGAATATGCAGAACATCATCTTGTATGGCTTTGGTTCTCTATAAAATGGCCATTATTAAAAAATAAAATATTCAAACAAAAACTAAAAAAGTACAGAAAGTAATAGTTTTCAATATTACATCAGAGAAGGGTGTCTCAGCCTCAAGACATGGTGAGCCTGCAGTCACCCAGGGAGATGTTGTGGGGCACAGTAGACTCTGGCAGACTCACAGAGTTGAGGAGAAACTAAACTACTTAGTATCCAAAGAGACAATGTGATTGTAGATCACAGGACAATAGCACGACCAGACAACTACATAGAGAGCTCTGGAGGCCTTCTGAAGAGCAAAGCACATTTCAGCAGGTGGCAACGAAATGACTATTTATTCATGAGAAAGGGCCACACTTTAGAGACTGAACCATAAAAAAAGCCTATACATACCGTCAAACTGGAAAAATCCCTTATTTCCCACATAAGGATATTGTCCATATTGTGTGAATACAGAGACCCAGATATAAACCCCTCTATCCCTTCTTACAAATTTTGACAGCAAAATCCAAAAAGAACAAAATGTTCCCAAATTATTAACTCAATGCAAGAAGAAAATAAAATATGTATCTATGAAGATGCTCTGTAAATATGCATGGAATATATTATAAATACATATGAATTATATGTGTGTACACATATAAAATATTCAGTAGTTGAAAATGTAGAATTAAAATATTTGACATTCATCCAAATAATACATTAAGGAATATAAAAATTGATATAACAAAATCCATAGTATATATACCAGTAGTATAATCAGTCAAATGAAGCTTACATAAGTTATTAGGATTAGTAGAAAAGGAAAATATTTACTATAGTTTTCAAATAGTTAAGTATATTCATAGAAGATATATAAAGAACTGAATTTAATTTGAGGGTATAGAAACTAGAATATATGAGATGAAAACTACACTGAGTATGAATAATAAACACTAGGTTATTATAGAAGATAAATAGTGAACTCAAAGAAACCATACAAGATAAAGTTCACAGAGGACAAAGAAATACAACAAACATGAACCCAGTATCAGTGAACTATGGGGCAAATTAAAAAACCTACATTCTGTGGATGGTGTGAAGAAGTGAGGAATGATGCAGCATTTAAAAATTGGACAAAGGGCTGGTAAAGATGGTTTAGCAGTTAAGGCATTTGCCTGCAAAGCCAAAGGACCCTGGTTTGATTCCCCAGTACCCAAGTAAGCCAGATGCAAAAGGAGGTACATGCATCTGGAGTTCAGTTGCTATGGCTAGAAGCCCTGATGTGCCCATTTACTCCCTTTCTCTCTCTTTCTCATATATATATGATATGTATGATATATATATATACAAAATTTTTCCAACTGGGATTTAAAACACCAGTAGATTTGGAGAAGATACATGATTGGAGGCTAGGATTTTGTAGAAACTCATTTAAAGATAAAGTTTGGTTCCTGACTTCCTCACTTGGTGTATCTTGTTATGAGAATGAGTGGGATATAATTAAAGGAATAATCCCTTAGAGTTGTGGCTCTTCTTCCCTCAAATGTTTGCAGTTGTCCTCCACTCATCTTCACTATCTCCTGAGGTCGTGGGTTCTCTACTTCTGCACAAAGGGCAGGACTCAAAACTGTTTATTTTCAGGATCGTTTGAAGAACATGGTGTTAAAGCTCAGTTGCCAACCATTGAAAGACAAACTCTGACCAGATAATTTTACCTCTTTCCAGGAAATTAAATTAGTGAGTACCAGTCAATCTTCATGTGTGCATGTGTGTGTGTGTGTGTATGTGGAGGGTAGTACTTTAGAATACACCTTTACACAACTTTGTTCTTAAATTATCTCCACTCCCTTGTCTTCAATGTTCCCAGAGCCTTGGAGGGTGTGTAATTAGAATCTTGGTACTGAGCTCATTTCTGCTTTTCTGCTTTGGTGAGTCTTGAATCTCCTCGAAGTCTCCTTCACAGTGAATACTAATAACCCCCCTAAGGGGAGCCTCCCGTGGAATTGTAGTTGGGAAGAAGGAACATAAGAGTATAGCCCAGTGTGAATATAACAAATATTCAATGTGTTTATACAATAAAGTTTTCAATAAAAAAAACTTGTAGTACATGCAGGTGATGTTGACACTGTTTCATCTTGCATTCTTCTACAATGGAACATAATAAACATCATATGCTGCATCTAGCTTTTCACAAGTAACCAATTACTGGTCCTGTCAAAACACTAGAAAAGAATGAAACAACTGTGGTCAGATATTATTATTAAGCATAAGCAAACTATAAAATAGTGAAGTTATTACACACATAGTTTAAAAGACACAGTTGCAAAGTGCTTGCCACACACATGTGTGCTGATTTTGTACTTGTAGCCAATATTAGTGTGTCTCTAGAACAATCTGGCTGGTTGGAGACAAATTGGTGATCTTTGGGATCAGAAAAAGACCATGTCTGAAAAAAAGAAGATGAAAGAGCTATTGAGGAAAACACACAGCGTCAACCTCTTGTATCTGCACACACAAGCACATACACAACATACAGCCACCTGTATAATAAAATTAAGATTGAATTAATGATATTTTAAATAAAAATAATAAAATTGTAAACCTATAGAAAAAAACTCAATGAAATCCAAATAAAATGAACACATATATCCACGACAAGATATGTCATATTTTTTTAAAATCTATGATAATAACTATTTAAAAACCCCAAAACACATATTACATATAAGTATAAAAGCTAAAAATAACTTCAAGCATCTTGTCAGAAGTATGGAGGATAATACAGAACTATATAATGCAAAATATAATAAAATGAAAATTCTAAAGAACTGAAAGCTAATATTTTCAAGAAAAATATGATTCAAACCTCAAGTTAATATGGAACTTACAAACTAAGTGAAAGAATAATTCCCAACAGTTGTTAAAAATAAATCTCATTTGATAGAGTAAATAAGATAAAAGGAATTTAAAAACTGAAGTTCATCAATGGAAAAGTACATTCACAGGATATTCAGAGCTACAAAATGACCAGACATACTAATATGCAAAAGACTTCCTGTTCTTTTTCTACAACTTGTTGAAATATATTGTACTGTTTATGAGTTGCTAAGAAATAAAACAAGATCTAACATGTTAAACACACACACATATTTGCGGGGGGGATGTGTGATAAAGAACCACATTTTGAAAAGGCTATTTTTCCAACAGTGCATATCTGGGCATCTTTGTCATGAGTTAAATTGCTAAACAATCTGTGTGTGTGTATGGATTTCTACCTTTTCTATTACACTGGTCTATATGCCTGTTTGTGTGCCAGTATCATGTTGTTCTTGTTGTCTTATCATAGCTCTTTGGTATTTTTTAATATTTTTATTTTCATCATTCTGTATTTTTTTATGATTTATGTGTGCAAGTGTATGAGTTCAAGTACATACATGCCACAGAGCATACATGGAGTCCAGAGACAACTTTCAGGTTTATTGTCTATCTTTCTACCTCATTTGAGGCAAGTTTGCACACCTGGATTCTTGTTCGCTATTGTTCTTTGCTGCTGACTTCTGGGAAATTCTCCTGTCTCTGCCTCCTTTCAGAGTGCTAGAATTCATGGCTTCTCGCTTCTTTAAAAATATATTTTTTTAAAGTTATATTCAAGGAGAGAAGGAGAGAGAGGGAGAGAAAGAGAGAGGGAGGATGGCTGCTGCCAGCACCTCCAGCCACTGCAAACAGTCAAGCTTTGTTATTGCTCAGACATTGTTCCTTTTTGTACCCAGCATTGCTGTGACACGTTAGGATTTCTTGTACTCCCATATGAATTTTAGGATATTATTTTTATTGTTAATAATAATGTCATTGGTATGTTGGTGGAGATTATATTGACTTTTATATAACTATTGCTATTATGATGATTTCAACAATATTAAATCTTACAAATCATGAACACTAAAGATCTTTCCACCTTCAAATATCTTCTTCAATATTTTATAATTATATTTTATTAGAGAGGTATTTGACTTCCTTGGGTATATTATTCCTGTCATTTCTCATCTATCGAATCTATCTATCTATCTATCTATCTATCTATCTATCTATCTATCTATCTATCTATCATCTATCATCTATCTATTCTCTATCTATTACCTACCTATCATATCTCCATTTCTCTCTATAGTCCATGTTGCCTCAAACTCATAATGTTCATGCCTGAATTTCTCAAATAAATGGATTCATGATGAGTACCATCACAACTAGTTTTGCTGTCCCTTCTTCAGGGATTTTCTACTTTACCACCACATGCACTATCCTTGAAGGCCTCTTTTAACTGATTTAAGACTTGACTTATGTAAGATATAAATATAAATCCTTGCATTCTATAGATTCTGTTTTCTTGGAATATCCTTGTCAGTTCTTTCAATCTATGCATACCTTAACTGGTGAGGTGAGTGATTGCAAGCAAAAATGATTGGATGTTATTGCTCAATCTAGTCAGCTCCTCCCTATCAATTTTATAAAGAATTTAAATGTTTTTCAGCTTTACTTATTGAAGTGTATACATCAACTCCTATCATTTTTAATTTACATAAAGAGTATTTCTTTTTCTTTTTTACCTATTCATCTTAGATAATGATTTACTGAATTAATATTGCTTGACTCTTTCCCAATTGTCATTTGCTTATTTACTCATCTAGTATGATTTATTCTTTCTCATGATCTCATGATTGTATGTCTCTTTTCCCTGATTACATGCAGAATTTCTTTAAATCCTCCTTCAGTGATCATGAGTTTCTTTAATTCATCCTTTGGACATTCTTTATCCCTTCTCAATTTTGAAGTATAATTGTACTTGACAGTCCTGAACTTTTTACTTTTTTAAGTTATTTATTGAAGAGAAAGTGAGAAAGATTGAGAGAGAGAGAGAGAGAGAGAGAGAGAGAGAGAGAGAGAGAGACAAAAAATGGGCATACCAAGGCCTCCAGCCACTGAAAACAAGCTCCAGATGCATGTTCCACCTTGTTTATCTGGCTTATGTGGTTACTGGGGAATTGAACCTGGGTCCTTAGGTTTTTCAGGCAAATTCTTTAACTGATAAGCCATCTCTCTATCCCCATGCCCTCATGAACTTTAAAACCTCTGTTAAGATATCTGCTGTTTGAGCTGTTTGATTTTGTATATGATTTGGCACCTCTTTCTTATCACCTTTAATATTCTTTCTCTATTCTGTACATTTGCTGGTTAAACATAATAAATTATAGGGGGTGTGGTGGTTTGATTCAGGTGCCCTCCATAAACTTATGTGTTTTGAATGCTAGTCCGCAGTTGGTTGCATTTTGGGAATTAGGAACCACTGGATGTGATGCATTGCTGGGGGCAGGTTTGTGGGTATTATAGCCAGTTTCCATTTGCCAGTATTTGGAATACTCTCCTGGCTGCTGTTGTCCACCTGATGTTGGCCAGGAGGTGATTTCCACCCTCTGTTGATGCCATCATTTTCTCCTGCTATCATTGAACTTCCCCTCAAGTATGTAAGCCAAAATAAATCCTTTCCTCCCATAAGCTGCTCTTTGTCATGTATCTCCTAGTAGCAACACAGGGATTCAGCTATGGTTATATCTTTTTGGAGTCCTATACGTCTATGTTCATATTTTCCTAATAATATTTGACAAATTTTCAATGATTTCACTAGACAGCTTTTCCATGTCTTTAGCCTATACCTAAACCCCCATCTATTTCTATTACACTTATGTTTTATTTCGCCAAGATATCATATGTGTACTGTTCATTATTTCTTTTTTTTAATTATTTTTTTATTTTATTTTATTTATGTCTGAGCAAAGAGAGAGAGAGAAAAAGAGAGAGACAGACAGAGAGAGAATGGGCATGCCAGGGCCTCTAGCCACTGTAAACGAACTCCAGATGCATTCACCCCCTTATGCATCTGGCTTACATGGTTACTGGGGAATTGAACCTGAGTCCTTTGGCTTCATTGGCAAGTGCCTTAACCAATAAGCAATCTCTTCAGCCCTATTTCTTATTTTAATTACTGTTTAAGTATTCTAATTTATCTACCTTGCTTCAATGAAGTATGTTCTTCTGCTTGATCTAGTCTGCTGGTGAGCAGTTCAACTGAGATTTATTTATTGTGGTTCAAATTTCCAGGATGTTTGTAATCCTTTTCTGGATTTTTATATGTTGAATTTCTTTTACTTTTTGGCATTTGTGTGTGCATTGCATGTGTCAGTACATGTTCATGTATGGGTGTACATGCATATTTGTACATGGGTGAGGAGGCTCAATGTTGACTTCATTTCTTATTCCCCTCTTTATTTACTGAAACAGTACATCTCACATGAACATAGAACTCACTGATTCAGCAAGTCTAGCTACTTTTCCCAAATTGCTTTTAATATATACTTCAACATTACCTTTATATTATTCAAGCACTTATTTGTATCCTCTCTGAATTCATACATTATTCCTAATGATCATTCTTTTGAGTTCTTTGTTCATCATTGCATCCACTTTGTTATCATGAGAATTGATTACTGGTGGAGCATGTCCCTTCACAGGAGTTGTGCTGGGTTGAAGCCTTTTTTAAATTTGTTTTCACATTTTTTGTGTCTAAGTTTAGAGTGTTTCACTGTTGGGATTGTGAGGTTTTACTTAGTGTAAAACTTCTGTTATGTAGTGTTAAGTTTAATTCTAAAGATACTTTATTTTGCTCTCCACGTGAGACTTCTTTGGCTAGAATTAGTTGTATTTGATGTCAGGCTCAGTGTGTCAGATTGTCCCTTACCACTTTCTCTATAGCTATTATAGGAGGAAGGACTCTCTTGCAATTGAGGTGGGTGGTTGTGAACAGCACAGACCATGGACTGTATTTCTGAGGTTTAGACCTTTAGTTTTGTTAGCAATGTAGAGTCTGATGGGGTGAACTAAGATGTGATTTTTTTTTCAGTTTCACTGACCATAAGTGGTGTTCTTTCTAATTCTGTGATGGCATGAATGTTTAAGAGTGGTTCTCTAGTCTCAGCAGTGATTTTGTTATTGTTGTGGTAATTTCCTTATTTTTTTTTGAGACAAAGGCTTTTTATATAGCCTAGGCTATCCTGTTACTGTGTAATATAATTTGGCCTGATACAACAGACTCCTGCCCAAGCCTTCTGAATACTAGGATTGTGGGTGTTCTTTGTTACACTCAACTAATCCCTCATTTTATAAGTTAAATTACCTCCCAAGGTACAATGAGACTGGGAGTATTGGTCAGTGGCAAAGCAACCACTAATGATGTTTCAGGTGGCAGGTGGGATCCACAGCACTGCTTAAGGAAATGAAAATTAAAAGGAAAGAAAGAAAGGAAAAAAAAAAAAAAAACAGTAACAACATCCAGGTATAACCAAAGCACATGTAGAACTATAGGAACTATAGGGAAACCTCAATAAAAAGAACAATAGCAACAGCAAAGCTACAGAGAAGAGAAGACATAAAAATATAGAAAATGCTGAAAAATTAAAAATTAATAAAATAAAAATCAAAAAGATTGCACAAGTAAAATATTAAAAAAAAAAAAAGATGTAAAAGCAAAAGGGGGAGAAATGAGAAAGAAGGAAAGATGAGATATATGCCAATTTAAAAATAACAAAATATAGAAAATAAAATACACTGATATAAAATTAGGAAAATGATCAACAAATTAAGAAACCAAAAGATCGAATATCTGAAAGGAGAAAAGAGAAAGCAACACCTACAAAGTAACGGACAATTAAAAAAAATAACTACTTTGAAATTCCTCTTAGTATAGGAACTTGTATAGGTGAGGCTTCTCTCAATCTCACAGTGTTAGAAATGGACAGACATGGGATGGATAATGAGATCATTATTAAGTTGTTTTGAATCTTTGCAGCTTCAGTGATACTGGTGAGTGCTGAAGGCAGGGTATGTTGCAACTTCTTCTCTTGGCAAGAGGAGGAAGTGTTCCATCCATGCTGTAGTTATCTGGTGTGCTTTTGCAGTTGTATCTGAGGGCATGGGAATGAAAGAGCCATATGCTATTGCTCTATGTTAACAGCATGGCCAAAGTTTGAGCTACAACAAAAAGTTCATTTTGATCTTGGAGATTTGGAGGCATCACTCTGGTCAACATACTTTTAACTCAGGTGACTTTAGGCTGTGTGTTTCAGTGGATGGGAAATTTCCAAGGCATAGGAAATGTGTCACTGGAAAGCTTCAACGGGTAAGGACTTTATTAAATCACTAAGGTCTACACTGGAGAAGTACTGTGGGGACCAAGCAATCTCTCATCCTCCATCTTGTCACATCTGCCTCTTGGAACCAAACTGATCTACTTTCAACTGTTGAGGGCAGTAGCAGTGACCACTTCACTCTCTACTTCCTTTGCCTTCACTTTCAATACTCCTCCTGTTCAAATATCTAGGTCAGACATACCTGAGCATAACTGTCTTGCTTGTCATTCTCCCACACAGTCTACTGTGACAGGTATCCACAACACCCCTAATTATAGTTTTTTTTTTTTTGACCTTCTGATGCCCAAAGCAGATTAGTACCTAATAAAAGAAGCCCTCTGGAGATAGCTTAGTTATAGTCTCTGGGAATTTCTTGAGGAATATAATGGAATTCTTCTCTAATGTTAGCTTGCTGTGCATGTGGATTTACTTAGATCATATCTTCTGTGTGAATTTAAAGAGTATATGGAGTATGGATTGTTTCTACACTTAAGGAATGCTATTACACTAGTAATATGGGGTTACTTTGCAGGTTAAACTCATTTTATGCTTGCTGTATAAGGTTTCTGGTAGAACTCAGGGATTCAGGGTTGAAGTTGCAAATTGTTCAATAGCATACCCTATATTGCCTCTCTGATTCCTCATCTGGTTTAGTTTCCACTAATGTATTCATTATTTCCCAGATCTCTTCCTCATTTGCATTATTGGAACACATTTTCTCCTTTTTTTATCCCCATTGCTCTTCATATTGGTAAAGTTCCACAAAGGCCACCACTATATATTAGTACAGTCCTGGTTTATCCAAAATATCTTCGCATCTTCATGCAAGCCATGATCCATCTTCACTGGTTCTAATGGACTATCAGGGTCATTATATCCTGTGTATAAGCTACATCTCAGCAGCAACTCCTAAAAACATGTGCACTTCATGAGATACTCCATGCAATAACAGGTGTGCAGGGCACAGTCATATTTTAAATTCAGGAATGAAATAACTCTTGGTCTTGAAGAGCAGGTTCCTTCTTATCAGATCTCCTTTCAAAATAATGCATTCCTACCATTTAGTCTTTATTGGGTGGGACCATCTCAAGCATTCTGTCCATTGTTTTAACATAAGGCAGTTGGGCCTTCTTCATTAAGATGGCTAATATGTTTGGCAATACCAGCTTCCATAACCTAAAAACAGTCTCTGCACCAGTAAATTTTAAACTTGAGGTTTTCCAACTTTAAATCTTAAATTTCTTAGTCTCATATCTTTAGCCAAGTACATTATTCTATTATAAATCTGACTTTGATCAAACTGTCTAGATCTGGACAGCAGAATGCAGCCAGCCATTATGCCAGTAGCCCAGTTACAACAAGGTTTTCTTCAATCTTTCCTTTCCCTTAGAAAGTTCATAAGTCAAGCCTCCAAATGCAATTATCTCTGCACTCAGCATTTTCAAACTGTAATCAGAATAATCTATAAAACTTGGCTTACTGCTCTAAAAGGCATTTTCAGTTGCAAACACCAAATTTCCCATTTGTCCAACACAGAAGATCCCCTTGCCCCCCCCCAAAAAAAAATCCATATGGTCAGTTTCATCTCAGTAACTGTGCCTTACTCCTCAGTACCAATTCTGTAGTAATCAGCCTCATATTATTGGGATGCACTTCCAAACCAGGCACAGTTTATGGGAGAAATGGATTTATTGAGGCTTAGAGATGCAGGGGACATTCCATAATGGCAGAAAAAACTTTTGGAAAAACTCCAGGAAAAGCTCAAGATTGGAATTCCTCAAACATACCTTTGGGCTGGACCCTATGATCATTATATAGTGTCACCTCCTCCGGCCAGGTAGCTGGAGATCTAAGTTACAAGCTTGACTAAAACTCCTGTATCTATTGAAAACATCCATTCAAACTACCACTGTCATGTATCTAGTTTCATAGCCTATAGATACTCTTCCATTCACTTTTTCACATACATACAAATATTAGGAGTTTAGATCTGCTTATGAAAGAGAACATATTGCATTTATCTTTCTGTGCATGGATTATCCCAGTTGCTATGTTTTCTAGTTCCATTTCATTTTCTTGAAAATTTCATAATTTTATTTTTTATTTAATGATGAAAATAATTCCATAATATATGTACCATATTTTTATCATCTAGTTATCAATTGGTAGACATCTAGGTTGAGTCCATTTCCTAGCTATTGTGAGTAGAGTGACAATGAACATGGATGTACAAGTATCTCTGTGGCAGAATTCTTTAGCTATCTCTCCAGATGATCCTTTGGGCATATGGCCAGAATATTTAAAACTTTTTAAAAATTGTATTTAAAAATGACTGTTTCATAAATCTCAGGGATTTTCTCCTTTTGACTTTGAGAATATCCTACATAGATCATCTGAATATTCTTACATTTACAAATTCTTTGCAAAATTTCTCATTGCTTCTTGTTGTTTATGTCATTCATGTTGAGTTTGCTTTCTGATGAGTTTTATTGATAATTTTTAAATATATCTCCTGATAGTTCAGTGGGCCTAGCTAGATAAATCTTACCCCAAAGTGTGGCTATTTAAATTTCTTCTAACAGACAAGTGACACATGAGATCTGTGACCATATCTATTCATATTTCACCTCTGAAAGTTGGTTTAGAGAAAGTACTTCCCTAATGGAGTGAATAAAGTATCTTTCTTTCCAATCAAACATTATAATTACTGACACTTCCATTTCAATAGACAGCAATGGACTTTATATCACAGTTCCCTGGTTTGCTTCCAGAGCATAGGGAATTAGAGTTTGTTTTGTGAAACTTAATGCCCACCATTTTGTTACCTGAAAGTATGGCTTGGCCATTATCTATAATCAGCTATCACCTCATTGTAGAACCACAAAGTGGCATGTTGAGATAGATGGCAGAAGACCAAGCAAATTTATAAAAAGAAAGAATAAAAACAAAATAAATTTGCAGTTCTCTAGTATAAGGGATAATATTTGTATTAGTTATTTTTCTTGTTGATATGACAAAATACCAGAGAGAAGGAAAGGATTGAATAGAGGATGAGACTCCTCATATTTCATTAGACAGGGAGCAGAGAGATACAAATCTGGAAACAGAGTCAGTGTAAAAACCTCAAAGCTTTCTCCCTCAGTGACCCATTTCTACCAGGTTGTTGTCGACAAAGCTTCCACAACCTTTTTAAATGGCATCACCATTCTGGGTCTGAGTATACAAAATATGAATCTTTGGAGGATATTTCACATTTGAATCATGACACTCTGCTCCTTGTCCTCATAGTTTTCAGAATATTTTATAATGCGGAATATATTTAGTCCAATTTCAAAAGTCTCTATAGTTTTCACAATCCTAACACTATTCAAAACTCAAAATTCTCTTTTTAAGGCAATCTCATTGTTGTGATCCCCTGTAAAGACAAAAATCAAGTTCCATATTTCCAGACTACAGTGGCACAGAACAAACATTCTAAAAGGAAAGGATGAATGAGGTCACAGGAAGAAAAGCTTGGCCAAAATCAAGTCAACATTTTGTGGCTTGGGAGATGGCACCATGGTTAAAGGCACTTGTTTGCTAGCCTGATAGCTGAGTTTGGTTCTTTCACACCCACATAAAACTGGACACCAACTGGCACATGTGTCTATGATTTCAATGCCTCTACAGCAATGAGAAGCTTCCAGGCAAGTTAGACTGACACACAGCAAAACTTTTCAGCTCCACGTGTAGCATATGAGGCTTGTGGTAGCTTCATCTGGATTCCTAGTAGCATTTCATAGTATTTCTGTGTGGCTCTGTTTCTTATGGTGCATATGGTTTTGCTCTTGGGCTGGCTTTACTTGGCACCTGAGCTCTCCTCAGTAAAAGTTTCATGTTTGTGGCAGCTTCAATAAGTTTATGTCTCCATTGCAATTTAAGCACCAGTTTAACTTCCATTCCATCACACATTCTCCATAAGAAAAGAAGACAAACAGCTTGGTACCAAGCTTAGTAGAGTAAATGGGAAAATATACTTAAAAAAAACAAAACAGATTTTCAAAATTTTCTATTAAGGCAGGAACTTTTGATCATTACCACATCCCTAGTATTTATAATATGTCTCACATTTGTCTTTAGCACATACTTTTATTTAATGAATCTATGAGAGAAATAGGGGTTAATACATGGACATATACAAAAATATTACTGAGGCCTGTGACACATACCTGGAAATTCAGAATTTGGAGAGAATGAGATGAGAGCATCATAAGTTAAAGACCAACTTGCACTGTACAGTGAGGTCCAAGCCAGTCTGGATTGGCCAATGGTATTATGTCAAACAAATCAAACAAGAACAGCAACAAGAAATTATTATTGAAACACTTCTTCTCTACCAGGTAATTTTCACTGAGCTATATTAAATAAAATAACTCTGAGAATTAACATCAAAATTACTGGGCAGATGAGAAAACAAAAATAGTTATATTTATTACCTAAGATCAGCAGTTAAAATATTTTATTAATTTATGGATTAATATCTATGATACAACGTTAGTTAAAATGGGACCATCTGAAAAAGAAAAATTGTTATGTAATAAAGCAAGAGGACTCTCATGATTCCTATGTTTAGAGACACCCAGAATCTGCACAATGGAAGGGATTTTAGTCTTGGTACATGTCACACACATTATGTTTGCTGTTATTCAAAAAATTATAACCAATATCAACATATACATGAAGGAATGGGAATCCTTGTGGATTATATGTAAGGATGTAAAATGATACAGATATTGTGGGAAACAATATGGCGATCCCCCTCCAAAACAAATGAAATTATCTTATTTTCTGACAATTATACTGTGCAGTATATATCCAAAAATACTTGGAAGAAAACTATGAAGGCATATTTGTTCACTCGTGTTCACAGCAACATTATTCATAAGATACAAAAGATGGAAGCATCCAAAGTTCATGGATTGCTCCAACAGAAGGTGGAATATAAGTAAGATGAGTGTTATTAAATTAAAACCCATGTTATAACACTGATGAACATTGAAGACATTATGCTAACTGAAATAAGTTTGTCACCACAGGGCATATACTATATGTGGTTTCTTATGTCTTTTTCCTTGTCATTTCTCATGTTCAAGGAAAGGAAAAGAAAATGTACTATCCTATGACAGTCTAACCATCAATTGATTGAAATATATCAGCAAATGAATATATTTCAAAATTGCTCAGTAAATAATAATGAAAGCACTCAGAAGTAGATATAATCATTGCTTCACATTTGGCGCCAATGTCCTGCCTATCAAGTTCAGACTACCTTGCTTCCAGTATCAATGTTACAGTCAATGCCAGTAGTAGAAATAATAGCTGATAATCCTAAGAAAAAAAGGTCTAAAGTGAGATTGGTTTGGGAAAGGACTTTCTCTCTTAGTCTTGGTAAAATTTTGGGTTTGCATCTTTGAGCTATGTGTGAGGAGGGGGAGTTGGGGAGAGAAGGAGGGAAAGAAGCTGCTCAAACAACCTTTCACAGAATCTCTGAAAGAAGAGTATCTACTTCTATACTGATAATCTTATCTGTATTTGAAGAGTCATAAATTAGCTACGTATCAGTAAAAGCAAAAGATAGGTATCTACAGCTATTTTTCCCAAAGGAAACAGTTTGGCATCACCCTACTGATATCTGGAAGTTGGTAAGAAAATCATAAGATAAGTGTCCCATATGTGGGTCTTCTTCTCTGGGTCTTGTCCACTATATCTCTCAGTTCACCTTTCTGATTGAAAATCTGTGCTCATTGTTTTAGTTTACTCACAAAGTGAAGACTTATTCATTATTAGTCCTTTTAATACTCTTGAGAGCAATACACAATATCCATCCTCCTGGAGACTGAGAAGTCCACAGCTGAAAAATTGATACACATAAATTCTTTCTGTACTTACCACCAAACTCTTAACACAAATCCCTATTAGGTACATTTCAGAATCCATGGTGATGGTAGAATTTTCAGAGACTAAATTTAATATGTTAATGATATCAAATTACATTTGCATCAAATAATAAATAGATTCTTTTTGCTACTCAACTATTTTATTGTGTGTGTGTGTGTGTGAGTTGTACATGTATATGTAAGTAAAATGTTAAATGGTGTCTGTAGCAGACAGCTTCAGGTTCACTGAGATGAACTTCCAGACCAGGCAAAGTTATGGAGGAAGGGATATTTATTGTAGCTTACAGATCCAGGGAAAGTTCCATAATAGCAGGAGAAGCTGGCATGATCTCACAGGGCCAAGCAGAGAGAAAAAAGCTACCAGCTTCACAGCACAGCACACTTTAGGAACTCCCATTAGATACACTTTGCATATCTTTACAATGGAATCTCAAATCCTCCACCACACCTTAATATCCGCCCAGTGACATTGCCTCCAGCAAGGTGGCTGCAGATGCAAACTATAAACTAATAAAACACTGAATATATTGGGGGCCATATATTCAAACTACCACAGTGTCCTTAAATAGTGTCAATCTGAGGGCCATTTTCTAAGGCTTATATACTGAATGTCTTTCTCAGAGTTAATATCCAAGTTTTAGTGTCTGAGATGACCACTTCTTATAACCTTTTGATTCATCTTCTGGGACTTTCCAACACTGCTGCAGGAAGTGAAATTCTTGTCAGATGGAAAGAAAATCTGTAATACTGATGTTATTTAATATCATCAGTGCTTTTCTGTGCATATTCACACACACACACACACACACACACACACACACACACACATTTGTTTGATTGTTTAGAATAGTCTCATCCAATTTTCTATATCTAGATCTACTATAATCATTTAAGGTAAATAAATCCATGTATTTCATGTATTTCATTACCAGAAATGGAGCTTCCTTAACAAAACATATTTATAAAAACACCGAGAATATATACAGACTTTTACCTCCCTGGATGCAAGATGTGGCTTGCTGTCTGAGAAATAAGGACGTGTGAAGGCAGTCCAATATGGCTCTGCACACTTCCCAGAAGGAATATAGTAATTTATTCTGCGTAGGCTGTCTTTTTGCCTGTATAGTAATACATAATGAAGTATTATCTTTTAAAAGGCTTAGTAGGGGTTCTAATTTTCTAGATCATGCCAATTTCTAAAATTTCTGGCATGGATTGTAGTTAGGGATTGTATGCCAGGAATGAAAACCAAAGCATTTCCTGGATTTTTCAGGTTGGTGCACTTTTGATGAGCTCTTTAAAAAAAAGCTAACAGAAACTTAATATGCGTCCTTTGTCTTGAAATTACCATAATAAATTGTTTGAGAAAATCACTATTGGTTTACATCAAATACATTTGAATGCATGATCATTTTTAAAATATTTTACTTCATGGAGGAGTTATCTGCCATTGACAAGGAGTTAGTATTTTTCCATTAGGCAGCAGTGTGGGGTCCACCCTCCCTCCCGGGGGGTCTGCTGCCCTGCTTGACTGACATGACCAAGGATTGTTTGCCTAAGAACATCCTGTTCCACTCCCATTTCCTGGCCTGAACACAAGTTCCATTTGCCGCAGGTGGCTCTTGCTTAACTGTTAACAACAGGATAGGAGGATGTAAACAACAGGATAGGAGGATGTAAACAACAGGATATGAGAACATAACCTTCTAACCCTGGTACATTTCCACAGTGCTGTAAGACTATATATATCACCCTCTGCATTCAATAAATGGCATTCTTGAAGCACGAATGACCCAGTGAACGTCTCTTCAATCCTCGGCACCTCGCCCAGCTCGGGGTCTTGGTGGTAGCGCGGGCGCTACAAATGGAGGTTCCACCGAGATTGGGAAAGAAGGAAAACTGCTGAAGGATCGCTCCTGAAGGCTGGCCAGCCGTAGAAAAGGTAAGAGAGGAGCGTATTGAAAATGGGTACCGCTAGCTCTTATTCATTGCTAGTAGATCAGTTAGTTGAATTGCTAAGGAAACAAGAAATTGCTAAAGAAACAAGGAACGGACATTAAACATATTACAGCAAGACAATTTATTAAGACTTTGCATCTTGATTAATGTTTTGGATTGGGAACAAGCAATCCAGAGAAAGGCAATTTATTAAGATTTTGCAAGAGGCAAGCCCTTGGTTTTGTTTCAGGGGGCCTTAATGTTTTGGATTGGGAACAAGTAATCCAGAGAAAGCCAATTTATTAAGATTTTACAAAAGGCAAGCCCTTGGTTTTTGATTTCGGGGGGCCTTAATGTTTTGGATTAGGAACAAGTAATCCAGAGAAAGCCAATTTATTAAGATTTTGCAAAAGGCAAGCCCTTGATTTTTGATTTCAGGGGGCCTTAATGT
Organism: Orientallactaga sibirica; assembly: GCA_036365145.1. Taxonomy (NCBI): domain Eukaryota; kingdom Metazoa; phylum Chordata; class Mammalia; order Rodentia; family Dipodidae; genus Orientallactaga; species Orientallactaga sibirica. Next base: position 27,957,559 of record JAEOAD010000021.1, on the reverse strand, counting down.
TTTGGATTAGGAACAAGTAATCCAGAGAAAGCCAATTTATTAAGATTTTGCAAAAGGCAAGCCCTTGATTTTTGATTTCAGGGGGCCTTAATGTTTTGGATTGGGAACAAGTAATCCAGAGAAAGCCAATTTATTAAGATTTTGCAAAAGGCAAGCCCTTGATTTTTGATTTTGGGGGGCCTTAATGTTTTGGATTGTGAACAAATGAAACTTGATTTCGCTCTGCATCTTGATCTAGAGAAAGCCAATTTAACTCTTATCTATTCCCGTAAGAATTTCATGTGCTTTGTTCTCAAGCTTAACTATTCTCAACTTAACTCTTCCAATTCCTTTGATGATTCCACTGGATGCCTTATCCTAAGCCCATGGTCAATTGCAGACTTTTCACCTAATTCCACCAACTGTTCTGTACATGCTTTACAGCATATCTGGGACTAATGAAACTCCCTCGGGAGATATCCTCAATTGTTCTTCACAGGACTGCCACCTGCCACTGACGCCACAGAAGCAGCTGATTCTCACCCAGCAGTGAAGACTTGACAGACACAGCTGATTCTCACCTGGCAGTGAAGACTTGACAGACACAGCTGATTCTCACCTGGCAGTGAAGACTTGACAGACACAGCTGACTCTCACCCAGCAGAAAAGAGACTTGGTGTATCTGCAGCTATCGTTGCTGCAATTGCCGTCGCAGTTACTGTTGCTGGCATCTGTTACAGCGAGCACTGTGGACTTGCTCTCAGGGGAAGTAGCTTCTACACTCAACACTCAAAATCATTTAAATTCTCTCATACAATTGGGTATACTAAATTCAAATCAACAGATAGCTCTACTGTAAGGACAAATAGATTTACTTTAAAGGTTGCAATTTGCAGACCGTCTCTTGTAGGAATGGAGTGGGTCTATGGCCCTAGGGCTAATCACCCTGGGTGGTGTGGCTTTGTCCTTGGTCTGTCTCTGCTGTATGGCAAAAACTCAAGCCCAGTGCCAATTTCAGACCAAACAGGTCTTGATGTCTCTGGCAGCAGATAACCCCACTGCTCAAGTATGGTGAGCTTACAAGATAAATGAGTAATCAATGACGGGTAAGACCTGGGGATGTCTATCAACCTAAGACAGAGAGTCTGCGGGCCTGGGCAGGCTTCTCCATGACGGGTAAGATGGATGTCAACATCCGAGGCAACCTAAGACAGATGCTCATTTATATTTAAGGAAGGGGGACCTGTGGGGTCCACCCTCCCTCCCGGGGGGTCTGCTGCCCTGCTTGACTGACATGACCAAGGATTGTTTGCCTAAGAACATCCTGTTCCACTCCCATTTCCTGGCCTGAACACAAGTTCCATTTGCCGCAGGTGGCTCTTGCTTAACTGTTAACAACAGGATAGGAGGATGTAAACAACAGGATAGGAGGATGTAAACAACAGGATATGAGAACATAACCTTCTAACCCTGGTACATTTCCACAGTGCTGTAAGACTATATATATCACCCTCTGCATTCAATAAATGGCATTCTTGAAGCACGAATGACCCAGTGAACGTCTCTTCAATCCTCGGCACCTCGCCCAGCTCGGGGTCTTGGTGGTAGCGCGGGCGCTACACAGCAGAAAGTGAGTCTAAGCATTTGTCCAAGTAACCAGGTGGTTCCTTCAAAGGAACATATGTTTGAGTACATGTTTATAGATCAAGAGCACCATTGAAGGGTGTGAAGACTATTTAATCAGTAAGATGCTTGCCCCACAATCATGAGGACTTCGCTTTCACTCCCTGAACCCACTTGAAGTTGTTGGCTGTTATGCTCCAGTGTTGAGGAGGTGGAGATAGGAGCATTGCTGGGGTCCACAGTCCACTTAGTCAAGCAGAATTGGCCAGCTTAATATCAATGGAAGCCTTTGTCAATAAGAGGTATATTCCTGAGATGGCTCTCTAGCTTCCACACACACAAGCACACACAAACAACTAAACACACATAACCATAGACACTACACAGAAACTTTTAAAAAGAAAAAGAACACCAATTGAAGTCATGATATTAGAGTTATAAGTTGTGTATGATTATTTGAAATGTTTACTAACATTTCTGAAACAGTTTTGTTTTTAAGATAATGAGAAATTAACAAAGCTTGTAAAGGCTTAACCAAATATGGGCTAAGAAAGAAACAAATGGTGAATTTTCTCTGTATATGACACAGAAAAATGATATTGAATAAAATATAGAAAATCTAGGGAATAAGAAACAAAGCTTGTAATTCAGAGGTCACAAATGACTTTTCTGAAATTTCATGAAAAATATGCAGCTCAAAAATCATCAAATCATGATGGCAAGTGTGTGGGTTGGAGAAGCTCTGGAATATCACCACAGCCAGTGATACTACTAAAGCAAATGGGATCCAGGTCTTGTACTGAAAGGGCAGTACTGAAAGGGCAAGCTAAAGGAGTAGCTTGTTCCTAACCATCTTTCTCCCACCTAAACTTGAAGCTCAGAAGTTCTTGATTCCCCCTTGTTAAAATATATGTGTGTGTCAGAGACACACCTAGAAGTTCAGTTTAAGTGACTCTAACTCCAGTGAGAGTAGCAATGAACATTAATCACAACACACAGCCGTTCCTAGTTTCCACAGTGCATTACACAGAAAGAATCTTATCAGAATGCTTGTCCTTCCACCCACCCTTGACTTTTGACATTTCAGTTACAAGCCATAGCTCTGTGAGGACATTCACAGAAACAGATAGTTTGGCTTTTTCCAACTATTCCATCTTCTAGTAACAGGTAGCTTTGGAGAAGTCTGTATCATATCAGAATTTATTAACATCTCATTTAATCCTTGTTGTGGTCCCTAGGGCCAGCCTAGGAGGGACAGCAGAGTCTCTGCCGAGTTAGGGGTGAGAGGCGCGGAGTCATGACACAGACTCAGGGAGTTGGGTGGAAGCAGCAGAGGGCGAGCTCCTGCAAACCCGTTTATTGAGGAAGTGCAGGTGGGTTTTCAGGGGCTTGGCTGGCCAATCATTGTAGGGGGTGGTCCCCTTTTTGTGACAAATGATAGCCTCTCTCCAGACAGATCATCTCGTACCAGATTTTCCCGATACAAACTGATACTGTAACTGTTGTCACTCCAGGCCTGCACAGAACACCATGTTCACAGAAGCCAGTTCCTGGTTTCTCTGCCATGCCGTCTGCCTAGGGCCAGGCCTGCATTGTGCCATACAAATCCTCACACCAACTTTATAATTACTTTTCCCAATTTTTGAGGTTAGTTGTCTGCCCCCCCCCCACAAAACTAAAAGGCAACTCAAATGTTTTCTCTGATCCATCAAAACAGTACATTTACATAGTACTGTATTACTTATCTTTCTTCTGGCTATGATAATATGCTTGCCAAAAACAACTTAAGGAAAGAAGGAAGGATTTAGAGGGAGGAAGGGTTTATTTCAACTTGCAGTTCTTATTTCAGCTAAGAGTCCATCATGTAGGGTAGGCACAGTAGCAAGAGCATAAAGCATATGGTCATGTTCAATATGTAATGCGAGATGAATGCTGGTGCTCAGCTATATGTCTCCTTTTTATCCAGTCCATGGAATGGTGCCACCTGTAGGATTTGCGCAAAAAGAACAACTAACATAATGTAGAAACACACCCGTGCCCTGAGATTTGGTTCTATAGTTAAATTTACAGCCAACCAAGAACTTTGGCCTCTATGTCATTTTTTGTTTACCAATTAACCTTCAAATGGTGCACAGTATCTAGTGTGTCATAGACACTTTCAAAATAGTCATTTAAAATGATTAAATTGGGATTCTGTGGATAAGTTTATTAGTTTTCACAAATACCTGTGTTATGATGTCTAGATAGTCACACCTTGAAATGGCTGATCATCCATCCTATGAATGTATTTTTTTTTACTGACACATACTCAGTGGCTTGGGGAAAATCACTTAAAAGTCTTACAAACTGATATGTGACTTTAATGACTTTTATCTTTCTATAGTACACTATTGTACACTACTTAAGAAATGATTATAATAAAGAGGTCCCCTTTCTGGCCAACAGCTCCTCCTTCACAATAATAAATTGCTTTTCTAAAGGAAGTCAATACTGATTCCTGAAGTTGGTCCGTGGTAACTGGACAAGGAAGATTTCTCAAATGTTGTTTCTTTATTTAATTTATTTTTATTTATATTATTCTAATTTTACATTCATAGTGGTGACTCCATTATCCTCCTCCCTGTCCTCCCTCAAGATATTCTCTAACTCATTTTATCTTTTCCTGTGGCTTATGTTTATCTCTAGGTTGCCTTTTCTTGCATTACATTCTAACATTTAGTCCTCTTTCCTAAGGTCCTGGAACCTCTTAGTTGTCTTCTAAGCACTTTAAACTGAACAGGACTAAAAGTGAACTCACTTTCTTTCCTTGAATCTATTCCTCTTCTGTTTGATCCATTCCACACAGAACAATGCTGTCTACTGAGGTTTGATAAAAGTGCTTTACTAATGCTGTGCCTTATTATTTCTGCCAGCAAGCTTCTTCACACCCAGTAATTCACACAGCACCAAATTGATGGATTATTTTATCAGGCATATCTTAATTTAATTTTTCTGTCCATCCTGCTGCCACTGTGCTTAATAACCATTATACCTACAACAAGATACATTTCCATTTCAACAATGTACACAGCATTTTCATTTTCTAAACTGATCTCTCTTCATCACCAGAAGATAGCTTCTAATAGGAATGGGAAATGTAATTATCCTATTTGCCTCTAGAGCCCTATGAAGTAGAAGATTGGGTTCCTAGAAGGAAAAAGATTGTTGACTGCATGGTTGAGCCAACAATCCAACAATCTTATAAAGTAGTAAAACTTATTTATCTTAAACAAAAATATAGAATGCACATCTACCATATCCTTTGTTGTCTGGGAATACTAGAAAAAATAAAATCCCCTAGGTCACTACTCACACAGACCTTACAGAAATAATTTGTTCATTAAGAAACTGATAAATTATGTGTTGAAAATGCAAACAACTTTAAAATTATGTATATGTCATAAATAATAGAAAATTTATAATGACATAAAGATGACTGACAAGTGTTTATTACTTATGGCAATTCCAAATGGATATTTCCATACAGTGGATGGCTCTTCAAAATGTGACTCAAAATCCAAGCTCTTTCAATGTTTGGTATTAAGAGTAAAGCAGGCTGTTGCCAAGATCACAGTTATCTCTCATGTATTTGATGAAAATGGATCTGAAACTCGATATCCATGTTCAAGCAAATATAAAAGTCTAATTCTTTAACTTGTCTGTTTACTTAAAAATGTCTGTAGTTTTTTAACTCTTCTTTTTCAAAAAGCAAAGATTATCCCCAAACCTGATGTGTTTTTTTTACAGATAACACATCCCAGAAAAAACAAAACTGGTCCTCTATAACTTCAATAATAAATTATTTCTGAAATAATTCTTTACTGGTGTTATCACATTGAAAATAATAGTTGAGTTAGAGTTCTTGTTTATTTCAATTATTTATTATCCTTTATAGGAAAAAATACTACCTCTGGAAATGAAATAAAGATAGTATGTGTATTCATTGAAGCCTTACTTGAAAGTTAATCTTAGAGAATAAAATTATAGAATAAAAGTGTTATGTTTAATATCAAAAAATAAAAAAGAATCAAAAGAAAAATTTAGAGCAAATATAATACTATACAATATTTAATATAGTTACTTAGAAATGTGACTTGTTGTGCAATGATATAATTACTAGTATCATCAAACATCACTTTATGTATACCTTACCTATTGGTACGTCTGTTAAAGCAGTATGCCCTCTCTCAATGACTGACTGCTGTTCTCAAAATTCTTAATCCACAACCCTGTGGTGAATACCAGCAATACAACTGAGGAGGGTATTCAGCAGAATGGAGGTAGGGAGGAGGGAACTGATGGTACCAACACAGTATGAGTTTCTACTACTTAATAAAAAGATTGGGAAAAAAAAACACTACGCAGAGACACCACATAAGCCAAAAAGTTTGTGTTTGTCATGATATCAAAATAATTGAAAATAGAAACTTAGAAGCTTATGTTCCATAACTTTATTTTTTAAAAAATCACTCTTCATCAGTGGATAAATGGACAAACTAAAAAGTTATGTCCATAGAAGGAATACATTGATACACGCTACAGTGTGGATGATCTTTCAAAAGATATGCTATGTAAAATAAATCATATATAATTAAATAGCTATCAAATATTATCACACATGTTTTAAACAGGCCAAAATTATAAGAGAAACAAAATAGATTAGATGTCACCAGGATAAGAGTAGTGGAGAGCTAAGGAGTTCATTAAAATGGGAAACACATCTTAGAAATGGCCACAGTTACCTTCTCAGTGCTGGCACAAAGCACCAGACAAGAAGCATTTATGGGAGGAAAGAGTTTATTATGGATTACGGACAAGGGTAAGTCCCACGATGGCAGGGAAAAGGATGGCATGAGCAGAAGCTGGACACCACTTCTGCCACAGCAGATGAAACACTGCAGCATGACATTGAGTAGACTAACACTAGTAATCTGGGGGCAAATAAGACTCAAGTTCCATCCCCAGCAGCACCTCCCAAATTACTATCAGATGGGGAAGTAAGCATTCAGAATGCATTTCTCCATGGAGGACACATAATTCAAACTACCACAGAAATGTGTGTGTGTATGGTGTAATGGATGCACATTATGAATATAGGTGGAATAAATAAATTATTCAGATAATGATTTAAGTAGAAAAATTATGTCATTTCATATATGCATGTGTGTGTGTGTGTGTGTGTGTGTATTACCACAATAAACAAATTAACTGTGAAAAATAAATTGATGATTGTAGTGTTTATTAATAAATTTAAAGCCTCATACAATGATGATTTGCAAGAATATCATTTGAAAAATAAAATATTTTCACATTAAAACATTCATTATATTGTCACAGAGGACTTGTGATGTGCAAGCATTTTGTTGGATAGCATAGATATTGTGACAAACAATAAAAAACATTTTTTCCCATCATAAAGAAAATATGCTGAGAACCACATTAAAAAAATAAGCCCATCTGCCCATTTGTATGCATGTATGTTTGGATTAACATATCTGTCTTTCTAACTATCCATTTGTCATCCATCTGTCCATCATTTGCATATTTTTATAACTTGTGAGCCCCATGAAAGGAAGAACCAAATCTCACAAAAGTCTACTGACAATTCCTTTTTCAGGTAGTGTCATTTTAGAATTTTGAAATTTGAAATAGAATATAGATTACAACAGTGAAGATAAAGAGAATTTTACAGATGAAAAACAACAACAACAAAATAGCTCAGCTAAGGACCTGGTTTGGCACATGCATTAGAATGTTGGCAAGAAAATATGTACTATTCCTGGAAAATGATTAGGAGAGAGCATGGTGGGATGTCATTTGATGAATGCCCCAGTAAAATGTATAATAGAACACGTTTAATGTACTACACTGGACTCCCTGCAGACACCTCCATGGGAAACTTACATGTTATTATTTCCTTAGTTCCTAGGTAAGTAACTACAAAGAACACTGCAGCTCAACATTTTTCAGCTGATAACGCCCGAAAGTTCTTGAACGACAGACGATCTAGAAATCATTAACCCTGACTGAACTGTGTACTCTTGTCACTAAACATCAAAACAGCAGAATTGTTTAACTCTGAGTTCCATGGTATTCATTAATCACCTTACATTATTTCAATTACCTTTTACTATATTTTAAGTCTTAAGATACAAACATTAAAATGATTCACACATCCAAAACATAAACTTTTAACATTATTCTCCTACCAATTACTATGTCCATTTCTAAATAGTAAAATTTTATAAATTAATTAATTTATACTATTTATCCATATATGCCAGTTATAAAATATAAAATTCACTATACACACATATTTTTCTTTTCCTCATATATAATAGACATTACAAGGACTTATTAACAGTTGATATACTTTGCATTTTATTTATAAATTTTTTTTCATCACCATATTCAAAATTTACCAAATGCATGTAAGTCTACCACTAGAAATATTAAACTCAATTCCAAAGCTTGCCCAGTATAGCAATGGATATAATGTAGACATACCTGTGCAAGTGTGTACAGTTTTTTTCTGCATAATTACTTTCAAGTAGGGAATCTGAAGATTTTATTTAGATTTGGTAGTCCATGAAAAACACACTACAAGCCGGGCGTTGTGGCGCCCGCCTTTAATCCCAGCACTCGGGAGGCAGAGGTAGGAGGATCCCCATGAGTTCGAGGCCACCCTGAGACTAAATAGTGAATTCCAGGTCAGCCTGAGCTAGAGTGAAACCCTATCTCAAAAAAAAAAAAAAAAAAAAAATCACTACATTCAGTAAAGTATGAGAATGCCCAATATCAACAAGAGTAGTCAAATTATATTAACAATGTTATAAAATTGTTATAATCCTGTAGATTAAAATTATTAGCCGATTACATGTTAGGTATACTTTTGTTTAAGAATGGGCATGCAAGGGGCTCCAGCCACTGCAAATTAACATCAGATGCATGTGCCACCTTTTGCATCTGGCTTATATGGGTTTTGGGGAATTGAACCTGGGTCCTTACTTTGCAAGCAAATTCCTTAACTGCCAAACAGTCTCCAGCCCCGTATTATGGGGATATATGGGAAGGATGGAGGGACTTAATGGGATGGTATTGTATATATTTAAGTAGAAGAACAGAATATTGGGGGTGGAAGGGCCTAAGTGAGGTCAGGGAAAGAGCTTGAGTAAAAGAAAAGTAGGGAAAGAGTTAATCAAAATCTAAGAGAGAATGAATAAAACTGTATGGAAACCTAATTTTTGCACAATGGTGAATCCAGAAGCCATAGATTGTTACTAGATAATTTTCATTATCAGGGATATGATACCTTCCATTGATTTGTTGGCTAGGCAGGTGCCTGATGTCCCCCAAAACTTTACAAACCATTGCCAAGGCTCTTGGTTCCCCACCAGGAATAGATGGTAATACCCTATTGCTGAAGACTCTACATGCTTGGGCTGCAAGGTCACTGAGAAATCCTGCTGGATCTGAGCTTTAAACCTACTCTGTGTAGATCAGCTGATAGAAATCTGGAAATAAACTATGCTGCATGCAGCTCCATGGGAGAGAGTGAATTCACCAGTGGAGATAAACAACAGTGGACACTATAAGCTTTAAATTTGACCAGCCAGGCCAATGAGCCAATGGGTGCAATAGTGGAATGTGTTTTTATGGGGGGAAACTGACCGCTCTCTAATTGGACTGGAGAACTGCTCCAATGGAGGGAATACATGCATGATTCTCAAAATATATGGTGGGGGTAATCATGAGCCCTAAGGGTATAACATATGCTGGTGTCTGCCTAAATATGCATACAGTGCTCACCCATCTGCCCAGTAAGCACTTCTTGTCATGTTCATACCCTTATATTAATGCTACTCTCACTTTTGATTAGAGAAGCTTCTCTTTTCAGATGACGGGGACATTGGGTTGATTCAGAATGCACCATAGAGCTGAGAAGAACTGACAGAGGAGTGCTCAGCACTGAAATATCTCTATAACACATTTCAAGGCTCAGGATCCATTGTGATAGAGATGGTGAAAAGAAAGCAAGATCAAAAAGAAGGGTAGGGTAGGACTTCTTACAATGCACTCTTCCAGACACAAAATGGCCTGAATATCCATGACCTCACAGTGCCTGATACTATGTACACAAGACCATTATAATAGAAGGAAAAGATGATGACATAAAAAAATACACTGATTAAAGGGTGGGGGAGGATGGAATGTGGAGTTGTGAAGAGGAATGTGGGAGAGGGAGGGAATTACCATGGTTTATTGTCTATAATTATGGAATTTGTCAATTAAAATATAAATTAAAGAAATAAATATTAAGTATGCTGCATTTAAGAAAAAATACACTAGAAACAAGAGATTTTAGGATTAGGAAAAAGTATTTATGATGATGTTTCTGCCTACTAAGACCTCAATATTCTAAGAACAAAATCAACAATAATTAGAATGATAGCTAAAAACTAGCTGATATTTTTGTAATATACATATTGATTCAAGCTGTGTGTAAGAATAAACTGAGACCTATATATGTCAAATAGAAAATACATTTGTTTCTTATGAAATCAATATACTTCCTATTGCAACATCCACCTTCCCAATTTAATTTAAGAAAAAATAAATGTTCATCAAAATAGGGAAGTGAAAAGATCTTAGAATGAAAACTAAATTAATGGAGCTTCAAACATTAGTGCAAACTTCAGACAAAACAACAGCAGATTAAATCACAGCAAACTGCAAATACCCGAATTTTCTTTGAGAAATGTGTATTTCTGCATCCATAACATAGAAAATTAGGAAGTTAAAGCCTTATATAAAGAGCTCAGTATTAAAATAAATTAAGTCACATTTCCTTCCCCACCTCCCTGTTCTCTGGTCCTGGTCCTAGCTTTGGGCTGCCTGGACCCTGCAGGATTGTTCCTAAAACAGGCCAATTGATCTGCCTTCCTGATAGACCTTCTCCTGGGTCCCAAATTCCCAGATCCCCTGCTCTGTGTGCAAAGTATGTCAGAGCTCCCAGTTCCTTTCCCACCTCCCAGTTCACTGGTCCTGGTACCCCTGCTGCAGACTTGCAGGCTGTTCCCTGCATGTGTGCTAGGGAAGCAGGTCTTCTGCTCCATATTCCTGATTGGCTGGCCTCTGGATCCCCAAATCCCTGTTTTCCTGAACCAGAGTGTACATGGGCCACAGTGGGAGCTGACCTCTGCCCCTAGCTCCCCAATTACCAAGCTCCTGGTTTTCCAACACCTGGTTCCCTTGGGCTGAATAGTACACTGAAGTAGAGTGAGTAGGCCAAAGCTCTGAGTTCCTCATCTACCAGTTCCCAACATACTTTTGAAATACTTGCAATCTCCATCTGCCATCATGAACCAATCCTACACCAATCTGGTTAACATTTTAAACAGGACACTCACTGAAGGTCTTACTCAGGCAAATAATTGCATCCTCCTGAATAAAATAAGCATTTCCCTGAGATGAGGAAACCAACCAACAAAATTCATAAAACCAAGAGATCTCCACAAAAGATGTGTCATCCCACAATGGAAGCCACCAATGAAATAATAGAAAAAAAAAAAAAAAAACAGAAATCAAATCCCAAAATGAAAACAAAACAAGCTATGTGACCCTTATCAAAATAATAGCTGAACTGGAAGCAAAGCACAGAAAACCAACAATTGCATAAATGAAAGTGAACAGAATCATCTCTGAGAGTACTCAGAGGAAAACCATGGAAACTTCAAAAGAGATATAAATGAATTGAAGGTTAGTCAACAAATACAGATCTCAATAACCATCTGACTAAGCTTAATGAATACATGATCAAACTCAAGAATAAATTCTGGAAAGCATTAAGAAAATCAAACCTTGAACTAAAATCATATCTCAAAAAAGAGATGGACACAATGCAAAATAAAACAACCTCTGAAGAACCTTTCACCAACAGAGTCATTCATGTGGAAGAACCTATAGGCTGGGAGACAACACAGGAGAAAATTATCAGGAGTCCAAAACATTAGCTAAGTTCAAAAAACTATGTGAATCAAATATGAGGGAAATGTGGGATACCCTAAAATGACCAAACATCTGGATCATGGGTGTACCAGAAGGGGAAGAAATCCAAGCCAGAATAATGAAGAACATATTAAACAAAATTATTGAAGAAAAATTTCCCAATCTCACAAAATAACAGCCTTTTAAAATACAAAAAGCTTGCAGAACACCAAACACAGGACCAAAGGAGAAACTCCCCAAGGCATATCATAGTTAAAACTCTTAACAATGAAAAAAAAAGAGATAGTGCTAAAAGCAGCAAGAAAGAAACAACTCACTACATATAAAGGCAATCTCATTATAATCACTTCAGAATTCTCAATGAAACCCTAAAGCCAGAAAGACCTGGAATGGAACACTTCAATGTCTAAAATACTATGTCTTCCAAACAAAACTACTGTACCCAGAAAAGATGTACCTCATAGTAGGCGGATAAAAGAAAGCTTTCCATGAAAAAAAAAAAAATTAGCTTTATGATTATATGAACACAAAGCCAAACCTACAGAAAATACTTCAGAGAATAATACACACAGAAGACTCAAACCACCAATTTCAAGCTCCTACAAGTAGATCCCATTAACCAAAATTGGAGCAAGTTCAAAAAAGTACAAGGCCTAGGAAAGCACCAACCCCCCAAAAGAACCCAACATGGCAGGGATTATAAACAAACATCACAGTTATAACCTTAAATATTAACATTCTTACCACATCCAATGAAAGATACAAGTCACCAACTTGGATTAGAAAAATGGACCATTCTATATGCTGTCTTCAAGAAACCTACTTCACCACCAAAGACAAATACCTCCTCAGGCTGAAAGGATGGAAAATGATATTTCAAGAAAATGGAAATAAGAAATAATCAGGCATTGCTATATTAACATCCGATAAAGTAGACTTCATTCCAAGCCTGCTCTTGTCTTGCTAAATGTATATATTATTCCCACCAAACTGCCCTGAAAGCACTACACTTAATGTTTATATTAACATATTAATGCTACTCTCACTTCTGGTTAGAGAAGCTTCTCTTTTCGGACGGAGATGACCACTGGGATGACCCAAAAGTCAACATAGTGCTGAGAAGAAGGGACAGAGGAGTGTCCAGCACTGAAACATCTCTATCACATGCTCCAAGGCTCAGGGTCCATTGTGGAAGAGGGGATGGAAAGAATGTAAGAGCCAAAGGAAGGATACGACTCCTTACAATGCAACTGTCCAGGCAGAAATTGGCCTTGATATCCATGACCTTGCAGTGCCTAGCAATACCTTCACAAGACCCTCATAATAGGAGAAAAAGATGATGACATGAAATTAAAAGAGAGACTAATGGAGACAGGGAGGGGATATGATGGAGAATGGAGTTCTGAAGAGGAATGTGGTAGGGGAGGGAAATATCATACACACCAAACACAGGTGCCCCATGGTTTATTAAACAAAATCTACTTGACAACAAAACAGAAATAAACACCAAAACCATCATCACTGAGGACTCTGAAACTCCACCATTATCAATAGATAGATCATCAAAGCAGAAAATTAACAGGAAAATATTAGAGCTCAACAACACCATGGATCAACTAGACTTAAGAGACATCTACAGAAATGCCACCCCCCCCGGGTTCTACAGAATATAAAGTATTACAAGCTACCCATGGAACAGTCTACAAAAAATGTGATATATTAGGGCATAAAGCATTCATCTATAAATTCATAAAAAAAATGAAGTAACTTCCTGCATCATATCAGACCGCAAAGCTATAAATCTAAAAAATAACAACAAAAAGACACATCAGGAATTCCACCAGCTCCTGGATACTGAACAACACACTTTTAAATAATGAATGGGTTGTGGAAGAAATAATAAAAGAAATTGTAAAATTTCTAGAATGAAATGATGATAACGAAAATAAAACCTACCAAAACTTATGGGACACAACAAAGGCAGTCCAGAGGAGAAAATTAATGGCACTAAATGCCTTCATAACAAAGATGGACAGATCACAATTTAATAACCTAATCATTCACCTAAATGTGTTGCAAAAACAAGAACAATCCAACCCTAAGAGCTCCAAATGGAAAGAAATAATCAGGATCAGAGCAGAAATTAATAAATTGCAAACTAGGAAAACAATTAAGAAAAATGATGAAATGAAGAGGTGTTTTTAAAAATATATTTTATTTATTTGAGAGAAAGAGGAAGAGAGAGAGAGAGACAGATAGAGGGAGAGAGAGGGAGAATGGACATGCCAGGGCCTCCAGCCAATGCAAACAAACTCCGGATGCATGCATCCTTTGTGCATCTGGCTTACATGGGTCCTGGAGAATTGAACCAGGTTCCTTTGACTCTGCAGGCAAGTGCCTTAATCACTAAGCCATCTCTCCAGCCCCAAGAGCTGGTTTTTTTTTTTTTTTTTTTTTTAAATACACAAGATTGGTAAACCCTTTCCAATTTGATCAAAAGAAAAAAGAGAAGAACACAATCAGAAATGAAAAGGGATATGTCACAATAGATAAAAATGATATTGAAAGAATAACCAGGACATACTTCCAAAACCTCTACTCCACAAAATTGGACAATCTGGAAGAAATTGTTGAATTCCTAGACACATACCAATTACCAAAACTAAACTCAGAACAGATTAATTTCCTAAAAAAAACCTTTCACATTCATTGAGATTGAAAAGGTAATTAAAAAAACAAAACAAAAAAAAAAACCCCCAAAAAATTCCAGGACTGGATGGCTTCTCCACTGAATTCCATCAAACATTCATTGAAGAACTGAAACCATTTTTTTTTCTATAACTTTTTCACATAATCAGAGAACAGAGAATCCTTTGCAAATCCTTTTATGGGGCTAGCATCACCCTCATATCCAATCTAGACAGATACAACCAGAAAAGAAAAACTGTATGCCTAGATCTTTGATGAACTTACATAGAAAAATTTTGAACAAAATGCTCACAAAACAAATTCAACAACACATCTAAAGCATTATCAACCTTGATCCAGCATAATGCATCCCAGTGATTCAGAGATAGTTCAACAAATGAAAATCTGTCAACATAATAAACACATAAATAAACTTAATCACAAAAAGCTTATGATAATATCAATAGATGCACAGAAGGCCTTTAACAAAATATAATATCATTTCATAATCAAAATACTAGAGAGAATGGGCATGGATGGTTTATACCTCAATACAATAAAAGCTATATACAAAGCACCTAAATCTCAAATAATACTTACTAAGAAAAGTCTCAAGGAGTTCCCATTGAGAGCAGGAAAAAGACAGGGGTGCCCACTCTCACCACTGCTCTTCAACATAGTACTAAGAGTCCTAGCTCAAACAATAGACAGGGGAAAGAAATAAAAGGGTAACAGATTGCAAAGGAAGAATTCAAATTAGCCTTATTTGCAGACAACATTATTCTATACATAAGGAACCTGAAAGTCTCAATCTCAAAACTTCTAAAGGTGATTGTTTCCTTCAGTAAAGAGGCAGGATGCAAAAATCAACACACAAAAATCAGTAGCCTTTTATATTCAAAGCACAAATATGCAGAGAAAGATATCAGCAAGACTGTTCCATTTTCAATAGCCACCAAAAAATCAAATGTCTTGGAATAATACTAAGGATGTAAAAGACCTATATAATGGAAACATTAAAAAAACTGTAGAAAGAAATTGATTAGGACTGGAAATGATGGAAATACCACCCATGCTCCTAGATAGATAGAATTTATATTGTGAAAATGACAATTCTACCAAAAGCAACATACAGATTTAATGTAATACCAATAAAAATTCTAGCATCATTATTCGCAGAGATTGAGAAAAAAAATATCAAAATTCCTATGGAATGACAGCAGGCCTCAGATATCCAAATATATCCTCAGCCAAAAAAACACCTCCAGAGGTATCACCATACACTATCTAAAGGTGTATTACAAAGCCATAGTAACACAAATAGCATGGCATATTAATAGAAACATAGATCAATTGATCATAATTGAAGACCTGAACCTTAGATCAAGTAGACAAAGATGCCAATAACATAGACTAGAGAAAAGCCGGCACTGTCAGCAAATGGTGCTGGACAAACTGGATAATCTCATATAGAAAAATGAAACTAGACCCACTCATCTCAGCATACTCAAATATCAACTAAAAATGGATTAAAGACATCAATATAAGACCTGAAACTCTTCAATGACTAGAAGAAAAGATAGGAGTGACTTTCCATGACATAGGAGTTGGAAAGGATTTTCTAAACAATACTTAGTAACCCAGGAAATTAAACACTCTCTCAACCAATGGAATCTCATGGAGTTATAAAGCTTTTGCACAGACAAACATACTATAAGCAGAACAATCAATTACATGCAGAATGGGAGACATTTTTTTTTTTTTTTTTGTCAGCAATACCACTGACAGAAGTCTGATATCTAGGACCTACAAATAACTCAAAAACTAAAAAATAAAAAATCAAACAACTCACTGAAACAATGGAGTAGAAAATTGAACAGAGAGTTCTCAGAGGAAGAAATACAAATGGCTAGCACATACTTAAGGAAATGTTCAACATCCCTAACCACCGGGGAAATACAAATTAAAACAATTATGAGATTTCACCTTACTCCAGTAAGGATGGTAATTATTAAAAAAAAAAAAAAATCAAATGACAACAAATGTTGGCAAAGACATGTGGAAAGAGGAACCCTTATTCACTCTTGGTGGGAATGCAAACTTGTACAATCACTATGGAAATCAACTTGGAGATTCCTGAAAAAGGTTAACATTGAACTAGCAAAAGATCCAGTTATTCCTTTAGTGGGCATTTACCCTAAATGTGCCACACTTCACTGCTGAGATATTTGCTCAACCACATCTATAGCTTCTCAACTCATTATAGCTAAGAACTGGAATCAACCCAGGTGTCCATCATGGGAAGAATGAATAACAATGTTAAAGTACATATACACAATGTAATTCTACTCAGCAGTAAGAAAAAAACAATACCAAAATGTTTTTAGGAATGTGGATGGACTTGGAACTGATCATCCTCAGTGAACTCAAAAACCACAGAAAGACAAATTCTGTATGTTCTCACTCATCTGTGGTTCTTAATCTGGATCAGCTTGCGTTGCTGGCATACCAGATAGGCCCAGATGACAGCGATGGAAGGGTTTGGGGTGATAGGTGAATGAGACTGTGTGTGGGGAAAATAAACACAAAAGTAAACCCAAAATGCACTGGTAACATAGAAACCTTTCTCCTTGAAGGTAGACTAAAAGACATAACCCTCAATAGGAGTACAATGAGAACACCCCCCAAAAGGCTCTGGACAGGGTGGGATTAAGTGTAAAGATGAAAACACTTTGTCTCTGAACTGTAACTTGCAGTACCAGAAATAGGTGCTACCCACATTGAGCTGTTGACTGGAGATGCTTACAAGATCCCCAAAATAATACAGGCTTCTGTCAAAGCACTTGATTACCTTCCTTAAATAAAAGATAAGACCCTATTGCTGAAGACACCATATGTTGTTGGTACAAAACATGGAGAGATCTGGCTGGAATCCAGAGGAGAGCCAGTACCTACAGAGTTAGCCTGTGTAGCTGGAAGTCTACATGAGCTACTAGGGGAAAGTGGCTAATAATGGTGTGAGCTAGCAGGGGTCTAAGCTACTCAGAAGCAACCAGCCTGACAAGAAATACACACCAGTGATATGGTGGACCCACCTTAGTGAGTGACCAGTGGCTTTCTGATTGGCTAAGAGAGCTGTTCATTGGACAGAAACACATCTCTGGAACAGGGAAACAGGTCCGAATCCTATAGAGACAAAGATTATGCTCTCCAATGTCAAGCTCTCGCTAGTCTTTGGCTTTTAAAGAGGGGTTACATCCATCTAACTGTTCCCAAATTAATAATGCTTATCCACTTTAACCGCTGCTGACTTTCCTCCCAATGGGGAGTTCCCTATGAGGAGTACAAGCAACCTTACTGAGTAGGGCACCCTGTGGAATGGGGGCAGGGAGGATGGAAAAGATGGTACCAACACATACAAAATACATTCTTATTAAAAGTAAATAAATGATTATATAAATAAATAAATAAATAAATAAATAAATAAATTGAGGAACTAAAAGCCTCATATAATTAAAGAAATACTAAGCTAAAAGAGGGCTTCCATAAGAGTTGTAGAACTAAAGGTGTGTTTTATTGAGGTTTTGGAAGGTAAAACCACAATGCTGTAATTTTGATTATTTTTTTTTTTCATAGAAAAGCACTGTGCTGACATCAGCAATTGTGCTTTGGAAGCTAATCATGATAGTAAAGTTACACCATAGAAAGGAGAACAAGTATAGCTGATGAAAAGTTATGAGGTGAAAATCTCTGGAAATTGGTGTCTCTTCAGGAAGATGAATGATGGATTTTTAGCAGTCAAATCTTTAGGGATAAATGCTCAGGATTTAATCTTCAAGGAGCTTAAATTTTGAGAGTCTCACTCCTCAGTTAAAGTGGAAACTCCAAGGTCAAAATCATTAATTAGTTTATTCTGAAGGATGTTTTTTACCTGCTGCTACACTGACTGAAGAAAATGATAACATGACAGAATGGATGTTGAAGGATCTTGACTTTGAACAGTTCAAAGTACAGGTAAGCAGAGATCTGAGACACGTTCTAAAGAGATGGTGCAGCTTGAGTGGTCCTCAGAGCTTACAGGACATAGATTTTACTCGGAGCTAATAAAGCTCCTGTTTCTTGATGACCACCACCATTTTGTACTAAAGTTCAATCACTACCTTGTGTGATGACTTACATTGTCAATTTGAGTAGACCTAGAATCACCAGAAAGGGAGTATCTAGATTAAATTACCTCTGAAGTAGAAGATCCACCTTAAGTGTGTGCATGGCACCATCTTATGGGATGAGCTTCAGACAATATATAAAGGAGTGAGCTGGCTTAGTGCCCACATCTCTCATTCTCTGCTTTCCATTATTGAATTAGCGTGGCCAGCTACTTTCCTTGCTGTGTTGTCCTGTAACCTGGATCTGTGAGCTAAAAGAAACCTTTCCTCCATAAACTGATTTTTGTCAGATATTTTATCACACCATTTTGTTAAAAAAATACTCCCTCAAAGAAACTCATTTTGTTTCTGGCACAAGAAAAATTGAAAGAAGTAGATGTAAGTGTGTAGGTAATTATGATTTAAATGTTCCCCCTAACAAGATATTTCTACTATTTCACAGACAATTGAGCATGATATTAGTAGATATTTTGAAAATTTAAACTACTCAAGTAGAAGATATAATTTGTAAGAAATTGGATCTTAATTGGCTGTTTTCTCTATAAATTCTCCTATTATCAATTTAGAAAAAATAAATTAAGCATAGTTTATGGAACAAAAGAACATTACTTTCCAACAGTAACTTATTTATACATGACCAATTGACTAACCCAACCACCATTTTGTCCATCAGTGAGAATAAAGAATAAGCAAACCATGACTAAGGTATGGTCAACCAGCTGAAAAGAAAACAGATGTTTCATACACACACACACACACACACACACACACACATACACAATACACAATACATACATACTGTTGGTAGTACTGTGGTTGAATCCCTCTTCAACTGTTTCCACAATGAAGATATAGGAACTTGAAGGCCTACTTTAGCAAATAATTGTTAACTTGCCTCGATTCCAGCTTCCTATGGTAAAAGTCAAACCTCTCTGTGGTCAGATTTTTCAAATATACACAATTGCCCTATTTTTAGTGTGTTGAAGAACCTCCCTATTGTTCTTCATAGGACTGGAACTCTAAAAATTTACATTGAATTGTTTATATTTGATTTTTCATAATAGCTATTCTAACTGCTGATATGCTATATCATTGTGTTTTTTTTTTTTAATATGGAACACTTTACAAATTTGTATAATTGTGCAGGGGTTATGCTAACATTCTCTGTATTGTTCAACTTTTAGTATATGTGGTGCCAAAGCATGCACCCATTGTGGTTTTGATTTGTACCTCTTAAAGAGCTAATAAACGTAATCTCACCTGACAAATGCAGTGGTGACTAATATAAAAGACCCTGACTTAAAACAAGGTGGAAGGGAAAAAATACGATCTTGTACACACACACACACACACACACACACACACACACACACACACACACATATATACTGATGTTTTAATGTAGTTTCTCTGTTTCTTTCTGGTAGTTTCAAAGTTTCAGGTATTATAATTTCCTTAATGTTTATTGTTGAATAGGGCAAGATACAGTAATCAAGTTTCAATGTTCTTCATGTAAATATCCAATTTTCCCAGTAGCAGTTAATGAACTGCTCATCGTTTTTCCATTGTATATCTTTGGTTCTTTTGTGCAGATTAATTGATAGTAAATGTATAGGGTTATTTCTGGGTATCCTATTAGTTTCCACTGGTATGTGAAAGTTTCGGTTTTCATTTCAGTGTCAAATCCATGTGGTTTTGATTGGGATAGCTTTGAGATCAGGTAGTATGATACCTCCAGCTTTGTTTTTGTTTTGGGGATATTTTTTGTTCAGAATTGTTTTAGCTATTTGGGCCATTTGTTTCTCTATGTGAATATTAGGACTATTTTCCTAACTCTGTTAAGAATTTTATTATTCTTCTAGGCATGGTGGCACATTCCTATAATCCTAACACTTAGGAAGCTGAGGCAAGTTTATCAGGAAGAATTCAAGGTCACTATTGGCTGCATAAAAGTTTGAGACAACCTTGGGTCACATGATTCTAGGACAGCCTCAACAAACAAGCAAGTAAGGAAGTAAACAATTTTATTGCTATGTATTGGGAATTACATCGAGGCTATAAATTATTTGGGAAATATAAACAATTAATGTTAATTGTTCTAATCTATAACATCTATGTTGTTTTAATTTCTCTTATCAGATTTCTATAATGCTCATGCAGAATTTTTTCATTTCTTTGTTTTTCTCTTGATAGCCAGGAAGACAAAAAGCAAGAAGAGAACAGAGTCCTGTCCTTCCTTCAAAGGCCCATACAAATAACCTAGTCACAGAAAGATAAATACATCTTGATCTCCTATCACATGTGGATGTTACAAAAAGCTAATCACATTATATAACACAAAGCACTAGAATCTGAGGAAAATGAGTGAGAGAGATAGCAAAATTGGTTTACAATAATTACAATAATTACTTGTGCTCTGCACCATAAGGAGATGATTGTAATTCACAACATGGTATTAAATATATTTTTGAATAATTATAATAGATGACTGACCTCTAAAGTTTCAACCACAATATAATAAGAAATAAATTTAATTACATTGGGTTGTTAAGTTTATATTATATGTAATATCACATTGCATAGGCTAGCCTTGAACTAATGGCAATCCACATGTCTCAGCTTCTTGACTACCTGAATTAATTGCCTGAGCCAGTATCAAATCATGTTATGCCAAATAAATTTACATAATACAAATAAAATTGTACATTAATTCCAGTCAACAACTCATTTTTGCATAGGAATGGCTGCCATCATATTTAAGAAATACATCTTTTAGACTTTTCACTACTATCACACAAAATAAATGGCAAAAAATAGGATAACAATTATTAGTGGACTTAATTTTGACATTTATTATATGTAACTAACCATTCATTTGAAGATTGTCAGCCTAAAAGAATACTCATCACTATGTGTGACAAGATTTTTTGACTATTTCTGGGAATATGCGGGTGATGTTGTGGTTCTCCACTACATGCAGCTCCTTTTAATTCCTTGAAATCCTTGAACAAATAAGACACTTCTGGGCAGTGGAAACTAATTGTATCTGATAAAGTTATTGTTATTATTTTATTAAATGGTTTAAAGCAGTGTTTGACAAATCTTTTCTTTCTCCTACATTTCTGGAAGAAGTAGCAATCCAGCAGTGATTTTCCTTATCCTCCAAGCTTATTGAATTACTTGGTAAATTCCAATAAAAGATAAAACAAGTTAACACCTTTTCTTTTGTGTTCTTTAATCAGAAACACAAACATCCATGAGCAATGGGGTAAGTAGGACCCTAAGATGCAAGGGTAGGATGGCTAATTTAAGATTTGTTCAATTTGTTTAATGAGTAAGCTCTCCTTCAGCTGAATCAAAGTCAAGAACTCTGGAATCTCATCAAGATACGACTTCAGGTTAAATCATTTGCTCCCAGACCAGAAACAATAAATTTTTTCATCATTTGTCTATGTTTATAAATTATGGAATCTCAAATGGTCTTATTGAGAAGAAGCATGGAAAATTTCACAAATTGAAATATAACAATAAACCAAAAAGAAAAAAAAGCAAAATAAGAAATACAACAATAACCACCTGTTGATCTTATTACAATAACAGTTCAGACTCATATGGTCAAGGCTGTGCCTGAAAATCTGCATTTGTAAGGGGCTACTGCAAACTCCAGTGCTGCTGAACTTTGCACAAACTAGATAGTGAGACATCTAGAGGATGCTGCCAACTTGCTGCAGTGCTGTCTTAGAGAGATGGGATAATAGGACTTATTTCTGGCTCCAGGGACATGTTGAAGACCATCATCCTCCGGGACTACCACTGAGCCCATTGTATTTTGTTTTAGTGCAGGGACTGTATAAGTGTACCCGTTCACTCATGCCATGAGTGGTTTCCATTGGATGCAAAGGCATTTATGGAAATCAAAAAATGTTTCCAGTTACATTTGAGATCTTTAATTTGCTGTCAATGGCCTCATCAACCTGGAAAGAATAAAAAAAGAGGTTTGGGGATACAGGTCAGTGGTGGAGTAGGAGGGAGAGGAAAGGGACAGGAAGGAAAAGGGAAGAAAGAACCAAAGAAAGAAATAGTAAGACCCAGAAGACAACTTAGAAAAAAATAGATAAATGGAATGATGAAATAAGCATTTGATTGTCATCCATGAATAGTGAGCAATATAATCTATTTTATGAAAGAATATGTGTGGGAGAAGATTTTAGTAGGATACCTGAGAACACCTTCGTACTGGACTCAGAAGACATCATCATTAGTCAGGAATATTTTTGTTTGTTTTAGCTTTCACTTCAGTACCAGGGAAGTAGTTCATATATATAAATTTTTGTCATTGGACAACGGTATCGCTAAGATTAAACAATCTCAAAATGGAAGAAATAGGCAGTGATATATTTAATGCAAAAGAGAAAATTTTGTTAATACAAGTAAGAGCTTTAGTGTTTGCAGGAAATTTTTCATATTTTTATCCTCCCTATGCCATCTCCTATTCCATTTTTTCTACAAAAACATAACCCCTGTATATTATGCCTACCACCTAAGATGTAACAGTAGTCTTGGAGTAGTAGAATAAATATAGACAAATGTTTAGAGATCCTTCAAACTGAACCAAGTAACATAAATCAAGAAAGCTTATAGTCTGTTTAGACAGACAAGACAAATGTTTAGGGGTTATTCAGTAGCTGGGTTTGTCTATTTGTCTGTATTGTTTGTATTTTGCAGAGTAATGAGAGGTATGTCTTTTAGACATAAAAAAATTCACAGTTTTACCCAGGCGTGGTGGCACATTCCTTTAATCCCAGCACTCAGGAGGCAGAAAGGTAGGAGGAGGCCTGTGAGTTCAAGGCCACCCTGAGACTACATAGTTAATTCCAGGTCAACCTGGGCCAGTGTGAGACCCTAACTTGAAAAACCAAAAATAAAAAAAAAAAAAAAAAAAAAAGAATACAGTTTTAACAGGTAAGGTACTAGATCTCTAATGAGAAGAATGGAATATTAAAAATAAATAAATAAGGGCTGGGAGATGGCTTAGGGGTTAAGGCACCTGCCTCCTAAGCCTAAGAACACTGGTTCCAATCTTCAGCGGTTCCAATCTCCAGGTCCCACATTTAGCCAGATGCAAAGTGAAGCAAGGGCGCAATGCCACACTTGACCACAAGGGGGCGGACACATCTGGATTTTGTTCACAGCAGCTGAGACACTGCTGGCGCACTCATCTCTGGCTTCCTCTCCCCCTCTCTCTCTGTCTCACTCTGTCTCTCTCTGTGTCTCTCTCCAAAAAAAAAAAAAAATAAAAAATAAAAAATTAAAAAAATAAAAAAATAAATGAATCTAAAGCTCTTTTCATACTAGATGCAAGGAGTTAAAATCATATGAACATGTGTGCAAATCCACCTCAGCCCCATATTTGACTATGTGTATTATTTCATATGTAAATAATCTTAGCTATCCATATTTTTTACTTTTATCAATAATTTTAACAATGTACATTTTAACAATGTAAACATTATAATCACCACCCATTGCCTTCTTTTTTCCCTTTCCACAGCCCCCTCCACTGAATCCCTTTTTCATTCCAGCTAGTAACTCTTATATTTTGATGTCATTTTTTCACTTTCCTCCATCAACTATTATGAAATGTTGATAGGTCCAATAGTATCCAAGAATTATGCATAACTGCATAAAGTCCCTGTGAGGTCACAATGCAATGTCTTCTTCATGTTTGGAAGCTAGCATTTCAAAGGCCTCCTCCCCACTGTCTAGCTCTTGCATTCTGTCTATCCTCTCTTCAGCAGTGTTCCCTGAGCTTTGGGAGGGTGGGACATGGTAGAGATGTCTCATTTAGTAATGATCCTTCAACGGTCACTTATGCTCAACACTTGATGACTTTTGAGTCTCCCCTCCACTATCTGAAGAAAGAAGCTTCTCTCGTCAAAGGTGAGAGCAGCACTAATCTATGGGCATTAGCATAAATACTTAGAGGGTAAATTTATGGGCAAAATATAACCAGTTAGCCATAGCTACAGATTTTATTATCAGTGAGATAAGTTGATATAGACCATATCATTGTACTTAAGATAATATGATATAGTATGATATAGAAAATTTATCACATGTTTTTCACAAATAAATTAATAAATATGATGATGGCTACAGGTCAATTTGGATGAGAAGGGCCTAGGGCGTGATTACAGGTAGCTCATTTTGATTGCATCTCCAAGGAAGAGAGTGAGGGAGATTGAAAGAAGATAATAGTTCAGAGTTCCCTGAATGAATCCATTAGTGTTTTAAGAAACAAGTTTTAATATTTCTGGAGTATTGTCTGGAAACAAGGAAAATGTGCTTTTCTAGAAAGTAAGAAAGTGGCATTGATTTATTTTCTACTGTCATCCATTGGTTGTAATTTGCCTACAGAACCCCCACCCCACTCCTGGGTCGAAAGGTGCACAGCAGAGTAGAGCTCAGTGCTTTGCTGAGAACCTCCAGACAGCAAAAAAGGAGCCTGAGACACAGTGCCCATATGTGGGATACCACCACATGAACATCTCCACGATGGAGCACTGGTGGCAAGAAGACCAAAGGAAGGCGCATAAAATGATGATTGCCTGACTCATAGTACAAATAAACTTCACATGCTACATTACTTCTGAAACTCGTGCTATTCATTTTCTTTTGCCAATCAATACAGTTTCTGTATTGTTGTACCCTTTCACTGTTCTTGAAATGAATGCCATTGCTCACGCTTTATTCCTTGTGGAAATGTTACATTCCTCTTATGAAGATGTTTCTCCCATGTTTTTCTATCTTATAGATGTGAGGGATTATATTAAGGTAATAAATAAAATTACTAGATATCTATTGTTACTGTTTTTCAGATATGAACTTTATTTAATTCAATAATTTCTTTCTCACAGGCCTGGTAGCAGGAGTGGGAATGGAGCATCTGTCATGATGTGTGTTCCTCACAACAGCCAAGGCACATCTATACATTCAGCTTGGTTCCCATCAGCACTAGAGATAAAGTTTGGTCCCTTCCCAAGGCTTAGAGAGCCAGGCTCCTCAGCACAGACAGTTCAGCTATGTCCTGAGCTCTAAACAGTCAGAGCTACCTAGGCTGGGCTATTCCCCATGGGTCAGTGTGGGTGGGTGATGCAACCTTACCACTTCCAGGATCAATGACGAGTGTGCAGTGCTACCTGGTTGTATCCTAGTGATTTATTTTTTTCTGAACTAAGGTGCTAGGTAGAAATTTACACTTAATCCTTCAGGAGGGCAGCCAAGGATATCTGTAGGCCTTGTCTGGACAGTTTCTGAGACTATAAAAGGGCATGTAGTGTCATTCTGATGGTCCCCAGAGCTGCGTTGGCTAAATTGCTGGTGGAAAACCCCTGGCTCCTTTCCAGACCACCAATGGCAACATCCTAACACAGATATGTGTGCGCAGGATGCAATGGACTGTTTCTCTGGGACAATGAGGTGGGATGGAATTCCAGGAAGCTCTCAACATCAATCTCAGGCCCTGAGTGGCCTGTAGATTTCTCCAGCCACAAATACTTCAGGTATCTGTGGCATTCGTAAGGGCAGCTTGGAGATTCCTGCATGTCTTTGCCTAACACTGAAAGTCCTTCTCTTCTGAGCCGTCTTAGCTGAAGAGATGAAGCAGTGCTTGCTCCATTCTTTGTCAGGCTGATGTGAGTTTTTGCCAATTTGCCACATAACTGTTGAATTCTGGAATGCTGCCTTACTTGTTCCAGTGTAATAGCAATAGTTTCCTCTTTCTTCAGGGGTAGAGGGTTCTTTTCTGTGGCATTGCATTTCAGGAACCTCTGTTTAATCATTGTGCTGACAAGCCCTTATTCTATCTGAATATTACTGACGAATGTAGGCTCTCGTCCCATACCTTACCCAAGCATGTGATGGGGAACATGTTTATCACCCCACAACATTTTCTCATGCCCTCCTCCACAATTCTATCATCATACAATAGTTTCCCCTATTCCAGAATTTCTTCATATAATTGAAATCATAAGGTCCATATTTTGTGTCTGTGGCTTATTTCACTTACAATACAAGCAAACCCTTTTCATTCATTCATTGCTTCTACCAATCATCAATTCTTTCCTACTTCTTGGTGGTATGTATATACTGCAATTTATTTACTCAAGAACCTATATTCGAAAGTAGGAAGCTTTAAATTAGTGGCACCAATGTTGATAAGGAAGCAATAAACTCTTCTTCTCCCCTAGAGGCCCACTGCTTACATTTCCAGGATATGGGAATTAATCTTTATAGGTATATAGTGCCATGGGCATCCATACTATGTCTTAAATGCTATTTTGGCATATCCTTCATTGGTGAGGGGCCATGGCTGGTGAACAAACCTTCCTGTTAAATATTTAAAGTTTGAAAAAAAGTAATCATTCAATAAGAATGTGGAAGCAAAACAACGTATAGGTAATTCCTTCCTCCCACTAGGCCACAAGTCATCTCTGGGTCAAGACACACAAGACTGTGCTATAAACAGACTGTGTGAGTGTCAGTATACAGATGAATATACCTACTCCTTAGGTTTGAATCTACACACTTATTCTACACAGTACATCATATTGTAATGAAATTATCTTTAAGGCTTTGTGGAGACAAGAAGCAAAAGTGGGACATCACATGTCAAAAGGAAAGTTGATTTATATTTTGTATAATTTTCCTAAAAACTGTTCATAGAGGCCTCATTATTTAATTCAGTTATCTCTTGTGTATACAAATACATGTATGCACATGTATGCCAGAGGGAACACCCCACACACACACAGAGGAAGAGATAGACATAAACAATCCTGTACATACAATCTGTGTGCTTTACTAACTGGTTTATGATACTCTAATGATTACCTGATAATGATTGAGTATTTTAAATACAAACATTGATATATTGAATAAGTAATGTCAACCTATTCTTATTTAGTACACATTCCATCAAGTATATCTATAAAGTAAACTGGCCACTTTGGGTTTTGTTCTTGGATAATCAAGTAAACATGTGTTTATAGAAAAAGTGGCCTCTCTAGGCTTTCCCTGCATAGTTAACAGTATTGATAATCAGCTAGAAGACAAACTGTTTGGTGCCTTAAAGGTTTAGTTTAGGAGTATACTCAACCTGAATATGGATGGCACCATACCACAGAGTGAGATCCTTGGCTGAACATATACAGGAAGGGAGAAAGATAGCTGAGCTAGCATTTATTTCTTTGCTTCCTGGCTGCATATGTGATGTAGTCAGCTGCCTCATACTCCTGTTCCCTGCCTTCTCTACCATGCTGGACAATAACTTTTCAAACTATGAGCCAGAATACCTCCTTCCTTAACATATTTTGTCACATATATTATCTAAAGTTTGTGATGTCTTCCACAATTTCATTTCTCACAACTAATTTCTTTTTCTAGGCACATCATCTCACTAATAGTCTGAATGTTCTAATTACTTACTGGGGTCCATGCCGATCTACTCTTGAGCATGAAGTAATGGAGCCAGGGCTCAGGGCCTGTTTGTATGAACTCTTGACACCCACCAAAAGGTGGCTTGGAATGAGTGTTTTTATTTTTTATTTATTTATTTATTTTTGTACATTTGCTAAGATGAAGGAATCATTGAGGATTTTCATAAACGTTAAAAAAAAACTATTTAATCCACAAATATCTAGGTCCATATTCCGTTGGGAAGTTTTTAAGCAAGAAACATAATACTATGCATTGTCTGATTGGTATGTTCCAGAAAATGGACCACACATTTTCTTTATTTTCACTAACTTATGTTTAATGCAATGTGGGTTTTTTTAAATTGTTAATCTAATATCTCTTTATGAAAAAAAGATAAAAAAGCTGAACCCAACATTCTGATTTTAAGGTTCAGTCCTTATGAAACAGTACCCCAGAAGAAAGTATGAGTAAATAATAGCATTGATGGGGTTTTAGTAAAACAATGTTTCAATTCCAAAAATTAAAAAAAGTTTCATAGAAATACAAGGGCCCAGGCACTCTCTGAGCTTTAGGATAATGCCAGGGGATTGGTGGTTTCAGTTCTGTGAAATATAACTTATTTTGTGGATAGTACCTCCAAAGGAATGGGTAATTGTGGTGTTAAGTTTCATTTGTGCACATTTTCTTGTTTCTTTTTTCTCTAAGACTCACTCCCTCCTAGTCTGAACTTTTCCAAGTGTTAGGAAAAAAAATATTGCAAGGTAGAGCTTAACATAGTCTGAGCTAAGTCTTTATTAGGTAATGAAAACATGCATGCAGATAAACAGTGGTTATTTCTCAATATGCATATACACCCTGGAGAAAAGGAAGGTGGAACATGCTTTCGGTTTCAATCACACCCGGTGGTAGGGGAGACAAGCCATGGCTGGTGAGTTGTTTGGCACTTGTTAAAATGCAAGTTCTTACTGAGGAAATTTTTGGGTGACTGTTCTCGAAGGTAGCATCAAGTTTTGCTGATGTGTATGTGAGCTGAATTGAGGGGAAAATCATGGCAAAGAAAGGGTACAGAACATACTTCAGGCCACTAGAAAGAAAAAGCTAGGGGCAGAAAGGAACTAGATAGGATGTTTTCATCATCTTGCTGTTATTTTGTAATCTTAATTCAAATGTTCTCTCAGACGACAGGGAACAGGATAAATAACTAATACCAGGGTGTGTTATCTCCAAAGTAAAAAGGCATTTGTAGTTCATTATTTTTATTATTTGGAATTGAATGTTCATGGGGCATGAAAACAGTGGTTTCTGCTTTTGAGGTTCTGGCAGACAGAAAGTAACTCAGTCTTCAATCATGCAATGTGCACACATAAGTAACACTGAAGGGCAAATGTGAAGCAGTGGTAGGAAACAGAAGGGATAAACGAAGAAGGTGAAGGGGGACAGCTTTTTTGATTGAATCTAAAAGAGGCCATGCCCTATGTTTGGCAGGCAAGGAACATGAGGCTGCTTTTCTGACATGAAAAATCCTTGTGCTCTTAACAGACAAAATCCTGAGGGAGAAGAGGAAGCCATTTGTTCACTCAGTGGGCACAGGAACCATAAATGGCTTGCTGGATGAATGCCTAGAAAAAAGAGTGCTGAACCAAGAAGAGATGGAGAAAATAAAGGTTGGAAATGCCACACTTACGGACAAGGCACGAGACTTGATTGACTCTGTCATCCGGAAAGGGCCCCAAGCATGCCAAATTTGTATCACTTACATTTGTGAAGAAGACTGCCATCTAGCAGGGATTCTGGGGCTGTCCTCAGGTAGGAGTCAAAGACTCAGGTAAAACACACACCCTACACCCTATGCATTTTCTCCTCAACATCTTATATTTTTAAATTTTTCTAAAAAATAATATTTATTTATTTAAGAGAGGGAAAGAGGCAGAGAGAGAGAGAGAGAGAGAGAGAGAGAGAGAGAGAGAGAGAGAGAGAGAGAATGGGCGCTCCAGGGGTTCTAGCCACTGCAAATGAACTCCAAATGCATGTGCCCCCTTGTGTCTCTGACTTATGTGGGTCCTGGGGAATCGAACCGAGGTCCTTTGGCTTTGTAGGCAAGCACCTTAACTGCTAAGCCATCTCTCCAGCCCTGATTTCTTTATTATTTATATTATTTTTCAGATTGATTACTTCTTTAACTCTGATTTCAGGACCCTATTTCTGTGTCTTCTGCCTTACTAGCCTTCTTCCTGCCTACCTCCCTCCCTTCTTCCTTCCTTCCTTCTTTCCTCCCTCCTTCCCTCTCTCTCTCTCTCCCTTTCTTCTTTCTTTCTTTCTTTCTTTCTTCTTTCTTCTTTCTGTTTTTTTTTTTTTTTTTTTGGACAGGATTGCATGTGTATCCTAGGCTGGCCTCAAACATATTATGTATTCCAGGATGACCTGTTCCTTCTACTTTCAAGTGTGGAGATTACAAGCATGTACCAACACACGTCTTTTAGGTAGTTGCAGAACTCAAACACAAGACTTTGTACAAGATAGGCAAGCACTCTGCCAAATGAAGCACTTGACATTCATTTCCAGGGTTGAGCATGGAACCACTTATCTGCTGAAGTTCATGAGAATATTCTCCAAAATTTCAACATATATGATCCAGTCCTTAAGACATGACATATTGGTTTTTTTAATCATTTATTATTATCATTAAATTTCTTTTTTTCCAGAGCTGCTTAATATACCTGTGTGTTTATCTGTCTGGAGACTTAAATTGAATAAACCAATTATTTTTATGAAATTTCTTAAAATTTTGCCTTTCTGAGAAGAATAAAATTTATCTGCTATTCTAAGAAAATGTTGAATATTCATACAAAAATAAGGGGTTTAAGTGAAACACTTAAGTTTTATCTTCACATTTTCCTGTGAGTAAGCTTGCCTACTTTCACAGGGGCCTCTAGGCACCATTCTTGGTCACATGACCCAGAAAAATGAACTTTGAAACCAGAAGCTTGTTTGCTAGCATTGGGGAAGTCTGCCTGTTTAAGCAGACATTACAGATATTTAATGGATTTTTCATTTCTCTTTCCATCTTTCCATTTCTTAGTTTGATATTTTACTCCATTCTGTGAATAAAAAACTACATTCAATAACAAGAAGGGTCAGACATGATTGTAAATTAGTCCAGGTGTGTTTTAACTGACTGTGTTACTACCATCCAGTGGCCCTGAATCCTAGAGGCATTTACACCAGCCACTTGGGTCATTCTAGTAATTGAGGATCACCTCTGTAGTGATCAGATGACGTGTTCTCGACCAAAGTTGTTTCCATGAGCACAGATTATA
The DNA here is from genome assembly GCA_036365145.1 of Orientallactaga sibirica. Classification (NCBI taxonomy): domain Eukaryota; kingdom Metazoa; phylum Chordata; class Mammalia; order Rodentia; family Dipodidae; genus Orientallactaga; species Orientallactaga sibirica. The sequence goes on along the minus strand of JAEOAD010000021.1, from coordinate 27,926,262 downwards.
ATACTTAGGAGCAATATGAATATGGTCTAATGGGATAGATCTTTCTGGTTCTAAGTTCTTAGAATTACATTATTGTATAAGAAAGCTCACACCAGAAGAAGCAACCAGACATTGGTTATAAAAGTAGGAATCAAGATGGGACGATATGACAGACTATAGACTGAGTCCTGATGTTTTATGGGAAAGCCTATGTCTGGCTCCCATTGAGAGCAGGGAAATGGACTATATTTTTCCTAATGAAATATTATCTTCAATAGATATAATAAAATGAAGACATGGGACATTCCCCATATGTTAGCTTTTAAAATAAAGTTTTATAAATTTATTTAACAGGTACTTTGCTGCATTGAGATTTTTGAAGTTATAAACAAAATAGAATAAATAAAATTTTGGCCGTGAAATTAAGGATATCACAGAACTGTGTAGAAATATTAACAGTAGGTTTGAATGATGCTTTTTATAAGCATGTGATTTAACCCTGAAGTTCCAGTGTTTCCTTCCTCATAGCAGTGCTCATAACCACCAGCAGATTGCATTTATCTGGGATATTCCTGAGACTATTCTCACTGTTTTTGTTACATACCTGAATGTGCTATCCCATATGTGCCTCCTGGTGAAACTTATAAGTGGCAACAAGTTGATGTTGATTGTGATGACAGATTTGTGCTACTAGCCAGGCTCCAACTCTTTTGTTTTTAAGAGCTAGGAAGTTTGCTTAAGCATTCTGAAATTATATGCAAATGGCCCTAAAAGCTAATGTTTGCAAAGGGCCAGTGTGTAAAAAATAATCAAGCAACTTAACATTAGTAATTTTTTTTTCCATTTTTGGTCATGTCACAGTGACAAATTATAGAGGATAAAGATAAATTATGAACAAAAAAGATATATAGACTAAAGAATTGGGATCCTGGTTCTTACAGTAAAGTGTGTGGAACGTTTTCCTGTAACTTTCACACATAGTCTAGTCTCTCTTAACATTATAATATTACTAGCTTATAAGAGGTGGAATAATATAAGAGAGGAACACACTTGAGCACTTTACAGAACAATAAGTATATATGATTCTGTTGATAATAACATTTTTATTAATCATTAAACTACCCTGGAAGTCCAAATGTTTTCTTACTCCCAGCATTCCAAGGATGTCAATACATTCTTCTTAGAATTTATTAATTTACCTCAGGCTTAGATCTAGGAAAGGTTGTCTTCTGATCTGGTCAAAGGGTCACCTTACCATTCTATGCTGTGACCATTATATGCAAAAGGAGATGCCTAATCACAGATGCCTTAAGGTGCTCCACATCTCAATTTAGATCTGAGGGAGACAATTCCACTGTACCCACATCTGTGCTGTGGCAGTGTTTACCAACAGAACCGCTCTGACAATATATAAGAGGATTAATGATGACACAGCTCGTGATATCACAATTCCAATCTTTCTCATGGAGCCAAGATCAAGGGAGTCCTTTAGACATATTTTTGTTCTGCTCAGGAACTATAGAGCCATTTACATGTAGAGGTTTTTGTACTCCAGTGATGGCAGGTTTCATATGAGCCCTAACGTGAACAGGGTTAATTGTTAAACAGTCAAGCCTGTGGAACGAGTTTTCACACTGACCAAAGTTCTGCAGGAATGATGTGACTTAATTTCTTTTATCTTCCTGCAGGTCCACAAACTGAAAATTACCTTAGCACACAAGACTCCAAAGAAGCATTTCATTTCTCAGGTACTTTTACTTGCAAAGGAAGAATACTGTTTGAAACTTTGTCATCCTTCTCCTTAACTTCATGGGGTGAGGCCAGGTGAGGGGAGTTACAGCAAATTCCCCTGTATTGATGCTAAATCTTTTTCTCTTATTTCTGTAAGTGCTGCTTTCATAGACGCTGTTCTTTTGGCTTCACTATCTGTGTCTCAAATTCTGCTTTTCCCGTTGGGGGCCACATTTTACCACCCACGTGTCTACTGCACAGACCCACACACATCTTCCCCAGGCATATTCATCTACACACTTCCAAAGCTGAACTGGTCATCATTCTCATCCCGTACCACCACTGTTTAATCTCCTCTGCCTTGGCTGATGATGTTACCATTACCAGTTGTTCAAACATGAAATACAAAATGCATTCTTACCGTTTTCTTCCCACCAACCCCATTTTCAACCCATTGCTCAGTGTTACATATTCCTCACGCAAATCTGAATTAAGCTGTTCTTCTGTGCTTCTACTACAATATTGCAGAATGCTTATTCCTAGAATATTCAGCAATGACCAGCCATGATTGTCTCTGCACCTTTCTGTGTTTTACAAGTAAGTTTATCCGGTTTCCCCATTGGACTTGTCTGATACATTTTTAGTTGTTGCTCCATTTAATCTTTGTTGACTTACAGTATGCATGTAGCAAAAAAAAAAAAAAAAAAAATTGCTTTGAGACCATTTCACTGAATAACATTTATCAGAACTGGCCTAATTTCCTAAACCATTAGAAAAAAAATTATCACATGGGCTGGAGAGATGGCTTAGTGGTTAAGCCACCGGCCTGCTAAGCCTAAGAACCGGGTTCCAATCTCCAGGTCCCACATTTAGCCAGATGCAAAGTGACACAAGGGCGCAATGCTCACAAGGGGGCGCACACATCTGGATTTCTTTCTCAGCAGCTGAGACTGCTGGTGCGCCCATTCTCTGTCTCCTCCCTCTCTGTCTGTCTGTCTCTGTGTCTCTCTCCAAAAAATAAATAAAATAATTTTTAAAAAATTTAAAAAAATATTTATCACATGCCAACTGTATTCCATACCATATTCTATAGAAAATTACAGGATAATTTCCTGTGCAAATAATACACCTGCTTGTATGGATCATGCATATATATATATATATATATATATATATATATATATATATATATAAATTAATAGGTACCTAAAAATCTCTTCCATCAAATTAAAGCTACCAAAATTTTAGGACTAGAAATTATACTAAATACTTCTGCATCAATTGAAATAACATAGATATTATGTGAAATTATTTCTTATTCAAGAACCATACATAATGGCCATTCTTATTTATTTATTTTTTAGTTTTTTCATTTAGGGTCTCACCCACTCTAGCCCAGGCTGCCTGAAATTCACTATGTAGTCTCAGACTGGCATCATACTCATGGTGATCCTCCACCTATGCCTCCTAAGTGCTGGGACTGTTGTGCCTGTTAAATAAATGAATGGCTAAACACACATCTTTTCAAGCACTTAAGAAGAGTTAATTACACCTGCTCCCCTAACCTACATGAAATTTTATCCTAGGTTTTTAATTGTTCTGAAAAATAAACCCAGTTTAAATATTTTACATCGTGGTATGGTGCTGTCACCTTTAAGTCCACCACTTTGTAAGCTAAGGAAGAATTCTCATGAGTTCAAGGCCCTTCCAGGTCAGCCTTAGCTATAGTGAGACATTGTCTGAAAACAAACAAAATTTCAATATTTTACTCCATATTATTATTTTTGTGAGTATTTTATCATGCATAGTCTTGTGAATCTACTTTTTGTTCTTCTCTAAAATATTGTCAAAATACTGATCCTGAGATAGATTTGTATATAACACAACAGGAAATCCCTGGCTATCAATATGTTCCATGAGCAGTGAATTCAGGCTATGGTGAGGATTGTCACAAATCTGCCTCTCTGCCACCATGGACAATGTGTGAGGACCTCAAAGTGGAACCCCTAGGAATATAAATTGTCATGATAGTTTTTGTCTCTTGCAGCACCCAAGAAAGTGCAGAGCAAGAAAGATGGGGCAGCTCTGGAACCAGGAGGGAGCCTCAAGCTTTGTTCCTTGGAAACAGCTGAAAGGATATGGAGGGAAAAATCATCAGAGGTGCTGTACTTTCACTACCACGATGGAGCAGGCTGAAATACAAGGCTGCTCAGAAGTGCAGTGGGTCTTGTTCATAACCAATTTTATTGACACTTTCTGGACACTCATTGGGCTGCTTTCCTTACATGAAGAATTCCCACCTTCTAGAATCCAGACTAACCATATTGGTCCAGTTCCCTGAGTTAATAATAATAGAAATAACAAAGGCAAAATCGATAGCTGGCATGATATGCTCACTATCAGCCAGACCTCTAAACTTTTTTTTTTTCATATAATGAAACATTTAACCCTCAAAACAATCCACTTTTGACATTGGGAAATGGAACTGTGCACTGTCCAATGTATTGTCCAGAGTCATGCACTTGGGAACTGGAGGAAATTCAGTGATCTTGACTTCAAAGTCTATAAATCTTTCAAATCCCACCTGTCAAAATTAAAGCCACATGCTCAATGGCCATATGGATTTTAGTAAACTTAATTCCCACTCTCAGATTACCATTCAACATTCTGTTCCATTCTCTATTCTTAATCCATTTTTCACAGGATCCAGTTTATTGATAAAACTAAGGGAGGGAATTCAGCAGTCTTCTTAAGCACAAAATGAATATTGGACTTCAAAGACTATTGCTGCTCATCCAACTTGTCTTCCACACAGATTTATCCAATCCTGGATAAGAATACACGTACTCGTCTTGCCCTCATCATCTGCAACACAGAATTTGACCATCTTCCCAGGAGGGCAGGAGCTGATGTTGATATCAGGGATATGAAGATTCTGCTCCAAGATTTAGGATACATAGTGGATGTGAAAGAAAATCTCACTGCTTTGGTAAAGCTTGTCATGTTATAGAAACTGTGATCATATCTTTCAAATCTTTCATACTCTTAAATAATGTTAGGTCACATGGTTAAGTAGATATAAATGTAATCTCTTGCTAGTTTGTGATGGAATATTTCCTTATGTGATGCTGGATGCTCCCTGTCCCTTTCTGTCTTTTAGTCAGAGCCTTTTTCAATATTGGAAAGTGTTTCTATTAACTCAATAGTGCCTCTTCTCTCAACTAGAAATCTCAGGGGAATTTAGTATGCCATCTACTTTTTATCAGAAGATAAAAATTAGAAATTTTCTTTTCCACTTCAGATTTTCATGGAACCTATTATAGGAATTCTTTAAGTGTCTCCTTACTGGATTCTCCAAATGTGATGACCATGAACCACATAGTTCAACATCACTGGTCTGGTTTCTTACAGGACATGGCTAAAGAAGTGAAGGCTTTTGCTGCCCGCCGGGAACACCTGACCTCTGACAGTACTTTTGTCATTTTCATGTCTCATGGTATCCGGGAGGGTATATGTGGGAGAAAATACTCTGAGGAAGTCACAGATGTACTAAATGTCAACACCATCTTTCAAATGTTGAACACGAACAACTGTCCAAACTTGAAAGATAAGCCCAAGGTGATCATCATTCAGGCCTGCCGTGGTGGTGAGTGTCTATGTTTCAGAACAGATGACATTCACTTACTGATTTATTATCTGCATGCATCCAGCATTTTTCAGTGTTTTGGGGTCTATTTCAAAATATCAAAAGGCACATTTTTTTTCCTTCAATTAATTGTGTGTTCTGTGAATTGTATTGGCTGGTAGATACTTGTTTCCTTTCCAACTAAAGTGATTCCATTATCAATACTTAGAGACTGATGTTTTTGGTTGATATTGGAGTGTTCTTGAGAATTAAGATAGATAATTGTCAAAACGATCCCCTGGAATGAATACACACACACACACACACACACACACACACACACACACGTAAATATGAATGAAAACAGACTAATAAACTAAGACATTTAGTTGAAGAGTAAGTTTCAAGGAAGAAATAGTTCTCTTGGAAACTGGTAGTAACAAGAACTCAAATTTTGTCCTTCTAGAAAATGAAGGAGTGGTGTGGTTAAAGGATTCGGTAGGAGACTCTGGAAATAAAATCTCATTGGATCCAGATTTTGAAGATGATGGCATTAAGAAAGCCCACATAGAGAAGGATTTTATTGCTTTCTGCTCTTCAACACCAGGTAAAGTTTTTTGTGCCTTTATGAACCTTTGTAACTTTCCTAATAGGGAATTTAACACCTGAGTGATAGAGTATATGTTTGTGTTTCATATTAGTTGTGATATCTGAAGATCTCCCAAAGATTCCTCACTTATTCCCAATAACAAGTTAAATTCCCCTCATCCACAGAGACAAAAAGACATGTGTATGTTTTGTACAGTAATTAGTATTTTTTTCATGGTGTACAACATTTTTCCTGGAAATAGCAGTAATAACAGAAAATTAAATAGGTGAATATTCACAATGAGTAAAATAGAATTAGAAAGGTGCATAGTGTTGGGATGAGGCAACAGAGTATTTTGCCTAGACATCCTATACTTACAGAATAGTAGAAGACCTGGAGACAAATAGACAGGCAAAGTATATTGAAGTATAGTGAGGCCTTATGGTAAAGTGAGTTTCAGCTAGCAGTATGAAGTGCATAAGAGCAAATATATCCAAGTGATCTTGAATGTAATCTGAAGTGTAATGTTATTCAGGTTACTTCCTGACCTTTACATTTAGTACCTTCTAAATGAGTTCCGATGTGTGTGTGCCCACATGTGCACATGCGTGTGCTTCTTTTGTCAATTAAATAAACTGATGTGGGTGCAATATTGAATATAACATTGAGTAAATAACAGAATAAATGACTATTATTTTTAAGATGTTTTCACCATTTCACTGGTCATTTTCATATTGTGATTTAAATATAAGTCATGTTAATTCTTTCACTGACTGGGTTTCATAACTTCCTGCCTCTTCATTCTCTGGTCTTAAGTTCCTTCCTTTGCTGAAATAATTTGTATAGATTATATTGTGGGATGAGATGTCATCCCTTGAGAGACAGCTTTAGTCTACATTGTGTGGACCATACTCTGATGTAGACCTCACTGTTTTTCCAATGATCAAAATTGCCAGGTAAAAAAAAAAAAAAAAAAAAAAAAAAAACATTTCCAGGGCTGGAGAAATGGCTTAGCGGTTAAGGCACCTGCTGGCTAAGCCTAAGAACGCTGATTCCAATCTCCAGGTCCCACATTTAGCCAGATGCAGAGATGCAAGGACGCAATGCCACACTTGCCCACAAGGGGGCGCACACATCTGGATTTAGTTCACAGTAGCTGAGAGGCTGCTGGCGCGCCCATCTCTATCTGTCTTCCTCTCCCTCTCTCTCTGTCTCTCTCTGTGTCTCTCTCCAAAATAAAAATAAATATAAAAAAATTAAGAAAAACCATTTCCGGCTTCAACACTTAACAGATTAAGTATCAGATGTATTTTTTTTCAAATCATTTGATCCCACACTTGTATAACACATTCATTTCTAGTCATACTGTCCTCTATTAGCACTTGGTTTCTCACAATCCATGCTACAGTCTGTTTCTCCTTTCTTTTCCTATTCTTTCCTTTCCTTTCCTTTCTTCACCTTTGCTTTCCAGATGATTTTTCAATTCCAATCATCTACTGAACATTTACCTCAATAAATCCCAATTACACTGTACTACTTTCCTGAAAAGAATCTGACCACTCACTCTCTTACCTTTAGGAAGTATTTAGAAATCCTTGCCCTCACCCCACCCTCTCTCCTCTCCACTTATTTTAACTGCAATGATTCTCCCTTTTTAAAAGAGTTGTGATTTGAGATAGAACTTTACTTATTTACATATACTTTATTTCCATTATGTTTGGCTAAAAAAGTTGGTAAGGACTATATCCATGATGGTTTATATAGCTGTGCAACTGTTTTTTTTTTTCTCTTATTTTTTTCTAAATACCATCTCTACTTCTATGTGTCACCATATTATATAATTAATATTGTTCTGGTGGCACAATTATTTATACTTCATTAACAACTTTTATTGCATACCCTATACTATCTCAGATATGTGATGTATTCCATCTACTCCTCAAATGTCTTTTTATGATACATGTTATTATGTTCTTCTTATAGTTGAAGAAATTATATTTCAAAACATACAGTGAACTTAAATCACACTCATTAAGTAGGGCCTTTGAGATGCACACAGAGGCATTTCTTCTTTGTATCACAATTACTCCTCATTTTCCATTCCTCCACCCTTTCTACTACATTTGCAGTTCCTTGAAATTAATATTCACATTATACAAATATTCATATTGCAGACAGCACACTTCTTGAGTAACATAAAAGTACACACTCTGAAATGTGAACAAATTTGCTAAAGAAAAAATGGCCAGCAGCATATAGAAAAGAGAATGAAGTCACTAAAATGTCCAGCTGCAGTAGCTGTATAGAGCAAGCCCATGTAAGGTTCACGGTGAGTTTTATTTGCAGATAATGTTTCCTGGAGACACCCTGTCCGTGGCTCTCTTTTCATTTTGGAGCTTATCAAGAACATGCGAGAGTATGCCTGGTCCTGTGACCTGGAGGAAATCTTTCGAAAGGTAGGGCTCTAGGTGCTTCATCGGCTGTGCTTCCCTGAATTTTGACTATCCAAGCAGAAGTCTTGGGGGAAAATCTGAGCATGTTTATTTCATGATGACATAGTTCTTTCCAAAAACAGCTTGATTTTTTTGGTGAGTCAGCAATTCTGAAAATCAGATTTAATGTGTTATGGTCCACAACTCACACAAAGCAATCATTTACATTATCTCCTATCCTGCCCTGAGTAGAAATTTGCCTGTTTCCATCACACTGCCAAACTAGCAACAGAACTCAATGATTTGAAAGGTCAGTCACTCCATGCTTAACATACTTATGGTTGTGGCTTTTTGAGATGCCACATTCATTTGGTTTCACACAGTTCATTGTAGTTTCCATCTCAAATCAATATACTACACTCAGAAAAAAAAAAAAAAATGGCCAGCAGACTTTCATTTCTCTTTTAGGTTCGATTTTCATTTGAACAACCAGAACATAGGGTACAGATGCCCACTACTGAAAGGGTAACTTTGACAAGATGTTTCTACCTCTTCCCAGGACATTAAGTAAGTTGTGTCAATGGGCAGATGTGTGTGTGTGTGTGTGTGTGTGTGTGTGTGTGTGTGTGTAGTTGTGTGGTATGGAGTAGGGGAAGGCTGTGGAAAAACCGCTGAAGCCCCCATCCTGGTTCATTTCTCTACGTCTGATATAATGAATGGGGAGACATTGAAAGGATGTTGTACTTTTCTTTATAGTGCCACACATGTCATTTGTCCCTAATGCTCAGCAGAGTTGGAGGGCCTTTCTCTGGGTAGGTTGCTATAGAACAAGCGATAAACATAGAATTATGAAAGGTCACTTTACCAGATGCCTTCCTTTCAGCTTAATAAGGCAATATTTAAACATAGCGTGGCTTCTTCCTTTTTGTGTGTCTATCAGCATTGGTGGAGTGGCCTTGTAACTTGCATACCTTCACAGAACTCATGTTTATATAATTTCTGTTTCTCATAGGATGCCAGGAATTCTGTCATTTTGTGCCTGCTTTTGGAGCTGTCAATTAGAAATACACATTTCTCCAAATGATTTAATAAATCTGCAATAAAAAGAAAAAGTAGACCTGGTTCTTTGTTGTTATTGATGTTTTTATTTTATTTTATTTTATTTTATTTTACTTTATTTCATTTTATGCAAGGAAGACAAGAGGTGGTGCATACTTGTGAAGACATTGCCCCACTATGTCATCCATACTGGCCTTGAACTCATAGGGAAACCTCTGACCCAGTCTTCTAAATGCTGGGGCTACTGGTGTGAGCCATCAGAACTTACTTTGGTCTCCTTAGAGGTGAACTGAATGATTGCACCATTCTTTCTTGTAAAATATCATTTGCTGGTGTTGTTGCTATGGAGATACAGAAGCAAACAGGAAACATTTACAGTAGGTCTCTGAGTTTCAAGAGTTTATAGAGTTCAGCAGGAGAGAAGCAGACGCATAGACAATTACAACTACAGCAGCACAATGTGACGGATGACTCCGAACCAGACCTGCCCATTCTTTCCCCCCGTTACGTTCTTCATGGATACAAGACAATATTAATTCAAACCTAGGCCACTAGGTTCATCTCATATAGCACAATACAAATAAATGGTAGGATGTTTGAAAATGAGTTTGGGCTTAATCATTTACTCAGCAATGTTTCTTAGATTTAGAGCAGTTCCACTGGAAGGATGTATCTCTTTTTATTCAAATCTCCTTAAAACCTTCAAAGTTGAACACATCACAACTTATTTCATCTTTCCCTTTTCAGTAAATGCCCTAATTTCCCTGTCTTCTGGAATGATCTACTCATTCACTATAATCTGAGGATGTGACAATGGGCAGTCTTTGTTAACAGAATATCAAAAGGCCATGATAAATAATTACCCTCCCCAAAATTTAAATGTTAAGGCAGTCTTAGTTAAAGAAAGGCAGGCCAGGGGCTGGGGGAAGACAGAAACATGTTGTTTTGAACTTGTCTAGTAAAATGCTTATTTTGCAAGGTGACAGAGCAGAAGATACCCATCATGGTTGATAGGTTTAAACAGAAAAAAAATACAGATTTAACCCTTACAAAAATTATAATTTTAATGAGCAGAGGCATAAATGGTGAGAGTTGGGAGGAATGACCAAGGCAGTGGGCATGTGGGGCCTTGGATAGAGAAAATAAAGAGAACAAAACCACAGATGAGAAGTGACAGCCCAGGACAGTGTTTTGTCATTTGCATTTTTGTTCGTGGGTTTTTTTGCACGTACTGAAAAATGAAACTAGAGTTCAGGAACAGGAAGAGGTCAGTGTTATGAGTTTTAAGGGACTTCCCGGCAGGCAACCCAGGCTTCCTGAGCAGAAGTGTTGCAATCCCATTAGCAGTCTCCGCCCCTCTGCACTAAGGAAATGTCCAGGGACTTTCACTTTGCAGCATGAAGTTCTCTGGAGGGTGGGAAAGAAGTGAGGCTGTTCTCCATGGCTGGTGAGTTGGGGACCCCTTAGGAAGAGGGACTGGGACTTGGGTGTTATAAAGCACTTTATTCTGGGTCTATGACTGAGAAGAGACACAGAGCAATAGTGTAGAAGCTGAGTGTGCCCCTGTTCCTGTGATACATCTCTGTTAGTAACAGCAACAACAGGACATGGGCTTATGAAGGCTGAAGGAGTGTTGTGTTCTTCAGGGATCTTTGAGCTGGACAGAAGTTAATACCTTTCTTTCAATTTCAGGAAGTCAAAACAGAGGACAGGGAGAAGGCTATGGAAGGCACCAACATGGATGTAAAATTAAAATAAAATTAAAAAAAATAAAAGGGGAAAGTTTTACCTTTTAAAATAAATAAATTTATTATTTTCTTTAAAAAGAAGTTAAAGACAGATTAACACATATGAAACAACTCTGAAATCTTTCACTTCCCCTTGATTCTGAATTACTTATTTAAGGACATGCACACTTTTCTTAGAAACAGATTGGGGTGTTTGAGTCCTTACGCCTTTCCAGTCTCTTGTATTAATTGCACCACCCCTTACTCCACCCCTCCACTGAATCGGCTCTCCTCATAAGAACACCTCAGGCACCTTGTTATCTGGTTTGATATTTTTTATTGTTTTTATTTTTAATTACTGTCCCTTTTTCCTTATCCTTCTGTTCCATCCAACAAAGTATTTTCAGGTAATCTGCTTCATATTCAAAAGCTGAAAAAGTATGGCACAGGAAATCATTAAGTGTTTGGACAGCTAGTATCAAAACTTGCCATCACTTCACTCTTAGAAAATGAAGATCTGGGGCTAGACTGGTAGTTATAAACCTTCTAAAGTAACTGAACAATCTGTAGTCATTTAAATATTTGGTTTATGGCTTTCTCCTTTACATTGAATAGTTCAATCTAAAAGAGATATCAGGGCCTATTTTTTAAATTCACAGATATAGCTTTATCCATAAATGTATATATTTAGAAGAGATATCAGTTAGTGGTTCTCAAATTCTATGTGTCGATTAATGCAGTTTTCTTACTGTGGAACACATAATGGTGTGTGTGTGCGCACTCATGTAGTTTCAGGTTGGCCTTAAACTCACTGAGATCCTCTTACCTCTGCCTCCTGAGTGCTGGGATTAAAGATGTGTGCAGCCACACCTGCCTTCTTTTATTGTTTTCTAGTTTTTACTGTATGGGTCTTTCACTTCCTTGAGTAAATTTATTCTTGAGTAATTTTTTTGTACCTCTTTTATGTGGAATTTATTTCTTTATCCACTTTTTAGAAACTATTGTTACTAGATAGAGCAGTTTACTATCTTTCCATGTTGATATTTTAATCGCATGATCTATTGAATTTGCTTACTAGTTTTTTTATTATTTTGAATTTTTGGTTGGCTAAGTAATGTTTTGTGGCCTTTTAGCTATGTATCCCAGAATGGACTCAAATTTTGACTCCCCCTTTCCTTGTGCTGGTATTCTAAATGTGGATCACCATACCTAGAATTGTTTTATTAGTTATAAAATATTTTTGGTGCAATATCTGTGGTTCTTTGAAAGTGAAGTCATTTTTTTCTGCATACATGGAATAGGTATCTTGTTTCTTTCCAATTTGGAATATTTTTATTTCTTTTCCTAGTCTACTTCCCTATTAGGTATTTCAGTACTTTGATAAACAAAAGTGGTTAGAGGGGGTATATTTGTATTGTTCTTGATTTTAGCTGAAAATGACATTCCATATTTAGTCATTGAATATGATATAAACTATGTTTTTTCATATATGGCTTTGATTGTGCTATAAACATCTTTACTTTATTGCTTACTATATTACTCCACATGTCAGTCAATCGACTTTTGCTACTTTTTGAAAGAACAAATACATATGATAGAAGTACAGAACTCAGAAGAGATGTTTCATGCAATAACGTGAGTACTGTTTGCACCTCTTTAACGTCTTTATTCCCACCCAACATCTATACACTATATTTCAGACAAGTGTTTCTCCCACCTTTTCTATGTAGATTCACTGCCTTCACCAACTTGAGTTTATTTCTTTTTTTTTTTCTGAGTGCCTGAAGTATTTTGTTTGTTTACTTTAAATAGCTCTTCACCAAATTGCTGAACCACATCCACAGTGTTTGGATAAACATGAAATGAACACACAAGGTGCAAAATATGACTTAACGGAGGGTCAGGGTTATGAGTGTGAGTGGTCCCTCACTGACTGTGCTATCAGCTTTGATTCAGACTCAGGCAGTCAAAGCTAGGGAGTCAGAGCATGAGACAGATCACCAGTTCACATCAGACCAGATCACGAGTTGTTTGTTTAGGTTTATTGCATCAGGAAATCTTGGAGAAGCTGTGAGATTCCGGGCTTCAAGAAGCTCCACCCAAAGCTCATAGTTTTCCATGTTCTCAGGCTTAGCTTGTGCAAACATTATGCTTATTTCATCCAATAAGCTTTCTAATTAATTTGATCTCCACACCAAATGGCACACGATGCTATCTGATGTGGTAAGAGTCAGGTCTCTGGATTCCAAACCCCTTAGTTGCAATCCATTATACTCACATTGATTTCCTTTGAATATTTTACATGATATTGGCCAATTACTTACCTAAGCTACCTGTGCATGAAATACAAATGATATTAATTTATTTAACATGAACTTCTTTTGAAATTTTACTCAGAGTTTTCATATAAAATAGTTGCCATGGTGGGTGGCCAATATATCTTAACAGTTGTTACTAACCCTGTGTAAGGGTTAACTATGTATAGTGTAAATAGTCCTACATTGTATATGTTGGAAAAAGTTATTTAAATGCTATTTATCATTATAACTTAGTTGTTTTGTTACCATTTAGAATACGGAAATAATAACTATCCCACTGGCTTATAGTAAGGGTCTGATATATTCGTTATTTTTTTTTTATTTTTCATGAAGTTTTAAAAATTTATTATTTATTTATTTATTTGAGAGAGAGAGAGACAGAAATAGGCAGGGAGAGAGAGAGAGAGAGAGAGAGAGAGAGAATGGGTGCGCCAGGGCCTCCAGCCACTGCAAACAAACTCCAGATGCATGCACCCCCTTGTGCATCTGGCTTACGTGGGTCCTGGAGAATCGAGCCTCGAACCGGGGTCCTTAGGCTTCATAGGCAAGCGTTTAACCGCTAAGCCATCTCTCCAGCCTATATTCGTTTTTTTAAGAAAGTATAGAGATATATAAACAAAAATTTTCATGACTTCCATTGATCTCTAAGCATTTATGATTCAGTAATAATTTTATAAGAATATTCTTTGATATTAGATGAGATTTTCATGTTTTATAACTTTCATGTGTTTTCTCTTAATAATTGTACAATAAATGTTTATTTAAAAATTAGCTAAGATAACTCAACAAAAAGAGTGGTGAATTTTGTCCAAAATTCACATTCAAAGTTATGCTACATTTAGTTTTTGTGTCAGTTTTCCTGACATGTAGAAACACTGGATGAATACTTCCCAAAAGTTAACTAAGAACTGTTTAGATATTCTGCCTTCCCATATACTGCCTGCCAAAATTTTGCCTATAAAGTAAAATAAGAAATTTAAGGATGGAGAAATAGATTAGCAGTTCAGACACTTGGCTGAAAAGCCAAAATACCCAAGTTTGACTCCCCGGTACCCACATAAAGCCAGATGAACAAGGTGGCACAAGCATCTGAAGTTCATTTCAGTGGCTAGAGGCCTAAGTATGCCCATTCTCTACATTGGCCTCCCTTTCTCTCTCTCAAATAAATAAATAAAATATTTTAAAATAAGAAATTTAGTTTCTTGATACACATATTCTATTACACTATAAATCTTTCTCTATAAAATTTAATTATTATAATAAATAAATTAATCCAAATCCAAAATATTTCTTTTTTTTGTGGGGAAAAAAAGGGTTTATTTTGGCTTACAGATTCGAGAGGAAGCTCCACGATGGCAGGGGAAAACTATGGTATGAGCAGAGGTTGGACATCACCTCCTGGCCAACATAAGGTGGACAATAGGAACAGGAGAGTATGCCAAACACTGGCAAGGAGAAACTGGCTATAAAATACCCATAATCACACCCCCAACAATACACTGCCTCCAGGAGTCATTAATTCCCAAATCTCCATCATCTGGATACCTATTCAGAATACCTAAGTTTATGGGGGACACCTGAATCAAACCACCACATCCCCTGCTCTGGGTTAAAGTTCATCTAGGCATAGTGCTTTCTATGCTAGACCTATAAATAAAATCTTGCTTACTTCCTCTAGGTAAAAACATTTTATATGCCAGGGCTCACTTGAACAGGGCCTTTTCCTGCCTTTCATTGTCAACAGCATGAACACTTCTCTGATGGTGCCAGTTCCGTCCTGAACTAGCCTGCTTAATTTGTACAATTAAATTCTTTCAGAATTCAACAAACCCAATTCCAAATGGACTCAAAATTCATCCCGGGGCTGGGGAAATGGCCTAGCTGTTAAGGAATTTGCCTGTGAAGCCTAAGGACCTTGATTCAATTCCCCAGGACTCATGTAAGCCAGATGCACAAGGAGGTCATGCATCTGGAGTTCATTTGCAGTGGCTGGAAGCCCTAGTTCACCCATTCGCTCTTTCTCTCTGGATCTTCCTCCTTCTCTCTCTCTCTCTTAAATAACTAACTAAATAAATAAAGTATCTTTTAAAAAAGTTTTTAAAAATTCATCCTGGGCTGGGACTGTAGCTCAGTGGTAGAATGCTTTGCCTCCCATGCTCAAGGCAGCTTATGAAAGCACAGTGGTGTTAGAGGTAGATACGGAGTCCAGTGGGCATCAGCTGGGACCTGCAGGTTCTTCTGTCAACCCTCACAACTCCTTGACAAAGACAGGAGACATCAGAATGAGTTAGAAGTCCCTCTCCAAGGCTCCTCCATGGGTCTTGGGAATTTTCAGCGATCTCTTTTGAATCCCTTCTCTGTTTACCAGATCCACTAGATGATCAATTGTATAGTTTGCAGGATCAACTTCTGTTAAGACTGCTGGTGATGTTGCTCCTTCAGCAGACTATATAAGACTTTCCAGCATTGATAGCTAGTCAGCAGGGAGGAGGCTACAGGCTCAGTTCTAGTTTGAATTCTCAGTTTCCTGAAACCAAAGCACAAGTTGTCTCCAGAAATAGGGTCTTAGCATCCAGCTCTGTTGTAGCATTTATTAATGTTGTGTTTTCCATTCTGTTTTCTTCACTTCCAGCCTCATTGTCCTTAAGGATTTGTGGCTTAAAAATCATTTCTTATCATTTTAGTGAGATTTTGGGAGAAAACCAAATATATATATATATATATTGAAGTTGCCACCTTTGGCTAAATAATCATTAAGTTTTCTATCCAGTCCATTTGATACCAGTGAAACTCAGTGATGCCCAGCTCAGCTGGCTTAGGTATCACTATGATAATTCTTATGATAAATAATAAAATTTTGAATTTTATTTGAATTTTGAATTCTTCAGATTACATTTAGTTTTGAATTTTTATTGACAATAAATATTAAATCCTAGGACTTTAGAAGCATTCATTTGTTCATATTTCATATATTGTGAAATATATGAAGTCCTCAAGAATTTTAAGAAGAGAGATGTGTTTACAAGATATGTTTAAAATAATGGGGACTGAAGAGAGGTTGCTTTAAACAAAGTCACTAAATACAGAAGAGAGTACAATTCTGGTCAATTAGTGAGAAAAGGAACTTTCTGTCTAGAAAAGATTATAGGCTTTCCTGAGAGTGCACATTCTAGGGGAATTATCAGCCTCCCATACTGTGAGAAAGCAAACAGTAAATGTTAAATCAGGGAATGACCAGGAAGTTAGTTTTTGGCATAATGCCATAGAAGGAAGATAAGAATCTACCAAAAATCTTAGTAATGAATTATTAACCATCTTTGATATGGAGTTGAGGGGACACAATTCTAAATTGCGATGCAAGAGGTATATGGTTTGCTGTGGAGGTGGTAAAATGACCTTATTTTCATGTGTATTTTTTGTTTTTTTGGAGAGAGTCAGAGAGAGAAAAAGAGAAAGAGAGAGAGAAAGAGAGAGAGAGAGAGAGAGAGAGAGAGAGAGAGAGATGGGCCCACCAGTAGCCTCTCAGCCACGGTGAAGGAACTCCAGACTTGTGCTCCCCCTTGTGGGCAAGTGCAGCATTGCATCCTTGCTTCACGTCTGGCTAAACATGGGACCTGGAGAATCGAAGGGCATTCTTAGGCTTAGGAGACAGGTGCCTTAACCACTAAGCCATCTCTCCAGCCCTTTCATGTGTTTTTTATCTTCCACAGGCTGTGTCTAGAATGAGGGTCATTCTCTTTAAGTGTATATATTCTTAAGTTAGTCTTTCTATCTCTGACAGAAAACAAACAACCCCCGAAAACACCACTTAAGATGCTGGAGTATCTTGGCAAGGAAGCTGTAGTTGAATTTTTGGATAAAGTTGTAAAGAATGATGTGCTTAAATTGGAGGAACATGAAAAGCAACAATTTTTCAATGCTCAACGTAGAGACAAGCCTTGGGTCTTGGTAGACTCTATGAAAAGGAAACCAAATAAGACCAGCAAAATGCTTCTCTACCCTTTTCTTAATTTGGATAGAAATACTGCCAATTCTAAAGGTAAGACTACAATGACTTCTTGTGACAATTTCAACATTTCCAGAATTTATTTGGTTCTCATGCCTCATCTCTTGATTGTACCATCATTTCATCATTCAAGTACTGTCTTCAATGAGGTTCTGTTAGAGGTCACTTTACATTTTATGAGATGAGAACAAGTTTCCAGTTAGGTAAAAAGCTGTGTTTCAGGTTTAAAGTTTTTCAAAGGCATAGTTAACCATAGAAAAAACTGTTGAAAAAAAATGAAAAATTAGAGAAAAAAATTGCTAACCCTAGATTGTGTTACCTTGTGAATTTCTTGAATCTATGCAAGTTTCTTAACTAACTCTGTCATCAGTCAGCATTTGGGAAAGTAGGCAAGTCTGTCATTTCCTCATGTGGCTTTGCAGAACTAGGAACAGAGTAATACCAGGCACATGGTAACTCCCAAGTTGTTAGCTCTTCTTCAGAACTCCTCTCTGAACACAAGAATTGGCTATAGTTGCTTACCAATACTTCTGCTCAAATGTTCCACTGACTTCAAACAACTAACATATCTAAAATTAAACACTTCTTCCCTCATGAAATCAGTGGCACTTCTCTCCCTTTCACATCTTAGGAAACAAGATTAAGAGTTACCATTATTCTCCTACCATACCACATCATTTTCATGACTAAAACAAAAATCAATTAGTATAGTCAGTGACACATTTAACTAATAAAATATAAATAAGCAAATGAAGGATATACATGGTATAAACAATTGTCAAAATTAGTTTAGAAATATTCAGATTTAGACTATCCTAGGACTTCAATTTCTGTTAGTTCCAAAAATGGTTGAGAAAACCATTATAAAAATTCAATGTTTGGGGATCAATTTTGACCTGAATTGAATGAAGAATGTTATTAGAATCAAATATGTTCAGGCATGACTTCAACAGTAGTACTCTTAGTTTTCCAGAGAGTTTAATGTAAATCACTCGCTCTAGTAAACTGGAACTTGCCACTACCAGTAAGTGACTAATGAACAAAAGACAACAGATACTGTTGAGGCATCACTGTACTGTATGGGCAATTCCTGATAAGCCAATTCCTAGGAAGAATGGATGTTCCCAACCCCAGGGTGCATATTAGTATGATGCACACCCAATCCTAGGCTGTATTCTCATTCATATTTGAACTGGTCTTTCTACTGCTCAGTTGTTTTTCCACGTACTTAACATGACATGACATCAGCTTTTATTATTAAAAATCACTCATTATTGAAAATCAAAGACATTAGCAGGGCACACCTTTAATCCCAGCACTTGGGAAGCAGAGGTAGGAAGATCACTGTGAGTTTGAGGCCACCCGGAGAATTCACCCAGTGAATTCCAGGTCAGCCTGAGCTAGAGTGAGACCTTACTTCAAAAAAAAAACAAACAAACAAACAAACAAAAAAATAATCACAGATATTGCAGCCAATGTAATCAAAATTAGAGAATGAGAAGATTCAAAATGGTTTTAGAAGCCTTGGGAATCCCATTGAGTATTAAATACAAAGCAGAAGTGCACTGTCTGCTGTTGGTGGCAAGGAAGCACATGAGGACACTCTCGCACTGGGCTCTGTCTACACTGGAGTGTCCATGAGACCATAGGACATTTGGAGACCAGGCAGACCAGGACACCAGGCAAGCTAGGTTATTAGAATTTCTTCCGACCATGGCAAGACATTTGGACATGAATTTAACTCTGAGGATTCTCAGCTCATTGCTCACGGTATGGAACAAGGGATGGGAAGAATTCAAACTATTTGTTCCATTTGACAGACATGTTTATTCTGTGCTATTCACCAGGCACTTTTAGTGAGAGAAATAACCACTTGAACAGGTACCTGCCAAGGAAGATGTCTTTTCATTATCTTGTGAGGCTCTCTTCTTTGTTCTAGCCATTTAAAGAGACATCTGACAATTTCATAAGATGGAGAAGTTTAAATTTTTATTAAATTTCTAATTACCCACTTCTTTCTGTTTTGCTGACACACTAAATGGAACTCTTAACTATTTTGTATTTTGTCATAAGTTTTGTTTTCATGCTATTTTTAATGATATAAGACAGGCTTTCTCTCTATATACATAAAGGAGATTAGGAAATGTTTGTCGAGTTAGAATTCTCAAGAAGTATTATGAAGTAGACAATAAAGAATATGTCATTGAAATAGAATGTCGACTGCCTAGGGATTATCACACAACATTAATGGTTCACAGAATGTTCAGAAATGACAGGTGAAAATATATATCATTACTGTACCTATGAGCATAGGTATTAAAGAGTTTGTATTAATTCATGCTCCTATAATAATTCAAGCTCTAGAGCTTATGATGTTAAAATAGTTTTAGAAAGATGTTCATACAAAGATGATGGAATTAAACGACTAAAACAGAAAAAATACAAAAAAATGTCACAAATTTACTAAATAAACATTACTAAATTAAATAAGATGCAATGTTTGAAACATGTAAGTAAGTGAACAGGATGATCACAAGTTTCCATCCCTATAACATAGATAAAATATAACATGAGGCTTGAGTAATCTTCTGATTTCTGTCCATGAATTCTTCTTCCTTTCCCCTTCAAGGGAGGGCACTGGAACTTACCCATCTTTTGCCCAATCTCTGACAATGGAGAATAAGCTAGTAGTATGACAGAGCAAAATTATTCAAAAAACAAATAAACTTCTCCAAAAAGGATGAATCCTTTCTTCATAGTTTAAAATGAGTCAATACAAAATATTGCTGGAGGGTTCAATACTCTCAAGTCAAAACAACCAAAGTGTGTCAGCATCTCACACAAACCACAGAAGAGACAAACAAAAATCCCTTCCATTGGAAGTCACAGTATCATTTCACTATTCGTTTAACCATTTGAATTTACATCTCCATGAAAGATAAATGAGGATTATTTATTCTGGAAAACAGATTTCTTAAAACAAAATGTTGGGCTGGAGAGATGGCTTAGCTGTTACAGCACTTGCCTGCAAAGCCAAAGGATCCCGGTTCGATTCTCCAGGACCCACGTAAGCCAGATGCACAAGGGGGTGTATGCATCTGGAGTTCGTTTGCAATGGCTGGAAGCCCTGGCACACTCATTCTCTCCCTCTCCCTCTCTCTCTCTCTGCCTCTTTCCCTCTCTCAAATAACTAAATAAAAGTAAATTAAAAAAAAAAAAGTAGTATAGAAGCTAGATTCCTAGTATTTGGTCTATGTGTCTTTGTGTGAGTTAGGAGTGGCCTTTTAATACAAAATAAGATTTTCACATATAACAGAGTAGCCACTATCACATGAGGAATTAAATTGTGGGTTCATAACATATGTCAAATGCCAATATTTCAAATATTTGCTGAATAAAAGATCATAGTGAAATTAATTTTCACTGTTTCATTTTAGTTTTATTGAATGTAGTATTTGAACATATAAAACATATTAATTCCCTCTTTTTTCTCAGTTTTTTCAAGGTAAGGTCTCACTCACTATAGTCCAGACTGACCTGGAATTCACTATGTAGTTAGTCTCAGTGTAGCCTCAAACTCATGGTGATGCTCCTACCTATGCCTCCCAAGTACTGGGATTAAAGCTGTGTGCCACCACACTAGGCTCTCACTCATTCATCCATGTATACTTTCGTTATCTCTTAGTAAGAATATATTAAATATTTTTAATGTTATAAAAAATGAAGTGAGAGCCTAGTGTGATGGCACACAGCCTTATCTTCTTTATCAGTCTGTACAGATAAAAACTGGGTCACAGAAACATAAATTTAAAAAAAATTACATTATGTAATGTATCTTTCAGTTCACCAGGAGCCAGAAGATAGATCAGAAGAATACACCGATACCCTCAAGCTTTGTCCTTCTGAGGAGTTCATGAGACTGCGTGCAGAAAATTCCAGAAATGTACTGTAATATGGCATGGCATTAAGAAAGAGAGGAAAGCAATTGTTCACCCCAAAGGCACATGTTTTTAAATCACTAAGATCAAGGGATAGGAATATATCTGTCATAAATTATTTGAAGGAAGAGTATATGTGGCTTTGAATACATCTTAATTCTCAGTTTTCCCATTGTTAAGTTTGTTCATTTGTTTATTATCATATTTATTTTGGATTTATGAGAATTTGAACTGTAGTCTAGAATCAGAATACTATAGATGAGAAGTATTTATCTACTGGAAAATTCTATATATGAAAGATATTTTTAAAATATCATTAAAGCTTTCAAAGACTGAAGTTAATATGTTAAAGGTTTACCAAAGTAATAATACCAAATAAAAAGATAAGTGTTTATTCATTTTACTGTATCCAGTTATAAAAAATCTTCGTTTATGTGATATTTGATCTCAATCTTGAATTATGTGAAATATTTGCATAGGTTATGAAAGGAGAAAAGAAAACATTGTTTTATTTTTCAAATAGTTTTTAGATAGACAGATAGTTATATCATGGTTCTGGCTCTGATTTTTGGAAAGGGACAAAGACATTAGCTTTCAGTACAAGTTAAGAATAGGAAAGCTTTGTGATACCTTAGTACAGATACAGTTAATTATTTACAGATTATTTACAGATACAGTTAATTATTTAATTATTTATTTATTAATTATTTAATTATTTACAGTTAATGCCTTAGTACAGATACAGTTAATTATTGGTACATGGGGCATCCAGATATCTCAGATAAGTCAAATTCATTGAGCATCCATTCCCTATAGATCTATCCAATAAAGGAAAAAGGAATTCGTTCTCGCCAGGCTCTCATCATCTGCAATACAGAGTTTGAATATCTTTCTCGGAGGGATGGGGCTAATTTTGACATCTCAGGAATGGAGGGGCTGCTTAAAGACCTGGGCTACTCTGTGTTGTTGAAAGAAAAACTTACATCTAAGGTAAAAACTACCTACCAATCACAATTATTTGTAGAGTCAATACATTTCCTTTTAGGCACAAATGAGTTTTATGTTAAGCAACACCCTTGCAACAACCTCAAGACACATGCAGGTAGGTACAGGTGTGTGTGTGTGTGTGTGTGTGTGTGTGTGTGTGTGTGTGTGTTATTGAAATAGTCAAAGGAAGTAGACAAAATCTATGCCTCTTTTAAATCCAAGCATCTTCAATTGCATGTAACATGAGAAAAGGTGACTGGCATGGGTATCTACACAATTCTTACATCCAAAGTTTAGGAATTGGGATTTGGCCCATCAAACTATAGATTAAAAACTCAATACAGGGGCATAAATCCAGAAAGGCAACATTACTTATGACTTGGTAGCAGGAACTCTTCCTATCATAGGGACTAGGTCTATAAATAAGATGGAAAGTTTATATCTTAGCTGGGCATGATGGTGCATGCTTTAATCCCAGCACTCAGGAGGCAGAGGTAGGAGGATTGCCATAAATTCAAGGCCACTCTGAGACTACAGGTCAGCCTAGACTAGAGTGAAACCCTACATTGACAAAACAAAAACATTCTATCTTGTGGTGATTTATTTTAGAATACAGATTAATAATCAAACATAAGAAAACAGCCCTAGTTTTAAGGTTTTTGTGTGTGTGTGTATCCACATAAGTGTAAAGCACAAAAAATAGAAAATGGACATGAGAAAAAATGGAAAGTGGAGATGAGTGCTTGGGGAGGTGGTATAGAAAAGCTTTTGTGAATATAACTCAAAGGGTGACACAAAACTAATGGGAATAAGATGGTTAGACAGGTGTGTGGGAAGAGCCTACTAGAGGGAAATAAAGAGGAGGGCTCATGTGAGTAAAACAGAAAAAACCTGCAAGAAGAAAAGGAAGAGTAGCGTTTGAAGGAGACAGAAACATACCAGGGAAGTACTATAAGGATAGATGTTTGAGTTCATGCTAAAGCACAGAATATTTTAAAGGGAAAGGGTAATTAATCTATCAATACATGCCTCTCATTATGTAAGAAGGTACAAAGTAGAGGTGTAAAATAGTCATATAAATGACAGGCTAGAAATGATACATGAGTAACAGGTTTATAGTATATCAGCAGTTGCCAAAAGTTGGGACCCACTACTCCATTTGGAAGGCAAAGTAAAACAGTTATCACTATTGAGTTGCTACCATGTACAACTCCCCAGATTTATGTGTGTTTCCTATGTTGTTTATACTGAAATCAGGTGTTCTTATTGACATCTGTCCACTTGAACAATGACATTGATCTTTTCCAGGATATGGAGTCAGTATTGCAGGACTTTGCTGCCCTTCCAGAGCACCAGTCTTCAGACAGTACATTCGTGGTGCTGATGTCTCACGGCACACTGCAAGGGATTTGTGGAACAGCACACAGTAAGGACAACCCAGATGTGCTACAATATGACACCATCTATCAGATCTTGAACAATCGCAAGTGCCCTGGTCTAAGAGACAAACCCAAGGTCATCATTGTGCAGGCCTGCAGGGGTGGTGAGTTATGGCATTGAAATTTGTGTGCTGGGGAAATAATATTAGTAATATTCTGACATTAAAATAAGTGTGCTTGTATAGAAACATGATGCATGCTTTCAATCTATGGGAAAATATTAGCCCATATATACTTCAAATAAACATGCCTGGCTTAATTTAATGTAATTATTAGGAAATTCCATTGAATGTCTTATCAAGGAAATTTACCTTGCTAGTTAAGAAACACATATATTTTTTTTTTACTCCAGTAAAAGCACAAAAGGAGAGCTCATGAATTCCTAAATCAGTTAAACAGAATTAGTCAAATTTTAGAACAGTGTCATTTTAATAGTTGATTACTTTTAATGTTTTTACATTATCTGACACCAAAAGAATTGTATTTCAAAGTGGGAGAATTTTACAATACAACAATCATTAGTGACTTCAATATTCCACTCTAATCAATAGATGGACTATGCAGACAAAGTCTGTAAAGAAACATCAGCATTAACTTGCATTATAAATCAAAGGGCCTAATGGATGTTTACAGAACAATATTTCCAGTAGCTACAGGGTATAAAATTATTTTCAGGATCATGAGAAATTTTCTATAAAATATACCAGTAAGACATAAGTGAAGTCATAAAATGTTTATTAAAATATTACATAATTTCACATAACAAAGGACTGAAACTAGAAATAAATCACAAGAGACTTCAGTCTCTTCTTTCACAAGAGTATGAAAGGGTAGTGCAACATTTGAGAATTAGCCCACAAAGCACAGTGTATATGCAGAAATGTGTAAAATCAAAAGACCATCTCAAAAGATGTAATGATGCCCTGATAAAATTGAACATCATGGGCTAGAGAGATGACTTAGCAGCTAAGGTGCTTGCCTGTGAAGCCTAAGGCACCAGATTTGATTCCCCATTACTCACATAAACCAGATGCATAACATGGTGTACATATCTGGACTTCATTTACAGTGGCTAGAGGCACTGGTTCATCCATTCTCTCCCTTCTTCTCTCTCTATCTCAAAAAAAAAAATTTTAAAAAATGAATAATTCAACATCCCTTCATGATATAATCTCTGACATAATTAAGCATAAAAAAGATCATACCTAAACATACTGAGTACTATGTATGAGAAACCTTTAGCCATCATGATATCATATGCGGAAAACTAAAAACATTTCTCTAAAAGAAGGAACAGGACAAGTGTGACAACCAACACTATTCTTCTTCATCATAGTACTATACAACTTAAGTACAGATATAAGGGAACAGAAAAATAGTAATATAATCAGGAAATGAGGAAATTATACTTTATTGATTCTATATCTGAAAAATGATAGACTCAACATACACTAATCGAACTCAACCACAAATTCAGTACAGTAGCAAGTTATGAAAGCAGTGCACAAAATCAATAGTTTATACTCAAATTGTGAACTCACTGCTAAGGGATCAGGAAAGCAACCACATTCCTAATACCTAGAAAGAAAAGTTAAGACTGGGCTTGAAAGATAGCTTAAAGGTTAAGGTGTTGGCCAGCAAAGCCAAAAGACTCAGGTTCAATTTCACATTACCCATGTGAAGCCAGATGCACAAGGTGGCACATGCACCTGGAGTTGGTTTACAGTGGCTAGAGGACTATTTTTTTCTTTCAAATAACAAAATTCTGTTCTTCTTTATAGCTGAATAATGTTATTCAACATATACATCTCACATTATCTTTATCCATTTATAACTTGGATATTATGGGTAATGTCACAAGAAATATTAGAGTACAGGTAGTTACTCTTTAGTAACTTTATGTGTATCTATCACTTAGTTAGTTAGATGTTATTGAAAAATGGTCTTGTTATGTACCCCTTGCTTGTCTGGAAATCAAAGCAATCTTCTTGTCTCAGACTCCTGAAAGCATGAGAGTCCTTTATCACCACACCTCTGCTGACTTTGATTCCTTTGCATCTATGTCCAGTGGTGGTAGAGTCCAGTGGAACATTTTCTCCCCACACATTATTGGTAAGGAATTCAGGGGCTTTCAGGGATGATACTCAAGTTATTTCTTTCCTTTGTTATTCTTGACTTCACATTACCATGTAGTAATTAGTATATATATATATATATATATATATATATATATATATATATATATATATATATTAGATAGGGTCTGACTCTAGCCCAGGATGACATTCTGTAGTCCCAGGCTGCTGGCATCCAACCCATAGAGATCCTCCCACCTTTGCCTTCAGAATGCTAGGATTAAAGGCATGCACCACCATGCCTGATGGTAGCTACACTTTTTAAAGCCATAGAAATAATGTCTGCTAAATATGCTCTGAAGTGATACAGATGAGATCATAATAACTAGCAGTTTTAATCAACTGCTTCTCCCAGGTTCATGATACAGTCAGTAGTTTCTGTGACACAATGGTGGCATTATTAATTAGAATATTTCTCATGACACTGGTGGAAAAGCATTGTCGTGTGTGTGTGTGTGTGTGTGTGTGTGTGTGTGTGTGTGTGTGTGAATCTGAATCTCTGCTGACATAGGCAATTGTAAAAGTCACAGTGAGGATGGGGAAGCAATGATAAAACTTGGTGCTTTCACAGAGAACTCTGGGGATCTGTTGGTCAGAGACCTTTCAAATCTCCAGATTGACAGCCTGGCAGATTCACCAAGGAACGTGGAAGCAGATGCAATTCGCCTAAGCCATGTGGAGAAGGACTTTATTACCTTCCACTCTACAACTCCACGTATGTGCTTGTGTTTTTCATTTCGTTTCAATGACTCTGGAAATTTGATATGGATCCTATATATAATAAACACTTTGAGAGCAGTTTTTAGTGACAGGAATATATTTATTAGTGACAGGAATATATTTTAAATAAATCTTTTTTTCTCTCTGAACAAGGATTCCATACACACTTTTTTTTTTTTTTTTTTGTTTTTGGTTTTGCAAGGTAGGGTCTCACTCTGGTCCAGGCTGACCTGGCTCAGGGTGGCCTCGAACTCTTGGTGATCCTCCTACCTCTGCCTCCCGAGTGCTGGGATAAAAGGCGTGTGCCACCACGCCCGGCAAGGATCCCATACACACTTAAAAAAGCTGTGGTTTTATTATAAATATTATACTGTAAATTCAAAGATATGCATTTTCAAACAAAATTTTTATTAGTTGATTCTTCA
The DNA here is from genome assembly GCA_036365145.1 of Orientallactaga sibirica. NCBI lineage: Eukaryota > Metazoa > Chordata > Mammalia > Rodentia > Dipodidae > Orientallactaga > Orientallactaga sibirica. Next base: position 27,899,152 of record JAEOAD010000021.1, on the reverse strand, counting down.
CACCTTCAACCCACCTTTGTATCCTCCCCTCCCCCAGCATCTTTCCATTTTGACAAGTTGCTTGTTTATTTCAACATCTGCCAGCTTTTGGTTTCCTTTCCGGAGGAAATGATATACTATAGAAAATGAGTTAATATATAGTTACAAGTGCTTCCCCTAAAACCATAAAAATAACTGAAGCTCTGCTTTGAAAAATAAGTCTAAAATAGTATAACAAAGTCATGGAAAACAATAGCCAAAGCTGACTCTTCTGTCTTCACAGATAATAAGTCTTACCGAGACTGTACAACGGGCTCTCTCTTCATCAACCGACTCATTGAATGCTTCAAAAAATACTCCTATTCATGTCACCTAGAAGACATATTTCGGAAGGTACCTCCTGTGTTTGTTAGATAAATTAATTATTTGCTCAGAAAAAAGTTATCTGAACTTTCCACATATCAATGACATGGTCATGCAAGCAAAAGTAGAGTCATACCTCGTTTCTTTCATTCCTGTTTTTAAAATCTAGTTTAGGAAAAGATGTCAGAGCACAAGTACAGGAAATCAAAGTGGTTAATAACATTAAATATAAGCTTTTTGTCACCTGTAAGGCTATGATCTCTCAAAATTCAGAGAATAGAAATTTCTTAAAATTAAAAAATAAATAAAATGTATACACACTAAGGAAAAGGCTATATCCTCATGACACTGGTGTGTGAATAAGAGAATCTCCTTATGGTGATCAACAGAAACATTTGAATCAAGAGGGATTTATTTTGGCTTTCAGTTGCAGAGGGTTCATGCAATAGCTGCTTGGCTTTCTTAACTCAGAACATCATGATGGTAGAGGGACGGGATAGAAATCCTTCACCTGATAGTAGACAGGAACCTGAAAGAAAGTAAAGCACTGGGAACCGGATATGCTACCCCTTCTGTAGAGTTATAGTGTGAAAATATTCATAAGCTTCTTCCCATCAATCCAGGAACACATAACACTCTTGGAATTTTCTATGTAGAAGTGCAACATATTTTATGAGATTTTATGACACTGATCTCCATCTACATCTTGTTTTTGGTTTTAGGTACAACAGTCATTTGAAAACCCAGATACTAATGCCCAAATGCCCACCATTGACCGTGTAACCCTAACAAGATATTTTTATCTCTTTCCTGGCAATTGAAAATAGTAAGTATCAAAATTTGTAATTAGCTGAAATAAAGAGACCAGGGATATTGGTGACATCTGCTAGTCCATGGTTTTAACTGCTTGTATGATCAAATCAGGCATCTTCATTATCCAAAATGTGTTGACTTAATTAGCTCTTATTCTACCTGTATGCTTATGGATCCCATTCATCAATTGGTAAAATGAAAGATTAAGTTGGTAATAATAAGTAAGTCACAACAAAACAAGAACAGAGAGTACAAGGTTCAATAGATTAAAATGTGTTCCTACTTCCATTATTTTTATTCAATTCTATTTCTCTCTCATGAGCTTGCTCTCACTGTCTCTCCCTCCTCCACCCACAAACTATGAACATAAATACTGAATTACCCAACATTAGATCAGACCTTGAAAACAATAAAAACTCAAAAAGAAAGTTAAGTAGAAAATAGCTCATGTGTCTGATGAGTTCTGTTATCACATTACTGCTGACCCTAAGATATTATTACTTGAAGATGTATGAAAAAAAAAAAATATATATATATATACACTCTGCTTCTAAAACTGTTTTCTCAGTGTACATGGCAGATTTCTTATAGTCTGCCTCCATACCTTCACCTACTTCTCAGAAATTTCTCAAGCTTCCACATGAAACCTAAATATTTTACATTAAAATACTTTAGAATGAGTAGATCATATTTACAGCTGATCATGGCTTTATATCACAGAAACACACTCTAAGTTAAATTATGTTTATGTTATTTTATTTTACTTTTATATATTTAGTGGTTGTATGGAGTAAACCCAAAATATTGTACATGCTGGCCACATACTGTGCCACTGAACTATATCATGATTCTATCTTACTTTATTTTGTAACAGGGTGTTGGTATGTTGCCCAAATTGGCCTTGAACATTTGATCTGCCTGTCTCAATCTTTCCAGTATCTGGGATTCCACTTGTGTGCCACAATTGCCAGCTTATACTTTAAAATTTGTTCAATACTGCAAATATTTGCACATCATTTCATATGCCCATGTTCTGATACTCTAGTTGTAAAATTCATATATTAGAACAATATTCATTGCCTCACTTACCTAATAAAACTTCATTTGGATATTGATTTTATTTCCAAAATATATATCAAAACATAGCCCAAAGAATGGGGGGAAAAATCTATGCTACCTATAGTTCTAAAAGATGATTAATATCTATAGTATATAAAAATTAAAAATCTAGGCTGGGCGTGGTGGTGCACGCCTTTATTCCCAGCACTTTGGAGGCAAAAATAGGAGGATCGCAATGAGTTTGAGATCACCCTGAGACTACATAGTGAATTCTAGGACAGCCTGGGCTAGAGTGAAACCATACCTCAAGGAACCAAAATAAAAAATATATATATAAATGAACCAAATAATGCAATTGATAAATGAATTCATATGCTACATAAACTATTCAAAACTTAATATAAATATCAAAAATATATTTAAATTTTGAACATTCTTAGTCATTAGGAAAATTCAAAGTAAGATTCCATTGAGGGTTGGAGGGATGACTTAGTGGTTAAAGCATTTGCCTGCAAAGCCAAAGGACCCGGGTTGGATTCCCCAGGACCCACATTAGCCAGATGCCCAAGGGGGCGCATGCATCTGGATTTCATTTTCAGTGGCTGGAGGCCCTGTCACGCATATTGTCTCTCTTTCTCTCTCTTCCTCTTTCTCTGTTAAATAAATAAATAAAATAAAATATTTTTAAAAGATTAAAAAATAGAACTCATAAAAAAGACTAAATTGACATTTTATCTCACACATTCATATTGGCGAATATAAAGAAAATGAATAACAAATTGTGATGGAGATTTGGGTAAAGGTAACCCTTATACACTGCTGACAGGAATGTAAAGTAGCTCAACAACTAAACAAGTAAGTATAGCAATTCCCCTAAAAGTAAAAATAGGGGTGGAGAGATAGCTCAGCCATTAAAGTGTTTGCCTGCAAAGCCGAACATCCCAGGTTTGATTCCTTAGTACCCACATAAAGCCAGATGCACAAAGTGGCACATGTATCTGGAGTTCATTTACAGTGGCTAGATTACTAGTGAACCCATTTTATTCTCTTCTCTCTCTCTCCCTCTCTCTCTCTCCTTGCAAATAAATAAATACATTTTTTAAAAGCAAAAACAGAACCACCATAGGACCAGCTACCATGTCTGTGCGTTTATACAAATGATTTTAAATTCACTAACATCAGAGATACTAGCACAAATATGTCTATTACAATTCATGATAGCTAAGGTATGGAATCAGCATAGTTTCTCATTAACAGCTGATCAAAGTATAGAATACAATTAAATTGTCATTTTGAAACTCGGCACTATGCACAATGCATGTGTGTGTGGGCGTGTGTGTGTGTGTGTGTGTGTTGTGTGTGTATATGAACAAAATAAATTATTGTGTGCCACATTGAGTTCTAGATACCTGGAAAATACCATTGAAAAACTTCATGTAATCCTTACTGTCAGAAAGCTTATATATATGGTATGTTAATAATGAGCCAGTTATGTAGAATCATCAAGGAGTAAAACATGGGAGCAAAATCATAGGTGGTATCCTGCTGAGGATTCTAGAAGCACATCTTGGAAATGATGAAACTACAGTAAACAATCAATAGATGGAGAAAGAGTCCCAAGCTTCTTGTACAGGAAAATGCTCCAACACAGGCAATGATGAAGAGAAACGTCCTCAGGCAGACTTCTTCTAAACATTAAAAAAAAAAAAAAAAAAAAAAAAAAAAAAAACCTACAAGGAAACAAATAGAATAGGGGAGAATGAGAGTGCAGAAAATGACAGAGACAGACTGTGTGGAATGGTGAGAAGACTGACATATGCGATTGAGCAAGCAAAAATATTTTATGTTAGGTAAGAAGGAAAATGTTCACTCTTTCTTGCCTTTTTTTTTTTTTTTTTTTAAGTTTTTTGAGGTAGGGTTTCACTCTGGTCCAGGCTGATCTGGAATTCATTATGTAGTCTAAGAATGGCCTCAAACTTACTGTGATCCTCCTTCCTCTTCCTCTCAAGTGCTGGGATTAAAAACATGCACCACCACACACAGCTTTTCACATATTCTTGAATGGAAAGATGACAAAGTATAATTTTTGTTTTACAAGATCACTTTGAGTTCTGTCTTCTAATATAGACTAAAGAGGATGCAGGGAAAGGTCAAAGGCAAGAGCACTAAGAAGAAAAATATGATGATGAAGAAGGGGATGGAATCTGCGGGAATAACCATCTTCCACTTCTTTCTATCTTCTGCAGAAACCACAGACAATGCAACTTTCTTTTGTTAACTTCAAGAAATGACTCTTCTTGGATAATGGTGCAGATCTATAAACTCAGAACTAGGCATGATTTGGAAAGATATTGTGAGTTTGGGCCAACCTGGCAAGCATACTGCGATCCTGTCTTAAATGCTCACGTTACTTTCAACAAAGCACCACATGTATTTAACCCTCTGTACATCAATAAAAATTAGAGAATATGAGGATCTGAAGAGATGGCTCAGTGGTCAAGGTGCTTGGTGGCAAAGACTAAGGACTCATGTTTGATTCTCTAGTACCCAAGTAAAGCCAGATGCACTCCCTCTCTCTCTTTCTCTCTCTCTCTGCCTCTCTGTCTGTTTCTCTCAAATAAATTAATAAATAAAAATTAGAGAAAATAATCGTTTTTGTACTTGGTTCTTAAATGAAGAATGGAATTTCAATTAAAATAATGTCAGTGAAAATAACAGGGGATAACCTAATGCATTTTCTAATTTGTAACTCATGTGGTATCTGCCCTTCAATGAGGAAAGATAAACATTGACATACCTGTAGCAATAGGATGGAAGCGGATGGTGCATAAAATTACCATTAGATATAAACTTGCACATTAATATAACAACTATGAAAACATAATATATTAGCCAGGGAATGATGTAATTTGCATCCTAGTATCCTGTTAGCTGGGCATAAAAATTATGTAGCTAGTATGTTCTCCCCTGTAATGTATTCTACAGATAAACACCATGTCTCAAAAATACTTTTATACTTGTATATATTGCAGCATGTTTATTTACAATAGTTTAAGCATAAAATCAACTCAATTGGAGGTGTTACTGTCACATTGAAAGCACATAACACCCAACCAGAAGCAGCTTATGGAAGGAAAGAGTTAATTTCAGCTTACAGTGTGAAGGGTAAGTTTCATTATGGCAGGGGAATCATGAAAGAATAAACTGCTTGATGTCACATGTCAGAGCAGTAGGAAATAAGCAGCAAGAGTGAGCTGAGGTAGCATTGGCATGGTAGGGATGATTCTAAAATCCCTACACCCACACCCAGTAACACACGTCCTCTAGCAAGACTCTACCACCTAAAGATGGCTCCAACTGCAAATCAAGTATGAAGCTTAATAGTAAACACTTGAGTTTATGTGGGGTATTTTATATTCAACACACCAAATTTTGCCTCAGTTCCAAAGACTCAAGTATATTTCATTATTCAAAATGCATTTAGGCCAACCTTAAAAGTTCACATAGTGTCCATCAGTCTCAGCACTGCTTAAAACATAAAGGTCTCATCTGAGACTCAAGACAGTCTATTGACTATGAGTCCTATAAAATCAAGACACAATTTACATATATCCAACACCTAGAACTAGAACTATAAGATTCTTTTCTCAAATTTTAATTAATAAATTGATTAATTCTATAGAATTAATGAACAAAACAAATGAATATTGTAATATCACCAAAACCATACATATGAGTTACTGAAAGCAAAGTAGGATTCATTCTATGTAAGAAGTGTTCCATGGAATTGCTTGAATTCTATAGATTAGGAAATAGATAAAATAGGTATTCTCCAATACATTAAAGATTATCAATATAAAACAAAAATTACATAATTTAGGGAAGTTAAGTCTACAATGTGGGGCTTAAGGTAAACTGATATAGTATATAAGGTATAATATCTATTATGAGCTTTTCTATAGTACTAGATTAATTGGCTTTTTTTGTTGTTTGTTTGTTTGTTTTGGTTTTTCAAGGTAGGGTCTCACTCTGGTCTAGGCTGACCTGGAATTCACTCTGTAGTTTCAGGGTGTCCTTGAACTCATGGTGATCCTCCTACCTCTGCCTCCTGAGTGCTGGGATTAAAGGCCTGCGCCACCACGCCCAGCTGATTAATTGGCTTTTGCAGGCATTAATCTGACAAAATGTTTTAAAATTATAATCTAACATTTAATACCAAAACAACCATCCTTAAATAAACTCTTTAAGTATTGAATTTTTAAATTATTAAAGTTTAAATGAAAGCAAGCTAAGTAATACCACTAAGTGATAGTGGCATGATTGTATGTTATTGGTACAGGGATAGTTAATTTGATAGTCAACTTGATTGATTTAAGAAATTTCTAGAACTTTTAGCAGGGCATACGTTGGATGTGTTTGCAGGTGTTCCCAGAGAAGATTACCTGAGGAGGGGAAACCTACCCTGCTTGTGGATCCCATGAATTTGGCATCCTAACTGGAATACAAAAGGAGAAAGCCAGCCGAGTGCCAGTGTTTCCCTTTCCTGGTCTGCCCAGATGTGAGCAAGCAGGATTTCTACCCAAGCCATTCTCCAGACAGTTGGCCCATCTAATGCTGGAAATGCAACATGAGCTACCAGGTAAAGTGGTCAAGAACCACGTAAGCAAGTAGTGGTGTAAGCTACCCAGAAGCAACCAGCCTGAGAAGATGTACACAAGTGCAATGCTGACACACAGCCTTGGTGGGTAACCAATTGCTTTCGTGATTGGCTAAAATATTCTCTCAGTAGAAAGGAACCCATATCTGGAACTGGGAATCAGGTCTGAATCCTAATGGGGACAAATATTATGCTCTCCAATGTCAAGCTTTCACTAGTCTTTGGCTAAAAGTGGGGCTACATCCATGAAATTCTCCCTAAATTAATAAAGGTTATCCAATTTAACCTATGGTGACTTCACTCTCTGTTAGATAATCTGTTTTTCTATTGCAGAGAGTGGCAAGATCTGAGGAGAAAACCCAGCCCTCACATTTCAGCCAAGGCCTAGGTGAAACTACAGAGGAGATGATCAAGAGTGCTGCTTCCATGAAAGGCCTGATAATCAGCACCAGGGTGAAGGAGACAGATCCTGAGGATACTCAACACATACCAAAGAAGAAATCCAGAGGCTCCTAAGAGCTTAAACACTGAAGTAGACTTAAAACAACCCACCAAGGCTCAGGGAATTTTGAAGAAGAGGAGGCTGAAAGATTATAAGAGCCACAAGTTGGGCATCATGCCCAAAGGCATTGTTCCCTATCCCAGTAACTGACTGTTGCTCCCACAACACATAACCCACAACCCCATGGGAATACTAGCAATTCCACTGAGAAGTTCCACCAGTGGCATGGGGGAAGGGAGGAGGGTAAAGATGGTACCAACACATGATGTAGCCATACAAAATATGTTTGCAATAAAAAGTTGAAAAATAAAAATAAATACTTCCCCAAAGTTGGTTCTTGTCACATATTTGGACACATTGATGAGAAGAATAACTAACATGATTACTATTCAGAATAAAATCTATAGATAAATATGTGTCTTCCATTCCTGTATTGCTTAGTCCAAAAATATTGCAGCTTCAGTGGCCTGACACTACAACTATTAACTGGTTGGCAGGCAGTCAGTCACCTAGATGAAGCTCCTTATCCCAGCCAGATAATCATTTCTGCATCATCTGCACATCATGTAGGCATGCCAATCAAACAAGATGGTACCTTTCTGTTTTGGAACAGGCCCCACTGATCTCAATGCCCTTGTCTGGTGCAGCTGGTTGCTCATTCGTGTGATGATTGATGCTTCAGTAAACCAACCCATGTTATCCCTCAGAGATCCAGGCATCCAGGGAAGTGAAATCCACTTTGTGAACTGCACACAGTTCTGAAGTACCATTTTGGCCAAATCAACTTTTAAGGGCAACTCAGAGATAAGGCAAAAGATGTGGGTATACGAAGGCCAGTGACAAGGATCACCTACAACATTGGTATTATACTCAGTGATCTATTAAAGAATAAAAATGTCACAAAGATATGAGCTAGACATGGTATTGTGGTTACTGTACTGAGAAATATAAAAAGTTAGGTCATAATTTTTTTAAAAAAATATTTTATTATTTATTTATTTGAGAGAGAGAGAATCATTTAAATTTTAAGACAATGCATGAATCTGTAATCTGTTTCCCGAATCAGAACTAAAGGCTTCAAAAGAACTGCTCCATCTCTCCAGCCCCTATCATAATTTTTTCAATTTTAAATTTTAAGACAATCATGAATCTGTAAGTTTCCCAGAACTAAAGTAAAAGATTTCCTCTGCATCTTTCTTTCTTTCTTTCTTTCTTTCTTTCTTTCTTTCTTTCTTTCTTTCTTTCTTTCTTTCTTTCTTCTTTCTTTTCTTCCATTCTTTCTTATTTATTTATTTATTTATTTATTTATTTATTTATTTATTTTCTGTTAATGTGTGTGTTACATGAGCATGTGAGTAGGCATGTAAATATGTTTGTGCATGCATGTGAAGGTTGGAGGTCAAAATTGGGTATTTATCTTTAGTTGGTTTCCACCGTATTTTCTGAGACACGGTCTCACAATGATTTGGGTAGCCAATCCCCAGTGTTTGGGTTATACATTTGTTTTGCCACATTGAGCTTTAAGGTGAATGCTGGGACCTTCAAACTCAGGTCCTCGTGCTTTTTTGGTAAATACTTCCCATTGAGCAATACCCCCCTTCCTTTGAGCAACGAACAAACAAAAATATATGTATGAATTTAATAGTTAAGAAAATACCTAGTACTGATTGATAAGCATATCAGGGGGCACAGAGGGAATAGATTATTCTCATATGTTTTTAAAAATATTATTTATTAGAGGGAGTGAGGCAAAGAGAGGATGGGTGCATCAGGGCTTCCTGCAGCTACAAACAAACTTCAGACACATGTGCCACTCTGTGTGTCTGGCTTTAAGTGGGTACAGGGGAATCGAACTCAGGCCATGAAGCTTTGCAAGCAAGCAGCTTTAAAAGCTAAGAAATCTCTCCAGATCTGCTGCCATGTTTTGAAACAATAATACAAGAATCATTATTTGATCTTTCTCAGTCAGCCTCTCTCTCTCTCTCCTGAAACCTTCCAAATTTACACATTCTGGATTGAGCAAGCACCATTGGTCTGTGACCCCCCTGTCAGTGGTGGCACTGGGAAAAATAGAAATTTAACTGGATTTAATAACAGTGCTAAAAAGAGAAGTGAATTATGGACACTTGCATTTACGTGTGAATATGTTCATTTTTATTCTTGTTAACTTTGTTATATCAAAGAGAAAAGTAGTACATCAAAGTGGAAGCCCGATTCTATCCTGGAAAAGAAGGAGAGAATTTTGGGAGCGGGGTTTCCTACTGAGTCAGCATCAACCCATGTGCTTTTGCAAAGAGGGAAAGCAGAACACTTAGAAATGCTTTCACTTTCATTGCTTTTTGTGCCTGGGGAGCCTGCACAGCCATGGCCGGTGAGTGTCTCCTTTCTTCTTTGTGATCTTTTGTGGGAGTTATATCTTGGTTTTAGGGAGAGAAGACAGTAGTGTGGAGGGGCTTCAACAGCAGAACTGTGATGGGGTGGGGGTGCAGGAGCTGTGGAAGCATGGGTTGCAGCAGTGAGCATGTCAACAAAGTTTCTTAGGTGATATTTTACAGCTTGTAGAAAGATAGGCTTGTGTGTGTGTGTGTGTGTGTGTGTGTGTGTGTGTGTGTGTGTGTGTGTGTTTGTTTGTTAATTCACACCATTCTGTTGTTATTCTGTTGTGAATATAAGAAGCCAGGCTGCTGAAGACTTACTGGCATTGCCTCCATATTTCTGCTCTCCGTTTGGCCTTTTGTTTTCATCAAGTAAAACAGCTAGATTTCACTATGTTTCTCTCTCTACACAGAGAGCCACCTTCCAGCCCTGGTAATAGATAAAACAATACATTATTTTACAGATGTCATGTAGTCATTTTTTGCTGCCATATACATTGAACATAATGTCTTTTAAATTAGTTATTAAGAAAAAATAACAAAGTAAAAGGATTATGGCCAACATAAAAAACAGTCAGCTATCATTGAATGGCTTAATTAACATTATTTCCCATCTTTAACCTCTATTTCTTGGAGAAGGTTGGGCAAGATAGGTGCTACTTCAAGTGTGGTTATTGTAGATGAAAATTTATATACCTATCTTCATCGGTTAATCAGAATTTATGAAAATGAGGAGTGAGTAATTTTCTTTATTGAGCTGTTTATGGGATTCTTACTCACCTTAACATTTGAGAAGTACTAGTGTTGAATCAGATTCCCGAGTCTCACTCTATGTTTAAAATCTTATCATTCTCACAGCCAAGGGACCACCGGAAGAAAATCCATTCAGCATGGTAAAGTTGGTTGCCAGGGATATGCTGGATGGCATTTTTGATGACTTAATGAAAAAGAAAGTGTTAAATAGAGAGGAGTTACACAGAATAGGAGAAGACATTGACTACATCGTGAACAATACTGAACATCTGGTTGAGGATATATTTGAGAAAACAAAAATGGCTGGAAAAATTGTCACAGACCACATCATCCATTCTGAGCAGAAGTTGAGTTTGAGTAAGTAGTTTGGGTCAGAATGTTATTAACTAGTCTGTTTTTCTGTGTGGTTTCTGTCTTTTTCCTTCTATTCCATTTTTAAATTAAGACTAGAGTGCTTTGATCCTTCAGACCTCTTTTTTTTTTTTTTTTTTTTTTTTTTTTTTTTTTTTTTTTTCTATCTGTGTACTTTAATTGATAGTACAAAATACTGTAAAGTAGGGCGTAGGGCTAGAGAGATGGCTTAGCAGTTAAGGTGCTTGACTGTAAAGCCCCAGAACTGACGCAAGCCAGATACACAAGGGGGCACAAGCATTTAGAGTTCATTTGCTTTGCTTGAAGTGCTGGCATGCCCACTCTCTCTCTTTCTTCTCTATTTCTCTCTCTGCCTCTTTCTCGCAAATAAATAAATAAAATATATATTTTTTAATACTGTAAAGTACTCCAACTATGTTTCTACTGGGACACCTTGTTGTTTAACAGATATCACTTTTAATACCATATAATTTAAATATTGATCACATTCTTGTCTTTCCCTTTCCTAAAATGCAAACTCCATAAGGCATGAATCTTGTCTGCTTTATTCACGAACATATCTGACATCTACAAGATGACAGATGCTCATAAAACATTTCTTAAGCCATACTGAATTCTGGCATAACATTTATGGAAGTCTAAGCTGTGAGTCATTCCCAGATATACATCGGGGGGAATTCCACATCCGTCTGCTTAGTTATGACTTAATCAGGAAGCAGTGTCTAGGAATCTTGATTTCTACTAGTTACAAACAAAAGAACTTGAGGGTAAGAGGAAGAGCAATAGCTCTTTAGAATTTTGTGTTACTTATTTGTTTGTTGGGGAGGCAGGGGGGACCAGGATCTTTTGCTGCCTCTGAAAAAGGATTCCTGTCTGGCTTTATGTAGGTTGATGGGAAATTGAATCTGGGTGGGCATTCTCCTCCATATGCTAAGGCATCTATGCAGGCACCTGTTATCACTTAGAAAATGGCAACTATTTTAAGTTTTATGGATCAAATGGTTTCTCATTAGTCAGATATGCTATTTTGGCATGATTTCAGCAATAAATGAAAAGTAGAAAAGGACTGTTGATGCTTTCCAAAATACTGGTACAAAATGTTCAGACTGAGTTGGTATAAAGGTTCACTGAACCCTGTCCAGAGTTTACAATGTAGTAACATAGAAAAGAATATATCCTAATATTTTAGACCATCCTTCATGTTTTTTGTTACTGTTAAACAGCAATATATAATATATGTGAATGTGTGTGTAGATCTACTTTTCTCAGGATAATAGATAATATATAAACACTGTGATTAGACATTTTGCTCATTCCCTTATTTATATAAGCATTAAAATAATTTCTTCCTGTTTCATAGGCACTCTGCCTCCTATTCACTTGGAAGAGGCATGCATGCTATTAAAGAAATATGAAGCTTGGAGAATAGCCCATATCTGCATGGTCCATAGAGGCTCCTAGTGAGAGGAGTGGTCACTTATTTATCAGTGTAGTAAAGGAGCTTGAAATGTGTAAGTCCTAGAGATGTAGTTATGTAAATAAATTTGTTTTCCATAATATTTCAGAATTCGATACTGATGATGATGAATCTCAGGAAAATTCATCATCTTCCTCTTCAACAGGTAACTGCCCTTCACTGCAATCCTAAGTAGAAACACTAATACCTCTATGGTCATGTCCCAGAAAAAACTTGGAAACCTTGTGGTATTAACAAATCTTTATCATTAGCAATGACCTTATTTATGTTTATTCTACTTCAGAATCTGAAGATGTAAGTAGAGAAAATAGAGATGAACAAATATCTGGAGCCTCACAGGCACTGCCTTTATCTCCAGCAGGTAATTGTCACCAAGCTCAGTGTTTCATGCATGCCCTTCCTCATCACTTGGGGAACAGCAATAACACAGGTACAATGTGCTGCAGTGGAAAGTCCACTTCACTGAGGTTCAGAAAACCTGTGTTTTTTTTTTTTTTTAAATATTTTTAAATTTTTAAAATTATTTTATTTATTTTTGGAGAGAGACACAGAGAGAGACAGACAGAGAGGGAGAGGGAGACAGATAGAGATGGGCGTGCCAGCAGTCTCTCAGCTGCTGTGAACGAAATCCAGATGTGTGCGCCCCCTTGTGGTCAAGTGTGGCATTGTGCCCTTGCGTCACTTTGCATCTGGCTAAACGTGGGACCTGGAGATTGGAACCGGGTTCTTACTGGCAGGTTCATCTCTCCAGCCCAACCTGTGTTTTTTAATCTCACAAAGTCTCTCAAAAAGTTAGCACTTATTTTTCTGCACTTAACTTTCTCCTCAGAATCCAGTGTAGAGGAAGGTAAAGAAAAGGAGTATGCTGGAGTTGCCTCTGCTTCAGGTCCAATGTTGACAGGTAATTTCTTTTGTGGAATATATACTGACTTTATTTGAGATAAAACAGATTGCTTTTAGCCTTCTCCTTCCCCTCCTCTCTTTCATCTCCCCAAACCTAGTTCCCCCTTTCCTGTTAACTATCATATCACTTATGATCTATTATTTTCCCTACTTCTTTTCTTTCCCTTTATGCCTCTCTTTTCCCCTTTTATGGGTATCTTTCTACTTCTTTGGCATGTGTGCCATAAAGCAATAAAGATTTGAGTTGTTCTTCATCACAAAACAGGATGTGGTTAAATATGTTTATATTTAAAAAGAATGCCTCTTTGTGGTCACTAAAGAAACAGAAGATTTACTGGGATATAAAAAAGCATTATATTATCTACAATGAGGTAGTAATCATTTTGTTATCTGAGTATCATATTTTAATGAATGCTGACGGAATGAACTGAAGAATAAAAACTTTGTGATCTTTTTTTCATGTTTCTATGCATGTGATTACATTAACTGAAACTTTGACTTGCCCCTCTCAGTACAACAGTAAGAAGTAGATCAAAATCTGTCTTATCATGGAGTTCTTAGTTGAGTGAGGGATGATATATAATCAACATGTAATAAGTAGCATGATTTCAGATGATGTAAGAAAAAGAAGATTGGACTAGAGAAAGTGATTTCATCTTTAAGAGTGGGGTGAGGAGAGTCTAAAGATGGCCAATATTCACATGGTTAAGACCATGCCATTGAGGTTATATGTCTATTTTGTTGTTGTTGTTGTTTTTTTTTTGCTTTTCAAGGTAGGCTTTCACTCTAGCCCAGGCTGACCTGGGCCTTGAACTCAAAGTGATCCTCCTATCTCTGCCTCCCAAGTGTTGGGATTAAAGGAGTGAGCCACCATACCTGGCAATGTATCTGTATATTCCTGAAAAATAGGGAGGAAATTGTGGCAAGTATAGGTAGGTCAAGTGGAGAAGCCAGGTTAAGAGCCCTAAAACAGGAATGATCATATTATATAAGAGGTTTGTAGAGAAGGTTAATATGGCTATAAAATAGAAATTAGAGAGAGTGTGAGATTTAACACTACTAAATTGTTGAATCCAAGATAAACTGCATAAGGTTTTTAGCAAATGAAAAACAATTTGGATTTTATTTTCAGTAAAGAACCTTAGGAGGCAACATGTGAATGTGCGCTCTGTGTGTGTGTGTGTGTGTGTGTTTAAAAAAACTGCTTTATTAATAGCAGTCACTCCTTAAAAGTTTTATTAAACTTGTAAACCATTTGCTTAGCCAAGTCATATGTTAAAGTTAACATCCATCACTAAATATAAAAATAAATGATGCACAAGTATTATAAAAGTTCTTTTTGGTAACTTTACATTGACAATTTTTATACATATACATTAAGAATTTTAATCATAATCCTCTATGATAAATATATTTTGTACTGCCTCCCCCATAATTTTCTTCTGAACCTCATTTTTTTTTCAACAAATCCTTCCATTTTTGTGTCTCTGCTTTTGTTCCTTTCTTTTTTCTTTTCTCCATCATCCATGATCACATGTTGATGGCCCAAACATTGTCCAGGTAATGACAGCTACTGTGAGATTATGAATGCAAAGGCCACTTCATGTCCAGATGACAGTGTTCCAAAGCACTATTATCCTTTTGCCCTGCCACCTGTTCTTCAAGGTTCCCTGAGCTGTGTGGGGTGCATGTGATGCACATGTCTCATTTACATTTAACTATCACTTCTACTAATCATTTTAATGAATCTCCCCATTAGTTACCTCCATCTGCAAAAAGAAGCATCTCTGACAAAAAAAAAAAATGAATAGACATTAATCTATGGGCAAAAGCATACATATTAATAGGAGGAGTGGTTATCTAAAAGCAAAGACATATGAATAAGCAACTACTTCTTTGTTGCTAATTAAGAAAAATAGAGGGAAATTTGATGAACACAACCTGTTCAAAACAGTAGTAGCTTCAGCTTTAGGGCTTATAACCTAAGCCATTGGCTTTTGAGCAGGTTGCCCATACCAGCCATGAATTCCATCCCATGGGGCAGACATCTATCCAAATCAGATAACAGTTGGTTACCCCTACCACTGATATACCACTATTGCACTAGGGATACATCATATGGGACAACTATTCAGCAGGCAGGAGGCTTCTAGGTCATTCCCAGCTTGTTTTCTCAGAATCCTGCTACTGAAGCATGTGGTGTCTTCAGCAATATGGTATTATTATCTAGTTCTGGAGCACACCAAAGAGCAGTGACAATACACTGTCTTGTTTTGGAGGCCTCATCCCATCCCCGCACTGGGATTTTCCTATTACATGTCTTCTAGGCTTAGCATTCTCCACCCCTACAACTTCCTTTGAAAGATATTATTTGAAGTTATAGATTCATTGACAAACTTAATTGTTTTAAGAATTCTAGATACTGAAAATATAAAAAAATTCAAAGCAGTTGATAATCAGTTAATGCAGTTCAGTAAATGCAATTAAGAAAATACAGAGCTAGAGAGATGGCTTAGCAGTTATGGCGCCTGCCTGCCAAGCCTAAGAACACCCGTTGGATTCTCTAGGTCTCACATTTAGCCAGATACAAGTTATGCAAGTACATAATGCCTTGCCTGCCCACAAGGGGGCGCATGCATCTGGAGATGGTTCACAGCAGCTGAAATGGCCCTGGTGCACCCATTATCTCTTTCTCTGCCTCTTCCTATCTCTCTCTGTTTCTCTCTGTCCTTCTCTCTCTCTCTCTCAAAAAAAAAAAGAAAAAAAAAAAGAAAATAGTGCTTAATTGCAGCATCCATATGTAAGAATGTGAACATAGAGAAGGGCATAAATGTGTGTGCTTTCATGGGGAAAGCAATTAAATGTTTTCCTTATTGTCTTAATACCATTAATCCATACCAATGCCTACAGGATATAATACATTTTATAACACATAGAACTTCCAAAATGCTTTAGAATGTTGTAGTCCACTATCAATGAAATGGTCTGAGAGATAATAAGTTAGTGGGAATACTGAAAATTCAAATATCAAGATAGAAATTTTATTCAGATCAATGAAAATTAGACTTCCTTGCAAATTTAATTTTTTGTGCATATGTGATTCTAATGTGCTGAATCTGAAAGATCCATCTATGCTGTGAGCACTATTAAATAACAACAACAATAAAACAGGATCAATAATAGGCAGAAAAAAGATACCTTAAAATATTGCCTCAGTCATTTTAAATATAAAATTATTTCCTTATTTAATTATACTTTTGAAGTAACATTAGTGAATATTCCAGAGAAAGGAAACAAAGCAACAGATTGTAGGACTGCACAATAGTGACTAATACTGCTTCAGGAGTTATGGTTTGGTTTGGTTTTCTCTTTTAGAGCGTCAGAGATCCCAGGATGATCAAACCAATGACGCACTGATGCTTTGCCCTCAGGATCACTTCCATAAGCTGAAGACAAAAAAGGCAGATGAGGTAATGTGTTTTGGAGTCAGGTCAGGAGGTAGCCCATTCAGACAAGACATTGGCGACATATTTTATGTTTAAGTTCTTATCACAGATGCTTTTAAAAGGGCAATGGATGTTGTCTAAAAAAGGGATTCTCATCTTAGATTTCCCAGTTCTTTCATCTCATGCTGAAATATGTTCTCAACTCCTCCCCACTACCCAAACCCAGGTTAATCTTCTAGTCTAAATGAGTACTTAGGTCTCATAGATGGATTCCATCACAGATTTTGTCATTTATTCTTGAGGGAATATTCCTATTTACAGATTTTCTGTGCACTTACTTCATAATCATTATTATCTGATTTTTTTAAATTTTGGAGGTGTGGTGGTTGGAATGTGAATGTATATTCTCCATAACCTAAGGGTTTTTTGTTTGTTTGTTTGTTTTTTTTGAGGTTGGTTCTCTTTCTATCCCAGGATGAACTGGAATTTACTATGTAGTCTCAGACTGGCCTAGAACTCACAACACTCTTCCTACCTCTGCCTCCTGAGTGCTGGGATGAAAGGGGTGTGGCACCATGCCAAGCCTAGCATGTGGTATTTTTAAAAAAATTAATTATGGACAAACTTAGCATGGATACATCATGCGTTGGTACCATCCTTTCCCTTGTCCCGGACCCTATTCCACTAGGTCCCTCCTCAGCAGGAT
Organism: Orientallactaga sibirica; assembly: GCA_036365145.1. NCBI lineage: Eukaryota > Metazoa > Chordata > Mammalia > Rodentia > Dipodidae > Orientallactaga > Orientallactaga sibirica. The sequence continues at coordinate 27,881,747 of JAEOAD010000021.1, read as the reverse complement.
CGCAGGTTTTCACCACTGGGTTGTGGGTTATGTGGTATAGGAGAAGCAGTCAGTTATTGGGGAGAAGCAAGGGCTCTGGGCATGATGCCCCAACTTGAGGCTCTAACAATCTTTCTTCTCCCTCTTCCACAAAATTCCCTGAGACTTGGTGTGTGTATTTTACGTCTACTTCAGTGATGGGCTCTTAGAGCCTCTGGATATCTGCTTTGGTAGGTGTTGAGTGTCCGCAGTGTCTGATTGTCAGGTTCACCATGAGGACCATTGAGTAAGCTTGCAATTTAAGTTTCCAGCCACCTGCTGGAGATGTTACTGGGAGCAGATCTTGCCCAACCTTAAGGTATGTTCAGAGCCAGTTTGAGCTCTGGCAGTTTTGTGCTTGCTGGGTACTGGTGTTGTCTCTCTGCTATGTATCTATGGAAGTGAGCCAGCATCTTGCATCATGATAACCCTTCCTGAAATAAACCATTTCCTCCCTTAAGCTGTTTTTTTTTTTTTTTTTTTTTCTGGCCCAGAAGTGAGAAAATAACTGTGATAGGAGTCAAAAGGGAGGGCCCTGTGACAAATCACTTTATGTATGTTCACTGCAGATCTATCCAGTGATGAAGAAAGAGGGCCGGACACGCTTGGCTCTCATCATCTGCAACATAAAGTTCAAATATCTTTTTGATCGAAGCGGTGCTGAGGTTGACCTTTTGAATATGAAAGACCTGCTTCAAAACCTTGGATACTCAGTGGTTGTAAAAGAGAATCTGACAGCCCAGGTAATGGTTCCATAGTGGGCCAATCTTCCCTTGCCTTAAGCAAATATCAACCTTTTTGTTGTAGAGCAAGAAGAAAATATGTCATAGTACAGGAATTTATTGTGTTCCAGAATAAGATTCTTTTGGTGTCTGCCTTTTCCAACTCACAACTCACACATTTAGAGGACAAGTGCATGGTCTGTAAAGCAGTATTTTACTAAGAGCATCAAGTCTCTCTGAGGCATCTGGCTTGGAGCCTGTAGTATTTTATGGTGAAGGGATACAAACTTTGGATCCAGAAACTGCCTAAAACATACAGCAAAAGTTTCAGACTGAGAAATGCCAGAATATTATGTCCAAAGGTAACGTGTTATACCAAACGTACCAAGAATGAGATTAGCCAATGTATTTTAACCTTAAATTTTGGTGTTTAATATGAAAGAGTTTTGTTTTTCAAGTTTAGTTTTTTTAATTTGAAAGAGAGAAAGAAAGCAAGAGCCAGATAGAGAGATAATGGGTGCATCAGGGCCTCTAGCCTCTGCAAACAAACTCCAGATATATGTGCCACCTTGTGCATCTGGCTTACATGGGTCCTGGGGAATCTAATCTTGGTTCTTTGGCTTTGCAGGCAAGCACCTTAACTGCTAAGCCATCTCTCCAGCCCTCAAATTTTTAAATCAACAACAAAGACTTTGTCTGCCTGTCTGTATCTTCTTTTAATGAGATCTTACAGGAACATAATTGTAATTCTGATGAAAACAAAGTAGTCCTATGGGAGACTGGACATCTCATTTGGTCTTCATTATATTATTATCTTTAGCATCTTCAGAAATTCAAGACTATGCTAATACTGCTGTGCTTGAACTTCTTGTTAATGTTCACTAACTTTCATACTCTATACGTATATATTTTTTTGATTTTATATAAGAATATTATCTATCTTGCAATTCCAATCAATTTACCCTAATCCTTAGAACTAATATATGTTTTGTGAACTCTACTGTTATTTGAGTGAAAAATCTATATTCAAAGCATGCTGATAGTGACTCTGGCATCTCTTCAGGAGATGAAAATGGAACTAAGGCAGTTTGCTCGCCGTCCAGAACACGAGTCCTCTGACAGCACATTCCTGGTATTTATGTCACACGGCATCCTGGAAGGAATCTGTGGGACCAAGCACAGAAAACAAGAGCCAGATGTTCTTCATGACGACACCATCTTCACAATCTTCAACAACTGCAACTGCCAGAGTCTGAGAGACAAACCTAAAGTCATCATCATGCAGGCCTGCAGAGGCAGTGAGTCTGAGCCTGGACTTTGCAAGATGGGGAGCTTCACGTTCTTGAGCGTGTGGCTAAGGGATGCATGAGTAAAACAGCATTTTAGTATCACTGCCTGGTCTAGATCAGGAGAAACTGTTTGAAGTCTGATCTTTTTTTGTCGTTTTTTTTTTTTTTTTTTTTTTTTTTTGGTGGTGGTGGTGGTGTTGAAAGATCTCATTCTATCCAAGGCTGACTTGGAATTCACACTATAGGGCAGGCTGGCCTTGAAGTCATGGTGATCCTCACCTTCCTACATCAGCCTCCTGAGGCTATAGTCCCGAGCCACAATGTCCAGCCCTGGTTTTTAAAGGATGCCATAAGTAACATAGAATGATGATAACTGTCCCAATCATTCGCAGCAAGGATGAGAACAGAGCTATTCTAAATTTAGGTGGATGCTGCATTATTCTCAGTCTACTAGTTATTCTAGAAGAAATATAGTTACATTTTTAAATATAGTAACTATACACTTAGATGATGTGTGTCTATGTGTGGATTGTGTAAATATTACATTTTATTTAAGCTGTGTTAACTCTCCCAGGAGGCAGTGGCATTGTATGGGTGTCGACTAGCAGGGGGATAGCCACAGCTGACACAGATGACCAGAACTTCTGTTGCAAGTGGAATAATTCCATCAAAAAAGCCCATGTGGAGAAGGACTTCATTGCCTTCAAATCTTCCACCCCACGTAAGTGACTGCAAAGAGAAGAATCCTTAAATTGATGTGTTTCTTTAGATCATGTTTGGCTGAGACAATACCTTATCACTGAACATTATGTGAACAATTCATAACTACAGTGACAGTTAGGTGAAGGTGAGGCTTGATAAGTGACCATTAGATGTAGGACTTGGAGATCACAGGAGACGTGAGAAAAGCTCAATTTTTAATGCTGATATGAGGAATAAGAAGGAGAAGCCACACAGAAGTGAGCAGAAAAGGTTGAAATAGAGATGGTGAGGAGAGACGGATTTGATTCTAAGCAGGAAGGAGAACTTAGAAGCTAGATACAAGTAAAGCATCAAATAGGGAGCCAGTACAGTACAGGAGTAACTTGATTTCATAGGTATGATAAAGAATCTTATACAATAGGAATAAGTGCAAAACATTATCATATGATACAAGTGTGGATGGAGAGAAGACAGATAGTCAAGGGTTGGTAAACTGGGTTCTTTTTTGGTACTATGAGGTTAATGCTGAAAGGACTCTATAATTTCCCAATACTTGCAGTCTAGAGGCTGTGATTTGGCATTGCCTGTTAGGAAAGCTGATAAACATTTTGACTGTGAGTCCATGAAGAATTCCTGCCTTATATGGAATCTGAAGGTTTCAGCTTATGCAGCTTTGGCCTTCCTTTTCACCAAGTCACCCAAATCCTGCTTTGTCTCCAAGCTATGGCTCCAGGAGTTATCTATACTAACACAAATGTCACTTCCCTCAGCATTTTCATGAATTTTTTTTCAGATAACATTTCTTGGAAACTAAGCACAAGTGGCTCTCTCTTCATTTCCCAACTCATCTTCTGCTTCAGAAAGTACAGTTGGTGTTATCATTTGGAGGAAATTTTTCGAAAGGTAGGGCTTTGCTTTAATTTTCAAATTTAAACTTTAAGAAAATTTAATGAAAACTTCACAGAACCATTTGTAAACCCTTTTCAAAAGAATTCTAAATTCATCCTGATTCTATTTCTTATAATTCATATTTTAAAAGTAAGTTTTCCAAAACTCCACTTACAAATAGTGGGGTTTTTTATTAGATTGTTTGTTTATTCATAAACTTCTGAGTTGCATTCCTTCTCTATCTGCTTACCAATTCATCGGTTCTGTATTATGTCCAAAGAAGAGCTAAAAATATCTTTTATTTTATTATAATTATTATTATTTTATTTATTTATTTTTTTGAGGTAGAGTCTCACTGCAGCTCAGGCTGACCTGAAATTCATTATGAAGTGTCAGGCTGGCCTCGAACTCACAGTAATTCTCTTACCTCTGCCTCCTGAGTGCTGGGATTAAAGGCTTGTGCCACCAAACCTGGTTTAAGTACCTTTGTTTACACTTTCTACACAGCTTTAATATACGCACTGATTTGTTTTTTTCTCTTGAGCACGGTATCCTAATTTCCCTTTTTGGGAAATCTCTAAGTGTGACTAAGTGTTTTTTTTTTTTTTTCTTTTAGCTATTTCAGGTTCAACATTCATTTGAGACACCAAGTACACTCACCCAGATGCCTACCATTGAGAGAGTATCCATGACACGTTATTTCTATCTCTTCCCTGGAAATTAAAAAAAAAAAAAAAAAAAAAAAAAAAAACTGGAGAGATTGCTTAGTGGTTAAGGCCCTTGCCTGCAAACCCAAAGAACCCAGGTTTGATTCCCCAGGATCCACATAAGCCAGATGCACATGGTGGCACATGTATCTGGAGTTCATGTTCAGCAGCTGGAGGACCTGGCACATTCCTCTCTCTCTCTCTCTCTCTCTCTCTCTCAGATTAAACAATAAATAAAAATATAGCATATATATATATATGTATATATATGTGTATATATATATATATATATATATATATATATATATATATATATGTACATATATACATATATACATAATTTTCTGTTCTATTAACTTGCCACAGCATTGACAATTGGCAATGGAATATTTCCTCAATATGGTTTTCATTATATAAAATATGTGCAGTTGATATTATGCTCAACCTTACAGGGCAGGTGTTTGGTGTGGACATGAATTACTTCCCCCTTGCACTTCTTGTCACATAGTAGACAATTGCCTTCAGTATAAATCATTACTATTGAACACACTGACTTATCTCTCAGTGATTGTACCATATTATATATATATTTGGTTTTGCAAGGTAGGGTCTCACTCTGGTCCAGGCTGACCTGGAATTAACTATGTAGTCTCAGGTTGGCCTTGAACTCTTGGTGATCCTCCTACCTCTGCCTCTCTAGTGCTGGGATTAAAGGCGTGCACCACCACACCCGGCTTCATATTTTATTTTTAATTGCAGCTTGATCAACTTATTCTCACTTTCCTTAGATAGTTCAGTTTTTTTATATGCTTCCAGGTGAAATTCAGAATGAGCTCACAAGCCTTCTGAGAAATGTCACAGACTTTTAATGGGATTAACAGTATACAGTGGATTTTATGAGAATATAATTCAGGAATTTATTGTTACATATACTTTGTGTAAAGCAAAGCTACATGCTTTTATTTTCATAACATTTTCAAGTTTTGAATAAGGATATTCCTGTGCTATTATACTTTGCCATTACTTTAATAAGAATTTACTGTTCCTCCACAATTCTCAGCTGAGTATGTCTGTGGTTGTGGTGATAGAAAGCACTGAACTCAGATGATTCTTAAATGTACATTAACCTATGCTTCATTGAGCATTCATTGATTTAGAAAAATTGTCACTTAGTTATTTGGGTAGGATCAGAAAACTTTACCTAAAACTTATTGTTTTCCTCATTGCTGATTTTCCCACCTTTTATTTCATTTCATGAAGTTTTATATTTGCACATTGCTAGGAAAGGTAAATGGATGAGAACTGCACAAGAGCTCACATGTCCACTCCCTACAGCATCCACCTTTGCTAATAGACTACTGATCTAATCTGAGTTTAGTCAGGTAGCAACTCTTTGTTGAGACAAAGCAGGTAAATAAAGTGTCTGCAGCATATTGTAACATGGAGAACTAAACATGAAGATTCTACTAGAAAAAAAGAAAAAAAATACTAAATCTCAACTGGTTGTTTCTTATTTAGGCTAATTGGTCTTCTTTTTTAATGAATGTGGTAGAATGATCTTTGCTAGGTAATTTCAAGATGTATTATTTTCTTAAGCATTTCTCTAATAGAAATTTCATCATACATATACCTTAAATTTTTATCTGGTAGTATTATTGGAATAAGCTCTCATCATGTAAATGTCAGTGTTAAAATCATCAAGTTAATATTTTCTGGACAAAGTATTGTTCAAAAACTTGTTCACAGGTACAATGTCCATGAGTAACATGTGATATAGCTCATCTTCCTCTGTTTTCACCATGGTGATATTTAACCTGTCTTATTACTTTTCAAGTAAATAAAGTTAATTCACTTTTTATTTCTTAGCTTTATATAATTGTCAGCCACCTTCTTTACATCTTCTGGTCACTATGTATGTATTTAATCTTGGCTGTCATCTCCTGTGAATAAATGTTCTACACAGGATTGCTTTGAACTTGTTAGATTGATGCCTGTGTACCTTTCTGCCTCAAGCTCCTCCAGGGTTTTTCCCCTTTCTGGACAGCCAGTTCTTATTTCTGAATCTTCTGTATATATTACCTGAAATATATGCTTTTCTCATTCCTCCCTCTCTCTTTCTTTATTTCTCTCTTTCCTTCTTTAGCTGATGCAGTAGATTGCCATATGGCTTGTTCATAATGTCAGTAGTTTTGTTGATAATTTCTCTGATATCATCCTCCCCTCTCTTCCACTCTGCTGATCCTCTTTGGGATCCCCTCCTCTCCTTGTACCCCCCCCAACACACCTCCCGAATTCTGTCTCTCCACTATCCCATCTACTGTCTCTGCCATTCCCTCTTCTCTCCAGGCTTCTTTTTAACCTCCTGTCCTCTACAGTCACCTGCAACATTACAGAAGGGAGGGGCTTCAAAAACAATGTAAGAGCCAGAGGATAGGGATTGCACTTTCGAAAACTGTTCTACAGGATCCAGGGTTAAAGTTCAAATATTAGACAAAAGATTACTTAGCACTTGAATATTTGAATATCTCAGGGCTCCTTCTCAGAAAACCAGGCATTAGAAATAAATAGTCTTCTAGTCCCTCTATTACTCAGGAAGTTTCAAGACTTAGGAGGTGCAAAGGGAGGGGAAAGAGAAGCATGCATATATATTTCTAATTATTCTGCAAACTTCTTTCCCCATCTGAAGAAATGATGGATGTCTCCTGTGCTTAGGAAACAAGGAGAGCAGTTTTCCTGACCTTTATTTGTTAGGTATGAAGGGCTCTCTACATAGGTTACAGTAGATGCTGCGGTCTCTTTATGTCCCTTGTCTCTATTCTTGCCTCCAATCACTTTTCCAACAATAGACTGGGTGATAAGCAACCAAAATAGAAAAGATTTAGCAGGGTCTTCTGAGTCTTCTATGTTCATTTTACATTATTTGCCTTCTCTGAAAAACGTGTAGCTAAGCAAATTTCCATGTCAAGGTCTTTTACATGCAGTTCCCTCTGTTTGAAATACTCTCCCCTTCACAGTTATCTCAGATGCTTTCTTACTCTTTTTATCACAGGTCTTCTCATCAAGGATTTTCCTGGCTCCAAGTCTAAATTAGATGACCTATTATTTTCTGGAGGGAGAGAAGGGGGAGAGGGAGGGAGGGAGTGAAGAGGAAGAGAGAGAAGGAGATTTTTTTTCTGCTTCTTTAAAACACTTGTCTTGAATTCTAATTATTTATTTGCCAATGTGGTTTTCTATGTGTTCTCCCTTAAAACTGTATGTTCCATTAGTGTAAACATTATGCTAATTTTATTCCCATATGACTACGACTTACCAAAGTACATTAAACTGAAATGAAACTCAGGAATATTTGTGAAGTAGGAAAAGTTCCCAATTAAGGAGTATCTTCTGAAGAAAAACAAAATTAGATCCATCTCACCATATATACTGGAGATTAGACTGGATGGGAAAGAAACCAAATCCTTAATAGATAAGAATTTAATCTTCTTTTATGATTCAAGTTCAAAGTATTTTATCTTCATGCTAAAATACTAGAAGTACTTTATTAGATATACAGACACTATGATGCTTTTAAGAGAGTTAAATATTGATCAAGACTTCTAGAATAATAAAAAGATCTGTGATCTGAAATGCATTCCATCTCTCTTCAAGTCTGTTTGAACATCAGAACATTTTTTTTTACTGAGTACTACCAGAATGAGTTTCAAAGCAAAAAATTTCAAAACTTGGATCCTTCATTTATATTTGAATCATTAAATAGTCCTCTCATCCAGTCCTTCACTGTCAAACTTATGTACTGATAGCCAGTAGACAACTTTCCCTTCATTTACACAGTGGCATGATACAAATCATGTATGTCTTTGCAAGTATTTAAAGTCTGTCATATCTGGCATGTGAAGATAAAACTTCATGACAGATTCAGAAATACTTTCAAGTACTGATTTCTCATAGAACAAAGGAGGAGGAGGAACTATTATAATTTTCTCACTTTATTATGTTTCACCTACTTCAGAAAGAAAAAAAATGTACATAACATAGGTGTTTGTATCCTATTGCTTTTAAACTCAAAATAAAAAATATATTGTTATGCATCCTGGAGAACTTTACTTGTTTATCTGCCATTAGAATTGGAATGTTGCTGTATCTAACGGATGAATTAAGATAATACACAATCACAACCGTCCACATTTATGAATAGTAATTAGGTTATGCTTTCGATTAAATTATAAACCACTGACAAAGTCCACACACTTTTCTGAGGAAAATAGAATTAAAAATATCTTTTTCACTAGTGACTAAATCAGTATCCTGATAAAGTTTTGATTTTCTCTTGCCTAAAAGTGAATTACTCTCCCAGAATGGCATCCTCCTCTCAGTTACATTCATTAACTGTATTGGGTAAATTGATTTCACTAGAAAGAGAGAGAGAGAGAGAGAGAGAGAGTACATTTTTAGGACATGCCTCTCATAAAAAGAGGTGAGGAAAAACCCCAGAAAGTTATATTCAATATGTTATAAGCTCCCAAATTAGATAAATTACTTTGCTTCCCATGATGGGTGGTAAATAGAAGAATCAAAAGAAGGACAGACTTTCCATGCCTAGTGTTGTTTTAGCCTGGTGAGTAGAATGAGTGTGTTCTGTTATGAGTCAAAGTAGATGTTCAAGAACAAGACCATGTTTCTAGTGAACAAACTTCTTCTCTTTGCCTAGATATCTCTGACCCCTCAGCTTGCTATTCAAATAAGTTTCCCATGTAGATAATTCTTTTATTTCCCTTGAATGCACACATTTCCATCTACTGCTAGTACAGAATAAATGGGGGAAAATAAATGTTGACATACTAAGAAGGATTATAAATTTTATAAAGAAGAAAAAGTCATACTGTATAGCTTACATGCAGAAAAAAAGTTAATTAAATAATAAAATTTAAGAGTTAGAACATTTTACCCTATAAAGGAAACTGTCAAAGCAACATTATATATTTAATCCAGTACTGATATATATATCAGTTTTACTAAAACAATAGATATTAATAAAATTAAATTGGTAGTTTAACACATTGTATAGAATTTTACTCACAGAACATTTGTAATTAATTTAGTTATTTACTGTATAATTTTGTGTGTGTGTGTGTGTGTGTGTGTGTGTGTGTGTACATCAGGGTCTCTTACCACTGCAAACACTTGACTAGTGCAATTTTTTTTTCTTTGAAGCAAGAATGATTTATTCTGATTGATGCTTGTAAAATTTGATCTGACTTTTGGACATGGGTCCCAAGATGTATTCAAAGTTACATCAAAATACAAATTCCAACATTTACAATTTGAAACAATGTTTTTATAAAATCCCCATATACAAGCCGGGTATGGTGGTGCATGCCTTTAATCCCAGAACTTGGGAGACAGAGGTAGGAGGATTGCCATGAGTTCAAGGCCATTCTAAGACTACAGAAGTGAGTTCCAGGTCAGCCTTGGCTACAGTGAGACTCAACCTCAACCTCAACAAAAAAACAAAACAACAACAACAACAATAAAAACCATATACACCAATAGAAAGGCTTGGTTTAAAAGGAGATGCTACTGTTGCTGTTATGTCATCTGCAGGATGATAAAGGTGACACTCCACTCATGGTAGTCCAGTTTTGTCTATGAAAGTACTGTCATATACTTTATCAAAGGTATCTGGGATCACTTGATTTAACTGAAGGTGATTTTTTGAAGGGATCTTATTGAGGACAAAAGCAGAGTGTTGCAGAGTGCCACTTCAGGTGATTAGATAAGATGTTAGCATAAAGAACTCAGGATTCCAGCTGTTCCACCATTAGGCAGTCCAACTGCTGGCCCCATGTATTCTAGGTCCAGAGGAGTTGATCTGCATTGGGCAGAGTTGAACAGGAGGATCATGCTGAGCCTGTGGAGGGGGCAGTGTTGGGAGTTCCTCTTTGTCATTCCCTTGATTCACTCATCAAACAGCTAAGATGAAAGGCTGGTAGTTGCCAATCTCCTTGTGTTTGACAGTTCACCTTTCAGGAGAGAGTTACCTCATTCATTGGTCTGATGTGTTTGACAAGATCATGTGCCTGATTTTTCTGATATGCGATTGTGTGTGTGTGTGTAGTGTGTGCTGATGAGTATTATGTTCCCTTAAGTGTGAGCATATGTATGCATATGCATAGGAATGTGTTCCTATGTGTGAGTAGAAGCCAGTGATTGATATTGGGTGTCCCCGTGGATGGCTGTCCATTATATTTAATGAGACAGACTTACTTGAAGCCAGAGCTGTCAAATTGTGCTAGTCTAGTTCAACAGTTTGCCCTGAGGATATTGCCTCTGCCTTCTGAATGTTGGAATTACATTTGCACCAGACATTTAAATGGGTGCTAAGGACCTGAACTCAAATTCTCACACTTGTGTCACAAGCACCTTTACTAACTTGAGCCAACTCCCCAGCCCTCAATATAATTCTGAGATACCCATGAGTTCCTGAATTAATTTGATAAGGGCATAGGTGGTGTAGCAGACAGCTTCAGGTTTGCTGAGATGAACTTCCAGACCAGGCACAGTTATGGAGGAAGGGATTTATTGAAACTTATAGATCCAGGGGAAGTTCCATAAAGACAGAAGAAGCTGGCTTGCTTTCACAGGACCAAACACAGAGAGAAGAGCTATAAGCCAAAAAGCCACACAGCACAGCACACTTCAGGAACTCCAGCTAGGCACACTTTGCATATCTTTAGATTGAATTTTCAAACCCACCACCACACCTTAAGATACTCCCAGTGACACGGCCTCCAGCCAAATGGCTGCAGATCCAAACTACAGTCTAATAAAACACTGAATATATTGGGGGCCATCTATTCAAACTACCACAGGTGGTAATGTGTGTTTATATAAATAAATTATATGTCTGCGCCTCTCAGAGTTCACGCTGGACTTACAGTTTACTTTCATAAATCATAAACAGGGTCACTGCCTCAGGATTTGGCTTAAAATGTAGTCAACTGCTATTTTATACAGTGGAGTCACTGTGGGAATGGCACAGTCTGAAAACCATCATCCTGGACAGTGTAAAGTAAGTTAGAGCAGGTCACAGACTGATCTCAACATTTGGCCACTAATTGTTCAGTCTCACATATTTGCATGTTTAGGCATTCAATATAAATTAAATCATAATATGTGGCCTGTTGTACTTCTTATATTTCATGTAGTATGAGTTCTGATATTCTTTTTTTTATTTTTTTTTTTTTTTTGAGTGACACAGAGAGAGACAGAGAGAGAGAGAGAGGAGAGAGGGAGAGAGGAAGATAGAGATGGGCGCACCAGCAGTGTCAGATGTGAGCGCCCCCTTGTGGTAAAGTGCAGCATTGCGCCCTTGCGTCATTTTGCATCTGGCTAAACGTGGGACCTGGACATTGGAACCGCTGGAGATTGGAACCAGTGTTTTTAGGCTTAGGAAGCAGGCGCCTTAACGCCTAAGCCATCTCTCCAGCCCAGTTCTGATATTCTTACATGCTATAGCATGAGCCAATACTTACTTGGTATGAACAACAACTGTACTATTGCATGAATATACCACAATTAGGTTTACCCATGCATCAACTAATGGTTATGTGAATTGTTTCAACTCTTTAGTTATTATGACTAATGCTGCCAAAGTCATTCATACAAAAGTAACAATATGAGTATGTACTCAAATTTATCATTTTTTCCTCTTCCTTTAGAAATTTATAGGATTAAAATGTTGAATATTATATATATATATATATATGGCTTTATTATTTTTAGTTATTCATTAACACTTCATGCTCTTTCTTATATGAGCATCCTAACTTGAACTGGTTTGATTTATTTTTAAGTTGTAAGCTTTAGTAGTATTGTTTAGGAAGGTAGAATGAGGTTTTGAGAGAAAAATGCCAAGAAATTAGAGGATGGGATAGTAGACAGGCATATAGAGGAATAAAATACAGGGAGTAGAAAGGTCTAGGGAAGGATGGAGGAAGGGAGGAAGAGCAGGGGGAAAATACACAGAATAAATATGGTATGAATAAGTACTATAAAAATTAGCTCCTACATTAGCTAATTAAAAATATAAATCTTTTAAAAAGAGTGACAGAAAGGTGTTAGAAGTACTATGCTCAGATACAGAAAGCTTTCTCTAAAACCAGGGGCTGCTGGTGGTTTTTAATCCCTGTTCCAGAAGCGTCAACCTCACAGTGAACTATTTGGTCAGGGAGGCTGGGGTGGGGGCAGGGAGTGGTCCAAATAATGCAGACCATTGGCAAAGCACTTGGTAACCAATCAGAACTAGATAGTAAGACCGTATTGCTGAAGACACCATAGACTTCAGTCTTAGGACATTAAGAAATCAATCTGGGAGAGATGGCTTAGAGGTTAAGGTGTATGCCTGTGAAACCTAAGGACCCTGGTTCGATTCTCCAGGTCCCACATAAGCCAGATGCACGTGGTGATGCATGTGTCTGGAGTTTGTTTGCAGTGGCTGGAGGCCCTGGTGCACCCATTCTCACTCTTCCTCTCTCTCTTACTCTGTCCCTCTCTCTGTCTCTAATAAATAAATAAAAATAAAATATTTTTTTAAAAAAGAAATCAAGCTGGAACTGAAATGGAAGTCCTCTCACTTTTGGCTAGTTGCCATAGATCTGGAAAGCACTACATGAGCTCTTTGGTGATAAAAGTCATCAATGTTAATGAGTGGGTTCTGCAACCCACATAATTAACCAGTCTGTTAAGACACACCCACATATGCAATAGTGTCACATAAATTATGGGGGTAATCAATTACACCCTGATTTTCTATGAGGCCCACTCAGTGGGAGGGTACTGAGAACCAAGTCAAAACCTATGGGTTAGGAGATCATAGATCCTAAAGGGAAGTTCCCACTGTTCTTTCAGTAATTGAAATTGCTATACCTAATTATACTAATTGGAATTGTTTATCCCCTTTGATCAATTCTGCTATCATTCTTAGCATTTTACAGATGATAATGAATACTAGGGAGAAACAACAGCCATCAACATGACAAGAAGAGAAAGCCAAGTATCTATCTCCGGAAGAATCATCTCTGTCACACCCACCAGGGCCCAGGAAGCATTGCAGAGCAAGTGGCAGATTAAATGAGTGCCACTCTCACTGCTTTCCTGACAACCTTCTCCATAGAGGTGGCGATAAGACACAAGGAACTTTTAAAACTGACCGAACTGTAAATAAGAGGCTGTGGAGAGCTCAGCTTTCATAAAGGAGACTTATAATGCACCCTCCAACGCTCACGGAACATGGAGGAGGGAGCAGAAAGAATGCAAGGGAGGACACAGAGTAGGAAGTTATATTGAGACATTGCCTTTGCCCTCCACAGACTGACTGGTACATCACGGCCCCAGAGTGATTATTCATACTGCCAATGAGGAGGGCCTTCAAGGTAGGATGAGAACAGAGGAGAGGGGTAAAAAGATTATAGCTCGATGTGAATACAGTTATTTGAAGTATGTTTGCGTTTTAAATTTCTTCATAAAATATTTTTAAAAGTCTGATCGGGGAGATCAGATTATCAAGTAAAAATTATTGAACTAAGATGAGGAACTCTGAAGAATATTCATTTTCCTTTAGACATTTCTGAGATTTTTATCATTATTTTCAGTTGGGCCTATCTTACATAAAATTCTCCCAAATAATATATGCCTACCTCAATTCTCTGCCATTTCATTATCTCATATTGGTACATATCAATAATCATTTAGTCCTTAATCTTTGGCAAATGCAAAATGACTGGAAGAATGAAGAGGATTGGCTATGTCTGTAACAAAGAAGGTAGAGATTACCAAGAGATTAGTAAATCGAGGCTTAACTATAACATAACACATAATCAAGCCAAAAGGATTGGTTTTTAATCTAAGGAAATTTAAAATTTTTTTAAATTTTATTTATTTGCAAGCAGAGAGAGAGAGATAGAAAAGAGGCAGACAGAGAGAGAATGGGCACGTCTGGCCCTCTAGCCACTGCAAACGAACTCCAGCCTCATGTGCCCCTTGTGCATCTGGCTTATGTGGGTCTTGGAGAATTGAACCGGGATCCTTTGGCTTCACAGGCAAATGTCTTAACCGCTAAGCCATTTCTCCAGCCCAGGAAAAAATTTTAAAACAAATTTGAGTATTTAAAATTGTAAAATACTAGAGTATTGTAGGCAAGAAAAGAAAATGCACAATGGCTGGAGAGGTGGCCTAGCAGTTAAAGAGGTTGCCTGCAAAGTCAAAAAATCCAGGTTTGCCTCTCCAGGACCCAGAGTAAGCCAGATGTACAAGGGGGCGCATGCATCTAGAGTTCATTTGCAGTGGCTAGAGGCCCTGGCATCTCTCTCTCTCTCTCTCCCTCTCTCTCTCTCTCTTTTCTCTCTCCCTCTTTCTCTCTCAGATAAATAAATACATTGAAAGTATTTTATTGTGAGTTGTAATAAACACATTCTGCAAAGGATGTTGTGAAGAAGTAAACCTTATTCAACGATGTAGGAATATAAGTTAGTACAAAAATTATAGAAGACAGTATAGAAAGTCCTCAAACAAAAATGGAAATGTTTTATGATCTATCAATCTTTTTTTTTTTTTGATAGACAGAATGGGCGCACCAGGGCCTCTCAGCAGCTGTGAACGAACTCCAGAGGCGTATGTCCCCTTGTGCGCATGTGCAACATTGCGTGCTTGCATCACTTTTGGGTCTGGCTAAACATGGGACCTCGAGATTCAAATGGGCATTCTTAGGCTTCACAGGCAGGCATCATAACAACTAAGCCATCTTCCCAGCCCTGACCTATCAATTTTACATCTGAGTACACATCTAAATTAAGTATCACTAGTATCATGAAGAAATGTCTTCATTGACCTTGATTATAGTGTTATCCATGATTGTCAACCTATTGAATCTATTTTTTCTGGAATGGCTCAATAAATAAAACTATATTCATATATATGTGTACTTATCAATATTATTCAGACTTTAAAGAAGGAAATTCAAGCTAGGCATTGAATGCATGCCTATGGTTCTGCTGAAGTTGCCTACACATGGAAATACATGAAAAACATTTTGCTAAGTGAAATTAATCATGCACACTAAGAAAAATACTATATGATCAAATTCATGGACTATATACCTCAAAGTATTTTATTCTAAATATTACTACTGATTATCACCTTGGTTGCGTCATTTGGGGGGGGTGTAATTGTTCTTTTTTGACTTTCTTATCAGAATAATTTTTATCTCTATCAGCTGCTAGCTAATGGGATGTTCTGAGTGTGCCAATTAAACGGTTTACAAAAGGATGCCTATCAAGTCTTCACAAAGGCTGATATATCTTCTACCATGCCCGATCCAAGAGAAATAGACTGTTGAGCTCATAATAAAGCACCATCCCCAGAGAAATCCTGAGCATTTACTGCAATGTTGATCTCAACAAATCTCTTACAATTTATCATCATGTCTAGAACCAACAGATACTCTTATTAAGTTATCTTTTTCTCTGTGTGGACTACAGTAAATTCCTCTGGTCCTAATGCATTACGTGTTACCATCTCCCCTAGCTCTGTTCTATTTCCCTTGTTGCAACATCTCTTATTTATAAGAATGTTTCCTCCATAAATATCATGTAATTTGTTTTGGTAGCAGAGAGTGATTTCTATGTAAACTAAACTCTCTTAGACTGTAAATGTGGCTACACTTTAAGGTACCGTAACACTGATAAAATGATAGACACAAAATATTTTTGTAATAATATGAAACATATTATTTTATCATATAATTTATTTGAAAGATAACATGGTTTTGATACTTCTTTTATAAATTGAATACAGGCTGTCAATGCTCATACCCCTCATATAAGTGGTGTCATTTTTGAATACAATGTATTCACATCTTCTGGTATACTTTAAATAAACTCAAGATTAGTTATAAAACTTACTGCAAGTTAAGTGTTATCTAAGTAGTCATTACACTATATCATTTACAAAAGATGACAATAAAGCACACATACCTATTCTAAAAAGACACAATATTATTTTGTATTATATTAAATCAATGTTTTGTTAGACACAGATGTGGGACATACTAACATAGAGGTATGATGACTATACTGCCTACCTAATGTGCAGTAAAAAAAATATTATAGAATGAAACTAAAATCCAACTGAAAATATATAGATTTTGAAAAACAATGGGCCAAACATCAATACTCAAAATACCACTAGTACATAATATTGGAGATCAATATGATCAAAGTGATACAAAACATAAGCAAATTTACCTTTGTTTTTAATTAAAAAGCAAAAGCTCATAGTATTGAAATAGACTCAATAATTATTTTTTAAATAGACTCAATAATTATTTTTTAAAATGTATTTTATTTATTTGGTTGGAAAAGAGAAAGAAAGAAGTAGAGACAGAGTGAGAGAGAGAGAGAGAGAATGGGCATGCCAGGGCCTCCTGGCTTATGTGGGTCCTGGGGACTTGAACCAGGTTCCTTTGGCTTTGCAGGCAAGCACCTTAACCACTGAGCAATCTTTTCCAGCCCTCAATAATTATTTTTTTAACCAGAAAATATCAGTCTGTACTACATTATAAATTTTCTTGTACATTGAAGATCTAAGACAATGTTTGGAATCATAACAAAACAAGATGAAAAATGTCAAGTATTAAAATCTTCCTCTAAAAGATACCTTAAATCATTATTATTTGCAAAAGTTATTGAATTATTATAATTCAATTTTTTATTCTAAATTCAGATATGGAAAAAATTATATATATATATATATATATATTTGCTTATGTTATACAATATATGCTTATCTAGTGTTTGGATGACTGTGACTTTATGATATTTCTGAGTACATATTATAATCTACACAAATATAGGTAGATTTGCATGCTTATCCTATTTCATGGAATGTATCATCTTATATTACAAAATAGTTCTTTTACCCTCATTTTCAAATAATAATCCTTAAAATATACATAATTTTTCAATATCATATAGCTAGAGTTGCTTGAATTAAGATTGAAACTCTGGCTCCAGAGAGTAACTTAAAGTCAGCAAGCCACATGGTTAATTAAGCAAAAGAGAATGCAATGCACAAAGTATAAAGAAGTTAAAATGCTAGTTCTCATCAGAGGCATGGCCTTTTCCTAGATTTTTAGTTGAAGGATATGTTTGCTAGAAACTTCTAAAGCAATTTAATTAGATATGAAAAAATGCATCACATACAAATTCTATAAGTACCCATTCTCACACATAGTTAAAAAATACTATTTTGCACACTTTCTTTTTTCATTTTCCCTCCCATTTCTTCTATTCAAAAAGGGAAACAAGTACACTAGCTTCTAAAATCTTAGGAGAATTAAGGTTAAGTTCCCTGGCCTTGATTTCAAAAAGCTAAAGAAAACATCTGAAGTGAAGTATACTGTGCTACTTAAAAAACACTTCCAACATAGTTGAAAGAATATACATCTTTTCAGGGATCAGTAAGTCACAAAGAGTTGAAGATAGCACTCTCCACAAGTAAATGGGAGTATGTTACGCCAGCACACCAGGAGGCAAGCCTAGGACTCCCTGCCATATCGGAAGCCCTTGCATCTTCACAGAATATAGTAACATGATTAAACAGCTTGGATAGTGAAATTGCCAGCCATAGAGACTAATTACCAAGATGATGCTCATATGCTGCCTCCACATATTACAGTAGAACCTGAACATACATCAAACAGTGAAAAACAGGAGGGCAGTCCAAAGAGGAAGCTGGATTGACATCTACTTTGGCAGCATTGTGTTTAAAATGGAAAGTTTGATCTATAAAATGTTACCAAATGATGCAAATAAGAAAATGAAAATTTTTCTTGGCTACAAGGACACAGAAGTAACTTAACAATGATGAAAACATTTCCAGTTCTAAATAAAAGAATTAAAAAAAAATCATTGTACAACTTTCAGTTTTTATGCCCAAATTGCATTGTATTTACTTTTTAGAAGATTCACATAACAGTATTTATTTCTCAATGCCAGGAAAATGCCTCTAGCAAATGACATCCAGTTTATCATGTCTCAGCATACATTTTCTTGTGTATTATGCCCACTTATTTTCTGAAATTAAGCTTCAAGTTATTTAACTGTGAAGTCCACCTCCTCATTCATGAAATCGGTTTTCTTACATAGAAAATTATTTCCTAGATGAGATGTTAATGTACAAAATGTAATCTTCCATCTTTAATTAACAACATAGCTCAGTTCCTCTGTGAAAGTTAGAAGTATACTGTAAATGAAAAGATCCCATTTCCATTAAAATCGCTGTGCTAAGATTCTGAGAAGGGTGCTGAGAGGCAACACAGCTCAGGGAGCTTGATACTTAGCATTTTGTTTGCATAGTTTCTTTTCTAGAGAGCTCAGATTACAATGAAGAAAATTTGCTTCAGAGCTGTTTTAAAGAATTCTGAAAATTAAAGTTTGTTGGGTCTTTATAATATGTAAAAACTGATATAATGCCAAGTAAAGCTTTTAGCTTTGAATAGAGTTTTGAAAACAGTTTATTTTTAATTAAAATTTCTCTTTACACCTCAGAGACATAAAACATGAACACCCTCAAAGAAAACATTGATCTATTGCCTCAAATTTGTGATAATGTGATTTGATATGGTCAGTTAATTATAACATTTCCTTGTGGCTCTTCATTCTTCCTAGAAGAATGAAGAAATGAGTTATGCTGGAACAGGAAAAAAATGTCCCTTAGTAATTTCTATGGACATTTGAAAAGAACATTTTTATGCTTGCTTAAAAAGGTTTATTCAAAGTTTGATTTTCACAGGAAAATTAAGTAGAAAGTACAGAATGTTCTACCACATCTGATTCCACGCTTTCAATACCTGTACATTCAACAGCTCCAATAAGTGACACCCATTTATTAAAACCAGGGAGCTGCATATCCCCATATCTTTGCTACCTCATATAGTCATGTACATGAAAATTCATGAGAGTTATGTTCTCTGCCTTTTCATCCTTCACTTCCATCTAACCCTTGGCAACCACTAATTTGCTTTTGTAACCATGGTTTTAAATTTTTTTGGCTGTCAAAAACTTGGAATCAGCTGGGTATGAAGGCACACACTTTAATCCTCGCACTTCGGAGGCTGATGTAGGAGGATTTCTGTGAGTTTAAGGCCAGTTTAAGACTTCATAATGAATTTCAAGTGAGCTTGGGTAACAAAAAGACCCTACCTCGAAAAAAAGAAAAAAGGAAAAGGAAAAAATGTTCAATAGTATGTATCCTTTATATCCCTTTCTAGCCTCTGCTACTGAGTTTTATTCCAACTCACTGAGAATTCCAAACATTTTTAGATAGGATCCATGTATGAGAGAGAGCATGCTACATTTGGCATTCTGGGCCTGTTTGGGTTACCTCACTAAGTATAATCATTTCCAGATCCATTCTTTTCCACACAAATTTCATAATTTCATTTTTCTTTACACTGAATACAAGTAAAATGTATAAAGGTCTACATCAACATTATCCACTCATCAGTTGAGGGACATCTAGGCTGGATCCATTTCCTAGCTGTTGTCTTTCATTTTTTTCATTACATAATTTAACCTTTTTTTTTTTTTTTTTTTTTTTTTTTGGTCAAGACCATACTGTCTTATTTACTGAGGCTTTATATAAGCCTTGACACCATGTAGTATTGGTGCTTCAGCTCTGTCCTGACTTCCATACTTGTTCCTTTTGTAGGTCTTTCATCCCATCATACCAACTAGAGAATCACATTACTGATATTCTCACAGGAGTTTATGGGGTATGATTTGAATGATGTTGAACATAAAGCTCAATTTGTGAAAAAATGGCATATTAACAACTCAGCATCTTTATTTAATGGGCAAGTGAAACCTAATTAGTTTGGTTTTGATTTGCTTCATTAGAATTTTACCACATAGATATTTATATTTTAATGTTTAATATTTTACATATATTCTTAAATATTTCATTTGGGTGGAGGCTTCTATAAATGGCAATATGCTTTTCATTCCAAATTTCTCTTTGTTCTTGCTTTTACAATAAGAAATCAGTCAATTTTTCACCTTTTATATGTTTAAAAATTTTAGAATATTAATAAACAAATTTGTACTCTTAATTACTTTAGTGTAAATTTTAATTAAGTATCCTCATATCTCAACCCTGAAAATTTATAGCACTACTGTGCCTTAGGTATGGAGTCCCTAAGCACCCTTGGTTGCTCTCAAGCAACATGCTGTGGACTTTTACGATTGAGGAGTTATGGGAGAGTCCACAAACATTGTGACTGTGACCTAACAGGGACATTGTAAGATGATGGTCTTTTCTATTCCTCTTTGCTTGCTGACTTTTCATTCAAGTGTTTTGCTTTACCCTCACTCCCCTTTGCCAAGGATGTGTCATCCTCATCAGAGGTCCGAGCAACTAAGCCATTCTCTATTGGCAAAGAACCTCTGAAAACATGAACCCTACTGAGTAGTTCACTTCTTCACATTGATTGTGGAATGCATGAGGCATTGATAAAATGACTTTAAGAACAATATAATGTTATAAGGTATTTCAGCATGACTGTTTTCATCCTCCCACTGGAAAGATGAGAGGTTTTTCTTTCATCTTCACTATGAAATCTAACTGGAATTCTTGATGGTATAATGTAAATAATATGTGGAAGGTCAGGATTTATTTAGGTTTACTATCTCAAGGTGAAGTTTCATTATAACAGGAATGCTTGACAGACCAGAATTCTAGGAACCCCATCTTGCCATAGCAGCTGCCAGGAAGCAGAAAGAGTGATTTGGCTAGGCAAGAAGTGCAGAGCTATGTGCACCAAAGCCTGGTTCCAGCAATAAACCACCTCCAACAAAGTTCCATTGACCCAATTGCCACCAGCTGAGAATTAACTATGAGACTTAATCATAAGCACATAAGGCTATGGGGGACATTTGGCATTCAAACTACCACATTCTGCCCCTGATCTTCATAGACTCATGAATATCCCATTATGGAAAATGTATTCAGTCCAACTTTCAAAGTCCACATTATAGTCTTTAACACAACACTGTTAAAAAGTATAAAATGTCATCTTAAACCAATGCATGGCTCTTAACTGTGAGCCTTGTAAAATCAAAACGCATGTTAAATGCTTACAAAACATAATAGCTCAGAATAAATATTCCTTTTGCAAAATTAAGGCCATATTAAAAAAAAAAAAAAAAAACTGGACCAATGAAAGACTGAAATCCTGTAGGGCAAACATCAAATTCTGAAGCTCCATGTCTAACATATGGAAACCATGATGAAATTTCTTCATTCCAAATTCTGCGCCTCCAGCATTAGCTGCTTTCTGTCTAGGCAGATCCATCTGAAGCAGAGCCAGCAGCTCTTCTTGGTGGCTGGTAGTCCCATAGGTCTGGCATCTTCATAATCCTGGGATTGACACTGTAAACTATGACTCATCTTAATGGTTCCATTCTATGACCCTGGATGGTATCCATTTCAGAAATATAACCTTTCTTTATAATATTTAGCAGTATTCTTAAAAAAAAACATATTGCAATCCAATGATTCCCATTCCTACATTTGTCATACTCCAAAAACAAATATCAGATGGATATGGCTGTCAAAATATCCCAATCCAGGAGGATAAAGCAAACTTTGAGGAGCAGGCAACTCCTTTAGTTGTCTTTCTTCATATCTGTCATTGCAAAAGTATCAGCACTCCTTCTACTACCACAATGCAGAATAGCTGACTAGATTTCTATTAATCTCTCTTATTAATCTCAATTGTTTAATGGAAGCAAAATCAGGCTTAGTCTCCTGCCTGAAACTTTTATTTCTTTCTGTACCAAACTTACATCTTTCCTATACATTTGCTCTGATTCTCCTCTGCCAAAAACACCCATTTATTACAGATTCAACTTTTCTAAGTCCTCATGACATAGGCAAAATATTACACAATATTACACAGAATATTACACAAAGTGCCTCTATCCCATTTTAACAAAGACCTTTTTCTCCTCTGAAACTTCGCCACTTTCTGTGTATTTAGGGCTTTCAAATTCTCACCAGCATGGACCATTACCATCTTCTTACAGCACTCCAAAGCTTCTCAGGTCCAAGGATCCAAACCCTTCCATATTTATGCAACAAATATTTCCAAACTACCAAAAATCACATAGCCTAGTTCAGGCCAGTAATGGCTCTGCTTGTTAGTGCCAATTGATTGCCCTAGTTATCTACCTGATAAATTATGAATATCTGTTTATAACTATCTTCTCAATTGCAGGGGCAGTGATTTTTCCTGTGACCTCAGTTCTCTAAAAGATTTAAGAAGAGTTTATTGTCTTGTTTATGTTTTTTGTTTTTTATTTATATTATTCTAATTTTACATTCATAATGGTGACTCCATTATCCTCCTTCCTGTCCTCCCCCATCCGAAGGGACCCTCATCATTGGGAAATGTGGGTCATGCATTATGGGGGTAGTCAAGAGTTATGGGGGGTAGTCAAAGTCTCTATGAATAATGACCCAACTTGTGGCACTAACACTCTTTCCGCTCCCTTTTCCATGAATTTCTCCGAGCTGCGTTGGGATCATTTTAGTTCTACTTCAGTGATGAGGTTTTGGGAGCCCCTGTGTCTCTTGATATCTGGCTTAGTAGGAGTTGGATGTTCTCTGTGTATATTTCCTTGAGCCTTTGTCTTGTGTCATGTTCACCAAGAAAGCTGTACTCTTGCCCTTTTCCCACATTATGGTTTCAGTTGGGGCCCTGGTGATCCTCCCCTCAGGTTCATTGTCCATCTAAAAAAGATAAGCCAATTCTCCAATGAAGAGAGAAGTTAGTATTAGATAGGTGGAATGGCCATAGTTATTTTAGAGAGAATTTTATATGCATAGGTCCTCTTCTACCCCACATTTGGTGGGAGCTTGATTTTGGAGACTGGGCTCATTTTTTGTACATGGTTTTGACTTATTTCCCAGTTCCAACAATGACTTCCATTCCACTGAGTGGAACTATTAGCGAAATCAAGAGAAGTTGGTTACCCACCATGGCTGTGTGCCACTATTGCACTTGTTTGAGCATTATGTCAAGTTGTTTCCTGCTGGGTAGGTTAGACTGCCAGTAGTTTGGACAGATGTTGGTCATTTTCCCCAGTCCCTCGTGTAGCACCCTCCGGCACTAGACTAGCTAACTGTCTGGGGACTGACCCTCTTCCAGATTCTGACCAGGTCTCTCCATGTTTTGTCTCACACACGTATGCTGTCTTCGACAGTAGAGTCTTACCATTAACCTTTGGTAGGTCATCAAGAACTCTGACAGTAATTTGTCTTTTTTGGGAAACCTTGTAGGTCTTTCTGATCAACAGCTCATTGTGAAAGGTAACCCTGTGCTGGTACTGGAACTTATAAGACAGTGCCAAGGAAGGTGAAGGAAGAAAAAGATAGGTAATATAAAAGAAAGAATATAGAGAGGTGTAGAGAGGAGAGGAGAGGAGAGGGAGGGAGGGAGGGGAGGGAGGAGAGAGAGAGAGAGAGAGAGAGAGAGAGAGAGAGAGAAACAGGAAAAGATTAAAGTTGGTCTTCATGATATTCTCTCCAGTTCCCTGTGGTTCAGGTGTTCCCTCTGCTGGCCTGATGAAGGATCAATGTTTTAGCCTGTTGTTCAGAATATAGGATTTTATGATACCATTTCCATGTGGGTCCTTATTTGTGTTCCCCACCTTTTCACCCCTCCCACCCTTACCCTCCCACCCTCCCTATTGTCTGGTCCTCAGGGTACTAACCATTATGGAAAGCTACATGGAGCCTCCTGAAAAAGATGACTATAGACCTACCAACAGATCCAGTTATTCCCTTACTGGGCCTTTACCCTAAAGACTCCAAACCTCAGAACAGAGAGATTTGCTCAATCATGTTTATAGCTGCTAAGTTCATAATAGCTAAGAGCTGGAATCAACCCAGATGTCCATCATTAGATGAATGGATAACAAAGATGTGGTATGTCTATACTATAGAATTCTACATAGCAGTAAGGAAAACTGAAACAATGAAATTCGAAAAAAATGGTCAAACATGGAACAGACCATTCTCAGTGAACTCACCCATTCACAAAAAAAGATAATCATCACATGGTCTCATTCATCTGTGGCTCCTAACCTGAATCCTTCCAAGATGCTGCCATACCTAATAAGTACCTTGAGGAGTTTATTTTCTCTAGTTAAATTTTTAGTATACTATTAGAATGAAATGAATACTTCCAAGTCCTGTACCTGATAGGTGGGAAGATGTAAGTCCATGTTGTGTTGTAAATGGAAGAAAGCTCAACAAAAAATCATGTTGAAATTCTTTGAAACTAATTCTAAATGTAATGCCACTGGATGTTATTTACTGCTTTCTGTCCTGACCAGAAATTTACATTTCTCTGGCATTATCTACCAGATCCATAAATAAAAGTTCCTTATTGCTGCTGAATTCCATTATCTATTGCCCTTCACATGCTAAGCAGAACATGTATACTCCACTGATATACTAAAATCTTAACATTTTTATTTTGATCAAGTAGATCATATTTGGCTGCATCTGGGTTTCCTTGCATTTCAAAAGATATCTTAAGGAGCTCTGAG
Source organism: Orientallactaga sibirica (assembly GCA_036365145.1). Lineage (NCBI taxonomy): Eukaryota > Metazoa > Chordata > Mammalia > Rodentia > Dipodidae > Orientallactaga > Orientallactaga sibirica. Next base: position 27,856,752 of record JAEOAD010000021.1, on the reverse strand, counting down.
ATTATTGAGTATTTCAACTCCAAGTGGGTTTTCTATAATAACAGTCATTTTTTTTCAGATTAAAAACAGATAGCTGGCATCTTTGAAATTGAATATGACATACATAATTTACAGTATTTTGATGGAACTCTCCATATTATCTTCATTGTATCTATATGACAGACTTGCCTCGAAGAGATGTCCACAAACATGTTCATTCATTTTGCTTGGTTTATTCACTGAAATTCAATATCTTGGTTCAATCCCAAATATCAATGTAAAAGTGGACTAGAAAGGCCAATCCCTGGGATTACTTGGCAAGAGAGGTGAATTCCAGGCCAGTGAGAGATTTTGTTGTGAGGATAATACCTGGGATTGCTCTGTGGTCTAAAATTCATGCACATACATGTACATGAGCATAAACATGCACACTTGCTCTTGCACACATGAACATGCACAGCTTCTCTCTCTCTCTCTCTCTCTCTCTCTCTCTCTCTCTCTCTCACACACACACACACACACACACACTCACACACAAATATGTACTTCTTTTTTCAACCTTTTTTAGGGTTCTGTGCCTGACCTCAGAGTTAATGTCTTTGTACATGATTATATGCCTGACTCTGTCACTACATTTTCAGTCAAAAAATGTATCATTTATTATTTAGCTGCTTTATGATATACCTATAGGACATATGCATGTTACTGAATAGGTCAAAGATCGAGTGCTTAAGCTTCAGTTTCCTAATTGTAAACTAAAGGCAAAACTCTTCCTCAGAGTATCTCACAGATTTTAGCAACAAAATCAATTTTAAAAATGTAGAAATTCTGTGAATTATAAAATATTACACAGGTAAAAGTAGCATACAGGTTAAATACAAGAATGGATTCAAATTTCCTGTGTTAACATTTATGCTTTTGCCAATTTTTTTTTTTTTAACTAAGGCACTAAAATATATTTAACTAGGGCTGGAAAGATGGCTTAGTGGTTAAGGCGCCTGCCTCCTAAACCTAAGAAGGCTGGTTCCAATCTCCAGGTCCCACGTTTAGCCAGATGCAAAGTGACTCAAGGGCACAATGCCACACTTGACCACAAGGGGCCAACACATCTGGATTTTTTTCGCAGCAGCTGAGAGGCTGCTGGCGCTCCCATCGCTATCTGTCTTCCTCTCCCCATATCTCTCTCTGTGTGTGTCTCTCTCCAAAAAAAAAAAAAAAAAAATGTTTAACTGGGGAAAGTAATAAAACAAAATTAATGTATCAGTGGTTTAACACTGTGGTAGAGAGCCTACTTAACCTGTTTATTTCCCTGGGTTCAATTCCCAAAACTCCCCAAATCAAGTTCCAGACCAAATGATGGGTAGTTGTATTAAGAGCTTTTATTCTGAGTTGTGTTACTTTAAAGGAATAGGTGAAAAATTGTTTAGTAAATGCCCATCCATTTTCATGTGATATTTGTGGGCTTTTTTTTTCACAGTTCTGTATTACCTTTTCATAATGCACATTTATCACTTTTACTGATGTGGAAGAGTAAATTTCAAAGAAAATTATAAAAACAATGTCATTCTTTGGTATCTTTCTCACCTTTTTTTCACTCATCATTCTACATTATATTTAACAGCCCCACCTGCTTATGAAGCATGTTTAGAAATATACCATTGGTTATTTAGTTGCCCAATGCAAGGTATTCCTTTAACTTCTTAAAAATTACAGAACATCCCTCAGTTGTGTGACTCCTGCCTCCCTGGGTCTCAAGGATATACCATTCTTCCTGTATCATTTTTCTTATACAAATGATCATTCAGCTGCCCTCTCTTTAGACAATATTCTTTCCTTGGTCTTATTAAAGATTATTTCCATTATAGGCATCAAATACCATCTGAGTCATTTATGCAGTCAAGATACATATTCAATTTATAAATTTGTCTGACAGAAGAGACATTCCTAATCTCAATGTATCAGAAACAATGAAGTCAGTGGGGCCACCAACTCATTCCTCAGCAATTCAATGGTATTCTAAGGGAAGTAAAGTCACCAAATATGCTGATGCATCCAGACCTCTTAGGTACTGCATAAATAATAAAAATTTTGTCAGATAGACAAAAGAAACATGTATCTCAAGAATCAATTGGGGCTGGAAAGACTGATTAGTGGTTAAGGCACTTACCTGAAAAGCCCAATTACCTGGGTTCAATTCCCCATTATCCACATAAAGACAGATGAACAGTGATACATGTGTCTGGGGTTCATCTATAGCGGCTGGAGACTCTGGCATGCCAGTTCTCTGTGTGTGTGTGTATATATCTTCTTATCTAGATGACCCTCAAATGATGAACAGATAATGAAAATGTCTTACATTTACACAGTGGAGTTCTATTCAGTGGTAAAGAAAAATGACATCATGAAATTTGCAGGGAAGGGCATGGATCTGGAAAGGATTATACTAAGCAAGGTAACCCAGGCCCAGAAAGCCAAACGTCACAAGTTCTCTCACAAGCTACAAATGTTTAAACTTGTATGTGAGTTGGAGTAAAAATCAGTAGAAGAGGTAAGAAAGTCAGAAAGGGGCTATAAGGGAGGGAGGAGAGGGCAGTCCTTAAGAAGAGGGTATTGTATATATGTAAGAAGATGAACTGATTACTGGGGTTGCAATGGCCTAAGTGAGATCAGGGGAAATGATTAAATAAAAGAAGGGTGGGAGGAGGGTTAATCAAAATTTAAGATGTTATGAATAAGCCATATGGAAACTAACTTTTCAGATAAAAACTCATTCAGAAGCCATAGACTGTTACTAGAAAAGTTTCAGTGCCAGGGATGGATACCTTCCAGTGAATTGTTGGCTAGGGAAGTCCCTGATTCCCCCAAAACATTACAGGCCATTGCCAAGATTCTTGGTTTCCCACCAGAAATAGATGGTATGACCCTATTGCTGAAGACTCCACATGCTTAGGCTGCAAGGTCACTGAGAAATCAAGCTGGAGCTGAGTTGAAAACCTCCTTCCTGTGGAGCAGCTGACAGAAAGCTGGAAAAAACTATGCTGCATGTAGCCCTATGGGAGACAGAAGTCATCAACAGTGATAAACAGCAATGGACATTGCAAGCCTTAAGTTTGACCAAGCCAAATGAGTAATAGTGGCATGTCCATTATGAGGGAAACCAGCCATTCTCTATTTGGACTGGAGACACACTCCATTGGAGGGAACATATGCCTGGTACTGAAAACCTACGCAAAAGCCTATGGCAAGGGAAGTCATGAGGCCTAGGGGAGTTATACCTGCTCTTGCCTGGCTGAATGTATATATTAGGCTCACAAAACTTCCCTTTAAGCACTTTTCTTAATGTTCATACCCATATATTAATGCTACTCTCTTTTTTAATTAGAGAAGCTTCTCTTTTCAGATGGCAGTGACCATCTGAAAAGCCACCATAGTGCTGAGAAGAAGAGAGAGAGAAGTATTCAGAACTGAGACACCTTTATTAAAACTTCCAAGGCTCAGGGTCCATTGCCTAAGAGGTGGTGGAAAGAATCTAAGAGCCAAAGGAAGGGTGTGACTTATTACAATATAATCTTCCAAATACAAAATGGCCTGGATATCCAAGACATCACATTTCCTGTACTACCTAGACAACCTTCAAAATAGAAGGAAAAGATGATGACATCAAAATAAAAGAGACACTAATGTGAGGGGGAGGGGATATGATGGAGGGTTTACTTGTGCAATGGAAAGTGGGGGCAGGGAGGGAATTAATATGCTTTATTGTGTATAATTATGGAAGCTGTCATTTTTTTTAAGCCTGGTATAGTGCTGCATGACTTTAATCCCAGAACTCAGGATGCAGAGGTAGGAGAACCTTATGATACTACATAGTGAATTCCACATAAGCCTGGGCTAGAGGGTGACCTTACCTAAAAAAAGGAAAGAAAACTAAAAGAACTATGGCTTCAAAATCAAGCTCCTGTACCCAGTGAAATTATCCCTCAGAATAGATGGTGAGAGGAAAATTTTCATGAAAAAAGTCAACTCTATGGTTATATGAACACAAAGTCAAACCTACAGAGAATACTTCAGGGAATACTTTACATAGAAGAATCAAACAACCAATCTTAAGAGCCTACAAGAAGTAGATCACAATAACCACAACTAGAGCAGGCTTTAAAAAGTACAAATCCCAGGAAAGCACCAAACTCCATAAAGCACCCCATCATGGCAGGGATTAAATCTAACCTTAAACATTAACAGTCTTACCAGAAAAAGGCTGAAGGAGATAAACACAGAGAACATCCAACTCCAACTAAGTCACATATCCGGAAACACAGAGGCTCCCAAAACCTCATCACTGAAGCAGAACTAAAATGACCCCAATGTGGCTCAAGGAAATTCACAGAAGAGGGGGCAGAAAGATTGTTAGAGTCACAAGTTGGGGCATTATGCACAGAGACAGGGGCCTACCCCTGAGAACTCTTGACTACCCCCACAATGCATGACCCACATTCCCCATTGATGAGGGTTCCTTTGGAAGAGGGAGGACGGGGAGGAGGACAATGGAACCAATACAATAATGTAAAATCAGAATAATATAAATAAAAAATATATATTAAAAAAAAAAAAAACTTTAACAGTCTTAACTCATCCATAAAAAGACACAAGTTAACATAGTGGATCAAAAATAAAATGGACCCTTCTATCTGCTCTCTTTAAGAAACCCACCTCACCACTAAAGACAGACATCTCCTCAGGCTGATAGGGTGTAAAATGGTATTCCAAAAAAATGGAAATAAGAAACAATCAGGTGTTTCTACATTAATATTTGATAAAATAGACTTCAAACCAAAAGTAGGGAAATAGGACAAAAAGGCTACTTCATACATAAATTAACTCAGTCACAAGAACCACATGATCATCTGAATTGATGCAGAGAAGGCCTTTGACAAAACACAACACCACCTTCATGATCAAAATGCTGGAGAGACTAGGCACGGAGAGTTTATATCTTAACACAATAAAAGCTAAATATATAAAGTACCTAAAGCCCAACTAATACTTAGTGGGGAAAGACTCAAGGACATCCCATTGAAATCAGGAACAAGAAAGGGGTGCTACTCTCACCACTGCTCTTTTTTAAAACATATTTTATTTATTTATTTGAGAAAGAGAAAGAGGCGGAGAGAGAGAGAGAATGGGTGTGCCAATGCCTCCGGTCACTGCAAAGAACTCCAAAAGCATGTGCCCCATTGTGCATCTGGTGTATGTGGGTCCTGAGGAGTTGATCCAGGATCCTCTGGCTTTGCAGCTAAGCCATCTCTCCAGTGCCACCACTGCTCTTTAACATAGTAATAGAAGTCCTATCTCAAGGAATAAGACAAGAGAAGAAATAAAGTGAATACAAACTGGAAAAGAAGAAGTCAAATTAACCTTTTTTTTTTTTTTTTTTTTTTTTTTTTTTTTTTTTTCAAGGTAGGGTCTCACTCTAGCACAGGGTGACCTGGAATTCACTCTGTATTCTCAGGGTGGCCTCAAAAACATGGCGATCCTCCTAGCTCTGCCTCCGGAATGCTGGGATTAAAGGTGTGTGTCACCACGCCTGGCTTAAGTTAACCCTTTTGCAGATGACATGATACTATACTTAAGTGACCCAAAAGTAGCCATATCAAAATTCTAAACGTGATTAGTTCCTTCAATAAAGGGGCAAGATACAAAATAAATGCACAAAAAATAAGTAGTATTCCTATATGCAAAAGTCATATATACAGATAAAGAAATCAGTGAGGCTGTCCCATTTTCACTAGCGACAAATAATTAAATACCTTGGAATAACACAAACCAAGGACAGGAAAGACCTACACAATGAAAACATTAAAAAAAAGAAAGAAAGAAGAGAAGATGAAAAGAACTCCCATGCTCCTGGATAGGTAGAATTAACATTGTGAAAATTGCAATTCTATTCAAAGCAATATACAGATTTAATGCAATACTAATAAAAATTCTAGCATCATTCTTCAAAGAGATAGAAAAAGTGGTATCAAAAATCATATGGAATGGCAGCAGGCCTCAGATATCCAAACATATCCTCAGCAAAAGAAACAACTCTGGATGTACCACCATACCTGATCTAAAGCTATAATACAAAACTATAGTAACAAAAACAGCATGGTACTGGCATAAGAACAGAAACATAGACCAATGGAACAGAATTGAAGACCTGGACCTTAGGTCAAGTAACTCCAGTTACTTGATCTTTGACAAAGGTGCCAATAAAGTAGATTAGAGAAAAGACAGCATCTTCAACAAATGGTCAAATAGGGTAACCATATGTAGAAAAATTAAACTAGGCCCACTCATGTCACCATACATAAAATCAACTCCAAATAGATTAAAGACTTTCATATATGACCTCAAACTTTTCCCCTACTGGAAGAAAAAATAGGAGGAACTTTCCATAATATAGAAGTGGGGAAGGGCTTCCTGAACAAAACTCCAGTAGCCAGGAAATTAAACAATCACTCAACCAATGGGATCCACAAATAAACATACTATAAGCAGAACCAACAGATTACCCACTGAATGGGAGAAAATCTTTGCCAGCTATACCACTGACAGAAGCCTAATATCTGGAATCTATAATGAACTGAAAAGAAGAAAAAACAAACAATTAAAAAAAATCAAACAACCCACTCTAAAAATTGGGCAGAGAACTAAACAGGAAGATCTCAGAGGAAGAAACAGAAATGGCTAACACACAGTTTAAAAATGTTCAACATCCTTAACCATTAGGGAATTGCAAATTCAAACAATTATAAGATTCACCCTTATTCCAGTAAGGATGGCAATCATTTAAAAATAATCTAACAACAACAACTGTTGTCAAGGATGTGAGGAAAGAGGAACTTTCATCCACTGTTGGTAGGAATATAAACTTGTACAACCACTATGAAAATCAACATGGAGAATTCTGAAAAGGATAAACACAAAGCTACCAACAGACCCAGTTATTTCCTTCCTGGGCATTTATGTTAAATGTCCCATGCTTCATTGCAGAGATATTTGCTCAACCATGTTTATAGCTGCTCAATTCACTATAGCTAAGAACTGGAATCAACCCAGGTGCCCATCATTGGATGAATGGTTAAGTTGTGCTACATTTACGCAATGGAATTCTACTCATCAGAAAGAAAAAAAAAATGACATATTGAAATTTGTAGAAAAAAAATTCAACAGATCATACTCAGTGAACTCACACAATCACAGAAAGTAAAACACCACATGGTCTCATGTATCTGTGGTTCCTAACCTGGACCTGCTTGAGTTGCTGACATACCTGATAGGCAACTCAAGGCCCAGGCAATAGGGATGGAAAGGTATTAATGTAGGGGAAGGAGAGGGTGGGGAAATACAAGCACAAAACTAAATCCAAAATGCACTGTTACCATAGAAACCTTTATCCTTGGAGATAGGCTAAAAGATAAACCCTCAACAGGAGTAGAGGGGGCACCTGGAAGTAAGGGCCCTGGAGAGGGTGGTGTGAAGCTCAAGCTTAATATATTTTTTGTTTCTTGCCTGTATCTCCCAGTACCAGATATCAGTTGCTACCCACAATGAGCTGTTGATCAGAGATACCTATGAGGTTCCCAAAACAAGACAATTTTTTGTCAAAGCACTTGATTAACCACTTGAGGCAAAAGGTATGACCCTTTTCCTGAGGACACCATATGCTACTGACACTGAGCATGGAGAGACCTGGCTGAAATATGGAAGAGAGCCAGTCCCCAGACAGGTAGCCCATCTAGTTCTGGAAAGCTCTACATGAGCTACTGGAGGAAAGTGGCCAACAAAGTTCTGAGCAACCAGATGTCTAAGATACTCAGAAACAAACACCCTGACATGATGTACACACCAGTGTAATTGTGGCACACAGCCTCAGTGGGTAAACGATAGCTTTCTGATTGGCAAAGAGATCTGGTTAGTGTAACGGAATTGATAGCCAGTTCAGAATGCCATGGAGAAAAAGATTATGCCCTCCACTGTCAAGCTCTCACTAGTCTTTGGCTAAAAGAGGGGTTACATACATCAAATTCTCCTTAAATTAATAATGTTTATCCCATTTAAACTATGCTGACTTCACTCTCCGTTGGAGAATCTGTTCTTTTTCAGAAGATAGTGAGACCTTGCACTTCAGCAAAGTCACAGCTGAAACCACAGAGGAACTGGAGTGACAGCAAGAGTGCTGCTTCCATGCTGATCCTGATATTCAGTGGCAGGGTAAAGGAGAAAGACCCAGAGGATACTCAAACCTTACCAAAGCAGACATCAGGAGGCTCCTAAGAGCCCATCACTGAAGTAGACTTAAAACTCACCCACCACTGCTCAGGGAATTTTGCAGAATTTGGCAGGAAGATTGTAAGAGCCACAGGTTGAGACATCATGCCCAGAGGCATCCTCCCCTCCCCCAAATTACCGACTGCTGCTCCCACAACAATAACCCACAACCCCATAGGGAATACCTGTAACTTCACTGAGGAAGGTCCCTAGGAGAATGGGATCAGGGATGAGGATAAAGAGGGTAACAACACATGATGTATTCATCCAATAATAATAATAATAAACAAAGAAATAAAAAATTTAAAATTAAAAAGAATAAATGAAACTTTTCCAACATGTGGGTCTAGACTATTCATTTTGGCTGATGTTTCCCAACAAATAATTATCTTTGAAATAAAGTGCTATTAACATGGAAAAATAACAGGTGTATAAAATAATTTCAGTAAATATTCTGTAACAATTATTTTTTCTCTGTAACTCTCATTCACTTATAAAAAAAAGTATTTTAAAGATCTACTAATTTAGTGTAGATACCAAGCACATGTTGCATATAACTTATTTAAGCAAATATACAAATGGACTATTTGATTATCAGCAATATTTAAGTCTAAAAATGGTGGCAAACCTGGTTCTACCAGAGAGGAAGGGAATATTATTAAATAGAATTATTTATTATCTATTATTAAATAGAATATTATTAAATAGACCAGCCATAAATAAAATGTTTATTAGTGACCTACAAGTTACAAACTGCTTTGAAATAACTCAGGAAACAAAAAGCTGAAATGATGTAAATCCTAGAAAACTGTACTGTATGTAGAAATTAAATAGGTTTTTATTGGCAAAATATTTTTTCTACACTTTAGTATCATTATTTCACTACATTTGTTACATGCTAGTTCTGCTTGTCCATTTTCAATTTATATGTGTTGGAAATTTGTCCATATTTAAAAGCATTTAAGAACTGGCCACGTAACATTTACAAATATTGTTCATAATAAGTTATTCACTTGCATGATGGCCTTTGCATTCTGAAACCCTATCATGTATTTTACCTTATTAATACTTACACAAATCTGCAGTCTATTGAAAGTTAGAATTTGGTCAACAAAAAGTCTGATTTTACAGCTGAGTGAGTACGTTAAGTCAGAATATGACTTAGCCAATGTATTAGTAACTGGTATATATTGGTCTTGAATTAATATCTTATTCTTTTGTACATGACTTCCCAGGGTCTCATGAAATAAAAATAAAATGAACTATGAGGATGTTTTAGAGTCTATCCAGTGTTCTAGTTGGTTTGGAGCTGTGGCTCAACTACAATGGGCACTGCTCATAACAGTGTGAGAACAGAGAGATCAGCCAGAAAGATACATGTTGAATGGATTATTCTGATGTACAGAATCTAAAAATGTTGAACTCGTTAAAATTACTGAGAGAAGGATGGTTACTAAGGCAAAGGAGGAGTTTAGAGAATAAATTCAAGAGATACATTGCACCACATATTTATAATAGATCGTAGCAATGTGATACTGTTGAAAATGAACAAAGTAGTATATATGACATTAACATATAAATTATCTTATTTTAGCAACTGCACAATATAAACATATTTCTCTAATTTAGTAACACTTATCAAATTTAACCTATGCTGATTCCACTCTTGTATGGAGAATCTGTTTTTCTTTTTCAGAAGGTAGCAAGACCTGAGGAGATCAACTACCACTTGGACTTCAGCCAAGCCCTAGCTGAAAGCACAGAGGAACTGGGGAGAGGAGCCAGAGAGCAACTTCCATGGTGAGCCTGACAATCAGCACCAGGGTGAAAGACAAACCCGGAGGATACTCAACACTTCCCAAAGCAAAATCCAGAGGCTCTTAAGAGCTTATCTCTGAACTAGACTTAAAAGCCACCCACAAAGACTCAGGAAATTTTGCAGAAGAGGGGTAGAAATATTGAAAGAGCCACAGGTTGGGACTTCATACCCCAAAGCATTGCCTCCCTACCCATTATCTGACTGCTGTTCCCACAAAGCAAAACCCAGAAACCCCATGGGGAATACCAGAAAACCTACTGAGGAGGGCCCCCAGCAGAATAGGGGCAGGGATGAGGGAAAGGATGGTACCAACAAATGATTTGTTCATACTAAATATGACTGGAATAGTAAATATATATATATATATATATATATATATATATATATATATATATATGATTTTATTTGCTAATTTAAGCAAGCAAATATACATTTTTTTCATTTTTTTGTGTTTTTTAAAATATAGAACATGGAGATATTTATTCAGTATTATCATGTTGGGAACTATATTGGCAGCTAGAACAGTCCAGTGACCCTGCATCTGTCTTTGGAACATTGGCATGAGCTTTACATTTAAATAGAGGACAAACTGGGGCAGGGGCAAAAAGTGTGCATAATGCAGCTGTCCTGGTCAAGGTGTGGTTATAGTGACCATTGGTTCTGCAAGGTCATCCAAAGAAGCCCCTTGGCTGTCATTTTTGGAGATGATAAATCTGGTTGCTCCAAGACAATTATTTCTGCTGATAGGCACATGGATAATGACCAACATCTAGGAGGACGCCTGTCCTATGAGATCCTATTCTTCCTGGAATCCAAGCTGACACACACAAAAAAGGTTAAGGAAAATGACTTCTCTTCGTGCATGCAGCCAAAGTTAAAAAGAAATGATATGAAGACACAGATTCCAGGCTTTCGTCCTGCATTTAGTTACCCTGTGGGTCCAAGTGGGGGTCAGTGACTCTTGGCAAAAGATGCCTGTAAGTCCCTGCTTCATTCATTCATTAAATTACATTTTCTGAACGTTAGTAAAATTGAACTTGCTCTCCTTTTTTGGTTATTTAGTATTCCAAATGCAAAAGTTATTTTCATATTTTTGCATTGTTTTTGTTACTTACTTATATATTTGCATATAATTATCCTTGAATCTGGCAACTTCTACATATTTTATTTAAAATTATATTTATAGGCACTTGCTTGCAAAATCTGCTGACTTCAGTTCAATTCCCCAGTGCCCATGTAAAATCAGATGCAGAATAGCATCCACATCTGGAGTTCAACAGCAGTGGCAAGAGGCCCTGGTATCCATAATGTCTCTCTCTCTCAATCTTTCTTTCTCTCAAATAAATAAAATATTACAAAAACAAAATTATCTTTTAAAATTATACATCAGATGCTGGCATCCATTACATGCTTATATTATTATAGTAAAATGAGTATTGTCAATTGCAGTTGGTTAACTACATAATCATTATACTTGTTTTTAATTTCATTTTATATATGACAGGTTATACTTTTAAAAAAGTAGAATAAACCATTGCAGTTGACAAAATAAAGGCTTTACTATGAACCTGTAATTAATAGCAATTCAATTTAAGTGTCTGCATCTTTGTATTTTACAAGGCAGCAGAAATCAATGTGCATATCCAAATGATCATTTTTGAATACTTTTGTTCCTTTTGTCTTCTCCTATTGTATCTTTAATACTTATTTACTTGTTTTAAGTAAAGATAGAGAAGAGATAGGCACACCAGGACCTCCTGCCACTGAAAATGAACTCTGGATGCATGTGCCACTTTGTGTATCTGGTTTTACATGGGTCCTGGGGAAGTGAACTTGGGACATCAGGCTTCACAGGATAGCAAATTTAACCACTGAACCATCTATTATAATTTATATAGTTCCCACAGTGGTAATTTTAGCCCCACAGATTGTTTTATTTAATCAGTTTATAAACAATGAAACCTATAACATAAAATAATTTTGTCAACTAGTAAGAGCTTCAATGCGTTATATGCTAAGTTATTGTATTTATTTGTCATCATGCCATGTTAAATCTGAACCCATGACTTCAATATTTTGCAATTACAGAGAACTCAAACTAATTATATAGAGATATAGCATTGATAAGAACACTATAACGTCCAGGAAAAGTAAAGGTTAGGACACAAATTTATAAATTCAAGAGAATCTAAGGTCAATAAGAGTTCTAGCTACAGAAATTGCATTGTTCTTTGGTACCAAAGAAAGTTACTAATGATTTACATTGCAAACACCATACCATGGCCTCAGTGTTTATGCAATGGATAATTAAGTGAGATGGAGCATGTTGTAGTCAGCTCCAAGCTACTGGGATTAACCTCCAAATAAGATAGAGTTTATAGGAGGAAGGGATTTATTTGAACCTTACAGTTCCAGGAGAAACTCCATAATGGGGGATGAAGCTGATGCCCTTTCACAGATTCACAAAGAAAGGAAAATCACCAGCAGTACCACAAGCAAGAGCAAAAATTCTGGCAGCTAAACAGCAAGGAACCCAGGCAGAGCTCAAGTACTCTACGTACCTATAAGCTAAAGTTCAGATTCACCCACGGTAATACCTTAGGTATGGGCCCCAGGATCTGCCCACAGTGACACCTCTTTTAGCCTTGGAAATCCAAGTCATACCTTTAATAAAATATTTGAGTCTACCGGGGGACATAAATTCAAAGGACAACAGAGCACCATGCATTTTACTGAGCTAATGGGTCAAGGTCATAACCATGCTCATTCACAAGGCCAGTAAATGGAGCAAGTCCAGTTGCTGAGGACCAGAATGCCCATGTCAGACTCCCCTCCTCAAAGTGAACATGAAAGGATGTTTTAAGTAAGGAGTCCAAGTATGGCAAATTTCTTTAAGGACAAAATGCAAAGGTGATTGTATGAATATAAATATCCTGTTCAACTATGTGAATGTGTTTCTATTATATCAAGAGTTAAAAAAATCAACTCTGCAAGAGTACAATTAATTAATAGCCATCTGGAACCCTCAATCTGCCTTTTCAACTGGGCTGGGCAAGTTGCCCAGTACACATTTATAGGGAAGACACTTTCTTCTAGACACTTTCTTAAATGTATCTACAAATCAATATAGGGGACTCCATTTTATTTTGTTGATTAATTAGGGTTTTGGTATATATAACTATGTAGAAAACACAAAATTTAAATGAATTAAGGGACCCACATTACTGTACAATTTGTTGATATTTAATATCCATATCACTAGGAAGTAATTCTCCCTAAGGAAGGTAAAAATTAGTTCTATTGGATGTTTCCTAATGGGGCTGATACAAGCCAACATTACTATGAATATTACACAGAGATGAACTCATTTCAACTTATATATGTTTGCGGTGTGCATACTATTATTTATTTTACACCTGGGAAAATTATATTGCAGGTAAGTAATACTCTTAAAATTGCACAGGGGAGCTAGATATGACAGGCAGGTAGTTATATTGCTTGAGTATTAAATCCCAACTTCCTATAGATGATGTATGGTTCCTCTAATGGTCCAGGATCATGTGGCCAGTCCAGTCCAATTTGTCAAGTATGAGATTTTGCCTGTAGCTTAAAAGAGAAGAGATAAACTTGCTCAAAGTCTTTCTTCCAGAAAGAATAGCAATTTCTCATCCACAGAGAAGCAGAACCTATTTCTTACTTGAAGTAGAGAAGAGAAAATGCAGTTTAACCTCTACTGCAGAGAGTAATGATGAGCCAATGGCTGAAGGTATGTAAATTACACATAGAAGCATCTCTAGTCATACACATTTCATCATGGTTAATCTAGAACTCTAAGCTGTTAGTGTATTATTCTCATTTTTTCCAATTCCGTTACATACCTTCAAGGGGAGCTCAACTGTGTACGTTCATGGATAAAGTCATGTCAAGTCTAATAACAATGGGCCAGTAAGTCTCATTGTGCTTACTAATTAATGGCCCACACTAAGAAATCCATCTGGAACATTACTGCATTTATTTTAATTTGAATTCCATCAAGTTACTCTTCTGAAATTAAAAAAATCTATTCGATTTGAGTTATATCTTCAGGTTAAAGTTTTATTTAAAAAAAAATTAAAAGCTTACTGAGAAAGCATTGAGTACATTGACTATGAGCTGTGGGAAAACAGATTGGAGTGCAAAGTATAGAGACACTTGTTGAATGGTCTGCACACAGCATTATTTCCAGTATATCTCTGCTACTATTTACATATTGCTTCACGACAAACTAAGCAAACAGCAAATTCTTATTAACCAAACATTAAATTATTTATATGGACTACATATTATCAGAGAATGTTATCAAAATTGAATTTTGATGAATTTTGAAAGTTATTGAATTTTCATAATAAACCTACTAAAAAGTTGCATTACTCTGATTTTATAAGGAAACTCAGACACTGGACAATCGGGTGATATGGCCAAGATGGTATACCTTAGATTCTTAAGTACTGAAGAAAACAATGGCTTGGGCAGGAAGAAAGTGATATTTTCATTCATCTTATATTCACAATTAACTTTTTGATTAAGTTTTTTGTTTGTTTGTTTTTCGAGATAGGCTCTCTACCTAGCCCAGGCTGACCTGGAATTTACTATGTAGTATCAGGATGGCCTTGAACTCATAGAACTCCTCCTACCTCTGCCTCACAAGTGCTGGGTTTAAAGGCATGCATCAACATGCCCAGCTCGGATTAAGTTTTTAAGCTAAAATTTTCATATTGAAAATGATGAAATTGATGGGCAGGGATAGACACACACTGACAAGAATTAATTTCAGAGAATATACAAGACTTTTCTATAGGAGTAAATTCAATGAGCACCTATCTATTTTTTGAGCAATTTCTCATATGCTAGGAGTATTGTCATGCATTTATTTTGGTATATACCTAACATTTTAGTTCATTTGGGATGTCTTTTGTTTAAGATGGTTTTATAATGTTTCTTGAAAATACTTTTAAAATTGATGTCTTGAGCAAATCATTACCTATAGTAAATAGCCTGTGGAAGGCACCTCTTGATAGCATGTTTTCTACTTGCTGACTTCAGGATGCTGTCACGTGTCAGTTTGAGTTTGAGGATCTGACCCATGATTATACCATGAAACCACTTTTTATATGAATCATTTGTGTTTTCTAGATGTCTTTATATTCCTAAGCAATTAATAAATAAGTTTGTGTTTACTAGTTATCTTAGAAACCTCATGTGTGTATATGAGATAAATAGCATCATAATTTGACTTAGCACCCAGTGATAGATTAAACAACTGCCTAATTCTAGTTTGTACCCTGTCCCTTACTCTGCAGATTTTAAACACAGGTATCTTATTACATAGGTAAAAGACTCAAACAAAATGACTGCATTCAAACTTCATACAAATTACTAGTTCTAAATAGATAAGAAGTAATATGAAGTTCACCCATGGTAATAGTGATGTGACTTGTCACTAAATCATGAGACATGCTGAATTCCTGAGTTAGGATTTATCATATTTTATTGAGTTGTGCAAATGTTTTCCATCCCTTCCTTGTTTATAATTCAGTGAATAACCTGATATTTCTCAATTATCTTTTGAAAAATAAGTATACACATTTAACTCTCATTTCATGTCATCTATGACAATTTGTCATGTTCCCATTGTTCATTGAAAGTGTGACCATAGGATCAGAGTCAACTTCTTAGCTGAAATATTTTGTCAGTGAAAACATGTCACATGAAAACCAGGGCATATGTGATTTTAGACTGAAATCAGAACAGTACTGAAAACAAGTTTCCTTCTCCTTGACCTTCTTCTGAAGGCAATTGCTTCAGGGCTCCTGAAAAACAAAATTTGAAAAATATGGTGAGCTCTTTCCTAAAAAACTAAGCAATAGTATTAAATGCATCCTTATTTGAAGGATAAATCAGTCATGTAGTCTCATCAGATTGTAGCTTGCTCATTATGAATCTTAGTTTTCTTCTGACAACTTTTATTATTTTCTTTTCTAAAGCTTTTATTTATTTGGAAGAGAAAGAGACAGATGAGAGAGGGGGGTGGGAGAGAGAGGGAGAGAGTGAGAGAGAAAGAGAGAGAGAGTGAGAGAGAAAGAGAGAGAGAGAGAGAGGGCCTCTAGCCACTGCAAATGAGCTCCAGGCACATGTGTCACCTTATGCATCTGGCTGTAAATGGGTACTGGGGAACTGAATCTGGATCTTTTGGCTTTGCTGGTAAGCACTGTTTCTGCTAAAGCATCTCATCAGCCTGTCTTTTGGCAAACTTTAAGCATTAATTCTCATCATATATTAATACAAATATTGAATTCTTCAGACAAACTACTGGAAAACATACATTAAAATAAAAAAAAAAAGATGTCTTCATTAATCTCAAATCTTTCATAGCAAATTAACTATTAAAATAAATTTAAATATATTAAAACCTTAATCTATCATAGTACAGTAAATTATTCTTTCCCTATTAACATTGCACTCATGAAAAAATGATTATTTAACAGTAGATCCCAGGCCAACACTGCACCACATGGGAGTCCTTGCATAGTCCTGGTATATCCAAAACATCTTCAGGTCTCCATGCAAACCACAGTCCATCTTCCAAAGGCTCTTTCAGCCTATTCCTGAGGGTCTTCATGCCGTGCCTCATGCTGCATCTCAGCAGCGGCCTCTGGAACTGTGTGCAATTCATGACCACTCCATGCATTTTTCATGCTTCCAAAATTAATACCAGATGTGCAGGGCACAGCCATATTTTTTTTAAAATATTTTATTATTTATTTGAGAGAGAGAGATACAGAAGTAGGCAGGTAGAGAGAGAGAGATAACAGGCACGCCAGGGCCTCCAGCCACTGCAAGTGAACTCCAGATGCATGTGCCACCTTGTGCATCTGGCTTACATGGGTCCTGGAGAATCGAGCCTCGAACCGGGTCCTTAGACTTCACAGGCAAGAGCTTAACCACTAAGCCATCTCTCCAGCCCCACAGCCATATTCTTAATCCAGGGATGAAATAAATCATAGCCTTGAAAAGCAGGTTCCTTCTCCAGTCAACTCTTTCCAAGAGTTTGCATTTCTAACAGTCTTTCCTCAGGCATCCTCTCCATTGTTTTAATGTAAAGCAGTCAGGCACTGGAATGTCATTTTCACAGCTTCCCATAAATGAGTATTTCTCATTCTTTTTTCCTATTCTTCCATGAAATACTTGTCACTGTTGTCTTGAATATTGCTCTAACATGGCTATGCCTCTACTTCAAACTGGAAACTTCTAAAAAGTTCTCCATTCTCTATTCTTATAATTTTGAAAAACCTGCACAGTACCTAGATTAACTCTATGTTGAATATAAATGTCATTAGTAATAATAATAGCCATTTTAAAATTATAGCTGCCAAGTTAGTTACTGTAAGTTCTACTGTCTCTTAAGGAGATGACAGTAACTGAATCTCAATGGGTTGTACATGTTTATTTTTCTTATGTAAGATTGATTAGTGAACCTAATACTGAATAACATAACTATACCACCACTGAGAAAGTGTAAATCAAGTTTTACTCTCAGTGACATGATTTGCATAGAAGGCTGTATGTCCTTGCAGAGAAAGCTTTACCCCAGATAAAAGTAGGAAGGAACACAAATGCATCCGAAACATATAGAAAAATAAGATTTTTTTCCTCAATTCTTTGGAATCAGGGCAAAAGTTTTTGTCAATGACATGAAAGTAGAAACCAAACTGCCCAGGGCACCAAATGGGAACTACAGGAGAAGGGGTAAGACAGAAGAGGGGAGGTGTTTTGTGGAGTATGCTCATACATCATATAATTGTATGAAAATGTCATTATGCAAAATTATGCAATACACAGTGAATACATACCATAAAAAATCCCAATAAATAACTTGTAGGGCCAGAGAAAAATGTAAGTGCCAATGAATACTCTTTAAACTAATATATCCTTACAAAATCTGTATTTCTTTAAAAATACCAAAAGGCATAATGACGAGGATTTTTTTCTACAAAGTAGAAAAATACAAATATAATCAGGTATACTTTGAGTATCACAGACTCACACACTGTAAAGTACACAACACCATAGTATTTGTTGGGAATTCCAGAAGCAACCTTTGGTATTAAAATGATTTGGGCTTGTTCACTTATTCATTTGAAAGCAATGTTTATTTTCACAACATTTCAAAATTGTAGGAATTTTTAAATTGTTACAGATATTTACTTTTTAAAGTATATTAAGCTTTTACAACATAAAATCTGATGTGAATGTTTTATCCCTATTTCTTCATTCTTTTTGACAACCTCCATAAATATAAACAATATAACATGAACATAATCCCCTCCAATTACCCCCTTTTCCCCCTTTCCAAATGCCCCCTGCTATGAATTCCTTCTTACTAGTCTCTCCTCTATTTTGATGACATCATTTTTTCCTGCATTTTATGCAGGTCTTGTATAGGTAGCATCAGACACCGTGTGGTCATGAATGTCAAGACCACTTTGTGTCTGGATGAGAACATTGTAAGCTCATCTTCCATCCTTTTGGATCTTACATTCTTTCATCTGACTCTTTGACAATGGTTGTTCATTCATTCTTTAAAAGAGATTGACACAAATTTCTAAGTTTCATAATTTTCTAACTTTTTGTAGGCAAACATGTCTGCATATACATAAAAGTTTTTTCACACTAAGTGAATTCATGCATATCAATACAGAATTAATATGTCTTACTAAACTACTGAACATATTAAATCCATGTAGGAACCAGGAAGGTGTAAGTACCTATATGCCATTATAATGTCTGCAAAAAGTCCTAATGTGCATTCAATTTTATAATATTCTTGTGCACGAAAAAAAACACAAATGCTGATCAAAGCTTCAACAAATGTTTATTACAATGCAATTTCAAGAACATCGTAATAGAAGATCCTAATAGAGATTAGGAAAATGTCAAGGGAAATTCTTTTTTTAAATTTAATTTAATTTACTTTATTTTAATATTTTATTTTATTTATTTATTTAAGAGAGAGAGAGGAAGAGGTAGAGAGAAAGACAGAATGGGTACACCAGGAACTCCAGCTGCTGCAAATGAATTCCAGATGCATGAGCCCCCTTGTGCATCTGGCTAACATGGGTCCTAGGGAATCGAACCTGGGTCCTTAGGCTTCACAGGCAAATGCCTTAACCTCTAAGCCATTTTCCCCAGTCCAAGGCAAATTCTTGAACAGAGAAAATGTTTGATGGTTACCAACATGCCAACAAACCATAATATATCAAATTGTTATCCCAGCTATTGTTTAATGGGTTGTTTTAGTTACTTTTTCTAAGAATATATATTAATATAATTCAAATTAAATATTATTTTGAATAATTTTTCTTGCATACTTATAAAACAATAAATTCTTCATGTATATTGTGTCTTTTCATTTTTGTATTTTGAACATATAGGAAAATAACTTACAGTTACTGATTATACAGTCAACAATTGTAAAAAAGATATTTCATAAAATACTGTAATAGAAGTCAAGAAACTGCTGGTGCCTTAACCATCATTTCTGAATCACAGGACTACCTATATCTTCAAATCTTTGCATTTTACTGCAATATCTTTTAATATTATATTTATTTATTTGAGAGAGGGAGAGGAAGAGGCAGAGAGAAAGACAGAATGGGTGTGCCATGGACTCCAGCCATTGCAAAAGGACTGCAGCTGACACATGCGCCCCCTTGTGCCTCTGGCTAACATGGGTCCTGGGGAATTGAACCTGGGTCCTTATGCTTCTCGGGCAAATGTCTTAACCACTAAGCCATTTCCCAAGCCCTTTACTGAATTTTTTGTTTTGTTTTGTTTTTTCCATTTTTCGGTTTTTCAAGGTAGGGTCTCACTCTAGCTCAGGCTGACCTGGAATTCACTATGTAATCTCAGGGTGGCCTCAAATTTATGGCGATCCTCCTACCTTTGCCTCCCGAATGCTGGGATTAAAGGTGTGCGCCACCACGCCCGGCTTCCTTTACTGAAATCTTAATGCACTGCATAGAAACTAATTTTCATATTCCCTAATCCAGAGGACTCCAATGCAGTATTATTCTCATTTTACTATAATTACTATTAAAAGTTCAACAAGAACATTTCCTTCACTTGCAATGTACTTAATGAGATGGTTATTTAGAATTATTAGGTGGTTTTTACAGGAATACTGTTTCATTGATATTACTGTCCACTGTTCTGAAGTGTCTATTTCAGCAGATATTACTTGGAAAGGATTTGGCTTCATCTCTGTTAATCACAAGTCTTCATGGGATTACAGTTGGATATCTATTATGGTAATGACCTTTATCCATATAGATCTAAAGCAATTATGTAGTTAACAGACTGCAATAAACTAATCATGGTAGCTTTAATGCACTAGCAGGTTTATTGAGGAAAAAATACTTTGCAGCTAACAAAATGAGAACAGTCATTTTACATATTTACTATGCAAAGACTTTTCTTTGCAGTCTACATTTATGAAATCATTTAATCCTCAGCACAATTCCATAAGGTAGGTAGCAATGTTATCTCCAACTAGTAGGAAAAAGAAATTAAAACAGAAGTAACTCTTTTTATTGAATTCTAATTTGAAGTTAGTGATTAAATATGTGTGTTAATATATTGTTCTGTGTGATGGTAAATGTTAGCCTATAACTTTTTACAATCATTTTGACATTAACTTTAGACTTACAATTAGAGTATTTTTTCTATCTTGTTAAAGTGAAATAAGAGTACAATTTATTTCAGTGAAACTAGCAATGTCAAGAACAATAGCTTTGATCACTTGTGTGAAGCATCTGCTGTTAAATAGATGCAAAATGAGATCTTCAATATCAAATATTATGGGAAAAACCTAGATTTAGTGTTGAACGTTTCCCTCTGATTTATGCCAACATTCTTATTTGAAATATGGCAGTAGAAATTGTTCAAATTAAATCATGGAATTCAAGTATACACACAAACAAATAAATACACATATACCTATGACAAAATATCTTCCATAAATAGATGGAGCTAGAAAAAGTATACTAAGTGAAATAATGCAGGCCCAGAAAGACAACAATTACATACTCCTTTTCATATGTGGTTCCTGACTTTTAGTACTTGTATGTATGTAACTAAGAGGATGTGAAGGTGTGTATAGGCTACAAAACTACATAGCAGCCGTGCGTGGTGGTGCACGCCTTTAATCCCAGCACTCGGGAGGCAGAGGTAGGAGGATCGCCTTGAGTTCAAGGCCACCCTGAGACTACATAGTTAATTCCAGGACAGCCTGGTCCAGAGTGAGACCCTACCTCGAAAAACCAAAAAAAAAAAAAAAAGAAAAACTGCATAGCAGACCATGGTAGGTGAATAAGAATGACAAAAACTCCTGGACAGATGGCTTAGCAATTAAGATGCTTGTCTGTGAAGCCTAAGGATCCATGTTCAATCTCTCTCCAGATTCCACATAAGCCAGATACAAAAAAGGTAAGGCAAGCTCAAGATCTCACATACCCAATTGGTGGTGCAAGTGTCTGGAGTTCAATTGCAGTGGCTGAAGCCTTGGCATGCTAATTTTCTCTCTGCCTCTGTCTCTCTCTCACTCTCTCTAAAAGATAAAAAAATAAATAAAATAAAAAATAAAAAATTTTTAAAAAGGAAGTGATGATAATAATGAGGGAAGGCAGACATACACATGTCACATGAAAAACAGAAAGAGAAAGAAGGCTAAGGTACGAAAAAGACCAAAAAAAGTAGGGGATAGAAAGAAGGGAGAAGAGAAACAAAAACAAATTTTATTTGAAAAAAATGCCATGATGAAACCCAAGTCTATCCCTGTTACTAAAACAAACAAACAAACAAACAAACAAACAAACAAACAAACAAACAAATGACTCTCTTAGTAAGACTTAATATAACTGATAACATATTAATAAACATGGTAAGCCAGGTGTGGTGGTACATAACTTTAATCTCAGCATTTGGGAGGCAAAGGTAGTGACATCAAGGCCACCCTGAGACTGAATTCCAGGTCAGCCTGGGCTGGAGTGAGACCCTATCTTGAAAAATCATAAAACAATGATGTCTATAACTGAAATAAAATTCATATTTTCAGAGCCAGGTGTGGTGGTGCATGTCTTTAATCTCAGGCCTTGGGAGGCAGAGCTAGTAGGATCACTGAGTTCGAGGCTACCCTGAGACTGCATACTGAATTGCAGGTCAGCCTGGGCTAGAACAAAACCCTACCTGGAAAAGCCAAAAAAAATTTGTATTTTCAGAAATTTTTCAATAGGTTAAATAATTGCAATTTCTAAGTGTACTCAAATCTGCCTCCTAGGACCTTTAGGTCTTGTTCCAAATATATAATGTTTAGAATTTATTTCCTATGTGCTTTTTTTTTTGAATGTGTGGTATTTGGGGGCTCACCTCTGTCCATGTGGGGGTTAGTGTGTGGTGTTTTCCCCACTGCTTGTCTCTTTATTTACTGAGGCAGTATAGCTCCCAGAATTCATAGCTCAGTGATTCACTGGGACTCCTTGTCCCCACATGCCTAGCACTGGGATTACAAAAGGCCACCACCCCACACAGCATTTATGTATTTAGATGGGTGCTGGGAGTTAGAACACTAGTCCTCATCTTTTATCCACTGGGCCATATCCCCAGACCTCCTCTGTACTTTTAAATTTTCCTCAGTTTGAGTTAATTGATTATGTATTTTCCTACTTGAATTTTCGGAAATGAAATCCTTCTAGAGCCAGGAAAGCATATTCTCATTGTCATAGCTGTCATTTGAACAGATCTGTCTCGTACAGAATATTTCAGACAATAGCTTCCTTCATCATGTTAGACTACAGAGGACTGAGCATCTTCATGCATGATCAGAATCTTCAGCTGTTTTTGCAAGGCAGAGACAAATGAGCTACAAATATTGAAGGTAGCAATAGGTAAACAATGGGAATTTAAATATCTAAATCCAAAAAATTGGATTACTGGACTTTAAAGATGAGGCAGCATACATTGGAAGAATTGAGTATGTGGGCAAATATTTAAAAAAGTTATAAATAACTAGTATAGAATTGTGTGGAAAACAATTAAATCACATGTAGTCCTGTTTATGACTTGGAAAGATGCTTTATGGAATAGGCAACAGCTTGTGTACCACACATGAAGCCTCACCTGCCTATGTTACCCTTTGTCAAGAGTTCAAAATCTCAGGTTGGATACCATTGGGGTTAGAGTGGGGAATCAAATGGAAAATGAAGTGGACTCAAATAGCAATTTTTCCCTTCCCAAAACACTTTCTCTTTCCCCACAAATGGCATTTACTTTAGTGTAGTTATCTTACAATGGAAGTAAGAGTATTTATTAGTGCCACATGTAAAGGGAAATTAGTTTTAAAAGGAGTAAATTGGACTCAAAGGAGAAAAGTTACTTCTTACCGGTCTTTGAAGGGCAAGCATTTTCTGGAATACAGAAAAACATTTAGTGGAAATATTTTCCTTTACCCAGAAGGATCCTTTTTCTTCCTTGCTTTCTTCTGTGTGGTTAAAAAGCAAGTAATGAAGTAATAAATAAGTAGATATTCATCTCAACAATTATTTACAATTTTAATTGCTTGAGGATATGATTCTTGAAGTCCTTTTGGACCAGAAAATATATATAGTAATGTGATCAAATATGCAATAGTTTTGGTAATCATGAGATACACACAGGCAATATGCCTATTACAAGAAGCCAAAAAGCTATATCCTTCCCAATAACTTTCTCTTTTCTCAATTTATAACTCAGGATCAATTGACCTCATAAATTAACTTCACAGATTACTTCAAAGTAAATAGAATATGCATCAATTAATTATGTTAAAAAACAAGATTTGGGGCTGGAGAGATGGCTTAGTGATCAAGGTGCCTGCCTGCTAAGCCTAAGAATGCTGGTTCCAATCTCCAGGTCCCAGCTTTAGCCAGATGCAAAGTGATGCAAGGGAGCAATGCCACACTTGCCCTCAAGGGGGCGAATGCATCTGGAGTTCGTTCACAGCCACTGAGAGGCTGCTGGCGTGCCCATTCTCTCTCTCCCCCTCCCTCTGTCTCTCTCTCCAAAAATAAAATTTAAAAAAAGTTAAAAAAAAAAGAGAAGATTTGTTCCAGGGATTGCAGTGATGTTTTCTGTATTGCTTTAAAAAAGTAATTCTAGAGTTTTGTAAGCTCAGGTCCATATCATCTACACTGTTATTATGATATGTGCAATTATTTTGATTAATCAGAAAATAATGAAAACAATCTTATGTCTAATAAAAATTTAAAGCAATATTAACTATAGTGCAGACGTATGGGATATGATATTTATGACCAGCTGTGTGGTCTAGAGCATTAGCAAGAAGAACACATATAAGAATGAAAGAAAGTGAAATGTATCACAGGAATCACAGAGGCAAAGTTGGCAGTTCCTACCCTCTCCGTCCTGTGTGAAGAAGTCTTAGAGAAATTAAGACAAAACATTAAATGATGGTGCAGAGAGTTAAAAAAATAAAGGAGTTGTAATTAATGGGTTTTGAATTGCTTTCAATGTGTAGAAGCATTGCTTTTGCAAACTGGAATCAGGATCGCTACAATACACTGATTTTTTCTTCTTTTATTTCAATCTATGCTTACTTAATAATGCTATTTTAGGTAATTTTACTGACTGTATATGAATTCAAGAGAGATAGGGGAATGATAATATTTTGGGCAAAGGTTTGCTAATATCTCTATAGATAATAGGCATACCCTAGACTGAAGTCCATCACATACTCGTTGTCAATAAAAGGGAGTCTCAGAAGACAGCCTTCCAGCCATTCTGCATGCTACCTTCTGTGTTTATTTGTTTGCTTGTTTGTTCTGTTTTTGCTTAATTACTGTCTTGTTAACCATCATGACCATCACTAGAAAACACAATAGAGAAGGAAAACAAGAACTCATGTTTATTTGTATCTACTGTCCTTGTCCATTTTAGCCACAAATAAAAATATTCATAAATTCAACAGATTATAAAGAACTGTGTTTACTTTTCATAGTTTGGATGTGAAGAAGTCCCACCCTCCCTCCAAAGTCACCAACAGATTCAATGTCTGGTAAAGGCCTACCCTCTGGTTCTTGGATATGTCTTCCAACGGTGTGATCACAAGATTGGATGGGTCAATTAGCAGTTTTATAAGGAAACTGATGACAGCCACAAGAATTTTATCCTTATGTAATTATTTCTCAATGGCCCTATATTTTAGAAGGATCACAATTAGGATTTACACATGTGCTATATTCATATCATCCTAATTATATGTTGTATCAAAGAACTCATTTCATAAGAGCAAAATTTTGATAGTAAAAGAACAAATTCTCAATTTAGAAATGTGAATTTAAATCTCAACATGGCTCTTTACTAATCATATGTCTAAATATTATGTCTTTTATCATTCATATTTATTTGTAATTAAATTTTTTAAAATCTCAAAAATATAAGACACTATTATTATAAAACAGTGCTATGAAATTATGAGTAAAATTAATAAAATAATTTAGATTATATGGATAATATAGTAATATTGTGGAATGGATAAAACACAATAAGGCATAGCAGGTAATTTATGTTTCTGGAAGAGCAATGCAATAGACTCCTGTTTTTGTTTGTTTGTTTTGTGCTTTTTCAAGGTAGGGTATAGTCCATGCTGACCTGGAATTCACTAGGTAGTCTCAGGGTTTCCTCGAACTCACATATGATCCTCCTACCTCTGCCCTCCTGAGTGCTGAGATTAAAGGCATCTGCCAACCACACCTGGCTGGACTGCTGTTTAATGTCATATAGATGACAATAGTTGCTGAATTTTCCATTGGACAAATGAGTATGCCCTTTATGTATTAATGAGAGGTCATGAAAAATATACAAGAACTTTGGCTTGAATAAAAATATTTGCTATGTAGTGGTCTTAAAATCTAAAGGAAATCATTTATATCCTGCATGAATATGCTATGTCACATATTAACACTGTATTGCAATCACAAAAGGTGAGGGGAAACTGTCAAAATGTGTGTGTGTGTGTGTGTGTGTGTGTGTGTGTGTGTGTTGAGTGTATGTGCACAAATGTTTTTGCCAGCAAAGGTTTCAATTATGCTCAGCATTGAGAGAAAGGAAAGGAATTGACTGATAAATGCAATATCATTGTTTCACAGACAAATAAATTTATAATATTTAGAGGTATCCAAAGACAGCATGTGTTGCCTCAGGAAGTGGATACCTTGATTTACTAAGACTGAAGGTAGAAGGTGTGTGGGTGTGTGTATTTCAAAGCATATTGCCTTTACAATGATGAAGTAGTATTTCTCAAATCCTATCATCTGTAATGCATAAAAAAAAAAAAATTCAAGGAATAAATTGGAGGCATTATTTCATCTATGGAGACAAATACTTTTTCATTATTGTTTTTGTTGTTCAAAGTCATGCAATATGCATGACAAATGAGGAATGTGACACTTACTAAATACACTTAAGATCACTAGTCCTGCATTCTAAAACCCCACAGGTGACTCTTCTCCAAAGAGCTTCTAGCCTCCATGACTTTAATGTTCTCCCAAAGTTGACATCTGATGTACTCAATTCTATAGATTCTGGCAGTGCAGGGAATGTGTCTCTTATTTTTCATTATATGCAGAGCCTTGCTCATAATTGGCATTAAATAAGTGTTTTATGAATAGAAGAAAAAATGAATGACTGAATAAAAAATAGACTCTCTCATTTTTCTCCCTCAGCTCTCTATATAATACTAAAGATTCTTTAAAAAATGAGCATTAAAGTTGATGAAGTAAGTAAGTATTGAAGATAAAATAGAATGCAGTGGCAAGTAAGAAAAATATGGGTATAACAAACTCATTTAGCATTTTTTTGAGTGTTAATATAGATTAGGGAAGAAACATTTAAATCAAAATGGGGTAATATATTTAGGAAACAGAATAGGCTGAAAGATTATTCAAAATACAGTACTTGAAATCATAGGAAAGAAAGTAAGGCATAAATATTGAGAAGCTGAGAAGGAAAAGAAAATCAGAAAGAAAGCTCTGTCATAGAAGCTGATATAATCATCTTCTATACACTGCAGGTCAGGAAATATATGAACATATATATTTCCTTTTGCTGTAGGAAATAACTTTGTTCTGGAAATTATGAATGTATTAAACATATCAGTATTCACCTTTAACTCAAGAAACATTGTTCATTATTTATAGTTTATCTAGTCTGGCATTTTCTATGGCATAAAATGATTTGGTTGCTGTGATTTTGACCTTTAAAAGTATTTCAATGATTAAATGTTTAATTAAGTCAATGGAACCTGAGGTTATCTGAAAAGGATCATTATTTTTCTGTTTTGTAAAAACAAATAGAAAATTAAAAAATAATAATTAACAGGGCTGGAGGGATGGCTTAGCAGTTAAAATGTTTGCCTGCAAAGCCAAAGGACTCAAGTTCAATTCCCCAGGACCCATGTTAGGCAGATGCACAAGGGGGCGCATAGCATCTGGAGTTTGTTTGTAGTGGCTGGAGGCCCTGGCATGCCCATTCTCTCTCTCTCTCTCTCCCTCTTTCTCTGTTAAGTAAATAAATAAAAATAAAATAATAATAATAATAATTAACACAGAGAGAATTTAGCTAGCCGAAGGAAATTGACAATAAAAACAACATTTCTAAAAGATTGTGTTTACTACTTACTGTACCTAGAGTAAGTCAAAGTTATGTAAGCAGCACTTCTGAGTGTAAAGCACTTGAAGGAGCTTCATTAAAAATTATAGCAGTGGGGCTGGAGAGATGGCTTAGCGGTTAAGGTGCCTGCCTGCTAAGCTTAAGAACCCAGTTCCAATCTCCAGGCCCTATGTTTAGCCAGATGCAAAGTGACGCAAGGCGCAATGCCGCACTTGACCACAAGGGGTCTGGATTTCGTTCATAGCAGCTGAGAGACTGCTGGCACACCCATCTCTATCTGTCTCCCTCTCTGTCTGTCTCTCTCTGTGTCTCTCTCCAAAAATAAATAAAATAATAAAAATATTTTAAAAATTATAGCAGTGGTCAGTTGGGGACATTGTCAAGAATAGTCATCTTCCAGAAATACATATAGATACCAAAACTAAAAATAGAAATATGAAATATCGAGGAATTATGTAGATTTTATGCATACCTACTCATATCCTAAGTCAAGAAAACTCATAATGTACTGATAAAAAATCAGATTAAAGCTGGGGAAAGGGCATCATGGTTAAGGCATTTGCCTGTGAAGCCTAAAGACCCTGGTTCAGTTCCCTAGGACCCATGTAAGCCAGATGAACAAGGGGGCACATGTGTGTGGAGTTCGTTTATAGTGGCTAGAGGTACTGGCGTACCCATTATCTCTATCTCTATATCTGCCTCTTCCTATCTCTCTGTCAAATAAATTTTTAAAAATCAGATTAATAATAGTAGAAAATTATGCACATCTCACTATAGTTTAATAATTCAAGGCTGTATGAAATAATTTGTGATTAAAATATATATTTTATCTATTTTCCATAAATCAATGAATTTATTCATTGATTCAAGGGCATTTGACAGTGAGTTCTTTCATTTGTAAACATATGTCCCAGTTTTTTTTTTTTTTTTTTTTTGTTTTTTTTGTTCGCTTTACCAAAACTTGGCAAAGCTCTTCAATAAGTAATATAATTAACAAATGTGTGAAGAGTGTTGTCTTTAGCAATTGAATTAATTTCTGTGCTTATTTCTCCAAATAACTTTCTGAAACAGATATTTAGGTTTATTTTATTGCATTTTTTTTTTGTTTTAGTTTCATCTGTTGTCTTTCTTTGACCCTTTTAAGAATTCAGTCACACTGTAACTTTTCTCAAATGGCATATGTGTTTGAGCATCTTGAATTTTGCTTACGAGTCAAATACATTAAAAAGAACAGCATGTGAGAAGTATCTCTTGATTTTTCAAGAGATCCTTTCCAGACTAGGAGCAGTGAGTATGTATCACAAGAAAAGGATATTTGACAGCATCCTTGGGAAGGCAGCAGCATCTTTGAAGTGTGACCACATGCTAGATTGGGAAGATTGGCTGGTGCTTGTGCTTCCAACCTCTACAGTGATCCTCACATCCAATGAAGAGCCAGAAATACAAGGTGACTGGAGTTGTCATATAGAATAATTAAATCTGCAAAAATAAATTGTTTTCTGTGACCAATTAGCCAACTGTGACCTTTACTATTGTTTAAGATTTGAAGAATTTGAGATGCCCATCAAAAAATATGTATGAATGAAGTTAAATAGTCCATGAATGGAAGGATATTCAGAGATGAGTTTAAGAACTGAAGTTTTCTTTAATCAAATCA
The DNA here is from genome assembly GCA_036365145.1 of Orientallactaga sibirica. NCBI lineage: Eukaryota > Metazoa > Chordata > Mammalia > Rodentia > Dipodidae > Orientallactaga > Orientallactaga sibirica. The sequence goes on along the minus strand of JAEOAD010000021.1, from coordinate 27,827,221 downwards.
TTTTTTAAGAAATATTCATATATATTGTTTATTTGAGACAATGACAGAGAGAGAGAATGGGCATGCCAGGGCCTCTGGCCATTGTCAACTGACTCTAGATGCATGCGCCACCTTGCGTATCTGGCGTGCATGGGAACTGGAGAATCAAACCTGGATCCTTTGACTTTGCAGGCAAGTGCCTTAACTGCTAAGCCATCTCTCCAGCCCCAGAACTGAAGTTTTTATATATAATTCATAGACATTATTGGTTGCATAAGCCATAGCAAGAATAATGGCCATAAATCTGAGTGTGGGGACATGGCTTGCATATTTTCCTTTTGAACATGGTTGAACCTCATTGAAATTAGCAAGGGTCTCATAAATCATGCATAACATAGAACTCCATTAGATACAAAACTAATGACACTTTTGAAGATATCTGCACTAACTGGTTGACAGAGGCTATTGTAATTCCAAAAAAAGAAGAAAACAAAACAAAATATGAAAGCTCTTGAAATTTCCTAGATCTTTGTCCAATCTCAATTCAAGAACATGCAGATTATCTGTTAATTCTTATTCTTTAATGACAGAGACACACTGGCACCATCTTGTGATGAAACCAGAGAATGAAGCTGAAGTCCAAAATCATAGACCATTTCATTACACAAAGAATAAAGAAATAGGAGCATTGTATGATTGACCATCCATTAATTGTGAAAAAAATGTGAACATTTGCTTAAGTATAAGTAACAGTAGCACTGACATATGTGTGTGTGTGTGTGTGTGTGTGTGTGTGCGTGTGTGTGTGTCATAGCAATTATAATAATAACTATTTACACTGAATTGAGATCAACCGTTTATTAAATGGGTGATAATGTCATGCTTTTATTTATTTTATTTTGTTTCTTCTTAAATAAATTCCTCAAATTTAATAAATATGCTACCTGGCTACTTGCTAAGAATAGCTTATGAATATTCATTCCTAATTATCTTTCCCTTATATCTAACATGAATTGTTGATTATATTAACTGATATAGTAAATGTCTATAAATTTATAAAGTGCTCTAAATGAAAGTAATATTCAAGTAATGATTCAGATTATAGAGTAAATAGTGAATTATTAATTTATTAAATAATTTATACTTGATTTTCTTTGATTTATAAGCTATTGCCATAACTCCTGAAAGTACAAATATGAGATACTTTCCCTAAAAGACTCAAAAGACTATAGGAAAAGACATGAGCATCATAATCACACATCTTCACATAGAACACAAATGAAAATAAAATTCTTTTGACTCACCCTCTTTTCATTCATGAAGTCCTTCTTTCATTTTAGTTCATATATGAAGGGTCAAAACCTTAGTATTATCTCCTTGAGTTTAAAGGTGTTTCCAATGAGTTAGAAATAGGATATAAAAGACAAAGTATAGAAAAGATAATAGAAAAAAATGCTTTTAGCTTCTAAATTAGATCAAGTTTTTACCATAATAGTGGTTGGAGAAAAGGAAACAAGAAAGAAGGAAAGAAGAAAGAGAAAAAGAAAGAAAGAAAGAAAGAAAGAAAGAAAGAAAGAAAGAAAAAAGAAAGAAAAAGGAAGAAAGAAAAAGAAAGAGAAAATGAAGGAAGGAAGGAAGAAGGAAGGACTTGAGTGTGTGCTATGCAGAGCCCTATGAACAGAATATTTATTAATGCATTTACATTTTGCAAGACTCACATATTACCTATTTGTGGGCAGAGTCAGAGCCCATCTCTTTCCTAACAGCTATCATCTCTAGTCATCATTTTTCACATCAGAGATGACTCACTTACTCAGTTAGAAAACATAAAAAAAGTTATAATACTAAAGGTATTAAAAATTTATTTTTGAAATGGATATTTTCCCTGTTTGTAATTACTCTTAAGAAAGGGAATGAAGATGTGAGAGCATAGTAGAGATTTTATTGATTTAGAACCTTTCAAATTAAGCAAAATGGAATTGCTAGACATGATCCTATTCAGATTATAATAACTCTTTTGTGTGCATCTGTTATATGGAATCTTTCATTGGCATAGATCCCTATTCTTATTGAAGAATCTTCCCCATTTTTTTAAAGTTGAAGAATTGATTCTAATATGCTCATGTTCTTCGTGGTCGCATTAATATGCATATTGTTAGGAACAATCTTGCACTGGCAGCTGTACTGAACAGTTGACCCAACAGGTCAGTTCAATCTCTTATTTCTATAATTCTCTGAACCTGGTTTAACAATGTGAACACTGGAGTGCTTGATATTCTTAGGAGCTAGATGATTGAGAATCAAGACTTTGATGCCTGATTGGCTATATCAGTAATCAGAAACTGCTGGAAGAATGAAGGGATCATTTAAACTCCTTAGCAAGATTGAGCTAAACCTGGCAGCGGCACTGAATGGTGCATTTGCTAATTAAACTGGACTCTCTTAAACTGAAAGGTGAAAAGAGACAAGCTAGAAAAATGAGCTCTATATTTCACATATAGAAAACAATATATATGGGCTTCAGTATTATTTATAATATCTAACAGAAAATTATTTTAAAAGTTGATCTGCGGCAAGCATTGTGACTCCATGAGGAAATGTAATAAGAAAAATTACTAGGTTTAGCATAAGAAAATACATAATTTCATGTAAAAAGAACGCAAATTATAGGACATCATGTATAATATAATGTATATAAAATAAACGCTACCAAATTAGCTATTTAGTTATTTGTAAATTATTTATTTATAATTATACAAAGTTAAAAACAATAAGGTGTGATTTGAATGGGGTAATATTGTTTAGCTACATGAACTTTGAGAGTTTCTTTTAACACTGTAAAGAATGTTGCTGGAATTTTTTTTTTTTTTTTTTTTTTTTTCGGTTTTTCGAGGCAGGGTTTCACTCTGGTCCAGGCTGACCTGGAATTCCGTATGTAGTCTCAGGGTGGCCTTGAACTCACGGCAATCCTCCTACCTCTGCCTCCCACATGCTGGGATTAAACGCTTGCACCACCACGCCCGGCTAAGAATGTTGCTGGAATTTTGATTGGTGTATTCCATTGAATCTGTATATTATTTTTTGAGAGGGTGACTATTTTCATGATATTAATTCTTCCCATCCATGGGAGGTCATTCTATCTTCTTATTTGTCCGTACATTTATTTCTTCAGTGTTTTTATGTGTTCATTGTATAGGTTTTTCACTGCTTTGGTCAGGGAGATTCCAAGATATTCATGTTTTGGTGTGTGTGTGGCTATTGTGAACAGGACTGCTTTCCTGATTTTTTCCCTCCATATGTTCGTCATTGATATGTACAAAGGCTATTGATTTTTGTGTTGATTTTATATCCTTCCAGATTAATGAAATAATTTATAATCTCTAGAAGTTCTTTTAGGTCATGTATGTATAAAATCCTGTCATCTGCAAATAGGGACATTCTGACTTAATTTTCTTTGCAATTTGTATCCTTTTCTTTTCATCCACTTGTCCTATGAACACTGGCTGATCAATCCTTATGGCGGAACTGGATTACACCCCACAGAACCATGGTAGACCCTATTGCTGAAGACGCTACAGGCTGTGGGCACAATACATCAAGAAATCACTGGAACTTTGAAGAAAGCCAGCTTTCTGCTGGCTAGCCCTCAGAGTACTGGGAAGTGCTATGATGAGTTTCTACAGTATTCGTGGTTATTAACAGTTTGAACTAGCAGGGGATCCTTCAAGCTACAAAACAAACCAGCTGGAAAAGATGCACACACCTGTGCAATAGTGGCACTACAGCTCTGATTTGATAAAATGCCCACCCGCTCACTGGTACTGAGAACCAACTTTGAATTCTATAGGTGTGGTGGTCATGGACTCCAGAGAGGGATTGCCATGGGTTTTTGGTCAAGAATAGAGTCGATACCCATCAAATAATCTCTTAAATAACTATGCTTCTTAATCCCTTTAATACATTCTGCTCTCATTTTTGGTTGGAGGATTTATTTTTTACAGAATATAAGAGTAAAAATTGGGGAGAACCAAGAGCCATCAATACAACAAGAAAAGACAGCCAACTGACTAGCACATGAAGAGCCTCCTCTATTACATCTTTTGGGGCTCAGGACACATTACAGAGGAAGTGGCAATTTAAATATGAGTTCTGATTTCACAGGGAACCTGGCAACCAGCTCCAGGGAGTTGACAATAGAGACCTAGGATACTCAATGCCCATAAACACAGAAATCCTGAGGCTTCAGAGAGCTCAACATTATTGCAGACTTATAACACCCTCACCAAGCCTCAGGGATCTTTGTGGAAGGGGCCAAAGGATTATAAAAGCCACAGAGTGAAGCCAGGCGTGGTGGCACATGCCTTTAATCCCAGCACTCGGGAGGCAGAGGATAGGAGGATCGCCAAGAGTTCGAGGCCACGCTGAGAATACAGAGTGAATTCCAGGTCAGCCTAGACCAGAGTGAGACCCTACCTCGCAAAACCAAAAAAAAAAAAAAAAAAAAAAGCCACAGAGTGGTAAGGAGTATCCAGAAGCATTTCCTCCCCACCCATAGATATGGATACATTCATAACCCCACAGTGAATATTGATAATGCCACTGAGGAAGGCTTTCAATAGAATGGGGGCACAGAAGAGGGAATATAACAGGATAATCCAAGGGTAAATGACCAACATGCAATGGTTCACGTAGTAAAGTTCGTAACTAATAAAGAATAAAATAGTGTTTAGCCACATTTTATGTTTTAATTCTTCTCATATAATTTGATAAGAATTAATTTGTATGCTACTATTTGAAATAAAAGTATAACAGATATTGTAATGGCTGCTAGATTTTATGAAATAAATGTGTGAAATAGAATAATCCAAGTGACATAGCATTGAATTTAGATAACTAAAGAAGTATCACAGTAATCCTTTGGGCCTACATTTCTTCATCTTTCAGTTCAAAGTACCAACATCAGTATTAGAGATTATTGAAAGATATTTTTACCTGGTCTATATACTCCCAAATCCAAAGCACTTTATAATATTGTGTGTCCTCAAAGGCTACTAATCAGCTTTTCCCTTTTCATACACTAAAATCCTTAATAATAAATTATTGCTTCCCAGTCTTTCGATACAATATTAAGGACAAGATATGGATCACATGTGGGTAAAAATTGAGAACAAATAAAAAAATTAAAATATTTAATTAATTTATTTATTTATGAAAGAGAGAAAGAGAGAGAGAATGGGTGCACCAAGTTCTCCAGCCACTGCAAATGAACTCCAGAAGTATGTGTCATCGTGTGCATCTGGCTTTACATGTGTACTGAGGAATAGAACCTGGGTCCTTAGGCTTTGCAGGCAAGAGCCTCAAACACCAAGCAATCTCTCCAGACCAAGTAAACAAATTTAAAGAAAATCAAGAACCAGTCATAGTGCCACATGATCAAGAATATAAATCTCTCTCTATATATATATATATATATATATATATATATATATATATATATATATGATCCATAACTGGAAGAAGAGATATTGAATAGATGAACTTTGAACCCCATACTGAGAAAAGATTTATATTTTAACACATATGGCTATTTAAAACTATGTATCTATACACCAAAGTAGCAAAGTCAGTAGTAGAGAGAAGAAAGTGAATGAGGTACTTGTGTCAGTTCTGGCTTTTCCCATGCTTCTGAATAGGTCTTGGCTGGAACTTATATGGGAAAATCCAATGGGTACACTCACCAGCCATTTTTCTTCAACCTGTGGCCTACCAAACTAGGCTGAAGTGCTGAACCTGCTCCCTGCTCAGATTGCATCCATTAGCCTCACTGCATACGATTTGCCCACAAAGGGAAGCATCTGCAGCAGGGTGTAGAGAAGGTCAGTGAGCTCATAATGCTATTGGCTACACTCCTCCTGTGAAAGATTTCCCATTACTTTTTGGTGTATCATCTGAAAAGTTAAAGCTGAGATTTTGAAGCCTTTATGCTCTTGTGGTGATAAAGATCCTGAAAATTATAAATTCATACAAGCATAATAGTATAAAAAGAAAGGTCCCAGTCTGGCCTCGAACTCACAGCAATAAGAAGTCAAGCCCTCATTTGGCTTCTGGTTACACTGAGTGATATTGCCCTATAATTGCTAGATAAAGAGATGCCAGCTCCCAGCTAGATATTCACTGGCACATCACTGCACTGAAGGGGTGAGATAACTTGGTAGTATTACCTATATTGTGCCCATGCATATGTGGCAGTCTTACTGGCATCTGGTGATAGGTGAGGTCTGACCTTGGACTAAATATCACCTGTCACCAACCCAGTAAGAACTGGTACCACATTACTGCTATTTAGAAATGGAAATACAGACCACTTATGTTGTATGTTGTAGCCATTGTGCCGGACTCCACAACTGATGCCAGGAACACTGGATATATATATTGAATAATGAAACTAGATCCATTTATTTTTCCCTGTACAAAAATAATTCAAAATGGTTCAAAGACCTTAATTTAAGACCTAAATCTTTGAAAACAATAGAAGAGATAAGCTACTTACTTTAAATAGTAAGCATTGGCAAGGGCTTTCTGAAAAGAATTTTTATAACTTAGTAAATAATCCTAAGATTTTGCAAGTAGAATTGAATGATAGTAAATAGTTTCAATGCAGCCACGGAAAGAACTGCCTCCAATAACACCTTAGGGCTGGACCCAGGATTCTCCCACAGTGATACCTCTTCCAGCCAGGCAGCTGGGAATCTAGGTTATAAGCTTTAATGTAACATTTGAGTCTATTGGGGGACATAATTTCAACTACATAAACTCAAACTACAGTCATTGTTTGATTTTATTTTCTTAACCACAGCTATTCTTTCAATTTAAATATTTCCAATGTTTAAGTAAGAGTAGACTGTACTGTGGTGAAGAGAATTTTCATTTCCACTCAAATGAGTGTGTAGTGAAATATTTAAAGCAACCATCCCAAATGATTAAGGTAGTTGAAACATATACCAGCACCATTCTGAGTGTAGAATATTAAGTAAAGAAATAACCCCACCATATTGTTGGGCCTACAATAAATTTGTAACAATGGACAATTAAAATAAAGTCTCTCTTTAACTCAATAACATTAAAGGAATAATGAAACAAGGATAGTATGCTGTATGTTAAGCATTACTTACTAAGGGTTGAGCTGGAAAGAAAATAAGAAGGATAACACTTTCAATGTGTATTATATCAACAGACAAAAATAGAATAGGATCAAAGGAGATGATGATGAATACTAAGAAAAAGGAAGATATACAATCATCCCACTTAAATGCAGAATGAAGAGTGAAAAGGGAAAATAAATGTAATCACATGCCTTACACTATCCCAGTACCTGAAGAACCAATCAAGGAAATTCCTAGCCGAGCCAACTTATACTACTTAAAAGATCTAGCCTGTGAAATGTATGACCTTACAGTGCCTGGTGCTACCTATATAAGGCCTACATAATTATAGCAGGAAAACCATACCAAAGAAGTTATCAAACACACCAAACTAAGGAAGGGATGTGAATCCCACACTCAGATACTATAAAAATGTGGGCACTTAGCACTATGATGCAAAGGTCCCTGTCTTGTGACCAACCTAGTGCACACATCAAGGAAGTCTAGACAGGTCCAGGGCCTTTAGCTGGACTCTGACTAACCTGTTGATGCTAACTTCTTGCTTGTCAGTTTTGACCTACCTTCCATTGGTCTGTCAGTGTGTCCAGACTCTGTCCTGCTCTGCACTTTGCCTGGTTCCTGCCTTTCAGCTCTGACCCTACAGCTAGCAGCAGCAGTTCTTCCAACCTCTCCTGAAGCAGGTCATCTTATCACTATAGGCCTTTTTGTGACTCAGTTTCCAATTCTGGACTCTCATATGTCTTTGAAACTCTTTGCACTTTAAACCTGTAGTCATTTTGTAACATACATATATGCAGATAGATAGACAAACATTTTGATATATAGATTAAAGATTTACTATGTGGTGTGTAATATTATTTGAGAATTAACTTATGTAATTAAGATTAAAATATAAGAGCTGGTGTTTGCCTGGGCGAGGGCTGCCAAGGAAAGAAGGGGGTGTCTGGCAAATTGTTGCCATTGAAGCCTGTACATTGTAAAACTATTATTCAATAAATTCTGACACTGTAGGAAGATACAAGCATGTTCAGAAGTCTATGTTACTGACATAACATGCTGATCACAGAGTACTAGCCTCTTCTAAGATTTTAAGGATATCCTTTAAAACATTTTCTATGGCTGGAAAGATGGCTTAGAGGTTAAGGAGCTTGCCTGAAAAGCCAAAGGATCAATTCCTCAGGACCTACATAAGCCAGATGCACAAGGAGGTGCATGCATCTGGAGTTCGTTTGCAATTGCTGGAAGCCCTGACACACCCATTCTCTCTCCCTCTCCCTCTCTCTCTCTCTCTCTCTCTCTCTCCCTCTTCCTCTCCCTCTTTTCCTCTCTCAAATAAATAAGTAAAAACGAAAATAAATATTTTCTACATCTTTCTATGTTTCTGTAACAATATATCACCAAATGTGTTAATAGTTTATTCAGCTTAATCTGGAATGTAATTGCTACACTAATTTAATTTTTTTTTTTTTTTTTGGTTTTGCAAGGTAGGGTCTCACTCTGGTCCAGGCTGACCTGGAATTAACTATGTAGTCTCAGGGTGGCCTTGAACTCTCGGCGATCCTCCTACCTCTGCCTCCCGAGTGCTGGGATTAAAGGCGTGCGCCACCACGCCCGGCTAATTTAATTTTTTGACCTCATCTTGTTCTATGCTACTGTCACCTCTCCTGTTAATTAATGTAGTAGTATTTCAAAAGGCATGTGAGCAACTGTTACCTCCTTACAGAAATCTAATGAACATCTGTGAGGACTTTGAAATATCAGCTGTCTTTTTTATAAGGTGTTTTCTTTTTCAGAGTTGAATCTAAACTAAAAATCCCTGTACAATCTGAAACTTATTCTTTCTGTCATTTTACTAATCCACAGGTGTTACAGCTGCTTCAGCTGTATTGGCTCCTCACAGTGTCTCAGGTACACAATGCAGACATTCATATTTCCGCCTTGGGAATTTTACATTCTCTCTTTTTTTAAAGATTTATTTTATTTTATTTGTTTATTTGAGAAAGAGAGAGAGAACGAGGCAGAGAAGAGAGGAGAGGAGAAGAGAGGAGAGGAGGAGAGGAGAGGAGAGGAGAGGAGAGGAGAGGAGAGGAGAGAAGAGAAGAGAAGAGAAGAGAAGAGAAGAGAAGAGAAGAGAAGAGAAGAGAAGAGAAGAGAAGAGAAGAGAGAAAAAGAGAAGAAGAGTAGAAGAGAGAAGAGAAGAGCTGTACCAAGGCCTCCAGCCACTGCAAACAGATTCCAGATGCAGGAACCACCTAGTGCATCTGGCTTATGTGGGTTCTGGGGAATTGAACTTAGATCCTTAGGATTTGTAGGCAAATGTCTTAAATGCTAAGCCATCTCTCCAGCCCTACATTCCCTTTTTGCAACAATGCAGAGGTCTTATCTTCTAAATGTTGCCTCAATGAGACTATCTTCTATACTTTCCTCAATGGGGACATGTATCTTCCATACTGTCCTCAGTGGGGATATCTTCTGTACCTACCTCAATGGGGATATCATCTTCTATACTTTTCAGATCTAAAACAAACCTCCTCCATAAGGATTCTTTTGTCCCTTCAATGTGTTGTTTGTTTTCTCCCATAGCACTTGCCATTGGACATGTACATTTATTCTGTAACCTGATATGTTCATTTATTTTGATTATTTTTATTAACACTTAAATATATTATTTATTTATGTATTATCTTAGAAAGAAAGAGACACAGAGAGAGAAAGAAAGAGAGAGAATGAGAATGGGAATGCTAAGGCTTCTAGCCACTGCAAACAAACTCCAAATGCATGTTCCACCTTGTGCATCTGGCTTTATGTGGGTCCTGGGGAATTGAACCAGGGTCCTTTGGCTTTGCTGATAAGCATCTTGATTGATAAGCCACCTCACCAGCCCTACTTGTGTTAACTTTGTCTTATATTTTTCCATACAACAACATGTCAGTGGCATAATAACAATTGTTTCTGTTTGATTTGCACACTATCTATAGTCCTCACATTGCTACCTGCTGTAGTATGTTAGAAATAATTACTAAAGAAAATGAATAGGTCCTGAGTAATGGTTTAACAGTTAAATCACTTCCCTGGGAAGCCTAAGAATCCATGTTCAATCCTCTAGTACCCACATAAACAGATGCATGAGGTAGTGTATATGTTCAGAGTTTGTTTGCAGTGGCTGGAGGCCCTAACACACCCATTTTTTTCTCTATATATGCCTGTCTAACTCTCTCTTGAATAATAAATAAATAAATAAATTAATTAATTAATTAAAGAAAATTAGCAATCCAGAAGCATAAGAAGTAAAATTATAGGAAGTAATTTAAAATTATTATGGCATTAGTTATTTTTATTTTTGAAATGAGAATATTTTAATATATTTTAAATACTTATAAGAAATTCATTAATTTGAAGGGTTGACCTACTTCTATTAATTTCAAATGTGTCCCCATTCAATAAAATGCAGATAAATATGTCACAATAATTAATTTGGATGATTTTTCCCTCCCTAGTTTAGAATCCAAATATCAGAACAGAAAGTAAAGGAATCTCAACCAACTGTTTCTCTTTGGAAACACAAAATTGTGAACTACATATTTGCATGACCCAGCTTCTGCTTGAACAGTCTCCATCTGTTTGATACCATGTGTCACTCTAGCATATGCCAAGCAATCAGTCATTCTACTATTGCTGTGGAGAGACAATGAAAAGATTAATTCAATTCCTTGAACTCTCATGAGGAACATTCTGGCTCAGTGACCTCATTCATGCCTTTAGAAAATCACTGTACTACAGAAAACTGCTAGATATCATGTATGGTCTGAGTGGAAGATTAAAAACAATTTGACAGAGCGGGTGTACTGAGCACGATATAAGACAAGCCCCTCTCGACCTCAGGTTCCTGCCCAGAATGGTGAGACACATTGTGAAAATCTATAGAACAGCCCAAGAAGATGTTTCTTCTCCTTTAAAATACCAAGAGATGTGAATCTTGGGAAGATTCACAAGGTCATATAATGAGGTTATTGTTCTAATAAGTAAAAGTAAAAAAAAAAAAATCCAAGGTAAACTCAGGTTTAGTGGACAGGTGCTTAGGACTATGTGTGCAAAAGTACTTGGTTAGAATTCTGTTACTGATCGTAAAGCATGACAGTAGATTTATTCTCATTTCAAGCTTTTCCAATAATCTAATAATCCCCTCACTTCCTTTAGAGTACTCAGGACATAACCATCAGGTCCATTCACCAAAAGCACAGGTTTATCTGGGCATGGTGGAACACGCCTTTAATCCCAGCATTAGTGAGGTAGAGATAGGGGGATCATTGTGAGTTTGAGGCCACCCTGAGACTACAAAACAAATTCCAGGACAGCCTTGGCTAGAGTGAGACCTTACCTTGAAAAAACAAAATAAACAAATAAATAAATGAACAAACAAAAGTAGAGGTTTAACTTACATATATATATATATGAATGACAGACATCAATAATTGAAGGGTACACTCAAATATCTATAATGTAACTTAACACTCTTAGTATTTGGAAGGATATAATTTTAAAAATCTATATGTATTTGTTATATATGACATATTTATATGTGTTGAAATACACACACACACACATACACACAATAGAAGATGCAGTGGTTTTGCAGGAGACTTAGAAATACACAAATGCTGTGACCAATGATTTTTACACTCTAATTTATCTCCTTTAGACATATTCCAGGGAAATTATGTACCCACAGGGTAATAAAAGATAAAGGCACTTTTGATTGCTGACTGCAGCTTTGATCTTCACTTTAATATTGAACTCTTATGATTTATATACCAGGAAGAACATCTTTGAGTTCAATGAAGCTTTGAAAAATGTCTTATTTTCTGTAGGCTCCATTGTTGTCATTTTCTTATTAAGAGATGATGGTCAATGAGAGTATGGGTGACACATCTTTCCAAGCAGTAGAAGACTATAACCCTGTGTTGTAATTCTTTTCCTTTGTGTAATGAACATCATGCTATGCTACTAAACATGGCAGATTGTACTAGCATGATGCTGAAAGATATTTTAATTGAGAAATTTATTTTATAAACATATTTTATATATTGGTTATATCCTTATCAGGTTATATATACTCTTATGTTCCCTCTCTCCCACATCCCCATCCACAGAGAGCCCTTCTTAGTGGGGTTACTGGTGATCAATGTTGGATCATTAATGAACCAGTCTCTGTGTGGTGAGGGGCAATGTCTCTGAATACATCTTTCTACCTTGTGGTTCTTACATTCTTTCCAACCCTTGTTTGTCAACTTTTCTTTTACATCTTGGAAGGCATGTCATAAGACTTCTTTATTTGTGAGCTCTCAATAGCATCTGATTTTCTTCTAGTGTGTACTACCATATCCCTGGTGAACCTTCTCAAGCTAGCAGTGAAAGTATCATTCATATTTAATTAAACACTTCCTGTGAAATGTTTCATAGGTGTCGGCAGATGTGATAAAGATGATTCATTACATGTTAGGTTATTGGCTTTCTTTTCTTGTCCTACTAATCATTCTTGGGTCACCTCAGTATTCACTGATATCTGTAAAAAGCAGCAGAATGAATGTAGCATGGATCAAAGGAGATCAAAGTAGATATTTTGAAGACTTTTTGATAGTTATAGCCTCTCCTATTAGCCAAAGAATACTAGAAGCTTTCCTCTAAGTGATATCTTAGACTTCTGACTAGGCTTTCAGTACCAGGTATAGATTCCCTCCCACTGAGCAGGTTTTATATTAACCCAGTGTTGTAGTCAGGTTCACATTGCTGGCAGAAAATACCCAACCAAGGAGAGCTTTGTGGGAGAAAAATGTTTATTTTGGCTTACAGATTTCAGGGGAAGCTCCATGTTGGTAGAAGAAAATGATGGCATGAACAGAGGGTAGACATCACCTCCTGGCCAATCAGGTGGACAACACCAACAGAAATGTGTGCCAAACACTGACAAGTCTCCTTCAGCTAGGATACTTAAAGTCCTGGAAAACTTCATCTGATGCCAGCAGCTTTCTTTAGCAGCCATCCCATAGTTCTGGCATCTCAACTGGGTCTACACTACAACCCAAGGTTTATCTTCATGGAGTCATTGACCTCCATGCAGGTAATCTAATAAGCCTGCTTCACACTGTCAGGGCCATTACCAGAAAACAAAACTATGTTGCAAATTCAATGACCTACTCTTTACTGCATTTGTTATACTCTATAATACCAAGTGGGATACCAACTTATTAATAGAGGGGAAGTAAATCAGACTTTGAAGAACAGGACACATCTTTAGCATTCAAGTCTCTTCCAGAAAGAGTCCACATTCTTCCTCTTGTCCCAAAGCAGATCAGCTGGCCAAATCTCAATGACTGTAACCTTTTGTACAACTGCATCTGAATTGGCAGAATTTTCAGCCCACATATTTCTTTCTGTGCCATTTCTTCTGTTCAAACCAGTCCATTTCTATGCATTACAACCTTGCACATGTTCTCAGAACATGGGTATAACAGCAAGCCTCTCATAAAACTGCTTCTAGCCCAGTCCAGGCAAAACTCTTTCTTGCCCTCATAAGCCAGCCCTCACAATCCATTGTTCTTACTGCATTCAGGTTTTTCAACTATAATCAGAATGGCCCATCAAGCTATACTGAAAGCACTGCATGGCATTTCTTAGGCCAAGATTTCAAATTCATCCACATTCCTCCAGCAAAGCAGTTCCAAAAGACAAAAGCATAGAATCAGGTTTCTAAAAACAAAGATCCCACTTCTCAGTACCAACATTACTGTTCCAGTCAGATTTGAGTTGTTGTCAGAAAATACCCAATCAAGATCACACTGTAGAAGTAATGGTTTATTTTGGCTTACAGATTCCAGGGGAAGCTCCATGATGGCAGGGGAAAATGACGGCATGAGCAGAGGGTAATCCTCACCTTCTGGCCAACATCAGGTAGACAACAGCAGCAGGAGACTATGCCAAGCTCTGGCAAGGAGAAGCTGTCTATATCACCCATAATACCCCCAACAATACACTGCCTTGAGGAGGCTCCAATTCCCAAATTGCTATCAGCTGGGGACCTCTGCATTCAAAACACACAAGTTTATGGGGGACACCTGAATCAAATCACCACACCCAGAAAGCAGTTGATTATCCCCATAGGTTATGTGTCTGTATGACACTGGTGTGAATATCTTGCCTCTGTGCACATCTTATTGTTTTGGTAGCTTGCAGGATCCACTGTTTGTTCACACTGTTGACCTTTATTTCCCAGAAGTTCACATAATGCTTTCCATCACTATGGGAGCAAGCAAGAAGGCAGCTGGCTTCGATCTCAATTCCAAATGGATCAAGAAACTCACTCTAAGCACTGAAACTCTAAAATTACTAAGAGAAAAATTATGGAGCTAACTCCAAGCTATTAATGTAGGAAAAGACTTCCTGAATAAGAACCCAGTAGCCCAAAGATTTAGACAAATGCTTGATCATTGGGATATCATGAAACTAAAAAGTGTTACTGTACACCTAAGCAAACCCTCAAAAGACAATGTATAGAATAGGAGAATATCTTCACTGGCTATATATCTGGAAGAAGTTTAATATGTACACTATACAAAGAACTCAAAAGACTAAGCAATAACAATCAATCGACCAGTGGGGCATGGTGGCACACACCTTTAATCCCAGCACTTGGGAGGCAGAGGTAGGAGGATTGGGCTAGAGTAAGGCCCTACAATGAAAGCCATATATATATATTCAACCCAGTCAAAAGAATGGGCAGAGAACAGAACATAGAGTCCTCAAAGGAAGAAATACAAATGACTAGTAAACATCTAGAAAAGACATCCAATATCTTTAGCCATCAGGGAAATGCAAATTGAAACTACTTTGAGATTCCATCTCACTCTGGTCAGAATGGCTATCAACAAATCAAATGACAACAACTTCTGGTGAGGGTGAAAGGAAAGAGGAAACCTCATCTATCGTTAGTGGGTGTGGAAAATTATTTTACAGTTACTTTGGAAATCAGTCTGGTGGCTTTTCAAAAATCTAAAAAATAGATCTACCATTTGACTAAGCTATAGCACTTCTTGGCATATGCTCAAAAGACTCTACTATTTACTATAGAGATACTTTATCAACCACGTTTGTCACTCCTCTATTCATGATACCTAGGAAATGGTATCAACCCATTGGCCCATCATCTGGTGCCTGGATAATGAAGTTGTGGTACATATATACAACAAAATTCTATTCAGTGTTAAGGAATAGTAAAATTTGTAGGAAAATAGATGGATCTAGAAAACATCATAATAAGTGAGATTATACAAGCTTATGAACACAAATGTTCCATGTTCCCTTTCATAGGTGGATCCTAATTGGGGGAGTTTGATTTGTCTATAAGTTGTGGCAAGCATCAGCAGTGCTTATAAAGAAACTAGAATAAGTCTTAGAAACAGGAGAGGCAGTGAGCAATGAAAGGAGGGGATACTTCACAGGCAAATGGAGGGATAGAGTACAGGGGGTGAAAAGATCAAGGACCAGACTGAGGTAAAGGAGGGAAGTGAGAAGGGAGATACAAAAAATAAAAACCACTGATGGAATGTGTTTGTACCATACAAACCTTCCTCTTGGTTAGCTAATTAAAAGATACAACTATTAGCTGGGTGTGGTGGCACACACATTAAATCCCAGCACTCAGGAAGCAGAGGTAGGAGGATTGCAGTGAGTTTGAGGTAAGCCTGAGACAACATAGTGAATTTCAGGTCAGCCTGGGCCACAGCCAGACCTTACCTGGAACCCCACCCCATATATATATATATATATATATATATATATATATATATATATATATATATATATATATATATATCTTAATAAGAGAGAGGGGGCAAATGGTTTGAGCAAAAGCACTCTGAATGAGAGAGAACCTAAAATCATAGGCTATTACTGATAAATCATGTCAGAATTGGTTTACCCCTGACAGTGAGCTGTTGGTCAGGGAGGTCTATGAAGCCAGCAATACAATGCAGGCCATTGCCAATGCACTTAGTTACTTACTAGATCTAAATGGTAAGACCCTATTGCTGGAACTGATGAGGACAAAAGACATTTAAGTGACATAAAATTAAAGGAATAAAGGGAATGTGAAATAAAAGTTGCATAAAATATCTACAGAATTTTGGGAGATGCAAAGTATTTAGGAAGTGATACTCAAGTTAGTAGACCAAAATAAATTGAAACTTCAGCTTACTGCGGTAGAAAACAAGATAGTGCTTTAATCTTTAAAACACACACACACCAGAAATTAAATAAAAGGAGTTAGATAATAGTGAAGGGGATGTGTTTTGTTTGTTTACTTGCTTGTTTCTGTTTTTGCTTCTTCTGCAGTTATTTCGACAATGAGAATCATTCTTCCAATCCAGCAAAAGTGATTTATTTGGTTTAATTGCTGGATAGGTTGTATCAGAAGAATTCTGAACTAATCAAGGATAAAGGATATCAGTGCTAACAGACTCAGCTAAGGTGAGGGAGGGTGAGTAAAATATACACCATTAGATGATTGATTTCTGGGGAACATGGATTGGCCTGATTCATAAACTCTATTAATCCTGAAAGATCCTTTATAGTCATCCTACAAAATAGTTAGCTTCACCTTACTATCTTACAAAGAATCCAACCTTTTAGCTGTAGAAATTAAGATACTTTAGGGTTCAGGTTTCACTATTCTATGGCTATACAGGTAAGTCAATTTAAAATATGATATTTAATGTAGAAACCTTCAGATTCCCTGTGCTTGTGGGCTGAAATGGATCTTGACTCACAGTATGTTCTAGATATTTAAGTATAATTTACTGTGTTTCATCTGCCCTTCATTATACATATATCACTTTGGAAAACCTTGCTTTGGAGGTATTTCTAGAAAGTAAGCCCATAATCAAGAATCCTTCATGACATGTGTTAACATTCAGTTATGAATGATCCCGCTTTTGTGTGCTTTAGTGAAATTCTGCCTTATTCTATTCCTAAGTAAAATGATTTTCCTATAAGCAACTAAATTCAGGATATCAGTTACAAAAATTTTCAATCTGCCAACTTAATTGAACCTTATTTTTCTCCCTGCCTATTAATGTGTCAGGGACCAATTAAGCCACATGCTCTGTCTTCAGGTGTTCTGCTGTTATGAACTGTACTGGCAGAAAACTCAATTTCATTAAATGACAATCAAACTTGAACTTGCCTTATAATTAAATATTCTAAACTACAGTTAGTATAAAAAGTATTATAATTTTGGAGGCTGGAGAGATGGCTTAATGGTTAAGATACTTGCCTTGCAAGCCTAAGGACCCAGGTTTGATTTCCTAGTATCCACGTGAGCACAAGGTGGCACATGTGTCTGGAGTTCATTTGCAGTGGCTAGAGGCCCTGTTGTGCCCATTCTCTCTCTTTCCCTCTCTTTCTCTTTCTCTCTCTTTCTCTCTCTCTCTCTCTCTCTCTCTCTCTCTGCCTCCTTCTCCCATGCTCTCTCTCAAATAAATAAATGAATTCTTTTTTAAAGTATTATAATTTTAAGCCAGGTTTACACTTAAATACAATCTCAGCACATGAGACTGAGGCAGGAGAATTGCCATGAATTTAAGGCCAGCCTTAGCTACAAAGTAAGTAGGAGATGCAGAGTGAGCCCCTGTACCAAAAGATCAAAACAAAACAAAGAAAAAACAGAAAAGGCAATTTTAAATTGTTACAATCACTTCCTAGATGACTTTCTCCTGTGATAAACTCTTTCCTTACTTAATAAAATGTGTCACTATCACCCTGAGCCAAAATGTTGTTACCAGAGATTTGAGAATAAAGGCTTGGTCTCCAGCAAACTCACCAAGCTAAACTCAGCCTCTCAGCCTAATAAACCAGCTGAAGAGACAAATAATGTTAAAAGTAAGAGAAAGGAGATTTAATCAATGTAGCCACATTGGAAAATGGAACAAATAAAGGAGTTTTGTGATCCCACAGCCCATCTTTGGTCAAATGCCTTGTTTACCTTAATACAGAATATGTGGTGTGTGTAGAGAAGCATTGCTGGTGAAGATCCTTTCCCAAGAATCATGCTTTCAGTTCTGGTTTTGCACAGTGGTCTTACAAAGTTTCTGTTACAGTATTCACTTGAGGAGATTATTCTGGTTCTGAAGAGATGGTGGCTGCTGCTCCAGGGTACACAGCCTTACAGTTATGAGTACTTTCCTCATCTGAAACATAATTATTTCTTTGCTATTCCTGAAACCTAAGGAGACAGTATGTTTTGGGCAATGACTTATATCTTCACTTTCCATCTTGAAGATGGCTGAGGTGGGCTAAACAGTCACTCCTTGAGTGCTAATAATGCCTGTGGTCAGAGGCACACAGTTAAACCAAATTGCAGAAGATAAATAGAACACAGATATTAAAATGTCAGGCTTTTATCCGGCTTTAAGTTATCTGTGGGTCTAAGTGAAGAGTTGATGATTTTTAGCAAAAGTAGTTTCAAAGTGCTTATTTCAAACCCAGATCAATTTGACCATTGCTATGGCTTAGAGCACCATCCTGAGGAAGCTGTTTAAGAAAGAAAGTTAGGGAGCAAGCATTTTTATCCCCCTCTTACTATTCCCACATTTCTGTGCACTGGACGGGTGATAAACACTCATATCCAGCATATATTCTAACACAAGCAGTAGTGCAGGTAGCACTGCATGGGACTGGTTAATGAGCATCCCTATTTCATGGTACTGCATTGTGATGAGTTGATGAAGTCTGCTATTTAAGTTGGCCAAGAATAGACTTAAACCAATTGTATTTGTTAATATCATTCCTTTGAACTATTATTTGATGATTATTCAAAAAATTATCAATTTTCTATTTTTGCTTTCATATGTTTTCTGTTTTTCTAGAGTATGTTACCAGGAAATGGAGGAAACAGCAAGTCAAGTGGCTAATTCTCTTTTTTAATCAGTGTTATCAATATATAATGCACATATGACAAAACTCACCCCATTAAAGTGTACAATTCAGTGATCTTAGCATGTTCATAACACTGCGCAATGATCACAAGTGATTTTAGAAAATTGAAATCAATATTATAAAGAAACACCATACCCAGTATCATTACTTCCTAATGTTTCCCTATTGCCTGCCCTATTTTACAGGTACAAATGTGCTTACTCTGGATTGTTTCTATAAATGATTTCACACAATGTGTTATTTTGTAATTGCATTCTTTATATCTATGCCAATACTTTATACTTCAATATTTAATATGACCAAATTTAAATAAATGTATTCATATATGTACCTATCACATTACAGATTCATTGTTTACCCACAAACAGTTAGCGGATATTTGTGTATTTACATTGGTTGTAATTTTGGCAATTATGAATAATAATGCAACAAATATGTTGTGTATGATTTTTTTCATGCCTGTACATTCATTTCACTTCATCTATCTCAGGTGACTATTTAGGAGTATAATTGTTTAGATCCATGTGGTCACCTTACTTTTATCTTTTTGAGGGAAATGGCAAAACAGGATAGCTCACCTTACATTCAAGCTGGTAACATGAAGGCCCCAAATACCACACATCCTTTCATGATCTGGTGGATACAGCCATCCTAACACTGTGAAGTGGTAGCTTTTTCGTGGCTCTGATTTGCAATTATTTAGTGAATGATTTCTCTGATATAAATTAGATAACTTACTGTTTTTTATAATATTTTGGGGGGAAATATTCCAATTATTTGTACATTGCTAATAGGACCTTATGTATTTTCTAGAACTATAATAGATACAATTTCCTTGCCAGAAATATTATATTAAACAGGATTATCTGTTTTATACTTTTACTTCCTTAATGTTATCATTCATAACACAATGGTTTAATTTGATGTACTGTAAATAAAAATATTCTTTATCATTTGTGTGTTTGTGTATATAAAAAGGAATTTCCTAAACCATACAAACTTTATGTCCATGCTTTTTTCAAAATGTATTTTATATTTTATATCAGTTTTCTGGGACAATATACCCTACCAGAAGCAGCTTATGTAAGGAAAAGGTTTTAGTTTGGCTTACTATCTCAGAGAGTGAGTCCATTATACCAGAGGAGACATGACAGACCTAGGTGGTTCATACTGTTCTTCATGTCTTCTCTATCTTGTTAAATATCTTACCTTAGTATCAATGACACAAAGTGACCTTTCAAGGAGGTACACATTATGAAAGGATAACTGCATATTGATGTGTATTCTCTTACAATTTTGTTCTGTTTCCTATTATTTAATTTTTTATTGCTTCTCATAAATTTATTTGCCTTTATATTTGGTCTTACTTCCTTACTTCAATATATCTTCTCCCTCACAAGTCTTCTGTGTGCTGTTATCAAATATAATACAATACTTTTTTGATACACCCAATGTACACTTGAATGTATTGTTTTATGCAAATGCTTTAAAACAGGTAAGAAATTAAAAGATTCAATAAAACAAGATACATACTGTAATCCATCTCCATGTAGTTACTTTTACACCCCTTAATAAATTCAAATTATGCTTTGATTGATTAAATAACTTCTTTGGTATTATTACAGTGTGTATTTGCCAAAACTTCTGTGTTGTGGCTTTCGTTTCATGTAGATATATATATATATATATATATATATATATATATATATATTTTTTCCTCATGAGAATTATTAATATGACTGCACTTTTTACAAGTATGTGAAAGTTGAACCCTTGTTTCCACTTTGGAGTTTGTCTCAATATCATTGCCTTTGGAGTTTCACTGTGGTTGTTCTATGCGTGCATTGATTTGCATTTACCTCATTGCATTCATTATGTCTAGGTCTAGTCTATGTAGTCTATGTTCAAAGTTGGGAAGTTTTTGGAAATTAGTTTTGGAAAATATTTTCTGATTATTTCTGTCTTCTCTGGCATGCATATTAGTTGCACTGATGGAAGTATAATGGTGCTCTTTCTCTGACCTTCTGAATGTGGGGGCATGGTTAAGGCTCAAACATCATACTTGATTTTTGTTTTCAGCAAAACTTACTGGATTTTCATTGCAAAAATGTTTCCAACTTGTTCTTGGGAAAATATGTCTAACTTTTTTAAATGGCTTACTTTAAAATTTCATGACTAACCACTTATGGGATGTTGCTGAGGAGAGGGTTTAAATAATTCTTTACTCTGACATTCCTTAAATACTTTCTCAGGTGAGCACAATTAGTAATCAAATTTCTAATTACAAAGCCTTCCAGATTTCCCATATACTTGTGGAAAAATGTATTTTTAATATACTTGTCTCATCCTTAGAGAGTAATGGTATTTTTAAATAGTATATTTCACTTTGAAAAAGTTGAATTTACTAATTTAATAGGAAGGATGTGTTTCAAATGCTTTCCTAATTTATTTCTCAAAGTAAATGGACCACTATTAAAGTATTCTCTGTTTTATCATTACTTGCTGTTCTTTTCCTTAAAGAAAGAAGGAGCCTGGGCTTGAAGGATGGCTTAGTGATTAAGGTGCTTGCCTGCAAAGCCAAAGGACCCAGGTTTGATACCCCAGGACCCACATAAGTCAGATGCCCAAGGTGGCACATGCATCTGGAGTTTGTTTGCAGTGGCTGGAGGCCCAGGAGAGACATTCTCTCTCTTTCTCTCTCTCTCTTTCTGACTCGCGAGTGCTGAGATCCAAGGCATGTGCCACCACACCCAGCTGATCCCAAGTTTTTACAACTGTGCAAGAGAAAACTGGACATATAGAAGACTGAAAATTAGAATATATCCTCCCTGCTAAGGCCCTACAATTTCTGCTATCTTTGTAACTGTTGTTATTTTGTAGTTTCAGCTCTCAAACAGTTCGGTTACCTTAGTGAAGATTCATTGTCACTACTGGCCCCAACGGTCTTGGCATCTGTGTTGGGTCCCTTATTTTATTAACTACCAATGTTCCTGTTTTCTAGCAAACAAGCAGCTAGCATAGTCAGCTTCCATGGTAAGATATAGTGTCTGTGTTTATGATTAGTCACCAGACATGGAGTCATATGTCCATACAAAGGACTAAATTCTGGTTACAGAGGATATGACAAATACTTTACACTCTAAGACATCTTTTTTGTCTAGGCATTTCTTTTTTAAAAATATTTTATTATATTTTTGGAGAGAGACAGAGAGAGAGAGAGGGAGAGGAAGACAGAGATGGGCACACCAGCAGTGTCTCAGCTGCTGCGAACGAAATCCAGATGTGTGCGCCCCCTTGAGGTCAAGTGCGGCATTGTGCCCTTGTGTCATTTTGCATCTGGCTAAACGTGGGACCTGGAGATTGGAACCTCTGGAGGTTGGAACCAGTGTTCTTAGGCTTAGGAGGCAGGCACCTTAACCCCTAAGCCATCTCTCCAGCCCTGTCTAGGCATTTCTTATATGTGGATATCCAACATACAAAACTTTATGCAGCCCTATTGCAAATAAAATCCAAAATAATTCAGTTTAAACCTACTATAAAATTCTACCTTTTGTCCCATGTGAAACTGAAAAGCATTTGTGTATTTTCCAATGAAGCCTACCTTGAAGTACCACAAATTGCAACATGAAGATGAAAAAATGGAAAAAGAATAAATAATACCTTAAACACATTAGTATTTCTGGAGAAATGCATATGACTCTTCTATATAGATAGATGATAGATAGATAGATAGATAGTAGACAGAGAGATAGATAGAGATAGATAGATATAATGTGTACAACAGTGAACAATATTTTTTCCTATGAACTGGCTTCCATCATGCCATGGTAATTTTAACTGAAGAAGTACCACCATGAACAAAACAAGAAAGAAATCACAAGAGTTTTCTTTTCATCTCTTTGGGGAAGTTCACCAAGTAATGTGGCTATGGTGACTGTATACATTGATAAAACTTTGAAATGTGCTGTATGTGTTTAATCTCTAAAGCTATAGAATTCTTCCCTTAATTAAACAAAGAAGTTTTTATCATCTCAAATTTCTTTAATATGAAGTGATATTAGATCTACTAAAATTTACCTAATCAAAGATAAATATTTTAATATATTTCATTAGTTATGTATATAATATATATATACAGCCATGATGGTACCACCATTAGCTTTCTCCTTGTTCTCCTTCCATGGGTAATGTGCATCTTGCCTTATGGGGGTAGCCATCAGTTTTGCGGGAGAGGCAATGACTCTGTGTATAATGACCCAACTCATGGCTCTAACAATCTTTCCACCCCCTCTTCTGTGAATTTCCCTGAGCCATGTTGGGTTCATTTTAGGTGTATTTCAGTAACAAGGTTTTGTGAGTCTCTGTGCCTCTGGATATCTGATGTGATAGGGATTGAGTGTTCTTTGTGTCTTTCTCCTTCTCCCTTGTGCTGGTACCAGGTTCACTGATAAAGCAGCACTCTTCCTCATTTCCCTATAACTCTATAGGTTCAGCTGGAGCCCTGGTGAGGTGCGATGGGCTGATTCTCTCCTCAGGTTCTGCATCGATCTGAAAGAGAGAAGCAGATTCTCCAACAGAGAATGAGGTCAGGGCAAGATACATGGGTAACCATTATTATTTTAAAGAGAATTTAATAGGTATAGGCCCACTATTGGTGGGAGCTTGATACTGGAGAGCAGGCTCATTTTTGGATATGGTTCTGACTTGTTTTCTGGTTCCAGGTATGGGTTCCATTACACTGAGCAGATCTGCTATCCAAATCTAGAGCAGTTGGTAACCCACAATGGCTGTGCCACTACTGCACTTGTGTGAGCATTACATCAGGTTGTTTGCTGCTGAGTACCTTAGACCACGAGTTGCTTAGACAGATGGTCGTTTTCCCCCAGTTACTTGTGTAGCACCTTCTGGCACTAGAAAAGCTGTCTGGGAACTGATTCGCTTCCAGATTCTAGCCAGGTTTCTCCAAGTTCTGTCCCAACAGCATTTGGTGTCTTCAGCAGTAGGGTCTTGCCAATAACCTTTGGTGGATCATCAAGTACTCTGACAGAAATCTGTCTTCTTTTGGGAAACCTTGTAGGTCTCACTGAGCAACAGCTCATTGTGGATGTTAACCACATGCTGATATTGGGAGTTACTGGTCAGTACCAAAGGAAAAGAAGGAAAAAAAAGTATCACTCCCTCTTCTCTCTCTTCTCTCTTTCTCTTTCAAAATACCTATACATTTTCTTCCTTCTTTTCCCTTGGCACTGACCTGTAAAGATAAATATTTTAAAGAACTTTTAAGCCACAACCTATATAAATTGTTATAGTAATCTATATGGCTGATAATTTATGATCTTGAAAATCACACTGTGTTGGCAACATAGATATGTGCAGATTTCTTGGAAATGTCCTATGGAGTCTTGAAAATATAATTGTAAAGGACCAGATAAAACTTTTAGAAGTATTTAGAATGCTAAATGCCAGTGACTCATAGACCCTTTTCTTATTAGACATGTGAAATTACAGAAATTGGTTGGATTGAATCCAAAATGAACCAAGTAAAAATTACCATCTCTAAGGTAGTGAGTCCTTAGGATATATGCCAAGAAATGGTATGGCTGGGTCACATGGAAAATTTACTTTAGCTGTCTCAGGAACCTCCCCACTAATTAAAACAATGGCTGTACCAGTTTATATTCCCACCAATAGAATATTTCCTCATTGTCCACATTCTCACCAGCATTTATTAATAGTCATTTGTTTTCTTCATGATTGCACTTTGACAGGAGTGAGATGGACTCTCAAAGTAGTTTTAATTTGCATTGTTCTGATGGCTAAAGACATAGAATATGTATTTAGATGTTTATAAGCCATCTGTGTTTCTTCTTTTGAGAATTCTCTATTCAGTTCTATAGCCCACTTTTGGATTGGGTTGTTTGACTTATTATTTAGTTTTTTTTTTTTGAGTTCTTTATATATCCTGGATATTAATCCTGTACCAGATGTATACCTGGTAAAGATTTTCTCCCATTCTGTAGGGTGTATCTTTGCTCTATTCAGTGTCCTTTGCTGTAAAGAATCATTTTGATTTTATGAGGTCCCGGTGGTTGATTAGCAGTTTTACTTGCTGAACAACTGGGGTTTAATTCAGAAATTTGTTGCCTAGGCCAATATGTAAAGTGTTTCCCCTACTTTTTCCTCTAGCAGTTTCAGAGTTTCAGGTCTGATATTCAGGTCTTTGATCCATTTAGACTTGATTCTTGTTCATGGAGACAAATACAGATCTATTCTCCATCCATCTACATATAGATATCCTGTTTTCCCAGCCCCATTTGTTAAAAAGGCTGTCTTTTTTCTAATGGATAGTTTTGTCAAAAATCAGATGGCTGTAGCTGTCTGGATTTATATCTGGGTCCTGTATTTTGTTCACACTGATCTACAATCTGCATGTCTGTTTTTGTGTTAGTACATTGTTGTTTTGGTTACTATGGTGATACAGTATATCTCAATATCAGGTATGGTTATACCACCACCCCATAATTATTTGTGTTGCTCAGAATTGTTTTGGTTATCTCATTTTTTTTTTTTTTTTTGTGTGTGTGTGTGTGTGTGTGTGTATCCAAATTAATTTGAGGATTTTTTTTTCTGTGTTGGTGAAAAATGCTACTGGACTGTCCTTCAACTGATGAATGGAAAAAACGCAGTACATTTATACAATAGGGTTCTATTCAGTGGAAATCTGAAATTATGAAATTTGAATACAAATGGATGCATCTGGAAAGGATCATACTAAATGAGATAACCCAGGCTCAGAAAGTCAAATATCACATGCTCTCACTCATATGTGGATCCTAGCTACAAATGTTTATATTTGGATGTGAGTTTAACTAAAACCTAGCATTAGAGTCCAGGAAGCTAAAAGGGGGCTATAAGTGAGGGAGGAGAGGGCAGGACTGAAGGAAAGGGTACTAAATATATGTAAGTAGAGAAACGGATTATTGGGGATGGAATGGCCTAAATATGGTTAGGGGAAGTGATTCAGTAAAGAAAGGGTGGGAAGAGGGTTAATGAAAATTTAATATTTTAAGAATAAACCAGAAAGAAACCTACTACTTTGGCTAATGGCATACCCAGAGGCCATAGATTGTTACTAGAAAAATTTCAGTGCCAGGGTTGGGACACCTTCCAGTGAGGTGTTGGCCAAGAAGGTCCTGAGACACCCAAAATATTACAGGCCATTGACAAGACTCTTGGTTGCCTGCCAGAAGTAGATGGTAAAACCTTATTGTTGAAGACTGCACATGCTTGGGATGCAGGTCACTGAGAAATCAAATTGGAGCTGAGCTGGAAACCTCCTCCCTGTTGACCAGCTGACAGAAAGCAGGAAAAAAGCTATGCTACATGCAGTCTTAAGGGACAGAACGGTCTTCAATGGTGGTAAACAGCAATGGACCTTGCAAGCTTTACTACTGGCCAGCCAGGCCACATGTGCCTACTTTTGCAATAGTGGGTTATCTGTTATGAAGGAAACCAGCCACTCTCTAATTGGACTGGAGGCCTGCTCCATGGGAGTGAATGCATGCCTGCTACTAAAAACCTAGTCAAAGCCCATGGCAGAGTAGGTCATTAATCCTAGTTGAGTAATGCTTGCTGGTGTCTGATTAAATGCATATATTATGCCCACCAAACTGCCCTGTAAGCAATTTTCTTAAAGTTCATACACATATATTAATGCTACTTTTACTTTTGGTTAGAGAAGCTTCTCTTTATAGATGGTGGTGACAATTGAGAAGACTCAAACTCCACCATAGTGCTGAAAAACAGTGGAGTGTTCAGCACTGGGAAATCTCTATCACACTGTCCAATGCTCAGGGACCATTGCAAAAGAGGTGGCAGAAAGAATGTAAGAGCCAAAGAAATGGTAGGTCTGCTTATGATGCAGTATTCCAGACACAAAAATGGCCTACTTATTTATGACCTAACAGTTCCTGATGCTACCTACACATGGCCTTCATGATAGGAGAAAAAGATGATGATATCAAAATAAAATAGAAACTAATTGAAAGGGTGGGGGATTTGATGAAAGGTGGATTTGAGAGAGGGGAAGAATGGGGGTAGGAGAGGGAATTATCATGGTTCATTGTCTATAATTATGGAAGCTGTCAATTAAAAGTTTAAAAAACTATCAGCACTTTTACTTATGTGGAAGACTTCTGCAACAAACTTTCTGTCCTTATAACTGCCTTTTGAAAAGTGAATTCTTTCAAGTGTACATTTTGTGACCTAGCTCATTTTCAATTTTACCTAATTGGTCCCCATAGAGTAGAGTTGCTTATAAAGTTATAGCATATATCACAACTTCCCTTTTCTCCTTCTCAGGCCAACAAAGGGCATCATTCATAGTATTTTATCAACAACACATAAATGGTTACATATTTGATCCACATATCCCTGGGCAGCTCACTAAGTTCAGGGTACAAATTAAGATTTTTAGTTTATTTATTTATTTTCCTTTGTGTCAATCATTTTTCCAAATGGTTGAAATCCCCAAGAATATAGTTGTGCTGTTCAAAGAGCACTGCAACCTCATTTCCAGTAGTAGCTCCTTGAATCCATGACCCTAAGTTGTATTGTCTTGCATAATAGTTGGATATTTTTAATCATGAACTTACTGCCCTTCAGCTCTTGCACTACATCACTTTATTTCTCCCTTGTGGCCTAATTGAGAGCTTCAAATACATGTAAAACTTTATGCTAAATCAACATGGTATCCAGTGCATCCTATGGTGATTGTGGTCCTCAGTACACTTGGAAAGGCAATTTTCTACTTTGTCCCAATTGGTTATGCATGCATGGGTAGCATGTTGAAAATTTTCAGAATCATCTCCTTCACCACTTAGTTTTATCCTGTAAAGAAACAGCTCTTGTCTATGGTAACTGAAAATATATGCATAGTACTTTTTCCTTCTTTTATCTCTCAAAATTCTAAATTTCTTCCAATATACGATTTTTTTTGTTTTCCTGTTAGTCTCATATCCTTTCTGCCCATATATTCTCACTCACTTAGAATACCTTTAACTTTAAACAAATGGAGAAATATTACAAAAATGCATAGCATATTTATGAAAATGCTAACAGAAGATAAAACAAAATATTGAGTAAAACCCTAGAAGATGGTTAGCATTTAAATTCTTTCACATTGTTAATCAATTTATTTCAACTGACACCAGGATGTATATTTATTGCACTAAGTTTTTTTTTTAATATGGATAATTAAAACTGGCTAAATTCTATTGACATTATTATAACATGTATTCACATCATTACAGTTTGTATATCAACAAATACTTCTTCTGGCTTTTCCATTGTATGCTATGGATGGACAGAAATGTTTCTACAAATACTCATGGTGTTTTATACTCTGTCAAGCTCAGGTTGTCTACATTTTTTGTTTAGTTTTGGGATGATACAGGTGAAATGTCCTGGTTTACTTAAAATGATTACTGATCAATAAGGCAGTCAGTATTACAAATTATATTTTGAACATCTAGAGAATTGTGTTGGAAAAAAATAGTCACTAAGGAAGGAAGTACGGCAGCAACTAGACAACTCACTAATAAAGCAAATAATCAAAACCCAGTGATAAATCTGATTTCAGTTTTGTGAGGAAAGCCCTACACAACATCTTCTGTCCACTACAAGTGCTAGGTTGCATGCCAACCTTCTTCCTCAGCAAGCGCTGTGCTCAGCCTATGTGGTGCTCTGTTTCTATGCTAGTGGACCTTCGTAATGTTCTCACTATTGCTGAAGTTGATATTTTCATGCCCCAAATGTACTAAAATCTAATTCCTATTCCATGGTGGGGGAAACTGATTAGAGGTTCAAGATCACATGTTCTCAATCTAATCATGAGGGATGTTTTTATTTTTTTTTATAGAAACAGATGGACTGTTCATTTACTGACTTTCAAAATTCATAAATACATATATGAGAGGGGAAATCCGATACTAAATCATATTTACTGCAAGTCTTAGAGGTATTCTAAGAGTTGATGGAATTAACTACTCAGAGAAAAAGATTCAAAAGTCTTAGATATAAATTTATGAATCAAAATTCAGTTCATCAAAAAAGACCCAATGGAAAATAATTGACATAATCACATCAATGGTGGCTTTGAGATTTAAACTCTTATCAATATTATTATGGGTTTGCTTTAAATTTTTCTTCAGCATGGAATCTATTCTGGATGAGGAAATCTGGACAAGTATTTATGAAATGAGGCCAGGGTTAAATACATACTCTCTGGTCAAGAAAACATGCTAAAATAATGAGCCCATAAGAGACACAAGGTCCTGACCTTTGCTGGATCAAACTTTTTACCTGCTGAGTTAGCCATCTGTGTGAATACCTCTTGTCTTTTTCGTAGACCATATAAAATTTTACAAAACATGATAGCTTGTTAGTTTGAAGTTCCTTTTTGTCAAAGAACTTGGAATAAGATTTTACATTCTAGGGGACTTCCAGTCAAGATGGTGTCGGCCTAAACACGCCTCACCTCTGGGGAAGGAAAGGCAAGACGTTTAGGGTTAAGAGGGGTTTTTAAAGTTTTGCAGATTCCAGTAGAACTCCAGTGGGGGGGGGGTGCAGAGGAGCAAAGTAGAGAATCTGCTTATTCTCATGCTCTCAGGTAACCCACCAGTCCCCAGTCCCCTCAAGCAGCCGCACTAGCCATAGTCCCAGCCACAGGTTCCTCTCCCACTAAGTGCAGGGTAAGTGGACCCAGGCCAGCAGGCTAGCATTCACCCCTCCCTGCTTCAACCTAGGCTTTCCCACCCCCATAGAGCTACACAAACAACACTGTCCACTTCCTGCCATGCTGTGCCACCCCATTTCTCCCTGGTGAACAGACCCAGGCCAACAGGCTAGAATTTGACACCCCCAACCTAGTCTTCCCACCCCCATGGAGTTCCACAGGTGAACTCCAACCCACTCACTGCCGACCCGCCAGTCCCATCCTCCTCCCATGTACCCACCCAGGTCAACAGGCTAGCATTCGCCCCACCCTGTCCTGACCTGGGCTTTCCCTCACCCATAGAGCTCCACGCTGGAACACTGTTCATTCCACTTGCCTCCACAGACCCCCGCCCTTACGCTACCATGCACAGACCCAGGTCAACAGGCTAGTATTTGCTCCACCCCAACCTAGGCTTTCCCAGCCCAGCAGAGCTCCACACGTGAACATCATCCATCCCACTCACTGCCACCTACCACTCCCTCCCACCATGCATGAACCCAAGCCAGCAGGCAAGCATTCTCCCTTTGCTAGCCACTGAGAAGCTCCAGGCACCACTGCCTTCCACCTGGCCAACCCACCCTGCACAGACCAGATCATACTCCACTCCCTGGAGGGTCCCAGGCCAACAGGCTAGTCTTCACCCTTCCTCCCCTTTTCTCATCACCCCACCAGGACTGAGATTGCCACCAATATCCCCTCTTGCACTTCACCTGACCCTCAGCAGTACCATATCTCTGCCCGGCCTTGACACAGGACCCAGCAGTACCAGCCACCCCCTGCTACACAGTCCCAACAACCCAGAGACCCACCCCCTTAACCATCAATATCTCAGAACCACCACACATTCCCATCCTCCCTCCATAGCCCAACCACAACATCAGTCTGCTTTGTCCTATTTCCCCTACCCCTTGACCCCTTGGGCCACCTGATCACACAGTCCCATACCCTGAACCACTGAACAAGCCCATGCATCAGGTCTTCAGGCCCTCACCAGAGCCTCACAGGCTCCTTTCCTCTGAGCTGGGAGGCCCCATTGCCATCAGAAGCCTAATCAAAGCAAAGATTAAAGGGAATAATCACTGAAGACACTTCAAGGGTATGCTACAGCTCCCTCCTAAATTAAATAAGATTCCTATACTGTGATGGGCAGATCATCATGCAAAAGGAATAACATGAAAAATCAAATGCAAGTAAATACAACAAGATTGCCCAGTCACCCAGTCTCTAATCAAAACAGAGAAGAGACAATAGGATCAGAACCTCAAAATGAAGACACAAGCAATGCAATCCTGGCCAGAAAATAGCAGAACTTGCAGAAGATCAACAAAGGGCTAATAATTGTGTGAATGCTGTTCTCGTTAGATTACACCTAATAGAAAAGAAGCAGGAAAGGCTCCAAAGACAGTTAAATGATGTGAAGGAGAGTGAACATAAAAGATGACCTCAATAAACAGGTGGCTAAGTTCAATGGAGGCATAAATAAATGCAAGGATGAATTCCAACACAACAGTAAGGAAAAATGACACAATGAAATTTGAAGAAAAATGGTCAGACTTGAAAGAGATCATTCTCAGTGAGATCATCCACTCACAGAAAGATAATTGTCACATGTCTCACACATTTGTGGCTCCTAACCTGAATCTGCCCGAGATGCTGACATACCTAATAAGCATCTTGAGGACTGGACAATAGGAAGGGTGGGGTGGGAGGGGAGAGTGGGGTAGGGGAGGACACAAAATCGGGACCCAAATGGAAATGGTACCATAAAATCCCATATTCTGAAAGACAGACTAAAAGGCTGAACCTTCAGCAGCTCTTTAGAGGGAACACCTGAATCACAGGGCCCTGGAGAGGACATCATGAAGACTCACCTTAATCTTCCCTGTTTCTCTCTCTTTCTCTCCCTTTTCTCCCATTTATACAGTGCTGACTTACCTTGGAGAATTTGCTTCTCTTTTTCAGATGGATGCTGAACCTGAGGAGAGGATCAGCCTATCACACCTCACCAGGGCCCCTGCTGAAACCATAGAGTAAATGGGGAAATGGGCAAGAGTGTAACATTCTTGGTGAACCTGACACCAACACAAGGCTGAAGGAGATATACACAGAGAACATTCAATTCCTACTAAACCTGGTATCCAGAGACACAGAGGCTCCCAAGACCTCATCACTGAAGTAGACCTAAAACAAACCCAACATGGCTCAGGGACATTCACTGAAGAGGGGGCGGAAAGATTGTGAGAACCATAAGTTGGGTCATTATGCACAGAGACATTGCCTTTTCCACATAACTTATGGCTGCCCCCACAATGCACAACCCACATTCCCCAATGAGGAGGGTCCCTTCAGAGGAGGAAGGACAGGGAGGAGGCTATCGAAGGCACCAACATGAATGTATTCACATTATGAGCATAACTAATGAATAAATAATTAAATTTTAAAAAATCAGAAAATAACGTGTAAAGAGAACTTGAAAGAGGGATGGAAATTATACATAAAAAGCAGTAGAAAATACAAACCAAACCGAACAAGCCCAAAACTCTATAGATGCTCTCAAGAATAGACACAGAGGCTCCAAAGACCTCATCACTGAAGTAGACCTAAAACAAACCCAACATGGCTCAGGGAAATTTGTGGAAGAGGGGGCAGAAAGATTGTTAGAGCCACAAGTTGGGTCATTATGTACAGAAAAATTGCCTCTTCCACAGAACGGATGGCTACTCCCACAATGCATGGCCCACATTCCCCAATGAGGAGGGTCCCTTTGGAGGGGGAGGATAGGGAGGAGGCTATCAATGGCACCAACATGAATGGTAATGGGGTTGAGCACACACGTGACTTCTAGTGAAGTAAACATTTACAAGCTTATACACAAGCTCCTAGTAAATGAAATATTTAAAAGCTAGTATATGAAAGAAAAGATTCAAATCTCATTCAAGCTTTTCCATCATTAACTATGCTTAGTGATACTAAATGATCAGGAGGTAGAATACCACAGTAATGAATAACAGAGCTAACATATCAAGGATGAAAATCTATGAGAAAAAGACCCCAAAATGTTTCTCAATAGCCACTAAAACTACAAAAAGAGAGACAGTTAGATTATGTGTGCTTCCTGGTGGAAGAACACAGTAGTACATTGTGGAATCTGATAAGGACTTAATGCAGCAGTCAAATGATACCAAGAAACATAATAACACTCCAGGGATACAAATGTTCATATGTATTCTGTGGACAACAAACAGAATTGTAGATAAATTGGTTGATAACAAGAATGAACAAGAATGAGGGGCTGGAGAGATGGCTAGCACTTAAGGCACATGCCTACAAAGCCTAAGGACCCGGGTTCAATTCTCTAAGTCCCATGTAAGCCAGATGTACATGGTGGCACATGCATCTGGAGTTTGTTTACAGTGGCTGGAGGCCCTAGTGCACCCATTCTCACTCTCTCTCTCTGTCTCAAATAAATAAATAAATAAATAAATAAATAAATAAATAAAAATAAAAATCTTGAAAAAAAATGAACCAAGAATGAGAGATTGAGAGAGAATCTCAACACATTCAAAAAGGCCTAAGCAGTTTCTCAATCGCAAAATGCAGGTCTCACTGAAAAAAAAAAAAAAAAAAAAAAAAAAGAAAAAGAATCTTGTTTTAAAAGTAAAGAATAAAGTGATGCTTTTGAGGTGTATATAGGAAACAAAACTAAAGCTGTAGAAATGAGATAGTGGGGATTTTACTATATCATCATTCTTTCAACATTTTTAGTTATTGATCTATAATAAAAACAGATGACATATACTTTTGTAAAAATCTAAAATGAAAAATAAAAAAATAGTCTTGTGACATTTTTCTGCCTTGGTACTGCATTCCAGTATCTTCTTTCAAGTTATCGGTTCTCTGTTGAAATCAGTGTGCCATAAAGTCACTTAGGGATCATGAAATACCATTCCTCTAGGTTTTAGAAGACTTTGTAAATGTTCCAGTTACATTTGTTGGTAACCAGTATTTTGTCCGCCTTTCCAGGGCTATGGTTTGAGAATGGGTTTTAAACCTTGAAATGCAGTTTATTATGTAGTTTAACAATAGCCTTCTGCTTAATTCTGCCACGTAAGGCACTTACAAGAAACTTGCTAGACTGGAGACCCATTTAAAACAGAGCCTTTAAAATAATTCTGATATCATATATAGAGTCTCCAAACCCCAAAAATAACTCCGTAACTCTCCAGGTACCAACTAGATACCCAGTAATTCAATTTCTAAACAAATTATCTGGAGCTAGTAAAGATTATATGTATATTTAATACTGAATCCAACAAACTCACCCTCCTCTATGTTCCAAATATTGTAGCTTGCCATCTGCATTTCTAATCAGAAAGTTTAAATTGAAAGTTCTTATAGTTCCTACCCAGCTTCATTTTCAATAATCCACTATAATAGCAGACAAATCTTTCCTTATATTCATAAATTTATTATAGCAAATATCATAAAAGAGAAACCTGGAAAATCAGATGAAGATTGACATAGGGTGAAGGATCTGAGATAAAAAAGATTTCAGAAGGTTTAAAAGTTGTTCACATATGCTGGCACAGTAAGATTTCCCGCCACCCAGAAGCTCTCCCAGCCCCATAGTTTAAATATATATCTTGGGTGGGGGAGTGTAGAATTCACTAAATAGTCTCAGGCTGGTGTTGAACTTATAACAATACTCCTACTTCTGCCTACAAAGTACTTGGATGATAAGTGTAGACCACCCCACCTGGATTTAGAGATTTTTATGGAGGCTTGGAGACTTTATGGCAATATAACTTAATTGTCAACTCACCTCCAGCCTCTCTGGAAGTTCTCAGTTTGTACTAATAACCTGGTCTTTCTGATAAATAAGAAGAAAGGTATACAGAAGCCTTCCATGGGTTTCCTTATTAGAATGACAAAAAAAAAAAAAAAAAGATACTCCTATCAGCAAGACATTTCCTAAACCTTAGGAGATCTGTGTTAGATGTTTCTATTCCCACCATCACTCAGGAAATTAAGAGTTTTAGAAACTCTGTTATCAGGAACCAGAGTCAAAGAACAAATAGTGAAATATAAAAAAAAAAATGTGGCTATCATCAACATTACTCAGGAAATTACAGAGTTTTAGGGGCTCTGACAGGAGGCTGGGCAGACAGCAAATATACAATTCTTATTTAGTCCTTGCATTATTTACTTCCAGTATCCACCAGCAAATGTAAGCATATGTTGGTCTGTGGTAGATGCCATGAATAGAGTTTTGCTTATAGCATGGGACTCGCCATACCGAAATCAAGCTTTGGAGGTGATTTCCCTTGAATTCCTGCATTAAAGTCCTGTACCCTTGTGGGGTGCTCTCTGTCATCTTATTTTGATCTATATGTTGGTTGCATGGATATGAGAATTGCCCAGGCGTATGCTATGATTTATTCTCATGGTTTTCTGCATGCTGGTTATGCTGCTGTGCTTTGGTACGTTGTTAAACCATTCCACAAGAGCGTGCAGGACATGACTGAAAATATGTGTGACTTTCACTTTGTTTCAGTTGAGCAGGAAAGTCAGTTAGCACTGCCATACTGAGAGTGAAGGTGGATCACAAATAAATTCAGATGTGCATTATTTATGGCTATCTAAACCACATCTCCACTGATTATGATCTAGGTTTTAGATTAAACTCATGCCAAATGCAGGGTAGCTACAGATCTTTATAACCTGAACTAAAGTGTTCCTTGGTTCACATTAAATTTGAAGTTGACAATTGGGGGAATACTAGCAGGACCTATACCTGTATTAGGAATTATGAAATATTGTGAGAAACACATTTCTTGGTTCATTTCAATTTGGTATGTAATAACTCAGCTTCACTGGTAATGGCATCTCAAGGTGGAAGCTATAAACCTGGTGCAAGAAAGATTTACAGAGGAAGAAATATGAGCCTCATTTCCTGACCTAAGGGTCAGAGAGTGGACTTGTAGGGGAGAATCTTAGGGAGACTCTGTGAAGGAAGATTAGAAGACAGAATAATGTGTAGGTGGAAAAATTAGGGCTTGCACTATTTGATTGATACCTTTTAATCCAACTTAAGCTCACCAAAGTTATACATAGGAAAGTTATACATAGGCTTTGCAGGCAAGTGCCTTAACAAATAAGCCATGCCTCCAGCCCAGTGTGAGCTCATAAGTGAGCTATGATACCATTTTAATGTGCTTTTCATTAACCTACAAATACATGAGTACCTATACCACAGAAATATTTATAAAGGTAAATTACATAAGTAATAAGCATGTAGAATCAAGCCAGGCATGTGATAAATATTTGATAAATTTTACTATGCATGTCTATAATGAGACTATATACATAGTTCACTTGTGTTTTAAATAATCATTTTACTGCTTATCTATAAGAACTCTATGATTGAAAACAATTTATAAGAACTCTATGTATTTGAAAGAGTATCAGTCATTCATTAATAATGTAATTGTTACTATGTTCACCCAATAGAGAGATGTTACCTTGGGAACTTTTCTTCAGAGTTAGTAAATACACATTACTCAGTCTTTTCCTCATGAATTTTGAGATTTGTTCTGTGCTTAAACAGATCTTTGCAAAGTAAAATCTTACATCTGTTTTTTTGTGTGTGTTAAAACCTATTTCTAGACAATATATTTTCATACTATGTGTGGTATACATAAAGTTTTATTTTTTGTTTCCAAATAGATTGTCAGTTACTTATAAGTCATTCACGAGTCCTCTCTTCTGTGGATTGGAAATGTCATCTCTAAAGACAGATATGTCTACATGCATATATTTCTCCCAGGCCTCTTTATTTGGTCACTGAAACTAATAAAAAAAAAAATTGGTGTGTGGGGGGGAGAGTTGGCTTAGCAGTTAAGGCGCTTGCCTGCAAAACGTAAGGACTCATGTTAGACTCTTTAGGTTCCACATAAGCCAGACTCACAGTGATGCAACTGCTCACTGTTGCACATGCACAGAAGGGGGCACACACATCTGGAGTTCTATTGATGTGGCTACAGACCTTGGTGTGCCAATTCTCTCTCTCTCTCTTTCCCTCTCTAGCATAAAAAAGGGCTTGCTTAATCTTTTATATATTCATTTTTAGTTTTGTTGTGATTGATATCCTGTTATTTTGAAATAACTTCTAAGTTTCCAAGCCAATATTCATGTGGATCAATGACTTTTGTGTTTCTGTGACCATGGCACCTAACAAATTATGTCTGACAGTGTCCTCTTGCTTAATTTCATTTTACTGTCCAGTTTTCCTCAAACCAATAATATTTTTTAAAGAACATTAGAAAGTAACTGTCATTTAAATTTTGGTTTTAGACCTCATTTTTCTGAAGACCATGGCCTGTCAATGTACTTTCTTTTCAGTACTTTAATTATGTTGACCCATGTTGTAATTTTATTTGTATATATTTTCATACAAGTAGCCCAACTTCTGGAATATCTGTGCTAATTTTTAAATTTTGTCATATCCTTTCAGATATTAATTTTGATGCTTTATCTTTAATTAATCTTTGACATACTTTCTGAGATTCTGCATTGACTAACAAAACATGTATTTCTATTTGTCTTTAGGCTCTACCTTGTTTTACTCATTCCCTTGTTTTCATTGACTGGCTTCAAATATTTTATACTACACTAATATGTTCATATGTGTATTTATCAATACAGTGATCTCAGGGATTAATATTTGTCCAGGTTAATATTCATTGTCCACTAATTAGATCTATAAAGGTGTTTCCAGAGAGTTTTAGAGGAGGGAGAATGTGGTCAGTGCCATCCCATAGGCTGGGATCCCAGAATGGATAAAAAGAAAACAGGAGGTCTGGAGAGATGGCTTAGCCGTTAAGGCACCTGCCAGATGCAAAAAGTGACACGAGGGTGCAATGCCGCACTTGCCTACAAGGGGGGCGCACGTGTCTGGATTTCGTTCACAGCAGCTGAGAGACTGCTGGTGCACCCATCTCTATCTGTCCTATCTGTCTCCTCCTTTTCCCTCTCTGTTCCCTCTCTGTCCTCTTTATGTGTCTATCCAAAAAAAAAAAAAAAAAAAAGGAAAAAGTGAGCAGTAGCATTCATCTGCCTGTTTCATGAATGTGGACATCACATGATCAACCATCCTGTGTGCCTGCTGCCATGCCCAGCACAACAGACTGTATTTTGCCAAGACATGAGCCAAATAAATTGATTCTTCTTTAAATTGTTTCCATTGAGTGCTTTGTCACAACAAGAACAGTAACTGACACAATATTCAAGGAAATTAGAACTGAAATGACAATCAGGATGTTATTAACTTCAGGTTAGGTTTTTTTAAGCTTCATGTAGACTAAAATTCTGTCAATGGTAGCAATTCTTATTAGAATAAGTCATCTTCCTATATATTTATTGATTGCTTACTTAGCATTAATATAAAAACATTGCATAATGCTAAAGAAATATGGTTGTCATCTCATAGCACAAACATAATATTGAAGGCATTTCTTTAAAAATGACAAGATATATTTTGGTCTCATAATGTTAAATTACCAGGAACTTGGATATAGCCTATTTTACTTTGCAGATTCAGCTTTTTATTTACTTCTTTCCATGATTTATGCCATTTCTCTGGTCTATTAACAGTATATTTACCACTTAAGGAAAAGTCATTATTAATTCATATAATTCTCATTAACCTCAAAAATGACACAAATGAAAATAATTAATCTTTAGAAGCACATAAAAGGAGAAGGAAGCATTGAGTGGGGATGCTAGAATATGGGCTTGAGTGAATTAGGACATGTTCCATAAGTCCTTGGGGTACTGGCTTGCATCAGTCTTCCTGTCCTGCTTTAGTCACCATTTAGCTGCAAGCCATCAGCCAATCAGATGCATTGCTTAAGTTGGTAGGGATTAGGAGAGCCCTGTACCTTATCATATCGGTTTTATGGGAGGTTGTGGTGGTTGGATTCAGGTGACCCCCATAAACATAGGTGTTCTGAATGCAAGGTTCCCAGCTGATGGCGATTTGGGAATTAACACCTCCTAGAGGCTGTATATTGTTGGGGGCAGGCTTGTGGGTGTTATAGCCAGTTTCCCCTTGCCCGTGTTTGACACACTCTCCTCTTGCTATTGTCCACCTTGTGTTGGCCAGAGGGTGATATCCACACTCAGGTCGTGCCATCATTTTCCCCTGCCATCATGGAGCTTCCCCCTCGAGTCTGTAAGGCAATATAAGCCTTTTTACCTACAGCTGCTCTTGGTCTGATGATTTCTGCCAGCAATGTGAACCTGACTGTAACAGAGGCTATTTTCAAGATTTGGAAAAGTGTTAGGTTAGGCAGCATGAAGGTCATTAACATGTTATCTCAGTGCATCTCCGAACCTCTGCAGGTCTTTTTCAAATAAAATCAAATGACTGTATAAACAACCAAAGTAACTATAAGTGTGTGAATCCCTAGAAATCTTTGAATAATGAATCTGTCCTCCAACCTAACTTTGCATGCAGCTTTTGATGGACCCAGAGCTAACTAGCATTTCAAGCTGGTATTCATTCACTTAGCACTCTTTCTGTCCTCAGGTGTACACTATAATCAGGTGTGCTATTTTCCCTTAGCTATAATTCTTTTTCTATTCTCACTATAGAAATTGAAATGCACTTGGCTTTTGGTTAAAACAGTCTTTAATCGTCACTAAACTTTCTTTTTTACTTTTCTTTTTCCCTATCTTCCAATATAAGCAAAGTAATTTTATTGCTTGTCAGAAAGCAATGATAATTTTATCTAAGGCTCACATATATCACTCAGCAGTAGACCTGTCACTTCAGCATACTTCAAGTAGAACATGCAATATTCTTGTTGAAATATATTTATCCAAGAATAAGTTCAGGCTGAGTGAAACAGACAAAATTAAATATTTGAATGTGATAGTGCTGTCCCTCAACTCAAAAGAGTAAGCAGAGAGTACTTGTGGCTATATATTCTATAATAATATCCCAGTGTATAGTAATCAATTGTTATTCAGCATTATGGACTATGTGCAAGTTTTTACATTGCTATGTAGGATAATTTCATTTGGACCCAGTTTCTGTTTTATAAACAAACTAAACTGATAGACATTAATGTACATGTTGGTATTCAGTCAGCTCCATTCAAACTCATCCCTTCCCTCTTCTTAGTGGTTCTCTTCTCCCAGAATGGCACTTTAGAGAGAGGAGAGTATCAAGGGGCTGCTGCAGGGGAAGAATGGATAGAATCACTACAAATGACTGACTCTCCTCACAAAAGTAATTTGGAATAAATCATTCATTATGGCTTTGTTGTTGCAGAATATTCCAGTTCTCTTTAAGAATAAAAGGGAAATGCCTGCACCTTAATTGGGAATCATGTAGGTAGCTTATGTTCTGCATGGCTGCATTTGCTCAAGCCCCATGCATGTACATGTTCAGATTAATAAACTATACATGGAGTTGAACTTGTGTTGACCAAGCACTAGATTTGACATTTTCATTTGTCGTCTGCTGGAGGCTGAGGTCACAGACTATTGGATTGGCTTCTTCATATAGCTCTTCCTCATTTAGTAGCCAACCTCTGTTCTATGCTGGGTGCAATAGTACTATGGGCTGCAGGACTCAAGGTCAACTCTCTTATCTCTTAAATGCAATAGGAGTCTTAGTTCCCTGTGTTGCTTAGAACGTGGCATTGAAATTCAAAGCCTACAACTTAAATTCAATACACTAAGCCCATTTTGTTTACAGAATTTTCATCTCCATGAGCTTATTGTCCCTTTTCTCTCAGTACTTCCTGAGCCACCCTGAAGACCTCACTCACAGTGACCTCTCAGTAATAACACACCAGTATAGCTCCATGGCCTAATTAAAGCTTTATTACTGATTTTAAAAGTAGAATCTAGAGGCTGGAGACATAGCTTAGTGGTTAAGGCACCTGCCTGCTAAGCCTAAGAATGCTGTTGGATACTCCAGGTCCCACATTTAGCCAGAGGCAAAAAGTGATCCAAGGGCTCAATGCTGCATTTGCCCACAAGGGGGCACATGCATCTGGAGTTTGCTCACAGCGGCTGAGAGGTTGCTGGCACACCCATTCTCTCTCTCTCTCTTTCTGTTTCTCACAAATAATAAAAATAAAAAAACATTAAAAAAAGTAGAATCTGGGGCTAGAGAGAGATAGCCTAGCAGTTAAGGTGCATGCCCTCAAAGCCTAAGGACCCAGGTTTTGCATCTGCAGTTCATTTGCAGTAGCTAGATGTCCTGGCATGACCATCTCTCTAATAAATAAATAAATAAATAAAAATCTTTTTAAAAAAAATCCCAGCACTCAGGAAGCAGAGGTAGGAGGATCACCATGAATTCAAGGCCATCCTAAGACTACATAGTGAATTCCAGGTCAGACTAGGCTAGAGTGAGACCCTACCTCAAAAAACAAAAATAAATAAATAAATAATAAAATAAAATAAATAAATAAGTAAAATTAAAAAAAAAAGAAAAGTAGAATCTGGAGCTGGGTGTAGTGGCAAATGCCTTTAATATAAAAACTCAGGAGGCAGAGGTAAGAGGATCACCCTGTGTTCAAGGCCACTCTGAGACTATGTAGTGAATTCCAGGTCAGCCTGGGCTTCAGTGAGATTGTACCTCAAAAATCCAAAAACTGAGCTGGGTGTGGTGGCGCATGCCTTTAATCCCAGCACTAGGGAGGCAGAGGTAGGAGGATCGCTGTGAGTTCGAGGCCACCCTGAGACTACATAGTTAATTCCAGGTCAGCCTGGGCTAGAGTGAGACCCTACCTCGAAAACCAAAAAAAAAAAAAAAAAAAAAAAAAAAAAACTGAAAACCAAAAATAAATAAATAAATAAATTAGAATCTAAGGAAAAAGAAAAATAACTTTTCATAATGAGTTCGTAACTGGAAGTGATTTCATTGTCTGGGCCCCGAATCTCAACTTAAGAGACAGACTGTGTACCATAGTTAACGTATAAAAACCCACCAAGGGAAAGTGGACTAGCAGGTTCATTGCTTTTTGCTGTGAACATGGAAACCTGAACCTCTTTTTTCAAAATGAGATTCACTTTTCACTATTTTAATTCACAATTTAATTTGAGTTGGAAACACATATGATAGAAAGTAAACCAGCAGCAAAAGATAAGGAGAAAGAGCAAACAGGAGTGGAAGGTACAGGCCATCTGTTCATTTCCAAGTAAAATCATCCAACTTGTGGTGTGATGTTGTAATAGTCAGGTTCTTTAGAGGAACTCAACTGATAGAATGAATTGTATTAAAAGGAAATTTATTGGATTATTTTACAACAGTCCAGCAATAGTAGGTTGCAGGCCCGAGAGTCAAGAAACCCAGCAGCTGCTCAGTCCATGAGGCTAGATGCCCCAGCAATCCCTGAAGGCCTGGAGGCATCCTGGAGAGACGCTGCTCTTCAGTCTACACTGGAAAACAGCAGGCACCAAGCAGCAAGCAGAGAACATTGAGCAGCACCGGCAGCCAGGTGGGAGGAGGGGATATTTCTCTTCCCAGAGCTTCTTTAGTTAATCCAGCCCCCTCCTCTGAGAGGGGCCAGCCACTCTGGGGGAAGGGCTTACCCTGGGGAGAAGGAAACTTCCTTTAGCTAATCCTTCCTAGAGGCAGCCTCAGAAACACCCTTATGAGGAATGTCTGTGGATTCCTAAAGAGATCAAGTTGACACAAACTTAACCATCACAGATGTCTTACCTGAAAGTGGGTTGCATCCAGAGACAATATGTAAACTTTGTGTACCATTGCCAACAGATGTCTAAGCAGAATCCAAA
This sequence comes from Orientallactaga sibirica, assembly GCA_036365145.1. NCBI lineage: Eukaryota > Metazoa > Chordata > Mammalia > Rodentia > Dipodidae > Orientallactaga > Orientallactaga sibirica. The sequence goes on along the minus strand of JAEOAD010000021.1, from coordinate 27,784,495 downwards.
AGATTTGGACTGGCATCATAGGCACAACTGATAATCAAATAGTTAGAAGATACAAAATAAAATAGAATTACAGAATCCAGCTTTTCCCAGTTCTAACCTTTCACTGAAATATATTATTTTGGATCTGATCATGAGCATCTCAATTTATGCAAGTATTGTTGAGACTCTATCACGTTTACTATGACTAAAGAAATTTGAAAACATTTCAACCTAGGAAATGGAATCTTGGCACCTGCATTAGTTACTTTCTCATTGATATGACCAAATACCTCATGAGAATCATGTTAAGGAAGGAGAGGTTTATTTCAGCTGATTATGAGGGCAAGACAGAAGGAACTTGAGGCAGCTGTTCCCATTCAGTTCACTATGAGGAAGCAATGAGGACTTGAAAGCTGCTGAGAGGCTGTCTTTTTCAGTTTTACATAGACCAGGAACCCAGCCTGTGGGATGGTGCCATCCCCATTTATGGTGGGTCTGCCCACCTCAATTAAGCTCAAATTGCTAACCAAGGATAATCCCTCACCGTATGCCCATAGGCTAGTCTAACCTAGATAATCACTTACAGGCATGCCCAATGGTGTCTCTCCTTAGATGCTTCAATGTCCTGTGAAGTGGACAGTATAAAGCATCACAGCACCTATAAATCAAGCACTGTTGCTGCTCAGTGTCAATGATGATAAGGGGAATACTGTAACTGAGGAGAGGATGAGGATTGAAGTATGAGCCTTTGAGAGTAAAGCCAGCAATCAACCTGTGTCTTTAGTGACCTGCAACACCCTCTTCATTTGTCATGCCCCATCCTCCAAAGGAGCTTGGGGTAAGACTTTACCGTTCAAGGAAGAATGGGAATATTTTCAGGTAGTTTTCTGGTAATGGTAACAACAAAAGCATAGAAGTCAGCATTTGCCTACTACCACAGAAAGCAATTTATATATATATATATATATATATATATATATATATATATATATATATATATATATATGTGTGTGTGTGTGTGTGTGTGTGTGTGTGTGTGTGTGTGTGTGTTCAAAGTCTTACTGAGAATCACTCTGAATTGTCTTTTAGAAGGTCTTATGCATAGATGACAACAAACATTAAATGTCCACATAATGAACAGGTCATATCATTACACTTTAAATGCATTTGTGCTTACCTGACACATAATCATTCCAGGAGCACTGCATTCTGTTTATGCCTGCACATTATAGATTTTAGCTAACTAGGCTGCCATTGAGTTCAAAGGGAAGAATAAAAGAGAATATTTCAAAATCATCAAATTGTGAAATATATATGTCTGGAAACAGATGAATGGATAATGAAAGTGAGTGCACTATAAAGAAGAATGAAATTATGTTGTTTGCAAGAAAATGGATGCTGCTGGAAATAGGGTTGTTAACTGAATTAAGTCAATTTCATGTTTTCTCTCACTTGTGGTTACTGTACCTTACATAGGTTCATAAAAATATGAATGTGTTTATGACATAAAGTAGAAGTTAAAGTGTCTAAAGGTATTATGGGAGAGAGAGGGTCAATAAAATTGGGAGCCAATAGTATAAGGGGGAATAAGCTCTACATATATGCATATATGAACATTTAAATACATAAAAGTACTTTCATAGAAACAGCAATTTTAAGGAGAATATCACCATGTACTTTCAGGGAGTTTTGAGATTAGCTACTCACCTGAATAACAATGCAGTAAAGAAAGAGGAAAACTCAGAAATTAATATTATAAAATATTAGTTTTATGATATTTTCAAGAAATCATGGAATATGATTTATCTGCTCACATGGCTATAGGGAGATATTAGAGCACTCAACAAATAAAGAGACACTCATGCTGTGGCACAAGGAGAATCTTCCTTTTTCTTCCCACACTTCTCTCTTAAGTTTCTCTCCTATCTTCCCTTTCAGCCATGGACAATCTCAGTGTGCACTCCTTCCTCTCTACTGCAGGCATGAATGTTTTACACTTTGGGAGGAGGTCCAGTGCTAGTGATCAGATGGGTAGCATAAGGGTCTGTGGAAATGAGAAACTGCAAGTTAGACGACTGACCTATGGTAGGTGAAATTAGAAAAAGAGAGGTCAATACCTCTCTATAGAACTTTCTGCCTGAAGGCTAGAGGTGATAAATGAAGTCCAGAAGGACCCAATGGAACCCCAATACACAGAGGGACAGAGTACTGGAAGCCATGGGTTAGAGTGGAGATGCTTTTGAGGGGAATCTTCTTAATAGTGATGTGTCCTTAGACAAAGATGGGTCTACTTTCTTTCTATGAGGAAAAAATGTATGCATAGTGGGCAGAAACTAATAAGAAAATATTTTTGCTTGCCATGTGTGGTTCTATTGCTAGCTCCCTTCATTGTACAGGTATCCTCAGCTGGTCCGTCTCTGTTCTCCACCTTATAGAGTTATTACATGGGTTTGTGTTCCCAGAATTAAAGTATTCAGGTATATAAAGGTGAACTGTTTTAGGGGTTTGCACAACACTACCATGTATTCTTCACAAATTCTAAACAGTAAAACTGAATAATAATAAAAAGAGGCAAATGTTCCATACCTTGAAGAAGCCATTGAGTTAATTTACATAAAGCCTATATTTTAAGACATTTGGCCCTAAAATGACCCAAAAGGATCTAGGATATGAGTCAAATTTCTGTAGAAAATATGATTTATTTCATATGATCTTACAGATATTTATACCAAGAATTTCTGACAGAATAGATATTGAAGGAGAGGGAAAATAAATCCGGGCAAATTAAAAGAACCCAACTGTATGAAACAAACAAACAAACAAACAAAAAAAAACAATGTTTGGCACATAAAAATGGATTAAGGATTTGTCTTTTCCCCATTCATTTCTTGTCCATATTTTGAAGTTATTGTGACAAGTAAATGTCTACTTCATTGGTGGTAATTCAAAATATATCAAAATTGCAGTTCAGATTTGTCAAAGGCACTTGTTTGCAAAGTCTGACAGTCTGGGTTTGATTCCCCAGTACTCATGTAAAGGCAGATGTACAAAAAAAAAAAAAAAAAAATGGTGCATGCATGTGGGGTTTATTTGTAGTAATAAGAGGTTCTAGTGTGCCCATTCTCTCAAATGAATAAATAAAATATTTTTTTAAAAACTCAAAAAAATGGAGCTTAATTTTACTTTACTAAATACTCCATTGGAATAAATCATTATAAAATAATCTTGCTTTTGCAAACAATTATTATTTTCAATTACAAAAAAAAAAAAAAAAAAAAAAAAACCTGGTCAACTTCCAAATACTTGAATATGTTCTCAATTTAAAAAGCAAGTCTGTTTTGTTTTTTTTTTTCCCCACCAGAAAATGTGGAGCCTAGACAAGAAGATTCCAGTATTATTCACATGAACGGCACTCTGTCTTCAATCTTAGTGATGCTGAAATGATCAGGCTCCTGACACGTAGAAACAGGGTAGCTACAGTTAGCAGAACAAACTTTGGATCAAGATTTACCTGAGTGAGAGCCTACTTTATTAATAAATAATTGTCACAACCAGTTAGATATTTTTCTAAATCCTGGTTTCCAAGTTGCAAATGGAGATAATGACTTCATCTCAATAGCACTATTAAAAGATGGCTTGTCCAGGCTGGCCTCCAACTCCTGATCCTCCTGCCTCTGCCTCTTCAGCAATACCCTACCAGCATGCACCACTGATGCTGAAAACCTATGACGGGGTAGTCATGAGCCCTAGGGGTATAATGTCTGCTGGTGTCTGGCTAAATGTATATACTATGCTTACCAAACTGCCCAGTAAGCACTTCTTTTAATGCCCACAGCCATATTAATGCTACTCTCACTTTTGGTTAAAGAAGCTTCTCTTTTCAGATGGTGGTGACCTTGGGATGACTCAGAAGGCACCACGGTGCTGAGAAGAAGGGACAGAGGAGTCCTCAGCACTGAAACATCTCAAACCCACCTTCCAAGGCTCAGGGTCCATTTTGGAAGAGGGGGCATAAAGAATGTAAGAGCCTGGCTGGAGAGATAGCTTAGTGGTTAAAGCACCTGCCTCCTAAGCCTAAAAATGCTGGTTCCAATCTCCAGAGGTTCCAATCTCCAGGTCCCACGTTTATCCAGATGCAAAGTGATGCAAGGGTGCAATGCCACACTTGACCACAAGGGGAAAGATGCATCTGGATTTTGTTCCCAGCAGCTGAGAAGCTGCTGGCACACCCATCTCTATCTGTCTTCCTCTTCCTCTCTCTCTGTCTCTCTCTCCAAAAAAAAAAAAAAAAAAAAAAAAAAAAAGAATGTAAGAGCCAAAGGAAGAGTAGGACTCCTTACAACATGCTGCTCCAGACACAAAATGATCTGGATATCCATGACCTCACAGTGCCTGACACTACGTACACAAGACCATCATAATAGGAAGAAAAGATCATGACACCAAACTGAAAAGAGACTGATTGAGAGGGGGAGGGGATATGTTGGAGAGTGAAGTTTCAAAGGGGAAAGTGGGGGGAGGAAGGGAAGTACCATGGGGTATTGTCTACAATTAAAGAAGTTGTCAATAAAAAATGACTGCTTGAAAATGCATATGGTAATGACTAGACTTTTGTCCAGAATTATATTGAAAATTATTATAATATCCCCCCAAATGAAGTCACCTTAGCATGACATTTTGTTTTTGGAGAGAGACACAGAGAGAGACAGAGACAGAGGGAGAAGCAGAGAGAGAGAGAGAGAAAAAAAGGGGGTGTGCCCCCTTGTGGGCAAGTGCGGCATCGCACCCTTGTGTCACTTTGCATCTGGCTAAAGGTGGAACCTGGAGATTGGAACAGACGTTCTTAGGCTTAGTGGGCAGGTGCCTTAACTGCTAAGCCATCTCTCCAGCCCTTAGCATGATGGTTTTTTTAGCTTGAAATCCTAAAGCAGGTTGTTTGCTGAAGGTCAGCTTCCTTGTTTGTGTGAGGTTCCTTGTCAGCACGTGCTAATATTATTTTATAGTTTTCTCAATGTTTTGTCAGCCACGTTGAGCATCCTTTGCTTCGCAGCCCCTGGCACAATTCATTCTTAGCTATTGCTATCTAGACAATCAAAACTTTGAATGAATGAATCCTTCAAGCCCTTGTTATATGACGTATAATGGGTGAGGAAACTAAAGTCAAGGAAGTACATTAACCCTTATGTAACATAACTAAGGTTAGTTCCCCAAACCTCGATCTCCAAACTCACCTCATCTTAGTGTACTCAAAAGGGCAGGTTTCCCATGAAACTGCTGCAACATGAAGCCCAGGAAGGCCCAGAGCAATGTAGGTCTAATATCAAATATCTTTGCAAGTGATATATTTTAAATTATTTGCTCTACCTTTCCAATCTGAATTTCTGTGCCTAATATTTTTAGCTAAAGCTTTAAAATTCATTAGAGATAATGCCCTATAAATTTGAGTACTGTAGTAAGAAGTTAAGGAACCTTCATGATAGTGTCATTACATGGTGTCATGAAGTCACTGCAATGTGCCCATGTGGTTACTAACCTCACACACACTCTAAGGTACATAAGTGATCAGAAGCAGTTACTAAACTGTGATCATCTGAGCAAAGCAAATAAAACCAGAATTGACTAAAAGGCATAGAGACACATGCCATGAAGGTCACACTAAATGTATCATATTCTCCAATTTTTCTTAAGCCAGATTGTACACCTTCTTGTATCTACATGATACCACCTGAGGAGATGTTAGTCTATTGGCATTGCTATACCAAAAAGTCAAAAACTGGGCCTGGAGAGATGGCTTTGCAGATAAGGCATTTTCCTGAGGAGCCAGATGCACAGGGTAGCACATGCATCTGGAGTTAATTTTCAGTGGCTAGATGCCCTGGTATACCCATTCTCTCTCTCTTTCTCTGTCTCTCCATGTGTGTGTGTGTGTGTGGGGGGTGTTCTCTCTGTCTCTCTGTTCCTGCAAAGAAATAAAATATTTTTTTAAAGAAAATGTCATAAACTGACCAAGTTGAAAGCAATAAAAATGCATTCTTCACCATTCCAGAAGCTTAGACATCCATGAACAAGCACTAGAAGGTTCCATGTATTTGGAGAGCCCTTTGCATAGTGAATAGGTGGTCCCATCTCATTGAGTCCTTACATGGTAGAAAGGAGAACGTTGATATCTGGGGTTCTCCCTTATTCTGGTGCTAATACCATTCTGGAGAATTTTGTTCCTGTAATCTAATCACTTCTTGTCACATCACATTTGAGATCTCATTTCACTATGTGAAGTTTGGGGAAAACATGAATATTTAGGCAATGACAAGAACAGACATTGACTGTGGAATAAACTGAGCCTAGTCAAGATAACACACTTTTGCATAATTTAACAAAATATGGAAACACATGTTTATGGTCCCTCTCTTGATTGTAAATTTTCTATGATATATACAATATAATATTTCTATTGATATATACAATAAATTTTCTATGATATATACAATATCATATTTCTATTGATATACACAATAAAGTTTAAAATTCAATAAATCAAACTAAAAGGTAGAGTTTACTTTCCATTTGCCTCAAACAGAGCATCCAAAACAATCCACTCTCAAGTTCAGAAAACCTCACAGAAGAGGGGGCAGGATGAATGTAAGAGCAAGAGGATGAGAAGGAGGGCTACAAATGCTGCCTTTTGGATATGGCATGGCTGTCATGCATGAACTCAGAGAAAATGTAATTTCCAACACAAGAATGAGCCTGTCAATATTTCACCCTTGATGGGGGAAGGATATATGAGAGCCCAGGCATCCCAGGGTGCTAATGGTATCCAATGGTTGCTGTGAGAGGAAGGTGTCAGGTTCATCAGTGGTATAGCCACTGGTAAGTTTCCCATCCCACAGTGCTTAAGTTTCTGTCCATTAATTTGTCCGATATGTTTAAAAAAAAGAGGCATATAAGTAAGGCAGGATTTAAGGGGGCAGGAGGGTGAGAGAGTAAGAAAGGATAATTGGGGAGGTCAATATCAAAATATAGACTTGTATGAAAATGTCAAAAATAAAAGCAAAACATACTTTAATTGCTTTTCAAGTAAGGGAATAATCAAAGGTTAAATAGACAAATATATAGAATTAAAAATATTATACTGAGACATTCTGGTTTGTTAAGAAAAAGTATGATTACTAAGTTTTGTGTATTTTTATACCTCTGACCACTTTTCAGGTTTTAAAATTTGATAATTACTTTTAATTTTAGTTTTTATTTATTTGAGGTGGAGAGAGAAAGAGGGAGAGAGAAGAGAGAGAGAGAGGGAGAGTGCATGCCTCTATCCACTGCAAACAAACTCAAGATGCATGCACCACCATGTACATTTGGCTTCCATGGGTACTGGGGCTCTGAATCTGGGTCCTTAGGCTTTGTAGGCAAATGTCTTAACTACTAACCCATTTGTCCAGCCAAAATTTGATAAATTTTATTTATTTTTATTCTAAATAAACATTCACTCTCATGCCTTATTTTGACTTTCTAATGGAGATATAGATAAATTAAAAGCCTGTGCTACCTGGATTAACCCCAGGAATCCAATCCTAGGATATTCCACTGACCTACAGTACAAGGTTATATGTTGTATGCATTATGGGATCTTTGAAAGCTTAAATACATTTCCTTTTCTCTAAAGTTTGCTTTAAAGTTTGCATCCCTTCACAAGAAAAATATAAGACTACAAACATGCCATTGGTTATTAATATGAGAAGGATATCTAAAGATTACCCAACTCCTCCATTTACATCATATTGGGACTTTATTTTCAAACAGAAATTTGACTAGAGAAGCATGCCATTGGTTATTAATATGAGAAGGATATCTAAAGATTAGTATAACATACATTCTTATATGATTGAATTTTCTTTTTGTTCTGAAAAATGATAATAGTATAATATTCAAAAGAAAATTATTTTTTAAATCATATACTATCTAAAATGTCTAATAATTAAGTATATTAGTATAACATACATTCTTCTAATAAGTTTTAAAACAAAGAAAATATTAAGCTGTAAGTTTCAAAAGCTGTGCTCCAAAACCTATTTAAAGATTACTTAATAAAATTTTATTGTGTAGGGTTCATTTAAAATTGACTTCATACAATTCTCCTTTGATTTATGTACTATATTTTCTTTTAAGATCATGGTCACAAGACTAGCTTTAAATATCAGACTATATTGCTTAGTTGAAGTTTTAAATCAAACAAAATTTCATTAGTTCACTATTAGCATGAGATGGATTAGTTCACTATTAGCAAGAGAAATGGACATATGCCATATATTTTTTTAGTTACTGTACATACTGTTTGAGCTAAGAGCATGACATTTATCAAAGCTCCAACTTGCTATTATGAGCACCTTCCAGATTTGATTTTTGAAGCTTTACCATCCTAAGAATACACCTCAACATATTTTCTACCATTTTTCCCGGGGGGGGCTGTAATAGAAATAAAAAGCAAAATTCTCTGAGATGAGAAACTAGGAATTTTGTTTTAATGGTTTGGAGAAAGCACAACACACACAAACACACACACACATAGAGTACAAAGGAGAGCCATGCTTTAGAAGTTGTAACTATATGAGTATTATTTTTCATGTTGAGGAAGTAATGATTTCTTATGAGCATCCCAGTAGACTAGTTTAATCTCACATATGGAGAGTTCTTATTATGTCTCCAAAGCAAACATAGATGAAGCAAACCAAAAAAGGAATAAAAAAGTTAAGCAGCAAGGTAAAAAGAAGTATGCCGAACTCACCAGCAGTCATTCTTTCAACAAAGATTCACTGATCAATACTTTCGTAGAAATATTTTTGTTAAGACCAACCTAATTTTATTGCTATAGACCTTATACATTTCAAATGCACTGTAAAGTGTTCTTTAAATTTTTTTTTTAATTTATTTGAGAGACAGAAAGAGACAAACATAGAAAGGGAATGTGTATGAGTGCCACAAGATAACCTGCTACTGCAAACGAGTTCCAGAAACATGTTCTGTGCCATGAATCTGGCTTTATGTGGGCACTGGAAACTTGAACGTGTGCAGTCAGGCTTTGCAATCAAGCACCTTCAAACCCTGAGCCATCTCTCTAGCCCTCATACATACTCTTTAGTACATATCTGGAGAACTAACAACATACCTCTGGAAAATGTAACTAAATGAATTTTTCTTGAATTATTGGCCTACTACCTAATGCTAACATGATTCAAATGATTCATCTCAGTTCCAGCTTGGTTACTTTGCTACAATATTGGTAGATTTGTAGCTGACAAGCACCTCTGGTCCTAAGGCAAGAGGTCAGTACATGTTGAAGTAGATGTGATCAACATTCAAAATCTTTTGTCATAGGAACACTATGTTCTTATTAGACTCTTATTTCTATAATTTCATGTTCTTACATATTTTGTAATGGTCTGACCTTAGTCTGAAAATATTTTGTGATATAAATCTATTACTTGGATCACAATGAAAATCAGAATAGGATTTTCTGTGACCTCATGGCAGCAATATGTTGGTCATCATGTTTCATGAACTGGAAGAAACACACACACACCTGCATGGTGTAAAATTAAATTACCACATGTTGGCTGTGTGGGTAAGAAGTAAATCTATTTCAACCATGTATTTGGTATTGAAGGAAGCTATGTGGAACCATGAAGAGACCACTGAAGGTGAAGGTGAAGAATTTGCTTCCCAAGTAGTAAACAGCTGTATGGCACAATGCAGGTCTGGCCCTAGCTAGACCGCATGTCAGAAGAAACTGGGAAGTGGCTTCTGTGAACATGGCATCCTGCACAGGCCTGGCATGACAACAGCTACAGTCCCATGCTCGAGAGAAACCTGCTATGAGATGATCTGTCCAGAGACAGGCTGTCATTGGTCATGAAAAAGGGGACCACCCCATACAATGACTGGCCAGCCAAACCCCTTAAAACCCCCTACACTTCCTTGAATAAATGAGTTTGCGGCAGCTCGCCTCTGCTGCTTCCACCCAACTCCCGGAGTCTGTGTTGTGACTCCACGCCTATCACCCCCAACTCGGAAGAGACCCTGCCATTCCTCCTGGGCTGGTCCTAGGGGGGACCCCAACAAACAGCATCCTCATGAAGCATGTTCTAAAAGACTATTTTTATAATATCTTTTGCACACATATGTGTGTATATGTGTGGGCGTGCACAGGGTATGTAGCTGCAGACACAAGCAGGCATTCATTTGGAGTCTAAAGTACAAGCTTGAGTGTCACTCCTCAGGTGTGCTGTCCACCTCTTTTTTGAGACAGGGTTTGCCATTGAGCTGCAGCTCACCATTTGGCTTATAGTAGCTGTTTAGTTAAGACCAAAGATCCACCAGTTTCCATTGCCTCAGTGCTAGGATTGCAATTGGTACCACTAGGCCCAGCATTTTAACAGGAATCTGGGGATCAAACTCAGGTTATTATGTTTATGAGGCAACCAGTTTTCCAACTGTGTTATCTCCCTAACCCAACTTTCATATTTATTAAGGTAATATCTGATTCAAATAGAGTTTTGAATGAATAAATTGATAAGGCAGATAAAAACCATGTCATTATTTCTAAATTCCTTTAACAATTTAATGATACTGAGGAGATAAAACATACCAGAAATACAAATGGAAAATTGTATTGACCTTTAGATGTGTCAAAACTGCAAGGAAACAAAAGGTGTATAGACAACAATCTACAAATGCAATATCATACTTAAAGTACCTAATTATAAATTGCACATTGTTATAAAACCAAGGATAATGAACAAAAGAAAAATACTATTTTACTAGATATACAAACCCATTTTGGTTCAGTATGATGTCAAAACAAATTAATTGGCATTTTCATGGACAGGAATATTTTCCTTTAATGTGACATATGTCATGTCTGATGTCTATATTAGTGTTTTCAAAATGTAACCCTAGAAGTTAAAGCATCAGAATCACCATAATCTGGTAACAATGCAAGTCATTGTTTCCTAATTTAGAACTACAGAATCAAGCACTAAGTTCTGGTGCAACTATTTGTCTTTTCACAAATCTTTGAATACTCATGATGTTTGTTCTATTTCAAAAACCAGTAATTATAATAACGGAGAGCACAGAAACCCATAACCCCATTTATAGTCTTAGTTTCTTCCACCTATTGTGAATTTAAACACATTTCATTGCAGTAGATAGCAATTATATAGTGGGTACTGCCTTATATTCTCTTGAGAGTCTTATGTAATGTAATAGATATAAACATATGTGGTACCCTTCTAAAAATAAGCATCAGGTCTGTATTCTCTAGCAAATTAATTTCCAAAGGTTGAGTAACATGCTGCACATCTGCTTCACTATTTGAACAATACATAATGTATGTACTGGTTCAAAAAGTATGTGTATTTGTGTTTTTAAGAGATAATGCTCATGTCAGCCCTGACTGGGTGTGGTAGTTTGAATAGATGCCCCCCCCCCAATATAATCTGTCTTTGTTTTTAGTTTGTAGTTTACATCTGCATACACCTGGCTGGAGGCAGTGTCACTGTGCGTTCTTAAGGTGTGTGGTGGGTTTTTAGATTTCAATCTAAACATATGCAAAGTGTGCCTAGCTGGAGGTCCTGAGGTGTGCTGTGCTGTGTGGTTTTTGGCTTATGGCTTTGCTCTCTGTGCTGTGAAGGCAGGCCAGCTTCTTAACTTCCCCTGGATCTGTAAGCTTCAATAAATCCCTTCCTACATAACTGTGCCTGGTCTGGAAGTTCATCTCAGTGAACCTGAAGCTGTCTGCTACACTGGGCATGCTTATAATTTCAGCATTCTTTTTTTTTTTTTTTTTTTTTTTTTAAGTTTTTGAGAGAAACAGAGACAGAGAGAGACAGAGAGAGAATGGGCATGCCAGTGGCCTCTCAGCTGCTATAACGACCTTCAGATATGTGCACCCCCTTGTGCACATGTGTGACATTGTGTGCTTGTGTCACTTTTTGTGTCTGGCTAAATGAGGGACCTGGAGGATCAAATGGGCATTCTTAGGCTTTGCAGGCAGGTGCCTTAACCACTAAGCCATCTCTCCAGCTCTAATTTCAGCATTCTTGAAGCTGAGGTGGGAGGATCATTGAGAGTGGAAGGATAGTCTGAAATACACTGAGAATCTGAACACATAGTGGATCACATCACAAAATCTTGTCATGCATCCTTCTATGTAGACAAGTTGTAATGAATACTCAACTTCTGAAGATTGGTGGAAGACATTTTCTTGTATTTTTATTTATTTATTTATTTTAATTTTAGAGAGAGAGAGAGAAAAGAGAGGGAGAATTGGTATACCTGGCATCAACCACTGCAATTGAAATCCAGACGCTTGTGCCACATAAGGGGCATATGTGCCACCTTGTACTTGCCTCACCTTTCTGCATTTTGCTTACATGGGATCTGGAGAGTCGAACATGGGTCCTTAGGCTTTGCAGGCAAGTGCCTTAACCGCTAAGCCATATCTTCAACCCTGAAGGCCCTTTCTTTTTATCTGTAGTCTAGACTGCGTGGTTGCTATTTTCACATGTATCCAATACTAATGCAATAGTAAACTATAAAGATTATGCCCATCTAATAGCTGAGAAATGACAACATTAGATTTAAATTTGCATTTTGTTATTATGATGGCTATAATCATTCTGTCCATGTCACCTACTCTGTTGGATGTGTCTCATAGCTCTGATAACTGCACACATTTGAATATCTTATCAATAGCAGAACTCTTTTCTCAGTTTAATTGATAATATCCAACATGAACTTCCATTTTACAAATGTTTATAATATTACACTGCTATGTGACTAAATGGATCAACTTTATTTTTCTACATGTAATTTTATATTGGACAAATAAAACCATCTAAATTTAGGGGCTGAATATAATTATCTATAGTTTTCTTCTTTCTTAATTTTTTATGTTTAATGTAAATATTTTATAAGTTCTAAATGTTTCCTGTTGTACAGTGTGAAAAATGGAAAATACAACACAAATTGCATTCACAGTACAATAACACTGTATCATCACACTGATAGACATTTCAAAAAGATATCACAAAATTTAAATTAATATCAGCAAACTTGTGAATATCAAAGACAGGCTCAAAATATAGTATTTTATTTCTGAGACCATATGTTACAACTCAGCAATACATAAGTATAGTTCTTTCTATTGCTTGGCCAACACGGATATTTTTAAAAGAATTTTGCAAATATTCCTAACTTATTTCTTAAAAATGACATTGAAATAAGTAATTTGTTCACTTAAATAAAAACTGTTATTTTTTGTTGTTGTCGTTTTTTGTAGCTACCCATTATTGATTCAGTGAGGATAGGATATGCATCGCTCTCAGCTCCCTAAGAAGTGCTTCTCTGCTCCCATTCAATAACTCTCATTTTGATATTGAAATTAGGTGCTTCCAATTTTAAACCACCTTGACCATTATGGGAGAAATTCCATTTTATCATGTATGTTACTATTTTAATGTGGTCCTGGGCTTTGATGCTAATACTTTATTTCAGATTTGGCTTTGATAGTCACAAGTGGAATGGATATTCTTTTCTCTGAAAGCTTTTTGGGCTTTATATCAGCGTAACAACACCTTCACAGAAGAGTTGAAAGGTTATCTTCTTTTCTCTGTGCATATGAACAATGAAATGAGCTACTCTTTAAAGCTGTGAAAAAAAAAAAAAAAGTGCCTGCTCCCTCTCCTAGTCCTTATGACTTCCTCACAAGGTAATTAGGACAGATTTGATTTCTATTGTCATTTGTGATTTTTCTATTTTTGAAATATTAATGGAAACAACACAGAATATTTTGTATTTGGTTTTCTTTGCATCTTAGCTGTACAATTGCTTCTATATGATACAAAACATAGATTTTTAAATTATCCTATCACGTCTCATATTTCTGCTGATAGACTTTCACAGTATTCACATTTTGGGCCTTTGCAAATAATGCTGCTATAATCACATTGACATTTCATATACAACTGAACCTTTGTTACCTGCATGTCTATAATTAGCCAATTTTTGGAAGTTTTTACCCAGAAGTAGAAATTCTAAATCATTAACAAACTAATGTGTGTTGTTCTCTTAAGAATGTTGTAAGCTAGGCGTGCTGCATGCACTTTTAATTCCAGCACTCAGGAGGCAGTGGTAGGAAGATTGCCAAGAGTTCAAGGCCACCATGAGATTCCAGGTCAGCCTGGGCTAGAGTGAGACCCTACCTCGAAAAACCAAACAACAAAAAAAGTATGTTTTAAAGATAATTTACCGATTCAATCTTGGAGCAGCTGGGCTTGAAGCTATCAGTTGACCCACTCTGCTAATTTTCAAACTAAATACTTAATTCTAGTCCTGACCCATTTTGAATTTTTGCTTGTATCATGTCATTTTAATTAATAGTATCAGAGCTATCCTCAAGGCTAAATATCTCTTAGTATTCTTATTTCCATAAGATGTGTTGCTTTTAGTGTGACTGTCCCATTATCTCAATCATTTTTCTTGGGTTTTCTGTATTTTCCTCATTGATGTTTTTGGAGTTTTAATTGTATTGAAGACAGAAGGTCTTTGTTTGGCACATGCATTAGAATGATCTTGTTTTATGGGGTGCCCTGCATTCCAGTTTTTAGCAGACAGAGAATGTAACATTTCACTCGTAGTACATGCCATCAATACACATGGATAGACAGTGAGTTATCTGTTCTTGTGTTTCTCTATCTACCTGAAATATTGTCAGTCATCTCCCATCACTTTCTGTAAGCTTTACCTGTGAAAAACTATAAACTCTTTCAAAATAACTTTGTGAATGACATCAAATCCATGCCAAGAGCAGCATATTTTCATATGCTCCTTACCTGCACTAATAATAGTATTATATTGTTTATCGATTTGTCCTTATGATGGCTATTTCTTACCCTGCACAAATCTTTGCACATTATATAATCAGCTTGGATCCAGACACAAGGTAAAAGCCACTATTTTTTTGTTGTTGTTCTAGCCCAGGCTGACCTGGAATTCACTATGTAGTCTCAGGGTGGCCTCGAACTCATGACAATCCACTTACCTCTGCCTCTCAGTGCTGGGATTAAAGGCATGCACCACCATGCCCGGCTAAAAGCCACTAATATTTTCGTTTGTTTGTTTATTTTTCAAGGTAAAGTCTCGTTCTAGACCAGGCTGACTTGGAATTCACTATGTAGTATCAGGGTGGCCTCTAACTCACTGTGATACTCTTACCTCCACTTCTCAAGTGCTTGGATAAAAGGCATGCACCACCTCACCCTGCTGCCACTAAAAGTTTTATTGGAACCAAGTTAATTCTATGTCAAATTTAGAAGAAACTACCATGTTTATAATATATATCATTTCAAATATTTAGTATGATACATCTAATTATCAAGGACCTTTTTGATTATTAAGAGAAGTAACTTTCAGTTGAGAAGTTTTGAAATAGATATTGCTGTTACTGGACATATTTTTTTTTTCTAATTCCAGGTGGGGAGAGAAAGATAGAAAATAAACCAGAGAGAAGCAGAGGGAGAGGAAGACAGATAGAATGAAATCAAACCCATCACCTTCCTTCCACCTTCCTTAAGTGCCAGCAGCCTCTCAGCTGCTTTATAATATATCAGTCCATTACAAATTTTAGTGAAAGAAATCCAGATGTGTTTGTCCCTTGTGGTCAAGTGCAGCATTGCGCCCTTGAATCACTTTGCATCTGGCTAAACTTGGGACCTGGAGATTGAAACTGATGGAGATTGGAACCAACGTTCTTCTTAGGCTTAAGAGGCAGGCGCCTTAACTGCTAAGCCATCTCTCCAGCCCTGGACATATTTTTAAAGCTTCTCAAAATGGCTCTTTTCTTTTTAATTTTTATTTTTTCTATTTCATATTACTTAATTCTATGCATTGAATTTCTGCATATATAGTATCATGTGCAATTATGAATTCTTTCTCTCTCAAATAATTCCTGTGAAACATAAGAAATTAAATTCATTAATTAAACCTTTCTTACAAGAGAAACTATAATCCTAGATGGCTATAATAATAATTATGACTATGTATTTTTCATATCAAAAATCAGAAAGTAAGGTGAGATGGCTCAATCAATGAAGTACTTTCTATGCAAGCATAATAACTGAGTTCAAGTCCCAGAACTATATAAATAAAAACTTGATGTGGTCACATGGGTGTGCACACACACACATACACATGCAGACACACACATGAACAAGAAACTTGAAATATGTAGATCATTTTTAATTTTTTAAAAAAATGTTATTTATTTATATGCAAGGGGGAGAGACAGAGATAGAGAGAAGAAAGAGAGAGAGAGAGAATGGGTGCACTGGGGCTCCCAGCCACTGCATACAAACACATATGTCACCGTGTGCATCTGGCTTATGTGGGTCCTGGTGAATTGAACCTGGATCCTTTGGCTTTGCTGGTAAGAATGTTAACTACTAACACCTCCTTCCATCTGAGACACTGCTGGAGCACCCATTCTCTATGTGTCTCCCTCTCTCTCTGTGTCTCTCTGCAAAAATAAAAAAATTAAAAAAATTTTTTGATGTGACCCAAATTTGGCAATGGAAGCGCTTAGAAAAGTGCAATAAAAGTAATTGATGGAAAAAGATGAATGAACAAAGTTTCTCATGAAATCCATAAAAAGAATCATATGGCATCATTATGTGGTAGTTATTAATGGATTGGAATAGAATCATGTCAGTTGAAAATTAATTCACAATTGCATTAGATATTTTAGCCAGTGCATTCCAACAAGTCAAGCATATCACCAACCCAATTGCATTATGTTAATGGCTTTTAAAATGTTTGTCGGCATCTTGACAAACAAGTAGAAAATATAAGTATACTTCCTTCCAATGTGCTGAATGCACTGTGCTAGGTGTGGTTGAGGAGACATACCTGTGGTAATTTCAATTATACCCTGAAGGCACTAGTAAGAGAGATAAAGAATCATTTTAAAACCATTTCACTTTAGTCAGAGTGGCAACAATCAAGAAAACTTATGATAACAAACACTGGTGAAGTTGCTTGAAGTACAAACTGGTGTGTCTACTACTGTGGAGATTTCTAAAGAGAGAGAGAGAGAGAGAGAACTATGAGAACTATCCTATGCATGAACTATGCCACTCTTGGGCATATATTTCCAAAATTCTATACTCTACCAAGAGGTACTTGCACATCCATGCTCACTGCTGGATAATGCAAAGTGGCATATATAAACAAATAAATTTTACTCAATTGAAAATAGAAACTAAATTACGAAGTTTGCAGAAAGATAGTAGATGGAATTGGAAAAATATTTTCTATCTCACATGCAGATACTAATTTTAATGTTTATATGTGTGTAACTAGAGGAATGAAAGGGCACATATAGGATGCAAAATAAGATGGTATACCAGGAGAGGGGTATGCCTGTAATATTCTATATGCCTCAGAATAAAAATATTTTAAAAGATTATGGCATAGAAATATGATCAGTGCTTACAAAATAAACTAGTCCAACCCTACTTGAATATTGCATATTTTATATATGTGTCAAGCAACATATAGTATCATATTAACATGTACATTTTGATATTTTATAATAGTTAAAAATAAAATTTAAAAATATGGTCATTTACAATATTTCTTAAGGTTTATTAATTCAAATAAAATGTGAATTATTTTAATCAAACTGCTTCCTTCTGTTTAATATTCTCTACACCAAAAGAAAATGTTGATCTACTGAAGTGTATGATAGACAACTTTGTTAAGCAGATGCTTCAGTGATGCAAATAAGTATGGAACATTCATGTGAAAAAGGGGAAACTTAATTGGTTGTAGATGTTTATTATGGGACATTATTCAGGTAGATAAATCACTACCCAAAAGTTATTGGAATAAACATATATAATCATTGAGTTCTCTTATTAATGTCTTTGTATGCACAGGTTCTGGAAGGAACTCAATTCTGGACCTGTTGAGTCAGCTTTGACTAGATCTGAAAGACCCTTTCAAAGATAGGCTCACCCAAATAACAAGTCTGTGTTGGTTGTTACTGTGAAGTTCAGCCAATCTTTCAGACACATTGGTTCCTCTTTACAGAACTAATTGTGACTTCTATACTTTCATATAGTAACTGAATTCCTCATGGATTAAAGATAGACATGATAGAAACAGCCCAAGTCCCATACACCTATGTCTAGAAAACAGTATGGGTCAACTTCTGCATTATTATTCTACTGGACAAGGGAAGCACTGTCCTTGCCCATATTTGAGGCATAGGAAGGAAAGAAAAGAATGATGCAAAGGTGATAAATGCTATGGCTTTGGAGATTGTCCTACCACCAACAAAACAGTGAATGGGGGAGGATTCAAACTGTTTTAACATACCTCCTTTTGTTCATGTACTTTTATCTTTCTTTACAAAATGCACCCACCCATTGAAAGTTGCAGTATCAATCCAGCAGTGGACTTAAGTTAAATTTCCTTCCTGTTAGCCAGCCAGATAAGACCTCATGGTAAACCTTGCATTTTTTTCTTTAAAGATCATTTACAAATTTCTATAACAAAACATGTTTGTAAGATAGATATCCATCAATAAAACACATCGATTAGCTGTAGAAAACTCAATCATCAGATCCCTTATGCTATGTTGTCAGAGACATCTCTACTTTTTTTCTGGAAAAGCAGAGTTACAAGACTAGCAAGAAAAGGGATTACATGAATCATGGTGCCATCCTTGCACCAGCACCCCGGCCCAGGTGTAAATAGTTTTGGGAGTAAGGACATTATAATGGCCTGCTAGCAGTAGCAAATGACACTGAGCCCTGCTGAGGCAAGCTATCTGTAACAATTCACAAAGCCACTAAATTCTATGTCTAAAAGGAATAAAAAATAGCAGAATGAGACACATTTCAAAATCTTAAAACAATAAGCAAAAGTTCAGCCTCAGTCTTTTTTAACATTCATAGAAAGTTAATGGGAGCATATTCAGTAATATTTTCTTGAATGTAACCAAAGTTTCTTCCAAAACTGGGACACAATTTTCCCTAGATTTTCAAATATGTTTTATGCTGCTTTTATTGCTAAAATTTCAGAGAGAGTTTAGTTTCTTATGTGCCAGCAGACACTATGTGAAAAGGTTTCCTTGCACATGGTTGATAGAATCTCATTTTTAGTTCTAGCCCTGTAGCTGCCTGTAGGTGTCCTTCTCAACATCTACTTTTAAAACCTGCATGTTGAAGGATTTGCATTCAGTCCTCACTAACCTTTAGCTTCAGCAGCATGAGATTATCTTTGGTAAGTATCTTTGATCCAGGGTGGGAATAAAGATGTATTTATGCTAGTGTTTCTATGTGGAAGAATTTCATCATCACTTTATTGAATTGAACCCCTAGTGTTGAGTCTTGAATTTATTTTTATATTTTATTTATTTATTTATTTGAAAGCACAGAGAGATATAGAGAAGAAAGACAGAGATAATGAGAATGGGCATGCCAGGACCTCCAGCCACTGCAAATGAACTCCAGAAGATGTGCCACCCTGTGCATCTGGCTTATATGAGTACTGGGGAATTCAACTTGGGTCCTTGGGTTTCAGCAGGCAAGTACCTTAACCACTAAACCATCTCTCCAGCCCTTGAACTTTTTAATGTTTATTTATTTAAGAGGGGGGATAGAGAATGGATGCCACAGGTCCTCTAGCCATTCTGAAAGCAAACTCCAAACATATGCACCACCATGTGCATCTGGCTTATGTGGGTTCTAGGGAGTTGAATCTGGGTCCTTTGGCTTTGCAGGCAAGCACCTTAATTTAGTACTAACCATGCAAGAGGACTGGTGTATGTATCCAATATGTTTCTTACCCAGGTGGATGGAAGAGAAACATCATGGTGTGGACAAGATTGTATGTACAAGATCTGTTAAAAAAAAGCTCAGGGAAATTTGCAGAAGAGGGGGTCGGAAAGATTGTTAGAGCCATAAGTTGGGTCATTATGCACAGAGACATTGCCACACCTCCTTAACTGATGGCTATCCCCACAATTCAAGACCCACAATCCCCAAGAGGGGAGGACAGGGAGAAGGCTAAGGATGGTACCATCATGGCTATATACATATTATATAGATAACTACCAAAAAATATGAAAAAAAGCCAAGAATTGGGCTGGAAAAATGGCTTAGCATTGGAAGAGAATTCTCATTTCTGAATTCTTATCTTCAAGTTCCACCACACAGTGTTATAACTTACAATTTGTGAAACATCATTCAGGCTATCATTCTGACACCTTATGTGCTTGGGTTCAGGATCTTCCTTTTTTCTCTTTCCAGTAGTGATGCACATTCCTGGACTGACATTTTCATTTCTCAGACCTAGTGTGATCTCTGGTGTCTGTGTGTAGCAGCATTAATTAAGGAGGTAAAATAAGCATGGTTTTTCCCTCTAGTCACAGAAGATAATTTAGAAATTGTAATTGAATTTAATCCTTCATTTCCACACAAAAGAAATTGCCCATTGATAACTTTCCACACCATTTTGTTAGTTTGGAACCAGCTAATCTGATGAGAAGTATGTTCACAAATGTTCATTAATTAAGTTCTCCAGTAGCAAAAACAAAGCATGCCAGCTTGATAAATTTTTTCCAATAATGACGTCTTTCTATAGACCAAAAAACACTTAAAAGTAATTTCATAAGATAAATTACAAGATCTTTTCACTACCTTCATGACAAATCCTGCACAGGTTCATCATGGATTTCATATTTATCACTATTTTCCATTTCTGCCAAATATTTCTTCTCTATTTTCACTTGCTCCATAAATTCATTGTTTGCTTTGTTCATAGCACTCCTATTTTATCAGTGTTGCACAATTTTCTTCCATTCTAGGCATATATTACCACCATGATGGCCACCATGACTTACTGGATGATAACTCAATTCCCTGACATGTTATGAATTTTATGATTCAAGTGTTTGTCCCTGCTGGCTTCTTTTGCAATTTAAGGATATTGCCTTTTGTTTATTGATCAATACAAAAAAAAAAAAAAAAAAAAACATGACCTGGAGACTGATACATGTCATTTTCTTACCACTTATAGGAACAATGGTTCTTACAAAAACCTGGCACAAAACAGCATACTTAAGGATTACTAGGCAATCATTTTGCAGCTGTGCATTAATCCATGGCAAAAATCCATGGAGAACTAATCAGTACAAGGTGGAGATTATGTCTATATTAAGCTCTCAGTCATCACTCTTGTTATACCTCTTGAAGCACAAATGAATCTCTGCCTGGAAACCCATTCAGGAAGTGAATTATTTATAGACAATAAATACATTTTCTGCAATAAATCCAAGTGAAAAACTCCCGTGCATCCCTAAAGTGCTTTTTAGCTTTTGCTTTTCAACTGATTTTAAACAAACAAGAAAATATGTCAAGCCTGGTTTGCTGGGATGTCATTCATCAGAAAAGCAACTTTAGAGGTCAGAGACAGAGAGAAAACTCTTGTCGCTTAATTTGTTCTTGTGCCAGGAAGCTGAGAATAAAGAATGTCATGGGTTGACCCTGAAGCCTTCCCACAGACCAAAGAAGGAATTTTTTAATTTAAAACTCTTCAATATCTTCCTAATCCTGGGAACACAGTATTTCTATCTTTGATGACTTAAAAACTTTGGTAGGATATTTTTTATTGAATATGCTTAGTTCAGAAGGAGCAAAGTAGCTCACCTTAGGTAGGTGTTAGATGATTGGCTAGACTAAATTTGTAAACTTTAGACCTCATGCTTATGACTGTTGTGGCATGACTACTTGCTGACCTTTGAACCAGATCAAAAGCATATAAAACCAAAAAGTTGAGTTCAAATTTTCCAATTTTAGAAAATGCATTTCAATTATTTTTTTCTTATAATGCTAGTAAAATTTGATTTTCTAGGATTTATTTACTGATGAACTCAGAAACTTCACACAGAACTTAATTTCAGAACCATGGAATATATTAGCTGCTTACTATTTGAGTTGTTCAAGTAATGCCTTAAAAGCTCTTCATTCCTCTCTTCTGATTGGCTTGGCTTAGGTCACATGCCCACCTTTGAATAAATTATTGTGGTCAGTCAAACAAAACAGCAAGCACATACTGGCTATGTTGGCCTCATGATGAAAGTTAAATCTAACATTATTTATTGCTCATGGACTGAGAGATTGAAACCCAAAGCAAAGATAAAGATTCATTCTGAACTATAATATTGGAAAATATTATATAAAGTATAGTGAAAACAAAATCAGAGCATTCCTGCTTTTTTCTTAAATCAGTATATTTTCAGTAATTCATTCATACCACAGCTTGCTTTAAGTATAGCAGCATTTAATACAGTTAGGTTAACATATAGAACTTCTCCCTTAATTGTGACTTACATTCCACTGAATTGTATTATAAAAATACTTCAAGAAAAAATTCCAGAAATGAATAATTTACACGTTTCAAATAATTTTCATGAGAATATGTTGTTAAAATCATCATACTGTATTAGTTGCTATTAATTGCTTATTTTGCCTGATTTATGTACTCATTGTTATGTTCCTATAAGGTAAAATATACTATATCATATATACAGCTCAGTACTACATTCAGCTTTAAGAATTCACTGTGGGGGATGGAAAGATGGCTTATTGGTTAATGTTACTTGCTCTTAAACTCTGATGGCACAGGTTTGATTCCATAGTACTCAGATAAAGCCTGATGCACAAAGTGGCACATGTGTCTGGAGATTCTGGTGTGCCTGTACTTATTCTCTGTCTGCCTCTTTCTCTACAATTCTCTCTCTGAATATTTAATATTTTAAAAGAATCTACTCTGGATGATAAAGGGGGACTACTGTAAGTACTATCATTCATTGAAATAACAGATTAGACACTATGAACAATTAATTAAAACTCAAAGTAGGCATTTTTCTTTTCAATATAGGATCAACTATTTAATAATTACTTAATAATAATAATTCCAGCTGTTAATAATCTAGGAAATCTTCCTTGCATGACTTTAACCACATGTTGGTACCATCCAGGACCAGAATGTCTATTCTTTATATTGTCAACCTCCTTCCCTGAATTATTTCAACCAGCATAACACTAATAACAGAAAAGGAAACTTAATATCCTCAAGGGAAGATGAGTATTTGAGTATATAGGAAACAGGATATTAAAGAGATAAATATCTGATAAATAGGAAGTGGAGGTGTGTGTAATCATTGAGCATAATATCACTGATCATTAACACATGGAGACATGTATTAACTGAAACTTCATAATGTCCTACAAATTTGTTAAACATGCCCTTTATCATTAACACATGGGGACATGTATTAACTGAAACTTTATAATAGCCTACAAATTTGTTAAACATGCCCTTTACCTAACTTTAATTTAATTACAATTTTAAAAATTACTATACAGTGTTTTAAATATAGCTAGATGCATGCAGGGTGAGTTAGTAAACTTTTGTGTACCTCCCAGCTAAGGACATAAGCCATTACCAACAGTGTTTGAATACCCAGTACTTCCCTTTGCAATATGATTTCATTATTCTTCACACACACACACACACACACACACACACACACACACTAACGTAGAACACAATTCTCAGTTATAAAATATTTGTGAAGAAAATATTTTAAGGCATATAAATGAACTATAAGGGATTAGAGTTACTGTGATTATGAATGTCACTAAAATATGACACATAAAACAGAAACACATGAAAGCAAGAAGAGATAAACTCATGGACACTTTATTGGTTCATCTATAGCATAGCCTCTTTCCTCTATTCATATTTGACCACTTCTGGTAGTGATGACAATTAGGAGCAACTTACTTTTATTGTATCTTATTGATTTCTCTGCTTTAAACTTTACAAAGTTTATATAGAGGTAGGGATTTTTTTTTTTTTTTGAGAGAGAGAGAGACAGAGAGGGAGAGAAAGACAGATAGATGGGAGCGCCAACAGCCTCTCAGCTGCTGTGAACGAAATCCAGATGCGTGCGCCCCCTTGTGGTCAAGTGCAGCATTGCGCCCTTGCATCACTGCATCTGGCTAAACGTGGGACCTGGAGATTGGAACCTGCGTTCTTAGGCTTAGGAGGCAGGCGCCTTAACCGCTAAGCCATCTCTCCAGTCCTAGATGTAGGGATTTTTGTAGTCATTGATAAGATAAGGGAAATTAAGGAACATCCAATGTAATTTCTAAATCTATAAAGAAATAGACCTTGAGTCAATTAATCTAAATCAAAATTCTAAACACTGGCATTTCATTTCATTTGTTAATTTCTCCATTAAAATGATATTCCTTTTAATATCCCATTTAACATTACTTTAACATCACTAAAAATTTCCTGTTCACCTTTTTTTTTCTAAAAATAACTTATTTGTTGTAATGTGTGCTTCATTCAAGTAGTTATACCATGTAAGAAGTTTGTGATTTGTCTCTTTTTACAACTTAAAAATATTTGCTTTTAGTAATTTAACAGCAATATTGTTATGTGTGATTTTACAAAACCTGAAAACAGTTTAGAAATACTCTAAACTTGTCCAATGTTAACTCGTTGAATCACCAAGACCCTATTTAACCTGTGTACGGTTCGTGCAGCAAACTCTTCCCTCTGGTATTTCACATAAGCCTTTAATGCCATGAAATACTTCCTCTGCAACTTTCCTTCTGCTGCTAGTACTCTGTGAAAGGTATTCATAAAACAGGTACAACATTTTTTTCTGCCATTTATAGTAATAAGAAAAAAAATGCTTACTTAAGGTGTGCCCACATTAGATGATGAAACAACAAAAGAGAATGCATGTGTGTAGTATATGTGGTATATGTGTGTGATGGTATCTGTGTGTGCATGCTATGTTCAATTGTGTGTGTGTGTGTGTGTGTGTGTGTGTGTGTGTGTAGATGTATATGTCCCGTGCACGTGTGTGCAGAAGCCAGAGGAAAATGTTTGGTTTTTCTCATCCATTGCTCATCTGCATGTTTCTGTGAGATTCAGCCTCTTACTGATTCTGTTTCTTGACATTTTCATGAACTCCAGTAATTTTCATATCTTTGCCCATCAGCTTAATGCCCATGCCCAGCTGTTTACTTGAGTAATGGGGAATTGAACTCATGCTGTACCAGGCCGCCTCAGACCTTCATGGTTGAGCAGTAAGTGCTTTCAACCACCGAATCATCTTCAAGCCTTATAACTAGTATTTTCTGAGAGCTAGGAAGATTTCATTTAATTTTAAGATGTAAGTTGTATTTCAGTTTTCAAATATATAATGTACACCATGTGTTTATATTACATACAAATATATAATAATATATCAGATATAGACATATTTGTAAAATATAACAATCAGAAGTATGAACTTAGATATTATTTAATTTAAAAATCATTTCATTTGCTGGCAAGATGTTATGAATACTATGGAATCTTAATTTAAAACCTTTATATTTTGGGGACACATGCACATATCTTCATTTGTAAATTGTTTAAAATCTAAAATCAGGGCTGGGGAGATGGCTTAGTGGTTAAGGTGCTTGCCTGGGTAGCATAAGACTACATGTGCGAATCTCCAGGTCTCATGTAGCCAGAGGTTGCATGCATCTGGAGTTCATTCACAGTGGTTGAAAGGCCCTGACATGCTCTCTCTCTCTCTCTCTCTCTCTCTCTCTCTCTCTCTTTCTGTGTCTCTCACTCTAAAATAAAATAATTTTTAAAAAATCTAAAGATCACACTAAATAATCATGTGCAAAAGGTTTTTGTGTACAATTTGAAAGTGGATCTGCCATGCTAAAACAATCAGTGTGAGTGATAGGTGTATGGTTCATTGCTATGTTATCATATCCACTTTTGAGTATAAGAAATGGTTTCTATTAACCAATGAAATACACAAAGTCTTTGTTAATCTCAATGTCTCACTTTATATACTTATAGCCTTATCTAAGTAAAACCCTCTTATCTGCCCTGTAAAACAATATGGAAATTATTTAATGAGTTCTTTCTCTCTCTGTAATAGTGGGGCAAAAGTAGATAAATGCTTTGCAAAAGTAGTAGAGATCACTTTTCAAATGTAAACGTGGACATAGTTCATTATATAATTAACAAGGAATAGCTAAAATTGTGATTACTTTTTGTGTTTCTTCTGGCCACTTGGATGTATCTTTAAGAGATTTTATAATATTCTGTAGACCTTGATGTAAAACAATCTTTATATCTACTAATTTGTATTTTATAAGGATAAGATTACAAATAATTGGGCACATCAGTTGCTCTGTCCAGTGGCTCTCAGAAAATATGAGAAATGTAACCATAGTTACTGCTAGCAGAAAAATAAAAGGTTTAGTGCATTCTAATAAAAATGACAGCAAGGTCAGGCATCATATTCATCTTCTATACTCTGAAAATTCTTCTTTGATTCTAATAAACATACAGCATGGGTTGTTGTTTATGAAGCTTTTCTGTTTGCCATCACTCAACAAAGGAACAAAGGGATCCACAGAGAGATGCCCCTACTCCAGTTTTGTGCAGCCAGCTCATTAGTAAACTCTTTTGAGAATGTTTTAAATGATCCCTTCTAATTTGCACTTTCTTCTATGCTCATATATAATATGTTGGGTTTTGTGATAGTAGAAAAACACTGTTCTTATGTGGTAGAATACATTGTCATTCTTCCAATATGTAAGACTCCTTTCTCTGGATAACTCACAATTCAATGATATACAAAGATAGTCACAACTGATACTATTAATGTGCTCCCTAATTTTATATGACTGCTATCCCTGTGATACAAGGACATTGAGACAGTGGCATGTTCATAAGGAACCATGTAAAACATTAAGATGATGATGACCATTGATCAGCCAAGGAGTCATCTCTGATGAAGCCAGTCATTCTGAAACCTTGATCTTGGAATTTTAGACTCCAAAATTATGAGTGAAAATATTCTGTTTTTTTAAAAATTAATCAATCAATCAATTAATTAATTAATTAATTTGCAAGGAGAGAAAGAGAGAGAGAGAGAGAAGAGAGGCAGACACAGAGAGAAAGGGCATGCCGGGGCCTCCAGCCACTGCAAACGAACTCCAAATGCATGTGCCCCTCATGCATCTGGCTCATGTGGGTCCAGGAGAATCGAAGCGGGATTCTTTGGCTTTGCAGGCAAATGCCTTAACCACTGAGCCATTTCTCCAGCCCATATTCTGTTTTTAATCCATTAAGTGGTGGCTTTTGATATGGAAGCCCTAGCAAAATAATAAATATTGTTGAAAAAGTTATTTTATTTACTGTTGGAGGAAAAAAATCTTGTATCTGAATCGGAATTTTAATTATCTTTAATATGTGTAACTATAAAAAGAATCTAGGTCAATTTTTTAGTTAGCATCTAGTGCTCAACCTAGTACTTCCAATTTCTTGGAATAGATAATTTTTTTTGGAATAGTTAATTTTAATAGTTAGTCCTTGAGGTTGTTTTGATTATCTAATTCTCATTTCTTAACAATTGATTCTCATAATCAGGAGTTAGGTACTATGCATGTAATCCAGCTCTCTTGCTTTCTACTGGACATGTAAACTCCTAACAAGTTAGGATGAAGTGGAGAAAATTAAAGTATACTATATAATTTGTATTGTTCATGGATATTCCTAAAAGATGCAGCTGTAAGTAGTGTAATGGAGTAATCAGTGATAGGATGTAGTAATGGTGAAAAGCCAATAAATTCAAATATGTTTTATCTTAAATAAATTTAATGAAGAACAGGCTCACTTTGCCAGTATTTTCTACTGAGTCGTCACAGGGCACATATGCCAGCAGATACATAATACTGCTTATATCACAGGATTAGCCAGTATGATTAAGATTATAACTGGAATCCACAATCTAACCAAAATGAAGGATAAAAGAGTGTCTTCTATGATGTTCATCTTGAGATTATATTGAAAAGTGCTTGACTTAAAAGTTCTCAGGGGGCTGGAGAGATGGCTTACCGGTTAAGGCGCCTGCCTCCTAAACCTAAGAACACTGGTTCCAATCTCCAGCGGTTCCAATCTCCAGGTCCCACGTTTAGCCCATCTCTAATCTGTCTTCCTCTCCCTCTCTCTCTGTCTGTCTCTCTCTGTGTCTCTCTCTAAAAATAAAAATAAAAAATAAAAAATAAACTTAAAAAAAAAAAGTTCTCAGGGAAGAGTAAACGGGATATATACATGTAAGATGCTGAGAACAGTGCCAGGCAAGTAGAACAACAACTCTCTTATTATTGTCAAATACGAAGAACCATGAAGAGAATCACCGAAAGCCCCATCAGTCTACTGAATGTGTATCTCATGGGCTTGTGAAAGGTAATGATAGCGGGTGCTGCAGTGGCCAAATGCAGAAGGTGGAGCAGGCAATTTGGAGTTTGCTTGCAGTGACTAGAGGCCCTGGTGTGCCCATTTTCTCTGTATCTGCCTCTTCAACTTTCTCAGTCTCTTGCTCTCAAATAAATACATAAAGATAAAAAAAAAAAAAAAAAAAAGAATCTGGAGACCTGGCTCCAGTGACACAGCTCCTTCTAGTAAGGATCCACATCCTAAAGGCTCCACCAGCTGGGGAATAAGTATGAGACTTACTCATGAACACATGACTTGTGACTATGGGGGACATTTTATATTCAAAACATCACAGGGGATTAGCAAGTTGGATTAGCAAATTGGCTAAGTGGGAAGCAATGCTTGCTATGCAAGCGTGAGGAGTCAAGTTCATTCTCCAGCATCCATGTCAAAAGTCCGGCATGGACATTCATGCCTGTGATCTTAGCACTGATGGGGGCAGGGACAGAAGGATTAGTGGGGTTCCTAGTCAGCCAATCTAACTGAAAAACTCTGAGCTCCAGTTTCCGTGGGAGACTTTCTCTGGAAAGTGAGGCAGACAAGTGATAGAGGAGGACACCTGACATCTTATTTTGGCCTCCACACATGCGTACATTAGGGACATGCATCTGAACACACAACAAACAGTAATGACAGCCATTAATATGTTATAATAGAGTACTAACCTACTTGTTTCGTAGGTTATAATTAAAATGAGCTAACATTAATGCCTTTAATTCCAGCACTCGGGTGGCAGAGGTAGGAGGATTGCCAAGAGTTCGAGGCCAACCTGAGATTACACAGTGAATTCTAGGTCAGCGTGGGCTGGAGTGAAACCCTACCTCGAAAAAAAAAAAAAAAAAAAAAAAGCTAACATTAGTGTGGTGAATAATATCCTTATTTAAAATACTTAGAAACTAAGCTCAGAGTTTGTGTAACTTTTTTGAATTCCTATTAACTTGTTGAGGGGAGATTTGAACCCAGATACTCCGAGCCAATAAAATTAATGACAACATAGGAGATCTACAATATATTTTTCTTCCCTTAAGCATGCATGGGAATTTCCTCTACTTTTGCAAGTGGGAAAGATGTATTCATTCCTGTATACACAGTTCTATTCCCATTGCATAATTTAAATTTTGGTGTGCAGCAAGTTTTGATGTGTATAATTATGAAAATCAGAGAACATCAAGCAGTCTGTGGTAGCTTCATAAATGAAACACATTCTAATAAGAGTATTTCATAGCCATGTACAAGCATCTATAAAGGTACTCAGCTTATTTAATCAGGTGTTGCATGAGTTATAATATTTTCCTAGGGAACATTTAAGTGACATCTAATTCTTAGTGATCCGTCAGTTTTCTGCGAAACATTACCTTCCTCTGCAATCCATTTCCTCTTCCACCTCTTTGACTCTAAGAAAGAAAATTTTGCTTTTCTTTTCTTTCTTTCTTTCTTTCTTTCTTTCTTTCTTTCTTTCTTTCTTTCTTTCTTTTGAGACATACCATGGAGTTTTTAAAAACAAAATAAAAATATATTTGTCACTCTCTCTCATTGCAGATTTTTCATTCTGATGACTTTCATAACTTCCATTTAAACTGTGAAATTATGAATACTCTTTATATCTGCTCATGGCTCTCTAGCACTATGCAAGTGGAACAGAAGTAGACCCCATAGGCTGAATCAATTTTAATTCTATCTTCTGTAATTTGCCTGCTTTACCTCTGAAAGTTGATTGAGGAAAAAAAAAATGCATGCAGGCTTTTCCCTTCAATCCCCTCTGGCACACTAACTTTACAGATGTTAGCTCCACTATTCTGTTTTCTGTTACCAATATTATTATTTCAGAATCTCTACCACTTTTCACTTGCAATTCATCTTTTTTAAACGGCCTCCAAATGCTTTTCCATTACCAGCTCTGTAGCTGAGTTTCCCTGGTGAATTTTGAGAGGCTGCATTGAGAAGATGTGCCTCTGAAAAGCCCAAGAGCATGATATTTATGCTGTAAAATTCTGGGGACATTCACATCACAATCCAGTGAAAAGGTGTATATACAGATGGACATAATGGATACGGTGTGGCCAGGCCAGATGTCTCCTCCTTTGTTACTAACATTTTCTCCCCACTTGTTGGCGGATGATTGCTCACAGATGAGTCCTTCACTCGAAATTGCTCAGGGTTGATGCAAGGTCCTCTACTCTCTGTTATACAATTTCTCCCAGCCAACCCACACCCAACAACTGGTTCATGAGCAAGGCAAGGGCAAAGCTTAGACCCTTTCATTCAAACTGGCACAATCCACAAAGGCCACAGCAGCCTCACAGGCCCAGATAGGACTCTCTGGGGCTTCTTTGAAAATTTGACTGCAGTTCAGTCTCCACTATCACCACATTCCTTCCTCAAGCCTTTACTGAAAACAATCCCCTTTGTACCCACCGAAATACTCCTGCTGGAAATCTGCCAGCTTTGTCTGGTTCTAGGCAGCTGGACTTTGGGAACGCAGAAATGAATCTGGAGAATATTTTGAATCTGGAAAACTACCAGTATTTGTTTTCAAATAAGCTATTTATACAATTGCTTTCCTAGACTAAGTCCCATTTCTCCTACTTCCTCACAGGCAAATATGCTATAATGTAATATGGAGAATGCTGGTTATTGGAGTTACGTTGGTTAATGGTAACTTGATGCTCTTACAAGCTAATCCAATTCTGTCAAATGTCAAACCAATACTTCCCTCTCTTTCTCTGTCTTATATGCAACTTTATTTTCATTATGAGTCAGATTATTGACAAGAATAAGATAATATACCTCCCTGTTTATACCATTAGATTCCCAAATCTAAGAGCTTAATATTTTCATATATGCTAATCCCAAGTCCATATTAAACATGCAGATAATTTGGTATGGATAAAGTATCTAAAACATTTGACTTTCATTAAGCACAACTGGAAGCAGCAATTATGCCCCCACCTCAAGGAGTTATCCAACAGACAATCATTGTATTTTTGCATAATTTACTATAATTATATAATAATTTACATATATTATGTATAATTTTATATAAAAATTGTTATTATTATTGTAAAGACTCTAACTCAATTCCCTCTTCCAGGGAGAGTTTAAGGCCTACTTTTGCTGTCACAATTAGGAGTAGTGATTTATTGATATCTAATGGCCTGCATTCAGCTATGGACTAGCGTCTGATGAGTTTCTGCATTTTTTTTCCTCACACATTCATTCATTAGAAGAAAAGAAACATAACCACAAAAACCATTCTTCATCTAGTTAAGAATGAGTTAGCCTTGATTTCCCAAAGAGTACCATGCATTACAGAAGTCACCACTTGAGCAGGTGGCAGAAAGTAGACACTGACCTTGTAGATCTCACAGAAAGGTATTGTATGCCATAGAGAAATCCCTCACATCCTAGAATATTCTTTATCTCCATAGAAATTTCTTAAATGTGATCTTTCCCCATGCTTCCCAAACTCACTTCCTAAATATATGATTAATTTTGTTGTCTTTGAGGCTGATGCATGTTACTCCTCTTTCCCATCACTCAAATATCTGTCATAAATTTTAGTTAACTTCATGCCCTTTTAGCTCTTCTTATAGGTGGCCCTGTGGCAGGTCATTAATCCTTTCCCTCATGTAATCTCGAAGCAATAACTAATATAATTCTTGCAAAGTGGGTTATTTGAAACAGCTGTATACATATTTATTGAAGTGACCCCAAAGATCATTTGCAAATTTACTTTCTTGCATTGATACAAAACTTAAAGGATAGCTAATTTGTTTGATCACACTGAGAGTCTTGGGAGTAGAAGAGTCTAAATATTACGATTATATATAACAAGGCTTACCATAAGCACAAGAATAGCTGACTTGTGAGAAAAAACCAGCCACAATCTCAGGTTAGAGTAAGCTCTGAGGGAAACTTCTTTTAGGTCCATTGACTTTGTAAGAGGTAATTGCTAACAAAATCGGATATAAAGTTCTCTCTCTCTTTGTCTCTTTCTCTTTTTCCCACTCCATTCTCCTTTCCCCTCTCTCTCTTTCTCTCTCTCTCTTATAAAGTATTTGTTTACAAGGTAGGGAAATGTAGGCAATGTGACACAAAAATCAAAGATTGTGCTTATGTGAGACTCAGAAGAGTATTTAACACTTGTCTGAAATTCAGATGAACTCTGTAGGTGACCTGCCTCTGCTCAGCTGGTCTTATTAGATATCACCTGAGTAAAAGGACCAAATGGAGCTGCAGCTTGGCTGTCTGCCCATAGCTGTTCTGCAGATGTGGTCATTCTTAATCTGGTCCTTTATATGTTAGGATATTGCAACTCAATTCTACCACTTATTACTGAAAAACTTCTTTGTTTTATATTCTGTAATTATGAAGACATATCTTCTATAATTCCACCTCACAATAGTCTCACTCTCTGTTCCATCTTATATAAATATCCTTCCAATATAAAGCTAATTCATCTACTGACCCACATTCCCCATTAATAAGGGTCCCTTTTGAAGAGGGAGGACAGGGAGGAGGATAATGGAGTCAACACTATGAATGTAAAATCAGAATAATATAAATGAAAAATAAATTATAAAAAATCTTTAGAAATTGAAATCACATTTTATAAACTTTTGACTGGTACAGATATCTTGATATTTACTGTATATGACACTTCAAAAAGTACTAATGTGGGATGGAGGGATGTGTTCACAGTTAAGGTGCTTGCCTGTGAACCCTGAGGATCTAGGTTGGATTCCCCAGTACCCATGTAAGCCAGATGAACAAGGTGGCACATGTGTCTGGAGTTCATTTGCAGTGGCTGGGGGCCTCATACCCATTCTCTCTCCCTAGTAAGTAAATGAAAAAAAAAATACTAATGTATCATTGAGCTATAATTACTAGTTGCCTAACGATGTTAGCAAATATTTTAACTGAAACTGAAGCCCTAAATATGTCTACTATGATTCTTATCTGTTTTGCTGTTCCTCAAGGCAACTCTCAGGCTTAATGATTTACTAGAATGACTCATAACTCTCAGAAAAAGCTATTACACTCACAACTGTAGATTATTAAAATCAGATAATAAAGATTAATACCAGAAAATTGCACCTGAAGCAAGTTTCAGGACCCTCCTCATAGAGTCACAAAGAGACATAATTATGTTATATGATTATTATGTGACAATCCATGAAAAATACTGTGATGCATTGATACTCACCAGGTCCATGGTGTCCAAGGAGTTTACTGGGGATAACCATTCAAGAATATGGTGCCTGCATGACAGACTTCAGCTTCTCACATTCTAACCACTCCCAAAGCAAAAGAAGACTAATTTTATCTCACATTTATAGGCTAAATTTATCTAACCAAACTAATACAGTATGTTCCAAGTCTTGAATTCTCAAAAATACTTGTACTGGAGTAGGATGTTCCAATGTATCAGAAATTATCTTCTAGAAACCTTTACAGAGCCTTTTTTATATCGATTTTTATTTGGAGGCTCTCAGGGTTGAGCAATGCAGGCCCAAACTCACTCCTACTCAGCTCTATGTCTTTAATTTTATGTTAGTTATATCTTTCTAACACTCTCTAACTTAGAGATCATTGTCTTTGCCTAATAGAGAAGCAAAAGTGATATGGAGCAGTTTTATATTCTCCTCTCGATTGATTACGATTATGTCCTTCCATGGTTTTTTTTGTCGAAATGCTAAATGTTTAAAACCCAGAATTATTATATGCTACCACTATCTTTTTTTTTGTTGTTGTTTTGGTATACTATATGCCAGTCTTTGTATTACTATATAAAATAAATTTCTTTTTCTAGTCTATCCCTCTATAATTAATCATGTGTTTTGCAAGCATATGTACATATTCTGGGTAAGTTAGGCAAAGGCAAAAAAATCTTTGTACAATTGGAAAAGATTTATGTTTATGAAAAGCATAATGGTCAGACATACATGACATCATATCTCTGGAAATTACCTTACTAAATTTGAAAAACAAAACATAGAAAGACAAAAAGTTACTGGGTTGGGGCTGGAGAAATGGCTTAGCGGTTAAGGTGTTTGCCTGCGAAGCCAAAGGATCCAGGTTCGATTCTCCAGGACCCACGTAAGCCAGATGCACAAGGGGCACATGCATCTGGAGTTCATTTGCAGTGAATGGAGGCCCTGGCCTGCCCATTCTCTCTCTGTCTGCCTCTCTTCTATCTCTCTCTCTCTCTGCATGCAAATAAATAAATAAATAAATTAATTAATTAATTAATTTTTAAAAGTTACTGGGTTGGATAGATTGCTTAGTGGTTAAGGTATCTGTCTGCAAACCCTAAGGTCCCAGATTTGATCTCCCATTACCCACATAAGCCAGATGAACAAAATGGTGCA
Organism: Orientallactaga sibirica; assembly: GCA_036365145.1. Taxonomy (NCBI): domain Eukaryota; kingdom Metazoa; phylum Chordata; class Mammalia; order Rodentia; family Dipodidae; genus Orientallactaga; species Orientallactaga sibirica. The sequence goes on along the minus strand of JAEOAD010000021.1, from coordinate 27,749,702 downwards.
TGTGTATGGAGATTTTTTGGAGGCTCTTGGCATGCCCATTCTCTCTTTGTACCTCTTTCTCTCTGTGTCTTTCTCTCAAATATATATATATATATATATATATATATATATATATATATATATATATGAAATTATTTATAAATTATGCTTAACTAAATTGTGTATTGCTGAAATGGTTGTCAATAGCTACACAACATATCTTTCCTAAATTTATCAGCTTAAAACAATGCATATGCATTTCCTTACAACTTCTGAGGCTTGGCAAAGCAGGCAAAGGCAACCTGGGTCCTCTGTTTTAGTCTCTCACAAGCAAGTAACTGCTGCTTGAGGTTGCAGTCATTTCAGTCATTAGTGTAACTAGTGGTAACACTCTCACACCCGTGTTTGTTATTTGGATTTCATTACAACTACCGGCAGAAAGCTTTCCTAATGTTCTCTCTACCCATAGGTCTCTATAGGACAAATTTATAATGTGGCAACTGTCAAGACATAGTTTTGTTGAGAAAATCTTCAACAAGTTAAGAATAGAACAAATTTACTTCAATATAATAAAGACCACTTAAGCCAAGCTCAAAAGTAACCTCATCCCAGATGGTAAAAAATTAAAAGTTTTCCTCTAAGATGAAGAAAAAAAAATAAAGTCTACTATTGACATCTTTATTTAGTCTAATATAAAACATTATAACCAGACAATTAAGAAAAGAAAAAAAATTAATAAAATGCATCCAAATTAACAAGAAAAAAGTTAAACTATCTCTGTAGATGACATGACACTATGAATAGAAAATCCCAAGGATGCCACCACAAAATTGTTAAAACTCGTAAATAAATTCAGTGAACCTATAGGAGACAAATTTAACTCATAAAAATCACTAGCAGTTCTATAACAGGGAATAATTTGAGACAATAAAGAAAAAAATAGCATTAAACTAGATACAAAATAAAATAAATCTAAGTTAATTTAACCAGAGATGAAAGACTAGTACAAGGAAAACTATAAAATATTGATAAAAGAAATTGAAGGCATTTATAAATAAAATAATATCTTGCTTTTTTTTTTTTTTTTTTTTTTTTTTTTTTTTTTTGGTTTTCGAGGTAGGGTCTCACTCTAGCTCAGGCTGACCTGGAATTCACTATGTAGTCTCAGGGTGGCCTCGAACTCATGGCAATCCTCCTACCTCTGCCTCCCAAATGCTGGGATTAAAGGAGTGAGCCACCATGCCTGGCTTTATCTTGCAATTTGAATTAGAGTAATTAATATTTTAACTGCCCATACTACCTAAAATGATCTGGTCAACAGTATCATTACCAAAATAACAATGAAATTTTTCACACAAGTGGACAAAACAACCCTGAAATCCACATGTAACTAACAGACATGATAATATTATAATCTGTTTTTTGTTGTTGTTTTTGAAACAATGTTTCACTTTGTAAGCTAGCCTGACCTTTAACTGGTGGTAATCCTAATGCCTCAACTTCCCAGAGTTCTGGCATTGTAGTTGTGAAACATCACATGAAAACTTCATCAAACAATCGCAAGCCAAATGTATAAAAGAGGCATTATATTATCTAATTTAAATCCATGATGAAGCTATAAGAATTACAGCAGCATAGCAGCGATATGGATTAGGAGCCAGGTAGCCTTCTTTTATAGGTGGTCACCTAGAGACATAGTCCCAAAAGAATGCTGATGCTGCCACCATGCTCTTGTGAGACTAGTCTGATTCAGTCTGATCCAATATGGTGATACAGAACATTTTAATTTTTGTGGGAAATCTCTTTCTTAGTGACCACTCCTTCTGCCCATTTACAAATCAAAGTCCTTCATGTACATTTGAATTTGGTAGTGTGGCTCATTCTACTTGGATACCTACTTTTTAAAAGAACCTGATGCAAGCCTCCTTGTGAGATTTTTCCCAGTTTTCCTGGGGAAAATAAAACAAAACAAAACAGCACCTTCTCAGTGTCTGAGAAGGGAGAAATCATCTTGGAATGGGAGCTTTTCTGCTTTTTGCCTCTTACTTCAACACTCCCTTAATAATGATTTCTCCATATCTGTGTTTTTCAATTATTTGTTAATCAAGACAAATACTTGAAGAACCCCTGGCTTGGTGGTTAGGAGAGTTCTTTGAGAGTTCTAAGACCACCCAGAATTCTTTCCAGCAATAGTACTGACATAAATTCCTAAACATAGATTAGTGGAAGAAAATGAAAAAGCTAAAATAAATTCTTCCATTAGCAGTCAATTTATTTTTACAGACAGTGTGAACATAGAATGAATAAAGGGCAGTCTCCTTGGAAAATAGTGCTGAGTAAACTGGATATTCACAAGCAGAGGAATGAAATCACACTCTCATAACATGCAAAAATAAAACTCTAAATGAATTCAAGACTTCAGCTCCATGCATTTTTATATTGTTTCTGTTTTTTGTTGTTGTTATTGTTGGTCTTTTTTTTTTTTCTTTTTTTTTTTAGTAGGGTCTTACTGCAGCCCAGGCTGATCTGGAATTTAGTATATATTCCAGGTTCCTCTCTAATTCACAGTGATCCTCTTATCTCTGCCTCCAGTGTGCTGAATTAAAAGAATGCACCACCATACCTGGCTCCATGACATTTTTCTAGAAAATGATTATATGGATGTTATTTAAATGACCAGAAACCATAGGGAAAAAATTAACAAACAGGATCTCATCACACTACAACTTATGAAATATGTAAGGAAATAATTAAGTGTAGAGAACCTATAGAATGGGAATATATTTGCATATTATACATTTGATAGGAAATAATATCCAGAATATATGAGGAAATCTTAACTAATAAGAAAACTAAATTAAAATAATTTGTAAGGACTCTAAATAAACCAACCTTACTTCCTTGCCTTTTCTTTCTTTTACTATTTAAAAAAATTGCATACTTATTAGAGAGAGAGAGAGGGGGGAGGCAGATAAAGAAAGAGAATGTGTGTGCCAGTGCCTCTAGCCACTATAGATGAACTCTTCAAACAGTTGCCTGCTGGTGCATCTGGCTTACATAAATCTTGGGGAATCAAACCTGGATCCTTTTTTTTAACCTCTAAGCCATCTCTCCAGCCCTCTTTCATTCATTATCTGTTTTTATCTTTCTTCCCTTTTTGTCCTTTATGGGAGAGGGTTTTTTGTTGTTTGTTTGCTGGTATAAAAAAAGATAATTGGCCCAGCATTTTGGTGCACACGTTCAATCCTTGTAGTTCCCAGTATAAAAATTGGTTAGAACTTACATTGATTTGTCGATCAGACAGACCTTCAAAGTCCCCCTAAAATGACAGGCTGATGTCAAAGTACTTGATTACCTGCTTGAGGTAAAATTATGGCATGATGGTGGAAAGGAGACTGGTTGGAAAGAAGAAGGGATTCAGTGGAGAGGAGGGTGAGAGGTGGGAAAGGGAAAGGTGGAGAAGTTATTATGATCATGGCATATGGTCTATATATATATGGAAATTGTCCAAAAGTTTAAAAAAGAAAAAAAATCAACATAGTATATAAAAACAAATTATGGGCTGGAGAAATGGCTTAGCGGTTAAGGTGCCTACCTCCTAAGCCTAAGAACCGGGTTCCAATCCCCAGGTCCCACGTTTAGCCAGATGCAAAGTGATGCAAGGGCGCAATGCCGCACTTGCCCACAAGGGGTACACACATCTGGATTCCGTTGACAGCAGCTGAGAGACTGCTGGTGTGCCCATTATCTATCTGCCTCCTTCTCCTTCTCTCTCTGTCTGTCTCTCTCTGTGTCTCTCTCTAAAAAAAAAAATAAATAAATAAATAAAAATAAAATAGAAAAATAAAAATAAAACAAATTATGCTTTCAATAAGATAAAAATTATCCTTTGCACAGGTTTCATTACAATAAAAATTAAGGCAGTAGTTATGGAAAATTGTGGTAAAATACAGAGTTTTCTATAACAAAATTGTCTTAGTTAGAATCCTGGCTCCCATTTTTGGGTCACTAGTAGATTTTCTCAAATATAGATGTTAAATCTTATGCCCAGATTGACTAAATTTGTCACCCTTGGAGTTGAGACCCATATTTGGAATAGCATTGTCAGGGTCAAGTCTAATGGTTTTGAGGTCCACTGTCTTTAAAAATGATAGGTCTAGATATTTTACAGAAAATTCTCAATTAAAATGGAATTAGGCCTGGTGATGAGATTCAGTTGAAAATACATTTCTCTAACATGCAGAAACCCCTGTGTTAGATCCCTAGTAATGTATAAATCTGGCATGGTGATGCCTACCTATAATTCTAGCAGTCATGAGGTATAGGCAGAAAGTCCAAAAATTTAAGGTTACATATTAAGTCTACATATTAAATAATAGACCAGTCTAAATAGACTACATGTGAAAAAAGCACTCTTTAGAATTAGTTCTAAATTTTTGTTTAAAAACACAAGACTGTGCCCATGCAAGTAATCTATTTAAAAACAAGTTGAAACCAATGAAAATTTTTAATTTGCCTATATGCAATATGACCAACTAGAAATTGAAATTGATTAGAAGCAGTCAGAAACAACTGAAGTGAGCCTCATAGAAATTCACAAATTTCTCACATGCATGGATCCTCAAGATTTTTATTCCAGATTGTATGCTCAATGTGTATTTATCTTAAATGACTCTGTTTTGTTAATATTCTACATTTGTGATGCATGTTACTAAAGCAACCTGTCCTCTACGTCAATTTCCGGTGAGATTCCTCTACTTATTCATCTATAAAAAACTGAGCATGCATACAATTAGAATCAGGTGCATGATAGAAACAAAGAAATGAGGTTATATGACCTAAACCTGTGAATAAGAAAAGAGAATTACCCAAACTACACCACTTGGCAATGAACCATCCTTCTTGAGGACTCCTTATAACAAAACCACATGCATGCAATATCATAAAGCCTTGAATAGCTTCTCAGATGGACAGCTGCCCCCGTAGGCAGATATTTAAACTTATACTATCACATTTCTCTTAACAAAGTTTCTTTTATTTCCTTTATTTCTTTATTTAGTGTGTATATGAATATAGTATGGGTGCCATGTGTGTGTATGTATGTATGTATGTATGTATATATATATATATATATATATATATATATATATATATATATATATATAGAGAGAGAGAGAGAGAGAGAGAGAGAGAGAGAGAGAGAATGCACAGATGCATGTGGCCTGTGCAGAGGCCAGAGGTGAATGTTGAGTTCTTTCCCCACTGTCACTCTATCACTCCTTCATTCTATTTCCTTGGAATGGAATATTTTATTAAGCCAAGAGTTGCAGGTTTATTGATTGATTGATTGATTTGTCACACTAGTTGACCAGCAAGCCTCAGAAATTCTTCCTTCTCTTGCTGCCAGGGATATGGGAACTTTGTAGCTATACCCAGCATTTGACATGATTGCTGTTGATCTTCCTCAGGCCCTCCCAGATCCTCTCAGGCCTCCTGCTTACTCAGTAAGCTCTCTACCCTCTGAGCAATCTCCACAGCTCCACTTTACTCTGTGTATGTGTGTTCGTGTGTTTCCAGTTCTTTGTTTAAGGTGCCAAGAACCTGGATGAGGCCCTTGAAGGGAAACTACAAAATTCTGCAGGAGCAGTCTCACTAAACAGTGCTAGATTATAGTGGTTTTAAAACATAACAAAGATTCGACAGGCCTTTGACTGTAGCACACACTCAATAGTAAAGACTGGAAACTCGCAAAGGAATTTCTTGTAGTGATAGTGAAGTTATTGCAGGAAGTTAGGAATCATAGTAAATTTTCAGCTTTGATGAACAAGGTATCTGCTACTCATGATTAACTCTCAAAGGCAATGGAGGAAAAAGATTCCCTAGGTTCCAATACTATGAAATATTACAAGTTTGCTATCATTACTTTTTCCTTTAACTTCTGTATTACTTAATTTCCTTGATGGTTTGAAAAATTATTTCAGTTTATATTTTGAGGGAACACAGTGCACCATGTCAGAGAAGATGACAGTGGAAGAAGAAAGCAATTGAAACAGGGAAGAATGAATGCAGATACTTAGCCCACTTTCTCATTTTTATTCAATATGGGGCCCCCATCTCATAAAATAATGCTATCCATAAGTAGAAACAGTCTTCTGATAGCAATTTGCTCCATCAAGAATCCTCCTCTTAGACATGCCCAGAGATTTTCATCCTACATGATTCTATATTTTGTTAAATTGACAATTGAGATTAACCATCAGAACTACCTTCCCTTATCTCACTGTGGACAATGGATCTGACTTTTGCTCAAAAAAATCTATTACTTCTGTCTCCTTAAGAAAAACTGTGATATTTATTTCACTATTTATTTGTTGTAGCCATTTAATATGTAAAATATAGATTTATTGTTTTTGGAAGCTTGGCTCCTGAATTCACATTCACCATCATTTTTTTTTTTGATGGACAACTTCCTTAATTGTAGACAATATCCCATGGTTCTTCCCTCCCTCCCCCCACTCTCCCCTTTGAAATTCCACTCTCAATCATATCCCCCTCAATCAGTCTCTCTTTTCATTTTGATGCCATCGTCTTTTCCTCCTATTATGATGATCTTGTGTAGGTAATGTCAGGCACTGTGAGGTCATGGATGTCCAGGCCATTTTGTGTCTGGAGGAACACGTTGTAAGGAGTCCTACTCTTCCTGGCTCTGACATTCTTTCCACCCCCTCTTCCACAATGGACCCTGAGCCTTGGAAGGTGTGTTTGAGATGTTTCAGTGGTGAACACTCTTCTGTCCCTTCTTCTCAGCACCATGGTACCTTCTGAGTCATCCCAACGTTGCCACCATCTGAAAAGAGAAGATCTCTAACCAAAACATGAGAGTAGCATTAATATATGGGTGTGGACATTATGAGAAGTGCTTACGGGGCAGTTTGGCGAGCAGATTATACACATTTAGCCAGACACCAGCAGACATTACACCTCTAGGGCTCATGAGTACCCCTGTTGTAGGTTTTCAGTATAAAGGCATGTATTCCCTCCCATGGAGCGGGCCTCCAGTCCAATTAGAGACTTGTGGTTTAGTGCATGATTTTACATAGCAAATTTCTTTTCAGAATGCACAAGTTGTGGAATAACAAAACTGGCTTAAAATGGAAAACCATTCAAGTGAGATAATGCAAGGAAGAAATGAATTAAGTGACTCCATAAAACCACACACAAGATGAGTAATGGCAGTTTGTGAGGCATTTTAATTGGATTCTGAAAGTTTTGAGGAACCAAGAGAGTTATTCACCTCATTTCTTTAAGGCTAAGTAACCTCTTTACTTTCTCAAAATGTGCTTTATTGTTGTTTGCTTTCATTACTCAATAATTAATTTTCCCAATAAGCACATAGAAAAAAATGACCATCTTCAAGCTCTCAGAATAGATGCATTGCCACAATTGGAATATGTCCCCAAAGTTCATGTGTTGGAAACATGACTCTTAATGTGACACTGCTGAGAGATGGTTTGAGGGTTTCATCTTCATGAATATATTTTACTGTTACTGGAACAATATATTTCTTACAAGAAGAGGATGAGTTCAGATACCTCCCCATTTGTGTTGTAGCATGTGATACCACCACTAAAGAAGACTTCACTATACCTCTTCAGGCTTGAACTTCCCAGACCCAAAAGCCAATACAGAATAATGCTAAGCTCAAACTGCCCTGTGGGAGTAGCATCAAACAGACTTGGCATAAGAATAAGATACTGACTACTGTGTTCACAACCTCCCTTTACCAGAAATAACTTAGTTACCCAGTCTTGTACTAGAAAATACTCTGAGATTATTCAGTTTTTTATTGTTTATATTCACATTGTTAATATACTCAGTTGCATTATTAAATGAGATACTTGTAAATAAGTTAAGAAAAGATGACAAAAAGTCAAGGTAAGCATTTGAAATGGGAAACATATTTTTGTGTCCAACAGTAATAACTAAGAGTAGTGAATAAGTTTTTTGTTGTTTTGGTTTAGTTTAAATAAGCATGCAGCCATTTCTCTGGAATGCATATATATATTTGCTAACATGGATGATGGCCATGCAAACAACTGCTAATTCCAAAACTAGAACTCTAAGCCCATGCCCTGCAGAGGTGAGGCTATGACAGAGAGACTGACAAGAGTGCTGACATAATCCTGAGTAGTGGCTGCCAGTGTGTCCACAGATCATGTAGTACTCAGAGAATAACCAGAGGAAAGTATTTCTTGATCCCAACTAAACATATTGCTGACTTAGATGCATATTAAAATCAATATTTTAAGCATATATAATTGGCTATGTAATGCAAATTGTTTCAAGATTTTTTAGTTCAGAATTTTTTTTATTAAAGAAAAGTAGAAATGAGTTGAAACAAAAGTATAATATTAAAAATGACTAAATAAAAGCAAAGATCTCCATAAATATTCACTCCCTTAGAGGTGTGAATTATAGCTTCAAATGGGAATAGGGTCCATCAACATGGGTACATTGCAAGTAGCCCATGAATCTGGAGATTTATTTTAATGTACAGGGCAGGATCCAAAGGGATTCATCCTTTACATTTTATGCAGAATATATTTCCTTACAGAGGCTCAAGTTCTCTCTCTCTCTTTCTCTGGAATGCATAAGCCATTTTACCTAAATTCTAAGATACATGAATTTGGAATCCTCAACTTTGATATAGTTATTGCCAATATTTCACATGCTTTGTTTTGGACACTTAAACTTTACAGCCATGAAAACATAAGCAAATTTAAATATTAAAGTTAAATCATTGGAGAACATTTTTAGGAACTCCATAGATTAATTCTTCAGTGGGAAAAAATAATAGGTGAGAATAATGAAAAATTGTAAATAAATACTAAGTGACTTGCTATGTCAGAGATATAAAAGGGACGTGCTTCAGAAATAAAAGAAATTAAATCCTCCAGAAAGAAAAAAGAGCTTCAATATATGTAATTATATAATTATAAGAAAAATATATATATATTTGAGAGAGAGAGAGAATGAGGCACAGAGAGGGAGAGAGAGAGAGAGAATGGGCATGTCAGGGAATCCAGCTACTGCAAACAAACTCCAGATGCATGCACCACTTTGTGCATCTGGCTTACATGGGTCCTGGGCTTTACAAGCAAGCACCTTAACTGCTAAGCCATCTCTCCAGACCCAGTTATGAAGTTTTATGTGGAGGTGTTGTTGTTCTAATGTGAAATTTCCTCTGTAGGCTCATGTGTTAAACACATGGTTCTCAGTTCATGGTGCTATGTTGAGAGGTTACACAGTCTTTAGGAAGTGGGGATTATAGATTTTAAGAAGTGTGATGCAGGTAGAGTAAGTGTGTCCCAGGAGGGCATAGTTTGAATTTTAAACCTAGTATCCAGTCTCTTTCTAGCTTTTAGCTTCCTATTCAGTATAAAATAAGTAACCTGCTACTTGTTTCTGTCTTCTTCTGTTCTACTATTGGTTCAGAATCCATAGAACAAGAACTATAGACTGAAGTCTCTGAAACTGTGAGATAAAGTCCTTCTTTTTAGCACCTTCCATGAATTTTGTTTCAGTGACAAGGAAAGTAACTTAGGTAGGGCACTATGAACATGTTCTAAATGTTGCTCTAATTATCAAGTGTCACATTCTGTGGAATGAGGGTTTTAACAGATCATTTGGTATGCACCCTGGCTTAGTTTTTACTGAGTCTGTTTAGTACTCAGGTTCCATCGTCTATCTTACATTGGTATTCAACCTCAAACACCAAGATTTTCCTCTGGCTGGAAGAATTTCTCACTAAAAAGATAAAATAGGGCTGGAGAGGTGGCTTAGTGGTTAAGGTGCATGCCTGTGAACCCAGGTTCAATTCTTCAGGCCCCACGTAAGCCAGATACACATGGTGGTGCATGCATCTGGAGTTCATTTGCAGTGGCTAGAGGCCTTGGCATGCCCATTCTCCCTCTTTCTCCTCACCTTTCTCTGTGCCAAATAAATAAATAAATAAATAAATAAATAAATAAATAATTTTTTAAAAAGATAAAATACATTAGTGTGTCAATAGTCCCTGGAAAATTTAGAAGACAACCCTTCTTGCCCAGTTTAGTGGATATGATTAGCCTTTCCCTATAAAGCAGTCAGTATGACTATGAGAGTGAGGAAATGTACATATCCAGTTAAACCCATATAACCACCATGGATAGAAAGGTTGGTATGTAGACTGACTTTAGAGACAAGGCTGAACACAATATTTATGTGTTATTCACGGAAGAAAACAGGTCACTGAAACTAAACTAAAATTAATCAGGCTAATTGAATGGGAGAAATGAAGTTGAAAAATTTATCAGTCTCTTTTATGAAAATCCTAGTAAATTATGTTATTTTGGTTTAGTCTGCAAAAAGTAGTTTCTATACCTAAATAGTTGCAACTATGAAAATGAATTCTTCAAATGATTTATTGTTGCTACACTGAGAGACTTCTTCCTCCTAACAAGTACATTTCCAACTTCCTTATCTTCAAGTTATTTTAGTGTTTCATAAGCCTCTGATACTAACAACTAAATTTGGGATAATCAGTAGAGAAAGTAGCCGGTGGTAACTCATTTAATTGATTCAGTACTGCGTAGCTCACAACTATATTCTCAACAATGGGGAGGTTAAAGTAGCTTGAGCTACTGAAGTCCTGCCTTAACACAAACCAATAAAAAAAAAAGTATGTAATTTATATAGAACATGTATTTTCCCACTGTATGATGTTATTGTTCTTATCTTCAGAAAATCAACAGTGCAAGTGGAGAGGGGAAAAGGCAGAGATGTTTCTCCTTGTCATTATCTATGAATAGTAGGAGTAGAAACTGTGCTCAGTGAGGACAAAGATCTGACCTTATTCAACAGCTGGTCCTTGTACCTAGAGTGTTTCGTGGTACCTACTGTACCATCAGTAATGACAGTTTGCGGGGGTGTGTGGAAAGGTGATACAAACTGGTAGAAATAGTGGTTTAGAAAATCATGTCAGGCAGTGGAAATGAAGGCATCAGGGTACTAAGAGTTTTTCCTAACTCTTGACAGTTTATACAGTAATGTACGAAAGAAGAAGCTAGAATGCACATGCACACGGCTTTCCAGGAGTAAGGATGGTTATTAAACCAATAATTGGCAGTGCCTAGATTTGGAAGATAGAACGTAGTGAAGAGGTGGCGATGGAGGTGAAATACTGGTAGTTTAGGGGACAAAGGGTGACAATATTCTACTTGGCTACTATGTTTGAAGAATTTGAAAGATAAGCAGGAGTTTCATAGTTTTGTTTTGGCAATGTGCAGGGTCTCAGGGGGATTGTTCTGGGAATAGAACACAGAGGGAATAAATTTTACTGGCCTAAAAAATATAACCTACAGAAAGTACATCATGTTTTCCTAAAGCTATAGGCTTTTGCCCTAATAAAATCAATAGTAATTCTGATTTTCCTACAGGCCTATATATGCCTTACAGAAGTCTTTTCTTATTTCATTCAATTCTCTAATAAATATCACAACAAATAGAAACAAGAAAGTGAATTCTTAAGAGGCCCCCTTTCCAAGGTTTTAGTGATACATAAGCACAGGAGAGACATATATATCTTGAAAGGAGAAAATATACTTACATTTTTTTCCTCAAAGCATGACTTAAAGTAAATATTAATCTCTTAAACTATAATTTTAGTTTGGTTTATTATTTTATGACATAATTTAAAATGACTAGAGGTAGATTGCCACCATTCTACCACTACAGCTACACACTTTAAATAAGTCAAAAAACCTTTGTCATTTATACCAATTAGAAGCATGTGTCAGCATTTTTAAGCAAACACTTTAATCATAATAATTATGTTAGTCCTCTTGCCACTTCTTGCCTGAAGCAAGGAAGTTGACTACAGTCAGCCTGTGCCTTGGGGGTCTGGTACTATAGAGAAAATTAATTGAAAGGCTGATTGCCAGAGAAAACAAGAGCCAGAGGCTTGCATTGCACCAAGCAGTGTGCCACAAATGTATTTCAAATTTCCATTTTCTTCATTTCTTATATATTAACTATTATACTAATATTTTGATTTTAAAATGATGTCTGATATATTTTGTGCTGCATTATCTCATCCCTATGTATTTTTCATGTTTACTCATAAGGGGATCATCTTAATTACTGCTCCTATAACACTCTTTCAGTTATGGAATACAGAATACTTATTTCCCAAAAAAAGGTGGCTTCGGGCATAATTGGAAATTATTAATGAATGTTACAAGAACAAGTAGCTTAAGGGAGAGTCAAACACCATTAAGTAAACCTGAAAGCTCTCACACAGGGTCATTATTGGGCTATAGTTTTGTAGCCTTGGGGAATGCTTCTGACAGAAGTGGTGAGCACTCCACATAGATAGCATGTAAGAAGAAGGATATTTAGACTGAATCCTAGGCCTTTGCAATCAGCACCTAATCAGCATTTTAAAATCCCTCTAATTTCTTAAAACTGAAGTACTAGGATCATTGCACAAATATCAGACCATTGTTAAAATAAACTATTTTTAAAAAGTCTTCTTAAGCTACTCTTCTGGGAGAAAGAATGGAAAGATTCAGATGGACCTTGGGTAAGGATGAATTAAAATAAATTTAACCTAAGAGACTTAATTTTCTCTCTTCAAATTAAAGGAAGAGCTGGGGATTATAGCTCAGTGATTGAGTTCCTGCCTAACATACTCAATACTCTGGGTTCAGTTTGCAAACCTGTGAAGGGAAGTGAGGAAAGGACTAAGGAAAAGAGGGATAGAGAGAAGAAAAGAAAAAAAGCGGGGGGGAGATATTCTCTGCTCTCATGTGCCTTAGAAATTTTTAAAGAGTAAATCATCATGGTAAGCATTTTCTAATTTCTTTGAATGTGTGTCTATACTTTTGAAATCTACATCAGCCTTTGTCACATCTATCACTCATGAATCTTTCAAAACAATGTGAAAGTCTATTTTTGAAATGCAAGCATCAAGAAAACTCATTACCCCTATCTTACAGTTTCTGTGGAAATTAAGAGTCTAACTTTGTTGGGTATCTTGCTCCATTTTGCAAAGCTATGCTGATGAATAGGATGTGAGACACCCCTTCCCCCACCCATACATAGCTGGGCAAAGCCAATAAAGGAGCTCAGATAGTCATGCCAATTTCAAGGTAACATATGACAAAAGGTGCTATCAAGCTCAAGATTGAGCAATTGTTCATCTTGCAAACATGAGTGGATTGTGTTCACTTATTTATCATGATGGCTAATTATTTTATTCACATTCACAATGCCTTTATACTGATTTTTGAAAGAATTACAGTTGAACAACTTTCACAGAAATAAGCTAACTTAATACTTAAAACAAAGGCATGGTAGGGTGGAGAGATTGCTCAGCTGTTGAAGGCACTTGCTTGCAAGGCTTGAAGGCCTGGGTTCAGTTCCCCAGTACCCACATAAAGCCAGTTGCACAAAGTGGTACATGTGTCTGGCATTCATTTGCAGTGGCAGGAGGCCATGGCATGCCCATATTCACTCTGTTTTGATCTCATTCTCTCTCTCAAATAAATAAAGATTAAAAAAAAAAAAAAAAAAAGACAAAGGCACTGTTAGTCAGATTCCTTTCTGTATCAAAGGAAAAATCCAGTGCTCTAAAATTTAACTAAACACTTTTTATTTCTTGAACTTTCCTGTCAGCCTCCTGGGTTTTATGCAATTAAATCCATATGCATGCTTTTTATTGTAAATATATTACAAATACAAGTTAATCACAGAGAGAACTCATAATACTCCTGCATTTTAGGAATATGTTTACTCTATCTGTTATCCAATCAATTATTTTGATCTCTTGCTCGTTAGCTTGATTGAGTTGGAGGACACCTAGACAATTAGCAAAGCATACCTCTGGGTGTGTCTGTGAGGGATTTCCAGAGAGGGCGCTAATCTCATCAATGGTTGAGTTTATTAATGGATTCAAAATCTGCAAAGACTTCTGATAGGTGTTAGAACTGTAGAAATTGGAGCTTAGTTGGAGGAAGTGGCTCATTGTCAACATGAATGTCATTGAAGAGTATATCTGGGTCCTGGACCTGTCCAGCTACTCATATTTTCTACCTGGCTGCCATGAAATACACCACTTTCTTCCTTGTGATTCTGTTTTCCACAGCTGTAAAGCAATAGAGCCAGCCACTCATGAGCTGAAGTGTCTGACACTATGAACCCAAATAAATCTCTCCTCCTTAAAGTTGACTGTCTCAAGTGTTTTGTTGTAGAGCTCAACAGTAAGAGTTTTGTAGGTAAAGAAATGTCTATTTTCTGTTCTGCAGTGTTTGTGACTAGATTATCTGAGATGTAAGCACTACTTTTTAGTTTAACACTTATTCAAGAATGGAATTGCTCTCTGCTACATATGTATACAGGCATTCTATATGGAGAGATTTTTTTTTTTTGCATTTCTCCAAAACTTACAGATATGTTGATAACAGATGCACATGAAGCAAACCATTGCAGTGAGACCCCAGTGGTTCATACCAACTATGGGAAACATGTCCCAGCCACTGGAATGAAAATTACATTTTCAGCAATAGCAAATATAAATAAAACCACAGTTCGGCTCAGAGACTGCCATTGTGCCAGTGTATTTTATGTGATCATTTTATTTGTTAAATAAAATGTCAGTCCTCTTAACCTTTAGGCCTTTAGTGTGGGACTATGTCTATAGTGTTCTGTTTTGTGATTCTACCAGCAGTGTCAAATGTATATAATCCTCTAAGTGAGTTTACTCTGTATCAAACTAATAAGAACTCAGCACTAAGCATAGAATTGAGAAACTGCTGGCAGAACATCCCTCTTGCCCATAATCCATTGAGCATCATAACAGACTATATAAACGCTATTTCCAGGAAATAGTTGTGGCCAAAAATTCAGTCCTTAGCAATGAACAGTAGTTTTTCCTTTTAGGTCTCAGAATTGCTGGTTTGTCCATGTCCAACCATCTAATCACTTCCTATACCTGAAAACATCTCTTTTCTTTACTCCATTGTACTAAAACGTTGCCAGTCAGAAAAGGTTTATTTTTTTTTTTCACTCTATACAACTTACTCTCTTAAATAACACTTAAACTCCTGCTGAAAAATGATAGCAGATGGTTTCCCTTGTTACATGTGAATGACTAAGCAGCCTGCAATGAGGTTTTCCTGGGTCTATTTTCTTTGCAAATAGAATAATGTATATTTTTTTGTTTTCTATCCTACATAAGATGGACACTTTCTGAGGGCAAGAGCATAGACATTTATGATTATATACTCATTGCCTGACACTTAGAGCCCAATTCATACTAGGTAAAGAGATGCATGCTATTTCAGTAAAGATGTTATTTTAATGTGGATCCAAAATGTTCATTGTAGTGCTTTTTTGTGGAAATAAACAAAGATCATATAGATAGCAACAAGCCAAAGCAATTCAGTTTTTCATGGCAAGGAATAGGCCACCCTCATTTTCATTTGGCAAAGATTCAAAGGCAGGGATAGAAATAGTATGATAACACACATAAATTTAAGCACACCACACCTACATACACATAAAAAAATTTAAATATTAATTCAAAGCAAAATTTAGGCTTTATTCCATGAAGATAACTGGCTAAACATGGTAGGATGGAATTTAAGAGTTGTTTTTGCCTTTTACATTGAAATTATGATTTATTTCTATACTTTAACTCTTTTAACAAAATAGTAAATTTTCTTGGCATCTGCTGCTATATTAAATATTTGCAATTATTTTATATGTTTTATTTAGCTATTTGTCAAGCCAAAAATTCTAAACTACTTAATGAAAAAAAAAAAATCAAGATTAGTTTTAACTGAAAATATAATGTTAACCATGGCAGACTAAAAATAAAATCTTTCTCTTGTTTCATTAACCTATACTATGTGTATCACACATGCACTTACATCTAAGACAGTAGAAAAGACTTCTACAGAATTAAAAATAAAATATGTATAGCACATATAGATATTATTTGGGATTTTTAACAATTAAAAAATTAGATGTATATATGTGTGTGCTGTGTTTCTGTGTGGTTATATATGTGCATGTGTCTACATGTGTATGCATGGAGGCCAGAAATCAATGTTGAGTGTGGTGTTAGTAAGGGTTTTCTAGAGGAACAGAGCCAATACCAATACATATATTATAAAATGAATTTACTAGATTAATTTACATGATAGAGTCTGGACAATCCAATAAAGGCTGTCTCAAGTCTAGAAAGGCTGAGAACCTGGGAACTGCTCAGTCCACAAGACTGGATTGCTCAGAAGTTCCAATTTGGCTAAAGGCCCAAGGGATTCCTGGAAATCTATTGGATTTTAGTCAACAAAAGATGTTAAAGAAGCTCGACTCTGATGTCAGCCAAGGACAGTGGCAGCTGGGGAGATGCACCCACCAGCAAGTAGCCAAATAGTAAAAGCAGCCAGGTAAAATTAAGATACTGCTTTTCCCTGAAGCCTCTAGGTATACACTGCCACCAGAAGGGCTGTACTTTGAAGGGAAATATCTTTCTCCCTCAATTAAGCTTCCCTCTAATTCTCAGGCTTGCCCAAGAGGTGCATCTGCTCATTGTTTCCTGACCTGATCAAGCTGACAATACAAATTAGAAATCACAAATGTCTTCCTCAATTAGCTCTCCATTTTATTTTATGTAACAGGATCTTTCCATGTACCTAGAACTTACTGGTTCAGCCAGACTAACTAGCCAGTACCTGGGATTATAGATGCATCCAACCATGGCCGACATTTATGTGGGTACTAGAGATCCAAACTCAGGTTGATCAATTGCCCCAGACACTTAAAATGAATTTAATCTCTGGTCAACCCAATTTCTAAGGTAAGTTTCATGTGTGTGAAGAAAGGTATGTGAAGAAGTTCATTGTCCTAGGCTAAAAGAGACAGTGAATTTTAACAGGAAAAGAAGAAAGAAAATTGATGAGACTGCTTGAGACCAAATTATTTATCATCTCAAGTTTTGAAATTAATCTATAATCACCATAAAATATATATACTTGTAAAACAGTTACATGTTAAAGAACACAGCACAGTTTTATATAAATTGCAGCAACATATTATGAACAGATAATACAGCATTAATAGTAGGCTTTATCTAAACCAGAAACTGTTTTCATCCCTCAAAAGTTAGTATAATTCATCATATTACAGGGAATATGATGGTCCTCATCTATGTAAGAAAAGAAACTGCCAAAAATCAATGTCCATGTCAGAGAAACTTTACACAAACTAAGATTAAATTTGAACTTCTATCTGATAAAGGGAATCTTTACCTTACCTGAAGTTAACAACATATTAAATGATGAAACATTTAATTCTTTCTTAAGAAGACAGAAGCATATCAGGAACTTGTATTATTATAGCATTTTTCAACATTATAGTATTTTTTTTTGATGTACAAAAGCTTCAGTACCTGAAAGCATTACTACCTTTAATAAGTGGATTTAGTATGACCAAGGAATACGAGGTTAATATGGAAAAAATAATCTGTATGTTCATATCCTAGAAACAAGCCATTGGAAAATAAAGATAAAGTTTTATTTGTGGAAGCATAAAAAATAAATTACTTAGGATTTCATTTACAAACACTTGTGGCCATTCTGAATCAATGGACTGTAAGAATTACTTTGAGAAATGTTTCATACATGACCCAATTAATAATCAGGACAACTTTAGGCAGAGCAGATCTTGTTTATGACACATGTGTAATGTGGTGTGGGAGGTAGTGTAGGGTGTGTGGTAAATGCACATATATATGCCAATGTGGTGACCTGTGAGCTCGCTGCAGAAGGGGATTATTTCCTATGGTGGCTGAAGGTAAATTTGAGTGTCAAATTCTTTCACTCTCACACATATTCTTTTTTGATTTTTCAAGGTAGGGTTTCACTCTAGTCCAGGCTGACCTGTAAATCACTATGCTGCCTCAGGGTGGCCTTGAACTCACAGTGATCCTCCTACCTCTGCCTCCCAAGTGCTGGGATTAAAGGCGTGCGCCACCATGCCCAACTACTCTCACACATATTCTTAAACTAGAGATTTTCATGGATCCTGGAGCTTATTGCCTGTGGTGGTTTGAATGTAAAATGTCCCCCATAGCCTCATGTATTTGTGATTAAGGCTCATATTTAATACCCAGCTTGTAGAGCCTTTGGGGGCATGAAGCCTTGATAGAGGAGGTGTGTCACTGGTGACCAAACCTTGAGGTAAATTAATCTAACCCTACAGGGTGTTCACTAACCAGCTCACTCTTAAACCCTTCATAGCTGCTGTGACAAGATGTGATGTCCAGCCTCTGCTCTGCTATGCTTTCTCTACCATGATGAAACTTCCCCTTGCAACAATAAACCTGACAACAACTTTTTCCATCCATAAGCTGCTTCTGATCAGGTGTATGCCCCAGCAACAAGTTTATTTATACACGATTTTTTTTTTTTATAAGCCTTGACAATTCCCTCATCACTGTTCCCCACAGGCCTGGTATTGTAAATGTTTGTTGCCATATCTAATATTTTATGTGGGTCCTGTGGATCAAATTTGTGTTGTCTTTCAGGCCTCTTCAGGGCCTCATGCTTGCACAGGAGTTTTCTTAATAAATAGCAGTTTTTTATGACTTATTCATAACCTCTTTATTTTTAACTTTCTTCCCACCTATCCTCTCCTCCATCCACCTCCTCTGACCCCACTTAGACTGTTTTTTTCTTTCATGTTTTCAGATGTGTATAAGTGTAGTGTGAATATATGTGTTTATGCATGTTTGTATGTTCATGAGTGCTTGTTTATATGCTTGTATGTGGAGTCCAAACACCAATATTGGGTGTATTCCTTTATAGCTCTCCACTTTATTTATAGAAGGAGGGAATCTCACTGAACCTAAGTCTCACTGATTCAGCTATACTAGCTGGCCAGCAAATGCCAGGAATGCCCTATTTCTGCCTTCCCAGTGAATGATTAAAGACACACACCACCACCCCTGGTATCCTACAAGGGTTCCTGGTACGTGATCTTAGATCTTCGTGCTTGCATGGCAATGACTTTATATTATACTTTGAGATATCTCCTAGCTGCATGTGTGTAGTTTTTAATAAACTGACATATTAAGAGTGTGCAGACACATGAAATTTAGGGAAGTGTTTTAAGATGCAAATATGTAAAGAAGTTCTATTGGTGTTGGCAGCCCACCTGCGATTTTGGTGACTTGTTGGAAGGGCTTAGGTGAATCAACATAACATTATACTCATGGCTATGATTTATTATGGTAGAGTATACTGGCAAGGACAACAAGCAAAAGTCCATAAAAGTGATGTCTTAGAAGGTCACATATAGGTTTTCTTATCCTCCCTTTCTTGTCACTATGAAATTACAGACGGATAATTTCCTTGTCCTAAAATGCCCTAAAGGCAGGAGGAGGTTGCTCCGTGTATAAAGTGCTTGCAAGAGAATCAAAATTTGTAGTTGGGAATTTGTACCAGCAACACCCATGGAAGTGTCAGATGGTCTTGGAAGCATTTAATACCAGACCTAAAGAGGCCAGATAAGATCTCAGGTCCAAACTGGGTAGTTAAGCTAGCCAAATCTGGGAGCTTGTTTTCAAATGAAAGACACTGCCTCAGTAAATAGAGAACAATGGAGAATAACACATGGTATTAACCTCTGGCCTCCATATGCACATGCACATGTCAGTATACCCATCTGCATGTGTACCCATCCATATATGCACCCACATGCATACACATAACTATGCATACCACACTTACATACATATGCAAAACTTTAACAAAAAAGACAGAACTGTCCTCAAGGAAAACCAGAAACTTTTGCCTCCTGGCATGCCATGATATGGGTCTGTAAGCAGCTGTGAGATACATTCATGAATCTCCCTTTTTACTCTCACCATGTTGACAGTGCTCCCAAGGAGGGGTGTGCATATTGCAGCATTAGATAAGTTCTCAGAGTTTCACTAAGTATCATTGCCATGGCTGTGGTGAGAATGTAAGAAAGGAGATCTTTTACATATATTCTTTCCTTGTGATTTCACAAGAACACCTATTGTAAAATATTGGTAGGACTTATTTTTTATTAAGGAAAAATTTTGTATGGACACATCATTGTGTTGGTACCTTCAATCTCCTCCTCCCAGCCCCCATTCCACCTCAATGGGATTGCTGATATTCATCATGGGGTGGTGGATAGGACTTTTATTAATTTTACTTTATTCTTTTAACTGGCATACAGAGCTTTAGATATCACTACAACATTTTCAAAGATGGTTTGTTTTAGTTGATCATCCTCCCCTGTCATCTTCCCTTTCACCCTTATTCCTCTTGCCTTCTTACTCCTCCTGTCTGTTCAGATGTCACGTGTCCTTTTGTCATTTCTGTCACCCTTTATTACCCACTATTTGTCAATCTTTTGGCTTTTTAAGTTCTGCCCACATTTACTCCTCTTTACATACACGCATATAAATGTCATAAACCAGAACATGCATATAAGAGAATGTGAGGTTTTGGACATTGTGAATTTGGGTTACCTCACTTTATTTAATTCTTTCCAGGTACAACTATTTCCTGCTAATTTCACTTTTGTACTGCTGAAGAAACTAAATGTATCATGAATTCTATGTGGAATTCTGATCAATGTCCTTCTGGAAAAAAAAGAAAGTAGTTGCAAATGATAGTCCAGACTCATAGGCTGACATGTTGCAAATTCTAAGGTAATAAGATAACTTCTAACAGTTCTTTGTTGAATAAACATCTCAGGAAGTAAAATGTATCTAGTCTTACCATGATCGTGACACAAAGAGGAAGGCTAGATTCTGGAATAGAGGGGGGGAAAGTATGAATTGCTGTATTTGTATTTCTTTATTCCCTCCAGTTCATAGTACAATCATGAAGAATCTCTTAATATTCATAATAGCTGTTGGAGGACACTAGCCAGATCGATGGATGGAAAGACAGAGAATGTCTGCTACCAGTTAAACTTATAAAAATATCAAATAATTGTAGGACTCATAAAAATTAAAATAACTTTGACTAAATATCATGGTTCTTTTATACTCTAGATCAATGCACATTAACATAAGTTTGATATATCCATGCATTCTAAGCAAACAAATTAATATCTATGTGATAAAATGTATGTTTTCAATGATTCCTTCAGCATTGCATTCATGAGAATGTGAAGAGTCTTTGAAGTTATTGTTATTATTCCAAAGACATTCATTACTGTGTCCATTCATGCATGTTCCAATAATGCCATCAGGATGTCATGTTCAAAACACAACTATTTTGGGAAGAGGAAAGATCTTTCCAGTACAAATTTGAATTAATGAGCATTAGCTGCACAAAGCGGAGTCTGCAATTGCATCCAGGCAAGCATAGATGATGTTCATGTAGGAATGTGGGGCCAAATGAAAAAATTGCTGATCAAAACAAATTGATTTTATTCATTTCAGTTGTATAATGAAAGATGGTATTCCTTCCCATTAAGCACAGGTAAACTATCATACAATAAAATTGCTGTTATCTGACATGGTTGATATAGTCTGATAAGTAAAGATAATATAAGAATTGGGAATCACCTAAACAGAATCAATAAATTAACTTTTCAAAAAAAATTTACATGTTATAAATATGAGTATAAAATAAAAACACTCACAATTTAGAATATAAAGAAAAATATGGTATATATCAGAATATAATTAACTTATCAGTGTTCATTAATCATTTTAGCACAACCTTTGTTACATTTTTTGAAGACATATGAGTAGATAATAGTTGTTATTTTCAAAGAGCCTCTGTTGTACTATATAAATAAGACATGCATATGAATCAGAACACAAAAAAAGTACAATAGATTTTAACAAAGTCCCATAAATTTTAGAAATGAAATAGAATCATTTCTAGAGATATGAGGAAAGATATCATGAATGTAGTAACACTGGAGAAATGACTTATAATTCTAATAAATTCATTCATTTCACAGGTATTTGAAGATTTTCAATTTTCTATTGGATGAGTAACCTTAAGTCTCCATAATAACACAAGCCCATAATCTGCAAAGAAAAGTTTAAGCAGCATGCTGAAGGTCATCATTCTCCTAAAATGCAGAGAAAAAATCGAATCCAAGCCGTCTTCCCTATGCCATGCCTGCTTTAATCCATCCTAATAAAAGTAATGTTGAGGGAAAGGATACAAGGAAGTGCTTTGGTTATTCCTTCAGGAAGCCAGTAAATTTCCCAAATGACTTTTAAATATAATCTGGAGTCAAAAGTTCATATGGGAAATTTGCCATATAAAATCAAATAATAAACACATATGAATAACTACTCTCTAATAATTTATAACTTATAAGTGAACATTGGGATGTACAACATTTTTTATTTGCATTTTTTCATCATTCTGTTCTTTCCTTTAACATCAGAACAAAAACAAGGAGGGAAAATTATTTATGGGTCCTACTTGTCCATTTATAGAGAAAATAGTTAGGTTGTGTAGGGTGGATTCAACATTTATGTTTGTTGCTTAATTTAATACTTTATGAAAAATAAAAGATGTTATTGATGAAACTGATTGAATATATAAGTTAATATTTAAAACAGAAATGGAATGGGTAAATTTCTGGTTTTAAATGTGCAACCACACTTTAGACTATGAATCTGATGAGATGATCTCATGTAGTTTGTGTTATGATTCTATGGGACAAGATCAACAGAACATCAAGAGAGGATTCTGAGTGAGTCAGATCAGTAGCTGGGGACCCTGCAACAGAATGAGAACTAATAGACCAGAGGTACAGAGTCCCTAGGATGATATTCACACAAGGGAAAGTGCACAGTGGAAAATCCTGCACAGAAGTGTAGTCAGTGGAGAATAGAAAGCTATTTCTCTTTAAGTGTAGGTGACTGATAAATAAAGACAATATAAAAGAGTTGGGAATCAGCTGATGAGAAACAATAAGTTAACTTGTAAAAAGTTTATAAAGGTTATAAATATGAGATGAAAATATTAAAATCACACAAAATTGTATAACATAACAATTTGTCAAAGATCTGAGTATCATTAACCATTGTTGAATGAGTATTTGGCAAAAATAAATAGCTGAAAGTTTTTCCTATTATCTAATACTGCATAGCAAAATATCCTTCTCCTAAATATCTCAGATAAACCTTTTTGTTTTTCTCCTGATTTTGTGAGTAAGGAGTTTACAAGAACTAAGTTCAGTTGAATGTTCATCACTGAGCCATCCAAAGGACATACTTCTGAGATGTGTCATGCATCTCTGCTTTTCTTAACTTAGAGATCCAAAAATAACTTCACTTCATAAATTTAATATTTCCACCAATAAACAGAAGCAGAAGTCGCCATGATAAGTAAAGCTACCTCTTAAATGGGCACAGTTACTTTTGTAATGTTCTATTTGTAAGAGCTGTGAAAAATGTAGCCAAGTTCTCGGGGCAGATTAGACGATTCATAGGACATACTGTCAGCAAACATACTGGAATTTCTGGCAGGCATGTATATGTGCGTGTGTATACATGTGTATGCATATGCATGCATATTGGGTTTTCAGAACATCTTTGGCAAATATATATAGTCAGCATTAGTAGAGTTAAAGAAATTTGAAATAAGTGTATTTGTCTGCATGTGGAGTCCACAGGCCTGCATCAGGTGACTTTATCAGTTGCTTTTCTCCTTATTTTTCTGAGACAGAATCTCTAACTGAACCTGGAACTAAAACAATTGACTAGACTAGCTATCCACCAAGCCCCAGAGATTACCTATGTCTGGAATTATAGGTTCAAACCACCACATCCAGCTTTTGCATGAACACTGGGTGTAGTGGTTTGATTCAGGTGTTCCCCATAAAATTAGGTGTCATGAATGCTAGGTTCCCAGCTGATGAAGATATGATAATGAACACCTTCGGGAGGCAGTGTATTGTTGGGGGCCGGCTTATGGGTATTATAACCAGTTTCCCCTTGCCAGTGTTTGGCATACTCTTCCATTGCTGTTGTCCCTCTGATTTTGGCGAAGAGGTGATGTCCACCCTCTGCTCATGCTGTCATTTTCCTCTGCCATCATGGAACTTCCCCTTGAGTCAAATAAGCTGCTCTTGGTCAGGTGTTTTCTGCCAGCCATGTGAACCTGACTGCAACACTGGAGATCTGAACTCAGGTCCTGAATGGTAAGCATGCAACACACTGAGCTATCTCTCTGGCCCCATATACTGGGTTTTCAGAACATCTTTGGGAAATATATATAGTCAGCACTGGTAGAGTTAAAGAAATTCTAAATAGAGAAAAAGCTAATGAAAATGGTAAGGAATGTTCAGTGTGTTTGATGAACACTGAGATGTTTGAAGTACTTCCAACAGAAGATATAGTTAAGAAAGTGGTGAGAGATTATATAGAGGTATTTTAATCCCAGAGCTTTGAAGGTGCTTGAGAACATTTTTAATTCATTTGACCAAAGGTAATTTTTGTAGAAGAAAGACATGTTTAAAATTTGCTTTATCATTCTTGACATTTTTTCCATGAAGGAATGATAAATGTTTGAGGAGATATATATTTACTCTGATTTGAATATCAAACAATATTCAAATTAAATAGTTGATTGTATGCAGGTATTGAAACACCACATGATACCTCATAAATTTTTAATCACTTCATGTGTCAATTAAAAATAAATAAAGGGAAAAATTAAATTTAAAAAAGTAATATGGACAGGCTAAAAGTAGTAGGACTAAATGACTATTGTAGAAATCCATATATGTTTGTAAAAAATTTTAATAGAAATGTTCAAGAAGATTTAACAGATTTAAAGGGTGATTTGAGTGTCAAGAATGATGGGGTCACTGGCATGTTGGGAAAGAACATGGAAATTTGCAGTGAAAATGTTTTTTTTTTTTTTTTTTTTTTGTTTTTGTTTTTTTTTTTTGCTGAAGGCAGGACTGGACACATTTATTCAACCTTTTTCTCAGCTACCCAGTGGAAAGAAATGTTACACATTTTTCTAAAACCTTCAGTTAGGCTCACAGGTAGCCCACAGGAATTGTTGAATGTGTCCACATGAGATGGGATTTTCTTAGCGATGTCTGTTGAGGACTAGAAAAGAGTTGGAATTAAAGATGACAGAGAAGCACCCCCCCATGTCTTTCCAAGGAAGAGAGGACCAAGTCTCCTTAAATGACTGTCTTCATCTCTATTGATTGCTCCTAATGATGGAAGAAAATGTAAATTTATATTTCATTTATTATTTCATCGTTTCATTGTTTGTCAAGTATGTATGCTTCATATTTTTCTATATTTTCACTTATAGAAAAATTGCTGGTCTTGAAATTTCAAACTTCTAAAGGATTTACAAACACATTTATTTTCACAAATAAACACACATATATCTCTAGTGGCTGTAGGACTTATAAATAGTAAGTGTAAAATAATTTTATTGAACAAGTGAATGAATATTTCAATACATTTAATTCCTCTATAGCTGCTGGGAAAGGTTTGTTTTGAGTGTTAGTGTGAACACTAATCATGTAACCACATGTGAATGTATACTAATCCCAAAAGTAGCATTGAAAGAACTGTGTGTGTGGAAATGGGTGAAGGTAATCCCACATTTTATGGTTAGGGTCATTTGCACACTTTCACTTTACCACTAGGTCATATTATAGGGCGAGACTGTAACTCAGTGAGAGATAGACACACACCACATAGATGTGTATATTTAACTTTAAATTTCATTTTTCACATTGGAGCCCCCTTATTACCCCTTTGGGATAATAAGTCTCTTAATTCACTACCTAACTTATAAAAATAATATATTTATGATACCGCCATTTATTTATTTATTTATTTATTTATTTATTTATTTATTTATTTATTTTTGCTTCAAGGGAAGAACTTGGTGAGGGCTCCTGTCAAGCTTGCCATTGTAGATCCTTACTTCACTCATGTTCCCTTCACTTCAGTGATTTTCAAGAGTTCAGACAGTAGAAGCCTTTTAACCAAGGAGCAGTAGCTTCACTATCCTTTCAAAGCAGGAATCAAATGGAATGCATTCTCCTTCATCCCACTGACTCCACCATGTTCCTCTGAGTTTCTGTCCAGTGACCCCCCCACCCAGAAACACACCACAGACAATAGGAATGTTAATGTCATTATTACAACTGTATATGTTTAAAATATATGGATATTTCTCACTCAATGGCCAAGAACATTTGATCCTGTCTACAGATTTCTGATCAGATCTTGGCCAACAATGACTACTCTGAAACATAAACACATCTCCCTGGATATGTGTGTTTGCTTACTCCAATAAAATAAAGTTGCATATGCTAATACCTCCTTTACATACTCAAATATCTGAGACTTGGTACATACTACTGATCTTCACATACCTGCCCCTAGCTGACTAACACAGCTAAAGAGTCTTTAGATACTTACATCTATATATTTTTTTAATATAGGAAATACTAAAATATAAAATTTAATAGGAAGCTTAGCAAAGGATCACTTATTGAATTATTTTATTTTTATGATATATTTGTATATATTTTAATAAACATTCTTGAATAACTGATTATTGGCAAGAAACAAAAGTTTTGAAAATGTGCAAGAAGTATGATTACTAAGTGGATGATAGATTAAAAGGATTTTTTTTTTTTTGCTATCTAACAAAAAGGAAAATGTTCTCTGATAACAAAAATAGCTTTTTAGTTTTTCTCTTTTACTTGTATATTTATCATTGGAAATTGGATAAAAATTAGTAGGATAGCAACCTCACATGATACCATAGACCTATAAATATGTCCTGTTTCATCATGTCTCCATGGGAGTTTTAAGTAGATTTTTCAAAAAAGCCCTTATACTCAAATTCCTGAAGAGAAGAAAGAGTAATTCTTCTAAAGTAAAGTAAAGTTAGTGGGTCAGCAGACCCAGCAAGTAGCTGTCACAAATAGCCTACTGAACACAGACCTTTAGGAAAGGCTGTCACTCCAGTATTCCCAGTAAATGTAGTACATTTAATATAGTAAAGCAAATATTAAAGTGACCATCCTTGTCTGAGATAAGAGGTCTTGATATATGCTGTATGACTAAGTGCTGTACATTTGCATATAAAATATACCATAAAAGAGTTTGGATTGTCTTTTGACCAAATTTTGGAGTTAACACTTATCCTTTAAAATATTTAGTTTGTTAAAATATTTTTATTTATTTATTTATTTGCAAGAAGAGAAAGAAACAGAGAACAGAGAGAGAATTGGCATACCAAGGCCTTCAGCCTGTACAAACAAACTCCAGATGCACGTGCATCTGGCTCTGGCTCTATATATGGGTACTGGGGAATCAAATTCAGGTCATTAGGCTTTCTAGGCAAACTCCTTAACCCGTGAGTCATATCTCCAGCCCTAATCCTAACCTTAAAGCATTTTGCACTGGCTTGTAACTCCCAGAACCAGAAATCAAATTGATTACAACCTACATTGAGCTATTGATCAGAGAGACCTATGAGGTCTCCCAAACATGACAGGCTTCTGTCAAAGCACTTGACTACCTGCCAGAGAAAAGACTCTATTGCTGAAGACGCCACATGTTGTGGACACAGAACATTGAGAGATCTGTCTAGAATTTGGAAGGAAGCCATTTCCCAGATGGTCTGCCCATATAGTTCTGAAAAGCAACTCCCTGAGCTGCTGGGGGAACATGGCCAACAACCTTGTGTGCTAATGGGAGACACTGCTATATAAAATCAACCATCCTGACAAGATGGATATGCCTGTGCAGTAGTGGTACCCAGCCTAGCTAGGTAACCAATGGCTCTCTGATTGGCTAAAAGATCTGCTCAGTGGAAAGGAACCCATAGCTAGAACTGGGAATGGAGTCAGAATTGTATGGAGACTAAGATCATGGACTCCAATGAGAATCTCCCACTAGTCTATAGCCAAAAGAGAAGCTACATTTATCACAATATCTCTTAATTAACAATGCTTATCCCACTGAAAATATTCTGACCTCATTCTATGTTGGAGAGTCTTTTTTTTTTTTTTCCAAGAAGGCAGTGATAACCAAGGATAACCAAAATCAATCAACAAGACAAGAACAGGTAGCTGATTTCTTGGCAAAAGATGAACCACTCCTTAGACACCAGCCAGGGCCCACAGAGGGATTGGTGAGATGAGAAAGAGTGCTACTTCAGTAGTGAGCCTGTTAACCAGTGCCAGGGTCATGGAGACAGACACAGGATACTAAAAACAGCACCTACCACAGCTCAGGGAATTTTGTGGAAGAGGGGGTAGAACGATTGTAAGGTCCACAGAGTAGAAGGGGTCCAGGGGCCTTGCCCCCTCCCTTACAATGACTGAATTATGCTCTCCCATCTCCTAACCCACAACCCCAGTGGGAATACCAGTAATCCCACTGAGGAGTACCCTCAGAGGAATGGAAGCAGGGAGGAGGGAAATGATGGTACTAACTCATGACATGTCCATACAAAATTTCTACTTAATAAAAAAATATTTAATTTATCCTAATTATATGGTTGTGAGTATTAGGATTCATTTCAAGCAATACTGTATTGTCAATATATTTGAGGGCTGGACTGTGACTGCAAAAAAACAGGTAAAAATTAGCACCTCCTAGAGCCAAAGTAATCTTATTAAGAAATGGGCTTTTGGAGATGGTAATGAAGGTAAAATGAGGTCATAAGGGTTCAGATAGTCCTGATGTACTATAACAACTTTCTTTATAACAGACCACACAGAGATGCACACAGGAGCAAAATGCCATATGAAAACAGAGCTGGAGTTATAAAGCTATCAACTAAGCAGCAGAAAGGATTACATATCATTACTAAAAGCTAGGAAGAGCAAGGAAAGCTTTTACTCAAACTCTGAGAAGGACTGTGTCCTTGGTGACACCTTGATTTCAGGGTTCTGATCTTCAAACCTCAAGTCAACCAATTTTTTTTTTCTAAGACACTGGGTTCCTTCTACTTTCTAGGGCAGCCCTAGGAAGCCAATATACGTATCAAAATAGGGTTAAATAATTTCAGTGTCAGACCTATCTTTAGCATAAGAATTTGTTCAGTAAATAATGATTTCTTCCTATTAGGAAAAAACATTGGAGTAAGCAAATGTAAAAACTGATGTTTTAATATAAAAAATTCCTTTATTCATAGCATACACATTTGGTTTCCATGGAGTATAACAGGTAAAAACATCAAACTGCAAATGGTGTGTTGATGTTGCTCAATAAACATGCTGATCAACATTGCTTTTGAGATTAGAACGTTCCTACCTAGAATAAGCCTTTGCTTTATTTATCTAGGCTTTTAAGAATTCTTGTCTGCCTTGTGGGTAACACTTGCTTTTCTCATGAAATTCAGTATAAAAAGACCATGGGAGAATATTTATTTAATATAATTTATTGTCTAAGATATGGCAAGGGTTCAATAAATGTGAAATGAATATTGTAAAGTAGAAATAAAGGTAGCTGGAAACATAAAGAAGAGTATGAAAATTCAGAAGGAATGAAAAAAAAAAAAAAAAAAAAGGCTGAGTGGAAGTCAAGGAATGTTGGTTGGTTTATCATCATTATAATAATTCCAAGAAAACTTCATGATTCAGAGTTATCAACTGTTAAAATTCTTGTTCTTTCCACTGTAATATATGCCCTTTAGCAGGTATTGTTTATGTTCTTTAAAAAAAGCTATATCAGTCTTTATCTGTCTCAGTTGTATGAACTTTTCTCAGAGAGACAAAGGTTTACTCACCTCAGATAGTGCCCCCCAAACAGACTTATAAATAAGCCCACTCAAATATAGCTTTTTGAAACAATCCGTTTAGACGGCATGCATATAGGAGAAGGGAAAACTTATGGAGGTTGGGGGTAACAACACTGAAAAAAAAATCATCTCTCTTTTCCCACAACAATTATCTGCTTATAAATCCTCAGAGTGACAGGGTCTCTTGAGTCCCTGTGCAATGAGGAAATATTGGTCCTATTCTTATATGAGTCTCCAGTGGCTAATTACAGCTGCTGAGAGATCATGAGCACGATGGCTTGCCATGTTTGGAGTGCAGTGTTACCCAACATTCTCATTTGCTGAAAGCAGAGCCTCCACATTCTCCAAGTTGTAGATGGAATACTAAGATCAGAAAGTCAATGTTCTAATCTCTCTCTGGGATATTATATAGAATATAGCCTTGTTATTTTTGCATCCAAAATACATGAAAAAAATAGATTTGTACTTTTACTGCTGTGAGACAGATAGTTTTCTATATTAAATGAAGCAAATATAAAATGTATTTCTTATACTTTCCTTAGAGTTAAACTAAGTATGGTTATGTATTATAAGAGTGGGGCACTATAGTACTTAACAACATTAAGTTTGCACTCTTAGTTTCAGTAAGTAGTTGTGATTATTCTTTAACAGACTCTCCTTGCATCCCCTATCTTGTCTTAGTGAATTCCTTCTTTACTAATTTTTTATGACTTCCACTCTACCCCTTTCCAAACTCCAAAGTACAATTTTTGTTCTGTATCTCTTCATATATCTTTCTTATATTTTAATTTGAGCCACATGGCTGTAGTGTAGCTATCACATTTTGGTAGTTGTGTCTAAATAAGAATATTGGACTCTGAATCATAATTTTCAAAATTATTTCATTTTCAGTAATTCACATTTTGCTATTTTACACCCAAGAGTTTTCACTATAGTATATCTATCTCCTGATAAATTTTTCGTGCCTTTCGCATGTCCTTCAGCCTCTTTGATCTTTGCTTCTATTCTCAGACATCATTTTGAACTGTCCTCTCTCATCTGTATCCCCTCTACAATGATCAATAGGAGGATGTCCAGTGAAGCATGATGCTGACTTTTGCTGCAGACATGGAATGTCAACTCTATACACAGTAACAAGGCTCAGGCACACCAAAGATTGAAAGGTGAGGAGCACAATGTTTCAAGAATAGTTGTAATAACAGATGTAGGAAGGAGAAAGAACAAAAAGATGGGATGAAAGAAAATAGCATCTAAGGGCATCAGAGCTTGGTAAAAGACAAAATGACAACCTCAATATCTGTTCACTGTGTGGTTAAACTGTTTGTCCTAATTCATTTTAATTCTATGTTATTGGCTGTATATTACTGT
This sequence comes from Orientallactaga sibirica, assembly GCA_036365145.1. Taxonomy (NCBI): domain Eukaryota; kingdom Metazoa; phylum Chordata; class Mammalia; order Rodentia; family Dipodidae; genus Orientallactaga; species Orientallactaga sibirica. The sequence continues at coordinate 27,718,491 of JAEOAD010000021.1, read as the reverse complement.
GGTCTTTTTGCTTGGTTAAGACTTTTCTGATATGTTAAGTCTTGGTGTCTGGAATAGGAAAATACATTTATTTTTTTTTTTTTTTTTTTAACTAAATAAGACAATATTATTTAGTTAGATAATTTTGAAATGTTACATAAAACACAAAAATGTAATTGAATTTCATGAGTAAACAGTACATAAGCAAAAGTGAAATCTTGTTTTAAGTTATTTTTATTAGATATGGGCATATTTAGTATGCAAACAACACATGTTGGTTCTATTCTTTCCCTCCTCCCTTCCCCTTTTCTGAAGGTCAACCCAAGGGAGATTCTGGGTCATGTATTATGGGGGCAACAGTCAGTTATGGGGGAGAGGCAATGTCTCTGTGCAAAATATTCCAGCTTGTGGCTCTAACAATCTTTTTGCCTCCTCTCCCACAAAATTACCTGAGCTATGTTGGGTGCACTTTAAGTCTACTTCAATGATGGGCTCTTAGGAACCTCTGGATCTCTGGTTTAGTAGGTATTTAGTGTCTCAGTTGCCAGGAAAGGCATGTTCCAAAAAGTCCGAGTCGAGACACTGTGCTTTTGACAAGGATCCGACCCTGTGGTCTCCTCTGGCTCATTTAGCTTGGCAAGGACATCTACTTCTTTTAGCTGTGCAGCTCATGTTTGTTGCCATGATCTTTCTGATTTCTCTCCTTATCTTGGCTTCTTCTTTCTTTTCTCTGAATGATCTGCAGGCCAGCCATGCATGACCCTGGGGAAGTAGATGTACTGTCAGCTTCTGATGAGGCGATTTTGTGGAATAGTATTATGCAGACAATAGGAGATGTGTTCCCAGATCAAACAAAAAACGGTATGGAAAACAATGGGTTTATTACAACAACAATAAATGGTGGGAGCCCCCACAGGCTACTCATGAGGGGCATAGATTTGATCTTAAAAGCTTGCTTCCTCCAGGTGGTCAATATCAGTGTGACCCTAAGAGTGGGAGAGTGAGACTTAGGATCTGGGACAGGAGAGACTACAGAGGAAAAATGGGCTGATGAGTTAGGCTTTATTATTTAGCTATTAGGGATTTGAGACCCTATGACTGTTTATCCAAAAGATGAGAAAATACAACTTCATAAAGATTTAATTCAGGCTTATGCTTAGCAAACGCAAGTTGGATGTAATGATTAAGTTATAAAGTATTGCTTGCAGAAAGGAAAAGAAAGACTTACTGAGTTAACTATAATTGAATAATAGGCACCTGTTGTAGCCAATCTGTCTCTCACCTTTGCTAACTTGCAACTGAAAATAGAATCAACATTTAACAAACAATGAAAAGAAACCCCTGAGGAGCTAGTGCCCCATTATTCAAAAAAGAATTGGTCAAGGTGTTTTTCAAAGGTGTTTTTCACAGTTAATGGTTAACAGTGCTTGCTCATAAAGATTGTAAGGGATGGGGTTAACTTTCCTGGAAAAATTATGTATTTGTAATTTTAAAGAAGATGTTTTTCACAGCTAATGGTTAATAGTGCTTGCTCATAATGATTGTAAGGGATTGGGCTAACTTTCCTGGAAATATTATGTACTTGTAATTTCAAAGATTATGCATGTGTGTCAAATTTGGACAGTTTTGTTTTTGCCTTTTCCCTTTTGAATCCTATTTCCTTGTATGAGAAAAATAAAAGACTGAGGTTTTGTGGCAAGAAGCAGCAGACCGAGCGAGCAGAGTGAACGAGCAAGAGCGAGCAAGTGAGCGAGCAAGAGAAAAGCCAAAGAGAACGAGAATGAAAGAGGAGAAAAAGAGAATGAAAAACAAAAAGAAGAGAGAATGAATGAATGAGAGAGTGAGTGAGAGAGAGTGCAAGTGAGTGAGTGAGAGAGAGAATGAGTAAGAGAGAGAGAGATAGAGAGTCAAATGGTTCGCTGCTGAAGCCCGACCTGTCAGCTTATACCAACATGCACTAAGTTTTGTTTCATTTTCGCCGCTCCCAATCATCCCAGCTTCATGGTCTCACCCCTTGTTGATGCTAGGGCTGGACCCTGGCACTCAGTGTCTATCTCCTTCACCCTTGTGTTGATATCAGATTCTCTAAGAAAGCAGCACTCTTGCTCATTTCCCCAATTCCTATGTGGTTTCATCAGGGGCCAGGGTGGAGTTCACTGGGTCATTTATGACCTTAGGTCTAGCTCCCATCTGAAAAAGAGAAGAAGATTCTCCAACAGAGAATGAAGTCAGCACCTGTTAAATGGGATAACCATTATTAATTTAGAAAGAACTTAAAGGGATAGACCCTCTTACAGCCCAAGATTAGTGGGAGCTTCACAATGGAAAGCAGAATCATTATCTGGATACGGTTCTGACTGGTTTCCCAGTTACAGATATGATTTCCTTTCCACTGAGCAGATCTGTTAGCCAATCTAAGAGCAGCTGGTTACCTACCATGGCTATGTGCCACTACTGCACTTATGTGAACATTACATCAGGTTGTTTGCTTCTGAGTAGCTCAGGTTTTGACTTACTCAGACAGATGTCGGACACTTTCCTCCGGTAGCTCATGTAGCACTGTCCAGCACTACATGGGCTAATTGTCTGGGGACTGGCTCTCTTCCAGATTCCAAGCAGTTCTTTCCATGGTCTGTGCCAATAGCATGTGGTGTCTTCAGCAGTAGGGTCTTACCATTAACCTCTGGAGGGTAATCAAGGGCTCTGAAAGGAAGTCTGTCTGGTTTGTTTTTGGGAGATCTAGTAGGTTTCTCTTCATCTATTGAGATAATCATGGGGTTCTTATGCTTATGCTTATTTATGTGGTTCATTACATTGATGATTTCCATCTCTGCATTCCTGGGGTGAAGCCTACTTGATCAAGTTGGATGATGCTTTTGATGTGTTGTTGAATTTGGACTGCAAGGATTTTGTTCGGGATATTTGCATCTAAGATCATGTGGTAGTTTGAATATATGTCCCCCAATATATTCAGTGTTTTATTAGTTATAATTTGCATCTGCAATCACCTTGCTAGAGGCAATGTCACTGGGGGCTGGTCTTAAGGTTGGGTTTGAGATTCCATTGTAAAGATATGCAAATGTGCCTAGCAGGAGTTCCTGAAGTGTTCTGTGTGACCTTTTGGCTGTAGTTTTGCTCTGTGTGCTGTGGTGGCTGGCTTGGCTTTGCTCTCTTGCCTCGTCCTGTGGAGAGCAGGCCGCTTCTTTTGCCATTATGGAACTTCCCCTGGATCTGTAAGCTTCAATAAATAATATCCCTTCCTCCATAACTGTGCCTGGTCTGGAAGTTCATCTCAGTGAACCCGAAGCTGTCTGCTACAGATCATTAGGGATATAGGCCTATAGTTTTCTTTCCTTGTTGCATCCCTGTCTGGTTTTGTTATTATCATGATGCTCACTTCATAAAAGAAGTCGGGGAGGATTCCTTGATCTCCAATTATGCAAAACAGCTTGAGAAGAATTAGTTTCAGTTCTTCAATGAAGATTTGATAGAATTCAGCTGAGAAGACATCCGGTCCTGGACTTTTCTTTTTGAGGAGCTTTTAGATTACCATTTCAATTTCCATGGATATGATAGGTTTCTTTAGGAGATTAATCTGCCCTGAGTTTAGATTTGTTAGGTGATACGTGACTAGGAATTCATCCTTTTATTCCAGATTACTCAATTTTGTGGAGTCAGAGGTTTTGGAAATAAATTCTCATGATTCTTCCAATTTCATTAATGTCTATTGTGATCTCTCATTTTTCATTTATGATCTTGTTAATTTGAGAATTCTTTTTTGCTTGATGAATTGGCCAGGGGTTTGTCAATCTTTCTGTTTTTTTTCAAAGAACCAGGTCTTTGTTTCATCAATTTTTAAATTGTGTTATTGGTTTATAATTCATCAATTTCTGATCTAATCTTGATTATTTCTTTATGTCTGGAGCACTTTGGGTTGGATTCTTCTTGTTTTTCCAGTATCTTTAGGTGGACAGTCAGGTTACTAATTTGGGTTCTCTCTGACTTTGTAATGAAGGCATTTAGGGCTATGTATTTTCCCCTTAGGACTGCCTTCATTGTGTCCCATAAGTTTTGGTAGGTTGTGTTTTCATTATCATTCAATTCTAGGAATTTTACAATTTCCCTTTTGATTTCTTACATGATCCATTCGTGGTTTAAAAGTGTGTGGTTTAGTCTTCAGGTGCTGGAGGATTTCTTGATAAGTCTCTTGTTGTTAATTTCTAGCTTTAAAGAATTGTGATCTGTCCTGATGTAAGGAGTTACTTCAATTTTCCTGACTTTATGAAGCCACACTTTATGGCCTGTTATGTGGTCAATTTTGGAGAAGCTTCCATTGGCTGCTGAGATGAATTTGTATTCTGTAGAGTTGAGGGTGCAAAGTTCTATAGATATCTGCTTAGTTTTGCTGATCTATGATGTTGTTGAGCGTTATTATTTCCCTGTTGTTTTTTTGCTTTGATGATCTATGTATTGATGATAGTGTTGTATTCAAGTCTCTGACTATGATAGTGTTGGTGTTTATTTCTGTTTTATTGTCAAGTTGATTTTGTTTTATAAACTGTGGTACACCTGTTTTTAGTGAATATATATTTATGACTGTGATGTGCTCATTTATGATCATTCCCTTGATGACTAAGAAGTGGCATTCTTTGTCATTTTTGATTATTTTTGGTTTGAAGTCTATTTTAGAAGATATTAACATAGCAACAGACACTTTTTTTAAATTTCCATTTGCTTGGTATATCTTTTTCCAACCTTTCACCCTGAGGAGGTATCTATCTTAGTGGTAAGTTTTGTTTCTTGAAGACAGCAGATAGAAGGGCCCAGTTTTTTGATCCACTCTGATAATCTGTGTCTTGTTGGATGACTTAAATCCATCAATATTTAAGATTATACTTGAGGCTTGAATTAACCCCTGCAATGATTAGGTGTTTTATGAGGTTTGGTGCTATCTTGCATTTTATACAATTTTGAGCCTGGTCTGTTTTGGTTATTGTGATTATCTTGTTGGCTCTTGAGATTCATTGTTTGATTGCTCTTTATAGAGTGATTCCCTCAAGTATTCTCTGTATGTTTGGCTTTGTGTTCATATAATCATAGAGCTGACTTCTTTCATGGAATGTTTTTCTTTTACCATCTATTATGAGGGATGCTTTTGCTGGGTAGAGTAGATTGGGTTGGAAGCCCTAGATTTTTAGTCTTTGAATTGTTATATTACAGGCCCTTCTGGCTTTCAGTGTTTCCATTGAAAAATCTGATGGGATTGCTTTTGTATGATGTGAATTGATTCCCTCTTCCTGCTTTTAACACTCTCTCTTTGTTTTCATTTTTGAGAGTTTTGAGAGTTTTAACTATGATGTGTCTTGGAGAGTTTCTTCTTTGGTCCTGTCTGTTTGGTGTTCTGTAGGCTTCTTATATCTGGATGGGCCTCTCTGTTGAGAGATTCAGAAAATCTTCTTCAATAATTTTGTTGAATATGTTCTTTGTGCCTCTGACCTGGATTTCCTCTCCTTCTGGCATACCCATGATCCAGATATTTGGTTGTTTTAGGGTATCCCACAGTTGCCTCATATTATCTTCACTTCATTTTTTTAGAACTTAGCAAAGTTTTGGGCCTCCTGATCAATTTCTTTTGTCTTGTCTTCCAGGTCAGATGTTCTGTTCCACATGCGTAACTCGTGGTGAGGGGTTCTAGAGAGGTTTTTATAATTTTTATTTTTATTTTTTTTTTTTTTTTTTTTTGCATCCTGTCCATCTCTTTTTTGAGGTATGATCTCAATTTGTGTTCTGATTTTCTTGATGTTTCCTGGAATTCATTCTTGCATTTGATAAAGTCTTCATTTTTTTTTTTTTTTCGAGGTAGGGTCTCACTCTAGCCCGGGCTGACCTGGAATTAATCAACCAGTTGATTAAAGGCTTTGATCTTATTTCTTGACTCACCTTCAATTTATTCATTTGTCTTTGGAGGGATTTAACATTTTCTTCCATCAAGTTAAGCCTACTGTCAAAAGCTGAATGCTCTATGAGACAATTCTGTTTAATTTCATTTATATTTGAATCTTTGATAGTTTGCTTCCAGTTCAGTGAATTTTTGATCAGGGTTTCATTGGTTGTTGTGCTTTCATTTTTGGAATGAATTTCTACTGATTTCTCTATAATTTCATTGGAGGCTTCCATTGTAGGTCTACGCATCTTTGGTGGAGGCCTATCAGTTTTCTGACTTTTTTGGCTTTTTTGTATTGTTGTCTACCCATTTTAGGGAGACTTATTTTACTTTATTTTTATTTGAGAGAGGAAGAGGCAGAGAGAGAATGGGCATGCCATGACCTTTTCAGCCACTCTGAACGAACTCCAGACGTGTGCGCCCCCTTGTGCATATGTGCGAAATTGCACACTTGTGTCACTTTTACATCTGGCTATATGTGGGACTGGAGATTTGAATAAGCATTCTTAGACTTCCTCAGGAAGGTGCTTTTACCACTAAGTCATCTCTCCAGTCCCAAGACTCTTTATTTTATTGAGGAGGAAGAAAGTTTTTGTCCTTTGGCCCGTGTACCCTCTGACTCAGGTGAACAGGAATGTTGGTACTCAGTAGACAGTCATGATACCAGAGCAAAATGCCTGATTCTACAGCTCACTCAGGTAGCAGGCCTCCCAAAGCAAGGGGACCTACCAGGACCAGGGGACTGGGAAGAGGTGGGAGGAGATGGGGGACAGGGGTCTGTCCTACTAAATCCACACTGCTGTGCCTGCCCACATACCATCCATGCAGGGAACTCCCAAAAGTGAAATCTTACTAACCCAGTTCCCCCAATGTTATTTCAGCTAAAAATATCAATAATAATTATAATTATAATTGCATCAAAACATATTCAATTAAAGTTAGTTCAGGAAAATTAATAGGAATATTTGTATGAAATTGATAAAAATATTTATTATATGAAAAGGAAAATACTTATTATCATTATCTATGTGTATATAAGTATATATATATATATATATATATATATATATATAATTATACATATATTATATATATAATATGTTACCATTTTGATAAATCTATGTGTGTATATGCATATATTAGTGTGACAAAATATTTCTGAACTTTATATGCATTATCAGTAAATATCATGTACTTGTCTTTAAGTTCTTTAAGGGCCTTGAGGTAGTTTTTCACTGAAATTATGTTATTTCATGAAACATTTTTGTTATATCATTGAATATATCCTTTTCTGATGTGATTAGACATGATGGTATATTAAGCTGATCTTTTCTTTTCTGAGAGAAAGAGAGAGTGAGAGAATTGAGAATTGGTGCACTAGAGCTGCAGCTACCACAGTCAAACTCCAGATGCTTTCACCACCTTTTGGACATGTGTGACCTTTCACTTGGCTGACCTTTGTGTGTCTGGCTTACTTGAGATCTGGAGAATCAAACATGGGTCCTTAGGCTTTTCAGGTAAGCACTTTAACTGCTATGCCATCTCTCCATCCCAAGCTGATCTTTTGAACAATTTCTATTCCCCACAGCCTATAATTGGCTAATCTGCTCCATATCAACTAATAGCTGGTCATTAGGTGTGCATCAGGATCGCTTAGGTCTACCCCTACCCATAAAATAATCATCCTGTAAATGCATTACAGAAGATCTTGGTAGAATTCTGTCACTTCTCAGGATGTTGGCTCAGGCCTTGAAATTAGAGGTCTATATTTTGGGGCTCGTGAGATGCCTAGTGGTTAAAGCCACTTGCTTTCAAATCCTGATGACCCAGGTTCAATTACTCATGCACAGTCAGACTCACAAAGTGGTATATGTGTCTGAAATTTGTTTGCAGTGACAGGTGGCTCTGGCATACTCATTCTTTCTCTCTCTTGTTCTTTTCCTCCTTCTTGAAATAGGGAGAAAGCTCTCAGTGAGCTCAGGGATTGGTAAAACTTACTGCCCTTTTATTCAAGACTAAGACTAAGGCTAATAAGAGGGGATTGGAGCCAGCTTTATTGTATATGAATCAGCAGATTTTATTACAAATGGAAAAGGACTCCTCAAGATGAGTGTAGCTCTGAAATTTGGAACTTGTGTGAAGGGCTGAATTTTAGGGTATAACTGTGTCTACCTATAAGTGAAGGTGTCATAGCATGATTCATTGTCTATTTGAGAGTTTCTTGGTAGTAAACAAAAAAAAAAAAAAAATGTGTTGGGATGGGACAAGCTGATCACAGAAGCAGTCATTTGTAACTGTAGCCAGTAAGCAGGAATTTTTCTTGCTGAACTCCCAGAGCCCCAGTTGTTCCTACTTAACTATATAGTTCCCATAAGCTAGGATATTTATCTCTCTCTCTGTCTCTCTCTCTCTCTCTGTCAAATGAATAAAAATATTTTTAAAGTAGTCTCTGTTTCTACTGCCTTGACTAGTGCTTAATGTAAACTTTCTGCTCCACATTCCCAAAATCAACTGCCCTTGATTATTGATGTAATAATGTTTCATTCAGCTTTTAATGTTTTTGAGAAAACTTGCTGATATTAACAAGATTGTTTTCCTATAATTTTCACTTTTAATTTTACCTGTTTTTGTTTTGGTGACATTAGCAAGTATAAAATGTTTTTCCCTTTATTTCCTTGGATATTTTATATATTATTGAAATAACTTTTTTTTACACAACTCCTGGAACTTTTTTCTGGGAATGACTTTTAGGTGAAATTTAATTTGGACACTATCTGGTTCTTGCATGTTTTGGCTATTTCTTCATTTCTAGTAATTTGACTACTTGATCAAAGATGCCACATTTCTTGTAATGAATTCTTCATGCTTTTCTTATTATAATTTTAACATTAACAATGACATCTCACTTGCTTCACTTTCATTCCTGGTGTTAATGTTTACCTTCATTCTTCAGTCTCACTACAAGGTATGTGAACATTATTGCTCCTGTAATACAGCCTGCTTTTGTTTAATTTTCTCCTGTGTTGCTACTTCCTATTTCATTGATTCTTATTCTTCCCTATACATTTGCTCCTTGTTTAATTTAAATTTAGTTTACATTAAATTTCTACTTTCCCATGTAGAAGATTAGGTCATTAGTTGGGAAAACCATTGATCATACTGATCATTAAATCAATCCTTGGATCATTGACTTTTAAAGTTGAATTCACTGATTTCAAATTAAACATTTAATATATACTCTTACTTTTTCAACATTGGTTAGAATAAATGTTTACATATATACATGTTTTACCACAAGTTGTTGTATCCTTACTGTTCAATTACATAGAATATAAAATATTCTCTATTTTTACTCATAATGTTCTTTACAACTTATATTACTGAAATTATATGACTAAATTTAGAAACATTTAAGGAAGTTTAGAATTTATCTTGCTTCTGCTTTCCTGTAGTTTTTGAGAGTTTACACTAAATCTAATCTTGGTTCATCCTCTGTCGGTACAAGCATATGTTGCAGTTTTATTTGGGTGAGTGGCGATGGCCATCCTTTGCTTATGAACTTGATAGTATGCTTTCATATAGTAGCTCAACACTTTATAGGACTAGCCAAATTAAAGCATTGAGAGACGGTAAAAAAGCCTTGTGCTACAGGATAAATCAAATATTAACAAGAATGAGGATGAGTGACAAATTGCTTATTTCCTTCTACTTTGCACATTTTCCAGTAATACCAATTGCAGCCCACTAGAATGGGAAACATTAACAATGATTTTGGGAAATATAATTCATCGTACCCAACATAATATGTTATTAAATTCCTATGAACGCTGCTATGTTTATAGTCTACAGTAAGCTCTGGCTTACTTTCTATATACACTCAGTGTAACCACAATCATAGAAATGAGCCTTGATGTATGCACTCGGGCTTTAACTTATTATACCATGAGTTCTAACTCTGTTGTACTAGTTCTCACTAACTTTGTTTAACTGCTAGATATGACCCAGATATCTTGGGTAGTATCAAAAAATATTTAAGTTGAATTTATTTCTGCTTTTTCAATCTTTTTTTTATAAAGACTATATGACTTGTCCTTTTCTACTGTATCTAAATCTGGTTTGAAACGAAAATAATATAAGATTTATACTTGGCTTCTTTGAAATAAAGAATAATCGTGACATATATAAGAATGTATATGGAAGGCTTGGGTTAACAATATTAATGATGAGGAAAGACAAAGATGGCTTTTGAGGAATATAAATTAAAAACAAGAAGGGAGCATGGCATGACTATGGAATTAAGTAAGTATATACTCCATTTGTCTCAAGAAAAATATTGTCAGCAGTTATTATTAACAATTGGGAGTGAGTTAAAAGAAGGCAGTTAAGAGGTTTAAAAACAATGCCTGAGAAAGGATAATTGTAGTAACTAAGAAAATTATATTTGTTGTAGAAGAGGTCTGATGGAATGTTATATGTCTGAAGATTGTCATAAAGATTAAGGAGAAGTTGGCTGTGTGTAATCCCTCAGATGATTAAAAAACTGGGCCAAAATGGAAAAAAAGTATGTTATAATCCTAATTTCAACAAAAATCACTTGTTTTTCACCATCTTCTTCCATATTACCAATAAGTTCCATGAAGGCAGTTACTAATAATCCATTTTAATTACTGATTTTTCCAGGGTTCATATCAATACATATTGCATAGCAGATGAATGCATGATTGACAGAATCAATAATATGAGTGTTTCATCTCAGAGTGTTATATGAATTTTCTGGGGAGACATTAACTAAAGCCTGTTCATACCAGATAGGATACCAGAAAGGGCTAAAGAAATTATTCCACCTAAGCCTACCTTTGTGAATCAGTGAACTTATTGATTTTACTTACAGGAGTGTGTTGGGTTACTCAAAGGCAGAGGCATCACTGAAAAGCAAACCCTTGCTTGGATGATTGGTCAGAAAAGAGGCATCCCTGGAGTTTCCTGGGCAACTTGCATGCAGGTCAGCTGGTTGGAGACTCTGCTCTCCCTGGCAATAATTACTGTTGCTATAACCTTTGGGGAAGGACCTTGTGAATCATGCATGTTTCGGGAGTAACCTGGTAAATTTCATTAATTTTTATTTACTTTACTGAGTATTATAATCCTCTATATTACCCTCAGAGAAGTTGCTCCTCTGAAGGATTAAAGTTTTACCAATGATTAAAATTTATTAGTCAAAATTGGAATTTGAGCTAACTATGGGTTATGTAAAAATCCTGACTTGTTTGCCCATACCAGTGTCACTGGTTGCAGAGGATAAGCGACATAACAAGAGGTAAAGGCATTTGAGGCTTCTTCTAGTGCATTCGTTAATTTAACCTGTAACAGAATGCACAGGAGACACATCATGGACATATGAAGGCATGCAAAAGCACTGGTAATAGAAATTCAATTTCCAGTCTAGACATAAGAGAGGTGCATGCTGTGCACTGCTATGCATCCAAGGGGGATATTACCTTGGTTTTTATAAAGTGTTTCCCTAAAGCAATAAACACAGTAATTCAATTATCTGTTCCATTTAATTACTGAGTAGTATACTTAATTGATATACTCCAATTTCAGTCCTGTTAAATGTAACAAATCTCTGGTGTGAAATAATTTTAACAATCAACAGAAAAATAGTGATATCATTATTGTAATTTTATACTCTGCATAGATCTTAAACTTTACCTCCGCCTATAATTAAAGCCTACATTGCAAATACAAATGGCTTGTATGCATAAGCTATTTGCATTTTTTAAATGTGCCCTTGCAAATGCGTTGTATACATACATTTATCCAATAAATTTTATTTCAAGTTTCTCTGGAGGATACATTTGAAAAAAATGTTTGAGCTAGCAAAACTCACCATTAGTTTATGTAATTTCCAACACTATGAGTTTCCATGATATTTGTCAGAAGCAGATGACCCACTTAGTTTCTAGACTCCCCTATAATCCTGTCCATTATCTTTGGTAAAAGGACAAAAATCTTTCTTAGTCATGCATTTTGCCACTATACACATGGGAAAGTACCACAGCAATTCAAGAGACTGAAGAGAAATGTGAATGGCTTGCTTTGACTTACCATTTTTAAATAAAGTCATATGAAACTTCACATATAATTACAAAAATTATATGAACAAATAAAAGATAATGACAATCATTTCCAAGTACATGAATATGTAAAGTGGTGGTTTAGGCAAATAACCAAAATACTGAGTCACTAAAATATATAAGGAACACAGCAAATATTGATAGGCAGGTACCAAGACCACTGCAAAAATGTTAAAGCCAAGACTAGTTTTTAAATAATTATATACAAAGCTTCCTAAAACATAAGTTCATAACACTTCTGTCAAAAGGTATGCCATGTGAGAGACATAGATTAAAATACATAGAAATATGCATATATCATATTGGTGATGTGGCAGTAATCAGACACTTGGTTCTTATGAAGCCCAAGTGTCTATTTTTGCTGTTTCTATTTTACTGTTGCTGGTTGTTTGAGAGAATATCTCACAATACATCCCAGGTTCACTTAGAACTCAAGCCACCTGCCAGAGCCTCGGTGTACTGATATTACAGGAATGTACCACAATTCCTGTCCCATATATCTCTGATTTTATATTATTTCCTTTTATTGTTTATATGTGTGCATGCATGCACATGTGCATATGCCAAAGCATGCATGTGTGAGTCAGTCCTCACCTTCTAACCTGTTTGAAGCAGGATCTCTAATTGTACAACACTGCTTGGGATAGCTAGCCTACAAGCTTCAGAGAAACGCTCCTGTCTCCATCTCTCATCTTACTGTTGGTATGCTGGGGTACAGGTGCCTGTTAAAGGATTCAACTTTTTACATAAGTTCGGGGATCAGAATTCAGGTACTCATACTTACCAGGCAAGTGATTAATCTTCTAAGCAATCTCCCCAACCCCATGGTACCTATTTTAATTTTTTTAATATTATATTGATGAGAGAGACAGAGGGAAAGAGAGAGAAAGTATGTCAGAGCCTCTGGCCACTGCAAACATACTCCAGATACTTGTGTCACTTTGTTCATCGGACTTTTCATGAGTACTGGGGAATCAAATCCAGGCTGTCAGGTTTTGAAGTAAGTACCTATAACCACTTAGACAACTCTCCAGCCCCAGAAGGGAGTTCAGAAGGCTTTGTGGCTGAAAAGTCATGAAAAATGTAAGGATAAGCTGTTGAGTTTTCTGTACCTCATAATCCATTTCATTTAAGTGCTACTTCAATGAGCACAGAGAACAAACTTTTGTAGAAATCTCCACGGTGTCTGGATAACCTTCATGACTTTAACCATGATGTGCTCTTCCTCAATACTGAAGCTGCAGTCTGTCCCTAACATTCCTCTCTCTATATATGATAAATCTGATTGTTTTTCTTCCAACACTTTCCAAGCCTATTTACAGAATCTTTAAAGATAACTAAAACCTTATCAGTTGCTGAATACTTTTCTAATGAATTCACTTTCATTGTAAGAGAAATTCTATGTTTATGGAGAAAATTGAACAGAAAATACAGAGTTCTTCCCCTTCAACCCTTGTCCTGCAATTTTCTATATAATTAGCGTTTTCTATTAGTGGGAATATTTGCTATGCATGATGACCAATATGAATACATTATTATAAGGAAAAGTCCATAGTTCATGTGGTGGTTTGACTTAATTATCCCCCATAGGCTCATGTGTTTTGAATACTTTGTCCTAATACAGTGGCAACTTGGGAAAGTGATGAAGTTTTTGGGAGATGTGGCCTTACTGGGGGTGAATCACTGGAGGAAGTCACTAGACCTTGAGATATCTTAATCCAATCCAATGGGTGTTTGTGACTGAGGATTTTTGCAGTGCCCATTATGCTTCCCTCATGATGAAACTTTTCCTCAAAATTGTAAGATGTAATAAACGCTTTCCTTCCATAAGCTGATTTTTGGTCAGGTGTTTTGTCCCAGCAATAAGAAGGCAACTGGTACAGTTTGTGTAGAGTTCATACTCTTTGGGTTTTGACAAGTATATGACAATATCTACTTTCACACTGAATATTTTCACTGTCCTAAAAATCCTCTCTGGTTTATAACTCACCTTTATTTCCTCCTTCTACAGTATAGAGCCTACACCCTCTACCTACAAATATTGATTATCTTTTCATCTACATTTTCCTATCTTCTCATCTTCTTGAGTGAAGTGTCTGATCAGATCTTTTACTCAATTTTAAATTGTGGTGTTTTGTTTTCAGTGATGAATTTTAAGGATCTGTATAAATTTTGCATAATACCCTTTGATCAGATATGTGTTTTGTAAATTCTTTGCCTATTTTTTTGGCTTGTCTCTTTAATCTCTTAGTTCAATCAATTTTTTGTTCAAGAAAAGCACTGCCTTTTAAGTGAAATGTCAAACAGTCAAACAGAAATAATCAATAAATGAATGAAGCTTTGCAATAGGGAAATACTGCCAAATAGGATGATCTCTGCATTCCAGAAGCTCCAAACACAAAAGGAGGGGTAGGAATAAATGAATAGAAAATTGCTCCATGATGTTTGTGATGGGAGACATTTTCAAGGTGAGCACAGAAAATCACAGGTGCCAAACAAGGCTTCCTGGATATTTTCAGAAGTTTAATGTCACATTTTAGAAGTGGGCAGAGAAAAGTCTTTGCAGGAAATGTGGGTATTAGGCAAAGCACTGAAGAGATAAATAGTATGATTTGCAAGGAAATCACTAGACCTTTGCAGTTTGAATATGTGAATGGCAAGTTATGAGGCTGGAGATGAAATGAATTTTGGAGCTCCCTCCTAATCCCAATTGAAAATACTAACTTATCCAAAAAGTGATTGGGATAAATTGATAGAAAATTAAGCTCTCAGTAATGTGTAGATTCTGTCACCAAGAAAGGGAGACAGAAGCTATGTAAGATATGATTCATATCTCCTGTTATATTATAATATATTTCTACAAAGTGGACTGAAAATTAAAAAAAACAGGGGCAGATTTAAAAATAGTTGAGTTTCTTTTTCTTTAATTGAGAACTTTATTGTATGAACATATTGCATATTGGGTATTTTAAACAACATAAGTT
The DNA here is from genome assembly GCA_036365145.1 of Orientallactaga sibirica. Lineage (NCBI taxonomy): Eukaryota > Metazoa > Chordata > Mammalia > Rodentia > Dipodidae > Orientallactaga > Orientallactaga sibirica. The sequence goes on along the minus strand of JAEOAD010000021.1, from coordinate 27,703,447 downwards.
TAACTTATCAAACAAATGAAAAGCAAAGGAATAGCAAGGATCATATTCAGTTGATAAAAGGATGGGAAGGCAGTGAGCCAGGAAGGATGGCTTTGCCTCCTGAGCTTTCTGAAACAAGACCTAGTTGCTAATGAATGTTAAGAGGTCTCTACTTTAGTATGGAGTTCTGTCTTCATGGTGTGCATAAGCCATGAAATAACAGTGAGTCTTCTTTCATTGTGTTATTTCAGTTTTGAAGAACACAACATCACCTCCAGGGAATATTACCTCATTTCTCTTGGTGAATAAGCTGAAAAGACGAATCTGTATTTGAAAATTTCAGGACATTTCATTTAAGGATTGCCTTCATTGAGTAGCTCACTCATTTTAAGATTGTTTATTTAAAGCCAAAAGTACTTAAAATTATTAATATTTGTATATTATTTTTCTCATTTAAAGCCTCAAGTTACCTGGCAGGAACACTTGGCCTTGATTCCAAGGATAAGAAAATACAAACACAAGCTTTTGGACCCCATCAGGAAGCGCATACTGTTGACACTCAGGCAGACTGGAAAAGGGAGAATCACAGGGGCTCCTGAAAGAGACAGTGTAAGCCAGAATTCCCTGGCAAAGCAAGAAGACATTCCTGGTGCCAAGGACTCTAGGTCAAAGAAATATTAAGGGTATAGCTGCAAGCTAGTGCAAGAGTATGAATGCATGGAAGCTAGGGTTGTGGGGAGAGAAATTCAGATAATATACTCACATATACCAACTCTTCTTCAGGAAGTATTCAGAGGAATAAATGAAACCAAAAATATTGTCCCTAGTATTTCATGCCTAGAAAGACAGTCACAATGAAGTAAACACACACACACACACACACACACACACACTACAACTTGGTATTATCGTTCCCATGTATTTAATCAAGAAAAATGAAGTTGTAGTCACTGAGTAACCTAAATGTGAGTTTTTTTTTTTTCTATTTTGGTTTTGTGGTTTCAGGTAGAGTGTTGCTTTAACCTAGGCTGACCTGGAATTCACTACGTAGTCTCAGGGTGGCCTCAATTATGGTAATCCTCCTACTTCTGCTTTCCAAGTGCTGGGATTAACGTCATGTGCCACCATGCCTTGCTGTAATTATGAATTCTTATAGTGCCCATATTCATAAGTACCCCTAACTGGAAACATCTTAAATATCCATCAAATCATGAATAACATTAAGCTGCCTGAATGAGTCAGGGTTTTCTAGAGGAAGAAAACTGGTAGAATGAATATGTATTTAAAAAGGTATTTATCAGATAAGCTTACAAGAAATGTGCTGTGCAGTCCAATAATAGCTATCTGTGGCCTGGAGAGTAGTAAACTCTGGAGCTGCTCATTCCTGGAGGGTGAATGCCTCAACAGTCCCAATCTGGCACTGAATCCTACCTGGAGAAACCCTGATCTTCACTATACATTGAAAGGCTGATGAAACTAGGTCCATTGTCCCATTGCTCATGAAGGATAGCTGAAACAGGGAACACATACACACAAGTGAGTGGCATGAGCAGCCCTGCAAACAGCACTGTGTTCTCTCAGAGCTTCTTTGCATATAATCTGCCATCATAAGGGCTGCCTACTCTGCAGGAATGGCTTCCTCCTTCAGTCAGTCCTCCTAGGAAATATTCTTAGAAATGTCTTTCTCAAGATGTGCCTCCCTTACTTGATTACTAATCTGATCAAGTTCACAGGACAACTTAACATTACATAGCCAACAATTGAATGCTATTCTCTAACAAAAAAATAGCAATCTTCAGATACATTACATAGCATGTAGCATGAGCTCCTCTTAGAATCATACTAAGCAAAAATTTTTTAAAGGCAGACTAGGAACACTACCCTTATGTTATATTCTTACAAAGACCATGCAGATGGAGAGGAGAGCAGTGTTTCCTATAGGCTTGAATAGTGCTGGGGTTTAACTACAAAGGTGTGTGGGTGACTTTTTGAGGTGATTAAACTATTCTATATTTGGATTGTGAATTTGCTTGAAGGACTTTTTTTTTTTTTTTTTTTTTTGAGAGACAAAGAGAGAGAGGGGAGAGGAAGACAGATAGAGATGGGTGCACCAGCAGTCTCTCAGCTGCTGCGAACAAAATCCAGAAGTGTGCACCACCTTGTGGTCAAGTGCAGCATTGCACCCTTGCATCACTTTGCATCTGGCTAAACATGGGACCTGGAGATTGGAACCAGGTTCTTAGGCTTAGGAGGCAGGCACCTTAACTGCTAAGCCATCTCTCCAGCCCAGAACTTTTTTTTATTCATTGGTTGTTTTAGGTTTTGTGGGATAAGGTCTTATATAAAGTGTAAGCTGGACTTAAACTCAGTGTGCCGCCAAAAGATTGACTTTGAGTTTCTAATTCTCCTGCCTCCACCTCCCAAGTGCTGAGATTATAGGTGCAAACCAATATGCTCAGCTTGTTGAGCTGAAAACCATACAACTATGTACTCAGAATAACAAATTTTAAAGTAATAAATTATACCAAGATAAAAATTTATGATTTATTTTGAAAACTATCAGCATTGTTTCTGAAGACTGAGACTTATGAAAGTATTTTAAACTTTGGGGTCAACCAATTTCCAAAGTTACAGTTCTGACCACAATTCACTCATTTTTCTTTAAAAATGAGCTATAAATGGTCAACAATCTCTTTGGAAAAATCAATTCAATAAAGCAATCTGAATGCAATTTAGGCATATATATTTAAGTTTGTAGGCAATGATTTAGAAATCCTAGGATCAAAGAGCAAAATACACTGAGCATTCTATTGCATATTTCTTATAGCAAATGTAAGAGGCAGTCTAATTTTTACTCAGAGTATAGTTCTGAGGACTAATAGTAAATATAAATAAATGGAACTAACTCACTACCATGTAATTTTAAAATAATTTTTCATTAAAGAAAGATGACATGAATTTCAAACTAAAATGTTGTATGTAAGTGTTTATAATTGGTTTACATTTTCAAAAAGTGCTATCTTTAACAATATATGTAATATTATTTTCCATTAACTATGAATATCACAGGTGCCCTTCATGTCCTCTAAAACACATACACATTCCTTATATAATTTCTTGTTCATTATTATTTGCATCAAAGTAACACAAAAGAGTGGTGAAAACATGGCAGAAAATAATTCATGCATTTTTTTTTTTTTTTTTGTCTCATGCATGGCACAAAAAAACACTACAGACCACCTGAAATCACAGATTTCATATGAGGAACAATTGCTTTTTCCACAGTGCCTTATGACTTGGCAGAGTCTTCCAGAAGCAGTTGGTAAGGCCAGCAGCTCTTGAACTGCCTTAAGGGCTGTCATATGCCTTGGTGGTTGTTGAATTAATGCTCCTCTCAGCTCTCTGAACCTCAAATACTTTCTTGAGATGAGCATATGAAGTAAATAAATGAATGAATAAAGCTGAAACAAGTTCAAAATTATTTTCAGATTTAAGTCGTCTCATATAATTAACTGACATTCTTCCCATACTCAATATTTTATGACTAGAATGTCACAGAGCTAAGTAACTGAAATCTCTGAGTGTAATCAGAGCCATTTCTCTGCTTGCTCATTTATTGAGCATGCATGATATATATTCATGGCAAGCAAGCATATGGTGGACACTGTACACATCCATGATCAAAGCACAAATTCAGTGTTCTAGTGTGCAAAGTTTAATAACCAAGACTGATACATAACAAAATTGGTGCAGTTTTTATAAATATGTGAATACTAGACCATGGAAAACAAGAGGAAAACAATGAAATTTGCTTCAAGGCATTGGGAAAAAAATTCACAGAGGTTGAATATAATCGATCTAAGTCATAAAGAGTAACTATGAATTTTCCATTTAGAGAAAAAGAAAAATGTAATTCAAACCAATGAAATAGCATGTATACAAACAAGGATGTTGGAAAGGAGCTAGTATATCAGAAATCCAGTGAGATATTAGAAATGACAGTGGAGGAGTGTATTGACAAAAGTTAAGGATACAGAAATTAAAGAGGTTGGATCAATGAATTAGAGAAATGCCATATATGATTATATTGGTCTTAAGTTATAAGACATAAAACACTCTCAGCAGTCAAATAAACAAATCAGGGCATAGATCCTCATGCCTATATCCTTAGAGCTTGTGGTAAGAGGATTACCATGACTTTGAAGTCAACATGGGTACACAGTGTGTTCCAGGCTTACATGGGCTACAGAGAGAGACCCTAACTGAAAACAAAACAAAATACTGTTATTTAAGTAATTAATATTTAAAAAATAGGAGATAAGGGCTGGAGAGATGGCTTAATGGCCAAGGTGCTTGCCTTCAAAGCCTAATGATCCATGTTCAACTCTCTAGATTCCATGTAAGCCAGACATACAAAGGTGAGGCATGCACAATGTTGTACATGCCCACTAGGTGGCACAGAGTCTGGAATTCAATTCCAATGTCTGAAGCTCTGGCATGCCAAATCTCTCTCTCTCTCTCTCTCTCTCTCTCTCTCTCTCTCTCTCTCTGTCTGTTCTCTGTCTCTGTCTCTCAAAATAAAATAAAATAAATTTTAAACCATAAGAGAAAAAAACAATCTATAGTATATAAGGATAGAATACACAGTATAACTAGAGCTCTCATATACATAATCCTAGCAGAATCCTGGTTACTCATTTTAGTCTAACATACTCTGTATCAGTTTCTCATGCCTGTTTATTCTTGAGTTTATAACATGACTATCTTTTCATATGTTCCTTCCTTTTGTCTAGTCGTCATTGGTTTGTAAAATCAGCAACTAAGTCATGAGATCTAAATGAAACTTACCTCAAGTAACACAGACAACTTGTTGATTTCCTCATTTAACCATAATTTTCTCACATGATATACTGTATGTTTGTCATTCTGTGACCCTTTTCTTTTCTCTGCCTTGGAGCAGTCTTCAGATCATTCAGTGTCCATCCTCTCTTATGAACATACATTAGACTTGGTAGACACTCTTGGCTGATTCCCTCTACATCTATTTTTAAACATTTTATTTATCTGAGAGATAGAAAGAGAGAGAGAGAGAGAATGAGCATCCTAGGGCTTCCAGCCACTGCAAACAAACTCCAGACACATGCATCACCTTGTGCACCTGGCTTATGTGGATACTGGGGAGTAGAACATGGGTTCTTAGGCTTCACAAACAAATGCCTTAACTACTAAGCCATCACTCCAGCCCTCCCTCTACATCTTAAGTATGCTCCTTTATAACAGACATCTTTGTCCTTTGCATTTACTTTTGAGCAAATTTCTTCAGTCAATTTTTCTGCTGTCTCATTTAATTCTCTACAATGTCCGTATCAGTGGAGTCATCTAGTAAGGGATATCTTCTTTTTACATGCATATTAGTTAGGTCATGCTATGGTATTTTGACAAATGAATCAGAAAATTCCAGTGACTTGGCATAGTGATAACAATATAGAATTAATAATTGAATGTCAGGGAGTTTTTCTTCATTTTGTTTAAGAAATACGAAGTCTATAGTTTTCAAGGTCATAGAGACATTGAGCAAGTATCTAGGGTCAATGACCAGCCAGATCTATATCACTTTTACTCACATCCCATTGATTAGAGCCCAATTACTCAACCTAATCTTTAGGAAACATGAAGAATGGGTTCAGGATCAAAAAAAAAATAGAGAAAATAAACAATAATTAATAAGGGGCACATTGTTAAGGCTATGCCAAAAATTCAGTCTCTACGATATATATGATTACATTTAAGTTAGTTTTATAGTACATAAATTTATCTAAAATTGTACTTGTTTTCTTAAATTGTTTATTATAGTCATGGCAAAAATTGGTCAAATAGTAAAAGGTAAATATGTAGGCTTAATTATGTCCAATAGTGGCATCACCCCTCCCCAAAGTATAATTCTAGTCACATAGAGCCTGATGTTTTAGGGAAAAAAGAACAACAAAAAAATACCTAAGTAGGCCAATGACTGTCAGTAATAGTAAAAGGGCATAGAATAGAGCAGGAGCTTCTACTCTCAAAGACCTATTGAGGAGATAGCACCATGTGATGGCTTCTGACTTAAAATACAGCTTTTATTGTATAGGAAATCATCCCATTCCAAAGGATTCATCCCAAGGATCTTAACTTAGATGTGTTGTCTATGAGGTTATTCTGTGAGGAGATGTATTTGTTACTTCTTCATTGCTGGGGCAAAATACCTGTCCAGAGCAAGTTAGGGAAGAGAGGCTTATTTTGTCCCTCAGTTTAACATGACAATCCATCATAGTGGAGAAGGTATGGCATTAGGATCTTGAGGCTGCTGGTCATATTGAGTCCATAACCAAGAAGCAGAGTGATGAATCCTGGTGCTCTGCCTTCTCTCTTCTTTTTGTGCAGTCTAGGACCGTAGACTGTGAAATGGTGTTGCCCATTGCTAATGTGGGTCTTCCCACCCCAATTAACCTAAACAAGATATTGCCTTAAGCCAGTCGTGGTGGCGCACACCTTTAATCCCAGCAGTTGGGAGGCAGAGGTAGGAAGATTACCTTGAGTGCGAGGCCACCCTGAGAATACAGAGTGAATTCCAGGTCAGCCTGAGCTAGAGTGAGACCCTACTTCAAAACAAACAAACAAAAATTCCCTACCAAGTATACCCACAGGTTCACCTAATCTAGATAATCCTTCATAGGAATGTACAGAGGCATGTTTCTTAGTTGAATATCAGAACAAGCCATAATAGGAAGCACATCATCATATTCAGGGCCCCATGTCCCCTATAATCATAAAATAGAAACCTTTGACCTTGGGTAGTCATAGGAGCTAAGACAGTGAACAGGAACATATATTAAGAAAACTAGTTAAGGTGTTTGCCTGCAAAGCTTTATGACTTGGGTTCATTTCTCTAGTACTCATGTGTAGCCAGATACAAAAGATGTCACATGCATCTAGAGTTCATTTGCAATGGCTAGAGGCCCTAGTATGACTATTCTCTCTCTCTCTTTCCCTCTCTCTCTCTCTCTCTCTCTCTGCCTCTCTCTGTCTCTCTCTCTGCCTACAAAAAAATTAAAATATTTAAAAATTTAAAAAGTAATTTTAGGCTTTTCCCTTTAAATAAATAGGATGGATTTGATGAACTTAAAACTGTGTAGTTGGTTATTCCCGCCAAAATTCTGCTGTACGAGACGCTTCCTCTCAATCTCTAACATCTGCAAGTCTATACTCATTGGTAACAATAGTCATTCCCAGGAGACAATCTCAAAGTATTGTTCCCACTCATATTCTCCATTGCTACCACCACAACTAGCCTACCTGTGGGACTGTTTAGGAAGTAGCCGGGGCAAAGTCTTCCTGATGGTCAGTAGAACTTTTTGCAATTTTTTTCTTTAGTATTCATTTTATAACAGTTGCTTTCTTTTGATAATTCTATTCATTATCTAGTGTCTTACAATAATACCTCTCCCAATTGAGCAGCTTAAAATGACATTTACTGTTTCAAATTTTATGTGGGGCAAGGAAGCTGACACACTGTGAGAGGTCCATGTGGCAAGGATGTGATATCCTCTTCCAACAGTCTGCAATTACTTGAGGCATACCAGTGGCCACATGGCCATTCCTTCCTGGAGACCCAGAAATTACATGGTGATTTCATTGTTTAGGGTTTTATAGAAATTACTTGTCTGTTTGTTTCCTGTGTTTTATTGTGTTTTGTCACAACCTCACTGTTAGTATAAGATTTACTGAAGTCATATATTCAGCTCTGCACAGATTGCAATCAGAGGTCGTTGCAGTTTCAACTCCCTGTGCCTTCTGCTTACGGTAGATAAGTGCCTCTTTAAATATTGTCACTGATAGTGTGTTTTTAACTTCTTACCATGGATTTTTCATTGTCTGAACAAATGTATCATTTTTTTAATTCAGTACCTTAATGGCAGTTAACCCAAAACTGAATGTCAATGTCTTTTATAGGTATCGTCCTACAATTTATTAATTATTTGATATTCTCCCTAGACCACTTGCAATAAATACTCGCTTCAAGGATATCCCGGTATCAATAACCATCGACTCAAATATGTTATTTTACCTAGAATTGAAAATGCATATGTGTTTAAGTCAAAGACATTGATATAGAAATGTTAAAACAGATTATCAGTGTATTCCTAATATATGCATATGGGGTCTTCAACACAGAGGGGCTTTCTCTTTACAGGGAAGAGAATAAGTAATTGTGTAAGCAAGTTCCTAGGCAAGCAACATTACTAATTTGAAGAAGGAAGGAAGCCATATGTCAAGAAATGTGAATGGTGTTTAAAAGCTGAAAGTATTAAGGAAATCCCACAAATTATTACCTTCGCATTCTACATTAGAATCTAATATAAATTTCCCTCAGCTAATGCCAGGTGTTGGTAAATCTCTTGAGGATTCTCTCACATTCAGGACAACAGAAAAGGCATAATGATCCAAATATTCCCATTCCCCAAATGGCTTAAATGAATAACTGAGCTTCCCTTTTGAGATTGTTGAGGACTCTTTAGTCAAAGAGAACCGAGGCAAGGACTCTGTAATGTTGGCAGTGGAAAGATGGGAAAGTGGAAAGATAGAAAACAAGGAAATGGTGAGAGATGAGGAAGATCAATGGATGACTCAGAATGATTGCTGCGATCTTCATTTCAAATTGGCTGTTCTATAAAATGTTTGTTAGCTCTCTCATGTTATATACATGATTTCTTCTGCTGGTATACTTCCCACGGTTACCATAGTTCACTGGAACTCCTCTAATAAACAGGTTATCATACACATAGATTCAATTATTTTTTTCCCTATATGGCACTTTCATTCTTCTAGCAGTTTAGTTACCTTCAATATTATAATTCAATTCAAAGTTTTGCAATTTACCTTAAAAATCCATCTATGATCTTACAATCAGGTTTTTTCATATTTCTTCTTAGGTTCATCTATATCTTTCCAAGTTTTCAAAAAGATATTAAATGGTTCTTGTTCCTTGCTAATTTTGCCACAGCACATACAAGACACTTGGGAATGTTGGTAACTGAGATAACATCTTTCATAGCTTGGTGCTTTTAATAACATAAGAAAAATATCATAATCATAGTTGTTAGTAAAGCTTCTCAGAGAAACATCTATAAGTATGGGGGAGCTTTCAAGTGCCTAGCAGCAGATATAAGTTTTCAACAACTTTCTTTGATTAAAAGTTTGAGTTTCATCCTTTAAGCTATTATTGGTAGTTTTATAGTTATAGATTTATTTATAGGTATTTTTAGAAAATATTTTCAAAATGCATCATGAGACTGATGAAATTTCTAGAATATCTCTATCATAAATAATCTGCCATTTTAGGGAGTAATTGAAACAATTACATAAGGTTTTCCCTGGAGACAAACATACTTGGCATTTCCATTTGCTACTTAAAATATTAAAATGGCATATAGTCAGGAGTAAAAGTTTTGTCAAGACCATTTTCATTGCTTTATTAAGGAGATTCATAAATAAAACTGGCATTTTGTGTATGTGTACTGCATGCCAGTGAGAAGTGCAACAACCACAAATATAATTTGTTGTCATGATCATCATTTGTGGTAAGTACTCAGCAGTTTTGCCTACTGTTGTTTTTTTTTTTTTGTACAGCCATTGAATTTCAATATATTCTCAATGATAAATAATGTCTCAAAGTTATTATTATAATAATAATAGCTTTGCACAGTCCCTGAATGATTATCCAGTTGTACCAGAAATGAAAAGGATGAGAGGAGGGGAGTGCTTGTCACTGACAAATGAAAGAAGTCTGTCTACAGGTTAAAAAATGCCAAGAGAAGCAGCCAGCCTAGTGTACACGCTAAATAATGCTACCACATCAAGGTTGTGCTCTGATTGAAAGTTACTTGTGTATAATAAATTTCATAAAAGCTTTCTTTACAAGAGTTCACATTTGTCAAGACTTATATCTCTCTGGACATTAGAATTCCTGACAGTCCCCCACAAGTCTTATTTAGTATTTGGTATCTGTGTTTATGTTTCTTCTTTGCCATTTTTATGTTCTCCATTGCAGGAAGTAGAATGTGAGAAAGGAAATGTATGTTTTAGTTTTCCCTTTGGAAGAACACATTTGGGACTTTGATCATAGAATTTTTATAACAAAAGAGAAAATAAATAATACTCGTGTGTGTGTGTGTGTGTGTGTGTGTGTGTGTGTGTGTGTGTAGGACAAATGATTTACAGTTGTTTATCAAATATTTATAAACTCCCTCATGGAACCAAAAACACTGAACTAGATCTGAATGTTGGTGCTACTCGTGTTCTAGTCAAAACTTCCCTTCTAGGGATGTTTGTAGAGAATCAGAGGAATTCTATCCATAATTCCCTAAAGTACTCTTGCCTCCAACATTAAGAAATGCTTTCTATCTGAGATCCCCTTTGTCTCCTAAGTACTTATATTCACTGCCTCCGGGAAAGCTCCTCATCCTCCTAATATGCACCATCCTAGAAGGTTTTTCTTCTGTGGGGGTCAGTCTTCACTGTCAACTTGAAGCTATTTAGAATCAACATGGAAGCACATCACGGATGGCCTCTAGAAGGGTGTTAGTACAACGGTGTATGTAGGAAGAAAGACTCATCCTGAAGGTGGGCAAAACCTGTGAGATGGAGTTTTAGATGTCTCCTTGTTGTGGTAAAATACTCCAGAGAAATCAGTTTAAGGATAGGTTTACAGTTTACATTTTGAGATTATAGTGCAGCTGGAGTTTGAGGCAGCTGGTCACATTCAATGCATAGAGGGCAATTAACGTTCATGCTCAGCATGATCTCTCATTTGTACACAGTCCAGGGTCTTAGCCATATCATGTTGCAGCACAAGTTTAGAGTGATCCACACAACTAAAATAACCCAGTCAAAACTGTGATGCTCAAACAAGTGCAATAGTGGCACACAGCCATGGTGGGTAACCAACTGCTCTTGAGTTGGCTAACAGATCCACTCAGTGGAATGGAACTCATAGCTATAACTGGGAAACAAGTCAGAACCATGTCCAAAAAATGAGTCCATTCTCCAATATTAAGGTCCCACCAATAGTGGGCTATAAGAGAGCCTACACATATAAAATTCTCTCTAAAATAATAACGGTCATCCCATCTATCTGGTGCTATCTTCTCTCTCCATTGGAGAATTTGCTACTCTTTTTCAGATGGATGCCAAACCTGAGAGGAGAATTAGCCTATGGTACCTCACCAGGGCCCCAGCTGAAACTATAGAGTAACTGGGAAAATGGACAGGAGTGCAGCTTTCTCACCGAACCTGACACCAGCACAAGGCTGAAGGAGATAGACACAGAGAACAGTCAACTCCTACTAAACCAGATATCCAGAGACATAGAGGTTCCCAAGACCTCATCACTGAAGGAGAATTAAAATGAACCCAACATGGCTCAGGGAAATTCATGGAAGAGGGGGTGGAAAGAGTGTTAGAGCCACAAGTTGGGTCATTATGCACAGAGACATTGCCTCTTCCCCATAACTGATGGCTACCCCCACAATGCACAACCCACATTCCCCAATGAGGAGGGTCCCTTTGGAGGGGGAGGACAGGGAGGAGGCTATCAAAGGCACCAACATGAATGTAAAATTTAAATATGATATTATCAGAATGTCTGTGGGGCAAGAGGCTTATGAGTTAAGCAGAAGCAAGGGAAACCAAGGGGAAATAAGAATATTTTGCAAGATTTCCTAGAGAATAGAAGCCACATGAATAAGTTGCTATGCCTTGCTTGCAAAAAAAACATAATGTATTGTAAAAGTATAAACAAAGGAGCAGAGCTTAAAAAAAAATCTTTCACAGGAATACCCAGAAGCTACTCTAATTTAGATAATCTCTTAGAGGCATGCCTGTATGCTCTTTTCCTTGGTCATTCTAGGTCCTATCAATTTGACAAACAATAAAAAATAATCACAGCAGGAGTCCCCACCTGATTAAAGAGGGTAAAGCAAGCGAATATCAGCATTGATCTCTCTTTGCTTCCTGTGCAACATGACCAGTCACATCACTTTTCACTCACTATGAATATTCTACCTCCATGGATTGTATCTTCAAATGGTGAGACAAAATTAACCTCTTTGTCCTTAAATTCCATTTTCAGGTATTTTATAACAGCAATGTAAAATATAACTAACATTGGTTTTTTGTAGCATGGTTAATGGTGACAAAATACCCAGAACATGCACCTGTGCTCAGTGCAAAACCCTAGGGGTAGAGGGGAGGGTTGAGGCAACAGCTAACTCTTTAGAAGATGAGTGAATATTGAGTAAAACAATTGAGAAAACAAACTCATGTTAAAAAAAATCCCAAAATCTAATATTTGAATTATCTGTATTAAATCATATGGAAAAACTGAAAAAAAATACAGATGTATTTATTTTATTAATGCTCATGCTATCAGTCAATTTGAGCTTTCTAAAAAGCACACGTAAGTTTTCTTTTAACAAAAATATTTTATTTGCTTGAGGCAGAAAGAGAAGGAGAGAGAGAGACAAAGAGAGAGAGAGAGAGAGAAAATGGGTGATCCAGGGCCTCTAGCCACTGCAAATATACTTCAGACACATGTGTCACCTTGTGCATCTGGCTTATTTGGGTACTGGGAAATTTAACCTGGGTCTTCAGGTTTTGTAGGCAAGCACAGAAACCACTAAGTCATCTCTCTTGTCCCCACATGAGTTTTTCCTACCTCAGGTTTGAAGACCACTGCTCTGGCCAAAACTCTATAGACTGTTGAATACTTTGTTTTGTAGAGGTTGGTAGATCAAACTATTCTTTCATATGATGGCATGTATTTACCAATCTAATAGGTTCTTTTTTTTTTTTTTTTTTTGGAGAGGGGGAGAGAGAGATAAAGAGAGAGGGAGAGGAAGACAGATAGAGATGAGCTCGCCAGCAGCCTCTTAGCTGCTGAGAATTAAATCCAGATGCATGTGTCCCCTTGTGATCATGTGCAGCATTGTGCCCTTGCATCACTTTGCATCTGGCTAAACATGGGACCTGGAGATTGGAACTGGCGTTCTTAGGCTTAGGAGGCAGGCACCTTAACTGCTAAGCCATCTCTCCAGCCCCTAATAGGGTTTTCTATGTGCTTCCAACTGTAGAATGAGAATGGTATTTTTTATTTATTATTATTATTATTTTTTTTTTTTTTTGGTTTTTCGAGGTAGGGTTTCACTCTGGTCCAGGCTGACCTGGTATTAACTATGTAGTCTCAGGGTGGCCTCGAACTCACAGTGATACTCCTACCTCTGCCTCCCAGGTGCTGGGATTAAAGGCATGCACCACCACGCCCGGCTGGTATTTTTAAGTGATATTATGACTTTAGATGATCAAAATCTTGAGACAAGAGAAAAAGCAAATAGAATTGATCCACTTTATCCATTTGTAACTCAGATTTTTTATTATATTGTTTTTGATAAAGTCATGTGAAAGTCTTCACCTGCAGATAACAAAAAGAGAAAGAAATAGAGGAGAGATGAGTAAGAAACTATTGTAAACATTGTATCTAAAAGGTTTTTGACTAAAAAGGGAAAATATGAATTGAACCAGCTCAAAACTTAGAAATTATAATTATTGTTTGAATAAAAGTATGTTAATGCCACAATAAGTTATGTGGAATAAAATAAGTTTCCATACTGACACAGGAGGCAACATGCCACTGTCCTTCATAGTTATCAGAGGTCATAATGAAATTCTGTCCAAAGAAAAATCCCATGAGTTCACTGGGTAATGACTTCTTGCAGGAAAAATAGAAAAAGAACACAATTTTATCATGAACTTTTAAAAGTATCCAGGAATGGCAGCCAGCAGACTATCTTAAAAATGCTAATAAATAGTTTGAACTTATATTAATGTAATAGACAAGAGAACAAGACTTTACAAGAAAGCCTGAGTAATGTTATAGAAAGCAATAGCTTTTATTGCAAACTATTTCCCAGGGCACATTCTGTATATTAAAATGCAGATTCTCATTTCCACTGAAATTACTATGAACATAAAGGCATTATGGATTAGCTCACTTAACAGCAAAAAAGTTTTCATGAAGTGAGAAATGCATGGTCCCCTCACTCCAACCCAAACCTCTTATTTTTATAATTGTACATATTTTCAGTACTAGTGTTGATAATGAACATTTTAGTGCCTCCAATGCAAAGTATGCAAGATGGAAAGAATTCTGTGGAGTGCATGACACAAAAGTTCTGCTTTTCAAATCAATATATGCCTCTCAAAAATGCATCTATAGGGCTGGAGAGATGGCTTAGCAGTTAAGGCGCCTGCCTCCTAAGCCTAAGAATGCTGGTTCCAATCTCCAGGTCTCACGTTTAGTCAGATGCAGTGACTCAAGGGCACAATGCCACACTTGACCACAAGGGGGCACACACATCTGGATTTCGTTCACAACAGCTGAAAGGCTGCTGGCAGGCCCATCTCTGTCTCCCTCTCCCTCTCTCTCTCTCTCTCTCTCTTAAAAAAAAAAAAAAAAAAATGCAACTATAGTCCACCTCTGGGTTTCCTGCACCAGTCAGGTCTGTGTGTAGGCAGGCGTGATGGTCTGGAGTGACTAGGCCAGACCCCTGTTTCTGGGCTCCTCCCACCTCTTTGGTCTAGGTTTCCTGAATGGACAGTGTGTGTGTGTGTGTGTGTTGTGTTTTGGGGGTAGCAGCGTGTGGAATGAGTAGACCAGACTCCTCCTTCCTGGTTTCTCCCAGTTCCCTGGTCCAAGTTCCCTGAGATGATCTGTGTGCTGGAGGACACTACACAGAGTAAGTAGGCCATATTCCTGTTCCTTGGCTCCTCCCTGCCCCTGGTCCTGGTAGGTCCAATTGTACCTTGCTTGGGGAAGCCTGATCCCTATGTGAACTGTGGAATCAGGACTTTTGCTCTGGTATTCTGACTGAGTACGAACATTCCTGTTCACCTGAGTCAGCTGGTGAAAGGGCAAAAGGACAAAATCTTGCTTCCTCCAACTAAAAAATAAAGAGTCTTCCTAAAATGGATAGACCGCCATGCAAAAAAAGCCAATAAAAGTCAGAAAAGTGAGAGAGCTCCACCAAAGATGCCTAGCTCTACAACTGGAATAGAAATTATTAAAACCTCTCTAGAACCCCTCACCAGCAGGGCATACATGGAACTGAAACAATTTCTGCAGTTACTGCATTTGCTAAGGGTTGGATAAAAGAGAAAGTTTCTTTATTATATTTCTGATGCATGTCTATTATTTGATTGCCCAGAATTCTGCTAGGTTCAATGAAGCAATTGTCAATGGTTTAATATATACATATATACATTGTGTATGTGTGTGTGTGTGTGTGTGTGTGTGTGTGTGTAAAATGAATATGCCCAAATAAGGATACTTAAGTATGAAAAAGGAATGTGATGTTTGCTCAATCATGTAGCAAATGAAGATGGAATAAGACTTTGAAGTTCATGTCAAAATCCTAAGCCTTGTCTAGCATTTCGTTCACATAAGAAGGAAACCAAAAGTGTGCATGCAATTTAGGAAGAGGAATTTTCAAGAATGAATGAGAAAGTAATTTGTAATTTCAGCATTCATCTCAGAGTTTGTAAGGACCATGAATGCTAAGGTATTCATTAGAGAAACTGGGAGTAAATTCAGTTTTCAATCAGGAAGGACTTCAAAAGTGGAGAAAGATAGGAATAATGTTTGTTGTTGCTGCTTTGTTTTAGTCTTAATTTAAAGAAAGGAGAAAAAGTGACTGTTGGCTAGCCAAGTTAAAAAATATTTTTTAAGACCAAGAAGAGAAGCAGAAGTGGATAGGGAAGCTGTTAGTAAGAAAGATTAAAATATGTAAGAGAGGAAAACAAGTGAAAGGAAAGTATCAATAAAAATTCTCAGAAGAGAAGACCAGGCCTAAGTAGAGGGGTGTCCTTAGATTAAATCATGTGTCAGAAGTTACCACATAATCATGACAATAAATTATCACAGTGAACACAGAACAACTTTAAAGAACAATTGTCTGCTTTTTACATTTCAAGTTGATCAGAACATTTTGATACAGCTAAGAGTTCTATTTCCAAGGGTAAAATTCATTTTGTAAGGATTTCATCTATAACGTTTGACAGTAACCATAAACTTCATTTATGTACCATGGAGTTAGTTAGGAAAGAGTCATAAATATCAATGTGAACAGCATAAAGTATCAATTTGATGAGTGCAAGACTCATGAAAAATCAGCTTATTTAAAGATAACACTAAACATTTGCCTCACTGAAAAGAAGACTTTCAAATCTTTTTGAAGGTTTTTATGGGCAAAGAACACTGTCAGTTGAACACATAGAAAATAGGATAAATTACTGCTCACAAAATGCATTTCCAACCTCCATGTACCACCAAGTAACTGTGTGTGTTCAATTCTTACAAAATAAACCAAAAAAAAAAAAAAAAAGGCTCGAGGAAAAGACATTTTTAATACTGAAGTTAATAAATCATTGAAAAAATAAATCATTGAAATGTATATTTCTCAAAAGGTAATTGATTCAAATAATACTGTTGAACTAAAGAGTTGCCATATGGTAATCTATAAAAGAGTGATCTTTCCATACCTTGATGAAAGTTTTGATAGTTAAAAAGGATTAAGAGTAGATAAAAGGAAATTGGATAAACATGAATTGATACTTGTCTTTGTATCATGAATGCTCTAAGACATCTGAAAGCATTGAGAAAGGGATGCTTTACAATGTCCATATACTGCTTAAAAACAAAGCTAACTGATCCACACCTCTAGGTTTATCTTTGAGGCTGTGTCCAGAAAGGTTTAAATGAGGAAGATCCACCCTGAATGTGAGCAATACCATCTATCTTGTGGGCTCATGTCCCCAACTGAATATAAAGAGAAAAGACAAAAACAATCTGGTCACTGGAATTCTGCTTTTTCTACTTCTTTCTTAGTGACAGAGAAGGCTACCTTTCCCCACTGTGATGTACTGTATTCCTCTGTTCTGTGAGTCCAAATAAACCCTCCTCCCTTAAGCTGCTTGGTGCAAGGTACTATGTCACAGTGATGACAAAAGTAACAAATACAGGGCTGGAGAGATGGCTTAGCTGTTAAGTTCTTGTCTGTGAAGCCTAAGGACCCCAGTTTGAGGCTCAATTCCCTAGGACCCATGTAAGCCAGATGCACAAGGTAGCATATGCATCTGGAGTTCATTTGCAGTGGCTGGAGGCCCTTGCATGCCCATTTTCTCTCTATTTATCTACCTCTTTCTCTATCTGTCTCAAATAAATAAATAAATAAATGTAACAAATAAAGGGCCTAGAGATATGATTTAGCGGTTAAGCTCTTGCCTGTGAAGCCTGAGGACCCTGGTTTGAGGCTCAATTCCTCAGGACCCACATAAGCCAGATGCACAAGGTGGCTCATGCATCTGGATTTCATTTGTACTGGCTGGAGATTCTGGCATGCCCATTCTCTCTCTATCTGCCTCTTTCTCTCTCTGGCTATCAATCTCAAATAAATAAAATAAATAAAATTTTTTAAAAAAGTAACAAATACAGGTGTCATGCTCAGGTTTAGTTTGAATTTGTAAAACAGAATGAGAATAAGATTGTGGAGGCTGGATGAAGGGCCATTGTTATAGTCCAGACAAATGAGAAAGGCTAATGAATGAGGTTGAGAGGCATCCATCGGATAGCGTTCAAATGTGTTCAAATGATTGTGCAATTAATGGATGAATTCATGATAACACTTAGAGGGTAACAGGATAATTTAAGTGATAAATATTAATAGTTATTTAATTCTCGTTCCTGAATGGCATAGATACATTTAGTCACTGGTGTAAAGGGTTTTAAGGATGACTGAAGTGCATGTAATAAATGGAAACACTTCTTTGACAGTTTTAGGGTATTCAGAACGTCACTAACTTTATGGTTGGTCATGACCCAGGAAACTGTGATTAGTGAGTAGTTGCTTTTTCATGAACCTTTAGCAGTCACATTAATCAGCAATATGTGTGCTTCAGTGTGCATTTGTAAATAAGTTCCAAATTAATTGTTCCTAGTTGTGTAGCTAATTCTGCAGAAGAATGCATTAAATTAAGGTTGTTCTGTGTTATACAGGATGGAACAAAGGGAAATTAGACTTTCTATTAACTTGTGCAAAACTACATATGTACACACAATTCATGGTAATCATGACTAAGCAAAACTCTCTTTGACATTTTGACATACAGCATTTTAAAAAGTTAATTTTCCCATTTCAAAATAATATCCCTGGGCCACCTGTGATGATTAATTTTCACTATCAACCTGACTAGATTTAGAATCACCTATGAAACACCTTCTAGGTTTGTCTGTGTGGGTGTTTCAAAAGAGGTTTAAAGGAAGAGGGAAAGCTCACCCTGAACAGTGGGGGCATTATCACATGGGCTATGGTTTGGTATTGAATTAAGATGGGAAAAAATAACATAACATGGGTACCAGCTTTCATTAATTTCTGATTCCTGACCACAGATTCCATGTAACCAGCTACTTTGCACTCTCACCACCATGCGTTCCCCACCATGAAAGATTGTGTATCATACTATGAACCAAAATAAACCCCTATTCAATTAAATTGTTTTCTGTCAGATATTTGGTTATGACAATGAGAAAAGTTCATGTGTATTGAGAAGTGGGGTTATTGCTATAATAAACCAGACCATATGATTCACATGCTGTAGAAAATGGTTTTTGAGAGAAAAATGGAAGGAAATTGGAGCTGTGATCTAGCAAATATGTAGAACTCTGTACGCCAAACTTAATGGACCATGAGTATAGGAACTTCAGAAGCTACAATGCTAAGAGAATGTGGACAGTAGAGGTCTAACTCATGAGGTTTCTTAAGAGAAAAAGGTTCTTTTGGGAAGTGGGGTAGAATCTATTGATGTTGCCCTCTGGCAAAGAATGTGACTAAGTGGTTCTTTGTCTTGAAAATTTGAGTCTGTCTGAATTCAAAAGTCATGGACTAGTTTTGTGAATAAAGTTCAAGCAGCTTAGCATACTGATTTTGGCATGGTTATTGCCATTGTGCTTACCGACTTGTATCAAGAGGATTTGAAACAGAAAGATCTGAAAATGTGTAAATTGGACAGGAATTTAACGCTATAGACAAGGTGGATGAGGTAAAAGCAGAGTTCAGTAATGGAGTGTTAAGAAAAGTGGCCTGAGGGAAAGAATCTTGACCTTCCAAGTCTCCAGCATTTTAAAATGGAAATTCATTTGAAGCAAGAGAGCCTGGGCTGAGAGTTGTACTGAAGGGGTTCCTTACTCTAACCTACCCTGAGAGTGTTTTCTCAGGTTCATCAAAACACACAGCATATCAACATAAAGGAAATTGACACAATTACTATTTCAACTGTTCAATCCATGAACATTGTATTTCTCTTCATTAAATTAGATATTCTTTTATTTCTTTCAAAAAAAAAAAAAAAAAAAAACACAGCTGTGAGAGGAAGTTCCAGACTGCATATTAAGCTCATAGCAGAACTTAGCAATATCATATATGATGTTAGCTTTCTCAACATGCAAAATTAAAGACTTGAAGAGTCACAGAGGTTGGCTCCAGGGTTCTAGAAATTTACTGAGAGTAGGCAACATGTGAAAAGATTGTATTCTCTACAAAGTCTCTGAAAGGCCACTATGTGAAGCTGCCCTTGTTTGAGATGCCAGGATCATTGGACATATGCTAAGGAAGCTATTAGCATTGAGTGCAGCTGGCCCAAGAGAAAAGTGATGGTTGCTTCAGTCAACAGAAATAGAGAGGAAGGAATACTCCAAGCTGTGGAAGCCCAGATGATGGCACATGAGTCCTAGATATGGGATGTGGAACATGGATTTGTGTTCATCCTGTTGGATTTCAGACTTCTTTTGACCTGATTTTCCCTAGCTTTGTATCATGCTCCTTTGGTAATGGTTTCTGTCCTATTGTATATTGTAAGTATGTAACTTCTCTGTTTTTCAGGTCGAGGTTTGCCTTGAATCATAAGAGACTGGGCTGGGAGCTTTTATAGAGGGTTAAAGCCGCTAGAATGTAGAGAATTCTTGGAGGTGAACTAAATGCATTTTGTATTATAACATAGCCATGAGCTTGTAGGGGAGTGATGTGGATTTAATTGAAACATTTGGGTGTGAAGTTGACAAATGAAATTGTGGTGGTTAATTTACATTATTAACAACTTGATTTAAATTCACCTAGGAGACACACTTCTCTGAATGTCTGTGGATGTATCAGTGAAGTTTAAAAAAGGAGGAAAGATCCAACATGAATGTGGGCAATATAATTCCATGGGCTGGATCTGTATTGTAGAGATAATAATATATAAGTGTCAAAGTACACATAAGATCAAGAGTAAAATCAGGGAAATCTTTATACTAAATATTCTGATTATTAATATGCAAAAATTTCCATGATCAAACTACTTAATACATTATGTATATGTATGCTTATTTTAGGCTTCCATTTAAAGAATTGAAATTAGTAGAGGTGACTAACTGAAATCATTACAGAATATTATTTTGAGCAGTGCCACTTACAAAAGAAACTTGAAAATTTAGATTCATATACAATCTGTCCAAATTATTTACCAATATAAG
The DNA here is from genome assembly GCA_036365145.1 of Orientallactaga sibirica. Lineage (NCBI taxonomy): Eukaryota > Metazoa > Chordata > Mammalia > Rodentia > Dipodidae > Orientallactaga > Orientallactaga sibirica. The sequence continues at coordinate 27,682,812 of JAEOAD010000021.1, read as the reverse complement.
AAAAGAATAATTGCATATTGTTTATAAATTAAATTATTTGCTACAAAGGCCTTTGTATCTAACCACCAGGGAACATATCTGTAAGTCTCAAGCCATGGAATGACTTTATAGATGGTGTTGTGCATTCCCAATATCACTGGCTCTCTCTTCTCATGTTATCCTCAACACTGGTGAACATTGCTGATAGCCATTAATTCCACAGAGTGGCAAAATGATAATACACTAGATTCATCAATCTTTCCTTCTTCATAGTTACAAAAAATATTCAATAGTAATTGTAGTTTATCAAACATTTGGTTGCCTTGGGTTGCTTTTGTGAATGAGAATCAGGAAAAATCTAGTTTTCAAGATATTATATGACTTATAGTATACTATTAAAATTATCCTTTTTTGCCTTTGGATTTTTGTGCCTTATGGAGTATTAACATTCTATATCCAGGTCTCATGTGGGTACTGTACTAAAAAGCATACTTGCATAATAGACACTACTATGAGGAAAAGTGAAAACAGGATTTTTACTAAAGGAAAATGTGGAGATTAATTTTATTTTTATATATTTATTTTTTGAGATTATATCTCTGTGTACTGTCAGGCTGGACTCAAACTACTAGGTATAAACAACACTCTACCTCAACCTCTCAAATGGGTATATTGTAGATTTGCAGAACCATGCCCAGCCAGAGATTGTTGTTATTAATTTGGACAAAAAAATAATTTAAAAAATTCTGCATGCTTCATGTGCATTTTAAGTAGTTAAATAAGTTTCACATAAGTAAAATGAAAAGTTAAATTAGAAATAATCTGAATAATTCTGATTTTCATTAAATATTTTGAGCTAAAATCAACAAAATCTCTAACTACTGATAGAGACTAGGAGTAAAGTAACCACATTTTGTAGATTCCTAGTCAGTCCATCTCCAAAATAAACAAGCAGATATTTGCTATAGCCTGACAGAGCCAACAGATATAGGAATTTTGGGTTCCTTGTATGTCAATGCATCAATAATTTGGGGTGTTACAGGATCCTTGTCCTATGAATTGAAAGAATAAACTCCATGGACCAGAAGATAAAGTTCTGAAAGATTTTATTATAGCTTAAAGCTTTGGGACAAAGAGAAGGGGACTTAATCCTAGAACATAAGAAAAGGAAACAAGGTGGAACTCTTGCCCAGGGAAACAAGAGGGGGTTTAAGAAGCCCCATGAGAGAAGGGGTTCAGAGCTCTTGCTAAGAGAGCTAGAGGGGGTTTGAGAAGCCCACCTGGAGATTCATATCTGGATTTTTTTATGGGAAGTAGCTACGTGAGGAAGACCAGATTGGCAGGTTATTATGGACGAAGACCAGATTTTACAGCTTTGTCAGTAATTTTAGGAGGGGATAAGAGTTGCTGTTCTCTAGGAAAGGTACAAGCTTAAACTAGAAATGTTTCCTATAGGGTATGCCATCCTGGTTTCTGACATTTTCCACTTTTAGTCAAGAAATAAAAAAAATTAAAAAAAAAAAAAAACTAGGAACTAGGAGACTTCTGGTCAAGATAACAACCACTTAACCATGCCTCACCTAGAAGGAAAGTCAAGGCAAGATATTTAGGGTTAAGAGGGCTTTATAATGATCTTCAGATAATAGTAAATTTCCAATGAGAGGGCATGGAAGAGTGAAGTAGGGAATATGCTGATTCCTACGCTCTCAGGAGGCCCACCAGTCCCCCATTCCCCTCAGTTTCCTCCAAAATTTAATAAGATTCCTTCACTGTGATGGGCAGGCCACAACACAAAGGAATGACATGAAAAATCAAATGCAAGTAAATCCAACAAGATTGCCCAGTCCCACAATGGATGTCTCTAATCAAAACATAGAAGAGACAATAGGATCAGAGCCAGAAATGAAGGCACATGCTGGGTAACAAGTCAGAGCCATATCCAAAAAAATGAGCCTACTTTCCAATATCAAGCTCCCACCAGTCATGGGCTACAAGAGGGTCTACACCTATGAAATTCTCTCTAAAATAATAATGGTTATCCCATTTATCCAGTGCTGACTTCTTTCTCCATTGGAGAATTTGCTTCTCTTTTTCAGATGGATGCAGATCCTGAGGAAAGAATCATCCCATTGCACCTCACCAGGGCCCCAGCTGAAACCATAGAGTAATGAGCAAGAGTGCTGCTTTCTTGGTGAACCTGGTACCAGCACAAGGGTGAAGGAGATAGACACAGAAAGTGCTCAACTCCTATCCAGAGACACAGAGGCTCCCAAGACCTCATAACTGAAGTAGACCTAAAATGAACCCAACATGGCTCAGGGAAATTTGCAGAAGAGGGGGTGGAAAGATTGTTAGAGCCACAAGTTGGGACATTATACAGAGAGACATTGTCTTTTCCCTATAACTGATGGCTACCCCCATAGTGCACGACCCACATTCCCCAAATAGGAAGTTCCTTTGGGAGGGAGCAGAGACAGGGAGGAGGCTAATGACGGTACCAGCATGAATGTATACACACTATCTACATAACCAATAAAAAAAGAAATTAAAAAACTATTCAGTTTTAGGGTTCTGTTACCATGACTAGCTAGTCAATTCCTGTCACAAAGAGATAGAATTTATAGAATGAGGGCAGATAATAGAGTGTAGGAACTACAATCCAAAAAAGCTGTGAATTATGCTGACTCCCCAGGATGTGGGATGCTCTAATCAAAGTAAACAACCCTCTGTGCAAGTCATCAGCCTATCAAGACTCCCTCATATATACCAAAAGTAACCCATCTGATCTGTCCCATCTTGATGTCTAATTGAGGATCCTCAGCCTATCAGTAGTCCTCACATAGAATCCAAGTAACAAATCCCATTTATTCATATCTCCAAGGCTATAAAAATCAATGATCCAAGTCACAAGCTGGCTGATCTGAACTCTGCTTCACTTTACTTTCTGCTTTATTTTCACTTTAATAGTCCTTATTTAAGCTGTCCTTCTGTTTTGTCTGCACTTGTCATTCTTTGCAGTTCTCAAGACAAGAGCTGAATAGCCACTAGCTCTGGATTGGGAGTTTTAGTGCTCTTTGAGGATCCATCACTCTGAACCCTCAACTAAATCCATGAAGATTTGAAAGCACATCCATCATTCTCCAAACTGCTAATAGTACCAATAAATGTTTTAGCACTTATTTCTAGTAAACATGGGGATGTTTTAAAAACATAAATGCAGTAACAAAAAAATCCAATAATACTTATAGTAATTATTTGCTATCATTTAATTTATAGATAAAGCCATTATTGAAAAAATGTAAATAAAATCTGGAAGTGTGGTATTTATCTTAAAATAATCAAAATAAAATCATATGACACATACATGAAACATAATCAACAAAGTGTTTTTTGGTCACAGTTTTGGAAGATAATACTTCTAATTCTAGATCTTCCATGGAAAGAACTTGGATGCCATCACTTCCAACCTTACAAAACAAACTAATAAACAATGAAAATTTAAAATCTATAGTTTTCTTTGGCCTGTCTACAATTGAGGTCATAAGCAAAGCAACACCACACAAATTCTGAATAAGCAGGAAATCCCAGTGGATCATGACTGGTAACTGTTCGCTTGGAGCTGAAGTCACTGGGGCCACATATGTTCAGGCAGGCTTAACTGGCAACTGGTGCCTGACTGGATTTTGCTGGTGAACTAACTTGGCTTAATGTGAAAATTCCAGTGGTCTGATTCTTTGAGGGCATGCAAATATTACTGGATTTTTACCACTATGAATGGCAGCAGGTCCTTATAGTGACACTTCAAGAAAAATCTTCTGTTTTTGACAGGAGTAGAAGAGTGAATTTGGAGATATCTCCATAGCCTCTATAGCATTCTTCTGTGATGGTTTAGATGGAAAATATCCCCCAGAGCATCAAGTGTTTGTGATTAAGTTGCGCACTTAGGCCCCAGCTACTAGAGCCTTGGAAAGATAGAGCCTTGCTGGAGGAATTGTGTTTCTAGGGACAAACATGGGGAATGATTAGTATAGCTGGTTGGGTGTTCAGAGCCAGTTTCTGCTTTCTCTCTCTCTCTCCTCCCTGATGATATATGAAGCTGTAAGCCAGTTACCATGATTTTCTTCACCCTAGTGAAATAAACCTTCTGCCTATAAACTGCTCTAGGTCAGATAATTTGTCCCAGTGATGAGAATTTTACTTATTCCTCCTACTGTCCAAAGAAAAAGCCATCATACTGTCTGGGTAAAGGCAAATTATAACTCTTTCCCCATCTATCCTTCAATTGTCACCTAAAGAAAGAACGAAAATGTTAATCATCTGGGAAGGGAACATCCTGGTTCACAGGCACACCAAAAAGATAAGATCCCATCATAAAATTATAGACTAATTTATTTTGTGCATGTCTTAACACTGTGTTGTTGTATAGCTATTTTCTCTGAATTGAAACAATCCTTCCATGTTCCATCCAAACAGCATACAGTGTCTTTAGCAGTAGGGTCTTACCAATAACCTTTGGTGAGTCATCAAGTACTCTGACAGAAATCTGTCTTCTTTTGGGAAACCTTGTAGGTCTCACTGATAAACAGTTCCTTGTGGATGTTAACCACATGCTGGTATTGGGAGTTACAGGTCAGTGCCAAGGGAAAAGAAGGAAGAAAAATATAGGTATTATGAAAGAGAAAGAGAGAAGAGAAGAGGGAGTGATATAGAGAGAAACAGGAGAAGATTGAAGTTAGTCTTCATCCTACCCTCTCCAGGCCCCTGTGATTCAGGTGTTCTCTCCAAGCACCCGATGCAGGTTTGACCTTATACTATATCCTTCAGGATATAGGATTTTATGGTACCATTTCCATTTGGGTCCAATTTTTTGTCCCCCCCACCCACTCTTTACCTGCTCTCCCACCCAACAATCCCTATTTTCCAGACCTCGAGATGTTTAATAGGTGTGTCAGCATCTCAGGAGAATACAAATTAGAGCCTCAGTTGGGTGATACCATGTGATGCTTATCTTTCTGTGATTGGGTGAGTTCACTAAGAATGATCTGTTCCAAGTTTGACCATTTTTCTTCAAATTGCTTTGCGTCATTTTTCCTTACTGCTCGGTACAATTCCATCTTGTAGATACACCACACCTTCGTTATCCATTTGTCTAATGATGGACATGTAGGTTGCTTCTAATTCTTAGCTATTATTAACTGAGCAGCTATAAACATGGTTGAGCAAATATTTCTGCACAGAGGCTTGGAGCTTTTAGGGTAAATGCCCAGTAAGGGGATAACTTGGTCTGTTGGTAGATCTATAGACATCCTTTTTAGGAGTTTCCATAGTGGTTGTACCAGCTTACATTCCCACCAACAGTGAATGAAGGTTCCTATTTCTCAACATCCTTGCCAGCATTTGGAATCTCATAGATGTTTTAATTTGCATTTCCCTGATGATTAGGGATGTTGAACATTTTCTTAAGTGTGTGTTTTCCATTTGCATTTCTTCCTCTGAGAACTCCCTGTGCAGTTCTCTGCCCCATTTTGTGACTGGGTTGTTTGATTTTTTTATGGTTTAGGTTTCTGAGTTCTTTGTAGATTTTAGAAACTAAGCCTCTGTCCAATGTGTATCCAACAAAAATTTTCTCCTCTTCTGTGGGTAATCTATTGGCTCTGCTTGTTTTATGTTTGTCAATTAAAAAGTTTTTCAACTTCATGAGATCCCAATGGTTGAGTGATTGTTTAATTTCCTGAGCTACTTGGGTTTTGTTCACCCACTCCTATATCATGGAAAGTGCCTCCTTCTTTTTCTTCCAGTAGTAGCAGTGTTTCTGGTCTTATATTGAGGTCTTTGATCCATTTGGACTTGATTTTTGTGCATGGAGAAATGTGTGGATTGAGTTTCATTTTTCTGCATATTGTTATCCAGTTTGCCCAGCATCATTTGTTAAAGATGCTGTCTTTTTTCCACTCTACATTGTTGGGGCCTTTATCAAATATCAAATAGCTGTAGTTACTTGCCCCAAAGTCTGGATCTTAGATTCTGTTCCATTGTTCTATCATCCTGTCTTTATGCCAGTACCATATTGTTTTTATTGCTATGGCTTTGTAGTATAGCTTAAGATCAGGTATAGTGATGCCTCCAAAGGTATTTCTTTTGCTGAGAATCCTAAGACTCAGAAAATAAGTGAAATTCATGAGACTCAGGAAGTAAGTGAATCCTAAAAGGCTTAAGAAACCATTGAAGGAGGATTGGCAAGGTCCATCCTCAAGGTGGCACAACTGCTAGCAATGCTAAGGGAAGAAGAGCACCAGTTGGGATGTTCACAAGTCCTATAGGAGGCTCCAGGGATGCAACTTTCATGAGTCATCGCCCATGCTGAGGTGAGCTTTTTGGTGATGTAACTGTCTTTGTTATTGATGCTCCTGGAAGTAATCCCTTATCCATGCTCTGATGAATAACCAGAGTAAACTCACTGGTTAACTAAACAATATTTGGTTGGAACCATTTCTTTGGTCTTTATTCAGTGTCCTATTTGGGGCATGTAGGGATTTGTTCATAGCTTCCCAGTGGAAAAGTTATATAACTTTTATGACCAGGACTTCAGAACAGTTGCCATATTAGAGCTGAAAGAGTGGTAAGACATAGAATTTCCTTAAAAAGGAGGTTTCTGCTTCCTTTTTTCGGAGACAATGGGAGAGATAATGATACTGAACAAAACTAAGCCTCTTATTCAGCCACAGCAAACATTATACATGATTCACTCTGACAGGATTGAAATACAACTTTACATAAGCATCTACTGACTACAGGTCTTATTAACTTATTCATTATGTTTAGTTCTCAACCAAAATTTCATAAGGCAGGCAAAAAACAAAACAACAAAGTAAACAAGAAAAGACAAAGTCTGAAGATTCAAACCCAGCCCACAATTGATATATTTTGGTTGAAACACTTTATCAAATATGTAACACAATATATTATCAATGGGCGCATGCATCATTGTCAGTAACTTGTGTTCTTGTTTCTTTTAATGTCAATATATTTTGATGTCATATGAGGTTAGCTATAAAATATGTGAGAGATGATTTTATATTTAAATGATCATAAATTTTAAATTTGCTTATTTAAAAAAACTGTAGCATTTATGCCTTAGATCATAACAATGAGAAAAATTTTTAAATGTTCTTGGAAAATAAATAAAGACCTTAAATTTGTAAGGGAAGGTATTCTATTTGTATAAATAAAAGAAATTTTCTAGAAGTAAAGACAGAGAGACCAAAGACCACAGCTATACCACTCAGTCATGGCCAATACTTTTGTAATACTCTGAAGAAATAACATCTGACAAGGTTAATACAGGCCTTTTTTTCCCTGAAGGTGAATGTTAGCTTATTACCTGTGGAAATGTTCTGAGGAAAAATATAGATCAAGAGCCACTATAGATAAATGAATAACTTTAAATGCCATGAATGACATGCCAGCTGCAGGATATATATAGAGGAAAATTACATATTTAGAGAAAAAGACTTAGATGTTGAAATAAGAGCTAAATTAGAGAAGGTTGGACTCAGAACAGGAAAAAATAGCCATGAAATGAAAAGCTTCAGACATTAAAGTAAATTTATTGGGGTGACTTACAAATTATGATATATCTCTTGATATTTTACTGAGATTTCATTATTTATATAGTTACAGCTAATATATATTATCCTATATTTTATCATGTATTAATTATACATTTTAATGGGGTTCAGTGTTATATTTCAACACATTACACAGAATATACTAATCAAATCATCTATGTGATAGACATATGACCTTTCTAGCCATCTGGGGTTCAGAGTGATGACATTCAATGCATGTACATAGACTATACTAATCAAATCTATGTGATAGACATATGACCTTTCTAGTCACCTGTTCTCTACACTTTTATTTCCCAAAGTTTTCCAGAGAAAGTATTTTGGATTATTTTCCTCTCACACTGGAAAAGTAGATGCATTCTTACAGGTTGAACTGCCATCAGCATATCAAGATCATTCATTCATGCATTCAACTGTTATTAGTTCAGCAATAACAAAGCATTAGATGTCAGCCCTTGAGTTATATGCTTTCTCTACATTCCAAGCAAGAACTGAGAAAACTTGACTGATGGAGTTTATCTTCAGATTAGTATTTATATTTGTGTGTATGAGTATGTGTATATTAAGTAAATGGCAGTGATTAAATAATGTAATTCCTGTAATTTCTGAGCTTTTTAACAAATATAATACATTTAGGATTTCAGTTAAGTTAATCACATAAACAATGCAATTATATAATAATTAGTGATTGGTTAAGTAATTTACTTATTTATGTTTTGCAGTAATGGGAAGTAAGCAAAGCTTCCCCTGTGCTATGCAAGTACTCTACCTCTGAGCTGTATCTCAAGCCCCAAGTTAAGTCATTTTAATGGCTAAAAGTGATTACTCCAAATCATTTATACATGAGGCAATACAAAGGCACATGTAATAATATTTCAGAACAAAACTGAAAGAATTTTTGAGAAGGCATTTAGAATTAGAGTTGAACATATATGTCTTTTTTCAAATGCTGTCATTCACAAATTCTAGAAATTATTCACAGCTAGATAGTACAAAGAGGACAACATAAGGCAGAACAGTGTCTTGAATAACTTTCTGATAAGGAAGAAGAAATTCACTTAGATCAATGCAGATCTGGTTTGCAAAAGGCATGGAAACTTATCCCTCTAGTACTTCTAATTAGACTATTTTTAGAGCATGTTAACATCTTATTATATCCAGTAGGCACTGACCTTACCATGTTAGGCATTTTAATAATCACCTTGGGAAATGCTGAAATTTCCCTCCTCTCTAACTCAAGTACTTTAGATGTCAATAGTTCATTTCAAATTCAATATTTATAGAACACATCCTCTAAAATATACATCCATGTCAGGAATGAACCCATGCAGATGAAATATAGACATATGACTATTTTAATGTAAACCTCCTATCAATAGAAGTAATTAACATAGGGCTGGAGAGATGGATTAGCAGTTAAGGCGCCTGCCTGCCAAGCCTAAGAACAACCATTCGATTCTCCAGGTCCCACGTTTAGCCAGATGCAAAAAGTGATTCAAGGGTTCAATGCCAAACTTGCTCACAAAGGGTCATATATGTCTGGAGTTTGTTCACAGCAGCTCAGAGGTCAGTGCATGCCCATTCTCTCTCTCTCTCTCTCTCTGCCTCTTCCTCTCTGATTCTCTCAAATAAAAACAGAAGTAATTAGAATAATTACAAAGCCATTCTAAAGCACAGAATTATTACTATAGAAGAATTAAATATACATATAAGTTAGTCTTTTCTGCAATTGAAGTTCATTATGCTTGATGACAACTGTTAAACTTTACATAAAGTTAATATACAAATTGCATTCCCAGGACCTGAAGATAAAAGAAAAATAAACACCTATTGTAAAAGGATTATGCTAGCATTGTTCATTAAAATATTGTAAGCAAAACTCATGTTCAATAATAGTGTGTCATTGTTTTCCCCTGCCATTGTAGAGCTTCCCCTCCAGTCTGTAAGCCAAAATAACCACCCCCCCTTTTTTTTCTCACAATCTACTCTTGGTCAGGTGTTTTCTGACAGCAATGTGAACCTGACTGCAACAAGAAGCATGCATTAGGTGTTACATATAGCAGTGTGGATACAGGTACTTATAGGATCATAAGTTAGATCATATTTATAGGGACATATAGGAGCATAGATGAGAGAAACTTACAGGAACATGGATGTGGTGTTACACATAGGAACATTGATGAGGTGTGTTTGCAGGAGCATGGGTGAGGGGTTACATGCAGGAACCTGCCTGACTTAGAATCTGCTGTATTGCCCAACATGCATGATGGCTCACCTATAGCTTATGTAACAATGTGGAGAACCTTTGTGAATCTCCAGGCTTCATGTACTTCCTGAGCCTTGTAAATTTTTCCTTCAGTCTTTCTTTTTTTTTGAGAGACAGAGAGAGAGAAGGACAGAGAAAGAGGGAGAGGAAGACAGAGATGGGCGCTCCAGCAGCCTCTCAGTTGCCGTGAATGAAATGTAGATGTATGCACCCCCTTGTGGTCAAGTGTGGCATTGCGCCCTTGCATCACTTTGCATCTGGCTAAACGTGGGACCTGGAGATTGGAACCGCTAGAGATTGGAACCAGTGTTCTTAGGCCTAGGAGGCAGGCTCCTTAACCACTAAGCCATCTCTCCAGCCCCTCTTTGAGTCTTTTTAAGCCCTTTTCTTCCAATCAAGAAGGAAAGTTTTGGTTTGAAGGAAACAGCTACATAAGTATCATGCATACTTTGATCTTCCCTTGCTAAATCTGGGTTCTCTAAACTGCTAGAATTATTAGGACTTCATTGTGTTGCTAACTCCAAGCAACTAACTTTTCTGTGTACCTATACCTCTTCTTTCCTTCACCATGACTTGTGACAAGCTATGAGGAATTTAGTGCTTTAAGAATACAAATGTGTTGTCTTATAGTTCTACACATCTTGAGCATAAAGCATATCAATATTGCAGTTTTTCTGGAGACCCAAAAAGAATATTATTTTCTTTACTGTAACAACTTTGTAAGACCAGCTTCATTGCTTTTCTCATGGCCTCCTCCTTCATCTTCAAAGGAAGTAGGAAGCATCCCCAAAGAGCCACCCTCCATCTTTCTGTTTCTGTTTTCCCTCCCTCCAACTTTCCACTCTGTTTAACTCATCACATTTCCTTTATTAGTCCTGACTCATTCTTTCTTTTTTAAGAGACTTTATAGGATTATATTAGTCCTTATATAACACTGGATAAATATTGATATTTCAATATCTTTAAACCTTTGTTGTGTCAAATAACATGGACATAGAATCAACACACTACTATATTGACATCTTTGGGGAATCACAATTCCACTGCAGTACCTTACAGTCAATCCTTTACCACCATAATAGTTTTGTTTGATGATTAATGTATTTGCATTGCAATAACGTCCTGTGTCTCCATCAACTTTATGACAATTCAGTGGTCTTATCATGCAGTTTGCTTCTCAGTAGATTTCTATTGATGTACTGAGTTTGCACCAGTCTTTGTTCTATCAATTCTGAAATTGCTCTGCCCACATCTCTCTGTGCACAACCTTCTCACAAGCCCCAGATAACAGGCAAGATTGTAATATATAAATCAGAAACATGATAGAGAAAATTGAGTAATATATTTGAGAGGAAAATACCTTATATTTAGTGTTTTTTTTTTTTTAATCATGAGACATTTGAGATAAGGGTGTGAGAAATGAAAACTAGAGAAATTAACTTCTGAATAAAAACAGGTCTTTGGATAGAGGAAATCACAACTTCAATTTGGGACATAAAGATGAAACTATAACATGAATGTTAGAATAAGAATGTAAAGTTTCACAAGACTTTATGTAAAATTCAAGATGACATTTTATAGCATTGGAACCATGTGCATTTTAATTTTGGGTATCATTGAATTGTATGTCTTTAGAAAGAAGACAGATATCTGACAATACATAGAGCTATTTCTGTCCAAAAATACTCCCCAATAAAGGCCTGTGAATGATCTCTTTTAGCTTCCTGCACAGTGTGGCAAGACCATTGCAAATAATAAATGACAAAATAAATTTTGATTTGCTGAGCAATGCCAAGCTTCTCATCAGCTGTGAGAGACAGTTGGCCCACACTCTGTAGATGCTAGTCTATTCAGTGCTTTTGATTTAATTCCAGGGCCAGGCTGTGAATAGCTGACTTGGTGAGATTTGCCTTTGGTTTGCTTGCAAAGCTTTATTTGATGCTGCTTCATAAATGATACTTGCTGGATTACAGAGTCTCATTATCTTTCAGTACAAAAAGCATGCTAAATAGAAGTTAGTGTTGTATGTCAGGCACTAGATGTGGAATGGAAGAGCCTGTGAGGTCAGTAGCATTGTAATGCTGGCACTAAAAGATAAAAAGATCAGGCTCTATTCCACTTGTCTTTGATATTCAATACAATACAAGTTTTATAATACATTACTATATTTTAACTAATAGCAAATTATTAGATGCAGATAATCAGAAAATTCTTAAGTGAGGCCCTGGTCCTCTACCAGGCTGTGGTTACTGAAGTCTCTGGATCATAGTAGGTGAATTTTACAAATAAATGTGAATGGCAATTTTTTATGTCCACAAATGAAATCAGTTATTTTTTATCAAAAATATATCTCTATAAAGCCTATTAATTATTCATTAAATAGCTTGTGTCAAGGTTTTACTGCATTTATAAAGATTTCCTTTCAAGAGTTGAGGATGTATCTCCTTAGTAGAGAACTTGCCCACCATATAAAAGAAATGCTCTGGGTTTGATTTTTAGCATGGTAACAAAAAATAAAAACTACACACAAGAAAAAGATTCAATACTTTCCTGTAACTTTCCCATCATATTATATATTATAATGTTTACAAGGTGTTTTAAATTGGCAATGAAATAGAAGGTACAACCCCATTTCCTAAAAGGGCTATATATGGAATACAAGAAGAAATTTAACAAATATAATGGGATAAAGTAGAATACTACTGTAGCAGACAGCTTCAGGTTCACTGAGATGAACTTCCAGACCAGGCACAGTTATGGAGGAAGGGATATTTATTGAAGCTTATAGATCCAGGGGACATTCCATAATGGCAGAACAGGCTGGCCTGCTCTGACAGGACCAGGAAGAGAGAGAGAGAGAGAGAGAGAGAGAGAGAGAGAGAGAAAGGCAAAAGCCACACAGCACAGCACACTTCAGGAACTCCAGCTAGGCACACTTTGCATATCTTTAGACTGACATCTCAAACCCACCATCACAACTTAAGATCCGCCCAATGACAGTGCCTCCAGCCAGGTGGCTGCAGATGCAAACTACAAACTAATAAAACACTGAATATATTGGGGGCCATCTATTCAAACTACCATGACTAATGGTCAAATCAATGATTTAAGATATGTTTCTATCTTTTCAAAAATGGACATGTTAAATATGTGCCCACAAGTCCCATGAGCTATTGACTTGACCTCTAGGTTTGCATCATTTGGGGATGTGGTATACTTTTAAGAGAAGCCTAGTAGAAGGAAGTTATGTTAGGATGCTCTCGAAGGGCATGTAATGACTCCTGAGTCCTCTTCTTTGTCTCTGTTTCATACCCAGCCATCAGGAGGTAAGTAGGTTTCTGCTTATTAGTATATACTACCTGTATAAAGATTCAAAAGCAGCAGAACTGATCCACCATGGACTGAAACCTACAAAATGATAAGGCAAAACAACCCTATTCTCTTGCAATGCTGATTATCTTGGGTAATTTGCAATACTAAGAAAATCAGGTGAATATCCCTTGGAGTTAACTGTTAAATAAATAAATGAGAATTTTTACCCAAAGAATTAAAAAAAAAAAAAAAAACTTGTGAAAAGAAATATTATAAATTATGTAATTGTGATGTTCTGGAGAAAACAGAATAAGTAGGATGGATGAATGGTGGATGGATGTAGTAAAGCTAGGAGACAGATAGGAGAATATTATAGAAATTGACTCAGTAAATTATGGAGCCTAGGAGACCCATGGTATGCTATCTGCATGGCAGTGAACTGAAAACTAGAAAAGCTGGTGATCAGTCCAAACCACAATGTGAACAACCAGCACAGCACAGTATATAACTTCCAGAGTCCCACAAGCCAGCGACCTGGGACTCTGACCTCTAAGAACAAGATGAAATGGATGTATACACCCAAACGAGAGTGTGAGTCAGAGCTACCACTTCTTTCTGCTCTACCCAGACCCTTGGCAGATGAAGTGATGCAGACAGGAACATGATTGGGTTCAAATAGGAGAGTAGACCTGCTATTCCATCTGTTTACTCAAATGCTAATCTTTCCAGAAACACTCACAGGCACATCAGGAAATTACACTTTAGTAGCTTCCTGAGTATCCCTCATCCCAGTCAAGTTGACACAGAAAATTAATCATCACATTTTAAAATAGAAACATCTTGATTTTTCAGAAGGCAGTTTTGAAGATATTTAGAAGAAGTTAGAGATTCAGGAAACCCTTCTGTACAGAACTCTGCAACATAAGGCCTCATGGCATTAACATGGTCATTACTTATTAATTGCTAGTACACTGGACTAAGGTATGCAAAAGGAATGGTGATAACAGCAGCCACATGACACTCGGTATATAGGTCATCAGTAGAGTACTTGCTTAGCATATCTAAAGGTATGAATTGGATCCCCAGTACAGGAAGAAAAAAAAAAAAAAACTGTAGCAGAAACAACGTATAAGATATCTGGATACCTTTTCAGATACAAGTCAGATGTTCATGGTGCTTTAAATTATTGGGTCATGTGTTAATGTGCTGGGAAAAGTGAGATGACCAGTGAACACAGCTACCAAGTTTATAAAAGAATAGTAGAGCTAGGATGAAACAGATATATCCTACTTGTCAGGATAGCATTTGTCAAACTAAATGAAAAGAAAGTAAGTTCATACAAATTCAAGTGAGGGAACATGTGCTGATTTTATTGTTTCCAATCCCATCCACTTTGAAAACGAAAGAGATTGAAACAGTCTAACCAAGTCAGGGAAGTGAATGCAGTCATAGTTGACCTAATCAGATTTCCACAGGGAGTCAAAAATAAATGAAACTGACTCAGAATCGATGTGCTGAAAAGATGATCAGCATGAAAGACTTATGAAGTGTATGCAGAGACAGACAAAAAAAATCAAATCTCATTTTTCTCTGAGTGTGGGGGGTTGACTAATAAATGGTACAATAGAACTGTTCCCTTGACAGGCTGGAAAGTCTTCAGGCTTCCTCAGCTTCAAGGTCCCTTGGACCTCCTTCCAATATCCATCGTGGAGACTCTTTCTGTAAGTAATCTTCATGGGGATTGACCCATAAAATTATAGTTGTAGCAAAATTTGAAAAGTTTGGATCTACCAATATCTTCATTCTTCATCTTGAAATTCCATTAAACAGACAAGACCAAATTCATATCACAGGAAGAAAGAATAAAATCTGCAAATACACATACACAGACTTTCACATACCATTATCTTCTGTTTTGGCCCCTTACCTATCATTTACAAACTGTTGTCTCTTCTGAAAGCTTAGCAGACTTTGTACCAAGCTATTGATGTTCTATTAAACATGGAGTTTCCCTATCTCCGTGAAATTGTTTACACCTCCTTGCTCACTCTACCTATGGAGAAAAGTACACATGTTTCTGATGGCCTCCTAGGTAATTACACTCTGTCATTCATTCTATGCACATTAGCCTGTTGAGATGTATAAGGCTCCTGTTATTACATCTGTTATATATTCTTTTCCATGAACCTTCAGGGACAGAAAAGATTTTCCTTCTATCCCAACAGTACTAAGAAAATATGAAAAGAATTAAAGAGGGAAGGAGAAACTAGCACAAATATTCAGTCTCCAAAACAATACTACTGCTGATCTGATTAAATATTTGGTAATTATGGATCATTTTTATGTGAAACAATAAACCAATCCTGGACAATCAAAAGAAAAGAATATTTTAGATATTCACAGTATTATTGTGTCAACTCTTTCCATAGATGAATGAAAACAGGAAACTTACATGGTAGTACTGGATTTAAAACAACAACAACAACAAAAAGAGGGGAGCATGTTATTGCTTCATCTTTGAAGTCTGGTTTGACACCTACATGTGTCTTTTTCCAGATAACTTACAGAAGATACATTTTCTAAGTTTTTCTTTCTTCATAGAAAACTGAAAATGGCTGGACTTTTGGACAGTAAAGCCCAGAAAATATAGGCTTCTTCAATAAAGAGTGAAACCTTATCTAAATCCACTACAAGTAAGAGAATTGTCTCAACAGCATTTTCCTCATGGCTTTTTAACTCCATGTGTACAATAAAGTGACATATCTCAATAAAGGAAGTGTGTTCCACTTGTAACAGCTGCAGCAATGCTGTCACCTTAATTCAAGCAAAGGCAGATCACACATAGCAATGCTTTCACAAAGCAATGGAAAACACATCCTTGTCCCTAACCAGCTTGTTGCACAGCTAGATGGTTTTCTTATTGTACTAATTAATTAGGTGATTCTTTTTTTTCCATATAAAAATTTGAAGTACTTCAAAATTTTCAAGGTTATTGGCTAAAATGAAACATGTTACTCCTACTTCCAGACGCTTTTGCTGTCTGGTGTTTTATACTAGTGCTGCACTTGCCGTAGCTTTCTGTCAATGCTGGCTAAATAGTATAATGATAAGGGATACCAAACTGCCTAGAGCAGCTGAGCACTGACTGGATGCAGCTGAACTCTAAGTTTCTTTTAAGGTTTCTAAGAAAAGAATTTTTTTAAACATGTTCAGTCCTCTAAGATGCAACTTCATGTCAGAGAGTGACAATAAAACATTTTTCACCACTTCAAATACATTTCAAAGAAAGTGTTCTTGATGAAGAAAGGCCTTGCATCTAAGTCTGCCTCACGGCTGTAATATCACAAAAGTAAGTGTGTGTGTGTGTGTGTGTGTGTGTGTGTGTGTGTGTGTGTGTGTGTTCCATTTCATTCCATGGTACAGAAAACTAAAAATATTAACAAATAAATATTAAATAGTTAAAGCTATATTAATTTTGACAAATGGATCACATAAATATGTGAGTTTAGAGAATCTTAAACAAAAATCAATTAGTTAGGTAAACCTGTAATTGCCTTTCATTAGAGAATAAGGAACATGGGAGCAGGGAGTGTAGCTCAGTGGAAATAAGCAAGAGGCAAGTCTCCCAATTTTATACCACATGTAATAAAAACTCAGGGATCCAGACACGAATCATTCCCATTCATGTCTTTCCATGAAACTATGTACATATTAGATGTGTGTGGCTTCATGTGTGTGTGCATGTGCATGTAGAGACCAGTCTTAAATTCTGAGTATATTCCTGAATCAAGAGAGAGAGAGAGAGAGAGTTTTACTAAACTTGCCGCTCACTCTCACTGATTTGATTAGACAACTTAGCCAGAAAATCCTGGGATCCTCCTGTTTCCTTCTCCCCAGTCCTGGGATTACAGGTGTGTGGTAACTAATTTTGTTTTAGTATTTCTTTGTTAATATTATTAGTTTTCCATTTGATGAAATGACAAAGGTTTTTTTTTTTTTTTTTTTTTTTTTTTTTTCAGGTAGGATCTCACTCAATCCCAGGCTGACCGGGAATTCACTATGCAATCTCAGGCTGGACTTGAACTCACACTGATCTTCCTACCTCTGCCTTTCAAGTGCTGGGAATAAAGGAGTGCACCACCATGACCAGCAAACAAAGTAATTTAATAGACTATTAATGCAAGTCATATAATAGCCCTGCACAAACACTATATCAAGTGGAGATTGATTTTGCACTATGTACAATTTTTGTAGATAAAAAAATCACTACATATATGGCACCAGAATTCAGTGAATATGTTTAATTAAAAGAGCATGGTAGCAAGATGCTTTAAAAAATTCTATGCAAATGGATTTTATCAGAACTCTTCAAATTGAAAGCCTCCATTCAATAAATATGTGCTGTTTTTCTTCACAGTATAGAATAAACAGTAGTGATATGACCACAGTGTTGGATACACTTCAATTTACTGCTTCAATAAGTCTAATTTTATTGTCATTATGAACATCAAAATATGACTCACAGCATCTGCAATCACAAAAGCATATTTCAAGTATCAGCCAACATGTCAAAGTAGTTCCTAATACTGCATACATTTATTTTTAAATATTTATTTATTTGTGTGTGTGTGTGTGTGTGTGTGTGTGTGTGTGTTAAAGTAAGCGAGGGTCTCTTGCTGCTGAAAAAAATGCCCATCTGGCCTTCGGAGGTGACTGAGGAATCAGACCAAGGCTTGCAGGCTTTGCAAGCAAGTACTGTTAAGTATGGAGTCATCTCTCCATCCCCATCATTCAATCATTGAAGAAGTCTGTTTTACCATGTGCTCAATGTATTTGATCAATAGTAAATGTATATATCCCTTTAAAAAATATTTTATTTTAATTTATTTATTACAGTCAGAGAGAGAGAGAGAAAGAGAGAAAGAGAATGGGCATGCCAGGACTTTCTAGCCACTGCAAATGAACTCTAGATGCATGCGCCACCATGTGCGTCTGGCTTACATGGGACCTGGAGACTTGAACCCAGGATCTTAGGCTTCGCAGGCATGTGCATTAAACACTAAGCCATCTCTCCAGCCCATATATACCCTTTTATATAAGGCAGTGTTTTCATTTTGGAGCTACATGTTCAATAATATTAAAGAATAATATAATTTAGAATATGAAAACATACTTTCTTGGATTATTTGGGTACATCCATTGTAAGGTAGACCTTTCTTTCTAATTATTTCATGTAATTTTGAAAACACAATTTTTCACAAGTCCAGCATTTACTTAGCTTTCCAAGGACGTTAATTCAATGAAGGCAAGTCACACCCTCACACAAATTGTTCACATTTCAATTTGAGTGAAAAAAATTTTTTAAATATATATTTTTATTTATATTATTCTGAATTTACATTCATAGTATTGGTTCCATTGTCCTCCTCCCTGTCCTCCCACTTTCAAAGGGACCCTCATCAATGGGGAATGTGGGTTGTGCATTGTGAGGTTAGTCAAGAGTTCAGGGGGGGTAGGCCCCAGTCTCTCTTCATAATGCCCCAACTTGTGACTCTAACAATCTTTCCGCCCCCTCTTCCGCGAGTTTCCCTGAGCCACTTTGGGGTCATTTTAGTTCTTTTTCAGTGATGAGGTTTTGGGAGCCTCTGTGTCTCTGGATATCTGGCTTAGTTGGAGTTGGATGTTCTCTGTGTTTATCTCCTTCAGCCTTTTTCTGGTGTGATCACCATGAAGGCTGAACTCTTGCCCTTCCCCTGCATTGTTCTATGGTTTCAGCTGGGGCCCTGGTGAGGTGTGGTTAGCTGATCCTCCCTTCAGGTTCGTTGTCCACCTGAAAAAAAGATAAGCAAATTCTCCATCGGAGAGAGAAGTTAGTACTAGATAGAAGGGCTGACCATCTATGTTTTGGAGGGAATTTTGTATGCGTTGGCTCTTTTTCTAGCCCACATTTGGTGGTATCTTGCTCTTGGAGACTTATTTCCCAGTTCCAGCAATGAGTTCTATTCCACTGAGTGGATCTGTTAGCCAAATCAAGATCAGTTGGTTACCCACCATGGCTGTTTGCCACTACTGCACTTGTATGAGCATTACGTCAAGTTTCCTGCTGGGTATCTTAGACTGCAAGTTGTTTGGACCAATGTCGGACATTTTCCCCCAGTTGCTCGTGTAGCACCCTCTGGTACTAGACTAGCTAACTGTCTAGGGACTGACCTTCTCCCAGATTCTGGCCAGGTCTCTCTGTGTTTGGTCTCACACACGTATGCTATCTTAGACAGTAGGGTCTTACCATTAACCTTTGGTGGGTCACCAAGAACTCTGACAGAAGTGTGTCTTTTTTTTTTTGGGGGGGGGGGACCTTGTAGGTGTCTCGGATCAAGAGCTCATTGTGGAGTTTAACCCCGTGCTGGCACTGGGAGTTTTAAGTCTGCACCTAGAAAGGTGAGGGAAGAAAAAGATAGATAATATTATAGAGGAAGTGAGTATAGAGAGGAGAGGTAGGAAGAGAGAGTGAGAGGGAGAGAGAGAGAGAAGCAGGACAAGATTAGGGTTAGCCTTTATGATGCTCTCTCCAGATTCCTGTAGTTTGGGTGTTCCCTCTGCGGGCCTGCTGAAGGATCAATGTTTTAGCCTGTTGTTCAGAGTAAAGGGTTTTATAGTATCTTTTCCTTTTGGGTCCCAACTGTATCCCCAACCCTTGTCCTTCCCCCCAAGTATTTTAAAGTTAAAGTCTATATTAAAAACAACTGATTATAATATCTAAGTTGTTAAAATAATTCAGTCAATCTTGGGATAAGAGCTTTTAGTATATCATTTAATTCCACTTGTTTAGCAAATAATTTCAAATATTTTAACAAGATCTACTTCCTCTTAGTTATGAAAATTGGTTGTAAATTTTAGTATTAAATGGTGAAGAAATATAAAATCATAATAGAGGCTGGATAGATTGCTTAGTGGTTAAGGGTGCTTACCTATGACGCCTAAGGACCCAAGTTTGATTCCCCAGTACCCACATAAGCCAGATGCACATGGTGACACATGCATCTGGAGTTTGTTTGCAGTGGCTAGACACCCTGGCTTGCCCATTCTCTCTCTCTCTCTCATAAATAATTTCGTTAAAAAGTCAAAATACATTTGTGAACTGAGAGAAGTTAATGTTCAAATATGTTTAAGAAATCACAATGTAGCCCCTTTTCAGTCTTGTAGCAAATATGTTGAACTGTTTAAACCTTCTGGTGTCCCCATCATCCAAATGTTGGGGTATTTAAGAGTATCCCACAGTTCCCTCATGTCCTGTTCACAACAATTTTTTAACTTATTCAAACTTTTGGATTCATGAACTGTTTCTTCTGTTTTGTCTTCCAGTTCTGAGTTTCTATCCTCTGCATGGCTACCTCTGTTCTTGAGTGCTTCTATAGAGTTGAATTGTATTTTCTACTGTTTATTTATATTTTTTTTTGTTGTTTTTATGTATAGTTTCCATCCCTCTGTTGAGTTCCATTTTCACATCATTTTCTAATTTTCTTCATGCTTCTTGGAATTCATCCTTGCATTTAAGTCTTCATTGAGCTTAGCCAGCTGGTTATTGAGGTCCTCTCTTTTTTCCCTCTCCATCAGATAATTTACTTGTCTTTGTAGCCCTTCCTGGTTCTTTTCCATTAGGTCTAATCTAGTGAGAACAGCATTCGTACAATTATTGGCCCTTTGTTGATTTTTCTGCATGTTCAGCTAATTTCTTGCCCAGGGTTGCATTACTTATGTCTGCATTTTTGGGTTCTGATTCTATTGCCTCTTCTATGTTTTGATTAGAGACATCCATTGTGGGACTGGGCAGTCTTGTTGTATTTACTTGCATTTGATTTTTCATGTTATTCCTTTTGCACTGTGGTCTGCCCATAACAGTGAAGGAAATATTATTAAAAGGGTAAATGTAGTTTACCCTTGACCTGGGTCCATGTACAGGAGGCAAGGGGGAGTGGGATGGCTTTCTCATATGGAACTCTTTGGGGGTGGGAAAGCCTAGGTTGTAGTGGGGCTGGGTGAAAGCTAGCCTGTTGGCCTTAGTCCTTGCACACAGGGTGGTGGTGGCAAATGAGATGGTGTTTACCTGCAGAGCTCTGTGCTTGCAGAAAAGCCTAGGTTATGGTGTGGCAGGGCGAAAGTTAGCCTAGTGGCCTGGGTTGGCCCACAAGACAGGCAGTTTTGGGGGGTGTGTGGTGGTGGTGGCGAGTGGAATGAGGTTTGCCTGTGGAGCTCTGAAGGGGCTAGAAAGTGTAGTTAGGGCAGCCAGTGGCAAATGCTAGCCTGCTGGACTATGTTCACAGTTAGTGCAGGAGGAACCTGTGACTGGGAGTGCTGCTCCAACTGCTGCTTGAGGGGACTGGAGGACTGGTGAGCTAACCTAGAGCATGGCAATCAGCAGACTCCCTACTTTGGTCCTCTGAACCCTCCCACTGGAGATCTACTAGGATATGTAGACCATTAAAAACCCCGCTTAACCCTAAATGTGTTGCCTTTCCTTACCCATGAGGTGAGGCATGGTTAGGCTGATGCCATCTTGACAAGAAGCCATTTTATTGTATGTTTGTCTGTGAAAAACCTTTTCAGCTTCATGAGATCCCAATGGTTGAGTGATTGTTTATTTTCCTGAGCTCCCAGGGTTTTGTTCAGGAAATCTTTCCCACTAGTATATCATGGAAAGTTCCTTCTATTTTTCTCGCAGTAGTAGCAGAGGTTCCAGACTTGTATTGAGGTCTTTGATGTAATTGGATTTGATTTTTGTGCATGGCAAGATGTGTGGATCTAGTTTCATTTTCCTGCATATGTTTATCTGGTTTGTCCAGCACCATTTGTTGAAGATGCTGCTTTTTTTTTTTTTTTCCCCAGTCTGCATTGTTAGGGCCTTTGTAAAATACCAAGTAGCTGTTGTTATTTAACCCAAAGTCTGGGTCCTTGATTCTGTTCCATTGGACTATAATCCTGATTTTATGCCAGTACCATGTTGTTTTTGTTACTATGGTTTTGTAATCTACCTTTATATCAGGTATGGTGATGCCTCCAGAGGTGTTTCTTGTGAGGAGTTTAACTGAGGCTTTCTGCCATTCCATATACATTTTGAGATCATGTTTTCTATCTCTGGGAAGAAAAATGCTGGTATTTTATTGGTATTACATTAAATTAAATCGGTATATTGTTTTTGGTAAGATTGCCATTTTTACAATGACCTATCCAGGAGCATGGGAGGTCTTTCCATTTGCTCAAGTCCTCCTCAACATCTTTCTTGAGTGTTTTTATGTTTTCATTGTATAGGTCTTTCACATACTTGGTTAATGTTATCCCAGGGTATTTTATTTGTTGTTGTTGTTGTTGTTATTGAAAATGGGACAGTGTCTCCAATTTCTTTCTCTGGATCTCTGTCTTTTGCATATAGAAAGACTACTGATTTTTGTGCATTGATTTTTTTTTTATCCTGCTACTTTGCTTAAAGAATTGCTCACCTTTCAGAGTTTTGAAATGGGGGTTTTCAGGTCATTTATGTATAGAATCATGTCATCTCCAAATAGGGCTAACATTTTCTTCTTTCCAATTTGTATCCCTTTATTTCTTTCTCCTGTCTTATTGCCTGAGCTAGGACTTCCAGTACCATGTTGAAGAGTAGAGGTGAGAGTGGACACCCCTGTGTTGTTCCTGATCTCAATTTGAATTCCTTCAGTCTCTCCCCATTAATCATTATTTGGTCTTTAGGAGCTTTATATATAGACTTTATTATGTTGAGAGATAAATTGTCCATGCCTATTCTCTCCAATGTTTTGGTCATGTAGTGATGTTGTATTTTGTTGAAGGCTTTTTCTGTCTCTATTGAAATGATCATGTGGTTTTTGTGTTTAAGCTTATTTATGTGGTATATTACATTGACAGATTTCCTTATGTTGAACCAACCCTGTGTTCCTGGAATGAAGTTACTTGGTCAAGGTTGATAATGCTTTTGATGTGATGTTCAATTCAGTTTGTGAGGATTTTGTTCAGGATAGTTTCATCTAAGTTCATCAGGGAAATAGGCCTATACTTTTTTTTCCTTGAGGCATCTCTGCCTGGTTTTGGTATTAGGATGATACTAGCTTCATAAAAGGAGATGGGGAGTTTTCCCTGTTCTCAAGTTTGTGTCACAGTTTGAGAAAAATTGGTTTGAGTTCTTCCATGAAGGTTTGATAGAATTCAGCTGAGAAGCCATCTGGTTCTGGACTCTTCTTTATTGGGAGGTTTTTGATTACCTTTGCTATTTCAATGGATTTAATAATTTTTTAGGAGATTAATCTCCTCTGTGTTTAGGTTTGGTAGGTGGTATGTGTCCTGGAATAGAGGTTTTTGAAATAAGTCTTGATGATTCTCCCAATTTCACTTATGTCTGTTGTGATCTTTCCTTTTTTCCATTTTTCATGTTGTTAATTTTAAGCATCTATGTTTTTGTTTTTTGTTTGATCAATGGCCTGGGGTTTATCAATCTTGTTTATTTTTTCAGAGAACCAGCTCTTTGTTTCAACAATTTGTTCATTGTCTTCTTAGTTTCAAATCCATTAACTTCTGCTCTGCTCTTAATTATTTCTTTCCTTCTGGACTTTTTGGATTGGATTCTTCTTGTTTATCCATGCATTTAGGTGGATGGTTAGGTTATTCATTTGGGATCTCTCTGTCTTTGTTATGAAGGCTTTCAGTGCTATAAATTTTCCACTAAGGACTGCCTTCATTGTGTTCCATATGTTTTGGTATGATGTGTTCTCATTGTCATTCAATTCTAGAAATTTTGCAATTTCATTTTTTATTTCATCCATTACCCACTCATTGTTTAAAAGTGTGTTGTTCAGGTTCTAGTGGCTGGTGGGATTCCTTGCACATCTTTTGTTGTTAATTTTTAGCAATAGAGCATTGTGATCTGATATCTTGCAGGAAATTATGTCAATTTTCCTAAAAATATGGAGGTAGGCTTTTTGGTCCAGCACATGATCTAATTTAGAGAGGTTCCAAGGGCTACTGAGAAGAATGTCTAATCTGTGGATTTGGGGTAGAATGTTCTATAGATATCTATTAGGTCTAACTGATCTATTGTGTCATTGAGCTCTCTTACTTCCCTGTTAATTTTCTGTTTGGATGGTATATCTGTTGCTGATAGTGGATTATTGAAGTCTCCAACTATGATGGTGTTGGTAGTTATTTCTGTTTTGTTGTCTAGTAGGTTTTGTTTTATGAATTGTGGTGCACCTGAGTTTGGTGCAGAGAGATTGATGATTGTGATATCCACTTATTGGGTCATTCCCTTGATAAGTAAGAAATGGCCTTCATTGTCTTTTTTGATTACTTTTGTTTTGAAGTCTATATTATCTGACATTAGTACAGCAACACCTCCTTGTTTCTTATTTCCATTTGCTTGGAATACCATTTTCCACCTTTATACTCTGAGGAGCTGTCTGTCTTTAGTGCTGAGATACGTTTCTTGAAGCCAGCCGGCTGAGGGGTCTAATTTTCTGATCCACCCTGTTAGCTTATGTGTCTTGATGGGTGAATTAAGGCCATACAGTTACTGTAGTAACTGTAAGATTTGATTTAATTCCTGCTATATTGTGGTGGTATAATGATTTGGTGTTTTCTTGGACTATAGTTTTTGTGCCTTCTCTGAGTTTGGTTATTGTGATCTGTTTTTTGTAGGTCCTTGAGGTTGATTATTTGACTGTTCTGTGTGGAGAATTTCCTTAAGTACACTCTGTAGTTTTGGCTTTGTGTTCATATAGTTCTAAAGCTGACTTTTATCATGGAAAGTTTTCCTTTCACCATCTATTATAAGGGATACTTTTGCTGGGTAGGGTAGTCTGTGTTGGAAGCTATAAGTTCTTAGACTTTGCAATGTTCCATTCCAGGCCCTTATGGCTTTCAGGTTTCCATTGAGAAGTCTGAAGTAATTCTGATGGGGTTACCTTTATATGTAATGTGTTGTTTCTCCCTAGCTGCTTTTAGGAGTTTCTCTTTGTTATAGATGTTTAGAATCTTAATGATAATATGTCTTAGAGAAGTTTTCCTTTGGTACAGTCTTTTGGAGTTCTGTTAGCTTCTTGTAACTTGATGGGACTTTCTTTTGAGAGGGTGGGAAAGTTTTCTTCTATAATTTTATTAAATAAGTTCTCCATGCATTTGGTCTGAATTTCTTCCCCTTCTGGTATTCCCATGATCCAAATGTTGGGACGTTTAAGGGTATCCCATATTTCCCCCATGTTCTATTGACAGAAATTTTTGAACTTATTGAAACTTTTGGACTCATGAACTGTTTCTTCTGTTTTGTCTTCCAGTTCTGAATTTCTAGCCTCCACATGGCTGCCTCTGTTCTTGAGAGCTTCTATAGAGTTTTGGACTTGTTCAATTTGGTTTGTACTTTCTACTATCTTTCTTTGTATAGTTTACATCATCTGTTAAGTTCCCTTTCCACATCATTTTCTGATTTTCTTAATGCTTCTGGGAATTCATCCTTCCATTTATTTTTGTCTTCGTTGAGCTTTTTTTTTTTTAGGTCCTCTTTTTCCCCCCTTCTCCTTCAGATCACTTAACTGTCTTTGGAATCCTTCCCGGTTCTTTGCTGTTAGATCTAATCTAGAGAGGATAGCATTCATACCATTATTGGCCCTTTGTTGATTTTCTGCAAGTTCTGCTATTTGCTTGGCCAGGGTTGCATTTTTGTGTCTTCATTTTGGTGTTCCGATCTTGTTGTCTTTTCTATGTTTTGATTACAGACTTCTATTATGGGACTGGGTGACCTTGATGGATTTACTTGTAATTGATTTTTCATGTTATTCCTTTTGTGCTGTGGTCTGGCCATCACAGTGTAGGAACCAGTTTTAGTTTAGGAGGAAGCTGTAGTTTACCCTTGAAGTGTCCTCAGTGATTATGGCCTTTTATGCTTGCCTCAATTAGGCTTCTGATGGCAATTCGGCCTGTCTACTCAGACAGATGGTATTGTTGAGGCTCTGGTGGAAGCCCAAGGTCTGTTGAAGGGGCTTGTTGGTCAGTGGTTGGGGTATGGTACTGGGTTGTAAGGCGGCCTGAGGGGACAAGGGATAGGAGCAAATGGGACACAGCAGACTTTTGTTGTGCTGGGGTGATGGGGTGGGGAGGATGGGACTGCATGATACTATGATACTGAGCAGGGAGGGGAGGGGATGGGATAGTGGGGACGGGGTCCAGTGGGGCCTTGTAGCAGGGGGTGGCTGTGTCTTCCAGGTCCTGTGACACAGTGGGGCAGGAAGGTGGGACTACTGTGGGTCAGATAACTCATGGGGGGGATGGGCGGTGGTCCAGATGGTGGGAAGGGGGAGAAAAACAGAGGGGAGGAGGAAGGAAGGGTAGCCTGTTATCCTGGGTCCTATTTTCCTGCAGGATGTACAGTAAGACCTGATTCCAGCTGGGATAGTGGTCAGGTGGCATGAAAGCCCAGGGATGGAAAGGGAAATGCTAACCTGCTGGCCTGGGTCCTAGCTGCCTGCACAGAGAATGCAGATGGAATGGGAATCTGATGGCAGGAAAGCATAGGGATGGAGGGGAAATGGTATCCTGCTTTCCTGGGACTGCTTAGTCTCTGGTACTGCAGGAGGGAGTGGCTGGTATGGTGCTGAGACTGCATATGGGATGGTGGCTGGGTAGGCCCCTGGGATGGCAGCTGGAACTGTTGCTGGGAGGGGCTGGGATGGCAGCTGGGATGGCAGAAAATCTCAGGCATGAAGGGGAAATGCTAGCCTGCAGTCCTGGGACCATTTAGCCTGTGGTAGTGCAGGAGGGGTGGCCGAGATGGCGACTGAGACTGCAGATGGGACTGAGGCTGGGATGGTGGCTTGAATGGGGATCTGATGGTGGGAAAGCCCAGGGATGGAGGGGAATTGCTAGCCTGCTGGCCTGGGACCGCTTAGCCTGCAGTATTGCAGATGAGGGCAGCTGGGACAGTGGTTGGGACTACCGATGGCATGGTGGGTGGGACAGCTGGGACTGAGGCTGGCATAGCTGCTTGAGGGTTTTCTGGAACTGGTGGGCTACCTGAGAGTGTGGGAATCAGTGGATTTCCTAATTTGCTCCTCTGTACCCTCCCACTGGAGGTCTAAGGGAATTTCCAAACCCCTAAGTATCCCCAAAGATCTTGCCTTTCCTTCCCCATGAGGTGAAGCATGGTTTGGCAGATGCCATCTTCCACAATGAGCTCTGAGATGTTAAATTTTTACCTTCCTTCCCATTCAGCATTTATAGGAACTAATAAAGCCATCATTACTGTAAAATTTATCTTCATGATACCTAAGTAGTGCCTTTAATTTGTTTGTAATCAATTTTGTTGCAGACAAAATATGGTTTAGGACACAGCTAAAGTCCATTGCATCTTGATTACATTTTTTGAGATAATATTTTAACTATTTTAAAAATTAATACATATCTATACATATATAAACATATATATGATAATCTTCAACAAATATCCTACTAAACATATTAATGTCCTATGCTCTGGATCTATCACTGTGCAACTAAAAAGTCTATAGAGAATGGCAAGTTATATTTGGCATGTACAGATTATGAGAAAGGTTCACAGTTCATTTTAGAAAAAATGTGGTATGAAAGCTATAGAAATTATCAAAGATGGCTAAAAAGTGGAGAGAGGGGAAAATAAAGAGATAAACATGCCTTATTAAATAAGTCTGCACACTTTCCTATATAGAACTGACAGAAATTGAGATCTTCTAAAGAAAATAGCAGTTTCTTTGTAATTAATATATTGAAACTCAAGACAAAATCCACTTTGTATCATCTATACCCTAGAGTTAAAATCAGCTACATCTAACATTCTTTCAAATGGTAAATAAGAGAAATAGATCATTAAATGTCTGTGAAAAAAGATGAGCTTAACTTTCATTGCCTGTGACATTAATTTATAAACAAGTTCATTTCCATATACCTTTTTAGTTTTTTAGTTCCTATGGATATTTTAGATACCTGATTTTAATGCATGCTAAGTCATTGCATTCATATATATATATATATATATATATATATATATATATATATATATATATTAAAATGTATAATATATGTTATTTTTTAAATTTTCCATCTGAAAAGCATTTTTCCACAAGTTATAAAACTAACATGCCCCCTTACCTGGAAAATATTTAAATTAAAATTTCAGGTAGGGAGATAATTGTACAATTAAATGAGGGATCTCTATATCAATAAGCCCTTTTTAGACTGAGGCTAGATAAATCCTGTGTATATCTGCCTCACTAGATCCTACTTTGACTTTGGCACTAAAGATAAAGTCACATAAACAGTAAAATGTTGGGCTAGAGAAATGGCTTAGTGGTTAAGGCACTTGCCCAAAAAGCCAAAGGATGTAGGTTCAATTTCTCAGCACCCATGTAATCCAGGAGCACAAAGAGGCACATGTGTCTGGAAATTGTTTGCAGCTGAAGGCCCTGGTATGCCCATTCTTTCTTTTCTTCTCTTCTCTTCTCTTCTCTTCTCTTCTCTTCTCTTCTCTTCTCTCTCTCTCTCTCTCAAATAGATAAATTTAAAAAATACTAAAAACAAACTGTTTTCTTTCAGCTCAAATAATGAGTCCATGGGCCAGTCAGCATAATGTCAATTGTCTGTCTTCTTTTCTTGTGACAGTTACAGTTCTTAAGAAAAATAATCTCATGCATTGTTGCCCTAAGATTAGTATCGCTTCAAGGGCAATTTCCCAACCTTCAAAAAGTAGACACACAGCAACATTAAGTTATTGTGGAAAATAAGTTATACCATACTTAAAAACATTAGTCATGAATTTTAAAGTACATAGTATGTGTTCAGATTTTTCTAATAGATATGTAAATTAAAGTTATCATGTCAAAACATTAGCCTTTTCTGTTTGGTGAGGGAAGCAGGCTCTTATACCCCCATAGAGAACAGGGAGGAAGTAGCTTCTTCTAAACATTGCATTCAGAGGGGACCATATATATCTATCCATCCTCAATCATCTTGTATTATTAGTTGAGGCTAGTGAGGACACCCATGGAAGATGATCAGTCCAAAAGCTACTGGACATTTTTTTGTAGAAGATGAGTTACCTAGAGATTTTTGTATTTAACTTTAACACATATAAACCCTCTTTTATAATAAAAGAAAAAAAAACACTCATAGTGCAATGACTGTGTACTCAAGGGTGAGTGAAAATAGAGACTTTGTAGAGGAAGAAATGGAAATTCAGAGGACTGGTAATTGATGGCATTCAATTCTGTAGGAAATAAAATCAAGGTTACACTGGAAGAGAGAGACAGTTGGTTTTATCTAAGAAATAACAGTTTGTAAAGCTACTGGGAAATCAAAAGAGTGATGTTTGTCAAGTGTGGCAAGGCGGAAGTTTATTAAGTCTGAGGCCTGCCCGGGTAACAGAATGAATTCAAGGACAGCCTGGGAAACTTACTGACACTTTGTCTCAAAGTAAAAATTAATATAGATAAAGATATACCATAGTGGTAGAGCTCTTACCTAGCATGTGTGAGGATCTAGATATAATTCATAGTACCAGAGGGAGGTGAAAGAGAAACATACAGAATTAAAAATGTGCACGTTAAAGATCTCTGAGTTAAGAAATAGTATTACGTGAATGTAATCAGAATATTTATAAAGTTTCTTTAAGCAATGGAAGCTTAGATTCCAAGCTTGATTCTAAGTTGAAGATCACAACAACAACAAAAAAAAAAAAAACAAAAAAAAAAAACCTGTGATTAAATTCCACAGAGAAGAAAGAAGTTGAAGAAATTTGAAGAGCATGGTTCAAGTTACTCACATTTTAATTTAATATTAGAAAGTCAAACAAAGAAGACAGTTGTTTTCATATTTAAGTCTTGTTTTAATATTTTACTTACATATTTTAAGGTGAGAATGAGAATGAGGCATGAGAGAGGGGGGGATGACAGGAGCGAGAAGTGCACCAAGGCCTCCTGGCACTGCAAATGAACTCCAAATGTATGCACCACTTTGAGCATCTACTTTTACATGGGTAATGCGGAATTGAACCCCAGGCAATCAGGCTTTGCAAACAAATGCCTTTAACAGCTGAGCCATCTCTCCAGTCCCAGGTCTGAGTATTTCTTGGAGAAAAGTGTTGTATATTAATTCAATGTTATTTAAATTGAAAAACAAAAGAACCTTAGGGACATATATGAAATTGTTAAAGCAGGTAAAACTAAGACACGCGAGCCAATAAAATCAGGGAGTCAATGAAGGATGATGAGCTTTAGTTTCAGAAGGACAGAGAGAAAGAGGGGAGAACAAGGAAGCTTGACTAAAAATAAAATGATGTTGACTATTATACAAGTTGTATTTTAGAGCCCCATGCAACTTACTAGAAGACAGTACCTCCAGGAAGTCATGTGCAGTGGACACAGGATTCCTGAGTTGAATGATAATAAAGGTTAGATTTGTTCATCTAGTTATGAGACTAATTTGTGTGCCCCTCTTCACATTTAAACATGTTGAAACCACGTTAAAACTCTTAATACCAATGCAGTGCTGCATTTGAAGACACTTCGTTCATGATAGTGAAACTGTCATGACTGAGATTAGTGTCCTTACATAAAAAAAAAAAAAAAATCCAGAGCACTCTCTTGCTATTTCTACCATGGGAGGACACTTAAGGTTCACAAACCAAAATAGAGCCAGGCAGAATGTGGCCATGATGGCAGCTTCGTCTTGTGAGACTCTAGACTGGAGAACTATTAGGAATTATGTTTTGTTGTTTCTTATGGACGTGATCTATGGTACTTTTACAAGGTTTTTTCAACTGACCAAGACCAAGAATGAGGTAACAGTTAACAACTCAAGATTTCCTGCAGAGAACATAAAAGTAACAAGATCTGTGGGTGAAGAATAAAGCGTCAAGAGACTTAGAGGGAGGATAGGAAGAATGGAAGTATCCATTCGAGGGATGCAATACTTCAAAAGATGGTGAATTAGAACAAAGTGACGGGGAAATGGGAAAATTAACAGAGTAAATGTATACATTTCTGAACATGTCTAGAATTAAAGTGTTTATTTTACCATTTTAAACAAAATTGTTTTATCTTTATATGTTTATCAGTAATCACAAATATTGATGGATTATTTAATTTTATTTTGTTTTTGGTTTTTCAAGGTGGGGTCTCACTATAGCCCAGGCTTGAACTGACACTCACTCTGTAGTCCCAGGCTGGCCTTGAACTCACAGTGATCCTCCTACATCTGCCTCCTGAGTGCTGGGACTAAAGGCATATGCCACAACACCCAGCAAAAAATTTCAAAGTTAACTATGAATACTAGTGTTAAGAATACAAAATGGTCTTCTTCAGAGAATCTTCAAAAATAATTTACCATCTAGAATATAGAATCTAGCTTCACAGAAGGATTGGGCAGAATTTCTTGTTCTTTAGGTGAAAAGCTAGAATAAAAGCGATTTCAGTTCTTTGATCAAGGCTCTGTAGAATTTGGCTGAGAATTTATCAGATTGTGGAATTTTTTCTTTCGGTGAGGTTTTTAGTTACATTTTCAAACTGAGTCTTAGAAAATGGGAGACATTAATATACAAAGGAAAACATTTCACATTTTAAACTTAGGGAACAGAATTCTGAGACTTACTTTTTTGCCTCAAGTGAGTAAATCACATGGAAAGCAGAAATTCTTGTGCTATTGTACTTAACACTCATGGAAAACTTAGGTTCTTCTAATGGCTGTGTTTTATCTCAATAACCTAACATCACATTATACAGTGCAATATCATCACCTGCCCTTTCAGCTGTCACAATGCTCACTCTTTCTTGGCTCTGGATGTCACACTGATTCCCACCAGTCACATTCTGCTATGACCTGAAAACTTTCTGTATAAGAGTAACTATAAAACAGACATTTTTAGTCTTTTTCTCTGCTGGGCTTTTATGTGAGGTGTGTTGCTCTTTCTACTTATTTGTTTGGATTTCCTGCTGCCCCACATAGATGTCTGTAATAGGAGGAGTTACTAATATTAACTCTCTTTCAGAATGCCCTCTGCCCAAATCTTTGCCACAGATGTGTGGAATTGGTTTTCCTCTATCTTCTGAAATAGTGAGAGGGAGGTTACTTGAACTGCTCTGACCCTCAGAATAGGTGGAGTAAAAGGATTTACTTTAAGCAGTATGTCTTAGAAACTTTTCCTTCAAAATGGTAAAAAATATCTCTTCAGCTATATTATGTTTACCAAAAATATTGCCTTTCAATCATAAGTTAATCTAATTGGTTCTCAACAGCTGTATGAAGTTGTCCTTTCACTCTTACTATTTCCACTTAAACACAGTGTCTGAGTTGCATAGATTTCCAAGTTTATGGAGCTATTACACCACAGTGAGGGCCCAGAGCCTGGAATTTACCAGCATGCCTTGTTCTCCTCCACACAAGCTCTCATTCCATTCCAAAGATGGAACGGGGTTCTTACTGACATTTGCTTGCGTAATTCTGGAACCCTTGACTTTCTGACAACCTAGCAGGAAACTGTCATCCCAGGTGGACTGCCTTGCTACCTTTCCTGGTGGCAAGCTGCATCAGTTGTTTTCTTTTTTTTTTTTTTTTTTTTTTGATTATTTGTTTTTTGTTTGAATAAGTGTTATTTAGTTATTGTGACTAGGGTTGAACCTAAGCATTGTTAGTGCTGGACAAGCACTTTACCACTGAGCTCTATTCTCCATCTGCTTCTTTTTTTTCCACGTTATTTTGATAAAAACACTCTCTAAGTTGTCTATATCTGCCTTGAAATTACAGTGCTTTCACCTCAACCTCACAAGTAGCTGGGAATATACGGCTACATCAGTAGGCTTTGCTGGTCAATGTATTTCCTAAAACAAGGTGTGGAGGCCACCAGCATTCTCATGGTCCAACTCAAGAATACTTTGAATAAGAAATTTCTTTTAAAATATGACAACTGGCTAGGTGTGGTAGCATGTGTCTTTAATCCCAGCACCCAGGAGGCAGAGGTAGGAGGATCACTGTGAGTTCAAGGCCACCCTGAGATTACACAGTGAATTTAAGGTCAGCCTGGATTAGAGTGAAACCCTACCTCAAAATATATATATATATATATGACAACTATTTGTCCATTAGCTTTGGTCCTCATTATTGTTTCTCTATTTTTCTACATCACTGCAAATATTTTAAGTGTTGGATTGAAAAGGCTGCTTTAAGATCTCCCAGAGCTGTAAGGTCATCTCTCAGCTGTGACTCTTCTGTTCAGTAGTATTGGTAGATAAGAGACAGTTCTAGATTATTTTTCCGAGATTTACTTGGCAAAACATGTGTGCATATGTGATAAGGTAGACTTTATGTTTTATGCTCTTTTAGGTAAGACACACTAGTAACACATTTCCTCATTTTTGAGATAGTACTGGCTACTGGGACTTCAAAGTTGTCAAGTAATGTTTGTTTAAATGAGAAAAGTCCAGTTGTTTAACTGCTCATTTATTTAAATAATACCATTCAAAAGGAAACGATGCAATGGTGAATGTTTAAAATAATATTTAATGCTTTGAATGTTAACTTTCTATTTGTATAAAATTATCTCTGAGTAAAATCATTTGTAAACTTAATGCTATTTTAAATCCAAATATGACTTCACGATCTCTGACTACTTAGGTGGAATAAAGGATGAAAAGCCATAATGACTGAAGTCAGTCTTACAAACCATCATAGATGAGTGCACAGCAAAATCATAAACCAAGAGAGAAATAAGATATATTATTTGGTTCTATGTTGATAACAGGAACACATGTTTTGTAGAAGAGCTAAACTAGTTAATAATACTAGAACAACCTGGTGGTTTGGGGGTTAATGATATTAAGCTATTTAGAATTTGAAAATTTCATATAAGTGGTGCTCATAAGTACACAATTATGTTTCTCTTGAATTAGAGGTTTCTGAAATTAATAGAGATGTTTAACTAGCATGCTCCTTTATGATTTATTTTGAAAATAACTTTATGTGTGCAACAGAAGAAGCCTTTGTAAACTTTTTCCCCCTTTTCGTTGAATGCTGCCAAGAGAAAATGAATAGTGTCTTTCAGATATTCACAAACATCCGGTGCAGATGAGGAAGCTCGCTCTGAAAGCCAGAATTTATTCTATTTTCTGTACTTGAACCATTCTCAACAAAGGCTGTTCCCATCCCTACCACTCACACTGCCTTGCTGCTGTACCAGATGTTGCAATGATTTTCTGTTTCTTCTGCAAATATTCAGTCTCTGTGTGTTGTTCTCTTATTTTTCTCTCTTTCAGAGACTTTGGGACATTGTGGTCTTAAAGATGCTGTAGACCTTCCTTCTACCACTCCTCACAGATCAGCACAGAAGAACTTCCTGGGGCATAAGGTCATGTCAAGATTAGTCTTCCTATGAAGCAAATCCTGTCTACTGACAGTGACGAAGCCTGCCCAAGGGAGACTACATAGGTTGATACCACACGTGAGCTGTAGTATTACCTTCCTAAAAGGTGGAAAGCTTTCCTATTCTTCGGAGAAGGGTCACTATACAATGAAGTGAAATCATATTTTGTAGTATCAGATCTCACTTCTATTATTTCTGATCGAGTGAGGAAGAATGAGTTTTTCTTTTGCTTCCTTCACACCTCAGCCATGTGATATATACCCCTTAGAAGTTTTTCTATACAATTCTAATGACCTTAGTACTATCGTTAACAATAGAAACTTGCAAATGTTATGATGACCACACTTTCCTTCCAACTTATAATTGGCAATAGCACTAACATGGTGGATGATTCCATCCACACGTAGTCTCAGCTCTGTCATTCTGTTGTTTGTCTAAAGGCCCATCTTCAGAGAGTAGGAAGGAACAATGTTCCCTGTGCTTACTCTGAGATTTCACTTCACTCTCATTTTATTCTTATTCAAGCTAGCTGTTAAGATTTGAGTAAAATTCTTTCCTCTTCCTCCTCCCCACTAAATTACTATACTAGCCATGTTGCTGTTTTCTACCCTCTGTTCCTGAGGAAAGCTCACTCTAGGGAGCTTTCTCCTGGTCCAAACACCCAGTCCTAAAGTTGTCCATCTACTCCACAAATTCCAGTTGCCTGATAGATGTGATTTCTAATTGTCATCAATTTGCCAATTGTCAAGGTCACAAAAAATATCATAACTAACAAAATGTGAGCTGTTGAGCTGACATGGCTGTGACAGGAAGAGCAAGTTTAGAAATTTGACAGGTATCTCTTTTAGTGGTAAATTCAATGAATAGAATTAGAGCATATAAGGAGGATAGATTACATCATCCCACAGTTTCAAAATTACTATTCTTTCACCCTACAGATATCATTTGTCTTTTTACCACTTAATGCATTTGTAACCTCCCTTTTTAAGCCTAATACTAATAGGAAGTGAAAGCATTATCCATTAATACTTACAGGATTACATCAATAGAGACTAGGTTAAGAAAAAGACTTACACCAATATTGCTAGAGAAAAGAAATTATATTAGTTGCATACATACCAGTAAATCTATTCATTCTATGCATTACAATAACTGTCATAGTCAGGGTCCTGACATCCTCTAATGTCATCTTTTTTTTCTATCAAAACAATGCAGCTCACACCAGAAATCACAGCACCAAGAATGCTCAGGCATGAAGATTGCTGTGAGTTCTCTATCAGCCTCTGGGAAGCAGAGTGAGACCTTGTCTCAAAACAAAGAAATGAACAAACAAATATCCACCAACCCCACAGAAAAGAACCAAAAAAAAAAAAAGTCTAGGAAAGCAATAAAGTCAAACTTCCCATATCTGTTATAACAACAACCTACTTAAATGTTGCCAATATTTTAACTCTTTTTTTTTTTTTTTTTTTACATTGTGCTGTATTTGATTCATCTTCAATTTAAAAGGGAGCTATTTGGTCAAAGGGTAAAGACTTTGCAAGAGAAAAACATCAGCAAATTAATTAGAAGTTTAAGTAGATTTTGATATTTTTGTAGATATACTCAAAACCAGAAAGTTTGAATTTTATAAGAGCAATTGTAAGTTTGGGATAAATATGTGATTTTAAGGCTAAAAATTTAAGTGAGACTTGGGGAAAATTAACCTGAACAAGGAAGTTAACACTGATAATCAAATTGAGGGGAATGTCACAGAGCACAGGTAACTACGCAAAGATTAATCAGTAAGGTTCCACAATGAGGATCCAAAAACATCTCATGGGAAACCAAAACCTGAGTCAGAGTTCCTACCAGAGCAACCCTCAATGCCTCACAAGGAGATCACTTAAACCTAGTTCATATCTTTTTTTTTCCTGACTACATGACTGTACAAAAATACTACTAATGTATGTAATTACCATATCATTGCTGGGACAAATACCAGACCAGAAGCAACTTACGGGAAGTAAGGGTGTATTTCAGGCTTGTACTTTCCAGGGGAAGTTTCACCATGGTGCAGGAAGATGGCTCACTTCATCATACATCCAGAGCAGAGAGAGAAGAGCAAGCATGAGCTGACTCTGAACACATAGACCTGGACTTCACGCCAAGATCCAGCCCTAGTGACACACTTCCTCCAGCAGTGCTCCACCTCCTAAAGACTACTAGGTGGGAACTGAGTAGGAAACTTAATCACAAACACCTGAAGCTATGGGGATATCACATTCAAACCACTACACTTTGCAAAGCCCTTTACATCATTGCGAGGTTTTTCTTTTTTTTTTTTTTCTGAAGAGATAACTTATGAAATATATGCTTTTTGATTTATATATGGTTTTACAATTATGTAGTTTGAATTTTTTCCTACTAGTATTAGCATAAAGGTTCCCTACCACATATAATTTTGTTTCTCCTTGCACAATTTCAAAACATGAGAAATTTTAGAAATTTTAAGAACTATATAAAATGTGTGAACATTTAAACCAATGGTGTATTACCTTGTAGTGCATGACAAAAAATAATCTCAGACTCATAGCTATGTGTAGGAGGGACAAAGTAACATTTCTGAAGGAAGTCATTTATGATATCTGCTAAGTATAAGGTAGAAGTAAGTTCATTTTTACATTCTTATAATATGAATTAAGTCATATAACTTTAGTATTTTTTCTACATAAAATGGCTGACATGGGAGTAGATTAATAAGTGAAGAGGATGTTAGATCTTATAGTTATTTTTCAACAAATAAGTCACTGAGCAATATATACTGTTGTGGCACACTTTTCAGATAAAATAAATAAATTATGCCATCTATTAACTTAAAACTAAGGAGGAAAGTCAGGAAACCAAACAAGTCGTTACACCAGACTGTGAAAAAGATCCAGATCAGTATATGTGTAAGGTATGTTCATGGTTTAAATGTGGGACTCTAGCTAAATTTCCACACACACACACAAATGAAATATTTAACCACTTAGATGAGTTCTCCATATGAACTCAGATGCATTTGGACAAAAATCAGAAACAATTGTCTTAAAGTTATCTAAGAATGTAGGATGAACATTAAAAGTGTCACAAAACACAAAAGCAAGTTCATGAATAGTATTAAGATGAAAATACTTATTTTGTGTGGAAAAGGTAGCAAAATATGACAGAGCTTTTCCTTGTTATTCAGGAAAGGAGGAAAGAGGGAAGAAAGGATTTGCAAAAGACAGGGATAGAGAAGAAGGATGAAAAAAGATGAAATAAGAATGAAAGGACAGAGGGAGGGTAGAAAAGGACAGAAGGGAATAAGAGAAGGAGAGAGGATAAGAGAAGGAGAGAGGAAGTGACAGAAGAAAATAAGGAATTCTTGAATTGGTCTTGGCTCTTGGTTTGACCTTGATGGACTTACAGATACACACATAAGTACACTATACATTCACAAGAATCTCTATTCTGATGGTAATGCTAGTCTAGGAGATGGAGAAAATATACAGATAAATCTTGCTTTCTGGTAAATTGAACCATGTCTTTATGTTATTTAATAATAGCTCACATTTGTCTATCCAATTCAAGTTAAATTGTCAATCACTTAGAGCAGAGAGAATGCTAAGTGACTGATACCATCACCATTTTCTTGACAACTAGTTGCAATTTCTCATAGAAAAAAAAAAAAACTCAGTGACCTTTTCCTCTAGAGTTTTGAGATATCATCAGTTTATTGAAATATCCTTTTTAAAAGTAAATTCTTGACCCTTTTCACAAAAATCAGGAAAATCCAGAAAATATCACCCAGGGGACTGAGAAAATATATATGAAATGATCTCTGCTACTGTTGCTACCTTGCATCCTGCTTGTTTTATTACCTTTACCTCTTTGGTTGAGAAACTCAATTTTCATTTTCACAGGTCATCCCATGGCTTTTCTGACCTCTGGTTGACTAAGGCATCTTACATTTACTAGTTTAATTTTAGATGTATTTTGTGGATCTAAAAACTAACATGCAGAAGCATGCTCTTTCATCCTGTTCCTTAGGTCGCTACTACACTGACATATAGCTTGTCAGAGCAGCCATCTTTGAACATTACTAGACCAAAGTTTAGAACTATTTGAAAATATTAAATTATTTTAAAAACTCATGATCTATAAGGAGTATTCAGACTCACCAATAAAATGTCCATAAGATGATCACATATTGGGTAACACTAAACAACATTTTTAAATGACTCATATGTAGTATTCTTTGGTATATATTTTAAAATTTCTATACCGTGATTCAAAGTTAACTCAATCAACTATGTTTATTATTTCTGACTTAGTTACTATAGCTGAGAAATGGAATAAGCCTAGACAGCCACCAACTAATGAATAGATTTTAAAGATGATGTACATACATATGATGAAGTTTTATTCAGCTGTAAAGAGAAATGAAATTATGAATTTTGCAAGAAAATGATGGAGCTTGAAAAAGTCATACTGAGTGAGGTATGCAATCTCAGAAAAACAGATGCCACATGTTGTCACTGATATGCTACCTGTAGCAGATGGCTTCTAGTTCACTGAGATGAACTTCCAAACCAGGCAAAGTTATGGAAGAAGGGATATTATTTATTGAAGCTTACAGATCCAGGGGAGGAAGTTCCATAATGGCAGAAGAAGCGGCATGCTCTCACAGGACCAGGCAAGAGTGAGAAAAAGCCACCAGCCACATAGCACACAGAGCAAAGCTACAGCCAAAAGCCACAGCACACTTCAGGAACTCCCCCTAGGCACACTTTGCGTATCTTTACAATGGAATCCTAAAACACCACCACACCTTATGATCTGCCCACATTGCCTCCAGCAAGGCGGCTGTAGATGCAAACTATAAACTAATAAAACATTGAATATATTGAGGGCCATATATTCAAACTACCTCACTACCTATGCCTCAAACTTATAGATTACTGTATGTAGGTTAGAGTGATTTTCTATAGAAGCTAAGAAGCTAGAATTGGACCCTCAGTGGGGAAGTTTTTTAGAATAGTAGACCACATATGTTATAACTGTGGGAGAGAAAAGTTTTAGCAAGGATAGTACAGGGGGATGAGGAAGAGTTTGGTGATAGGAGGATGAACCAAAACGAAGCCCAAAGGAAATCTATTACTTGTTATCCAAGAGAAAAAAATATATTTTTAAACAGAAACAGTGCTTGAACAAAGGTCCTCCTCATGACTGGATAAAGCAGTTCTCAGAATCCATGGATTTTATTCACAAACTCTAGTGCCAGGGATAAGAAACTCTCCCATTGAATTGTTACGGAGGATACAGATGCCCCTAAAACAATACAGGGTATTGTAATTTTCTTAGTTGTCCTCCAGAACTAGATTGTGAGTCCTTTTTGCTGAAGACTTCAAACAAGATAAATCTGAGCTGAAAGTTTCTCCCTGCTGGATATGTTCATACCAGAAGTTACTAAGCAAGCTTTGATGGAAGAATAGTCACCAACTTTACTACCAATCTGTGGACCCTGTGTATGCTACAACCCACCTCCCAGGCAAAACTTGCGCATTGGTGAAATAATGGCATGAATGTTATGGATGTAATCATACACTTTATTATTGGGTTTAAGACCTGCTCCACAGGAAGGAAATCATGGCTACTACTTTAACCTGACAAAAAGCCTTTGGCTAGAAACATAGGGACACAGCAGTGTGGGTACTACTGCAATTGTGCTAAATGGAAAGCCTGTCAAACTGCTTTCTAAATATCAATATTTGTTTCCATATATTAGAAATACTTACTGCCTTGATCACAGAAGTTTCTTTCTGCAATGGTCAAAGGTCAATCCAGAAGTGTGTATTTGGCAAAATTGCTGAGAATACGTGACTATACGTATGCTCAGTGCTAAAAAAGAAACCATTCAAGGCTCAGAGAACCTTGTAGAATTTAAAAACAGGAGGATGGTAAGTAAGGCTGCGCAATACTGTGTTCTGGAGATGACATAGTAAATCTATGCATAAACTCATACCAGCTGTGGTCTCCTGAACCAGATTGAGCCTGTTAATATTTCATCATTGACATGGAGGAAGGTTTATGAGTTCCCCACGTCTTCCAAATTAGCAAATGGTAGCTAATCGTTTCTGGAAGAGGGGAAATCATGCTCTTCAGTGGTGTAGTTACTGCATGCCCCTTCTCCAGTAAATAACCTTCTAACTATGATCATGTGAGCAACTGTAATTTAACTCAGTGAGTCAGAAAACAAACAAAAACAATAAAAAAAGGCACGGAAGTAGGAGAAGGATTAAACAGGAAGAAGGATTTTAGTGGGAGAGGGATGAGAGAGAAGAACTGGGGGAAATAATATCAAAATACATTGAAGGGCTAGAGAGATGGCTTAGTGATTAAAACACTTGCCTGCAAAGCCTAATAATCCAGGTTTCACTCCCCAGAACCCTAAGCCAGATGTACAAGGTCATGCATGCTCACAAGGTGGCATACACATCTAAAGTTCTGTGGCAGTGGCTAGAGGCCCTGGTGTGGCAATTCTTTCTCTGTCTTTCATTAAAAAATTTAAAAAAGACATTGTATTCATGTGTGAAAATGTCAAAAATAAAGGTATAAGTATTATTAAACCTATATTGTATATAGTGTAATGTTTATATTTTTCTGAATCAGAGAGAGAGTTTCAGGAGCATTAGTTAATACTGATGAGTATTTGACTTTCATTTTTAGATAAACTTTTTAACAAAGAAGTGCTTTACTACCAATTACTTTTCACTTAACTTTTATGTATAAATATGCATACATTGTCCACTTATTTCTCCTATATCATTTTTTATCCATATGTAGCTTCTGAGAAAATGAAACATATTGACTAAGGGATAAACTCTTCCCTCACTCAATTTACAAAATAATGCTTCTAATTAAATTCTAACCTTAAAATTTCCTCGGTTTTGAACCCATTCTGTTGAGTGATTATAAAATTGTCCAAATATATTTCTTCTTCCTCAGTGCTACTAGATAACATGTTGACTTGTACATCTGTATAGCTGCTCATTAACTTCAAGCAGTATGCTTTGACTATATATCCTTGAAACCATGAAATAA
Source organism: Orientallactaga sibirica (assembly GCA_036365145.1). NCBI lineage: Eukaryota > Metazoa > Chordata > Mammalia > Rodentia > Dipodidae > Orientallactaga > Orientallactaga sibirica. The sequence continues at coordinate 27,641,087 of JAEOAD010000021.1, read as the reverse complement.
TACTCCTATAATTTAGTTTTTAATGTGTCTACTTTAAATAGAAAGTATTATGAAATACAACATAGGCACTTTTAGAATTCTGTGGATATCTGTTTAGTCACAGTAGTGTCAAATGTGGAACCCAAACAAACAACATAACTGGTACTTTGAGACTGAGGTGGATGTGACAGTCTCTTGAACATATTTTAATAGTTATGCATATTTAAATTAAAATTTTAACCTCCTGACCTTCAAACCAGCAAGCCATTCACCACATGGTTTGAGAGGTATGTCTTGTAATAACATAGCACACCACAAAAATCCCTTGTCCAGAATCTGTGATTATCACAGAAAAAATCCTAGTTGTTTGCTAACATTTTGACATTTGGATTCTGATATTCAAAAAGTTTCCCCTCACTGATCATATATAAAGAATCTACCTCAAATGGGCACCTCAATACTCATCCGATGTTATCTGAAATACAGCATGGCCTGTGTTAAATTCATGGGTGGCACTGGCATTCATTTAGCTTTATGATTCTTTGTCAGGTATGACAGGCGTATTTCTGCTTCTAGCAAACAGTGCACATTACTTGTTTCCAGAAAGACTGGATGAGACCAGCATCAATATTAGACATATGCAACTCCTCTCTGGGAGAATCCACCTGTCCAGAGATAGTATTACTGATTCCATGTTTTTGCAAACCTGCTGTCACCCTCACAGTAGCAAAGCTCCTGCAGAGAACTTAGCAGTGAGCAGAGCCAGGGCCGGCTTGAAACATGAGATCCATGCACCTGAAAGTAACTTTTAGTTGAGGTTTTTAACTTCAAGTGGAAGTGGTATCCCCAAGAATGGCTAGGTCTCACCTGTCAATCATCCAACGGTGTTCCCTACTTACTATTTAATTTCACATTTATAATGATGTTAGCTTTGGGATAAAATTACTAAATAAAATAAATTTCTCTTGTTTAATAGAGGGCAGAAGTGAAAATTATTGTACCTGATGGAATCTGTACTTGCAGTAAATAGGTGATATTTAAATTGTGAAGTTGCCCAGGGCGTTATGGGCTTCATGCCAAAATTGTCAAGTTCCATGGCATTGAGGAAGTTATTTTAATTCCAAGTAACAAGAATTATTTTGCATCCTGAGAACCAACAGTTCTACTTAAAATCAAAATACACTAACATTGTGTGGCACAGAAATACAGACGACGCTTCTTGCCAACTGCCTCTGTTTATTTACTTCACATCCCAGATGAACAGCCGAAATCAGTTTTACCACCCACATTATAAATAGCATAGCAAATTCATAAAGAGTCTTTCTTCAAAGAACGGAAATGATTCTGATGTCTGATTAAACTCACAGTGTCCTTGTGAGAAAGAGGGGAAGAGGAACAGGAATCTGCCCAATTTCAAGGTCAAGAAAACAAGCAACACAAAAGTTAAGTGGCTGGTCTCCATTTATTCAAATAAATTTATTCAGGATAAGAGCCAGAAATAAAGATCAAGTCTCCTGGCCCATGCACTAGGCCCCATGCTGCTTTGTAGCCTTCAAAAACCTTCATTTTCTTGGAAAATGCTAAAAGGCTTTCCCTGACCATGCAGACTACATTCAGACATACTGCCATCTACTGACCCAACAGTGAATGGGCCAGGGCCAGACACCTGGTCCTCAGGAGGTGAGGAGAGTTGAGATTCAGCTAAGCCTGTAGAATGTCTTCTCCAGGGTGCCCGTGCCCAGTGGCCACTGGATTAGGTAGGAGTGAGGGACAGGAGGGAAGCAAAATTGAACATTTACTCCTCCATAAGGGAGGACTATCCTGATACTTCTGTGCAGCATTGTCTGATATGTCAGCTTCTGCCAGCCCTCATGGTTTTATTTTGACATATTCAATTAGGATGTGGACCACATAAGACTGCCTATGTTTGCAACACAAAGCAGCTTGAGGCATGCCATATACTTTCTATTCTATCTGTTTTGTGGTTCTTTTGCAAATGTCCTATAATATGAACTGGTTTGACCTCTATCATGACAAAAAAAAAAAAAAAAAAAAAAAAAGCTGAAAAGAATCCCAGCCAGATCGACATAGTCCTGTACCTATGAAAATATCATGAAATATCGCCCAAAAGGGCTATGAAGGAGAACCAGTGTCCTAAATACATTTTCAACAAGATTCCCTTTAAGAGACAAGGTATTTTCTCAGAAGCTCATTGAGTATCATCCCTCAGTATTTGACCTCTTTAAAACTCTATAACAATATTTCACAAATTATTATTTATATCTGTTTGTCTTTATAACTTGGTGACAATATATCAAATGATAGCAGTACTTAGGTTGCAGAATGTTGACAGAAACTTTCTCTCTCTAACAGAAGACTGGTGAATTGTTTCCAATATCATATATATATATATATATATATATATATATATATATATATATATATCATATGTTATTCTTTTCCTCTATCTCATATTATTTTTACTATTGATTTAATTAAAACAACATTATAATACCAAATTATTTTGATGTTTTTTTGTGCATTTTTGTTAGTTTGCAGTGTTGGGAATCATTAGGTACAACTTCCAAAAACAAGGGAGCCAGAATAAACAAAGTCAGAAGCTAGCATTCTCACTAAGCTGGGGAAAATGCTGAGAGTTCTGAAGATAGAGTAGCAAGGGTTCCCAGAAAAGATAAGCAAAAGGAAAGAACTCCAAGGAGATCAGTAGCCAACTGTATAAGGTCTATCTAAAGTTTTTCACTGGAAGAACTGACATGTTCATGTCTTAGAAATCTACCTAGAACTGAGATTATAACTATCTGCAAGAGTTATTAAGAACTCTTCTGAAGACTTATAAAGGTTTATGAGGGCTGGAGAGATTGCTTAGCAATTAAGGCATTTGCCTACAAAAGCCAAAGGATCTCAGTTCAACTCTCCAGGACCCACGTAAGCCAGATGCACAAGGGGTCACATGCATCTGGAGTTCATTTGCAGTGGCTAGAGGCCCTGGAACACCCTTTCTCCCTCTCCCTCTCTCTCTTTCTGCTACTTTCTCTCTCTCTCAAATAAATAAATAAATAAATTAAATTAAGGTTTATGAATATAGCCTGCTGACACTAATAAAATGGTCATTTCATGAAGAATGCATATTAATTCTAATTGCTTATGTATATAGTACCGCATGTTCAAAATATACAAGGCAAACATGGAGAAAACTGAAAATAGAAATAGAAAGAATTACAGATGAGTATCTCAGAATGCTACTTTTGATATAAATGACGTAAATGATACCTATTCCAAACAATTTCTTCCAAAACCAGTAAAGGATGGGATACTTTCCTAATAATGTTAATGATTCCATTATCTTAGTACCAAAACATCAGAAAAAGCCATATAAAATAAATGACCAGTGGCCAATATTTCCCTTGAGCATACACAGAGTAATTTATTACTCATTGCACATAAATGGAATTCAGTAATATGTAAAAGGTAGAATGAAGTAAATACTATCCCAGGAAATTCAAAGTTGCCTTCACATTATCACAGTCAACATAAAGTTGGCTTAACATTTAAGGTTTATCTTATCATACCCATAGATTATAAAAGAAAAGTACATTATCAGTTAGGGTAAAGAATATGTTGAATTTTAAAAATGAACTCAAATGGGCTAGGGAGATTGTTCAGTTGTTATAGTAGTTGCTTAGAAAGTCTGATGAAACTGGGTTAGATTCCCCAGTACCCGTGTAACAGCAGGCACACAAAGTAGCGCCTGTGTCTGAGCTAGTTTGCAGCCTTAGCATGCTTACACTCTCTCTTGGTCTTACATAGATTAATAAATAAGATAAGTAAATAAGAAAGAATTAAAAGACAAACTCTCAGCATATGTGGAGAAGAGAAAAATTTGATAAACTATAAAAAATATTATTGTGCTGGATACTCAGATATTAAATACTTTTCTTCAAAGATCAGCAACAGGGGGACCTCCTTCCTTCTCAAGTTTACTAATTTTCACTAAGGCAAGCAAAATATATAAAACATGTTCACACTGTAAAAAAATCTTTCTATCTTTATTTGCAATCAACATGATTGAGAAGAAAATCCCTTGCAATTCCAACAAAATATGTTAAAAATAAAGTTAGTTTAGCAAGTTTGCTAATTAACACTGGGGAGCACTGTTGACAGAAATTTTTAAAAGATATAAGTAAATAATGAGTTTATATACATAGAATATTAAACATTACAAGATACCAAATCATTACCAATTTATCCATAGTCCAATTTCTTTTAAGTTTCAATGCCATTTTATTAGAAAAAAATAATCTAAATCTAATATTCATGTGGAAATTAAAAACAAAACCTTCATGCACTTAAAAAATCTCTAAAACATAACATCATTGAGTGACATATACAACCTGACTTCAATGTGTATCACAAAAGCTACAGAAATCAAAACAGTGTGGTATTGGCATGAGGATAGAAATATAGATCAATGGAACATAATAAACAATCTGGAAGTTGATTTTCAACTAAATTGCAAAGGCCAATTTATATCTAGATGCTAAAAGAAAAGAGCTTTAATCCATTCCTTGCATCATTTTAAAAATCTAAATTTTGTGTCAATTTAAACTGCACATCCAAATGTAAATTAAAACAATTACAATCCCTATAAAGCACTACATATTCTTCATATCTTAACTTATGCAAATATTTCTTATAGAAACCACTAGAAGCAAAAATATTCACAATAATGTATGTGAGCTAATAGAGATACACTGCTATGAGCATACAAAGGAGAGCCAGAGACCATGGGGAAGTATATTAAACTATCATAGATATAAAAAAGAAAATACTTTCAACATAAAAATAACAAAAAAATATATTATGAGTGAAATATTTGGACATACTTAAAAAAAAACATATGGGTGCTAAATAAGTTCATAGAGCATGCTCAAACACAGCTATTAGGGAACAAGAAGCTGAATATGCAATGAATGAGACCCACAACATACCATAAGAATGTTTATAATTTAAAAAGACTGATGTACCCAAGTGTCACAGAGACTAAGGGAACACACATTTCACTAAGTAATAAGTGTGTACTTAGACAATTGACAACATATGTCTACAGGAAAGTTGTTCATAGCATTGTCTGTTATAGACAATACCTGAAAATAATACAAGTTTCCATTCATAGGTGAGTGGATGCACAGATTACAGCACAAGTATATAGCAGTAAAAGAAATGAACAAATTATAAACAAAACAACACACACACACACACAATGTGACTCAGTGCTTGGTGTCTGTAATAAACACTTCAGTATATTAAAATGAGAAGAATTAGCAATTTTACTCTAACCTCCATGTGCTTCTTTCCTAGTAGATCATAAATGCTCAGAAAGGTATTCTAATCTTTCTCAGAAGCTAGGCAAAGACCTTTGTATAAGTTCCACCTGTATCTAAATGAAAAGGAATGTCTTTACCTTTGAAGGTAAGAGGTCACAGACTAGAATCTTAATAGACGTGCCTTGTTAAATTTTCCTCACTTTATTATGATGACCCATCATAGGTTTTCCTATCTCATCTCTTCACAACTACGTATGTTTCATTAAGACTACATGTTGCAATTACCTTTTTTTTCTGTTTTTGTATTTTTTTTTTTCTTTTGTTGGGACAAACACCAACCAGAAACAGCTTATATAAGGAAAGGGTCAATTTCAGGCTTACAGGTTTCAGGGGAAACTTCAAGATGGTAAAGAAGCTGGTTCCAGCCATGATACATCCACAGCGATAGAGAACACAAACAGCTAGCAAGCAAGAACAGCCAGAGCTCAAACTTGCTCTCTACACAACTAATAGAGCTGTATTTAAGATCCGTGCCCCATGACACATCTCCATTAGGGCTGTGCCTACTGAAAACTGAAAACTAAATAGACGCTTAATTAAAAGTACCTCCAGTTATGGGGGACAAACATTTATATTCGAACCACCACACTCCACCTCTAGTCCCCATAGACACATGAGGTTTCATAGGGCATGCAGAAAAACTTTAAAACATCAAGTTCCTGATAGACTTTACTAACTTTAACATTGTATAAAAGTCCAAAGTCTCATCTGAAATGTAAGACTGTCCCTTAACTATGATACCTGTAAAATCAAGACAGACGTTGCATACTTCCAACACAACATGGGACAGAGTAAACATTCTCATTAAAAAAATAAGACATGGGCTAGAGAGATGGCTTAGCAGTTAAGGCGCCTGCCTCCTAAGCCTAAGAACGCTGGTTCCAATCTCCAGCAGTTCTAATCTCCAGGTCCCATTTAGCCAGATGCAAAGTGACACAAGGGCGCAATGCCACCCTTGACCAAAAGGGGGCGCAAGCATCCGGATTTTGTTCACAGCAGCTGAGAGGCTGCTGGCGTGCCCATCTCTATATCTCTTCCTCCCCCTTTCTCTCTGTCTCTCTCCAAAAATAATAATAATAATAATAATAATAATAATAATAATAATAATAATAAAATAAGGCATAACATGGAGAGACTGGACCAATGCAAAATCACTAACAAGCAGGCAAATATCAAATATCTGCAGTTCTCAAGAGCAATGTCTATAACCAGAGATGATAATCTCTGGATTTTCACTTTTACCCCTCAAGCTGGGCTAATTGGGGTCTGGGGAAAACTCCATCCTGTTCTGGCAGCTCTCCTTGTCAGAGATTCCAGTCTTGATATATGTAAAATAGTCTGGCAATACTGCATACCATGGCTCATTTTCATAACTCCAAACAGTGCCCTTACTTTTCACCATACAGGGATTCAACTCTGCTTCACAGTGCCACATCTCAGAGGATTTTGGATCTCATTCATTTTTAGAGTTCCATACAGGGATTTCAACCCTGCTTCACATTGCCACATCTCAGCAGCTCTTGGAACCAAGTGCACTTCCCTGAATGTTTTATGCTTCAAAAGCCTATAGCAGATGGGGGTGAGCATAGCCAAATTTGTAAATCCAGTGGGGAATAAAGCTTGACTTTGAAAAGGAGAATACTTCTTTACTAGTCTTCCTTTAAGCCACCTCCTTTAAAAAGAATGTGCACTCCTACTAGCTCGAGCTCAACCTTAGAGCACTGCAAGCCTTCTCCAGTTTAAAGTGCCAAATCCATCTAATTTAATCCCACAAACACATTCCAGAAGACCAAAATCAATATGGCCAGATTCCTCATTGCTGATACTAATTCTCTACTGTGAGTACCTTTTGGTTATTGCTACAAATACACAACCAGAAGCAGATTATGGGAGAAAATGTTTTATTTCAGGCTTCCAGATTCCAGGGGAAGCTTCATGATGCCATAAGAAGCTGGCTCACTCCATCCTACATTCACAACAGAGATAGAACATGAACAACCAGCAAGCAAAAATAGCCATAGCTCAAGCTGGCTCTCCACTACCTAGTAGTGCTGGACTCAAGATTTGCCACCAATGACCCATCTACTCTAGCAGGGCTTCGCTATTGACTACTAAATAGGATGCTTAATCAAAAATACCACAAGCTATGGTGGACATAGATTTACTTTCAAACCACCAAACTGCTAAAAAAAAACATACTCAAATGCAACTGTTTGTTTAGGATTTTGTACTGCTATGAGGTCACTGATGTCAAATGAAATGCATGGATTCACTGTTTATGCTTTTCCCTTGTTAATCCAGCTTCATTTATAGAAGCTTCAGCCATGAGTTGAGGATGGCTAAAGAAAAATAGCTTCTTACTTATACAAAGGAATTTCAAAATAACTGTGTTAAGTGTACTAACCATGAGGTAAATGAATCCATACTATGTACATAAAATTCCAAAAAGTGAAAACTAATTCATAATGAAAGACAGTGGATAATTAGTCACCCAGTAATGATTGTGTGTAAGGTTTACTTACTAAGGGGAGACTGCAGGGGATATAAGCATACTGTTCACATTGATAGATATACGCAGATGGTGGCAATGCTTTCACAGGTGTATAAATATGATGAAACATGAAATTATATACTTTCTAAGAAGTTTGATGAATATATTCCTTGTCTTAACAATGAAAGATAACAATGATAATAAGAGATAAATTGGTAAGCCTTAGTCAAAAATCTCAAAGAAAATAGTAGGCACCAATTCATTTCTCTTTCAACTTGGCTTTGCAATTCCCCTCATCAAAGTTAAGACTTAAAGGTGGACTCACTTTTGATGTACTCTGTCTCACAGGAAGTGGCAGAAGTAACAGGGTGCAAGTTTTGAGCCAGCCTGGGTCTGAGGAAATTTTGTTATTTTCTCCTTTTTTTTTTTTTTTTTTTTTTTTTTTTTTTTTTTGATTTTTTGAAGTAGGTTCTCACTCTAGCTCAGGCTGACCTCCAATTTACTATGTAGTCTCAGGGTGGCCTCAAACTCATGGCAATCCTCCTACCTCTGCCTCCCGAGTGCTGGGATTAAAGGCGTGCACCATCATGCCCAGCATATTTTCTCCTTTTTTTATTTGATAGTATTTCTGTGTAACACAATCACAAAGTGAGGGTGAGCCTGGCATAACTGGCCAGGGAATGTGACACTCCTTCAAGAAGAGCTGAATCCATCTCAGGCCCATCCATACACGGGTGACAACTAAGATAGGGAAATTGCTGAACTACCCAGCTTACCCATGAACGCAGGTCAGTAAGAAATACTTAGTATTTTAAAATATGATGTTTGGTGCTAGTTGGTAGAAAATGGTATTTAATTGTTATAATATCTAAATATATAAAAATCTAGTTGACCAGGTGTGGTGGGGCACACCTTTAATCTTACCACTCGGAAGGCAGAAGTAGGAGGATCGCCAAGAGTTGGAGGCGACCCTAAGACTACACAGTGAATTCCAGGTCAGCCTAGGCTAGAGTGAGGCCCTATCTCAAAAAAACAAATAATAATAATAATAATAATAAATAAATAAATAGTTGAGGAATAATCTCTCTAAGCCACAAATCTCTTGCATAAGAACTCCTTTCTGAAAAGTCTGTATGTTTCAAGGTTAAATTTGAGCAACTACTTTGTAGCAGTTACAAGTGTAGAACTGTTCTAAATTGTATATACTAAATATAATTTCAGAAAAATGAATATGTATAGTCTCAGAAAGCTTAATGTCACCTGACAATGACATTCAAATGAGTATAAACCATTGATGGAAATTTCAAGACAATACGAAGCATCAGAATTGAGTTAGGAAATATTGTATCATTTCATAGATTATACATTACCTCCATACATAATATTATGTTTAATCCTCATAAAAGTTCTATTAAGAAAAGAATATTTTTGGCTGGGCTTGGTGGAACACACCTTTAATCCCAGCACTCAGGAGGCAGAGGTAGGAGGATCACTATGAGTTTGAAGCCACCCTGAGAATACAGAGTCAATTCCAGGTCAACATGAGTTACAGTGAGACCCTACCTCGAAAAACAACAACAACAAAACAAAACAAAACAAACAAACAAACAAAAAAAAACAATTTTTAGTATAGACTGAAAATCAGACAGAACTGCTTTGTAGAAATAGTTGATAATGACCTGGTCCCAGAGAAATTCAAACATTGAAACCATTGCATTATCATCACACTTATCCTTTCTGGTCTCTATTCTGTAGCTCATGGTTAAAGATCAGTTGATGTGTGCCCTGAGGAAAACTTATACTACCTATTCTCAGTGTTATTTTTTTTTATTTTTATTTTTTAGATAGGCTGATGTTAACAGGAGAGCTACTGAATCAATGCAATGTCCACTAAGAAGGTTCTACCATTATTTAAAAGTTCTTACATGTCTAAGGAAAGTAACAGTTAACTCATCTAAATCAATAATCCATAACTTTCTTATACATGAGTAAAAAAATTGTTTGCTCTGTAGAAGGCCTAAATTTTAAGACAGAAAGGAAGAAAAGTCAGTCAGTATTTTCTCTGCTCCAAACCTTCATTTTATTTACATCCAATATCTATATCATGTGCTAGTATTCTAGGCAACTATAAGCATCTCATGGTTTCTTATAAGTAATATTGTTATTGAAGAATTTGGACATTTTGATGGCTATATTCTTTACTATATCTGGCACATTTTATAATGTTGCACAATTTTTAAAGAAGAGAACAAAATTTTGTTTCACTTTAGAATGTTCCCACAATTTTATCAATGAAATCCTGAACCCTAAGAGCAAAATAAATAATTTCTCAGTGACCTTGCAGCCCAAGTATGTGGAGTCTCCAGCAATAGTGTCTTACTGTCTATTCTGGGTGGGAAATCAAGGGCCTTGTCAATGGCCTATAATGTTTTGGGGGCATCAGTGACCTCCCTGGCCAACAACTCACTGGAAGGTATCCCATCCCTGGCACTAAAAATTTTCTGGTAACAATCTATGGCTTCTGAGTGTTCCCTTGTCCAGAAAAGTAGGTTTCCATATGACTTATTTATAGCCTCTTTACTCAATCTCTTCCCCTGACCTCACTTATGCCTTTTCACCCCATTAATCTGTTTTTCTACTTACATATATACAATACGATCCTATTAAGTCCCCCCCCCCGTCTTTCTATTCCCTTTATATCACCTTTCTAGCTTACTGGCTTCTGTTACTCAGTTTTATTCCTACTTACATAGAAGTCCAATCATTTGTAGCTAGGATCCACATATTAGATAGAACATGTGACATTTTTTTTTCTGGGCCTGGGTTACCTCACCAAGTATAATCCTTTCATGATCTATCCATTTTCCAGCAAATTTCATAACTTCATTTTTCTTTATCTCTGAGTAGAACTCAATTGTGTAAATGTGCCACATCTTCATTATCCACTCATCAGTTGAGGGACATCTAGGCTGGTTCCATTTCCTAGCTAGTGTAAATTGAGCAGCAAAAAACATGGTTGAGCAAGTATCTCTAAAGTAGTGAGACGAGTCCTTAGGATATATCCCTAGGAGTGGTATAGGTGGGTTATATGATGGATCTATTTTTAACTGTCTCAGGAACATCTACACTGATTTCCACAATGGCTGGACTAGTTTGCATTCCCATCAACAGTGTAGAAGGGTTCCCCTTTTTCACATCCTCACCAGCATTTATGGGCATTTGTTTTCATGATGGTAGCCAATCTGAAAAGAGTGAGATGAAAGTTCAACATAGTTTTAGCCTGCATTTCCCTGATGACTAGGGATGTAGAACATTTTTTTAGATGTTTATATGCCATCTGTATTTCTTTGTCTGAGAACTCTCTATTTAGTCACATAGCCCATTTTTAATTGGGTTGTTTGATTTCTTATTATTTAATTTTTTGAGTTCTTTGTATATACTAGATGTTATTCCTCTGTCAGATGTATAGCTGACAAAGATTTTCTCCCATTCTGTAGGTTGCCTCTTTGCTCTGTTCACAGTGTCCTTAGCTGTACAAAAGCTTTGTAATTTCATGAGGTCCCAGTGACTAATCTGTGGTTTTGTTTCCTGAGCAATTGGGGTTATATTCAGAAAGTCTTTGCCAAGACCAATATGTTAAAGGGTGTTGAGAAATCCTGCTGTAGCTGAGCTGAAAGCCTACTACATGTGGACCAGCTGACAGAAAGCTGGAAAAAGCTACACTGCATGCAGTTCAATAGGAGAGAGAAAACACCAGTGAACACAGTGAACACTGTAAGCTTTAAATTTGGCCAGCCAGGCCAAATGAGCCAATGGGTCCAATAATGGCATGTCTGTTAAGGGGGAAACCAACAGGTCTTTAATTGGACTGGAGGCCCACTCCATGGGAGGGAATACATCCCTGATACTGAAAAACCTATGATGGGGGTAGTCATGAGCCCTAGGAGTGTAATGTCTGCTGGTGTCTGGCTAAATATATATACTATGCTCACCAAACTGCCCATTAGGCACTTTTCTTAATGTCCACACCCATATATTAATGCTACCCTCACTTTTAGTTAGAAAAGCTTCTCTTTTCAGATGGTGGCAACCTTGGGATGACTCAGAAGGTACCATGATGCTGAGAAGAAGGGACAGAGATGTGCTCAGCACTGAAACAGTTCTAACACACTTTCCAAGGCTCAGGGTCCATTGCAAAAGAGCTGGCAGAAAGAATGTAAGAGCCAAAGGAAGAGTAGGACACCTTACAATGTGCTCCTCAAGAAACAAAATGGCCTAAAAATCCATGACCTCAAAGTGCCTGACACTACCTACACAAGACCATCATAATAAGAGGAAAAGATCATGACATCAAAATGAAAAGAGAGACTGATTGACAGGGGGAAGGGATATGATGGGGAGTGGAGTTTCAAAAGGGAAAGTGGGGGAGGGAGGGAAGTACCATGGGATATTGTCTACAATTATGGAATGTGTTAATAAAAAAATTAAAAAATAAAAAATATATAGATAATTTACACAACTTCTTTATCTTAATTTTACTACTTTATAAACATAAATAAAATCTAATTTTAAATATATAAGTAGATTAATATCCAAAGATGCCAAGAAAAGAAAGAAGTACTTTTCAAACATTCTTTAAAATCAGCAGTGCATCTTTAACCAACCCAGAACAGTGAGATCTGCAGAAGGAAAATGTTCTTGTGTATTGATAGACAATCTCATTGAATGCTGGTTGTCCCAAGGTGCTATTTACAGGTGTCATCCTCTTCACCATACAGTCAGCAGAAATGGTGGAAGTTGAATGTGCAAGATAAGATGTCACCTCTCCACAGACATTCCTAAGGCGTACTGTTCTGCAGCTGTCAAGATTTACCAGCCAGGCCGGGCATGGTGATGCACGCCTTTAATCCCAGCGCTCTGGAGGCAGAGGTAGGAGGATCACTGAGAGTTCAAGGCCACCCTGAGACTGCATAGTTAGTGAATTCCAGGTCAGCCTGGACCAGAGTGAGACCCTACATCGAAAAACCAAAAAAAAAAAAAAAAGATTTACCAGCCAAAGAACCCACATTGTTCTTTCCTACTCTCATTCCTATTTGCCACTCTCCAGAAATAACCACTGAAAACTTTAAACTTTTTTAATTAATTTATTTATTTTAATTTGCAGTTTCCCTTCCTTTTTCAATAACTTTTCCTGGGAAATGGAAAAATTTACCTATTCCAGATAAGATACCATTTGAAGTCAAAGGAACAATAACATCCAAATGGTGAACACATGAGTCAATAGGGATTACTGTCAGGAGCATGGGTGACCCCCAAACATGTGTATCACTAAAAGACTCACTCAAGCAGGTTTAGGTTATGATGATGTTTTCCAGCTCTTCTTTCTATGAGGGAATGCCAAAACCCAATATTGTGAAGTGTTCCTGCAGACAGAGTTGCTTTTATAGACATAGCAATAGCCATGTTATACTCAGAGGGCAACGCTCCAATTCATCTACCTTTCTCAGTTGTGTGTGTGTGTGTGTGTGTGTGTGTGTGTGTGTGTGTGGTTTTGCATCTGAGTTTACTCTCAACTGTTGGGCAAATTTGGCAGTTTATGCTAAGATATAAAAATACTGAACTGGGTCGTGGTGGCTCATGCCTTTAATCCCAGGTACTTGGAAGTCAGAGGTAGGAGGATTGCCATGAGATCGAGGCCACCCTGAGACTACATAGTGAATTCCAGGTCAGCCTGAGATAGAGTAAAACCCTACCCTGAAAAAAAAAAACAAAAAACAAACAAAAAAAAACTCTAGGTGAGACTTGAATGCCAGCTAAGTCTTCAGATGGGTGGAGATCTGCAAATAAATTAAATTAAATTAAACTAAATTAAATTAAAATTAAAGAGAGAGAGAGAGAGAGAATGTGAATGGGTACTCCACTGCATGTAGCCACTGCAAATTAACTCCAGATGCATGTACCATGTCCATCTGGCTGTACATGGGTACTGGGGAAATGAGCCCAAATCATGCATTGCAGACACATGCATTAACCATTTGGCCTTCTTTTTTCTCTTTTTTCTTTCTTTATCTCTTCCTTCCTTCCTTCCTTCCTTCCTTCCTTCCTTCCTTCCTTCCTTCCTTCCTTCCTTCCTTCCTTCCTCTTTCTTTCTTTCTTTCTTTCTTTCTTTCTTTCTTTCTTTCTTTCTTTCTTTCTTTCTTTCTTCTTTCTTTCTTTCTATCAGTCCAATGGGAATGGGAGTCTAGTGATTGAATTCAACATGAGTAAACATTGAGTCAATCATTCTTATTGTAACCTGTCTTCAATTAAAGCTATAGACACTGAAGGTTGGGTGACCAAACCCAATCAGCATGCTCTATGGATATTAAAATAGACCATGGCTGAAAAACGGTAAGACAATCTAATTTCCTAAAGATGAGATTATCATAAGTAATGCATTTGGATTCTGTTGTATATAATTTCTGGGGAAATTACACTCTTCAGTAGAGCTGCCTGCAACTTAGTCAGGGAAATCCTGTGACACTGACTGTGGGAGTCATCCTCATGCTGGGTGGGAATTTGATGAGGCAGTGGCTGTTGACTCATCCATGACTTCATTAATATTTTTTCTTTTTGGTGTGTTTCTGTGTCCTCTCTCTGGTGAATTCACTTTTGTTCCTGTCTGCCCTATTAGAATTGGCCATGCTTATCTTTTTCTTTAGCCAAGTTCACTTTATAACCTTTCCCTTAGTATATATGATCCCAGGTATGTCAGTTTACAGTGACTTTTACAAACTGTACAAAGAAGTGATCATCCTGACCACAAATTTGTGGCCAGATGAAGTGAAATTGTATGCCAGGGTAAACTTTCAGTAATTGTTATCTCGGATTTCACAGGTGGCTAAGCTCCTTTCATAAACTAAATACCAAATTTACTGAAATCCTTGTCTTTTTCTAGTGGTATTGTAGTTTTCAAATGATTCTTGAGAAAATATAGAAAAAAATCATACATTTTAAAAATTCTGGGAAATTTTGAAAAATTTGAGAACTGACATTTATGTGCCTTCACTAATATGTGTGGTGTAACAAAGACATTGTTTTTAATTTTATCCTTCTTTATCTAATCCTAGTTAAGGTTTTGGAATTTAAGATAGTCATGTTGCCAATTTTCTTTGCAAACATTTGTCAGCTCTGACACAATCCAGCCAATGAGATAAATAAAATTGAAGATTATTGGTGAATTTCTGGAAAACATGGTTTTATTTTGGAATATGAGAATATATAAAAGTAAGCATCTTATTAATTTTGCACATATTACACATTTTCATTCTTAAACATAATTATAACACTCATAATTTGAGCCATCATGTTATAAATTTGTCTTCAGAAAGATGCAAGAGCAAACACAAGAGTAGCAGAAAAGCATCTGGACCAACAGCCATTAAGCCAGGTTTCAAACCTAATCTAAATCATCACTTGTCTATAGCTTTTAAGAGATCATTTTATAAATTAAAAAATTTAGATAAAAAAAGAAATAGGTAAATACAGCTAGAGAGAGAATGGGCATGCCAGAGCCTTTAGCAACTGCAAACAAACTCCAGTTACACATGCTACATTGTGGATCTGTCTTTACATGGGTACTGAGGAATCAAACAAGGGTCCTTAGGCTTGCAGGAAAGGGCTTAATCTCTGATACAATTTTCCAGACCAAGAGACCACTTTAAACTGGATATAAAAATCTAGCTGGGTATTCTATTGACCTGAATTGGTGAAGACTTTTAATTAACTTTTAACTACCAATTTCCTTAAACCATACAAATCCCTGAACATTGAGTGTGTGTGTGTGTATGTGGTGTATATGCATGAATGTGTGCTGGGATTAAAGGAGTATGCCACCAGTTCTTGCTCTGGTATCCTATTTTTGCAGGCATAACTAACTTTATATCAGAATAGTTGATTAAATTTTGATTAGTTTCATTACTGCATTTGCCCGTTTAGGTAATGAAGCATTACAATGAAACTGAGCTCTTCATCAGTTTCTTCCTCTGTTAAACCACTTGGTATTCTCTGGCCTTTTTATGTACAACATTAATCAGAGGACATTGTTGGATATTTGTGATTCTTGGATACTCTTCATGTAAATGTGTACATATTGTTACTTGCTTGTTTTAGGATTGGAAACCATAATCCCGTTTACACTGCATACATTTTAGACTTGATATTGTAAAGTTTCAGATGCACTCTATATCTAAATAACAAGTACACTCACTCATTATCAACTTCTCCACCAAACTGGTACATTTGTCACAACTGATCAACCCATATTGACCTATCATTACCCCTCACTGTCCTTTGTTCACTTAAGGGTTCACTCTGGCATTACACATTGTATGAGCTTAGACAAATGTGTGCAATTGAATGGAACTTTCACTGCATTGTCATACAGAACATTTCCTTGTGTCAGGTCTCCTTTGTGCTTAGGCTATTTGTTTCTCCCTCTTGTACCCTAATCACTAATTTAGAATTCATAAATATATACGCCTGTTAAGGAAATGATTTTCTTTTAGAGTGAGCTTAGACAGAATGTGCCTTTTAACATCATGGTCTCTATTTGATAGTCAATGATTATAGGTTATAAGCTTTTTATTTTTATTTATTTTATTTATTATAGTATTTTATTTATGTATTTATTTATTTTTATTTATTTATTTTAATTTTCATTTATTTATTCATTTTTATTTTTATTTATTTATTTTTATTTATTAGTTATTTATTTATGAGAGAGAGAGAGAATGGGCACACCAGGGCCTCTAGCCACTGCAAACAACCTCCAGACACATGTGCCACTATGTGCACCTGGCTTACGTGGGAACTGGAGAATCTAACCAGGGTCCTTAGGCTTCACAGTCATGTTCCTTAGCCACTAAGCCATCTCTCCAGCTCAGCTTTATTTATATTTTTAAGTTGTTTTCTGTGTGTGTGTGTGTGTGTGTGTGTGTGTGTGTGTGTGTGTGTGTATGAAGATGTACTTGTCATTATCTCTGTTTTTGTTTCTATTTCTCAAGCTTAGAATACCTGATAAATGTACTCATTACTTTGTAGATAATTTTCCTCAGATTTTCACAAAGCAGAAATAAAAGAATAAATGAGCATTTTAGAACTTAAATGTATTAAAAAGCTAACAGATTGAAAGATAGTCCTGAAGTTAATTATTTTTGCTTATCTTTCATTCTGTCCTTATTTTCACTAGTTGACTTTTTAGGGTAGGAACATTCACTTCTGCATTTAGCTGAATGTGTTTCTCATAAATTCTTAGGACAAGAAATTTGTTTTTATTTTTTTTTATTTTTGTAAAGATAGGAATGGGAGGTTAGCCAAAGGTTTTGAGACTATATCTATTTCATACACGGTATTAATGATCACTTGTACTTATTTTGATTGGTCGTTTGTTTGCTTGACAGTTGTATTTTTTCTTTTTTCAGGGAAGCCTTCAGTTAGTGAACTTCACTGGAAATCTGCCATCATCACTAAGGCTTTTCTATGGAGGTATTTCAGATTAGCTTGATCCTTGGGCTTTCCTTCCTGAAATTATTTAGTAGAGGTATAGACCTAAAATGTGTCTCATTATTACTATTCATGAATATTAATATTTACTTTGTAAATTGCATTGAACTTTGTATTTTTGTATATCATCCCCTCCTTCAGTCTCCAAATTCTACTACAGTATGTATGTATGTGTCCTCCAAAACTCATGTTGAATTGGCATTGTCACTCTAACAATGTTAAAAGGAGGGCTAATTAAGAAGTGATGACATTACAAGGACTCCATCATCATGATGCTCAAAAAAACTCAATAATTGCTATACTGCAGCTTAGAGTTTAACATAGATATTAATCAGGTAATCATGTCATTATGTAATTATAAATTGTTATAATTGCTGAGGAGAAAAATTGTAGGTATTATATGAGCATAGATAGGATGATCTGATTTAATTTGAGGATTTAATGAAATCTTTTCTAAAGGAGATAAAGATCACATATGTGAGAAATTTTACAAATGTATTAAGTAGATGTTAAATTTTTGATTAGCAAAACTAAATAGAGAACTAAATCAGATGCCTTGACTTTGAGCCCAGGTTTCTTTCCCATCATTCTGTACGTTGTATCCTAGAATGATGTGGATTACAGCCCATTAATTACTTTTATCTTTAAATTGATGTCAAATAAAGTGGATGCACTATTGTGGACTGCTGTTCAAACCCATTCTATATCACTGTAGAAACATGGCACCACTGTGAAATAATCACATTATAATGAGGAAGGGAACTGCATGTTGTAGGCTGAACAGTAAGCATGCAGGATTTTAACCTCAATAAGGAAGGTACTGAGGAGAAAAATGCTAGTGTATCAAAATGGGAGAACCAATGAAAGAATCCTTAGAAAATATGTGAAGTCTATGAAACTGATCACAAATTCTGGTTATTTTAAAAGTCACAATAGCTGAATATTAAATGAATTTAAATAGTTGATGAATTCAGCATTTTAAAGTGTGTTCTTACACATTGTTCATATGAAATAAGTGTTCTCATTGAGTGGATTGCTTATTAGGTTTGTCAGCAAGGTTACATACTTATTCAATGCATGAAATAATTGTATCATTTGTTTTTAAAAATATAAACCAAGGAAAATATAAGAATTATAAATTTTAAGAGTAGATAACCTCTAAAATCATCCATAGTGATCATGATTGAAGTCTCCAAATAAGTAATCAGAAGATACACATTAAATTATTTGCCAAAACCATCACTGTCACCAGAAACAAACATTTCATCACTTTTAATTCTAAATTGAAAATCTTAACATTGAGTTCCACTGGTTTGTTCTAGCACCTGGCATTCTCTGGGAAGAACTTGACACACTCTTGTGATACTATAACTACCCTCTTTCTTCAAGTGCAACACAAAACAGTTTATGTAAGTACTGGTTTACTAGAAATGACTTTATTCTCTCTTCTCTCTCTGATGGTGTGGTTATAAATAAAAATAACTTTGATTAAACACACTTAATGGGAGGTGGATTTTTATACTAACTTCCAGTAATTGCTTTGAAGACCAGACCACACCATAATGCAACCATTTGTTCTAAATGTCTGGTAAATCAAGCTGAAAGTTTTACAAACAAATAAATTCTGGAGATCATAGTAAACCTGTATCAAAACACTAAATGACCCTCTTTGTTTTAATCTGTAAGAACAGTATGTTTGGCATGAAAAAATCCACTAGCCTTATGCTGCCTTCTTCAGTTCTTTTTGCCTTTACAGCTTAAACTCCTCTGCATAGCTCATTAGAACACTATCTTGTAGAATGAGGTGCTACTACACTGGAAAATTTCAAATAAGCTAAATGTCCTGTAATGTTTGTTTTTTCCCTCCTTCAGATCATTTAGCTGTCTTTGGAACCCTGCTTGGTTCTTTTCTATTAGGTCTAATCTAGCAATGACACCATTCATACATTTGTTGGCTTTTTGCTGAGTTTCTGCAAGTTCTGTTATTTTATTGGCCAGGGTTTCATAACTTGTTTCTTCATTTTGAGGTTCTGATCCTATTGTCTCTTCTATGTTTTGATTAAGGACATCCATTGTGGGACTGGGCAATCTAGCTGGATTTACTTGCATCTGAATTTTCATGCTATTACTTTTTTGCTGTGGTCTGCCCATCACCATGGTTCAGAATGCCTGGTGTGAGGGATGCTACTCTGCTGGCCTAGGGAGGAGGTGTGGCAGGTGGGACTGTTGAGTGGTACCACACTGAGCTCAGAAAGGCTAGGGTGGGACTAGCAAGTGGGGCCATGGTGGTGCTTGGACTTCAGACAGGCAAGGGTGGGACCAGCATGGTACCACGATGGCCTTCAGAGCTCAGAAAGGCTAGGGTGGGACTAGCAAGTGGGACTTTGGTGGCATGCAGAGTTCAGAAAGCCTAGATAGGGCCAGTGTGGGACTGCAATGGTGTGCAGAGCTCAGAAAGGCTGGCACAAGACTGGTGAGTAGGACTGCAGTGGTGCATGGAGCTCAGAAAGACAAGGGGGAACCAGCATGGGTCAGCAATCACACATGCTCAGAAAGGCTAGGGTGGGACCCACAAATGGGACTTCAGAGCTCTGTGCCATGGCGGGAAAGCCTGGGGCAGAGGTCCTAGCCTGCTAGCTTGAGTCCACTTGGCATGCGGTTAATGCACAAGGCATCTCTGTCTTGGACTGTGGCTAGGATGGCTGCTTGAGGGGATTGGGGAATTGAGCTACCCAAGAGCATGGGAATCAGTGGATTCCCTATTTTGTTCCTCCACACCCTCCCCTGGAAGCCTACTAGAATCAGCAAACCCCTAAAAAAAAAACCCACAACCCTTAAGGTTCTTGCCTTTCCTTCCCTGTGAGGTGAGGAGAGGTTAAGCGGAAACCATCTTGACTGGAAGTTGCCTGCATTACTGTTTTCCTGTCATGTCTTAATTTAGGGAAATTAAAAAAAAAATACTTAAAATTATAAAATTTGGTATTTAAAAATAATATTTTTGTCAGTGAATATATTAAGATCAACTGTATCTTTGAAAATTTTGATATCTCAAAATAAATCAACAGGGAATTTTAATTTGAAACAAATATTCAATTTACTTAAAATCAATCAAATATAATGTAAATGATGTGGAAAGGGAACACAAAAGTGGGATGGAAACTATACATAAAAAAACAGTAGAAAATATAAAACAAATTGAGCAAGCCCAAAACTATATAGAAGCTCTCAAGAACAGAGTCACCCAAGTGGAGGATAGAAATTCAGAACTGGAAGACAAAGCAGAAGAAATAGTTCATGAGTCCAAAAGTTTCAATAAGTTCAAAAATTTCTGTGAACAGAACATGAGGGAAATATGGGATACCCTTAAAGATCCCAAAATTCAGACATGGGAATACCAGAAAAGGAAGAAATATGGACCAGAGGCATGGAAAACTGATTCAACAATATTATCGAAGGAAACTTTCTCAGTCTCTCACAAGAAAGCCCCATCAAGTTACATGATGCAAGCAGAACTCCAAACAGACTGGACTAAAGGAGAAATTCTCTAAGAAATATTACATTAAGACTCTAAACATTAATCACAAAAAGAAAGTCCTAAAAGCAGCTAGGGAGAAACATCACATTACAAATAAAGAAAATGCCATAAGAATTACTTCAGATTTCTCATTGGAAATTCTAAAAGCCAGAAGGGCCTGGAATCAAACACTGCAAACTCTAAGACCTTATGGCTTCCAACCCAAACTATTCTACCCAGCAAAAGTATCCCTCATAAAAGATGGTGAAATAAAATCTTTCCCTCTCTCCTCTGCTCTCCCTGCAAGAACTTGCCTCACTGTCTTGCTGATGTTTTCCACCTGCTGTGGCAGAGGTGATGTCCAGCCCCTGCTCATGCCATGATTTTACCTGCCAAAATAGAGCTTCCTGCAGAACTGAAGCCAAAACAAAAGCTTTCTTTCCCACATTCTTCTTTTGGCATAGTGCTCTGTCCCCGCAACAAGATAGTAACTACAGCAGATGGTAAAACACTTGTTGCGTGAGCATACAAACTTGAATTTAGATGCCCAGAAACCATGTTGCAAGACATAGTGGTGTTCTTCTGTAATACAAGCACTGAGGAGGCAGAGGCAGGGAATTCCTGGGATTCACTAGATACCTAGTCTAGCCAAATCTGTGAGTTCTAGGTTCAGCAAGAGACTTTTCCTAAAGAAAGAAGGAGAAGAGCAATCAATAGGACACCTGGGGATGGAGATGGCTTAGCGGTTAAGGCATTTGCCTGTGAAGCCAAAGGATCCCGGTCCGATTCTCCAGGACCCACGTAAGCCAGATGCACAAGGGGCACATGCATCCGGAGTTCATTTGCAGTGGCTAGAGGCCCTGGCATGCCCATTCTCTCTTTCTCTCTTCTATCTCTCTCTTTCTCTCTATGGTTGCAAATAAATAAATAAAAATTAAAAAGAAACAGAAAAATCAAATAAATAAATAAAAATAAAATATTTTTTTAAAAAATAGGACACCTGATGTTGACTTCTGGCTTTTTGCACATCCTAATATAAGCTCCTGCATCTATATATACGTGTGAGCTTATGTACACACACACACACACACATACACACACACACATTCAAAAACAAAACTCAGTAGTGTATATAGGAGGGAGAGAAACAGGGGGGAGCAAGACAGAAAAAAAAAGAGAAAGACTATTCCAATCTGGGGGTTAGAAATTAAACTAGAACTATATGTATATTCAATGTGGAAGAATTTGCCAAGAATTTGTGCACTGCTCTGCTCAGAAAAAAATACCCTTTAATTATTTATATAATAAGACAGCTAAGGTTAACATCTGCATATCAAATAGAATATATAGAATATAATTATAATTATAGAATATAGAATATAATTATATATATATATATGCATATATATAATTTTTTCTGAGAAATTCTTCATGTTTTAAGTACTAGTATTCCCCAAGTCCTTGAGATTGACAACTAATTTTAATATTAACCAAAGCTAAAATTAATCATGAAGGCAAATAATTTCTTCATAAGCCAATCTTATATTCATAAAACAAATAATGTTCTGGTTATCATTCCTAACTGTTTCTGCTAGCAGCTCTCACTTTACAGATTTTAATAGCCTATATTGATTTTTCCAATATTTTTTTTTTACAAACATTGATTTCATCATTCATGTATTGACTCCTCTACCATGAGGCAATGAACAAAGGACTGGGAAGAAAGGCAAATCAGGTATAGCAATTTGCCTCTGAGAATCATCTTCTGTTCTCATTGATATGCAATTGAGAATGATACTCATATGCTAAGGTAAGGAAAGAGAAACACTAAATACTCATTCCTTAAAACCTTGCAGCATGTCACATTCTCAAAACCTGAGCCTCAGCATTAGCTGACAGGTATTGACATTTTCTGAATTGATGTTTCACCCAGTTATGATCACAACTATCTTTTTCATGTAAGATTTTAATATAATTTTTCAAAATAGTCTTTAAGGCAAGATAAAAATATGATCATTGGGAATCAGAGTAGGGCAAGTTATGATATTTTTATTATTAAATAAACAAGATGTAAACAATGTATGTATTATAAAAATGAGAAGTTACATGGAAATATGGATTATAATGATCACTCTGGATTTTTTATGAAGTAGATTGCAGAATTATTTTGAAAAAAATCACAGATGGAGTGAAAAAAATAAAGAGGGAAAATTTCCATTGTAATTTCTACCCTCACCTTCAGGTGGGACTTTTAGTTTTCTGGGAGCAACAAAGGTAGTTTCAGAGGAATCATCTTTGTCTTTCTCACTCTTAGAGGTTAGAATTCCCCCAGTCAAGAAGTCATACTGCAGCTTTCAACCAGTGCCAGGTATATCAGTTACGCCTTTGGAATCAGAAACATGAACCCTGAGTGAATCCACATATCCAGAAAACTTGCCACAAGTCATAACTTCCCCAATGTGACACATCTCTCAACTAGGAAAATACAATTATTGATTAGGCCCTGGGACTGCAGAGATTTAGATCAACTCTGACTTAAGTACCTGCATCAGGAAAGCAACAACTCCTTTCCCCATGTTTATTGTTTAACCTCAATGAAAGGATTGGTTTCTTTTCTTAATTAAAGTTTTCTAAATATGAATGCTTTTATTTTGTTGAATGTTAATATTTCCCTTGGTTTCTTTAACTCACACGCTGTCATTTTACATGTTTCAGAACATTTTGCTACCTTATAATTTACCCTCATGATGATTTATTTTTATTTTTTTCTGTGTTCCTTGGACTTCAATCTGTTTATTTATATTCAAACTAATGTCTACTTCTCTATTCCTTTGTTCTATGATATCTAAATTTCTGTTAAATGATTGTTCCAGAATGGAACCATGAGGAGGAAAGGGGAGAGGGAGAGCTTAAGGGAGGGATAGTAGATATGTGGGTGGAGGACAGAATACTGTGAGTTAAAGCTTTTAAATGTGGTCAGGGGAGACAATAGAGAAGGGGTGGTGGAGTGTTAATCAAAACTAAAGACATTATGAAATTCCATAGGGTAATTTACTCTTTTGTTAGATAATTTGATATTTATAAATTATTTAGAGAGAGATAGACACACAGAGAGAGAGAGAGAGAGAGAAAGAGAAAGAGAGAGAAAGAGTTGGGCAGAAGAAAATGTTGCTCTCAAATGTATTAAGTAGTGATAGGAAAAATCCAATGCCAAAGGTAGGACACCTCCCAGTGAATTGCTTGTCATGGATATCCACGAGACTCCAAATATAATTGAGGTCATGGCCACCAAAACTAGATGGTAAAGCCTCAGTGTAGAAAACAGCTCATGCTACAGTTGCTGGACACTAATAAAGCAAACTGGACCTGAGCTGGACCTTCTTGCTGGTTAGCTGTCACAGTTTTAGAAAGTTCAATATAGACTTTTGGAGAAAAAGTCATCAATTATCTTAACAGGAGTGATATTAGCATACACCCTACATAACCAGACAGGTGAGATGTGCCACTGGCACAAAAGTGACATGAACTCTTGTAAATTTAATGGACTCTCTCTCATTGGGCTTGAGGCCTCCTTCACAGGAAGGAACTTTTGCCTGGTACTGAAAACATAGCCAAAAATTTAACAGATTCAAAGATCATGAATCCAAATGAAGAAGCTGGTATTTGGCTAAATGAATATGTGCACTATCAAATTACCCTGTATATATTCTAGTAGAATATTCTAGTAGATCAGTGCTACCCTCATGTTTGGACAGAGAAACTTCTTTTTGAAGATAACAGTGATAGTCCTAAGAGTAAGTGGCCTTTGATTGTTCAGTGCTAAATGAAACAGATTTCTCTACCAATGCCTTCAAAGCTCAAATAACATTGCCAAAGAGGAAGTGGAAAGAATGGAAAAGCCAAAGTATAGGGAGAATTGTTTTACTTTTTTTAAATTCTGTTTTTAGGAAATGAAGTATTATTCAATTCAAGTATCATTCAATGTGTCAATCAGTGAGATTAACACAACTCTAAGCTACTTTATTGTCTCTTCCACCATCATCAGTGAGAATTAGCAAATGCAGGGGAGAGGGGAGAACATGGAGGAGGTAGGGGATCATCACAGTGTGACAGCCTTTTCTCTTTTGTCCAGTTCCACAAACTGGATTTGTTGGCTGCTCTGAGAGGGACTCAAGTTATTTTGTTCTGCTTTGCTTTGTTTCTCTCTAGGCTAAATGTTTATTTTCACCAAGACAATTTCTTAAAAGTATAACTTTAAAAAAATAAATTTTAAAAATTACTTAAAAAGATCATTTCTTTAATGATACATGATATTTCCTCACTGAAACCTCTGATTTTTGGATTTCAATATATAAACCATGTAGTATTTTCTTCCAAATTACTAACTTACTAGTCCTAACATAGTTATTAATTTTGTGTCTTGATATCGAAATGTCAGCATTCAAAAATATGTGAGAAATGTTAAAACAGTCCACATTTTGTCTTGTGGTTCAAGCAAAATACCAGAACAATGCTTTCATAGCTAATGACCTTTGAAGAGAGAGGCTGACCTATTATTACCCAATATAGACTGACAAGGAGGAAAAACCACAAGAACTAGTATAATAACTTGGGAAACATTTCCAGAGAAATCCTATTGGCTGTCATAGAGGGGGAGCGTTTGTTCCACCCTTGTGTAAGTGCACATGTATGTTATGTCCACACTCACAGCACAGTATTTAACACACATGTGTGTAATGATTTGGAATGAAAAATGTATATATTCATGTGACTGAAAAATCTAGTAACAGCCAGGTGTTTTTATTTTTTTCAAAGGTGATAGAGATGGACTGTCTCTTTATAACTCAATATAATTATATTCAATAGAAATTACATTTTAATGTTTTATTTCTTAATATAGGAGTTTCTTTATCTTCATTGCTTCAAGAGGGATTTGAGAAAACATGGTATGAATCTCGATCAGAGCAGAGTGCCCTCAGGCAGAGATCAGCACATGTCTCTAAGCCTGTGATGAATGGAAAATAGTTCAAATTTTGGAAGATAATAAGATGTCATGTATTAACCCAGAAAAGATTTTGAAGGGTCAAGTAAAATATGGAGGGGGTGTAAATAAGATAACTTGTTCTCTGGGCAATGTCAAAATAAAGACACAAAATTTCCAAAAAAAAACAAGTAAAATTAGAATCAGAAGAAAACTATTGTAATCAAAGGAGAGGGCCAGAAGAAATGGGATGATGAGATAGCTGGAAGCATGATCTGCTGGAAACGAGCTCAGTGAGGAAGCAGCCACAGGCTAAGTACAGCAGTTGTTTCTTTCTCCATGAACAAGCCACACTGTCTGCAGCACTGCTGCTCCATGATGCTCTGTGTGGGTGGAGAACCAGGAGGAAATGTTCAAGTTCAGGTCAAGGTCAGTAGCCAGTCTAAAAGAAGACCCACTTGCCTTCCTATATGTTGTTTTCAACATTGTCTAGCCACACTAACATCATGAAGTTCTGACCTAGTGTTCGAATTTTATTTACATGCTTCTACTTAGTGTACAGAAGTGACTCATCAGATATTTGTCATTCCTACTGACTATTTAAATTTCCATATGTCCATTCTCTTTCCTAATTTCCCATGTTTCCTCATCATGCCTCCTTGCTTTCCTTCCCCTGTGTTTGATCCCACCCCCTACATCTGTCCATTTCTTCCAGATTTCACATCTATTTTCTTTCTCCCTTCCTTCTATATTTACCATATGCTCACCTTCAAAATATGCAGTCTATTTGAGGAACAGTAAGAATCAACCTAAGAATAGTGTGAGAAAAGTGGGATGGAAAGAAGATTCATGATCATTTATCTCAAGTTCCTAATATATGCCAAGAAAGCTGTGATACACCTAAAACATATCCATGTAGGATTTATGGGAACATCAAGCCATGAAAATCTCACTACCTTCATTTTGTTCTATTTATGGTCAATTACGTATTTAGCAAATATTCTTATAGTTAACAGAAATCTGTCACTCTAAATTTAGGCTTCTTAGCCATACTGGCTCAAATTTATTTCTAACATATATCTTTGTGGAATATTTCTTATGGACTTTACAAATAACTTCTGAGATTATTGATCTGAGATGCTAAATTCCTCACTTGTAACTTACCCTGAAGTTAATCTTGCAATTATGTAATATACTTGCTTAAAGTAATGTGACACACTGTGTTTCCTCTACCTTTGGGGTACCTTTGGCCTGAATAGCACAAATGACCAATTTTGACTAATAAGAATGTTTAGCAATGCTGAATGGTCTTAAGTAGTCTCTTTTTTAATATGATGTCATCCTCTTTTACTTCTACTATGAGGGTCTTGGTGGAGGTATTGCTAGGCACAGCAAGGTCATGGATATCAAGGCCAATTTCTGTCTGGGCAGTTGCATTGTAGGGAGTCGCACCCTTCCTTTGGCTCTTCCATTCTATCCGCCCCTCTTCCGCAATGATCCCTGAGCCTTGAGGGTGTGACAGAGATGTTTCAGTGCTGGGCACTTCTCCATCCCTTCTTCTCAGCACTATGTTGCCTTTGATCATCCCAGTGGTCATCGCCATCTGAAAAGAGAAGCTTCTCTAACCAGAAGTGAGAGTAGCATTAATATGTGAATATGAGCATTAAGTGTAGTATTTTCCGGCAGCTTGGTGGGAATAGTATATACATTTAGATAAGGGCATGCTTTATACCCCTAAGGCTTATGACCTTACCTACCATAGACTTTGCTTAGGTTTTTCAGTACCAGGTATGTATTCCCTCCCGTAGAGAGGGCCTTCAGTCCAATTATAGAGCAGTTGGTTACCCCACGAGTAGACATGCCACTATTGCACCTGCTCAGTCTTTGGGCCTGTCTGGCCAAATTTGAATATTCAGCGCCCACTGTTTTCACTGCTGATGACTTCTGTCTCCCATACTCTGCATGCAGTGCAGCTTTTTCCAGCTTTCAGTTGGCTGGTCTACAGGGAGAAGGTTTTCTGCTCAGCACCAGCTTGCTTTCAGTGACCTTGCCTCTCAGGCAAGAGATGTCTTCAGCAATAGGGTCTTACTATCTGTTTCTCAGGGGAAACCAAGGGCTTTGGCAAAAGCCTTTAATGTTTTGGAGGCTACCGACCTCCTTGGCCAACAACTCACTGGAAGGTATCCCATCCCAGGTACTGAAAATTTTCTAGTAACAGTCTACAGCTTCTAGATGTACCATTATTCAAAAAAGTAGTTTTACATAAGTCTTATTCACAATCTTTTGAAATTAGATTGACCCTCCCCTTGCCCTTCTTTTTTTTTATGCATTCTCTACCCATGGCCTTGGTTAGGCCATTCCCTCCTTGTAATCAGTCCTTCCACTTACATATGTGCAATACCATACACTTCAGTCCTTCCCTTTCCTCCGTCCCTTATAGCCTTTTACCAGCTTACTGGTTTCTGGTACCAATTTTTGGTTCCAGTTCACACACAAGTCTGTCTATTTGTAGCTAGGATCCACATATGAGAGAGAACATGTGACGCTTGGCTTTCTGAGCCTGGGTTACCTCACTTAGTATAATCCTTTCCAGATCCATCCATTTCCCTGCAAATTTCATAATTTCATTTTTCTTTACCGCTGAGTAGAACTCCATTGTGTAAATGTACCACATCTTTATTATCCATTCATTTGTGGTGGGACATCTAGGCTGCTTCCATTTCCTAGCTATTGTGAATAGAGCGGCAATAAACATGGTTTTGCAAGTATCTCTAAGGAAGTGAGAAGAGTCTTCTGGATATATGCCTAGGAGTGCTATAGCTGGATCATATGGTAAATCTATTTCTAGCTGTCTCAAAACCTCCACACTGATTTCCACAATGGTTGGACCAGGTTACATTCCCACCAACAGTGTAGAAGTGTTCCTCTTTTTCCGCATCCACGCCAACACTTATTGTCATTTGTTTTCTTGATGGAAGCCATTCTGACAGGAGTGAAATGGAATCTCAAAGTGGTTTTAATTTGCATTTCCCTGATGGCTAAGGATGTGGAACACTTTTTCAGATGTTTATATGCCATCTGAATTTCATCTTCTGTGAATTCTCTATTTAGTTCCATAGCCCATTTTTTAACTGGGTTGTTTGAATTTTATTATTCTGTTTTTTGAGTTCTTTGTATATTCTGGATATTAATCCTCTGTCAGATGTATAGCTGGCAAAGATTTTCTCCCATTCTGTAGGTTGTCTTTTTGCTCTACTCACAGTGTCCTTTGCTGTACAAAAGCTTTGTAATTTCATAAGGTCCCATTGGTTGATTAGTGATTTTATTCGCTGAGCAATTGGGGTTATATTCAGAAAGTCCTTACCTATGCCAATATGTTGAAGGGTTTCCTACTTTTTCCTCTAGCAGGTTCAGAGTTTCAGGTCTGATATCAAGGTCCCTGATCCATTTGGATTTGACTCTTGTGCATGGAGAAAGACAAGGATCTATGTTTATCCTTTTACATACCGATGTCCAGTTTTCCCAACACCACTTGTTAAAGAGGCTATCTTTTCTCCAATTAATATTTTTGGCATTTTTGTCAAAAATCAGGTGGCTGTAGCTGCTTGGATTAATATTTGGGTCTTCTATTCTGTTCCATTGATCTACCTGTCTGTCCTTGTGCCAGTACCATGCTGTTTTTGTTACTATGGCTTTGTAATATAACTTAAAATCGGGTATGGTTATACCACCTGCCTGATTTTTGTTTCAAAAAAATTGTTTTGGCTATTCGAGGTTTTTTGTGTTTCCAGATGAATTTTAGGATTGTTTTTTCTATTTCCGTGAAGAAAGCTATTGGATTTTAATAGGGATCGCATTAAATGTATAGATTGCTTTTGGTAAGATTGACATTTTCACAATATTGATTCTTCCAATCCAGGAGCATGGGATGTCTTTCCATTTCCTTGTGTCTTCTGTAATTTGTCGCCGAGTTTTTTAAAGTTCTCATTGTAGAGATCCTTCACTTCCTTGGTTAAGTTTATTCCAAGGTATTTTATTTTTTTGAGGCAATTGTGAATGGGAGAGATTCCCTGATTTCATCCTCTGCACGTTTGTTGTTAGTATATAGAAAAGCTACTGATTTCTGTGTGTTTATTTTGTATCCTGCTACATTGCTAAAAGTGTTTATCAGCTCTAACAGTTTGCAGGTAGAGACTTTAGGGTCTGTTAGGTATAGAATCATATCGCCTGCAAATAATGATAATTTGATCTCTTCCTTCCGATTTGTATCCCCTTTATGAGTGTCTCTTGCCTTATTGCTGTGGCTAAGACTTCCAGTACTATATTAAATAGTAGTGGGGAAAGTGGACACCCTTGTCTTGTTCCTGAATTTAGAGGAAAAGCTTCAAGTTTTTCCCCATTTAGTATTATGTTGGCTGTAGGTTTGTCATAAATAGCTTTTATTATGTTGAGATATGCTCCTTCTATTCCCAGTTTCTGTAATACTTTCACCATGAAGGGGTGTTGGATTTTGTCAAATGCCTTTTCTGCATCTATTGAGATGACCATATGATTTTTGTCCTTCAGACCATTTATATGGTGTATTACATTTATGGATTTGCGTATGTTGAACCATCCCTGCATCTCTGGGATAAAGCCTACTTGGTCAGGGTGAATAATCTTTCTGATAAATTCTTGTATTCTGTTTGCCAGTATTTTGTTGAGAATTTTTGCATCCATGTTCATGAGGGAGATTGGTCTATAATTTTCTTTTTTGATCTGTCTTTGTCCGGTTTGGGTATCAGGGTGATGCTGGCTTCATAGAAGGATTTTGGTAGAGTTCCTTCCTTTTCTATTTTATGGAAAAGTTTGAGAAGCATTGGCGTTAGATCCTCCAGGAATGTCTGGTAAAATTCAGCAGTGAATCCATCTGGGCCTGGGCTTTTTTAGTTGGGAGACTTTTTATAACTGCTTGAATCTCTGTGGTTGTTATAGTTCTATTTAAATGGTTTATCTCTTCTTGATTTAATTTTGGTAGGTCATATGAATCAAGGAATTCATCCATTTCTTTCAGGTTTTCAAACTTAGAGGCATATATATTCTTAAAGTATGTCCGTATGATTTTCTGAATTTCTTTGGTATCTGTTGTGATGTTGCCTTTTTCATCTCTAATTTTATCAATTTTTGTCTCTTCTCTCTTTCTTTTGGTCAGATTTGCTAAGGGTTTGTCAATCTTGTTTATCCTTTCAAAGAACCAACTCTTTGTTTCATTGATCTTTTGATTGTTTTTTGGTTTCCATTTCATTAATTTCTGCCCTAACCTTTATTATTTCTTCCCGTCTACTAATTTTTGGTTTGCCTTGTTCTTCTTTTTCCAAGGCCTTATAGAAGCATTAAATTGTTTAGTTGTGAACTCTCCAATTTCTTAATATATGCACTTAGGGCTATAAATTTCCTCGTAGGACTGCCTTCATTGTGTCCCAAAGGTTTTGGTATGTTGTATTCTCATCATCATTTGATTCTACGAATTTCTTGATTTCCTTTTTAATTTCTTCAATGACCCATACATCATTCAATAAAGTGCTGTTTAGTCTCCATGAGTTTCTGTATGCTCTGTATATTTTCTTGTTGCTGATTTGCAGTTTAATCCCATTGTGGTCAGACAATGTACAAGGGATTATTTCAATTTTCCTGTATTTGTTAAGATTTGATTTGTGTCCTAGTATATGGTCTATTTTAGAAAATGTCCTGTGTGCTGCTGAGAAAAATGTATATTCTGCAGCATTTGGATGGAATGTTCTGTAAATATCTGTTAGGTCCATTTGTTCCATGGTATCATTTAATGCAGATGTCTCTCTGTTTATTTTTTGCTGGGTAGACCTGTCAAGTGATGAGAGTGGGGTATTGAAGTCCCCACTACTATTGTGTTAGGAGATATCTCTGACCTTAATTCTAATAGTGTTTGTTTGATGAAATTGGGAGCCCCCATGTTAGGGGCATATATGTTTAGGATTGTAATGTCCTCCTGTTGGAGTGTTCCTTTAATCAGTATAAAGTGACCTTCTTTATCTTTCCTCACAAATGTTGGATTGAAGTCTATCTTGTCAGAAATTAAAATAGCAACCCCTGCTTTTTTTCTAGGCCCATTTGCTTGAAATACCTTTTTCCAACCTTTCACCCTAAGAAGGTTTCTATTTTTTATTGAGAGATGAGTTTCCTGGAGGCAACAGATGGTAGGATCCTGCTTTTTAATCCAGTCTGCAAGTCTGTGTCTTTTGATAGGGGCATTGAGACCATTGATATTAAGAGTTATTATTGACATATATGTGTTTATTCTCACCATTCTTCTTATTTTTTAGTTTTTCCTGTTTTCCCTTTACTCACTTGTTTTAACTGTTATTTGAGTATGGTTTATTTTTTCCTATTTCCTGATGTGTGTGCTTTGCTTTCTCCTCAGCATGAATGATTCCTGCAAGTATTTTCTGTAGAGCTGGTTTAGTTGCCAAAAATTCCTTTAGCCTGTCTTTGTTGTGGAATGTCCTTATTTCTCCATCTATTTGGATAGATAGTTTTGCAGGATAAAGTAATCTCGGTTGACAGTTTTTATCTTTCAGAACTTGAATACATTACTCCAGGCCCTTCTGGCCTTTAAAGTTTGTGTTGAGTAATCTGCTGTGAGTCTGATGGGCTTCCCTTTGTAGGTCACTTGCTTTTTCTCTCTAGCTGCTTTCAATATATTTTCTTTGGTTTGTATGTTTGGTAGTTTAATTATAATATGGCGGGAGAGGTTCTTTCCAGGTTTTGTCTGTTTGGTGTTCTAAAGGCTTCCTGTATCTGCATTGGCATCTCTTTCCCAATTTGGGGAAGTTTTCCTCTATGATTTTGTTGAAAACACCTACTATGCCTTTGGAGTGAAATTCTTCTCCTTCTACTATCCCTTGAATTCTTATGTTTGATCTTTTCATAGTGTCCCGAATATCCTGTAATTCCCATTCATACCTTCCTATTATTTTGTCTTTCTCTGTTGGACTGTATTAGATCAGCTACTTGGTCTTCTAGCTTCGATATCCTGTTCTCTCCTTCATCCATTCTACTAGAGAGATTTTCTACAGAGGTTTTAATTTCACTGACTGTGTTCTTTATTGCTAGCATTTCTGAGTGGGTTTTCTTTATTCTTTCTATTTCCGTATTTATGTCTAGTATTGACCTCCTTATTTCATTAAATTGGTTTTCTGTGTTTTCTTTGAATCCTTTGATTTCTTCTTTGAGGTCTTTGAACCCTTTCATTTCCTCTTTGAGTTCTTTGAACATAATTATAATCATTCTTTTGAAATCTTTCTCGGGGATGTCCTCTAAGTCAGCCTCACTGAAGGTCATTTCTGATATATTAATACTTTTTGGTGGATTTATATTGTCTGGATGTTTTGTGTTTCTTGTATTGTAATGTAGAGATCTTTGCATCTTGAATTAATTTAATGCTTGGGTTTTCTAAATATCTGCAGTAATGTTAGATGTATCAATCAATCTGATATTATATGTCTTCAGTGTAGGAGTTAAAGGTGTTAAGTGTGGTTCTTAAGGCTCTCAAAGTAATCACAGAAGTGACCCTTGCCTGCTATGAGATTATCAAGTGGGGTGAATGGAACAGAATACAGTCAAGATCCAAAAATTTAACTCAACAATGTACCCTTCAATGAAATACAGCACAGAGTATTTGTGCAAAAGCAGGTATTATGACAAAGTCACAGTTCCTAAGGATATGTGTTAGCCCACGCCCTTAATCCTGTCAGCTGGGAGGCTAAGATTTCTGATCTGTAGAGAGTTCCAAGGTCAGCTTGTGATCAAGAGAGACCCTTCCCAATGAATGACAGAGGAGGAAACAAATCAGGAAGCAACAAATGAGCAGCCTAGAAAATAGCTTATTTAGGAATGTCAGATCTGACCATCCAACAGGATTATATACCAGGCTTATTTGTTGGGTACTAACCTAGTGAAAACCAAATTACCTTTTGGAACGGGTTTGATCACAGCTATGCTGCCCGGCTGCTTGGTTCCTTTGCTGTGACGTGGATTCAGGAGGTCAGCTGCGCGCTGTTGGTCTCTGCTTTCCCTGCGCCCGATGCTGCTGGCGAGCTCTTTCCCAAGTCTCTGTTGCTCGCCGTGCTTGCACTCGTGGTGGGGGAGGGGAGGCTGTGAGTGGCGGCTGAAGTCCGTCTGTTCCTCTACGCGATCCTCTTCCTCACAAGCCTCTTTGTTGGTCTCTACTGTCCTCCTTCCACGCTTCTTGAGATTGTGAGGAGGCGGTGTGAGTGGAAAATTCTCCTCACCTGCCTTTAAAAGTTCTGCGGATCAGCTGTCTCAGGCAGCGCCTAGCCGCCGCCACCGCCCGCAGCAGCTGGGCGCTGCTGGGAGCCGCTTCTGTGGGCTCCAGACGCCTGGAACTCTCCTACTTCTCTGCTGGGCTTGAAAGTTTACTATGTATCTCACTTTTTAGTAGAAAAGTGTATTTTGTAGAAAAACCGTGTATTTTGCTGGGGTTTGTATAAAAGAGTCTAGTTAAGACTTTCTGAATACTAATAGCATGTCAAATCTGTAACATGTAGTACATATGACTCATAGTCATAAGGCTCCAGAGTAAATGATTGTGTTGACACTATGTTACTGGACACATTTGGACCAGTAACATAACTCTTTAAACTCAGTTTTATCATCTATAAAATGGTGTTAGTGACCAATATATAAAGCAGATTACGTGTGTGTATGTGTGTGTGTGTGTATCATAATATTAGTAAAGTAATATGTGGACCTTAGATTCTTTTCTACACTAGAGTGAAATATTTAAGAATTGATCATTATCTTTCTTTCTTCACGTCTCAGAAACAGCAGTCTTGAAACATAAAATTAAATCTTCATAAAAATCTTATGTGAAAAGGATATTTTTGATATTATACTCACACTTATTCTTTCAGTGAGCAAGTTTCAGTAAAAAGTAGATAAATACTTAGGGCCAAATATTTCCACTAATTTAGCCAGGCATGATGGCGCATGCCTTTAGTCCCAGCATTCCGGAGGCAAAGGTAGGAGGATCGCCATGAGCTTAAGGCCACCCCGAGACTACATGGTGAATTCCAGGTCAGCCTGGGCTAGAGTGAGAACCTACCTTGAAAAAAAAACCGAAAAATGCAAAAAAAAAAAAAAAAAATTCCACAAATTTTAGAAAGTTCAGTTTGTGGTAACAAGGTTATAAATCATTTTTGCACGAGATAATGCCATATGTTCATTTTAAAATAGCTTATGTAAACTAGATATTACTCCAATTGCAGTAGACAGCCCCTGAGATCTCACAATTGTATGCAGTCAATATCTGTTGCATAAACTAATATAACTAATATCTCTCAACCAAGAATATAACAAATGTTTCCTTTAATTTTCATAAGTGTTTCATTTAGCAGCTTATTCATAATATCTGTAACTCAAAATAAGTAAAATTAATTTGAGTGAATGTTCCATTAATTTCAACATATATTCTGAGTATCATCAGATTCAAGCGATGTAGAAATATGACACAGATCCTTGATAGGGCAAGTAGAATGATTTTAAATATTTTATAGAAAGAACTAGGGATTCAGTCATGATCAGGATCACCAACATATTTGTAATCCAAGTAGAATGTATGCCAACCTCATTCTCAAGTGAGCTACTTATATGAACACATCCAGTGCCTCAATACTAGTTGAACTATCAAAAAATTACTCAACACAAATGAACTACTTTCAAAACAGTTGTTTACACTTGCTAAAATTATCATTTGTCAATAAAATGGCAGCTTCTGTGGTCACCAATAACTAGAGTCATCACCCATTCTGTTTCACAGTATGACACAGCAAATTGTTTACAAAGGTGCTAGTTAGCTACAACCTCCTGCAGATATCCATATTTAGGATTACATGAGTGATCACATGTTTATCAAGAAGTGGTAGATTGTGGAGGGAAGAAGAATCATTTGTGTTGAAAGAATCCATGGCTGGCCTCTACGCTGCACAGAAGACATCTAGGCAATGGGAAGGGCATGAATAAAACTTATAAAAGAAAAATGTTACCATAAACCAAAACCAGGGAATATAGGATGAAAATGGATTAGAAGTTAGCAAAGCCATGGAAACCCAGCTAAGCAGCATGAACAGTTATTGGAATTTGAAATGTCCAATGAGGACCTTGTAATTCCAGTAACTAGACATGATTATATAAAGTTTCCCAGTGCTGAGTGCACAGGCTTCCTGAACAGGATATTTACTTTATTTATTTATTATTTATTTATTTATGTATTTATTTTTATTTTGAGTGAGAATCTTACTTTAGCCCTGGCTGGTTTGCAACTCACTCTGTAGCCAAGGCTAGCCTTGAACTCATAGCAATCCTCCCACCTCAGTCTCCCAATCTCTGGGATGATACAAACTTTCTTAGATTAAAATTCTTTTGTAAAATTGTAATGTCCAATACTTCAGATTAAAGCATTTTATGTATATAGCTTGAAGTATATGGAGAAATTACCATACTTCTATAAAATATTTCATATAAATGGTATTAATAAAATCAAATGTCCATGATTATGAAACAATGCTTAATTACTACACAATGTATTTAATTCATTTACCTTCTAAATCACTAGAGATGGCCAGGTATCTAAATAATCTCTCATGTTCAGTATTTTATTAGTTTATAGTTTACATTTGCAGCTACCTGGCTGGAGGCAGTGTCACTGGGAGGATCTTAAGGTGTGGTGGTGGGTTTAGGATTTCGATCTAAAGATATGCAAAGTGTGATTTGCTGGAATTCCTGAAGTGTGCTGTGCTGTGTAACTTTTGGTTTGTGGCTTTCTCTCTCTCTCTCTCTCTCTCTCTCTCTCTCTCTCTCTCTCTCTCTCTTTCGCCTGGACCTGTTAAGGCAGGCCGGCTTCTTCTGCCATTATTGAACTTCCCCTGGATTTATAAGCTTCAATAAATATCCCTGCCTGGTCTAGAAGTTCATCTCAGTGAACCTAAAGCTGTCTGCTACACATGCATTTCAACACACATTATTTTTAAGTATCCAAATTCAATTAGGAAGTATCATTTGTCTCTGAAGATTATTTAGCAAAATGATGTTGATTCATTCTTAGTGTGTTGAGTAATAAATTTAGCTCTCCATAACTTATCAGCTTAGTCTTTTCTTTATGCATCATTGTTATTTTATGAGTATAAGAGTGTGCTGTTTGCCACACTTCTGCCTCATAGAAACATGATGGTAGACTCACTTCCTGTTGACCCATATAGGAAATCCATTCAGAAGCAGACTATTTTTGAGTGCAGGCAGAGCCAGAATCAGCAATTTTTTTCTCAGCTTGCATACTTTTATATCAAGACAAGTGTGCTGTTTTCCTGTCCTAAATGGAGATGACTGTGACAATGACACATCTAACCATGTTAATAGGAAAAGCACAGTGATAACTCCAGGTGAGAGTTAAATATGGTGTATGCACAAAACTGCACTATTGCTTTCAATATGAAATGTCTTACTTTCCTAAGAATTTATATCCCAGAAAGCAGTTCTTCATGTGCTAACTTGAAATTAATATTTTGAGTTTTATCATAAATAAGTCTGATTGCTTGATTGTACAATGACTAATAAAGAACATCAGGAAGTCTTTTTTTTTTAATTTTGTGTATTTTTATTTATTTATTTGACAGTAACAGACAGGGAGAGAAAGAGGCAGAGAGGGAGAGAGAGAGAGAGAGAGAATGGGCACACCAGGGCCTCCAGCCACTGCAAATGGACTCCAGATGCATGCACTACGTTGTGCATCTGGTTTACATGGGTCCTGGGGAATGGAGCCTCAAACCAGGGTCCTTAGGCTTCACAGGCAAGCGCTTAACCTCTAAGCCATCTCTCCAGCCCCAGGAAGTCTTAAAAAGTACATTCAGTCAGTCCTTCATGGAAGCACTATTGTTACCATGATCACAAAATAACCAACATAACCTCAGGAGCACATGATGCCTCTGAAATGCTTAGGAAATCTGAATAGTGTTCAAATATGAATCACTGTGTACCTGGTCTAGTACCAAACTCAAGTCTTCCTTCTGTAATATATGACTCACCAAAATAACACAACTATTATCTTAAAGTTATTTGAAACCTAGATACTTGGCTAAAGTGATAGTGCAGTGGTTACAAGCATTTACTCCAAAAGCCTTCCAGCCTGAGTTCAGATTCCCCATCACCCATGTAGAGCAAAGTGGTGCATGTATCTATAATCCCAGCATTCAGAAAGCATCTGGAAACTAAGTTAGGAAACTTCCGCAGCTCATGGTCAAGTTAGTCTTGCCTTCCCACCAGCAAAATCAGACAACAGTCTCCCTCAAACAAGTTGGAAGGAAAGATCCAGGGCCCCAAAGTTGTCATTTGACTTACACACACACACACACAGACACACAGACACACACACACACACTTAAAAATACTGGAAACTGATTCAACTACATAATATTGTTACTTATTATTTTTAGATTCAATCTAAATGGAGAAGGAAGATGAAATTCATCTTCGTACATAAGAAATTGACCCATGGAAAATCTATAAGTAAATAATATTGATGATTCTGTTTGCCATTCATTTGTGTGGAGAGATCTCAGATATTCATTTATCTAACAGAGAAATGAATTTCACTGTTGACCAAAATATAGCAAAAATGTGTTTAGGCTGCACTTCCCACACTCAAAGTATGCAGAAAGCATCATTTTTGGTAATTCACAAACTTGAATCTATACTGGATCGTGTCATAAATTAGTAAAATGATCATGGGATTTAAATGAATTTTATTGCACATCTGAAACATAAGGGTTAGGCTCAATAAATGCTTATTATTAAAGTAATAACTGACAGTCTACTGAATAATTATTTAACTTAGAGTCAAAGACCTTGGATCTAGCTCTTATATTATTGTGTAACTTCATGTGTTATTTAAAAATAATTGGGACTTGGGCATGGTGGTGCACACCTTTAATCCCAGTACTCAGGAGTCAGAAGTAGGAGGATTGCTGTAAGTTCAAGGCCATCCTGAGACTACATAGTGAATTCCAGGTCAGCCAGACCTAGAAGACCCTACCTTAAAAAAAATACATACAAGAAAAAAAAGAATTGGTACTTGATGTTCTCATCCAAAAATGTATGAATATAAAATTGGTAAGCCATAAAGTTATATTGGACACACAAAATTATAAAATATGTGTAAATATTTGCAATTCATAACAACACAAGAAAATATATAATTATAAAGTAGTAATTCATAGTAGAAAAGGAAGGAAAAGCTAGAATTTGTAAAGTTGCTTGGCATCACTAGTTACTTCCTTCTAGAGGGATATGAAAACAAGCATCTTCTAACAACATGGAAAAAATAAAAGAGGACCTTGTCTTACTCAGTAGAAGAGAGACTAGGAAAGTTGTGTGGATTTAATTTGGTTGTCATTGAAAACTATTATAAGACGGTTTTCAAATGACAGAAAGGTATTGGCACCTCCTATGGAGACTGGGGAGTCAAAGGTCAAGGCACTGAAGGAGAAACTTGCTGGTTAGTGCTAACTTCTAGCTGGCCGTCTTCTCCCCACCACCTCACATGGCCAAAGGACTCTCTCTGAAATCTCTTCAGGCAGGCACAAATTCTATTCAAGAGGGTGTCCCTCACATGACCTAATCAACTCTTTTTTTGTATTTTTTATTTATTTATATTTATTTATTTATTTATTTATTTATTTATTTATTTATTTATTTATTTTGGAGAGAGACAGCGAGAGATAGAGAGAGAGAGGAAGAGAAAGACAGGTAGAGATGGGCCCCCCCAGCAGCCTCTCAGCTGCTGCTAACAAAATCCAGATGCATGCACCCCCTTGTGGTCAAGTGCGGCATTGCGCCCTTGTGTCACTTTGCATCTGGCTAAACGTGAGACCTGGAGATTGGAACCAGCATTCTTAGGCTTAGGAGGCAGGCGCCTTAACCGCTAAGCCATCTCTCCAGCCCTATATATATATTTTTTTATTTCTTAGGTAGGGCCTCACTCTAGCTGAGGCTGACCTTGAATTCACCACTAGCATGCATTTTTTTGACTTGACATTTTTCTATTGTATTCTGTGGAAGGAATAAAACTTAAATTTATCTGTTACAAAGAAAAATCTCACTTATTTTGTATAACATTAATACAACACCAGCTTAAGAAAGATTAACCTTAATTTTTTTTTTTTTTTTAATTTAGCCGGGCGTGGTGGAGCATGCCTTTAATCCCAGCACTCGGGAGGCAGAGGTAGGAGGATCACTGTGAGTTCAAGGCCACTCTGAGACTACATAGTTAATTCCAGGTCAGCCTGGGCCAGAGTGAGACCCTACCTCAAAAAACAAACAAACAAAAAAAAAATTAATATAACACATAAACTCACCTAGAATTAAAGCTATATAGCATACATTTTACATACTAATCTAAAATAAGCATTAAATTAAGTTAATTAAAAGTCAATTAAATCAATATGAGAATGTATTATTTCCAAAGAAAATAAAGAAAAGAAATAACACAAAAAATATTATGAAAGTATTTAATACTATAAAAAGGACAGTGCCAAATAAATCCGTCAGACAAAAATTATTGATATAAAACATGTATCAGTAATTTAAATTGGAGAAAATTGATTGTACATAATCATATATTATATTTACTTATTGCAATGTGCATTTTTATTTATGATGCATTTTATTCACTGTTCATATAAAATGTTTTGGCTTATTCCAGATGAACTATTAGCACTTCAGGTATCAGTTCATATGATTATCCACCTTATACACAAACATTTATATGCATTTTAACATAAAAAGTAAATGTATAACTTTTGAAATATTCACATTTGTTGAAATGAATATCCAGATTACAGAAATTAACCTCTGTGAGAGCAATAAATTCCTTGTAAAACACTTCTTTAGATTGTTTATGTGTACTATCAGAATGAGTTATTGAAAATGAAATAAAGTCAAGTATTCAATTATTTAGTGATCACGAGTTAAAAGATTTTTGACATTTTTGCTCAGTTAATATTTTAGGCTGATAATTATATTCACAAAGAAATCTTTAAAAATTGAATAAAAGGTGAGCATGAAAGTTTAATAATTGCTAGAAGTAGACTAAAAGGAAAATAAAATATTGTTGCAGAAAAGTTTTTCCCTGGGGAGACACAAGTAACATCTATTCACCCCAACTAGGACACAGATGACAGACCAAAAGTACAATTGCACCAAAAGCAGTTTTGGTGAACCAATGAACTTACTGGGGTTACTTGCAGAACAGGGTGTGAGGTTGCTTATGAGAGAACTCTATGACTCAACACAGCTACATCACTCAAATGCATACACCAGTATAGGTGCTGACAGCCTGAAGATGCATCTCTGGTGCACAATGCCAAGACTTGCTAACATCCTGAATCTCCTGAGCTCCCTTCTTCCACCCTAGAGGGAATGTTAACATTTGGGAAAGTCTGCTCTTCAACAGTTTTTATCATTCCTATAACCTTTGGAAGTGGTTGTGTAATC
Organism: Orientallactaga sibirica; assembly: GCA_036365145.1. NCBI lineage: Eukaryota > Metazoa > Chordata > Mammalia > Rodentia > Dipodidae > Orientallactaga > Orientallactaga sibirica. The sequence continues at coordinate 27,599,595 of JAEOAD010000021.1, read as the reverse complement.
TTTTAAGTTTCAGTTTTCCCAGATTTGACTTCCTGAATCTCCTGAGCTCCCTTCCTACCTTCAATAGGCAATATTTCAGTACAACAAATATCTGTCATAAACCTGAATGCAACTTTTACTTGAAGATGCTCTTTGTTAGAGTCCCATTGTTTTTGTCATCCATATTGTAAAAATCAATTCATAATTTATTTGAAAGAGAGAGAAACAGATAAAGAGGAAATGGGCATGCCAGGACTTCCAGCAACTGTAAATGAATTTCAGACACAAGCACCACCTTGTGCATTTGTCTTATGTGGGTACTGGGGAATCAAACCTGGATCCTTTGGATTTGCAGGAAAATGTCTTAACCACTAAGTCATCTCTTCAGCCCCAATTCATACTTTTTGGTGGGGGGTGGGAAGGAGACAGAGAGAAAGAGATGAGAGAGAGGGAGAGACAGAGAGAGAGGGAGAGACAGAGAGAGAGAGGAAGAGGCAGAGAATGGGTGCGCCAGGGCCTCTCAGCCACTGTGGAAGAATTCCAGATGCATGCACCCCCTTGTGCCTATGTGCAACAATGCACACCTGCATCACTTTTGCCTCTGGCTAAATGTGGGACCTGGAGATTTGAACAAGCTTTCTTAGGCTTTGCAGGCAGGCGCCTTAACAACTAAGCCATCTCTGCAGCCCAATTCATAGTTTTTAATAACCCAATTTTTACTCAAAAAGTTCTGATAATTATTTTGGCCATGATAACAGTTAAGGGGCCAGAATATATTATCAATTTTCTTTTTTTTAAAGATTTTATTTATTTATTTATTTATTTATTTATTTATTTATTTATTTATTTATTTGAGACAGAGAGAGGGAGAGAGAGAGAGACAGAATGAGTCAGAATGGGCACCCCAGGGCCTCTAGCCACTGCAGACGAACTCAAGACACATATGCCACTATGAGCATCTGGCTTACATGGGGCCTGGAGAATCAAACCAGGGTCCTTAGGCTTCACAGGCATGTGCCTTAACTGCTAATCCATCTCTTCAGCCTTCAATTTTCTTATTATTGTTAACTTCTCATTTTTTCTGAAGTGAAGACATCTGCATGGGCATTTTGTATAGAAACTCTGAATTAGCACATGAAGACTTCATCCATCATTACCCAACCGGAAGTTGATTAGTTCTCTGAAACAAATAATGTAATCAGAATCAGCTTGAATCCTTAGGTACAAATAATTTTTAAAAATGCTAGAATTCTTAGCAGATAATAGAAAGATAAATCAGTTTCAGGAAAGAAATAGTGCAGAAATGGAATCAAAATCAGACCAAATTCAGCCTCATACCATTGTGTTTGCCCCTGTTGAATATCAAAACCACACACTATGCTGTCAGGATTATAAGCTCCAAATCATAAAAGGTTTTTCTGCCACATGTATGGTAGACATTTCCACCATGGACACACTTAAACAAAGCTTAAATGGAAAAGCTATTTGTTCTTCCCATCTCTGCATGGAGGATTTACAAATGATTATGGAGGTCTTCAGGGCCTATAAATAGGAAGCAACCTATGCTTACCATTAAATATATATAGTACCTGGGGAATATTCTAGTATTAGAAAAATGTTCATTTGTTGTGTGAATCCCCTCTTTACTGAATGAATCCCTTCTTCTTTACAACAAGTCTCTTCTATTTTGATGCATCATTTTTCCCTCCTCTTATGCATGGCCACTAATATGTCTAGGAGACAGTATTGTAAACACTCCTACCCTTCCTTTGGTTTTTATATTCTTTCCATCAACTCTTCAACAATGGTCCCTGAGCCTTGAAGAGCATAATAGAGATCTCTCTCTTTGTGCTGAACACCCTACTGTCACTTCTTCACAGAACTTCAGGGATTTTTGAGTCATTTCAACGGTCACTGTCATCTGGAAAGAGAAGCTTCTCTAACCAAAAGTGAGAATAGCATTAAAATATAAGCATCAACATAAGAGCTAAAGGGCACTTTGGAGGGCATAAAATATCCATTGAGCGGGTCAATAGTAGGTTCTCCTCAAGGACTCATGAACAACCCAGCCATAGACTTTTTAAAAAAATTATTATTTTATTTATTTTTGGAGAGAGACACAGAGAGAGACAGACAGAGAGGGAGAGGGAGACAGGTAAAGATGGGTGCGCCAGCAGTCTCTCAGCTGCTGTGAACGAAATCCAGATGTGTGCCCCCCTTGTGGTCAAGTGCGGCCTTGCACCCTTGCATCAGTTTGCATCTGGCTAAACGTGGGACCTGGAGATTGGAACTGGGTTCTTAGGCTTAGCAGGCAGGCGCCTTAACCTCTAAGCCATCTCTCCAGCCCAGCCATAGACTTTTGATTAAGTTTGCAGTAAAAGGCATGGATTTCCTCCTGCAGGTGAGGCATCATGTATAATCAGAGAGTAGTTGATTTTCCCCTTAGCAGAAATGAGAAACAATGATTTAAAAAAATAGTTTAAATGAGTTTATCTTGTGACTAATGAATTGAGAAAATATCAGATTTAAAATATTTGGTAACTTCCCTGAATAAAAAAGTATTAATTAAGTGGACATATTATTAAATATAAATGATTTCATATATTCATAATTAGAATTCATATCCCAATGAAAATCAATGCTTTTATTTCATTTTCATATTACATAAATAAAAACATTCTATTTAGTCAGCATGGAAGCTTGAAATTGCTAACAGTATACTAAAAAGAAGTAAAACATCTCAGTAATATTGCTGAATTCAATTGTTGTTAGAACAAACTCTATGTTAGCATCAGAGATTTGTGGGCACCCATCTTCTCTAACTAAATTTTTGGTTTCAAAACACCAAATTCGATACAAAAATTCCGAATGAATTATTCTTACAAACACTAGCCTAGGAGCTTGAAAATTATTTTAGAGATATTTCTGAGTTAATTCCATTAACCTTGCAATATCCTCATAAACTAAAGCGTGTGAATGGAAGCAATACACACTTCCATGCCCATGAGACTACCATTCCCCTTCTTCACACTCCCTCACACTTGCCCTTTGGGTCAGTTTTATTATGACTATCAATTTATTGAGCACCTACTAATTTTCAAGGGAACATTAAATTGCAGGACTCTCATTGGATGGGTATTTCTCTGCAGGCACTTCTCTAGAGTCTTCTGGAACATTATTTGTTCCCAGGGAGTAGGTGAGAAAGTTTTATTAGGAAGTATTATTAGTAACATTATTAGCACTAACATTTGTGGGATACTTGTTAAATGTCATGGTGTATGCTAAGTGCTTCAGTGTGCAATTACTCTCTGAGTCCACTCTACAACCCAATGAAATGAAGTCGATTATTATTGCCATGTAACAGATAGATGGAACTTTGATAGGCCACAGGACTGGTAAGTTAAAGAGCTGGAACAAAACTTTGCCCAGCACAGGATATGAAACTGCTTTCCCATGAAATTATTCTGACACTCAGAAGTTCTTCATTTGTCTTAGAAAATAGACACACACACACACACACACAAAAATGATTTGTCTTACGTTTTCTTCAGTTTTCTTCAGAAACAGAGTTTCATTGCTAAGGTATGACTAGGACCATGATCAGGTAAATATCATATGAGATACTGAGTTTTTCCATGAATGACCCTATAGTACAGAGTTATTATAAACAATATGTAGCCAGATACAGCCAAAAGATAGAGACTGTGCTTGTTATTATAAGACAGTTGTGACATCTCTGTCACTGTGAAAATATTTAAAAGTTAGAAGGCACAGGGAATATCAATAAGGAATTAACTCTTGTACATAAATATTTAAATATTTGAGTTCTTCTCCAAGATAATCTAGGGCTATGGTTACAGCTCATTGGTAGAACACTTTTTTTTTTTTTTTTAAACAGGAACAAGGCTCTGAGTTCCATTCCTGGCAATAAAATACACAATAATAAGATGAAGAATGTGAAAAAATATAATTTTCCAATGTTGAAAAATAGCAAAACAGTGACAGAAAATAATTCTGATCTATTTATTTTCAATTTTACTGAGGAAATAGGCTTACAAAACACATGTATAATAGTAGTGTTACTCAAATAACACCACTGTTTGAGGATATATTACAACAAATTCAACCAAAGCAGTATATGTAATGGAAAAGTTCAAGTTGCATAAAGTAAATGAAATTAACAGAGAGTTTTTAAATACCCTTTTCTTTATATGTACTTCAATTATCAACTCACAAATTATTATATTTAATATAATATATAAAATATATTTGGGGCACAAAGTGAAAATATATATTACATATAAGCATACATATTATATGCTTATTCACAAGCACTTGGGATGCTAAGGCTGGAGGGCATTCACAAGTTTGAGTTCAGCAAGACTCTGTCTCAAAACAGACATATTAACCTACATACACACATAAATAAAAAGTTGAAATGGACATTCAATAGATGAAAAGTATGAAATGGATTTTCAATTTATGATGGGTTTATTGGCATCTAACCCATCATGATTTTAGGATACTCTGCGCTTTTTTGTGTGAAGACATTTGAAAGCCACTCTTGGAAATTTTGAATTATACAATACATTATTGTTTACTGTATTCATGAGATTATACAATTGACACAACAAGTGGCTGAATACCAATCTACTATCTGTTTCCATGAATTCAGTTATTTTATATTGCACATGTAACTGAAGTCATGCAGTATTTGCTTATTTCTTCCTGTTCTTGGCTTATTCCACTCATCATTGTTTACTCATGATGGAACACATGCTAAAATTTTCTTCATTTTAAAGATTAATAATATCATATATATATTCCATTCACCAAATGGAGGATGGCTTGGCTATTGTAAAAATTGCTGCAATGTACTCAAGAGTGCAGTCATCTCATTAACAGATTACATAGAATAAGCAATCCCACATCCGAATATACAACCAAAAGGCATTCATTTTAAAAGAGAATAAATGAATCGTTCCATTCTTAAATGTTTTGGAAGAGACTGTTCAATCTAATCAGGATCTCCTAGAAAGCCACAGTTTACAGAAAATGTCAGAAAACCTACTCTGTAAAGAATTAGATATTAAACTGAGGCTAGATGCCCTTTGAAATCTAATGTGTAGTAATTTTATATGAATGAACATCTAAACACAGGGAAACTCACAGCCACAGCTTAGCAACTCAAAGATGACCATCAGACTTTAACGTATGTGTACCATATATTGTTAATTTTATTCTCATTGTAAATTACACTGTTATTTTTGCAACCATAGAAGATAGAGTCATTGGAGTCGTGGTCTTTTATATTCTCCCACTCTATATTTCCATCCCAGAAAATTCTATAGATTCTATATTTAAACCTCTTCTCAATCCTGAACTCACCTGTTTACCCACTGCTATTTCCTTCTTTATGGTGATCATTGCATCTTATCCACTTGGGTTCAATTGGGTTATAACAAGAGTACTTCTATTTTTGAAATCTTGTTTTCATCTTTACATTGATTGATATCAGAGATTTTTTTAAATTAACTATTTTTCCTGATTTATAAATTCTAGTGGACAAATGATGCTCGTTACAAAAATTCCAAAATTTTTCACATTACATATTGAAGTATTCATGGTCTAGTTTTAGTCTGAAATATAATAAAACAGACCACTTATTTTTTTATTGGTGCAATAGTTAATCTTGGTTATAAATGGACTGGATTTAAAAATCATCACAGAAACAAATTTCTGGGCATGCCTGTAAAAGATTTTCTAGATTAGGTTAATTGAGGCTTGAAAACCAATCCTAAATGTGGGCAGCATCATTTCATGGGCTAGAAACCTGAACTGCACAAAGAGGAGAAAGCTAGCTGAGCAGCAACATTCGTGTCTCTCACCCTCTCCTCTCTTCAATTTAACTAACTTTTGTCTCTATGACTTTTCTACTGTGATGGATTGAACCTACAAACCATAAGCCAAAGCCCACCCTTCTTTCTTAAGTTGCTTTATTCAAGTTCTTTCACAACAACAGAAGAGTAACTAATGTAATTGAAAATCAGTTTTACATGCCTGGTGAATAGTGTGATATGATAAAACTCACTCTAACAATCATGTTGATTGCTCTCTTACAGTCATCTCATTATGGTACCAATAGAAGTAAATCTGGGTGGGCAAATCCACACAATGATGGTAAGGATGTTTATGAACAAGATAAATAATAGTTTCACAATAAGATTGTAGGGAAGGAAAATGAGATTGGATGACAGAAATTAACTTATAACAGACTTAATTAAAGCATTTAGAGTAATATAGCATTAACATTTATAAGTTGACGAATGACTACATACCCTAAGTCTGAATACGTGGGCTTTTCTTGTGAGTCCCTGGAAAAATAATTTACCTTAACTGAGATTCAGTTTCCTGTCATATTGGTTAGTCATAACTGGTTCTATCATATTATGTTGGAAATATATAAAAATGGTGAATAATTAAACCCTGAAATGATTTGAATGGAATTCTGCAAGTGTTAGAATCCTATATTTACAATGTCCCAAACCAGAAGAATAAATACCAGAGGACTAATATGAGGTGAGAAAAGTAATAAAAGAAGGATACAATTACCTTCTATTCTCAAATACTCTGAAAAATGATGATTGCTGGTTTTAAAGGCATGGATTCAAAGTTTTATATGTTTATCCTGGTGAACACATGCTAAATAACCCAATATTTAAAAATTAAATAAAAAATCATGGAGGAACTTTACCATTTTGCTGATAGTGCAAGGATTCAAGATAATTAAATTTATGAAACAACATAGCAGCGGCTCCCAATTTCAACCTTGTGACAGGCCCATTGATAAAACCTGCTCAGGCAGAAACCAGCTAGGGAGAATGACAGTTTATTATTCTAGTTCTCATGGAGTAAATGAAATATCCTTAGAAACTTGAATCCATCCATCTTCTTTTAAGTACAGAGGTCATTAGTTTTGTCCTCACTAAAATGAGCAAGAATTGCACATCCGTCTAGTGAGGCTTTCTCTTTAGTTGAAATTTAGCTTCCTTCACATTTTGTCAGATATTTTCTAAGACAGAATTTCCTGACAAGAGCTGCAGAATGTAGCTCTGACCTTAAAACAGACAAGGAAACAGTTTTCAACCTTGTGGAAGTGTAAATAAAATTTAATGTATACTTATAAATCCAAGAGGGGTGGAATGATAGTTCTTTTTTATGGAAGTTAAATCCCTAGATCTTCAGAGTTAACATAGTTAGTAGCTCTCTGACACAAACAAAATTAAATAATCCATAATTGCATCTTTTACTATCTGTGTTTTTCTCCAATGTTTTCTGAACACTTAGTGAGTGTAAAGCATTATCCTGGGGATGTAGATAGATAGATGATAGATATAGATGATAGATAGATAGATAGATAGATAGATAGATAGATAGATAGATAGATAATAGATAGATAGATAGATGATAGATAGATAGAGTATCTCCCTAATTTCAAAGAGTTCCAGTTCCAGGAAAAGGAAATGTGCTGAGCTCTTTTCTTTGACTTGACATTAATTAGTATTATAACCTTTGGGTTATTAATTAATTTAACTAAAATTTTATCAAAACCTCTTATGGAAAGAAAAAGGATAAGCTAAGAGAAAAATACCTGGCTTTACACCTTCTGAAATATTTTTTACAGCAAACAAGACAAATATTAAAAAATTAAAATAAAATATCCAAAATCTGGAAAGTATAATTTTAAAAATTATATGAAAACCAGGCATGGTGGCACATGCCTTTAATCCCAGGTTACAGGAGACAGAGATAGGTGGATCATTGAGAGTTTGAAGCCATCCTGAGACTACAGAGTGAATTCCAGGTCAGCCAAGTCTAGAGTGAAACCCTACCTTGAAAAACAAAATAATATAATAATAATAATAATAAATAAATGAAGGATATGATATGGGAGTATTTTAAACATTATTCTTGTTTTTTTGGAGAGAGTCAGAGAGAGAAAGAGAGAGAGAGGTAGAGAATGGGCGTGCCAGCAGGCTCTCAGCCACAGTGAATGAACTCCAAATGTGTGCGCTCCCTTGTGGGCAAGTGCAGCATTGCACCCTTGTGTCACTTTGCATCTGGCTAAACGTTGCACTTGGAGAATTGAATGGGCGTTCTTAAGCTTAGCAGGCAGGCGCTTTAACCGGTAAGCCATCTCTCCAGCCCTAAACATTATTTTATAATTTATTTGGCAGGTGACATGATGTTTCTTTGGGGAAGTAAAATTTCAGCTATACAAGAAAGCAGAGAATAGCATATAAAAAGTGGCCAGTGTAGCTGGCATATGAACAGCATCATTTAGAATAAAAATATGTATGTCATGATAACTAGACACTCCTAGATCATGTAATGCCTTACAGGAATGTTAAGAGTTTTCGAATTTATTCTATGTGGAAATAAAATATCACCAAAGGACATTAAGGAACTAATTGACATTAGAATTGTTATTTATAAAGAAGGCCTAAAGAAGCTTGCACAATGGACAAAAAGCATATCTTAGTAGCAAACCACCAGATGCCCATGTAGAAATGACTTCTAAAACTATAGCACCGAACCTGAAATTAAACAACAACAACAACAACAACAACAAACTAACTAAAAGTGTTCTATTGCACAACACTATTTACATAATCGCAGTTAGACTAGAGCAGATACAGGTACAAAAACATACAAGTGCCCTCAGGATGGTTGCTCTTGAAAGCCTGTATGTGGCTGTTAATAGGAGTAAAGGAGTATAAATAGCTGAATATAAAGAAATAAGGTCATTATATGTACTGGAGGTGATAGTACGCCACAAACTAATGAGTATAATTAACATGGAACCCTTCACCTGAGTTCCTACCCTCCATTCACATAAAGAACTGCTTTAGAGATGGGTGTTAGTGGATATGTAGACATGAGACAGGAAGGGGCAAAATAGAAAGGAATGAAAAGTATTTTAGGAACAGCAAGAATTAAGCAAGTATTTTTCAAATGCAGACAATATGTAAATAATGATAGAGTTTAGTTTGCCTTGACTATGATCAAGTGCTATGAAAACAAATTGACCACAGACAACTAATAACTTTATATTGACTACATATTTTTTTCACATTTTTATTTATTATTATTATTTTAACAAGATATTTTGTATGGACACATCATGTGTTAATATCGTCTTTTCCCTTGTCCCCGCCCCCATTCTGGGGTCCCTTGCAGGGAGGTTGCAGGTATTCTCCCTGGGGTTGTGGGTTATGAGTTGTGGGAGCAGCAGTCAGGTTTTTTTGTTGTTGTTGTTGTTATTGTTTTTTTTTTTTTTTTTGAGGTAGGGTCTCACTCTAACCCAGGCTAACCTGGAATTCACTCTATATTCTCAGGGTAGCCTCAAACGCATGGCAATATGACTACCTCTGCCTCTGGAGTGCTGGGATTAAAGGTGGGGGCCATGGCTGGCAGTTAGGTTTTTTGTTTGTTTGTTTGTTTGTTTTTATTTTCTTTTTTCTTTCTTTCTTTCTTTCTTTCTTTCTTTCTTTCTTTCCTTTTCTTTTTCTTTTTTTTTTTTTTTTTTTTTTTTTTTTTTGAGAGGGGGAATACCTCAGGGCATGATGTCTCACCCTGTGGTTTTTACAACCTTTCCACACCCCCCTCACCTTCTGCAAAAGTCCCTGAGCCATGTTGGGTGTGTTTTAAGTCTACTTCAGTGGTGAGCTCTTAGGAGCCTCTGAATCTCTAATTTGGTAGGTGTTGAATATCCTCAGCATCTGTCTCCTGCACCCTGGTGCTGATTGTCAGGCTCACCATGGAAACAGCACTCTTGCTCCTCTCCCATCCCCTGTGGTTTCAGCTGTAGGTTGGCTGAAGTAGTTTATCTCCTCCGGTCTCACTACCTTTTGAAAAAGAGAATATATTCTCTAATGGAAAGATAATTCATCATAGTTTAAATGGGATAAGCATTATTAATTCAGGGAGAATTTGATGTATGTAAGCCCTCTTTTAGCCAAAGAGTCGTGAGAGCTTGACACTTGGGAACACAATCTTCATCTCTGGTTCCCAATTCCAGATATGGGTTCCTTTACACTGAGGGGATCTCTTAACCAATCAGAAAGCTATTGGCTACCCACCAAGGCTGTGTCCCACTATTACACTGGTGTGTACATCCTGTCAGGGTGTTTGCTTCTGAGTAGCTTAGACCTCTGGTTCTAAGACCATTGCTGGCTACTTTCCCAGAGTAGCTCATTTAGCACTGGATAGAATAATTGTCTGGGGACTGGCTCTCTTCTGGATTCCACCCAGGTCTCTCCATGTTCTGTGTCAGTAGCATATGGTGTCTTCAGCAATAGGGTCCTAACTTTTGCCTCAGGCAGGTAATCAAGTGCTTTGACCTGTCTTGTTTTGGGGACCTCCTAGGTGTCTCCACTCAAGAGTTCATTGGGGCTAGCAACCAATTTCTGGAACTAGGAGTTACAGGCCAGATGGTTTTATCTTTTAGTCTATCTCCACGGATAAAGGTGATGATGGTATCAGTTCATTTTGGATTTAATTTTGTGTTTATTTTTCCCCATCCTCCCTTTTCACTTCTACAAATTATCCCATCCCTATTGTCTTGAGTTGCATATCAGATATGGAAGCAACTCCTGCTGGTCCAGGTTAGGAAGCACAGATAAGTGAGACCATGTGGCTTTTGTCTTTCTGTGATTGTGTGAGTTCACTAGTATGACCATTCCAAGTCTGTCAATTTTTCTAAAAATTTTATTATATCGTTTTTTTGACTGATAAGTAGAATTCCATTGTGTAAATGTTCCACAACTTCATTATCCATTCATCCAATGATGGACACCTGGGTGAATTCCAGTTCTTAGCTATAATGAACTGAACAGCTATAAACATAGCAGAGCAAATATCTCGGTAGTGATGCATGGACCATTTAGGATACATGCTGTAGTAGTTTGAATAGATGGCCCCCAATATATTCAGTGTTTTCTTAGTTTGTAGTTTGCATCTGCAGCCACCTGGCTGGAGGCAGGGTCACTGGGCAGATCTTAAGGTGTGGTAGTGGGTTTAGGATTTCAATCTAAAGATATGCAAAGTGTGCCTAGCTGGAGTTCCTGAGGTGTGACTTTTGGCTTTTGGCTAGTGACCTCACTCTCTTGCTGGTCCTGTGAAAAGAAGGCCAGCTTCTTCTGCCATTATGGAACTTCCCCTGTATCTATAAATTTCAATAAATAATATCCCTTCCTCCATAACTGTGCCTGGTCTGGAAGTTCATCTCAGCCAACCTGAAGCTGTCTCCTACATATGCCAAGGAAGAGAATAACTTTTGTCTGTTGGTAGCTCTATATTCATCCTTATCAGTAATGTCCATATTGATTTCCATAGTGGTTATACAAGTTTACCAGCAGTGAGCGAGGGTTCCTCTTTCCTCACATCCTCACCAACATGTGTTGTTATTTTATTTCATTTTTTTAATTTTTTTTTTTATTTTTATGAAAAAGAGAGAGAGAGAGAAAGAGAATGAGAATGGACATGGCAGGGTCTTCAGCCACTGCACACAAACTCCAGATGCATGTGTACCCTTGTGAATCTGGCTTATGTGGGTTCTGGGGAATTGAACCTTCATCCTTTGGCTTTGCAGGCAAGTGCCTTAACTGCTAAGCCATCTCTCCAGCCCATTATTTTATTTTTTAATGATTGTCATCCTCCTGGAGTAAGGAGGAATCTCATAGTTGTTTTATTTTTCATTTCCCTGAAGGTTAGGGATGTTGGACATTTTCTTAAGTGTGTGTCAGCCATTTGTATTTCTTCCTCTGAGAACTCCTTGCTCAGTATTCTCCTCCATTTTTGAAGTGGATTATTTATTATTATTTTTTAGTTTTGAGTTCTTTCTGTATTCTAGATATTAACCTTCTGTCCGTGGTATAGCTGGAAAAATTTTCTCCCATTCAAGGGGTAATCTATTGGCTCTGCTTATTGTATTTTTATCTGTGCAAAAGCTTTTTAGCTTCATGAAACCCCATTGGTTGAGGGATTTTTCAATTTCCTTGCCTACTGTGGTTTTGTTCAGGAAGACTTTCCTTATTCCTATACCATGGAGAATTTCACCTAGTTTTGCTTCCAGTGAGAGAAGAGTTTCTGGTCATATATTGAGGTCTTTAATCAATTTGGACTTGATGTTTGTGTATGGTGAAATGAGTGTGTTTATTTCATTTTTCTACATATGGACGTCCAATTTGTCTAAAGCCATTTGTTGAAGATGCTGTCTTTTTGCCAGTCTACATAATTGGCTCTTTTGTCAAAGATCAAGTAGCTGTAGTTACTTGACCTAAGGTCTGAGTCTTCAATTCTGTTCCATTGGTCAATGTTTCTGTTCTTATGCCAGTGCCATGCTGTATTTGTTACTATGGCTTTGTAATATAACTTTAGATAAATTATGGTTATACAACCAAAGGTGTTTCTTCTGATGAAGGTATATTTGAATATCTGAGGCCTACTGCTATTACATATGAATTTTGAGATTATTTTTTCTATCTCTGTGAAGAATGATGCTGAAATTTTTATTGGTATTGCATTATATCTGTATATTGCTTTTGGTAGAATTGCCATTTTCAGTATATTAATTCTACCAATCCAGGAGCATGGGAGGTCTTTCCACCTTCTGAATTTCTCCTCAATTTCTGTCTTGAATTTTTTTTTATGTTTTTATTACATAGGTCTTTTCATCTTTATGTAGTGTTATTCCAAGATATTTAATTTAGTATTATTATTAACAAGATATTTTGTATGGATACATCATGTGTTGGCACCCTCATTTCCCTGGTCCTTGCCTCCATTCCATTGAGGACCCTTATTAGTGGGGTTGCAGGTATTCTCTATGGGGTTGTTCTTTATGCGTTGTGGGAGCAGCAGTCAGTGAATTTTGGGGGGAAGGGCATGCCTCTGGGCATGATGACTCAACCTGTGGCTCCTACAATCGTTCAGCCCCCTCTTCCACAAAATTCCCTGAGCTGTGATGGGTGAGTTTTAAGTCTATTTCAGCTTTTGTTGTTGTTCCTATTGAAAAATGGGACAACCTTGCTGACTTCTTTCTTTGTATATTTGTACTTTGCATATGGAGAGGCTACTCATTTTTGTGCATTGATTTTGTATTCTGCCATATTACTGAAGGAATTAATCACATTGTGAAATTTCGAGATGGAGATTTTTGGGTCACTTTTGTATAGAATCATGCCATCTGCAAATAGGGCTAACTTGACTTTTTCCTTTTCATTTTGTATCCCTTTTATCTCTTTCTTCTGTCTTATTGCTTGAGCTAGGAATTCTAGAACTATGTTGAAGAGCAGTAGTGAGAGAGGGCACTCCTGTCTTGTTGCCAATCTCAATTGGAACTTCTTGAATCTTTTCCCATTAAGTATTATCTGGACTTTAGGTGTTTTATATATAGCCTTCATTGTGTTGAGATAAAAACCCTCCCTCAAGCCGGGCGTGGTGGCACATGCCTTTAATCCCAGCACTTGGGAGGCAGAGATAGGAGGATCACCAAGAGTTCGAGGCCACCCTGAGACTACATAGTTGACCTTTTGGATCAACCCAGTGGTCACCACCATCTGAAAAGAGAAGCTTTTCTAACCAAAATTGAGATTAGCATTAATATATGTATGGGTATGAATATTAAGTCAAGTGCTTACAGGGCAGTTTGGTGTGCATAATATATGTATTTAGCCAGACAAGAACAGGTGTTACACTCCTTAGGTTCAAGACATCCTCCACCATATCCTTTTGATTAAGTTTTCAGTACAAGGCATGTATTCCCTCCCTTAGAACAGGCCTTCACTCCAGTTAAAGACATGCCTCTATGGCACAAATGCAGTCATTTGGTCTGGCTGGCCAAACTTGAAGATTGCAGGGCTGCATGCTGTGCAGCTTCATCCAGCTTTCTGTCAGCTGCTCTACAGGAAGGAGGTTTTAAGCTCACCCCCAGCTTGATTTCTCTGTGACCTTCCAGCCCAGACATGTGGAGTCTTCAGCAGTAGAGTCTTACTATTTATTTCTAGTGAGAAATCAAGAGCTTGTAATTTTTTTGGAGGGGGCATCAATGACCTCCCTGGCCAACAACTTACTGGAAGGTATCCCATCCCTGGCACTGAATTCTTCTAGTTTATGGCTTCTGTGTGTGCCATTATCCAAAAAAGTAGGTTTTCATATGGCTTTTTCACAATAGCCTGAATTTTGATTACCCCTCCCCCACATCCTTTTACTCAGTCTCTTCCCCTGACCTCGCTTAGGTCATTCTATCTATCTATCTATCTATCTATCTATCTATCTATCTATCTATCTATCTATCTGCAGTACCATCCCCTTAACTCTCCTCAACTCCTTCCTTCCTTAAAGCCCTTTCCTAACATATTGGCCTCTGCTACTGTTTTTTTATTTCAACTTACACAAAAATCTAAATATCTGTAGCTAGGATCCACATATGATAAGGAACATGAGAAGTTTGGCTTTCTGGGCCTGGATTACCTTACTTTGTATAATCCTTTCCAGATCCATCTATTTTCCTGCAAATTTCATTTTTCTTTAGACTGAGTAGAACTCCATTGTATAAATGTCCCACATCTTCATTATCCACTCATCTGTTGAGGGACATGTAGGTTCCATTTCCTAGGTATTGTTAATAGAGTGGCAATAAACATGGTAGAGCAAGTATCTCTAAGGTAGTGAGATGAGTCCTTAGGATATATGCCTAGGAGTGGTATAGCTGGGACATATGGTGAATCTATTTTTAGCTGTCTCAGGAACCTCCACACTGATTTCCACAATGGCTGGACCAGATTATATTCCCACCAACAGGGTAGAAGTGTTCCTCTTTTTCCACATCCTTGCCAACATTTATTGCCATTTATTTTTTTGATGATAACCATGAGATCGAATCTCAATGCAGTTTTAATTTGCATTTCCCTTATGGCTAAGGATGTAGAACATTTTTTAGATGTTTATGTGCCATCCGTATTTCTTCTATCGTGAACTCTCTATGTCCTATTTTTGATTGGGTTGCTTGATTTCTTATTATTTAGTTTTCTGAGTTCTTTGTATATCCTAAATATTCATCCTCTGTCAGATGTATAGCTAGCTAAGGTATTCTCCCATTCTGCAGGTTGTCTCTTAGCTCTATTCACAGTGTCATTTGCTGTACAAAAGTTTTGTAATGAGGTCCTAGTTGTTGATTAGTGCTTTCATTTCCTGAGGAACAATCTGAGGTTATATTCAGAAAGTCATTGTGTATGTCAATATGTTGAAGGGTTTCCCCTACTGTTTCCTTTTGAAGTTTCAGAGTTTAAGGTCTGACATTAAGGTCTTTGATCTATTTAGACTTCAATCTTGTTCTTTGGGAATGACAAGGTTCTCTTTTCATCCTTCTAACATGCAGATATCCTGTTTTCCCAGCACCATTTGTTAAAGAGGCTGTCTTTTCTCCAAAGAATATTTTTGGCATTTTTGTCAAAAATCAGATGGCTGTAGCTGCCTCCATTCTATTCCATTGACTTATGTGTCTGTCACTGTGCAAGTACCATGCTGTTTTTCTTACTATGGCTTTGTAGAATAGCTTAAAAATTGGGTATGGTGATACTGCCAGCCTTATTTTTGTTGTTCAAAATTGTTTTGGCTATTCAAGGGTTTTTGTGCTTCCAAATGAATTCAATTTTTTTCTATTTCCATGAAGAATGCCATTGACATTTTAATGTGGATTGCATTAAATGTGTAGATTGCTTTTGATAAGATTGACATTTTCACAGTATTGGTTCTTTCAATCCAAGAAAATATGATGCCTTTCCATTTCCCAGTGTCTTCTGCTATTTCTCACTTGAGTGTTTTTTTTAAGTATACATTTATTTATTTATTTATTTGAGAGAAAGAGGCAGGAAGAGAGAGAGAGAAAGGGACAGAATGGGTGCACCAGGGCCTTCCGCCACTGAAAATGAACTCCAGATGCCTGCAGCCCCTTGTGCATCTGGCTAGTATGGGTCTTAGAGAATCAAACCAGGGTCCTTTGGCTTTGCAGGCAAATGCCTTAATTGCTAAGCCATCTCTCCAGCATTCACTTGAGTGTTTTAAAGTTTCCATTTCATTGTGTGCCAAAAGTTTTGATATGTTTTCTTCTCATTACCATAGAGGCAGATTTCCCAAGCACATTAAAACAAATTTCCTTTGCCAAAATTACTTTTCAGATTAATTTTAAGGGGTAGCAAAAATTATTTCTCATATATCATAAGGGACTTTCTCATCTTTTTCTAAACACCCATTATTATAAATGCATAAGTGAAATATTTTTACATTGATTCAGTGTTTGACATTATAATATTTTAAAATATTTAAATTTATGCTAGATGTAAACATTAATAATTACTGTATAAATAAATACTTTATTTTACATAAGATGAACTACATTCCCCAAGGAAGAAGCTGGTTGTTTTGTTTTGTTTTCTCTCTACTTCCTGTTAACAATATCTGTTTGTCAGAACGGAGTCAAGAATAACCTACTTTGGCTTTTGGACAAGATTGCACTGAAAGCGAAGAAACAAGCTCCTGCCCCTCACAAAACTGAAGCCAAAGCAAACACTTTGAAAGCCAAGAAGGCAGTGCTGAGAGACGTCCACAGCCACAAAAGAAGATCCACATGTCACCCACCTTCTGGTGACTCAAGACACTGCACTTCCAGAGGGAGCCTAAATACCCTCAGAAAAGCACCCCCGGGACAAACAAGCTTGACCACTATATGCCATCATCAGGTTCCCCCTGACCACTTAGTTGGCCATGAAGAAGATAGAAAGCAGCAACATACTTGTGTGCATTGTGGACATCAAAGCTAACAAGTACCAGATCAAACAGGCTGTGAAGACATGGATGTGGCCAAGGCCAATACCATAATCAGGCCTGAAGGAGAGAAGAAGGCATATGTTTGCCTGACTTCTGATCATGATGCTTCAGCTTTTGCCTTCAAAATTGGGATCATCTAAACAGGATTCACCTGGTCAATTCTAAATACACATTTTTTTTTTCACTATAAAAAAGAACAATTTACTTTTTTATTAATGAAAATAAAACTCAACTATCCCCAATCAGTTTGTAAAACTTATATGAGGATTAATAAAGGAATATGGAATTCATGTATTAAAATTTCTCCCATCTGAACTTTGGTTCATAATATTCAGAAAATGCCAAATGTATCTAACTTTCTCTATTAAGAACCATAATTTACACCATAGATATATATTTGGTCAGCTTTATTATTGGTAGCATCACTTATCTAAACATTAGCATTTCCCATTTAAATTTCAATATTAGAGCTCAGAATAGGATACTCCAAAGTATAGCACATTGATAAGAAGATGGGAAGTGATTCATAAACAAGATCTCTCTCATGTCCTTCCTCCTTTTATAGGTATAGATAAGGTTCAAGGGGATACCTACTGAGATTTCAAGGTTCTTGTATCTTATAACAAAGAGCTGGACCAGGGACACATGGGTAGAGGAATAATACAGACAGTTTCTTAAGAAGGAGAAGAAAAGGTACATCTAAGAACAGAAGTTGGCTAGAAAGCTAACATACATATATATTTCAAGGCTCAAAAGCCCCCTGCCACAAGATTCCCAAATCTTTTAAAATTATTATTAAGGACATATTTTGTATGGATACATCATGTGTTGTTAACATCTCCCTCCCACCTGCCCCCATTCCGCAGGTTGCCACCCTCAGTGTGGTTGTTGCTATTCCCCATGCAGTTGTGGGTTATGTGCTAAGGAGAACAGTAGTAACTTATTGGGGGGAGGGAATGCCTCTGTGTATGACATTCCAACCTGTGGCTCTTACCATCTTTCTGCCCCTTCTTTTCCAAAATCCCCTGAGCCTTGGTGGGCGAGTTTTAAGTCTACTTCAGTGATGAGCTCTCAGGAGCCTCTGGATTTCTGCCTTGGTATATGTTGAGTATCCTAAGCATGTATCTCCTTCACATTGGCGCTGATTGTCAGCCTCACTATAGAAGCAGCATTCTTGCTCCCCAATTCCTCTGTGGTTTCACCTGAGCTTTGACTGAAATACGAGGGTTGGTGTATCTCTTCAAGTTTCACTCTACATTCTGGAAAAAAAAAAAAAAAAAAAAAAAACCTGATTCGCCAGTGAAGAATTAAGTCAACATAGATTAAGTTGGATAAGTGTTATAATTTAGTGAGAGTTTGATGTATGTAGCCCCTCTTTTAGCCAAAGAGTAGTGGGAGCTTGACATTAGAGGGCATAATCTTTGTCTCCATAGGATTCAGACCTCATTCCCAGTTCCTTATATGGGTTCCTTTCCTCTGAGTGGGTCTCTTAACCAATCAGAACATCACTGGTTACCCACCAAGGCTGTGTGCCAACATTGCACTGGTGTGCACTTCTTGTCAGGCTGTTGCTTCTGAGTAGTGTAGACTGCTGCTTGCTCACACCATTAGTAGCTACTTTCTCCCAGTAGCTTATGTATGCTTTCCAGCTAGATGGGCTGACTGGGGACTGGCTCTCTTCTGGATTCCAGCCAGATCTCTCTGTGTGGGCAGGATATGGTGTCTTTAGCAATAGGGTCTTACCTTTTCCCTCAAGCAGGTAATCAGGTGCTTTGACCAAAGCTTGTCTTGTTTTGGGGACCTAGTAGGTCTCCCTGATCAGGAGCTTTTTATAGAGCATTTCCATAATATTACCTTCTGCATCCATAGATTTCTGAGCTCTTCTGGAAGATGTAGAACTTCTACCACTGAGTAGAGGTTAAAAACTATAAGATACCCATAATCTCCGTCCCAGATGCAGAAGGGAACTTTTATAACACCAAAAAGTATTTTCTATGCTTATAAGTGGGTGAGAAATGCTGTCTCTATCTTTCCGAGTTTGAAATTGTTACCTTAGACTAGAAGCTGAGCGGATCATGAGCTCCTATCCTCCTGACCCACCCAGAGCAGCTTCTATAAGAGTAAAATAAAGAGGGAGGGGAGGAGGCAGAGAAGAAACTGAGGTGTACTTGTCAATCTTTCTGAGATTTAGAAGATGAAATGATTTAAGCTTATTTCAGAGTACATACATCATACACTTATAATACACAGGAACATGTATATCACAAATATATGTCATGAAGTAATTACTGTGACCATTCAAAAATTAGTTTTGACTTTTATATATGTGAAAGAATGCCTATTTATTTTGAGACAAACAGAAAATTATGACTTATACTGTTTTGGAGAACATATACTGGAATCAGTAAGATTGTATATGTTGTGAATGGGGTGAGCTCTTACTTTCAAAGAAAAATGGGTGCAAGAAATTGAATAGGTGATTATAGTACAGACTCTATAATATTTTTGCCAAATTTTCAGAAAATATTTTGTGAAAGATTCCTTGCATCCTTTTCCCATAATTTTCTAACCAACCAAAATGTTGACATGGAACAATATTTTCATCAGAATCAGATATTGATTAATGCTTTCTTTTGACAAGTTTCAATCAGTTCTCAGGTGAGAATTTTAGCAATGTTTGTGTTTTGTCACTGAAGCATATGCTCTACTAATCATCATGATGGAAGACCTGTCAAAAACCATTCAAATACAGCACTTAGGAGAGGAGGCATTTTTACCTGAAATAAAAGTCAAGCAATCGGTAACACTTCAACATTTATTGGTTTATGAAACTTAGGTAATGACTGTGTGTGTGTGGGGGGGTAGCAACATATGTGCATATGGAGGTGGGTGTGTGTATGTTAATTTAAATTCCTGTAAATGTAATTCTATACTATGTCTTTTGGAAAACTTTGTTTATTGCACATCTATGTGTTCATCTAATTATTAAAATCTCAATCTCAATAAACAGTAATCCTATTAAACAAAAGAGCAATCCCAGTGTGAGGGGTGGGATACATCTCAGTGAGTTTTGGTCAGAGAGGCTAATGAGGGCCCCAAAACCAAGGCTCTTGGTTACCTACCAGAACTAGATAATAAGATGTTACAGATGGATATATGACATGATTCATTTGTAATACACTAAGAAATCAAACTGATGTGGAAGTCTGTAAGCCTTCTTCCTGCTGGCTAGCTGTCACAGTGCTAGAAAGCCCTTTGCAGGCTGCTAGGGGAGAAAAAAATCATCAACAGTCTTAACCAACAGGGAGCCCTGTGAACTACACAACTAACAAGCCAGGCAAAAGGTACCAACTAGCAAAATGGTGACTTGGTTGCTATAGGGGTAACCAAATGTTTTCTGTTTGGATTTGAGGCCTGCTTTATCACATGAAATTAATTCCTGATACTGAAAACCTAGTCAAAAGCCTAGGTCTAGGAAAGTCATAAACTCAAGAGGCAAAGCTACTGCTGCTCTATGACTAAATGGATATGCTGTGCCAATCACAAGGACTCTAAATATTCATGTTTATACCCATACATTAGTACTGCTCTCAACTTTGGACAGTAAATTTTTTTTTCTCATTTGTTAGTGACTACTGGAGAAAGTCAAAACTCATCAAAGCACTGAGAAGTGACAGTTGAGTGCTAGGGAATAAATGAGATACCTCTATCATGCCCTCCAAGGCTCAGGGAACATTTTAGAATACGTGGCACAAAGACTCTACATAAGAAGCTGAGGGAGGGGTGATGAAAGAAAAGAGAATAGATGCTGTGAATTAGTCCTAGCATCACATTATCATTTCAGTATTCTTAACTTCATAACTATCTTCAGGAGAACCATACTAACATTTGAAAGAATAGATAATGGACATTAAGCTGAAATGGAAGACACCTTAGAAGGATGCTATTAGGAATCATGATCAAGTTGTCATGGTAGAATCCAAAACTGGGAAGTATTTGGATATAATTATACCAAGGAGATGATGAAAATACTGAATATGTGTCAACAAAGATGATAAAGGTAAAGAGAATGCAATGTCATGATTCTAAATAAAATAGGCAGAGGGCCATTGGGAGGCATAAGTGCTAATACTTCTAAACTGTTTGTCATCAATAACATAATTGTCTTCTCCTTGGTCCAGGAACATGCTTTACAGTTCTTTTTCAAGTAATTTTTAGAAAGTTAAATCAATTAATACCAAGTGTTGAAAATCATTTCCACAGAATGGAAGGTATATTAGTTTCTTTTCTCATTGCTAAGACAAAGTTCCTATCAAAAGCCAATTAATGATGGAGAAGTTTATTTTGGCTTACAGTTTATGGGTACAATTCTTCATGGCAGGTAAGGTGTGTTGGCAAGAGATCGAGGCACATGAGAATCTACAGTTAGGAAGTGGAGATAGAATGGTAGTGCTCAGCTCAGTTGCTCCTTTTGTATTCAGGTCAGAACCTTAGATCATGGGATACCAAGACCCACAGTTAGGGTGATATTCTTACCTCAATTAACCTCATATAGAAAATCTGTCACTGTTTTCTAGGTGACTTTAGATCCAATCAAGTTAACAATCACCAAAGGGAAGTTAGAGGGATATCTAAGAAGCACAGTTTGCTAATTCAGTAGCATACAATATTATGATAGAGATGTTACAAGAATACAATTTACAGAGAGAATTTGTTAATGACCTCTTATTTATTCCACTTACTACTGGAGTATCTGTTGGTCTATTTTCATGCCAATGAAAAATATAAAACTTGCATACTCTTACTTGTATGATATGATGTATAAAATATTCTTTAAAACAATGTCTATCTGCTGTGCTTTCCATTTCCAATCTTGAATGGACAGGATATTGAGTGAATAAGACTTTTTATTTTCAGTGAACAAAAGTACTAATTAGTATTGTATTTACACAAATTATATATTTTGTTGCATAAGTTATGCATTCATTACTATGCCCAGTGAAAATATTGTAATAGTTCTAAATATAGAAAATTATTTGTCATAGTTTCAAGCCCTAGTGACTCAGAATTTTTTCCATATCTTCTTATAAAAACAGCATTAGCCTTGCCACTAAGCAGGCATGAGTTAATGGAGGTGAATTACTGAAGCAGGGAAAGATAAAATTCAGTCAAGGTAGGATTTGTGTTTTTCCTTGTACCTCTCTTCTTTTTAAGTATATTAAGGAGTCTGTAACATGGTGGACTTTGACTCTGGTGTATCTGTGATAGAAGGTGAGAACTGCCCGGAAATGTAATCTGCTCAGTTATTACACTGCAGACCAAATGGTATTACCATTTTCCATCCTGTGGAGAGTATAACTCACTATATACAGTGACTTATGAATTGTTTTCATTAAATATAAATTACTTTGCCTCTAAATAGATTTTCTTTAATAAAAGAATATCACAATCCCAAGAGACAAAAGCCATTGCATTTGCCAAGCACAAAGAATGGAAATGGTCTATTAATAGATTTATTAATGACCAGGAACTATTTATAAACTGTTCCCAGATGCACAAAGCTCAGAAATAAGTCATCTGAAGATTAATTTTTATAAGCTGGAAAAAAAAGCATGACAAGGACTTTTCATGTTTGGAATAGGAACACTCACCAAATGAAGCCAGATTGTTTGTCTTTAACCACATTAGAAAAGTATTATTTAATTCAAGGAACATTTAGCAATAGCATTCCATAGTCCTTTCTCAAGGGATACTATGACAAGTCAAGTTATTACTAATGGTACAAAATATTATGTTACTATAAAAAGAAACTTGGGTGTTTTCAGTGAAAGAAAATGAACTTGCAGTTCATTTTATGCTTATTTTTACATTTTCATTCATTGTATTGAAGAATAGTATCATAAAATAGCATGCCTAGAATGATAACATTCCACTTGCACAAAAGATGGAAATACTGTGAAGTAATTGATACAATTATGCTTCTAAGACATCGCTTTGGAATTGGCAAATTCCAGCTCATAAATGGCTTGAAATTATTGATCCAGAAGTCTGCTCAGCTTCCATCACAAGAGACAAAAGAAATGCACCTCATTTTGAAAGAAAAAACATTTTCTTATGTTCCACAAAAAAGCTTAACCTTTAAGCAGTATAATAGATCACTGTGGGAAGCTTTATTCAGAGATGCATAAAATAAGTGCATTTTTATCAAAATGGTGTTTATGAGCTCTCATTCAGCCTGAGTGTACATCTGGCTAGGCTATTAGAAAAAGTCACAGTGTCTAATGGGCAGCTGGCATGTAGTTACATTTTCGTCAGCACTTTCTTTCCCCAGCTCCAGAAACCTCAGTAAATCCAGTAAGAAATCAATTGAGAACACCTCTAATTTCTAGCATTTCACAGAGGGATCAGAGAAATGAAATAACTAGAGACTCACATTTAGGTGAGTGAATTAGAAAGGTTTAGTTTAGATAAGATTTAGATTTAACAGTTCTTTTCACATAGGCTGAATCTTATCACAGGATCTCAGAATTCTTTCAGCAGCCCTAGGAACTTCACTGCAGCAGTTTTAGCAATAGGCTGTGTGCAGATATAATGGTCTGTTACAGCCAAGTAGCCTTATGGCTAGAAATGAGGGAGACTGCAAAGTTCAATGTTCTCTGACAGTATTTTGAATAAGGTTACAAATATTTAGCTATGTTTCATTTAGAATTGTGTAGCATTTGCAATTGTTCTGGGGGGAGGTGATAGGAATAAGTGTGTTAGGCAACAGCTTTCTGTGACCATTGAACAAGCCCATCCTAAATGCAAAATAATTTTTGCTAAAGCAAGCAGATGGCAAAAATCTCATCCTGAAGACTCCCCTGCAGAGAGATCTACATTTTCAAAATGGGTAAGAGCCCAGGGGCAGCATTGTGGAAGGTTTCCTGGTTTAGCCTGTGGCTTTTCTTTCCAGAAAATAATAGCTATAATCTCTCACTAGAGTTTACTTCTCAAGAAGGCATGCCAGGTTCCTGAGCAATGTTGGCAGCCCCACCTTCATCTACTTCGGTTAAGGCTCATACAAAGGCATTTGAAACCTCACAAAGCATGTGGGAATGCCTGCTCCTTAAGTCAACTTAAAATAATAAATAACAGCTAGATGTAATAGTTCATACCTGTAATCCTATCCCTCCAGGGACAGAGGCATGAAGAGGCCCACAAGTTCTAGTCCAGTTCCAATTACATAGCAAGATCTAGGCAGCCAGGGATCCTAGAGAAACACTGTCTCAGAAATAAGATAAAACAAATTAAATTAGATTAAAAAGTGAGATGCGGGCTGGAGGGATGGTTTAGCAGTTAAGGCATTTACATGCAAAGCCAAAGGACCCAGGTTTGATTCCCCAGGACCCACGTTAGCCAGATGCCCAAGGGGCGCACGCATCTGGAGTTCGTTTGTATTGGCTGGAGGCCCTGGTGCACCCATTCTCTCCCCCCACCTCTCTCTCTCCCTCTTTCTCTGTGAAATAAATAAAAACAAATAAATAAAATATTTAGGAAAAAAGTGAGATACTACTGTGATAGAAGGAAAAAAGAGCTGAGGTCAAAATTACAGAAACTCAAAAAATAAAAACCAAATGAAATTGAATCTTTATTATGTATTACTACATAGGCTGCCTAGAGCCTTAATTTCTGAACTAAAATACAGTACCAAGATCACCTGGGCCCTTTTCAGTGTTATTAATAGCCGATGTCCTTCTACCAGAAGTTCTACATTGGTTGTCTGAGAAAGAACTCTTCCCACAGCAGTAAGTTTTACAATCTTCCCCAAGAAACGGCTTAAATTCTGTGTGGTCACTCCTTCTCCTGCTGAACAAGAGACCATTTGTATGTGGGACGGTGTTAGGGAAAAGAAATATATTTTCCTGGGGCACTATTATTAATAAATGCCCATTTGGATCTTTGATTTTTTTTTTTTACTTGCAGATCTTATGCATTTATTGTGGATTCAGCTATTTCAGACATTTTGTGCCTACTATTTTCACTTTGTATATTGAGTATAATTTACATTCCATATAACTATGTCTTTGTCTTATATGTCTATTGTATTTTTTGTATTTTGAGAGGTTAAATTACATTAAATTTGGTTAACAATTGATAAGGTTGAATTTAGTTTTCTTTTCCAATGCATTGTTTCCTTATATTTATTTATTTTTCTTCCCTGGCATATTTTGATTAACTAGTTTTATTTTTGTTTGGGTGTGGGGACAATTCCCTTTAATGTATCATTTGGTCTTTTAAATATATTCTTTTAAATACTATGCTACCAGGAACTTGAAAATGGTATGATTATATGGTTAGTAATGTGACTTTCAAGTAAAATACATAATATTTTCAACTGCATAAAATATTTATTTATCCATTATACTTTTATAATTGTTATTCATATAATACAGGACATAATACACTGTAAACTGTGCATATGGCATTGTATAAATGTGTTATGTGCATTATACCTATAGCTGCCTTAAAATCCAAAATAAAATGTACATTTTCTTTGGATATCATCTATTGTTATACAGAAATTATAGGAGGAAAACTTCCTTTTATCTTGAACCTGATATTTACTATTTCATTGATGGTCATTGATTTATATGTATGTGTATGTGTATATATATGCCTTTAAATTGAAAACTTTTCTTTGGTTTCTAAATACAATTATATCTTCTCTTTGGATTTAGATTGGAGGCATGCAGAACTATATTAAACTGACTGTGGTAGTTTGAATAGATGTCCCCCAATATATTCAGCATTTTATTAGTTTGTTGTTTGCATGTGCATCCACCTGGCTGGAGGCAGTGTCACTGGGCAGATCTCAAGGTTTTGTGATGGGTTTAGGATTTCAATCTAAAGATATGCAAAGTGTGCCTAGCTGAAGTTCCTGAGTTGTAGCTTTTGGCTTGTGGCTTTTGCTCTTTCTCTGCTTGGACCTGTGAAGGCAAGCGAGCTTCTTCTGCCATTATGGAACTTCCCCTGGACCTGTAAACTTCAATAAATAAATCCCTTCCTCCATAACTGTGCCTGGTCTGGAAGTTCATCTCAGCCAACCTGAAGCTGTCTGTTATACTTGCTATGAAATTTTTAGCAGCCCAGCATGGTGATAATTGCCTATATTTCCAACACAGCAAGTCTATTTCTCACCAAGAAAATAAATAAGCAAAGGAATGTTATACCAATTAATGTGCTATTAAGTGCCAGAGAACATACAAAATTGACTTAGCCAAAAATTAAAATAAATTGATGATTTGTTATGTGGCTTTGTTAGTTGAAGTGTTTAAAAAAGTTTCTCAGTAAAAACTGCTTGGTAGTTTTAGGGTTATTATTAATGTAAAACAAGTGATGGACTTGAAAGTTGTTTGGAATTTGTTACTTTCTATAGATTATAGCAAATAATTATTATTGACACAGAATGGTATTATTACCAGACATATATTAGGATAAAAGTATACATAGCAGGAAAAAAAGTCATATTAGCAGCATTTACTAGGATTTTTCAGTTATTTGTTTTAGAATTGGTCATGCACCTTACATGTGATACTGAGCAGGTAGTTTTCTTGGACTCAATATCTATACAAATCTTATGAATTCATTTTTCTAAAAGAAAGCTAGAAAAGCTGGAAAACCAAGAAATGAAGCCAGAAGAATTTACCTTATTAAAGAATATGATAACTGAAACTTTCTCTAAGATAATGATAAATAAAATCATATCATTAAGCCATCCAGAAAGTGATGTAAAACAAAACATGAAGCTGATATCAAAATGAAAGGAATTTTAGAGACTACTGTGGTTTTATTTGACCTTTGGAACTACATAACAAGCT
Organism: Orientallactaga sibirica; assembly: GCA_036365145.1. Lineage (NCBI taxonomy): Eukaryota > Metazoa > Chordata > Mammalia > Rodentia > Dipodidae > Orientallactaga > Orientallactaga sibirica. Next base: position 27,572,869 of record JAEOAD010000021.1, on the reverse strand, counting down.
CGACCCAAGAATGAGCCAACATCACTTTCTGCTGATGTTTTCATCTTCAGGAATGCTCACATTGTTTATTTTTGAGTGAAAATACTTTCCACAGGAAAATGCCTGCATACTTGGGCCACTGATGAAGACCATGTTGTCTACCCCATGGGTAGAGATTCTGAGCTGCTTTCTGCTTACAATTTTATTTTTGAGAGAGAATAACATGACAGGACAAATTCTGGCCTATTTTAGAAAGTCATGAAGATATTAACATATTGGTTACATGAGGTTCTTGAGAACTGGTAATGCTATGCCAAAGCTGGAAGTATAGATTTGCAAACAGGATTGATGTTCTTCTGTATATTTTCTTTTGCAAGGTATGACATTAACAAGGAACTTGCTTGTTTTATTCTGATCAGAAGAATTATAAGTCAGGTTTTGAGCACTATAATGATTTCTGTATAAAACAGAAGTAAAATTTTTGGACTTTATACTCTGCTATTTGTTTCTTATGTAAAGAAAAGCAGAATGCAAGAAATACTAGAGATCCAATAGATGAAAACAGAATGCTTAGTAAGGAATTAAACATAAATCAAAGTGGTTTTGTATAGGATAAATGGTCAAGAAAATAACCTTGAGAAGTAATTCTAATACTAAGATGTTAATATCATATAAAAATTAGAATTACAACTATTGACCTTGAGGCTAACCTTAGTTGAATGTGTGGTTTTTCCTTGCTTTTGATGCTGTGTCAATCATGATAGGTTATGCTATAATATCAAGTGGTTCCTTAGGAAAATGTCAGGCAATGACAATGCATTGCTAGTAAACATTGCATATCTGGTTAACTGTCCCTCTGCTCTCATATTATTTTCACTGCTGCACCCCAGCAGAAGGAGCAGTCTCTGTTTAAGCATTGCCAGTTCTCAAAGCAGAGCAGACTGCCAGCTCATGCACGATTGTAATGCTTCCACACAGAAGTGACATGTATTAGATATCTAGTTTCTGCACAGGCTTCAGATCCCAAAATATTCAGGCATTTGTTCCAGGTGGTCTGTGCTTGTTTCTTTGTTTGTTTGTTTATTTATTTATTTTTTTAAATATTTTATTATTAATTTATATGAGAGAGAGAGAGATACAGAAATAGGTAGAGAGAGAGAGAGAGAGAATGGGTGCGCCAGGGCCTCCAGCCACTGCAAACAAACTCCAGATGCATGCACCCCCTTGTGCATCTGGCTTACGTGGGTCCTGGAGAATCAAGCCTCAAACCGGGGTCCTTAGGCTTCATAGGCAAGCGTTTAACCACTAAGCCATCTCTCCAGCCCTGTTTGTTTATTTATTTATTATTTATTATTAGCGCCAAGCAGTCTTGCTAGGTTTCCTTACAGCTTATTTTAAGTTATATATGTGTGTGTGTGTGTGTGTGTGTGTGTGTGTGTGTGTGTATCTAATCCATAACAACACAAAACCATGAAGGTAACACTCACTCTTCCCTGAAGTAGAATTTACTGACAAAGCCCTATACTTCCCCATGTTAGGATAATCTTAACTACAGTTCCCACTTCCTTGTGGTTGTAGAAAATTAGAATATACTTGAGGTAATCAAGGTTCATAAAGCTCCATGACTAATCAATTATGAATGAGTCAGATATTACACTTTGAATATTAATTTATGGAATGCTCATGATAATCTATGGCAGTCATGAATAGATTACTGAAAATGTTTTTTTTTATTCCTTTCTATTGACTTTCATTTTATTTTATTTTATTTTATTTTATTTTATTTTATTTTATTTTATTTTATTTTATTTATTTTATTTATTGGAGAGAGAGAGAGATAGAGGTAGACAGAGAGAGGGAAAAAATGGGCACACCAGGGCCTACAGCTACTTCAAACGAACTCCACATGCATGCGCCCCCTTATGCATCTGGCTTACGCGGGTCCTGGAGAGTCCAACCGGGATCCTTTGGCTTTGCAGGCAAACACCTTAACACCTTAACTGCTAAGCTATTTCTTCACCCCTCTATCGATTTTCTTTCTATTTACTAGTTACAAATCCTTGACCAGTTAATTTCCCTGTGTGTTTAAGTTTCATAGCTATCTATTCAGAGGAAAAAAAAATCATGATAGAAAAACTAATCAGAAACACAGTATTTGAAAAAAGAAATGTTCCTCTACGTTTCTTCATTATGTGACCCCTTTGCGTATGTCTATTCTGCTTTTGTTTTATTTATTTATTTATTTATTTTGGTTAGCTATTGAACATTTTATTTCATTTTAACATTTCATTTGTCAAATTCTTTATAAAACTTTATAACCTGAATTTCATATCAAATATTCTATAGAGAACAAAGGTATTTATAGAAATCATTTGTATTTTCATAAATACCAAAACATGTGCAAATCTGGGAACTGCAAAAAAGATTCCATAAGGGAAAGTTGCCTTGTGTTTACTTTGATGGATATAAAATGATGAAAAGCAGTAGATGATGACTTTGTGATATGATAGCTAACTGTTTTATTTTTATTTGAGACAAAGAGAGAAAGAGAGAGGGAGAGAGAGAAGAACAGAGAGAGAGAGAATGGGTGTGTCAGGGCTTTCTAGTCACTGCAAACGAATTCCAGATGCATGCACCACAATGTGCATCTGGCTTATGTGGGTCCTGAGGAATCGAACCTAGGTTCTTTGGCTTTGCAGGCAAGTGCCTTCACCACTAAGCCATCTCTCCAGCCCCTAAATGTTTTTTTTTTTTTTTTAATTTATTATTTATTTTATTAGTTATGCTCATAATGTGAATACATTCATGTTGGTGCCTTCGATAGCTTCCTCCCTGTCCTCCCCTCTCCAAAGAGACTCTCCTTGTTGGGGAATATGGGTTGTGCATTGTGGGGGTAGCCATCAGTTATGGGGAAGAGGTAATGTCTCTGTGCATAATGACCCAGCTTGTGGCTGTAACAATCTTTCTGCCCCCCTCTTCCATGAATTTTCCTGAGTCATGTTGGGTTCATTTTAGTTCTATTTTAGTGATGATGTATTGGGAGCCTCTGTGTCTCTGTTTATCTGGTTTTGTAGGAGTTGAGTGTTCTCTGTGTCTATGTCCTTCAGCCTTGTGCTGGTATCTGGTTCACTGAGAAAGCTGCATTCTTGCCCATTTCCCCCTTTATTATATGGTTTTAGCTGGGGCCCTGGTGAGGTGCAATAGGCTGATCCTTCCCTCGGGTTTGGCGTCCATCTGAAAAAGAGAAGCAAATTCTCCAACAGAGAGATAAGTCAGCACCAGATATATGGGATGGCCATTATTATTTTAGAGAGAATTTTATATGTGTAGGCCTGTATATAGCCCACGATTGGTGGGAGCATGATATTGGAGAACAGGCTCATGTTTTGGACATGGTTTTGACTTGTTTCCCAGTTCCAAACTATGAGTTCCATTCCACCGAGCAGATCTGTTAACCAAATCAGGAGCAGTTGGTTACCCACCATGGCTGTGTGCCACTATTGCACTTGTTTGGACATCACATCAGGTTGTTTACTGCTGAGTAGCTTACACTACAAGTTGTTTGGACAGATGTCGGTCTTTTTCCCCAGTCGCTCATATAGCACCCTCTGGCACTAGACAAGCTAACTGTGAGGGGACTGACCCTCTTCCAGACTCCTGCCAGGTCACACCATGTTCTGTCCCAACAGCATATGGTGTCTTTGGCAGTAGGGTCTTACCATTAACCTGTTTAATAATATCAGCTAGATGGAACAGGAAGTATTCTAGGCACTTAAATAAAGCTTGGAGTTTTCATTACATGTAAGCCTCTATGTTTTTGTCTCAAGATAATGATAAAGTACTTGGAGGATTTTGGGTAATCCTGCTGTGAGCTGAGGAGGTCTGCTAAGGGTAAACTTTCCACGGCTCTGGGGAGCTGTCTAAAGATATCTAATCTGGAGATATCAACTCTTGCCACTTTAAAATTTTTTTTTTATTATTTATTTGAGAGAAAGAGATACAGAAATAGGCAGGGAGAGAGAGAGAGAGAGAGAGAGGGAGAATGGGTGCTCCAGGGCCTCCAGCCACTGCAAACAAACTCCAGATGCATGCACCCCCTTGAACATCTGGCTTATGTGGGTCCTGGAGAATCGAGCCTTGAACCGGGGTCCTTAGGATTCATAGGCAAGCGTTTAACTGCTAAGCCATCTCTCCAGCCCAACTCTTGCCACTTTTATAAAATGAGAATACAGATATTGATGGAGGGACATGAGTAGAAATTTCCAAGCTAATATAGAAATGAAAATGTAGAATTGGAAATTTGTATCCACTGTGAAAAAGCCAAAAATTGGCCCATACTTTCAAAGATTATTATTTCAACCCAACTAATGTATTCTTTGTGTATTCCACAAGGAAGGAAAATAATCTTATTTCAATCCTAATAAGGTATTCTGTTTTTATTCTTCAAGGAATGAAAGGGGAATAAAATTATGGATATAAAAACATGAATATTTCATGGAGGAAATATTCTAAGGGAAGAAAAAAAGCATCACATTTTAGAAAACATTATATAAAGTAATAATAATCATATGGCCTTTTCACTAGCTACTAATTTAAGGAGACATATAGCTCTTTTCTATGTGGCATAGAATTACAATTTACTACAAAGGAGTTTGGTTAACTAATTATTCTTCTGTCCTGTTACCAAAATTATAACAAGTTAACAACTTAATTTGGTCAAAATCAAATGAAAACAGTTTTGAGAAACATATAACACTAATTAGGTTAATATTTCAAATCTACTTTCATTTTTATATGCTATTTAATAATTGTTATATTACCTGAAGCTTATTATAATTACTCAAATGTTTTTCTGTCCTTTTGTTCCATTTACAAAAGCATCCAACACACTAGGAAAAGCATGAGGTTAGGAGTAATTATTGTAGAACATGAGGATAGATTACATATAGTCCAGACTTCATTTTCTACAATCTCATAAAAATCTCAGAAACCTTAGAGAGCCTATATATGTGCAGTTAATGTTGCATAATGAAACTACTACATTTTGTTCTCTTTCGGCTTGGGGTGATGGGCTAGAAAATGTAAAAGGAGGCCATGGGAAAGACATTACTACTAGGTCTTGCCTGTGATTAAATTGTACAGTCACCTGATTTCTAATCACTTCTAGATTGTATCTTCATTTATCCTTGAGACACCAAAAGGAACATCATAACTAAGACTCACAATCACTCCCCCACTCACATTTGTCCATCCCGGTGGTAAAGAGAGAAAATTCCCTTTAAAAAAGAACAGACTATGACAAAGATAATGAGAGCAAAACAAACTTATGTCAAACCTCAGTGGGAATTTGTAGTAGTCTAATTGTGAGACATATTCTTAGTTCTTCAATAGTGTTTATATTACACAGAATAATGGTCCCAAAAGATGTTCACATCCTAATTCCCAGAATTCATGAATACATTGCAATACCTGGAAATGGAATGTTTCCAGTTAGAATTAAGGATACCAATCAGTTGACCTTATCAAAGAATACCCTCACTCATCCAGGTGGGTCCAGTGTATTCACAATGGACTTATTTATCATTTAGTTTTACAAACTGGTTCATCTTCCTTTGTCATTTATTTCCTCATTTATCTCACATAATGCACTAATTCATTTAATGACTATTTATTAAATCACTACTGACAGCATTCAATTTATTAAATAGTTAAATGCTAAAATAACAGCCACTACAGACATCTGACCAGCCACAGGTTTAATGATATATGAGATATGTTAGCATTTTGAGGGGTATCATTTGTCTAAAGCACAATTCTTGAAGTCATTACAGCATGGGAGTCTCAAAAGTATAAAAGACTATGTATAAAGTGTGAGCATCTGAAAATAAGAAAGAGGGTTCTGTGAAATGTGTTTATGTCTATAATGCACTATATATATTCCATAGTAAAAGATCGAATCTCACAGGCAATGGATGAACATCAGAATGGAATGCTGAGAGGGAAACTCCAGAAGACTGTCCAAGACCCAATGAAAGAATTCTGGACTGTACCTAAGGGGAAGTCAGGAAGAATTGTAGTTTTTAATCTGGGAGAGAGTATAGTGGTCAGGGTTCAGTCAGAAAACTAGAAGACCAGCCAAGTGTGATGGTACACACCTTTAATCCCAGAACTTGGAAGTCAGGAGGCAGAGGTAGGAGGATCATCGTGAGTTCAAAGCCACCCCTGAGAGTGAAACAACAACAACAACAACAAAAACCCTAGAGGCCACATTAGCCATTGTAGCACAGAAAATGAGAAAATGTAATGAAGTGCATTAATCATCCATGTTGGAGGGAGATAATTAGGAAATTGGGACTGCTTAAGTAATGCAAGAATAACAACCAATTCAATCAACTGATAATATCTGGGGGAAATGTATCATCATTTTCTTAATTTTCTATTTTAACAAATATTTTTACTTACTTAATTGAGAGAGAAAGGATGAATATGGGCATGCAGGAATGCCAGGGCCTCTTGTCACTGTAAGTGAACTCCAGACATATGTGTCACTTTGTGCATCTGGCTTTATGTCAATACTGAGGAACCAAACCTGTGGTGACAGACTTTGCAAGTAAGTGCCCTTAGCCACTGAGCAATTTCCCCAACCCAAGAATGTATCATCTTTTAGAAATAGAAATAAATAGCAACTCAACTACAGAAATATAAAATAGAGAGAGCCCCTGTACACCGAAAAGGTGTCATAATTGGGCTACTTCATGTGGCTACTTCATATGGTCATAATGAACTTGGGGTTCATCAATGTTTCTTAAATGATAGCTTCATGATGTGCATTCAATAAAACGACATTTTACATAGGTTTTTAAAAAATTTCTATTAATGCAGATGGAAACAATTTAACAGGGTAATATAAACATGATAATAATTACAATATGTTAGTTATATTACACCACAGTTTTTTAAATGAAAATTTGTGTTTTTTTTTATTAGTTATGTATATAGTGTGGATACAGCCATGATGGTACCATCATTAGCCTTCTCCCTGTCCTCCCTCCATGGAGATTGTAGGTCTTGCATTGTGGGGGTAGTCATCAGTTATAGGGGTGAAGCAATGTCTCTGGGCACAATGACCCAACTTATGGCTCTAACAATCTTTTCTCCCCCTCTTCTTCAAATTTCCCTGAGCCATGTTGGGTTCATTTTAGGTCTATTTCAGTGATGAGGTCTTGGGAGTCTTGGTGTCTCTGGATATCTGATTTGTAGGAGTTGAGTGTTCTCTGTGTCTATCTCTTTCACCCTTGTGCTGATTCTAGGTTCACCGAGAAAGTAGCACTCTTGCTCATTTCCCCAATAACTTTATGGCTTCAGCTGGTGCCCTGGTAAGGTGTGATGGGCTGATTCTCTCCTCAGGTTCTGCATCCATCTGAAAAAGAGAAGCAAATTTTTCAACGGAGAGTGCAGTAAGTGCACGAAACATGAATAACCATTATTATTTTAGAGAGAATTTAATAGGTGTAGGCCTCTTGTATCCTGCTATCAGTGGGACCTTGATAATGGAGAGTGGGCTCAATTTGGATATAGTTCTGACTTTTTTCCCATTCCAGGTATGGGTTCCATTCCACTGAGCAGATCCATTAGCCAAATCAAGAGCAGTTGGTAACCCACCATGGCTGTGTGCCACTACTGAATTTGTGTGAGCATGACCTCAGGTTGTTTGCTGCTGAGTAGCTTAGACAAGGAGTTGCTTAGACAGATGTTGGTCATTTTCCCCCAGTCACTCATGTAACACCTTCTGGCACGAGACAAGCTAACTGTCTGGGGATTGGATCTCTTCCAGATTCCAACCTGGTCACTCCATGTTCTGTCCCAACGGCATATGGTGTCTTGGGCAGTAGGGTTTTACCATTAACCTTAGGTGGGTCATCAAGTAATCTGACAGAAATATGTCTTCTTTTGGGAAACTTTGTAGATCTCACTGATCAACAGCTCACTGTGGATGTTAACCATATGCTAGTACTGGGAGTTACAGGTCAGTACCAAGGGAAAAGAAGGAAGAAAAATATATGTAATATGAAAGATAAAGAGAAGAAGGAGAACAGAAAGAAAAGGGAGTGAGAGAGACAGAAGACTGAGGTTATTCTTAATCCTGCCCTCTCCAGGCGCCTGTGATTCAGGTATTCTCTCTAAGCATCTGATGAAGGCTCAACCTTTTAGTATGTCTTTCAGGATATAGGATTTTATGGTACCATTTCCATTTGGGTCCAGTTTTTATGTCCCTCCCACCTTTAGTCTCCCCACCCACCCCACAATCCCTATTGTCCAGTCCTCGAGATGTTTATTAGGCATGTCAGAATCTCAGGAAAATTCAGGTTAGGAGCCACAGATGAGTGAGAGCATGTGATGCTTATCTTTCTGTGATTGGTGAGTTCACTGAGAATGACCTGTTCCAAATTTGACCATTTTTCTTCAAATTGAATTGTGTCATTTTTCCTTACTGCTGGGTACAATTCCATCTTGTAGATACACCACATCTTAGTTATCCATTTGTCTAATGATGGACATGTGGGTTGATTCCAGTTCTTAGCTATTATTAATTGAGCAGCTATAAAAATAGTTGAGCAAATATCTCTGAACTGAGATTCCCAGTAGGGGAATTACTGGGTCTGTTGGAACCTCTATGGTCATCTTTTTTAGGAGTCTCCATATTACTTTCCATAGTGGTTGTACCATCTTACATTCCTACCAACCATGAATGAGGGTTCATATTTCTCCACATCCTCACCAGAATTTGTTGTCAATAGATTTTTTAATGTTTGCTATCCTTACTGGAGTAAGGTGGAATCTCATAGTAATTTTATCTGATGTTAGACCATGAAAATAGCAGAAATACAAATGGAGTGACTATATAAGAAGTGTTGAAGACTTACCTTGCATTTAGGCTTGACATTGTAAATGCAAATAATATATCCTCTTGCCTTTCCTGTTGAGAATTTAAAACATAACCTCATTTTTCTTTGAACTTCAGCTTTCACTTTCCTGAGTATTCTCTATAGCACCCTTTTCATTGTGATCTAGTGTGAATACTGCACTAAAACTTGACAATCTGCATAAACTAAAAATGGTGTTTGTAGCCAAATAACTAAACAAAGTATGCAACTACTTATTCTTGCCTACCATTTACTTTCTGCCACAGTTGCCAGAAATTGTCATACTCACAATGAAATGTAATTAGATAATTATGTTTTGCCAATTTATTAAACTCTCACCAGTTTGTCTCAAAGATCAATGTGGTCTCCAAAATATAAATTCCAAACCATCATTTTAAATGTCAAACTATTAGATTTTTTTTTAAGTGAGCTGAGTGATTAGTCACACTGGATGCCAGATAGAAGATTTTATATTCTAGAAGCCAGCTTGAAAGCTGACTTTGGGTACAGGAAGAAAATGGCTCTTTATGTGAGCACATCACAAAACCTAAAGGTGATGACCCAAACACTTTCTTCTCGAGTATGTTGAAGATTTGGACTCTTATTTTATATTGCTGCCAAGCTTTAAGACATGATATAAAAGAGTGAAATCACAGAGGGAACACAGTTGTTATGCTTGTCATGTTTCATTTGGTCTGTATAATCTCTATAGTTTCTCTGGTAGGATTATCAAAGCAAAAGCCCTTAGTATAAACATAATATCTGAAGCTAGTTGTTTCCCTGAGAAGGTTGTATTGTAAATGGTAAGAACAGTAAGGTTGTCCCTTTGTATATTTGGATCCCACATCTGTGAATTCAACCAATCTCAGATCAAAAATATGCAAAAATAATTGTGTAATGAACACGTACAGATACTTTTTCTTAACACTAATTCCTTAAATAGTGCATTGTAACAGCTATTTACATATTGTATAGCATTTATTTTATTTAGATAGGGTTTAACTCTAGTTCAGGCTAACCTGGAATTCACTCTGTAGTTTCAGGGTGGCCTTGAACTCACAGCAATCCTCCTACCTTTGCCTCCTGAGTGCTGGGATTAAAGGCGTGTGCCACCACGCCTGGTTTATATCATTTATTTTAAGTAAGTAGAGATGACTTAACAAATGTATGAAAATGGGGATGGGTTATATACAAATACTATGGCATCTTATAAGAGGGAATTGAACATTATTGGACTTTATTCTGAGCAGGCGTTAGAACCAATCCCCTGTGGATATCAAGGAATGACTGACTGTACACTAATTTTACATGTGAATATCAGTACCCAGACACCATTGCCTTACTCCTAACTGTTCCTTAAGCTCAATTAGGGTGTTCTGGGACAAATTGTCAAAAAGAAAGTTTCACAGGACTTTTTCTATATGCTTTGGACTGTGGTATAAGAAAGACGAGAAAGCAGTTTCCTCCGAGAAAATAACTTGTTCATCAATAAGTCATGGTAGATATTTGGTTGTATAGTATATAGTATAGTAGGGAATATAATTCATTAGGTAGGGCTGACATCCCAAAATGCCACATACTGTTAATTTAACAAGACAATTATATATGCTGAAGTTCAAGATCAAGGTGTTGGCTTAGTTAGTTCATTCTCTCTGTGGGTAACCATCCTTCCCAGGGCTACCTCCTTGGCTTTCAGATGGCCTGTCTTGTGCTTCTGGTTCATAGGAACACTTCTGTACGGACATGAATGAGGCAAGTTGTCTTTGGATTCCCTCTTCTTATAAATGAACATTCATATTGGATTAGTTTTAAGATCTACACTAACCAAAAATTTTAACTAAAAACTTCTTAGAAAGCCTTATCTCTAAATACAGTCCCAACAAAGGGACTGGGGACCAGGTTTGGACCTATGACAGTAAAGACATGTTGTATACCATAACGATAACCAAACATACAGGAGCCAATCCATATCTTCAAGGTGAAAAGGGTAGAGTACAGAATATAGGAGCCATAAGATAGGGAGGGAGTGTTTGGTAATGTTGTACTCTGTACACAAAGTGGTCATTGCATTAATGACCTCACAGTGGCTGTCACTACCTCCATAATAGTGGCCCCATTAACATGTTATCATGGATAATGAATGAAGGTAAAAATAAAATGAAGAAAGACATGAAAATAGTACAAGAACTGGTTGGAACGAGGAAGATGTTCCATGGAAGGAGTATGGGAATGCTGAGACAGGAGCAAGGGATGGGAGGGGACTATGATCAAATAATATTTTCTGCATAAGAATTTTAAATAGAAAAGATAAAATTGATATATATTATATTTTATTTCTCTGAAATAATCTAGTATTATTATATCTTTTATTTACTTTTTTATTTTTGGAGAGAGACACAAAGAGAGACAGAGAGAGAGGGAGAGGAAGACAGGTAGAGATGGGCGCGCCAGCAGCCTCTCAGCCACTGCTAATGAAATCCAGATGTGTGCGCCCCCTTGTGGGCAAGTGCGACATTGCATTCTTCTGTCACTTTGCATATGGCTAAACGTGGGACCTGGAGATTGGAACTAACATTCTTAGGCTTAGCAGGCAGGTGCCTTAACCTCTAAGCCATCTCTCCAGCCCTATTATATCTTATTTTGCTTGCACAAAGGGTACAAAGTTTACTGCTCATGGTTCAATAGAAGCAGAAAAATTCTATGTAATATCCATTATGATGAAAATATGTGAAATTTCACCCTGTGTCATCTGCACATGATTTGATGAAAAAGTATGCCAATAAGTTTATGAAAAATGTAACACCAGGCATGGTAGCATAGGACTTTAATCTCAGCTCTTGGGAGTCAGAAGTAGGAAGATAGCTGTGAGTTCAAAGCCACCCTGAGACTTCATAGTGAATTCTAGGTCAATGTGGGCAGGAACAAGACCCTATCTCAAAAAATAAATAAATAAATAAATAAATAAATAAATAAATAAATAAATAAATAAAAAACAAAAACAAAAAACAAAAAAAAAACCACGACATTTTTTGTTGTTGTTGTTGTTTAGTTAGGCCACAAAGGCTAATTCATAAGCATAAGTATAAGCATTTATCAACACTAGAGATTAGAGCAAATACTTGGAGTATATGCTGGGTCACCGAACTGTTTATTTGCATCTAAAGATGTTCTTTATTTAGGATGTTCTTCATAAGTGACTATACCAAACCAGTCAGGACAGAAACCTATTACTGAGTGCCATTGACCTGATAAGTTCTTCAGTCAATATTTAAGTAAAAATAAAATCTACCTAAAAAGTATCAGTCATGGTTTATTAGTGGCATGGAAATAATTCTCATTTCTTCCTTGATATAGAAATCTTTAAGTTACCACATGCTATTCAAATAAATTTAGATGTCTCATGGTTACTATTAATGATTCATACCCTTCTAGTATAATTAATTCTCTGTCCTCTGCTTTATGTGATCCTTTCATAGCAATTAATTTCATCTTTTATCACTGTAGTCCAGAGAAGATGCATGAGGAGGGGTGACAACTAAGGACTGGTGAATGCTCATATGTCTCTGATTTTCTTAGTGTGGATCCTTATCTGTGTGAGTCAGCATTGTAACATAGGACAGAAAGCCAAAAAAAGATTTGACTTAGGAGAGCACACCTTGAAATTCTATGAAAGGAAATGATAGGCTATTTTTAATGTTCTTCATGTCAGGGTTTTCCAATTCCTGTGCCTCAAACTACATATGCTGTTCTTGTATTTATATAAAAATTATAATTGGGCTGTAGAGATGCCATAGCAGTGAAGGCACTTGCCTGCAAAAAACAAACAACAACAACAAAAAAAAAAAAAAAACGAAGGACCCAAGTTCAATTCCCCAGTCCCTATGTAAAGCCAGATATACAAAGTGGCACATGCATCCAGAGATCATTTGCAGAGACTAAAGGCCCTGGTGCACCCATCCTCTTTCTCTCTCTCTCCCCCTCTCTTTCTCTGTCTCTGTCTCTCCTTGCAAATAAATACATACATACAATAAAATATTAAAAAAAGTTGAATTACTATAAGAAAGAAACATTATAAAGGAAAGTGTGGGTTTCATGTTCAGGAAAGTAGAAACTGTTATTGCTTACATTGCATCTAAATATATGCTAACTAAAATTATAAAACAAGTTTTTACTTCTATTTAGGAAGACTTATCCTTAGGAAGAATATTTCATCCCAAAGAGTGCCAAATCACATACTTTTTAATAGTAAAAGCACCCACCCTTCCGCACACAATTATTTTACCCTGTGATAAAAACAACATATACTCCAGTTTTTAATTTTTTATTAGTTATGGATATAGTCAGTATGTAAATGGCACATATCTGTACCATCCTTACCATCGTCCCTGTGCCCCCCTCTGAAGGGCCCCTCCTCTTTGGGGATGCCGGTTATCCCCATGGGGATTTTGTCCGGCTTCATCAAAGGTGAGTTTTTTACCATCTCCTAAACTTACCTAATTTTAGTTCATATGCTTAGTTATCAAACACCTCTTAAATCCCTCATAGTAGTTCCCCTGGAATGGTTGAGCAACTCCCTCTATGTTGGTGTCCAGAAAGCATTAGGAGTTTCTAAAAGAAATTGGTTCTGCTAGGCTTAATTAAGCAGACAGAGGTGAAAAACCAAGCCAGGTGTTGTGGCACACTACTTCAATCCCAGCATTTGGGAGACAGAAGTAGGAGGATGATGGTGAGTTCAAGGCTACCCTGAGGCTACATAGTGAATTCCATCTAGGTCATCCTGGGCTAGAGTGAGACCCTACATCTAAAAACAAAACAAAAAGAAAACCAGCTTATTCCTTATAAGGTAAGAACCTTAAACACTTGTAGTTTCAGACAACCCAAGGAGATAAATAGTTGATTGCTGGGCTCTTACTTTGACTTGGTTAGCAAGAGTCTTGTTCACATTATGTTTCAATATAAATGTTTCCCAAAGGGGGCTTGAGTTCCTCTTTCACCTCCATTTTCATCTTAGGTTTACAAGTTAGAGTTGAGGTAAAATGTCAGAAATTCAGGAAATAGATCCGATTCCAGACATTTAATTAGTAAACGGCTCATATATATTATATATATTAAGTGAACAATAGATATGGGTGCTTTCCCCTTCTCATGAGAGCACATTCTACCCCCCCACAAGAAGAAAGGAATGGTTTTCTCTTCAACTTACCATCTAGTTTTGCAGCCCCCTTCTACATTTACTCCATTTTCCAGTAGGGCAGAATACAAGAGGTTGTGTGAAGGATCTACGTGGGGCCTGGTGAACTGTAGCACACTTCTCTGCACAGAATACAGCCAAGAGGTATGCAGTGTGTAGTAGTAAACTAGTGTTATGAAGAATACCATGTCCCCATTGCTTATTTTTGTGCCTTTTCTGTGATAGACATCATAGGAAATTCAAATGTCTCAGCCATTGTACTTGTATTTGATTGTGGAAAACTTCCTCTTGCCAACTGGTGCCTAACTTGGTACTCTGCCAACTGTGTCATCCTATGTCTATGCATCAACCTCAAGGTCAGTATCAATCAAAAGATGACTTCTTAAGTGTGTTAATGTTTATTAACTGCAAGACAGCCAGGTGACACTTCATTAAGTGTTCTCTTTTATGCAGTATGGCATAAAATATGTTGAAGAACGCTAAATCTTTTATTTAACTTTCCTCCTCTGGTTAAAGGGTGCCATCTGGCAAATCTCCATGCAACTCAATGTGTATACTAACACCCAGAATAAATTATGCTAGCTCGTTCTCTTTGAGCTTAAATGTATTTTGTAACACCCCATTTCAAATAGTGTACCCATTGAAATAGCTGAATATTGGATAATATAATTAACAAGAACTTATATGATGAAAATGAACATGTGCTTATAAGTTTCATTTGTCCAATTACTTAGAAATCTATATTTTCCTCAAATGAATTTGTTGACTGGAAAATCTAAAAACCCACTGTGCTATGCAAAGCCTATGTTTAACTTATTGTTCATTAATTGCCAGATTTTGATGTTTTTCATATTGTTTCACAGAATTTAGTTACTGTGATTCTACTAAGGCAAGCAACAGACATTCAGCTGATTCAGCTGTTTAGAAATGCTTGCAACTTCTTGTGGTCAGCTGCCTTTCACCAAGAGGATGGGGACATATATAGGCTTCAGCCCCTGACAAGTCATCATCACCAGCCATTCATTCAAGACAAATCTCTCATATGCATGCTAACTCCTTCCTGAGCCTGCACAGTCCTGATGCCATATTTAGGTGTTATTTAAGTAGAGTAATTAAAGAAGAAATTCATTGTTTTTTTTTTTAATTTTAAAATATTTTTTATTAGTTATGTTTATAGTATGTGCACAGCCATGATGGTACCATAGTTAGCCTTCTCACTGTCCTCCCCCCATGGGTAATGTGGGTCTTGACTTATGGGGGTTAGACATCAGTTATGCAGGAGAGGCAATGATTCTGTATATAATGACCCAACTCATGGCTCTAACAATCTTTCAGCCCCCTCTTCTGCGAATTTCCCTGAGCCACGTTGGGTTCATTTTCGATCTATTTCAGGTTTTGTGAGTCTCTGTGTCTCTGGATATCTGACTTGGTAGGGGTTGAGAGTTCTTTGTGTCTATCTCCTTCACCCTTGTGCTGATACCAGGTTCACCGATAAAGCAGCACTCTTGCTCATTTCCCCTATAGCTCTATGGCTTCATCTTGTGCTCTATTGAGGTGTGATGGGCTGATTCTCTCCTCAGGTTCTGTGTCCATCTGAAAGAGAGAAGCAGATTCTCCAACTGAGAGTGAAGTCAGCGCAAGATACATGGATAAGCATTATTATTTTAGAGAGAATTTAATAGGTGTAGGCCCTCTTGTATCCCACTATTGGTGGGAGCTTGATATTGGAGAGTGGGCTCATTTTTGGATATGGTTCTGACTTGTTTCTCATTTCCAGGTATGGGTTCCATTCAGCTGAGCAGATCTGTTAGCCAAATCTAGAGCAGTTGGTAACCCCCCATGGCTGTGTGCCACTATTGAATTTGTGTGAGCATGACCTCAGGTTGTTCGCTGCTGAGTAGCTTAGACCACAACTTGCTTAGACAGATGTTGGTTGTTTTCCCCCATTCACTTATGTAGCGCCTTCTGGCACTAGACAAGCTGTTTGAGGATTGACTTTCTTCCAGATTCCAGCCAGGTCTCTCCATGTTCCATCCGAACAGCATATGGTGTCTTCAGCAGTAGGGTCTTACCAATAACCTTTGGTGCATCATCAAGTACTCTGACAGAAATCTGTCTTCTTCTGGGAAACCTTGTAGGTCTCAATGTTCAACAGCTCATTGTGGATGTTAACCACATGCTGGTATTGGGAGTTACAGGGCAGTGCCAAGGGAAGAGAAGGAAGAAAAAGTATAGGTAATATGAAAGAGAAAGAGAGAGGAGAGGGAGTGATAAAGAAACAGGAGAAAATTGAAGTTAGATCCACAGAATTTAGTTACCGTGATTCTAAGGCAAGTAACAGACATTCAGCTGATTCAGCTGCTTAGAAATGCTTGCAGATCTTGTGGTCAGCTGCCTTTCACCAAGAGGATAGAAAGCTATTCAGGCTTCGGCCCCTAGCAAGTCATCACCAGCCATTCATTCATATGCATGTTAACTCCTTTCTGAGCCTGCACTGACCTGATGCCATATTTAGGTATTATTTAAATAGAGTAATTAAAGAAGAAATTTGTTGTTTTTGAGCATTGGCAAGGCATGGAGAATATGCTATCATAAATAAAATAAAAACTATTTGAAGATAAATGAATCCCATATTTCCATTTAAGCAAAATAAATATTAACTTAAAAACAAAGACATTCTTGTAAATCTGAGTTTTCTTTTCTTCATTTTTTAATTAATTCTATGGCACGTGTGTGCATACACAGCAGTGTGAGTGGGCACACCAGTACCTCTTGCCTTTGCAAATGATGTCAGGCAATTGTGTCACTTTTTGTGTCTAAAATGTGAGTAGCTTGGGAAATGAACTTGGGCAATAAGGCTTTGCAAGAGTCTTTTAGACAGTGAGTCATCTTCCCAGCCTTGAATCTGATTTTTCTGTCTTAGTTTTTTAAAATTAATATTCAAAAGTATTCTTGGAAATATGTAACTATATAAAAATATTTATATGAATGTTCAGTAATTAAGGACTTTTTTACACTTATTTCCTCATATGACTTTCTACAGGGATGATTAATAAGCTAATTATAATACTAACACTAGCCAATATTGATTGAAACTATCTAAGTGATAGACTATTCAATGGCTTTATTATGTTAATTCATGTAAATATATATATAAAGGGAGAATCATATAAAAT
The DNA here is from genome assembly GCA_036365145.1 of Orientallactaga sibirica. NCBI lineage: Eukaryota > Metazoa > Chordata > Mammalia > Rodentia > Dipodidae > Orientallactaga > Orientallactaga sibirica. Next base: position 27,555,599 of record JAEOAD010000021.1, on the reverse strand, counting down.
ATAAACTAAGCCAGGCATGGTGGCACATGCCTTTAATCACAGCACTCTGGAGGCAAAGGTAGGAGGATCACCATGAGTTTGAGGTCACCCTGAAACTTTATATATATATATATATGTGTGTGTGTGTGTGTGTGTGTGTGTGTGTGTGTGTGTGTGTGTGTCAAATAAAGAAGATCTGTGAACACTTTATCTCATATGTCTGATCATTTAAAAACTTTTACTTTCTTCTGTTTATATACATGCTAATAAACATGTATGTATTCATGTTTGCATGCCACATTATTTAAAATCCTGGTTAATTATAGTTTTCTAATATTCAAAACAGAATCAAGCAGGGCATGGTGGAGCACAACTTGGAAGGTGGAGGTAGGATTGCTGTGAGTTCAAGGCCACCCTGAGACTACATAGTTAATTCCAGGTCAGCCTGGGCCAGAGTGAGACCCTACCTTGAAAAACCGAACCCACCCCCCACAAAATAGAAAACATAAACAGAAAACCGGAATCATTACCTCATTACCTTAGAATACTATATGGAAAATTTATACTACCTTCTTTAGAGTATCTTCGCCACAAACGGATAATGTAGATAAGCAAACAAAATATACATGCCTGTAATGAACCATTTAGAAATCTATCACTCTATTGTTAGAGAAAAGAGAATGCAGAGAAAAAGAGCCATTGATCACCAACTAGTATTTCATTGGTAGAAAAGTTGTCATTGGAATTTCTTTTTGAATATATTATTTTAAAATTTTTAATTTTATTTTTATTAGCATACAAGGAATTAATTTATATTAGGCTGTTTCCAAAACTTTTATTTTCTTTCCTCCTTCCCTCTCTCTCCTCCTTTCCACTTTCATGCTTTCACCTAGTTTCCTTTGGTCCTTTCCCATTCCCATCACCTCTTGTTTGTCCCCTCTTGTGGTCTCCTCTCAGTAGGACATCCCCTTATTTACATACATGGTAATATTAAAAGTTAGAACCCACATATGAAAGAGAACATGAGTGGTTTGTCCTCCTGGTTTGGGTTACCTCCCTTAGTACAATTTTTTTCCAATTCTATCCATGTTCTTGAAATATTTTTAATTCATTTTTTAAAGCTGAGTTAATGATTATGTATAAGCACCACAATTTCATATCCAGGCATCAGCTTATGGACATTTATTTTGTGAACAGATCAGCAACAAACAAGACTGTGCAAGTGTCTCTGAGGTAAGACATAGAAAGTCCTTTGGGTATATGCCCTGGAGTGCTCTGTCATATGGTAGTTCAATTGTTAGTTTTGTGAGAAACCTTCATACTAATTTTCTTAGTGGCTATACCAGTTCACACTCCTATCAACAGTGAGTAAGAAATCACTTCTCCCACACCCACACCAGAATCTGCTGTTATTAGTTTTATTAATGATAGCCATTCTGACTGGGAGGAGATGAAATCTCACCATGGTTTTGATTTGCATTTTCCTGATAGCTAAAGATGTTGCACATTTTAAAATAAAATATCTGTTGGGCATTTGTGTTTATCTTTGATTTTGCTTTAATTGCTAACAGAATCTCTGTTTTGAATTAAGGTTTTCAAGCTGTAATTTTCAGTTGTTACCTTAACAAGTTTATCAATGATCCTGTAAAACACTTGGTTTCTTTGATTTCACTGGTCATTCATTTGTCCCCAAATCCATAGGATTATGTTTGGGACCTTATGCTATGTTCCAAGATGTTTTTGTGTCAATATTCCAGACCCTATCTCCCTCATTTTTCATTCTTCTTAAGCTTTTACCTGCTTAACTCTTTAAATCTCAGCCATTTCACTTACACATGTAAATCATGACTACTTATTCCCTCTGAGTCATCATTCTTATTTTCTAATTGCATTCTTAGTATTTTTATGCAGATAATCTGTGATCTTATTATAATTCTAAAACATAAAACTCCACCACTCCTTCTAAAAGGGTACCCTTTATCGAAATTAAGTGTTTGGGCTGGAAAGATGGCTTAGTGGTTAAGGCATTTCCCTGCAAAGCCAAAGTATCCATATTTGATTCCTCAAGACCCACAAAAGCCAGATGCACAAGGTAGAGCATGTGTCTGGAGCTCATTTGCAGCAGCAGGAGGCCCTAGCATGTCCATTCTCTTTCTGTTTGTCTGTCTATCTGTCTGTCTGTCTATCTGCCTCTTTCTCTCCCTCTCTCTCTCTCTCTCTCTCAAATAAATAAAGTAAATAAAGTTTAAAAACTTAACTGTTTGTCTCTGCTGCAGTCATTTAAGAATATTCTGAGAGTTCTTACAATCTTCATACTCCAAAATAAATACTGCCTCATCATTTCCTTTCTAATAGTGTCTGCTTACTTAACATCCTTTTACTCTAAATACAACCATCAAGCTCAATATCACTTGTATGAATTATTGCATTAATATTCAAATTGGTCTCCGTTCTCTCCCTGGGCAATCTATTCAGCACTGTTGTCAGTTTAATATGCTTAATATACTTTTCTACTGTGGTATAGCTCTTGTGACCTTCTGTACTAACTAAAATTATTTATTTACCATATCTTCATCACTACCATTTACATTGCCCTGATACATTCCATTACTTACACTCCACTCACATGCCTGAAATGTCCTTTTGCTGTTCTTTCCTCTTCAGATAACCTGAGTTCTGCCCAACTTTTGGTTTTCAAGTGAGCTCTATTTACTTCAGAAGGTTTTTGCAGTCATTCTAGACTTAAACTCTCTTACCTTTGATGAATTCTTTTTAGTTTTCCTATGTAAATGTTTAATATACCTTATATCTATAAGGACCCATTATGGCAGTCATGTTGAAAAACTTTCACTTATTAAAAGGTCTATTAGTATAACTTAGATCAGTGATTCACTCACAAACATTTCATCTTCAGTATGCTATAGAACTCACTAGTTTATTATTTTCACTGAATAGAAGTGGTGCTAAAATACACATTAACATTGCAAATGGTCTGAGTGGTGCTTGTCCAGAAGTCACATGATATAATGCTAATCCCTATTAGCTCAGAAGGTGATAGAAGTTTTAAAAATGTATGTAACATAAATTTATATCTGTGGTCAAAAATTCAATATAAATAGTGTTGTTATAAGATAAAAAAAATTATGACACAGTAAACAATGAGATGAAGTATCCATATAAAAACACAGAGGTAATGACACAATCTGTAAGCCAAGGAAAAAGTCCTCAGAGGAAACAAAGCAGCCTGCACATGACCTTGGACTTCTAGCCTTCAGAGCTAAGAGCAATAAATTTATCAGTTTCTCTGGTTAAATCCCCCCAGTATGTGATATTTGTTATAGCAACACTAACAAATTAATATGCAATTAATAATTAAACACATTTGTCATTTATTTCTTTGAGGTTCTATGATTATTTTCATATAACAAATTCCAATATTGTGACATTACACCAAATATTGAACAAAACAGTGAAAAGAAGTAAACAGCATCTAATTTGAGGGCATAAGTTATGTTGTTAAATGATTCCTAACTTATCCAGAAATGTTAAACCTTCCATCTAATTATAGCCCTCAAATATCATTTAAACTATTTTGAAACTACATTGTTAATTTTCTCTTGTCATCATGTTGAATTAATTTCCCTTTAGAAGTAACAATTAAGTTACTTCAATTTTTTTATATTCTTTTGAATTTAAATTCTCCTACATTGTAACAAATGCCTTAAAAATGGTATACTCCTTCCTTGGACTTATTTAAAATTGCTTCTAGACAGTAGTAAAATTGTTGATTTATTATTCACCTGCTTTCTGCAATAAAGAGCGATTTTCACAGTCATTGTGCAGATTGAAAATGGGTATAGATGTTCTTTCTTCCCAAAGTTACAAGTACTGTTCTGAGGAGGCATATTTCATGCTGAGAACTTAGAAATGAAAGCCAAGCTTTATGAATGCTACCATAGACTGAACCAGATGGTCTCATTAGCACATAATTAAGAATTACCAGTATTAAGTGATCAGGGAAGGCTCCCTGAAGGAGGTGAAATCTAAACTAAGTTTTTTTTTTTTTTTTTGTTTTGTTTTGTTTTGTTTTGTTTTGTTTTGAGGTAGGGTCTCACTCTAGCTCAGGCTGACCTGGAATTCACAATGTAGTCTCAGTGTAGACTCGAACTCACAGTGATCCTCCTACCTCTGCCTCCCGAGTGCTGAGATTAAAGGCGTACGCCACCACGCTCAGCTTTAAACTAAGTTTTGAATAAATAGTAATTAATCAGTTGATAAAAGTGGAAAGGAATCAGTCATAGCATACAGAGCCAACAGAAAACAGAAAAAAAAAAAAACACATAAGTAGACTATACAGCTAGAGATTTACTTGGGGTTCATAACATAAGGCAAATAACATGGAATGGCCAGGAGGTATCCTGCCCAGACAGTATCCCTGGAAAGAAGCCCTCCCTAAGGAGAGCAGAGCAGGGAGGAAGAGAGGTCTATCAGGGTTGGTCCCATTAACCTGATGTGCTGAATCTAGTGTTCGTTATTCTTGAGTCACTTTTGTCAACCATATGTATAAATGTCTTTTTCTGATTGATATAGTGAGAACAGGTTGTACCTGAAACCAAGGAAATTGCCTAATGAAAACTTTCTTTTACATTTGCATTAAAGCAATTTTCTAGTTACATGTCTTATCCTTACATATAACCTTTATGTTACAATGTTACATGAACATGTAACACACACACACACACACACACACACACACACACACAGACTTCATTAGAGAGAGAAATGTCCACAACAGCTATTATTAAAGAAGAATTGAAGCAGATATAACAATGAAAACTATGAATAGCTAGCCCATGCACATAGTGAATGCACTCTGCTCTATGATTAAAGAATTCTTTATGTCTGTGAATTCATGGCTACTTATACCTACATAGTCCTCCATCCTAAAGCTAATTACACAGTATTATATATCATGTTTTCTGATGCATCTTTTATGCATTTTACAAATGATTGTCCATTTGATCACAGATATGCTTTCTGCTTGTAGACTCATATAAAAATGTATTGGAAGTTTCAATACATGTTTGTTCAGGGAAAATTGTGGTGGATTAGTGATATAGATAGGAACAGAAAATGTTTAAGTTTGTAATTTTTTTGAATCAATGAAAGATATTATTTTCCTATTACTTAAATTTGGGCATACCAAGAAAATTTTATGTATTCAATATTTTTAGATTACCATAATAGGAAGTTTTCAATTATTGCAGCCTTATGTTTGACATTTAAAATTGTATTTGTCCTGTTCTTTTAGCAAGAAAGAAATGGCACAGAACCCTCTTTTTGAGCATTGTGTTACAAATACAAACCACCAAAATACATTCTTCACATGACATTTTCATCCTTCTGTCAATGAACAGTTCTGCATTTTCCAGTGTGTCAGTGAACACTAGCAAATCTAGATGATGAGCCTCCTCTTACCTGACGTGTGCAGATAAGGCCAGCCAGGATCAGAATCCCCCATTGAGTAACTTGGGACTTACACTTACTTAGCATGAGTGAAAACATATACCTTACTTATGACATTTTGATATTGGGTCATATAACAGTATACCTATATTGACATTGACAGTATAAATCAGAGTCATGGCTACTTCATCAAAATTTGGTCATAGACAGTATAGCTATGTTGGTCATTAACAATATAGCTCAGTGACATAGCTACTTTTTTAAAAGCCATATTATTATCAGAAGTTCTTAAGGCATTATATTAATCATTCAATTTCCATGAACACACTGACAAAGATGCAAGCTTCATATAGCTCTGAGATTATATAAAATATAGTTGGAGATATATAATATTGAGACATCTTGGGTGAAAAAGGTTTTAATTTCTTAAATTACTGAATTTATTTAATAAATACTTTACAAAGATGGTTGTGAAATACTGACTGACAAAATTGCATTAAATTGTAAGCAAACTATTAGAAAAATATTATGTTAACATTTAATAATGTTCAGATCATCAATTTTAGAAAAAATTGTTTATTCAACTGAGTTTAGATAAAGTGTCATATTATTTAAAATAAACTTTTTCATTCATATATCTTATAAGAGAAGCAGATATCCTGTATCAAAATTAGTTAATTGGCTTTAAGTAATTCAACTATTCAAAAATAGTAAAGAAATTCACAGTCAGGTATATGTTGAAATGGTTTAGTGTTGACAATTCTTAAATGCATTATAAAACTTTCTATTTCATAAAAAAATAACTTTCTGACTATTTCAGATAGCAAAAAAATCCATTCTTCTTAATACTCCATGGCCAATTAAGAAGAGTACTTGTAGAGTTTCATCTTTCATGTATATATGATTTCTTTTAGGAGACTATCAGAAGGAACAATAAAAATCATTTTATTAATGAAATACATGAACTTTAATAGGAAAATTAAAAATTATTTCAAGGTTACAATATTGTATCTGGGAGAATTGATTAGTGTCATAGAAGCTGTAAAAATTTCAAATGCCAAAAAGCAAAAATATACCCACAATGTTATATGAGGTCAATTTACAGGACATGGCATACAGCCCTGTGATACAGTGATTGCAGTAAATTTCCTTCAACAAGACACCAGCAGATACTAGAAGAGGATGATTACATCAGCATGTAGTTTTTCTTACCTTCTATGTAGTGGGCCATGTGTGCCATTTCCTTACTTGGATAAGTAATTTGAGTTTGAAGCTAAAAAAGTGGCAAATCAATGATTACTGAATACTCTACACTCTGTATTTGTCTTTATTTCTTAGAGAAAGAGAATAGAGAATATGATGAAGACCATGATCCCTAGTTGAACTCCTCTGATACTGTGTGGAACTGTAGACTGTTCTTCACACATCATACATCCTTCTATCACATTGTGATACCTTTAAACCATGTTTATTATACTTTTTATTTACATGTTTCTACTAGATTGATTTTAATGCTGTAAGAAGAACACTTCTACAGGTGTCATGATATACATCTGTAATTCCAACACTTAGGAATCTAAGGCAGGAAAATCAAGAGTTCAAGCCCACCCTGGGTTACACGGATAAATATCTCAAAAAAGTGAAAAATCAGACTTGAATGAAATTAATCCCCTTACACACACACGCACACACACAGACACCATGGCCCAGGAAGCTGACATACCAAGTGCAGCACCATCCTCCTAGACCTGATGTGTGTCTATTTCAGTGAAGAACTATCTAGTTCCACTTTTCACAGTTGTGTTAGGATTCTGTAGTGGGACAGAAACTATAAAATAAGTATGCATTTTAAAGGGCATTTATTAGATAGGGTTACAGGACACAGGCTGGGAAGTTCTAAAATAGCTGCTTGCAGGCTAGAAATTCAGAGCACCCAGTAGCTGCTCAGTCCACAAGGCTGGATTTCTCAGCAGTCCCAATCTGACTCTAAAGGCTTGGACAGCCACTGGTCTTCAGATCACTGTGGAAGGCTGATTAAATGGGTTCTAATGGCCATGAAGGATGGGAGCAACAGGGATGATGAACAATGATGAGTAGGACAGGGCAGCCAGAAAGAAAACAAAAAAAGTGCCAGGTAATAGCACAGGCAGCCAGGCAAAAGGCCCAGTGTTCTCTGGGAGCTGCCCACCCTGGGAAAAGGACTTCCTCCCTCCACCACCCCTTCCTGGAAACAACTTCAGAAATTCACCCCCACTGGTATGCCTCTTATTGGATATTTAAGTCTCATCAAGTTTGCAATAGAATTTAACTGTTATATGAGTATTTATTTTAAAAAGAAGATTCATTTTATAAAATGATTTATGTGTCCTCCATGAATACTAATTTCCTCACACAAAGAACTCCTACTTCTTGGCTGGAGAGATGACTTAGCAGTTAAGGCACTTGCCTGCAAAGCCTAAGAACCCAGGTTCGATTCCCCAGATCCCATGTAGCCAGATGCACAAGGTGCATGCATCTGGAATTCGTTAGCTGAAAGCCCTCACATGCCTGTTAGTGCTCTCTATCAGTCTCCTTCTCTCTCTCTCTCAAGCAAATAAATGATAAAAAAAATAATTTCTAGTTCTATCATGATCTAGGATAATTAAATAAAGATTTTCAAGATATTTCACAACTTTACATATTTCATATATACATCTATATGTATATATATGGATATTTAAATGTGTATATTAGCATATTACATATGTGCTATATTCAGACACATGCATATTTTCATATATATATATATATATATATATATATATATATATATATATACACAAAATATTTAGAAAATAAAATTAACAAGCAAAAAATTAAAAAAAAAAAACGTAAAACATAGACAGTACCTCTGCTGTCTGGCAACCAGAGAAAATATCTAGAGTGTCATAATCTCTTGGTCCTGACCATTCACTGACTGGTGCCCTTCTCCCTTGCTATAGCCCATCTATCTTCTCTCTACATTACTGTGGGATTCATACTTTCTCTCTTATCTAAAGTTTGAACTTGAAACTTCAATATGAGCCACTTCTCATCATTAATTAAGCACAATGGAAGCATTCTAAGTGAACTCACATATTAGTGTGCTAAAATATTCTTTTACCCAACTGAATTCTCTTAGTGCAATTTTCACATAGTAAGCAGAAGCTCGTTAGCTATTCATCCTCCCTGCTTCCTCTTATTTGAATTGCATAGCTGGAATACATTTAGCCCTCTCTCTGTATGAAAATATGACTGGATTCTAGTCAATGGAATGGTTGTGTCTCACTTGTGGAATAGCCTAAGGAAAATTCTCAAGGTGCTTCTTCATGTGTGTTTCCATTTTAGCTGATTGGGAGGCAGACAGCTCAGCAAACCTGGAAATTACACACTGAAGTTGACAAGAGACACAAGGTGAAAAAACTTGGATTTGTTCATCACAGCTTTTAGAGAATTTACCATTCAGAATCTCTCTTTTGTACTTTATGTTAGTGAGAAATAAATGGCTATTTTGATAAGCTACTGATATTCTGGAGTTTGTCACTTCACTAGCATTTTCTTGGAATGTTTATAGAAGGTGACTTAGGGTTTTACTTCCTTTAGTGGCATTATTGGAGAGGAGACAATGCAAGAAAAGAAAAGCAGATAGGAAAAGTCCAGGTGTCTTCTTTCATCATAGTATATGGAATACAGATGTGCCTGCATAAATATTAAGACTGAGATAATTATCACTCACAAAGAAAAGATGGGGAAGCTGCAATGATGCACCTGACACTAAATAGCAGGAGGGATGCTCATTGCAGCTGTCATTGAACTGATTATCCAAAGGCACAGAGATGCTATTTTGTACAAACAATATATAATTCTTAGAGAACAGCAATTAAAATCATGAGTTCTTGCATAACTGAATGGGGCCTGATGGTATTTATTCAATTTTAAATGACTGGGATAGTGATAGAAAAATAAGCCCTGCAAAGTAGTTTAGAAATTCCACTTTCTAAACATGAATGGCAGACCAAGCACAAGAAACTGGTGAAGAGAAGATAGAAGTGAGGAAGGATGTCTCACAGCTTGCATTTATGGGGGTTCTCCCTTGAGGTCTCCCCTATCATCTGTCTCCATAGTAACCCCAGGTTTCCATGAGCTTTACAGATGGTGCTCATTTGTTGTTAAAACACTTAAAGAAATAATTTACTGTGGATATAAAGAGTGCACTTCTCACCATACCACTTTAGACTAATTCAGTACTTATAAGTTTATTTTAACAACACTAATACATAGCAATGAATTACTAAGAATGTGTTGCTGCCAGAGCCAAACGGTTAAAAGGTATGTTTAGTAGCTGTGTTTGATTCTGCTTCACTATCAGTTCTGAAGCTTGTCAACATGGGAACTGACACAGCAAGAGAGCTCTGTGGAGCTAGAGCACATAGGGGCATTTTTTCCTGGAATTTTCTCTGACATTAAAATTGTGAAAGAAAACTATGCCTAGTAAGACTTAATTTAATTTATTTCCTCTCCCTAAAACAATAGCAAGTACATTTAGTTTGGCTGTATGAAAATGATATGATGAAGTGCTTATTCTTTATAAAATTACTATTTAGTCCCATCTCAGTAGTGCATTTTATTAATTATGTCTGGTTCATTCTTTGGCATCTGTTATTAAGTTACATTACCAAGTTGGCTTTATTGCAACACCAGGTTTCACTCCTTGCATATATTTTTTTTTTTTTTTGGTCACTAAAATTAAATGTAGAAAGGTTAATGGCAATTCTTCCAGATTCCGATACAATACAAGTGGAAAATATAAATAAGACTTTAGTAGGTATAATTAAATTGTATCTCCTCACAATGTGAACATATTTAGTCAAATGTGTAAACCTTTCCAAAGGACAGACAGCAGGTGGAAATATTATACCTCAGGTTTCCAAAAGTGATCAATCCCACAGAAATACAAATCAGTGCCCTGGACAATGAGGCGTCCAACAGTGTAATCTAGAGTTGGATTTTAATCCAAATAATTACACTTTCAATTCTAGATATAAATAAGGCACATACATAGTGTGGACCTTTAGAAACATATGTGGTTAAATATGTGGTGTAGACATATATTCCTAGACAGAAAATGAAAACTGACAAATTGAAGGAGGTCTGGTGGCAGCTACTTTTTGCTCCAGAATATTTTTTGAGGTAGTGTCAGAAATCCCTAAAGACATGTTCAATGTGAGAGGCACTCCAGAAAGGAAGAATGACAGGGTGGGGTAGCAGAATGATGCAAAAGCACAGTGTGGATTTTTCCATTTCTGGTTTGAAGGAATTTAGGAGATGACTTGAAACATAATGATTTGAATTGACTTCACTGTATCTATCTTTTCCAGTGAACTGTTTCTATGGCAGACATACTACACCTGCTGCTGCAAAGGCAAAGAAGGCAGGAGAAGTTCCCTTGCATAATCCAATGAGTGCGGCAGCCATCAATGTGTTAGAAAAAATTAACGTGCATAAAATAGGTACATTTTCCAGGGAATTCAGTGGAAGGAGAGTCATAATTCCTTAAGATTATCAGGGAATGTTTCACTGAAAGAAATGAGTACTAAAGGTACCCCCAAAGCAGAAAGTGTATCACTGACATTAAAACATGGCATGGGCGTTCAGGCTTTAGAGCCAGCACTTGGAAGGTGGAGACAAGAAGTTCAGGAGTTTAAGGTCGTCCTTGGTTGTATAACACCTTTAAGATCATATGAGACCCTATCTCAAGAACAGAAAACTAACAGGCCTTGTTCTCATGGAGGAGACACCCCATGTGAAGGAACTAGCAGTAACAAAGCTAGCGCTAACTGCTTCCCTAGGAATCACCCCAGTATATATGGTGAGCTCTGTCCATCTGAACATACTGAACCTCTGTCCTGCTCATTAACTGAGTGAACAAAGTAGAGTAAACAGACTCTTCTTGAGTTTATTATTATTATTATTATTAACTAAAAGTCTAGAGCTAACAAGATAGCAAAAAAAAAAAAAAAAACCCTCAAATTCCCAGCAAGGATAATATGAACAACTAAGTTGGCTTCTGAATTGTATTGATTATAGATCATTTTTTCTTGTTTTTGTTACATATTGTGTTGTTTTTACCTTCTTTAGATGCCTAAGTTCGCCCTTCTGTGTTTAACTACAAACTGATTACTGAAATGATATCCAATTTGTGTCTCAAATAGCTAATGTCAGTCAATTTATGACAATAATTAGAAAAGTAATTGTGATTCAAAAAAGAACTACAATCGTTTTCATCGTTCAAATGAAAAATGAGAACATTTTGTTAAAAAAAAAATTATGACGATAATGGCATGAAAGCCCTTGAAGTCAATGGTATGATTAAAGAATTAAGCTCGGGAAATATAATCAGCAGTGTGTTTAAGTTAGAATAAAAAGTATCCAAAGAGTGGTCATAAGTCTGTCAGTGGTTCAAGTATTGAAAGTTTAGGGAAGCTGTGTACCTTTCTGTAAATTTCACAATATAAAACACTAAAAATCAATATTCCTATGATATTCTATGTGACTAGCATAAAACTGCAATACATAACTTCTGCTGTGTGCAGCAGATCATGGAGTTTGAAGTAAGATAGTAATGGAGGCATTTGAAGGAAAGAAAAGATGAAAGATTTTAGCAAGATTTGAAGGGGTTTGAAATAGTTCCAGAAGTCCAGGGAAGGCACAAATTTATAACACATTTAAACCTTAGTAATTAGGTAATGTGGTGAATGTTGTTTAATATAAAAATAGACCTCAAAAAGAAGAATTTAACAGTATGAAAGAGAAAGTATAAGGTAATGTTGGATTTGCCTAGTACAAGTCTAAGATGTCTGTCTGATATACAATAGAAATTCTAGCACCGAAAGCTGAATAAAGGTGGTTCTTGCAACTCCATTGTTGTGCAGCAATTTCCTCTGAATTGAAGCATTGAATTGAAACATTCCCTCCAAGAAGGCTCAGGAGACTGCAGAAGTAAACAAGTCTAAGAAAGCTAAAACATAAAAGGTCACAGGACCCTATTCCAAGGTTATAGAAGCAGTAAACAACCACTGGTGTATTTGTGGGCAGTGAGGTGGGCTCTCTGACTAGCCTCAAATCTGGTTCAGTGAACTGCAGAGATGCAGCTTCCAAGAGGTTCAGCTACGTGGGGTGGGATTTTTCTGGCAGCTGACTTTGAGTCATCTATGCTCCTGTGAGTGACTCCATACCCTGCTCTGTAAGTAACTCATTATTTAGCAAAACTGATTTAGGGCAATGGAGCTTTGGACTGTCTTTTATGTCCTCTCTGAATAGGTATGTGTCCATGTGTGCCAAGGGAGAAAATTTCACTCAACATACATAAAAAAGTAATTTTACAGAAAACTAAACATTTAAAGAGTCAAAGCAAAAATTGTATGGAAATTTTATGTTGAATCCTTAAATAAACTATAAGGAAAAGAAAGAAGACTAAATGAATAGTTGCAAGAACACAGAAGACAATGGATGACAGATGGGCCAAGAATGCCAATTTACATAGAAATATTTTTAAAAGGAGAACATTTAATAAAGTCATTTTGAAGAACTAATTGGAAATCAGAAGCATCAGAAGTAGAGCTTTCATCACAATATATAGTAAAACAAAGGGCATAATAATACAGAGACTTGTAAAGATTATTGAGATAGATTTTTTCAATTGAAATGTTTTTAGCTATATAAGAAATGTATAAAGGAAATGAGAAAAAACTACATAGATGAAAATAAGTAGATGAAATGAGAAAAATCAACTAAGCAAGAAGCTTCAGAAGGGAAAAGGAGAGGTCAAAGGTCAGAGAATGAGCCTGGAATACATTTACAAGAGAGAAAGTTCCCTCAATGATAAATCTAAGAGGAGAGCAGATCCTACAAACATTCAGATGCATTTTAATAGAATGTATGGAAGTTCTGTAAGTGCAATGCAGTTTAGATACCAGTTGATTTTTCCAGTGAAATATGAGAAGACATATGCTCAATTTGAAGGACTTATACTAATGATAGGAGACACATTTGAAAGTTCTCTGGTATTTTCTTTTTTTTATTATCACAAATAAAGCTGTGATAATTCTACTGAAAACATTTTCACTTGCTCCTGAGTCTTCAGCATGCAGAGACTTGAATGACGGGAGATACATTTTGAATTTCAATTCTTTCTGTGCATCTGTTTCTGATGCTACTATCCTCTCTTTGCCAGGAGAGTGTTCATCTCTGGTATCTTTCTTCAACTGTCCCTCCAACAACTCATTGAGAACAATGTTTTCCTGCATATCTCATACTCATCCATTAGGTATTTTGTGTATCTCAAAACAATATTGTCCCTATCCTTTCTGCCTCTTCAAATAATGTCAGCAAAACAATGATTGTGAAAATATATTGAATGTTTACTGTGTTCCTTAAAGTTTTCAAAGCATGCTACTTCTATATATCAAATCTCAACTTTCCTTGAGGGAGATATTCTGATACGGTTACTTACCTGTGGACAGAATCAAGGACAGTTATTTTCCCAAGATCCCATAGAGATGAATAAGGAAGCTGTGGTAGTTTGAATATATGTCCCCCAATATATTCAGTATTTTATTAGTTATAGTTTGCATCTGCAATCACCTTGCTAGAGGCAATGTCACTGGGGGCTGGTCTTAAGGTGTTAATGGTGGGTTTGAGATTCCATTGTAAAGATATGCAAATGTGCCTAGCAGGAGTTCCTGAAGTGTGCTGTGTGACCTTTTGGCTGTAGTTTTGCTCTGTGTGCGGTGGTGGCTGGTTGGCTTTTGCTCTCTCTGTTTGGCCCTGTGGAGAGCAGGCCACTTCTCTTGCCATTATGGAACTTCCCCTGGATCTGTGAGCTTCAATAAATAATATCCCTTCCTCCATAACTGTGCCTGGTCTGGAAGTTCATCTCAGCGAACCTGAAGCTGTCTGCAACAGAAGCCAAGATGTATACCCACAAAGTCTGACCCCAAAGCTCATATTTGTAAGAATTTTCTTTCCTTATCCTCAACTTCTTGTAAAAGACGAAACTTTCACTGTCACCGAGTACTTTCTACAAAAAACCTTAATCACTGTTTCTTTTTTTTTTTTTTTTTGTGAGGTAGGGTCTCACTATGGTCCAGGCTGACCTGGAATTAACTATGTAGTCTCAGGGTGGCCTTGAACTCTCGGTGATCCTCCTACCTCTGCCTCCCGAGTGCAGGGATTAAAGGCGTGCGCCACCACGCCCAGCCCAATCACTTTTCTTAAATAATGGCTTCAGAGGTAACTCCAACAGAATCATTTGGCTCATGGGGGAAAAAAAAATTGCAGATTGTTAAGCTTTAGAGTCCACATAATCACTGATATCCATTGTTTTAATACGTTTACAATTAAGTAGCTTTTTTGTTTGTTTGTTTGTTTGTTTGTTTGTTTTTGTTTTTTCCAGGTAGGGTCTCCCTCTAGGTCAGGCTGACCTGGAATTCACCATGTAGCCTCAGGGTAGCATTGAATTCACAGTGATCCCCTGCCTCTGCCTCCAGAGTGCTCGGATTAAAGGCGTGTGCCACCTCGCCTGGCCCCAATTAAGTAGCTTTCACGTACACTACCATTTGAGAACTTCTTACCTAAATGCTTGCAATATGTTTGCAACTATCTGTTTGATCTTCTACAATATGCATTTTAACAAGTGAACGCCCATTTCCTCACTCCTCAAAAACATTCCAAAGTTGATAATATTTCATCCAATTGCTTTCAGAGCTCTCCCTCCCCACCCCTTCCCAAACCCCTGCTCCTGTGCTCCTTATCATTCTGATCATCCTGTGATCCGTCTTCTAAAATGTATCTCACCAAAATGTATGTTCCCTTTCCTCCCAGCATGAGACTTTTCTTGCTTCTAAACTTCTTCTAGAACAGCTGCTCTAATTGTCTTTCCTAAACAGAAGCACCTTTACTTTCTATAAGGTCTGGCTCAAACGAAGTCTGCAATACTCAGAACTTCCCAGTCTCATTAGCATCAAACAAGTTTCCTCAGAGACCAAAGCACATGTTTGTAAATGGCAACTACATAGCAGTTATGTTCTACGGTTTGTAATTATATTTTGTCTTAGTGTGAATCATGGTATTTAATTTTAATTTATCTTAGGACAGGAGAAAGAAAATTCTAGAACAATGTAGTAGACAAGAGAAACTGAGTGAGGGAGTTGTAGGATCTAAAAATATTGAGAAACTCTACGAAGACTGCTAAATCCTCTTAAGACAGGTACTGCAAGAGAAGAGTTTCAATTGTCCTGGGGAAAAAATTCTGCAGAAAGGGAATAAGGAATGTAGAACCCCATTTTAAGCTCTATCAGAAAGTAGAAAACTGATCTTTTTGATGGATGCCTACATATTTTTGTGAGGAAAAGCTTTCACACTTAAGGAAATAGAATGAAAAGACAATCAATATAAAAGTCTTTGTATTAGCTGTCAAACACTATTAAATGTATTTGCCATTTTCCAACTTATTATTAATTTCTATGTGACTGTTTCTGACCTTCTCCAAAATGGACATAGAAGATTGCAACTACATATATGCAATGAAATGCAGATATTATATTATTTAAGGAAGAATTATGCAATCATTTTCCATTATTTTAGAATGCTGAAGACTTTCACTAAATCTAAGCATATGTGCTATAGACACAATGTTCTTAATAATTTCTTTTCAGCTACTGATACAATTCTTTAATTTGAGCTAGGAAAAAACAAATCTAAAACCAAAGCAACATTTTAGTCTGTGGTGAGATATGCACATGCATAAAGAAAATATTAATGCCATATCAATTTTGTGTTTTTCTACTAAATTTTGAGGGCAAAATTTAATATACTTTTCTGATTAAATATTTCCTTGAATCCCTATAAATGGATAGCCCATGCTAAATTATTGGACCTGGTTTATGAATAAATGTACCTTTAAACTTCACATCCTTAAAGATATCTTGAAGAATTTAATTAAAATTATGTTTTATTTTTTAATCATAGAAAAACATCTTTTCAAAGTGCAATCTCACCTGCCTCATTCCTTGTAATACCAAACGTGTTTTCCTTTCTGTTCCCAGATCAGGTTTTGCATTCTTATCATACAATATTTGAATTCTGATCTCTATTTCTTTATCAGTCAAGAAAACTACATATATGTTTACCAGTAAAATCTGTGTTTGTTGGCTTGTTATTACTATAACAAATATCTGAGATAATTAATTTACCATAAAAATGGATGGTTTGACTCATTCTTTCAGTACATGATAAGCTGCTCCTATGATATTGTGTCTTGATGATACGACATGGCAGGAGTACATAACAGAGCAGAATCACCTGTCTCATGGCCAAGGGACAGAGGATTCTAATGCAACAAACCTGTACTTTGCCTGAACAAGTCCTTCAGCATTTTCCTTGCCATGTTGTTGTTCTTGTCTCAGACTTACCACCTCAGTTGCCACAAAGTAGTCCAGATTTTTATCTTCATCACAATATTATCTCTTAAAAGAAAATACTTGAGCATTAATAGATACTACAACAGTGTCTCAAACTCCATACTGGCCTTTTCATCCCCATCCGCTATGCAAAGCTCTTATTTCAATAATAGACAACACTTAACTTCTTGTACTGAGGCTATTGTGTTTAGCCACCAAATCCTTGTACCTCTGTGTTCTCCATATGGCTTTATATCCAAACAATTCTCTCCAAAACTACTTATTTCTAAATGACTTGGAATACAGCAAATTCTCATCTACCAGATCAATATCACTTAACTTTAATGCCCAACGTCACACCCATGATGCTTCTTGCTCACCCATCATGCTCACATTCAGGTCTCTTCTCTCGGGTTTTCCCATGGTGTGCATGACTGAAGTAGGGTAGTTGTGTTGGCATTGCTTTGCTTAGCTACGTTATTACTTCATTGATTTATTTCATAAACAATAAATGAGGTAAATGTAGTAGTGGAAAGTACAAAGTCTGAAGCCAGAATGCCTGCATTTCTATCCAGATATAGCTGTGTCCAGTTATTAGCATTAATTAGTTCCTTTTTATCCCAAATCCTTCTTCTGCAAGGTGGAAATGTAGTGTTGTCATCCTTTCCTCAGAGAAGTTTTAGGGTTAACAAATACGTTATGTAAGCAAAAACCTACTGTCCAGCATACCATATAGGGCATTTACATCTTTAAATATGTATGCACTTTGCCAGACATAGGATGGGGCACTAGAATGTGTTGAGAAAATGATATTATCCTATTTATACCCTAGGAGAATGGTGGTGGTGGTGGTTGGGGGGGGGGAGATAAAATATATGGATAATGTAAATAGCAGCCTACTAGCCACACTAAGAAGGAAAATCTAGGTTACATGTACTATGAAAGTCCTATCCAATGCAGGCAGCGGTGTTGCTGTGAAACTGCGTCACCCTGAGTCAAGACGTTTGAGTGAAATTCAGACAGCAAAAGAAGAAAGCTTATAGGGACAGGGGAGAGGAGCAGCCAGGGAGGATATCCTAGAGTTTACCTCTCACAGGGTTCCCAGTGCATCATCTTCATTGCTGGTGTGGTGACTGTTTCTCAGGACTTCCCTCTGAGTCTTGCTGGGCATGCTGGTGCTAGCCTTTAATCCCAACACAGAGGAGGCAGAAGTAAGAGGATACTGTAAATTGGAGGCCACCCTGAGGCTGCATAGTGAATTACAGGTCAGCCTGAACTACAGCCAGACCCTAACTCGAAAAAGCCAAAAAAAAGAATCTTGAAATTGAATTGTAAGAACAAGTATTCCACAAATGTGAGGCCTTGCTCTGTTTTCAACAATTAGCACTTGCTCAGAAAATGGAAATTATTCTTCTGTTCTTGAGCAGGAGTAAGGGCATACTGTTCTTAAACTCTATAGGCAAAACCGTAGTATAGGCTCCTTCATTTGGCTGTGTCGTAGCACAGACCTGCTTTGTGGGGTTTCTATTGCTACATTTTTATAGCAGCATAGATCTCTCCCTGTAGCCAACTCAACTACATGTTGTAGGATCTAATACTGTGCTCTTTCAGACAGCATTAGAATCTAACTTTAGGTATTTCTAGATAAGTAACCAGGCTGGGAAATTTGCCAACAACTTTCATTATCAGCCAGAGAAAAATTATCTACCAAGTCTAAATATTAAATAGAGCCAGTTAAGAAAAGATTGTAATTGTCTTCCATGTCCTCAGAGTTCAGTATGCTTTGTACCTTATTCAGCTCAGAGGTTGAGTAAGAGGGCGGTACAAGAGTTACTTCCACGTATGTCAGTAGATAATAGCAAGGTTCTATTTCTGTTCCTCAGAGGCAGTATGGGCTTATTTATACTCATGTCTGAAAATGGGGAAAAAAAATGTCCTTGAAAGAGAGTGTACAGTTCTAGGATGCAAAACATTTGCTCCCCAGGGTCCTGTTACTCACCAGCATCAGTGGTCAGTGAACACAGTACTAGTCTAGGTCTCTCAAGAGAGGCGGCTGGCTCTTGTGTAGTAAACTCCTTAGGAAAGCAGGACAAATGTCCCAAAGAGTGTCAAATATTAAAAAGTATTCTTAAAGGGCTATACTGGAGTCAGTATTTGGAGCTGCAATGGACTATTTTTATTCCTTTTTATTTTTGTCTATTTATTTATTAATTTATTTTGGTTTTTCAAGGTAGGGTCTCACTCTAGTCCAGGCTGGCTTGGTTCACTACGTAATCTCAGGGTGGCCTTGAACTCACGACGATCCTCCTACCTCTGCCTCCCAAGTACTGAGATTAAAGCAGTGGGCCACCATGCCCAGCTTTTTTTTTTTTTTTTTTTTTCATTATAAGACATGAGGGACAGTAGCAACATATATGAAAACCTATTTTTAAAGCATATCTGTGGCTACATTATTAAAAAGAACAAAATGAAAGATTTTTCTGGTTGTCTTAGGTATATAATTCTGGGGTTTGTCCTGAAACTGTGCTTAACAAATGAAGATTCTATCTGTTTCATCATGACTGGACAATGCAGTTTTAAAAATAAAACCACAAGGTAACATTTATTGAAAACAAAATTCCTCCAGTTATCACCCCAAGTGAAATATGGATTAAAACAAACAGCTTAGAAAAACAGAATTTTACACAATGCCAGAGCAACTTCATTTGAAAATTATTTACTTGAAACATTTTCAAAATAATTGTCACCTTAAATTTATTCACAGAGCTGCATCTGATCTCAGATAACAAGGTAGACATGTGAAAAACAAGTAAACTTGCATAGACATGTTTGCAGTTAGACATTCTCTCTCAAAATGATAGGATAAACAAAAGAGACTTCATTGGCAACTCATATTTTCCTCGGGAATATATATGGCATTTGGGGGAACTCAATTTTGGAAGAATATGAAAGAAATCAATCTAAAGCAGTTGTCAGGATCCTTCAGCTATATAAAATTACTTCTTTCTAGATATCCTCTTGCAGAATAGCTGCATACCTTGCAAACTTATGTGGCTTCTCTTGTGGAAACTGATGGTGTTTTGAATGTTTATAATTTTCCATGAACCTCCCAGGGAATGTTTTTAACACTAGTTTGAATTTGTTTATAATTGGCTTGAGTAATTTACAGGATTAGCCAAGCACAAGGTAAGTGATTCCAGATTATATAAATGTGGTATGGAGAGAAAGCAAGAATATGTTATGGTATGGGGTGAAGTAGTCATTAATAAGAATTAAGAAATACATAATAAAATATTTTATTTAAGAAAATTAAATAAAAAACATTTTTGATCAAGTTAAGCTTCCTTTCAAATAGTTGCTCTTGGCTTGATGTGTGCTTCTGTCATATTCTTCTAGAAAGGTGGGCAGTACAGATTCCTTTTGGAATCTGATGGAGATATGGGCTCTCCTATGAGAGCACCTAAGCAAACACACATGTCATTTCTGGGTTATAGTAAAAAGTGAGCAGAGTTTGCTCCCTTCTTTTCTTACTCAGAGGAGGAGCACTTCAAGATAATGCTTTGGATCATAGGGGTTTTCTGTGAAAAGGAATTTAGAAATTATAAAATTATTTAGCCTTTTTTTTTCTAAGACTAGAGAAGTAAGATGACTTCCTCAAATATACACAAATAACAAATACCAGGGTTGAAACAAGACTGCAAGCATCCTGGCTTTCAAGTCAAGTAAGCATTCTGTTTCTAAGAATATACTGATAGCACTGAGTGACTAATAAGAAAAAAAAAAAATCTAAGGCAGTTTTAAAATTGCAAATATCTCCATGGCTGTAAGAGCTACCCAGCTGAGTAATAGCACTTTCCCTAGTGATTACATAAACACCAATATAAATAAAAGGCCTGCTTCTTGGTTTCCTAGACAAGCCCTATAGGGCTAGAGCTTCCATTAACTTCAAAGGGACTATAGTTTTTGGTTCAGCTCTGTGGGATGCTCAGCTATGTGATACAGACCAACATTTCTGAGATAAAAAATAGGAAAAAAAAAAAAAACAGTATGACAATTGAACAACAAGAAAAAGCTTTGCAACCCTACACACAAATTTATTTTCCTAACAATTTCCTTTAATCTCTAAACACTAAGATCTCATTCTTTCACAATCCTGTTTCTATTACAACAATGAACTCTGCCTTATATCAATTTAGAAGGACATGAACACATTTGTTAAATGGTAACTGTTATGAGTTTACATTATGAGTTTAGCACTTATCCCACAAGGAGCTTGGCTAGTGATGCTTTTTACTAGAGTTGAATCATCTGTCCTTAAGAGAAGTCCTGCCACTGCAAATGAACTTCCAGATGCAAGCATCACTTTGGGCATCTGGATTTACATGAGTTCTGGGGAATCCAACTCGGGCTGTCAAACTTTGCAAGCAAGCACCTTCAACTGATGAGTCATATCTCCAGCTCAATTGCCAATATTTCTCCAAAGGCATATTATTTTTATTTACCAAGATGATATACACTGAGACAATTAACATTATCAAAAGAAAAGGTTTATTTATTTTATTTAACTCATAATTTTGGAGACTGAACGTCCAAAATGGAAGTGCACAGATTCTGGGGATGTCCTCCTTCCATGTTTTACCTCAAGGCAGTGACAAAAGATACGGGAGGAAGAGATCACATCATGAAGTGGGAATCAGAGAGGAACTGGGAGACCAACTTCACTGTTCTAGCGATGGGCTATTACTAGAGCTCAGCATCCCCAGAGAGCTATTATAATCCTTTCTGAGGGCATTGACCCAAATGATTTTAGGGCTCATTAGCTCCCATCTCTTAAAGGTCCCATCATCTTTTGTGCTGCCACATTGAGACAAGTTTCCTACAAAAAAAAAATCACATGGGGTACAACCATAGTACATCTAACCATAGAAAAATTTGCCATTCCTCATGCAAGAACATCACTATTAACCAGAGAGCTATTGGTATATAACATAAGAAATCAGTTCAAAAGAAGTTGCTTTTTGATAAAGAGCAGTAAGTCAAAGGGGAGGGAAAAGAAGAGAAGGAGGAGAGGAAAGAAGAAGGAAAGAGAAGGGAAGAAAGGGAAATGGAAGAGGAAAGGGACAAAATGAGGAGAAGAAAATGAGAGGAGAGAAGGAGAGGAATAGAGAGAAAGAAAGAAAGAAAGAAAGGCTAGCCATGGAAAATCCTTTGATCTGAATTCAGAATGGTCAGTAAGAAGAGAAGTTTATGGGAGGTGCGTATGGTCACAGGGAACCAGACAGGCTTAGGTAGCCAGATGAATTTCATGTAGAATACTTGGATGGAAAAAATAGAATAATAATACCTGTGCAGTTGGAGATCTGAGGCCTGGAGTGGGGCTCTACTCCTCTGATTAAATCAGCTGACACAAGTATAGGTTACAGAATTACATTCAAACAATGCAAACAAACAATACCATAATACATTAATGATTCTCATATCCTTTAAGCTTTTTTTTTTAAAAGAAATCTTATTTTTCTTGACAGTGACTTATGTAGCTCTAGCTATCCCTGAATTTGCTACGGACGCCTCTTTTTGCTCTGCCTTCCAAGTACCAGCATTACAAGTGTTCACCTCCATGGTCAGCTTCATTTTGAAGCATTTGACTGAATGCCTTAAGTGACTCACAAGTTGAAAAGTTAAATATCAATAGAGTACTGTGAATGTCATAAAAGAACACCATATTACTATAAGAATTAAATTACTTTGTAAATATGGAAATATCAAATAGCTCTCTCCCAAAAATTTAGGCTTATAATCATTTGGAGGTATTTGTTTATTTTATGACGATGTATCTTCTAGCACACTAGCTATTTATTTATAGGGAATGGTGATTGGAATTCTTTATATTCCTATTCAAGGTGATTTTTTTCAATTAACTAATAACCCCAAGTATACAATGAAATGAGAAGCCCCTGCAAGCTAAGGCACTGATCCAAAATTGCATAAAATACATTTCTTAGCTCTTCATTTCATTGCATATTTTCACAAGGTCTATGCCTAGAAGATATTTTTTTTTGCATTCTCTTTTAATAGTGAGGTGGATGAAAAATTAAAAAGAAAATAGAAATACCAGTCTTACCTATGACTTATTAAGAAGTGCTTCCTATTTGAAAGAAGAGAAATGCCTGAATTTTTAAAAGAAATATTGAAATTTTATAACAAAGCTCTAGGAAACAGCCAGCACACAAAGTTGCCTGACAACAGACAATGTTGGAGACTTTTCAGAGCAATGTTTCTAAAGATGTTAGAAAATTCAGAAAAAAAAATTTTTTTAAGATGATGGTTAAATGGAAGTAGTCCACTGTATCACTCAGGAAATATTTATTATTTATTAAATGGCAGATATTGTGAGACCAGCTGAATGAGCAAAGGTGATCAATGTCCTCATTGAGATTCTGGGTTTAAATTAACATGCACTTACACAAGCCAAGAGTATGCACATATGTCTCATGATCAGAAGTTTATTAAGCAAAAAAACAGAGTTGTCTCACTTAAGTGACATGGGTAAGGTGTACAGGAGCTAGGTAGGGCCTGAAATGAAGAGGATCTGGGCAAGCTCAGGAGAATGGAAAGCTTGGTACAGCTGGTGTAAGACACTCCCAAGGAAGGAAACATTTTGTAATTTGCTCATCATAGCATGTTCCCAGATTCCTCTAAACAATATTGGGATTAATGTCTTTAGAAATCTTTCAAAATTGAATAATTTCTTAATATAAACATTAATAATAAAATGGAATTGCTGGCACAGTATCTTGATTTTTTTTTTTTTCATTTTCAAAAAGTACTTTGTTCTAGTTCAAATTACCAAAAGGGAAGGCTATTCTAATACTAACATTATACCTAAGGAATTTTTTTCAGTTTTCTTAAGAAAACTTTATACCTAAAAAGCCCATGTGAAGAACAAAATTATAAATCCTTCTATAGTCTTTTAGCCAAGCAATATTCTTTTAACAAAGCTACATTTACAATATATAAAATTAGTCATAAACTAATGCCATCTGATTTATTTCTCATAAAACCTGGATGTGAATATTACTCTCTAAGTTCCACTAAAATAGTCTCATCCATTGCCATGTGGATAATGTGTGGTGTTAATCTGTTCATCTTGTGATTTTTATCTTCTTCTATGAGATACGATTTACATTTTTCTTACAACTTCTCCCATTGTTTAAAATTCATTTTACAATAATGTTTTAATATTTTTAAAGGAGTTGATGCAGATTGATGGAAATATATGGTTCTCAAACTGGAGTTGCAGATTAGCAGCCTGGGCTTCTTGGAAACTGGTTAGAATTATAAATGCTCTGGTTCAGCCCAATAACTGAGTAAGAAACTCTGGGGCTAGGGACCAGTAATCCCTAACTGTCTTCTAGTGAATCCAATACATGCATGCTAAAGTATGAGAACCCCTGATTGGGAACATACATGGAACCATTTCAAATTTAACTTTTCAGCATAAAAACATGGTCATTGGGTTGAACCATTCCCTAGCTGTATAACATTGGAAGAATGTTCTTATATTACAGTTGAATAGGAATATTAGCTATAGCATTTAAATGAATTAGCATATGTAGAACATGAATCATAATACCTAGCAGGAAGGCAATGCTTAATATACAATAGAGATTATAACCATGATAACTATGAGGTATATGAAAATGAGAAAGAAATTTTGTGTTCTTGGGCTGGAGGGATAGATCAGTGATTAGGTGGGTTTCCCAGGCAAATATGAGGGCTTGAAAGGGAAGGTGACTGACTACCCAAGTTTGAATCTACAGAACCCATGTAAACAGCTGGCCATGGCCATGCATGGTTGTATCTCCAGTGCTGTGAGGAAATAGACTGGAGATTCCCTGACTTCCTTACAGCAAGTTCTGGAATCTGTAACAGATTCACAAGGAGAAAACAAACAAACAAACAAACAACAACAACAAAAAAAAAAAAACAGGTGGATGAGTGATAGAAGGTAGATAATGCCAGATATTTTATTCCAGCTGCTACAGGTGAGCCTACAAGGCTTTGTAGGTGAGTGATTGGGGTGCCACATTAGCACATACACACGTGCATACACCACATACACCACACACCACATCACACTTACTATAAAAAGATAAAGATAAAGATAGATTAAGAAATGTTTTGTACTTGCTATTGTTTTCAAGATAACCATGCTTCAGTGTACCCAGAATTTCTTATGTTAAGCTTCTTTTCTGATAGAACAGTAGTTCAATGCAGTGGAGAAACACACATGCTGGAATCAAAAGACCAAACAGAAATGTCTGTTCTGGGCTAGGGTGATAAATATTTAGAACGCTCCATCTTGGCTCAGTGAATAAACCATATCCTGTCCTAGAATAAGGGCCTGTGTTCAGCTACCAAGAACATATGGAATGATGATGCCGTAACAAAAGTCTGTAATCCCACCACTCCCAGAGGGACATAGGTGGAGACAGGAGACTCTCCAAGCTCACAGGTTGACTAACATAGCCTATGCAGCAACAAATCACAGACGGTGCCACAAACAAAGTAGAGAGTGAGGACAGACACCAGAGGTTAATCTCTGACCTCCATACAGTGAAAGTGGCTTGCTCAAAACCACACCTATATACACTCACACATCCATACATAGACAGATCATGCACAAAAATGTAAAGAGCCAGGCGTGGTGGCGCACGCCTTTAATCCCAGCACTCGGGAGGCAGAGGTAGGAGGATCGCCACGAGTTCGAGGCCACCCTGAGACTACATAGTGAATTCCAGGTCACCCTGGGCTAGAGTGAAACCCTACCTCGAAAAATCAAAAAAAAAAAAAGTAAAGAAAGAAATCTCTAGTCTGCTGAGGGCTTCAGATTTAGAAAAAAAAATAGGATTCTCTTATAAGTTGGAATATTCTATAATCTATGATTACTTTCAATTTATTAATATCTACTGTAAAACAGAGAATATACTTATGTGAAAATAATGGTTGCTAATCTGAAGTATGTATAACTGTGAAGCATTAATAAGTTGCTTAGCTTTCAGTGTCTTCATTATTAAAAATGAATAGTAATACAATGGACAGCATAGGGTTACTTTGAAAAATAGAAAGTACATAGGCATGTATGTGTTTATATAAATGCATTTCATATAAACAGAGCAGCCTAATACATAATATTCAGTATATTATTATTAATTATTCACAAACCATCTTTCTTGTTTCATATCTGACAAGGAATTGATTCTTATGAAAACAATGTGTAGGAATCTTGTGGAGCTAAGAATGATGAAATTACAATTTGTAATAAAAGTAGATGTTTTTAAAATATAGAATCCAACTGAAGTAGAAATCATTAACATATACATGTTTCTGCCAACAAGGAAAAGAATATAGGCTTTAAAATGGCAATATATATAACTTTTTGACATTTATTTCTAAATTGTGCCATTCACTATGCAAAATTAACAAAGCTATACTAAACTCTTCTAGAATATTATTGGAATTCCAATGAATTTCAAACACCACCTTAAAGGCTAACAAGTGTAAGGTAAATTTCATTTCCCATTTTAAAAAGTGTCATGCAATAATGGAGATATTTATTATTTGAAAATACTATATTTCATTTTGGTACATTTAGTTTTCTCTAGTTTGTTTAAAGTAAAAGATAATTTTCTTATCATCTTTAGAAAGTAAACTCACAAGAAAATTAGCATAGTAAAATTGGTGAAAAATTTACTACAATATATATATTAAATGTTTTCCCCAAATTATAGACATACAAACTATAAAGGGAAACTACAATGTTCTGAGGTTAGTGGTCCATTTGTTCAGTGTACAGTTTGTGTGGTATTAATTTCTATGTAAAGTAGTAAAATTATAAACATTTATTAAACCTATTGCTTTATTAAATTAGTAAAATTGGATGTCTTGTACGAATGATTTCCATTTCTAAGAATTTAACTAGTTGGGGTAGAATGTTGAGGGAATTCTCTGATCTCAACCTTTAGCACCAGTTTCTTACCTCTATATTTTCTACTATAATTCCCATCAAGGTTATGCTTTACATTTATGAAGCTGTTTCACAAAATGTTATGAGGAATGATGGAATACAACATAACCTAAATATTACTTTGTGATACTCTGTTCAAACCAGTTATTAAAGGCCTTACCTTTGCCTCCTCCTATATTAATCTCTCTCTTCATTTCTTTGTCATAGCTGGCCATCCCCCCCTTCTCTCTCTCACTCGTTCTCTTTCTTTTTTCTCCTTAATACATTAGTATCTTATATTTCACATTTTCACAACTTCTCACTTCACTGAATGTGCTTTGCCCAATAAATTTACTCTAACTGCAATCCTCCCTTCAAACTTTAGGCTTCTCAGACCCCCTTGAGTGTCTGCTTTCCTCTCCATAGCCAATTGTCCCTCAGACATGCTTTCCAAATTAATATTTACTAATTGAGGACTGGAGAGAGGAGTTAGTGAGTAAAAGTGCTTTCTGTGCAACCATAAGAGCCTGAGTTCAAGTCTCAACATCCATGTAAAAAGCCAGGTATAGTCATGCATGCCTTAAACCCAGAGCTGGGGAAGCAGAGTAGGCAGAGGCAGAAGGATCCTTGCAGCTATTCCCTCAGGGAGTGTAACAGAAAAACTGAGAACTCTAGGTTCTGCCAGACACCCTATCTCAGCAAAACGAGGTAGAAAAACTATAGAGAACACCCAAAATCATTTGGCCTAACAAGGTAAAGTTTGTTCTGGCATTTTCAAAGCCATACACACATGTTCACAGGCTATATGCATCTACATACATACACACACACAGGAAAATAGCATGCACGAGTACATGGGCACACATGCACACACACAGCCATTTCTTTTTTGTTGTTTGTTTGTTTATTTTTATTTATTTGAGATCGACAGACAGAGAGAGAAAGAGGCAGAGAGAGAGACAGAGAGAGAGTATGGGCATGCCAGGGCCTCCAGCCAGTGCAAATCCACTCCAGATGCATGCTCCACCTTATGGATCTGGCTTACGTGGGTCCTGGGGAATCGAGCCTCAAACCGGGGTCTTTAGGCTTCACAGGCAAGCGCTTAACCACTAAGCCATCTCTCCAGCCCCACACAGCCATTTCTTTATTCTTTACCTTCCTTAAATCTCATGCATTAGTTAGGCCCTGACCAGCACAGATGGATAGCTATACTTCATTGTGTAAGCACCCCATTTGTTATCTCTCCTCTGCTCATTCTCTCATGTGGCAGATATACTTTATGTCAGTTCAAATTTCCCAGTACCAAGACTCATGAAAAACTGCCTCAATGTCATCTCCATTTGGCTTCGTTTTGACTTCTCAAATTTTGTCAACACTATCTTATCCATCTCAGTAAGTTCAGAAAAGATTTGTCCAACTATACATTTCTCCATCCCTCTTACATAATTCTTTGCTAAAAGTTGTTGTTGTGTGTGTGTTGTATTTGTGTGTATCAAGACTCATGAAAATCTGGCTCAATATCATCTCTAGTTGGCTTTGCTTTGACGTCTCAAGTTTTTTTCAACACTATATTACACGTCAGTAAGTCCAAAAAAGATCTGCCCAACTATATATTGTCCCACACCTCTTATATAATTCTTTGTTAAATCTTATTGTTGTGTGTGTCTGTTGTGTATGTGTGTGTGTGTTTGTGTGTGTGTGTGTGTGTGTGTGTGTGTGTGTTGGGATCAAACCCAAGGCTTTACACGTAATAGGAAAACATTTTTCCAACTGTTTTGCATCCCTAAACCTTAATTTTTTGAGACAGGGTCTTGCTCTGTAGCATTGAATGGATTGAACACACAGTACATCTCAAGCTGTTCTTGAACTGAGGATACTTTCAGCCATCTCCTTCATAGTGCTAATATTCCAGCATGCACCTCCAAGCCCTGATTCTATCATTTAAAAATAGTTTGAACACCATAATTTCTATATGTGTTGTCAACTTATTCCCAGACATCATGGCCTTTCCCTGTACTACTAACACAGCTGCTAGATGACCTCCTTTGCACTGACTCCACTGTCACATCCACTTGCAACTTAGCAATTAGCCTAGAGTGATCTTTAACATATAAATCATGAGTCCTTTCCTGCATAAAACACATTATATCTTTAGTTTGCCCTTAAAATAAGTTAAATGCCATTCTTGCAGCCTCTGTTCCAAACGTTAGCTTAGCTGTTTCTCCAACTAAACCACTCTACTTCCTTAGTCCATGGACTTCTGTTATTTTTTAGAACAGAACAAGCTTTTTGTGGCCTCGGGGTATTTGCATTTATTCTACCTGGCAGGGATCTTCATTCCCATATCATTACTGTGTGAAGATCATCTGACACTGATTCTTTATTTCTGTTTTGCATATCTTTTTTACTTGGTGATGATCTGATTTTTATTTCCTGCCTGATGACAGTCTTTTTCTCCATCCTCTTGCATCTTCACAGTGTAAACTCAATGTTTTCACAATAAACATGCAATAAATATTTGCTGACTTTAGGTGTGAATGAATATTCCTAAGAGCATGCATATGAACCTTGTATCTCACTTTTTTCAGCTATGAAATAAAAGATTTTGAGTGAATCATCTGTGAACTACATTGTAGCTTTCTTTCTTTCTTTCTTTTTTTTTTTTTTTTTTTTTTTTTTTTTTTTTTTTTTTTTTTTTTTGGTAGGGTTTCACTCTGGTCCAGGCCAGGCTAACCTGGAATTAATTATGTACACTCAGAGTGGCCTTGAACTCATAGCAATTCTCCTACCTCTGCCTCCCAAGTGCTGGTATTAAAGGTGTGCACCACCATGCCTGGCTCCATTGTAGCTTTCTTATAATTTGCATTTCTGATCAAATTTATCATGCATTTTGTGCACACACATGTGCATATATTTTACAGTGTACAAAATATTGACCAAAACACAATTGTGAAAGTATGTTAAACTATGGAAGCAACATCTTGGAATTGATTTGTCTCAGCACTAGCTCTCTGAGAAACATATATTGCAAAATCTTAAGAAGCGAAAGCAAGGAATCCAGGCCTATGTTTAAACTATAATTGTACCTTTTACCTTCTCAAAAGTTTCCTAGTGTAATTTCATAAATAATGCTTAATCTGATGAGTTGAAAATTACTAAACTATACAGCATACAATTTTAGGATTTGAAATATATATACTCATTATAAATAATAGAACATTTCTATTTCAGGAGCCAGGTATCTGAAATTAATTTGTTTTGAGGAATGAAATTTGGAATTTAAAACTCAAGTGTGTTTTTGTAAAACAAAATTCAGTTGTAATTTTTGAAATAACTTGTGGTTTACCCAACATCCATCTCCACCCACCTTTGTCTCCTTGTTCCTTACTGTCAGAATTTCAATTTTGGCTATCCTCCTTCCTTCATGAAACTATTTGCTTCTGAGTGGGTAGAGTGCATTCTTTGACTGTGTGCCATGATGTTCCCAGCTGTCTGTGGTTATCTTCTAGCCCCTGGCTATTCCTGGTGTAGTCATGAGACCCTGACACTCCTACAAGTGAACGACGGACAAAAATATGTGACATGATTTCTGTTCAATGTTCCCTTGCTTTAAAAAGCATACAATTAAAAAGCAAAAATTGCTTTAAAATTTTTAGGTAGAGATGATTCCTTTTATTGCATTGGCCTTTTTTTTTTCTTCCTTATTATAGATGGTTACTGTAATTATTGCAGTAACAAGGAAAGTAACTGAAGGAAAAAAGCTTTAGCACCATGGATGATATAAGAAGAAATCCAAAACTTCTCAAACCTTAAGGATCTTCCTTACCAATGTATTTCAATAACATTGTGTTTAAATTTTTGAATCTATTATTAATCTTAAATCTGTTATAGAACTTTATTATAATGATGGTGAAAGACTATAAACACATGACAATGAACATGATGTATGCACATCTTTGTTGAACCATGGGTTTAGTCCCATTCAAACTCATGTTCAAGAGGAGTAGGAGTGCTGAAGAGCAGAGATGAAAGACTGATGGAATATATTAGATGCAAAATCGGGAGTCTTGTGGGAGAGGGGAGGAAACAAGCCAGGTAGGGAGTAGGGGACCCAGGGGGAATAGACACTGAAGAAGGGGGTGAATTAGAACAAAGTATGGAGACATATATGTATGAAAATACTACAAAGAAACCTATTTCTTTGTATGCCAGCTTGAAAAATTAATTTAAATATCTCAAGTTCAATACCTTTGCTATAATGTCTGTACCTTGTTTATAAAAAAAGAAACACTCTTTCATTCAGGCAACTATTGAATACTTTTCCTCCATGATTCAAAATAAGGTGGATTACCTCTGGTTCTAACCCAACTATGCTCTTGAACTTACTACCTACCATATGTAAAGGCAGCTAGCTGTGCAGGGATGGGGGAGGCCAAGAGCAGCACTGTCGGTGAGGAAAAGAGACATGGACGACACATGTATCATGTATGTGATTATTATCCTCTAGTATCTGCATCAAAAATAATTGTAAAAATAACTCTAATATTTAATCTAGTATATAAAATCATACACATATGTTTAATAAATATAAAATGATTGAATGATTTTTTTTTTAATTTCATGCTGAGTATCTGAACATTTCCCCTCTGGAAACAATAGCTGTGTCTAGTAGGAACTGCCACACTGTATAGTCTACCTTTCTAGCTAGCTTTCCATGAATAAGTAATGAATTAATTTTATGATATGCATGCATGAAATAAATTTGACTACATGTCTTAAAACATAATGGTATATTCACAGAATTCAAGTTAAGTTAGTGGTACATGGAAATACAAGCATTTTGGTGTCAGACCCCTTATTGGTTCTGACTCTTGTGTTATGTCAAATTTCATTGTGTCTTCAATGCACTGCAACCAAGTATCCCTCTGATAACCTTCTCCACCTCCACACAGGGAAGATTTAATTTTCCTACATGAAGACTGTGGGATAAGACTCATAATTTTCATCAGTTGTAAATTGAAGAGATGAGTTCAGTTAATGTGCTTCTGCCCAGTATACCATGAGCACACCAGAGTGTTTTTAATGGATCAAGACAAGTTTATTGTTTATGCTTAAGGATTTCTGACAGCCAAGAGAAACATGGCCAAACATGTGCATAAAGTGTTTTAAGTTGGGGAAACTTTGTAAATCATTCTGCCCTTCTTTTTCAGAAAGTCCTTCCTGTGGGCATTCTTTAGCCTGCATCACTCCAGTGCCTAGGATTTAAAACCTGA
Source organism: Orientallactaga sibirica (assembly GCA_036365145.1). Classification (NCBI taxonomy): domain Eukaryota; kingdom Metazoa; phylum Chordata; class Mammalia; order Rodentia; family Dipodidae; genus Orientallactaga; species Orientallactaga sibirica. Next base: position 27,523,398 of record JAEOAD010000021.1, on the reverse strand, counting down.
GCTCAAATACAATAAAATCTGAAGCACCAAATAATTGTTTTAGTAATGTGAATATCCATCGTGATCTATAGGAAGTATGCAACAACAACTAAAAAGATCTAATACCCAACATAGAGTAGGCACACATATATCCTCTTTGTATTTCAAGTCCATAGTCTATAAGCTGGACTTTCAAACTTTACTAGAAGTATGGGGGGGGAGATACAAGGTAAAACACATCAAGTATGTCACACATTGTATGAAACTCTCAAAATTTTGTCTTTTTTTTTTTTTTTTACATATTTCAGCTTTTCTAAACATGTTCATAAAGGAAGGTATGAGATTTAGAAAAAACAAAAATAGAAGAGATAATACATGGGGAAAAGCTAGAAAAGTAAAAGGAGAAGGTAAGAGCCAGGAGAGGAAAGGAAAGGGAAACCAAAAGGAAGAAAGGAGGAAGAAAGAAAGGGGAAAAGTGTTTTATAGTTGCATGTGATGCATTCCCTAACAAGAAGCAACACAGCCTAAGAGCTTGGGTTTTGCTGTGAGACTTGTCTCGTGTTGAATGTCCCATTCTAGACTATCACTTATGTCACTTGCCAGACTTCCCTGTGCTTCAGCTTCTCGGAGGTGGGGATAGTGATTCTACTTCTGTCTCCATACTGTAAGAATTTTAAAGAAGACATTATGAGTAAAGCATTCATAACACTACCCTCCCCCACACATTGTAAATGCCAGATGTTATTTTACTCAAAGGCAAGGTCTTCTAAAAGTATGTGCTAGGATTAGGATGGTGAACTCTAGAGGGTAAATTAGTGTTTTCGCTGACATTGCCTCTAGATGTGTAGGGTGAGCTAGAAACATGGCAGCAGAACAGGAGATATCTAGATGGAAAAAGTACACAGGAAGGTACCCAGGAAAAAAAGTCATCGAAATGTTAAAAATCTTCCTTAAACTCTTTTTTGTTTGCCAACTATGAAACGATTCCTTGTTTCAGTTAAGGTTAGATCAAAAGATTAGCACTGACAGTATTCTACCCTGGGATCTTCAATGAATGAATTCCAGGAAGGTATCCTGACAAAACTGTAATGAGAGCAAGTACTGGAACAGGCCTTTCTGCTTGGCATCACTGTTGCCCAAGATCATGCTGCATTTTTATTGAAAGTAATAAACTAGTTCAGATTTCACACAGAGAGAACAATGGCCTACGCACTTTGCTATTGCTGTTACCCATGACTTCTTTCTCACTTCTGTTATCCCTACATTTGTTGGTCTTGATTTGCAAGAAGTCTATTTGGATCATGGAGTCTTGAATGCTCTTTTTATATGGCATGAGTAGGATTCTCGTTCCAAAATATAACTTACAGTTTAAATGTGGCAGGTCATTGGCATCACAGATTAGCTTTATAGTGACTAGGCAACCATATCTGAATGCCATGTGTGATAGTTGAACTATCAGATTATTTTATAAAACACCTTACTTTCATTATTAAAACTTAAGGGAAACTATTAAAAATTCTTAATTTACTGTTTAATTTTTAATCATTTGTATTTTCATAACATGAGAATGTATAAACACATCATAATGTTTTTATTTATTTTATTCATTTTATTTCTATTGACAGTTCTCATACATTGTGATAATGTAATATGATCATAACGCCTTCTCAAGACCTTCTTTTGTCCCGACTAGCCTTCCACCTTCACTGAACTTCTTCTTTCCAATAGATCTTATATTTTGATGACTTTCTTGCCTATCATCATTCATAGTAAACATTGATGAACACAATTTTTGGAGTTCTTCTGTAGGTAGCAACTGCCTTGATCAGGTAATAGAGATCGTGATGGTCACATCATGTTCAGAAAATAGTGTCCCAAGTTATTTTCCCCATCTTCTGGCTCTTGCATTCTTTCCACGTGCTCTTCTGCAGTGTTCCCTTAGCCTTCGAGAGGATGGTATAATTGTCTTAATTAACACTTAGCAATCAACATTTGCTTATTCTCAGTAATTTAGAGTTTTGCACCTCACCAATAGTTACTCCATCTGACAAAAAGAGAAGTTTCTCTTACCAAAGAAGCAATCAGAACTAATTTATTACAATAATCATAATATAAATATTTAGAGGGCAGTTTGAAGGCTGCAGCATGCCTGTGTCCTCAGTCAGTAGTGATGGCTTCCTCCCTAGGGTCTATGCCCTACAAAATCATGTGCTTCACTTTGGTTTTGATCCTAATTTGAACATTCACCACGTGCCAGTCACCACACTCAAGGGAATATAAAATAAATACAAGCTCTCGATGGGCACGGGGCAGCACATGCCTTTAATCCTAGCACTCGGGAGGCAGAGGTAGGAGTTCGAGGCCACCCTGAGACTACATAGTGAATTCCAGGTCAGCCTGGGCTAGAGTGAGACCCTATCTTGGAAAACCAAAACAATAAATAAATAAAAATAAATAAAAAATAAATACAAGGTCTTGTTCTATTTCTGGTACTAAAACCATAGACTTGTGATCTATAAAGAAGTGCATTTTACTTAGGTTCTCAGGCTTGGAAAGTCAGAAATGGAGTGTATACACATGGTAAATTGGGAATTTATAACATGGTAGGAATATGAAGGTGCAAGAAAGTGTCTGTGAAAGAGACCAGGTATAATTAGCATGCTTTCTTAATAACAACTTAAGGTATTTACCCACTGCTACATCATGTCATTAATCCATGCATGAGTACTGGAATACTTAATGTCTTCTTCTAGGCCCTCCTTCCTGGTACTGCAGCACTGGGGACTGAGCTCCCCACACATTTAAGTCATATCAGCCTGTCCATCCAATAGCATGCCATTCCATTAGAAACTTCATTGTGATGATATACTGTGTCACAACACAGTTTCATGGATAGTAGTGATATCATGTAACTGGGATAGAACAGGAGGATGACTCTACTGCCATCCTAAAATATCCATCCTATACCCTCTTAGTCACAAATATTATGGGAGTTTGCTTACAAGAAGAAAATTGGTTTACTCATGCAATATAAGAGATTGTTTTTAATTTATAAGCAACTTTACTATTTGAAAGTTCAAAAATAAACCTGTAAAATTGATATCTACATGCATATATCCATAACCATGTATGTAAATATAAATTATTGACCAAGACTACTTATAATTACTTGTTTAATAAATCTGATAGTGAAATACAGTACTGTGAGATTTCAAAACAAGGTGACACAAGAATGAAGCTTAAGCAATGAGCATGAAAGACCAAGCAGCAAGTAAGGACCCTTGATGTGAAAGCATTCTGTACTGCAGACCAGTACAGAAAGGGGCTTCCAGGAAGCACCTAGAATTTGCATAATTTTGCAAAAAAGGAAAGACCCATGAGAGTTAATTCAGTTCTTCATGCAGCTAAGAAGAATTGAAAAACAGAGAAAAGTGTTTCCACCATTGACCTGGGGCATATTCATGCCAAATGATGGATTTATTTGTCCATCATTCAAGATTTAAACATATGTCAAGTTAGTTTTATGACCATACAAGGAAGTGTCCAATCTTCTTAATATATAATCCATGACTGATACACACACACACACACACACACACACACACACACACACACACACAGGGCGGAGGGAGGAAGGGAAGGAAGGAGGGAGGTAAACAGATGAATTGGGTCTTGTTTCTATTCTGGTGCAACATTCTGGGTTTCAATTATCAGATGCAGCTGGGACCCATGACTCAGCTCAAACACTTGAGCTGATTCCCCTCCAGCCATTCCCTCCAGAAGTTTCACCTCTCTTTTTCCAACCAATCCTCGTTAAGGACTCACTCAAAGGAGAGAAATAAAAGCAAAGGCCAGTGAAAGACATGTATAATAGAACACTGGAAATTTAACTTTGACCTAGAAATCTGTTTTCCACTTTCTATTTGGCTTGAATTCACGACTTAGATCTCTCTGTCTTCTGTTTTATAAAGAACAGCATGTGATCATATGAACTCATGTGGGCACTTTAAATAACTCTAAAATATGTGATACTTTTAAAAGTAAAATGTCCATAAATAGAATGAAGTGAAAGAGTACTTTTAAACATACAGGCCTCTTAAACCACTAGCTCTCTTCTCATAATAATACTCAACTTACTAAAAATTAAACACTCAGTGCTCTGTGGATCACCTATCCATGTCAAAGTGCCTTCTCTAAAGATACAATAAACCTTTAACATTTGCAATTACTGCTACCTTCAAAGCATATATTACTCCAAAGATGACCCATATCAAAGTGATGAGGCAGTCAGAGGCTTCAGAGGTGGAGTGTAGGCTACTGTGCTGTTTTGCACTTGCAAAGCTCTCTAGGATGGGGGTGGAGGGTGAAGGTTACAGTCACTGATGTACTGGGTGACAGAAGAAAAAGAGGGCAAAGAAGAAAGCAGACATTTTATTTGTTTGTCCTACATCACTTTTCTAACATGCACCCTCCAAATCTCCAAGGGAAAATAAACCAAATAAGAGAATATATTAACTATGACCAGCACAGTAGTCCTTAGTGTACATACAATTGTTTCTAAAGTATTTGTATTATTTATTTTTCTTGTTGCTGTGACAAATGCCTGACAAAAGCAACTTGAAGTAGGAAGGCAGGGCTTATTTTGGCTCTTAGTTCAAGGAGCTAGGGCCCATCACAGTGGAAAGGTGTGGCAGCAGGACTGTAAAGCAGCTGCTAAGATTGTATCCACAGAAAAGAAGCAGAGTAACAAATGCTTGTGTTCAGTAATCTTTCTCTTTTACATACAGTGGGATAGTATGAAACAGTATTGCACACTGCTTGCAAAGGACATCCCACTTCAGTTAATCTAATCTAGAAAATTCTCACATAGACATTCCCAGAAATTTGATCCCTAGGTTATTCTAGATCCCATCTTTAATAGACACTTTCACATCATTGGAAGTTAACACCTAACCAAAAGCATCTTAGGAAAGGAATGAGTTTATTCAGCTTAATTCCAGAGGTGGAGTCCATTATGTCAGGAAATGCATGCCAGACCTAAACATGAAGCCTGAATCACATCATCACATACTAATAGAGGAAGCAGAGAGAGTCAGGAGCAAACGGGGCCAGGCTAAATAAAACCTTAAGGCTGGAATTCAGTGACACACTTACTCCAAGGAGACTCTATCTCACAAAGATTACACAATCTTCTTGAACATTGCCACTCGTTAGGGATTAAGTATTCAAAACCAGGAACCTATGGGCATGTTTTTACACTTAAACCACCACACAATCAAGTTGACAATCTAGATGACTGCAATACCTTCATCTTGAAGGTGAGCAAAGACTTCTCACTGAGTTGTCAAGGGATTTTTTTTCCCCAGTGGATTAGTAGAAAATGCATAAGCATGTGAGAAGTTTTATGAATTCTTATATGTTCCTAGATGCAGCCCAGATGTCATAATGCAATATATACATATTAATAAATAATGTAAATAATAAATATATACATATAAATAATAAATGAATATAAAAATAATAAAGAAATATAAATAAATATATATTTCTGGTAAACTATGATGATTTACATCTCAACTGAGAGGTCATCTATGAAGCCATCACAGGTACCAATTATATCTCATCCTGCCCTTTACTTTTTTGTATCATTTCATTTGTTCCTCCTCCACTATTCATGGAGCTACTTTTCTATGCATGGTGATGCACCAGGTATAAGATAATCCCAGCTTTCAATGTGTTCACTATGTCATAAAAGACATTCATGTATAACACATAACTGTAATCAGAAAGTAATGACTGTAATAAAGATTATGAAAAGACTGCAGCATGGTTCAGCAAGCAGCAGCCACTACACTTTGCCTCCGCCTCTTCAGCAAATTCCTACTGCCGTGCGCCACCACAACCGGCTAAGCTACTACACTTTGGAAACCAAACAAGCCTGAAAAGAAAGGAAGCAGTGTAGAGTCCTATGATAAGAAGGAATTCAGCAGATCAGCAGCCCTGTGAGGAATATGCCAGGCAGAGAACTTCTGTAGAATGGACCAGCTGCTATCCTCAAGAAGCTGCACACACTTCTGCAACTGGAGTGTTGACTTAACAAGCATAGAAAATAGCATCTTCTAAGGTAGGCAGCAGCAACTTGGCCAGATGGAGAATGCCATGACAGGTACCTTTATGGGACTTTAAATTCCCTCTCCACAAGAACTTCATGTCTTCCTCTTGCAAGTCCAGATCAAAGATGGTAGGTGTGGTAGTTTGAATATATGTCCCCCAATAGATTTCAGTGTTTTATTAGTTATAGTTTGCATCTGCAATCACCTTGCTAGAGGCAATGTCACTGGGGGCTGGTCTTAAGGTGTTAATGGTATGTTTGAGATTCCATTATAAAGATATGCAAATGTGCCTAGCAGGAGTTCCTGAAGTGTGCTGTGTGACTTTTTGGCTGTAGTTTTTGCTCTGTGTGCTGTGGTGGCTGGTTGGCTTTGTCTCTCTCTGCTTGTCCTTGTGAAAACAGGCTGCTTCTCCTGCCTTTATGGAACTTCCCCTGGTTCTGTAAGCTTCAATAAATAATATCCCTTCCTCCATAACTGTGCCTAGTCTGGAAGTTCATCTCAGCGAACTGAAGCTGTCTGCTACAGAAGGTGAGAAAAATGGGCATGGACAGAAGCCACCTCACATGGCGGATCACAGTGTTGATCGTCACAGGTAGGATCAAATGACAGCCTTGCTTTCTTCTTGCCTCCACTCCGTGGCCCACCTATACATTCTAATCTAATTTATGTGGGATTAATTTCTTTTCAGATCACATTATGTTTATTATCAATTCAATTAATGATGCAGTTATTCAAAATGTCATTACAAAGATATTTTGTTGATGAATTTTCGCATCTGAACTTTAAGTTGAACTAATATATGAAAATTATTATATTTTTAATTATGGAAAGTTCAACTGAAAAATAAAGCTATAGGAACCGGGCGTGGTGGTGCACACCTTTAATCCTGGCATTCGTGAGGCAAAGACAGGAGGATCGCCATGAGTTCGAGGCCACCCTGAGATTACGTAGTGAATTCCAGGTCAGCCTGGGCTAAAGTGAGACCCTACCTTGAAAAACTGAAAAATGAAAAACCAAAATAAATAAATTATAGGGATTCTGCATGGCCTAACTACAGCCTTCTTGGTCTCTTGAATATAACCAAAATCTTCCTCACTATGTGATCCTGGCATCTGTTCCAAAACCAGCAGGATAATAAAGTGAATAACCTAGTCAGCTTAGTGTTTCATGCTTGGTATTGATGCCTGGATTGTTCCTTAACTGACAATTGACATGTAACAATGTCTGTGAAAATCCAGGTCCCTTACCATTGTCCATATAACTTTATGCCATATAGAATAGAAATTTCTTTCTTTTGCCTCTTGCTACAGGGATCCTTATGTCTTGCTACCACCTCTAAGACACTTCCATCTATAACTGTCTAATAAACTAATCTCTGAAATCCTGCATTTGTCTGTCTCTTTCTTCAGACTCTTGGTACCTACCTTTGCTAGCCAGTTCTTGTACATGATATTTTCCCAAATGTGTTATAAAAGGTTTTGTATATTTCTAAGATATTTGCTCATTTTATAAAAGAGTATTCACTGAATGTTTTTGTTGTTTATTGACACAAATGTAGGTTTTTAGACTAGTAACACAAATAAGACTCCTGACCTCAAGAACTAATGGTCTGGTGTTCTTGAAAAAATTGTCTTTAAAAAACTCAACGTTATGTATGATGTATATATATATATATATCAATAAAAATAATAACTAGAAAATTTACATTGATTGCATTTGCATATGTATTCTCTATAGCAGTGAATTGTCTCATGAAATATTTGAATGATCTTTTTATTTTTTGCATTAAGAGAATTCAAGTATGAGATGAATATCTTAATATGAGATATAATTTCACATCCTATGTAACTATATTTTAAAAACATTAAGGCAACTTTTCTTATTTGCTTTTCCTTCTGGATTTGAATTTGTTAAATTAAGCTTGGAAAACCAATTTTATCTAATCAAGCATCTAAATCAACTTGGCATCACTAATGCCCTAGTGAGGAATTCATTTCCATAAGTTCTGTGGATAAATTTCTTTTCAGTTGAAATTTTCAAATAGCTTACTTGTTTGTAAAAAGTACTTGAAGAATCTTATAAGCAACTTTAAGAAAATAAAGTGGCAAATATAACATCTGACAGAGATGGTGGGGAGATGAAGAGTATAGGAAAAACATACATATCTTTTTCTTCTAGGTAGCCTTTATATTTGTCTAAACATGAATATTAAAGACATATCCTTCTTATTGAGTTTTTAATACTTCCAAAGACTCATTTATACTATCTTTATGGCAAGGTATAATTAATATGAAATTCATATAGTAGATCACTGTCCATATAATCAATTCCTTCTATAATTCTGATTCTTCCAATAGTTATTCAACTTATTACAGCTTTCATAGATGCTTATATTCTCTAAGTTGTTTCTCTTCTAATCATCCGGCCAAGTTCAGAACCATATCAAGGGTCTAGTAATGCACCCACATCCCACAAGTTGTCAGGTGTGAACAGATGGCCATTGTCTTGTCTCAAATATTCATGTGGTAGAATTTATTTCTAATCTCATTTCCTATAACCTACACTTTCACTGATGCCAAGAAAAGGGTAAGGAAGCAGCCTTTGCCTCTTAGATCTGTCATTGATTTCTTCTTTGATGTACTCACCTTTCCAGACATACCATGCCCTGCTCAGCTCCTTCTGCTTAGTCATTTGGAGAAATGAAACTCATTCTTTAAAGGAGGTATGCTAAGTGATTTCTGTTGAAGTTATAACTGTAAAAATGCTGATGGAAAACATAGTTCCCAAAAGCAAAGATGTACTCTTATCTAGGTAATGAGCATTAAGTTAACACCTCTCTCTCCCCAGCACTGAATACACAGGGAGTTCTTAATTCTTATCCAATTCTCTCATCCTGATGTGACTTCAAACAACTTAGCTTGCATTCTGCTTTTCAATTTTTATTATGGTAAAACTGGGACAATGATAATTTCTCTTGCAAAGTGCCTTCAGGAAAATTTAAAGAAACAACTAAAATCAGATGCTTCAAAACTGTTATAGACCAACAGGCACAATATTGAAATAAGCATATATCCTAGACCAGGTAATATTTTTAGTTAATTGCACACACACACAAGGAGAAGAGAAAATGCTATAAATTACATTGAGGGGAAAATCAAAAGAAATAGAAAGAATGGAGTACAGCCAGGTGTGGTGGTACATGCCTTTAATCCCAGAACTAGGGAGGCAGAGGTAGAAGGATCACCTTGAGTTCAAGGCCAACCTAGGACTACAGAGTGAGTTCCAGGTCAGCAGGAGTGGTAGGCTATACATCCTATAGTGACTTTGAGCTGTTTTCCAAAAGTATAATTAAAGCCAAACCAAAAAGTAAGTATTAGTCAATGTCCATCAGCAAAACATAAAGGGGCTAGAGTCAAGAACAGAATGAGTGTGATATTCCCAGTGTAAAGCCCAGGTTTGGCTGGAGACAGAGAATGCAGAATAGGAACAATATGGGATTTAGTCCCTATTCCATGTTCTACTGATTAGCAGTGGCTTTGGAAGTAAAGAAGATGTTGTGAAACAAAAGGATGGAATTAGCAAATATGTTTCTTACGTGAAGTTTCTTGGCACTCTTTGTTACAACTATACTGACCTAGCTCTACTCAAATTTGAACTCCCAATTAAAATGACTCCTACTATGACAGTAGTGTTTTTCTCTCAATATAAACAGAACAAAAGTATGATTCAAAAATAGGATTCAAGCAGAATCAAAAACTGTTTTGAACATGTCCCTGCACAGTTTGAGGTAGCCAAAGTTCTACCTTTAGCTGTGTCAGTAGGAAATGGGAAGCAATGTCCAAAAAAATTGTTCAGGATTGCTTTCTCTGGGGCTGGGTGGAGGTTTATCATAAAAGCTGAGTGGTAAGAACATTTTAATAGCAATACATAGAGAAATGCTGAGTGAACATTTCAAGTTTTGATTTAATATAGTTTTACAGTTTCTAAGACTATGAAAACTTTAAAATCAGAGTCATTCCATAAACAACAGACTAAACATGGATCACTAGAGAAAGGTTTCCATGTCAGAGGTGGGATTCCTCCCAGTGAGTTGTTGGTAGTGGAGGACCTTGATGCACCCAAAACAATACATGCTATTGCCAAGGCTCCTGGTTTTCCACTAGAACTAGACGATGTCAAGACCCTGCTGCTTAAGACACCACATGCTTTGACTCGAGAGCACTGAGAAATTAGTGTACAGCTGAGCTGGAAACCTCCTACCTGTTAACTAGCTGTCATAGTACTAGAAAGTGACTCAAAGTCTGAAGGGGACTAACAAACTAACAAACAGGACTAACAAACAGTGGAATTGTGAGCTACATGGATGACCAGCCAAACAAAATGGGCCAACTGTTGCAACTGTGGCATGTCTCCTATAGGGGAACCAACTGGTTTCCTATTGGATTTGAGGTATAACCATGGAAGGAAATTCATGCCTGATACTGAAAATCTCATGGCTCATGGCCTAAGAAGATGCTACTACTGTGGTTTGGCTAAATGGGTATATGATGCCCACCAAATAACCCTCTGAGTATTTATATCTGTGCTCACATCTTAAAGCTAACTATAGAGAGGTGATAATGGAGAGCATTCAGCACCCAGAAACATCTCTATATCACACCTTCCAAGTTTCAGGAAGTACTGAGGAAGAGGTGGCAGAAACAATGTAAGAGTCAGAAGATGGAGAGGAAAGCTTTGGAATGCTGTCTTCCAGACACAAAGTAGCTGTTGCATTCACATCCTCACAGTGGCTGATGCTAGCTACACATGGCCTACATAATATGAGGCAAAAGTAAGATGGCAACAAAATGGAAGAGGGAGTAGTCGGAAAAAGAAGGGGTTCAGTGAAAGGTGCATTCTGGATGAGACACAAAGGAGGGGGTTATGGTAAGAATACCATCTATATATATATATGGAAGTTGTCAATAAAAAAACCTTAAAAATGAAAAAAATACAGAATAAAATTAAAACTCCTCTGGAGAGAAAAGTAAAGCAAGTTAAACACTCAACAATAGCATGTTATGTAAAATAACTGTAAAGTTAGAGTATACTACTACAGAGTTTATAGAAAGAAAATGAAAGCCCTGTTTTATTTTAAAGATCTAACATTATTAATTTAAAAGAGAAAACTACATGTCAATACAGATATAGAAACCTCTTTAACCTCTTTCTTATGAAGAACTTCTTCCTTTACAATGAAATCACAATAATGACACATGATATTCATCTCCAAATATGGCAGTCCAAAGAAGAGACTAATATGGCAGGCCAAAGAAGAGACTAATGTGACAGGTAGTTGTATCAGTTCAAAAGCACTTGAATAACAGCCAAGGGAAAAGTAGAGGCAAAATATAAAACAAATCCAAGACAAAAGCCCTCAGCAAATTCTAAGGTCAAGAAGAAATACCAGAGGGCCAAGAACAGGAATGCTTAATTTCCAGGGATAAGCTGGGGCTTTTTAGTTAGGAATAGACTGGGAACAGAAAACACATCCTGGAAAAGATGTAGGAAGAGTCCAAACAAATCACTTAATAACTTGTCTAACATTCTTTCCCAGTTGGATGAACACTCTGTGGTTAAGAAGTCTACAGTGACTGTACATATGAGTATTTTTCCAAGCTGTGTTTGTGATTCCAGCAGAGTCACTAGCAACATAGACTTAGATAAGGCTTCAGTTCTCATCCAAATTTAACTCAAAAATTATCATTTGGATTTCTGAGTTATAGTTACTTTATTGACCAAACAACATACAAGCAATTAGCACTCATTACACTGTGAATATCAACTGAGAAAAATAATATATTATCACAAGTATAATTCCCGACATAATAAACACTCCATATGCAGTCAAAATAATTCCATTTTTATTTTGTCAAAATTTACCAGCACAGATGATTCATATTTATTATTAAATGACAATTAAATGCCTCCAAGTTGTTTGTGATTATTAGATTATCAATATAGGATTTGAACAGAACAAGATATGAAGATACTTACTGATTGGTAAGTTGATATCAAATAAAACTGACATATAAGGTCAATTTATCACAGTATCATTTAATCCCATTAATTTGTCTGTATGCTAAATTTACATGGGAGTTAATTTTCAGATAGATGCTAATCTCTCTATGGAACAATATTAATTAGTGTCACTAATAGCAACAGACAGTTAAAAGATGAATGAAATGTGCCATCTTCAATCTTATCTATTTTACTATGAAGATTAGTCTGAATTGTTGAATCTTCCCAGTAAGATGTACTTTTTCTAAATATTTTATTTATTATATATGTGAGAGACAGAGAGGCAGATAGAAAGAAAGAAAATTGGTGGTCCAGGGCCTCTAGCTGCTTCATATGAACTCCAGACACATGTGCTATCTCTTGTGCTTGTGGTTTTAAGATGATCCTAGAGAATCAAACTTGGGTCCTTTGGCTTTCCTGCCAAGCACCTTAACTTCTAAGCCATCTATCCAGCCCAGCAAGAGGTATTGATTGGCCAAGATATAGAAATATGAAGGTCAAATAATCTATTCCCAGTGTCTAATATGAATAAGAGACATATAGTCTATGCCAACTTTTTATCGTTTGCCATGAAATTAATAATATAGTTCCTAGATTTGGGCAAAGGAATCTATTAACCAAATTAAAGTCTAATGATCTTTGGATATCTGTGACATATGTAAAGTTCAGTAAGTATATACTTAAAATAAATGTTTGCTCATTAAATGAATATTTATTGATTATTCTTTCTATGAGGAAGTGTCCTAAGCAGTGAGTGAGAGATATAAATCAATATATTTTGAAAGAGATGTAAACAATACCCATCAACAGATATTTAATGTAGAAATGTAAAGTAACTCTAAAATCTATGTGCAAAAGAAGTGAAAATACATCAGTCAACTTTTCCATTTAGATTGTTTCATATGTTTGATGGATGGCTTAGGCTAAACTGAAAATATAGATGTTTAACTTGTTTATATAGCCACTGGTAGGATATATTCTTTATAGACTATATTGGTGGCATTATAACATTAGTCATCTTTAAAACCAATCAGTTGTATAATTTGTTCAGATATAAGGAATTTCAAATGGGTCAAAGAAATGGGTCCATTGACTATATGAATTAATTCTCAACAATCTAACACATTTTCTCATACATGTATGGATTTTTAATTAGGAACATAAATATTCATAGTCAATTTCAACTTTCTTGGAGACCTTAAGTCTGATTCATTTAAACACTATGAGCTCTTTAATGATAAGTCAGATCCTTAGATTTGTGATATATGATTTAACTTCTCTAGTACGCTAGGCTCCAGTGAATCTCTTAAAACTATTTGTGTCTGTTTCCTGAAAACATGCAGCTTAAAAATACATTTTGAGGCTAGATAAATGGCTCACATCACTACACTATAAAAACAATGAGATTTTTTTTTTTGCTTACCAGTATTGTACAATTTAAAAGAAATACTACTATGAGACAAAAATCTTGATCTCTCAATTTTTACCACTCTAGAACTTTTCCTTTTATTTCTTTTTATTATGTTGATGGTATCTTTCTTTACAAAGTGGAACTTAAAATTAATATCATTATCATTAGTTTGTAAAGTTTCCTTTATAGTACTAGGTTTCTTTGGGGGGGGGCAGGGGGGGCATGATCCCATGTTGTTCAGGGTATCCTTGAGCTTGAACTTGGTATGTTGCTGAAGATAACCTTGAATTTCTGATTCAACTCCCAAGGTGTTATATAGTAATTCCTCTGAACTAAACTTTCACCTTTGGAGGGAAGAGAAAGGCTCAGCTCCAAAGACTTTAGGAGGTAAAGAAGTCTGAGAAAACTGAAACTTAAAAAAGGACCCAAGACACCTCCCCACTTTTATAGAAGCAGTGAACAAATGATGTGCAGGGATGGTTTGAGTGCCATATCTCTCCAGCCAATCGACCTTCAAGTCTTGCCATGAGCTCCAGAAATCCCATTTCAGTGAGTTGAAACTTATGCTTGGGTAAGAACTTCAATGACGCAGCTTCCTTTGAGTCACCCATGCTACTGTAAGCAACCCTTCACCAGTGTTCTGCTAGTAATCTGAATAAATGCACTGGTTCACTAAAACTAGATTTTGATACAATCAATTGATCTATCACTTGAGCTCTAGATGTGTATTCAAATCTCCCCAGGAAACAAGTTTCAAATCACAAAAAGAATACTATTTCAGGAATGGACAATTATGTCCCTTTTATGCTGGGCTGGTGATTGAGCTCAGGGCTTTGAATAAGCTAAGCATTTTACTCACTAAGCCACATCTCCAAGCATTGTTTTGAATTCTATCGCAAAATACATTCATCCTCAAATATTTTAAAGGAGATCAGGTGTGTTTAGGGTGGAATGGCCATTGACATACCTCAAATAATTTAGAAAATACATTTATATTTATTATAGTTAATTCATCAATCAGTATGGATTTTATGTTTTATAAATTACAGATCTAATTTCTTTCATTCAGTGGATCTTCATCTGTTCTATTGACTTCAAATTGCATTATCTTTCAAAACATAAAATTTTATGCCTTGCATATTATTTGAGATTACTTAATATATTTATATTTTTATTAGCATTACATTTCTGTTATTTTAATATAGTAAAATACTTTGGTCTCTTGTGATACTTGTGACTCTTTCTCTGTCTTAGATTCTTTTATTTTTTCTCCACATGATTTGAAGATTTACCTTGAATGTTTTAAATACAAAGATTAGTGAAAGCAAACTCATATAATGTTGAATATTTCTCTGAGTAATAAATATGTACTATCTTTTAGGAAGTAAGAAAGAAGAGAGGGAAGGAAGGAAAGAAGGGAGGAGAGGAAGGTGGACAAAGAGAAATTAATGAGAAATATTATGCTAAAAATAAAACAAAGTGATCTGGTGGAACACTAGGGAGTGAATCTATCTTCAGAGCAGTTTTTAGTGAAAGCCTTTTAGAAGGTCGCCTTTGGACATAGATTAGTTGGGAAAGATTAAGATAATATAAAATGAAACTGTTTATTGAGATGAAAGTCATTGATGATATTAAAAAAGACATTTGAGTGTCCTTGTGAAGACAATAATGTGATTATTAGAAACTAAGGAGAAAAATGCACAAAAGGAATTAGAAAGAGTGATATTAGAAATTTGATGAGAATTAAATTGTTAACATCAAGTTAGTATCCTTATATTTCACTAACAATTTGGTTTCTTCAAAGGGAAAGTATAAAGAATGAAGAAAGGAATCTAAACACATACTATAAATGGAAACATTCTCTTTTTTTAAACCAAGAGGTGTTGGGAATCACCATATAATCACAAATCAGTAAATACTTTTCTGTCATATCTGCTTCTCATTCACTTCTATTTTTATTTTCCGTAGAGATATTACATAGAAAAAGTCTGCTCTCACATCTAATTCAGAAGTAGTAGAGGGGAAAGCTTAAATTAATGAAGAATCATGATCTAAATTCTTTCTTTTGAATCTATTCTTGAATCAGCAATAGACCGCTAGGCACTGGGCCTGTACTTATAAATGCAGGACAATGAAAACCTAAAACTCCACATGCAAGGAGTCATTTTATCTTCCAATTCTAATATTACATCATATATATATATATATATATATATATATATATATATATGACATAAGATTAACTGTCTACCACACAAAGAAGTTTAGAAAGTTATTCTGACATGTGTAATTCTGTGATAGAAGATCCAATTGTAGCTTACTCCCCTGGAAAATTTTAATAATGCATTAGAAATTACTATATGCAATTTGTTGGGTGACTTAAATAGATTTCTGCAATGTTCAATGCCAGATCATACATCAGTATATATTAACTTCTATAAGTGCTTTTCCTATAAGGTATTATTCAATAATGATTCTCTCTGTTTCTATACCTTAAAAGTATGCAAGATATTCATTTTCTGTTTAATGTATTATCATTTTCTTCTCATTCTTTTCCAGAGCTAGTAACTCTGGGTAAATTCTGGAAAAGAATGGAAAAAAATGATTTTGAAGTGCCAACTTGTTCATTCTACCTGCCAACTGTGCCATCAACATTTACATGAGAAAATAAAATTATCATTTCTTTGTAGAAAAATGATATCTTTTAATGTGGTGATGATACATTTTCATTCTATGTTATTCTAGAAAGTAAAATTAGTACTAATTTATGGCAAATAAGTGAATAAATAAATAGAATCATGAAATTCTGAGAATTGCAAGCATCACAAAATGAATGGGTCTAAGTCTGTTGATGCTAAGTTTTTCTTCATGATGGTTGACTAGTTGTCAGGCATGAACAGAGGTCATATTGCTCCATAAAGAATTATATAAAATTCAGTATGAAAGAGGATCCTAAAATAAATGAACAATATCCTGTCCTAGCTCTGGAAATGTGTGAAACTGGAAAGGCTGAGGAGACTGCTCAGTGGGTTATAGCACTTGCTTTGCAAGTATGAGGACCTGAATTCAATCTCCAGTACTCATGTAAAATGGTCACATATACCTGTGATCACAGTTCTCAGTAACTGGAGGCACAAGGAGCATTAGGGCTACTTGGTCAGCCAGCGGAGAAGAAGGAAAGCTCTAGGTTCAGCAAGAGGCTCCGCTTCAGGGAACTAAAGCTGAAGGGTGATATAAGAGGACAACTGATACCTTCCTCTGGACTCTAAATACGTATGCCCCTGAGATGTACATGTGTACAGATAAACTGATACATACTGTAGATCCACAAGTACTCACAAGCATACACACACACACACCCCAAAAGAGTAATGAGTTTTAATCATGTGAAAGGATAAATGCCTTTAAAACAAAAATGGAAATAATTGTACAAATATATGAATAATAGCTAATTCCCAGCAGTAATGTATATAATACACAATGTATAGGCAAAAGCTTCTTTTAAATATTAAATATAATGTATTAAAATAAAATATAAAAATTTTCAACCAAGCTTTCAGACATTATTTTGCTTTAGAATCGGGTGAAAAAAATGTTAGTAGTTATGTGTATTGGTAAATTTAACCACAAATTATGTCAAACTATTCTCAGAATAGTGAGAACAAAACATTGCAGTGAACTTTTTGCATTATTGGTCATAGCATGTCACAAACACAGACTCACATACTTCTATCAGAATATTAAGGGAAATTAGGAGCCATATATCTAGATGCAAAAGCACAGAATCAGGGAAAATGCACAGGTTTGAGAGACAGCTAATATGGGTCCTGGCTGTATTGTTGGGTGAAAGTTGGATTCCTGGGAAGGTGAATGTAAAGCAGCAGTCTGGGTGTTGGCAGTACATTTGGGGGCCACAGGACACTGGTACTGGAGTGAGCAAATATAGGTAAGAAAAGCCACAGATGAGTGATGGCTTCTTGAAATAGTTGTGGCAGTGAGTGCCTGGGGATTAATTCCCCATGAATGCTCTGTATAATGGTACAAAATAAATGCCTTAGAGTCAGATGTACAAAAAGGAGAATGCTGAAGTACTGGCTGAGAATCCTTGCTTGAAGATTGTTCCCAGGCGTATTCACTTGTAGCACTTCTGGCCAGCATCTACTCAGTGCTTAGAATCAATGCTTAGAAAAGGCAGATGCAGATATTTGCAGTTGGATTAGGAGGTCATACTGACAAGCTCCAGAGAAATGGTGGGCACTGAGAACTTGATGCAAATGGGGCTTTTTAGATTTACTGTTTCTATGAGCTGTAATTCTCCATCCATGAAATGAAAGTTGTAGAATCTTAATCTGATATTACCATGATCATTACTGACACATGGGAAACACCTTTCTCCACCCATCCTGTCTCCTATAACACAATAGACATGTTATTTAAGTAATGATTTTTTAACATTCAACACATTGTACAGCTCCCGCCATTTGAGAATTTCTAGTGATATGTTTTCTTTAAAAAGCATGTTTAAAAACAATAATTCTACTCTTTGCAGAAGGTTTATTTTCTTCCAAAAGAATCTTCTAGGTATTACAATGAACTAAAAACCCTGCTTTGTCTATATCTATGTGTTAATCCAGCTTTGCCTAGCATTGCACCTCTTTCTATCAGCTATCTTCACTATAGATATATAAGAAACCACTTAAAATAAAGATATGGAATAAATTAAACTAAGAATAACATTTTCCCTGTGCATTAATAGAAGGCATGATTTTACATATTTCCTCTGGGATGGAGAGATGTCTTAGAGGTTAAGACATTTTCCTGCAAAGCCAAGTAACCCGGGTTCGATTCCCCAGGACCCACGTAAGTCAGATGCACAAGGTGGCACATGCATCTGGAGTTCATTTGTAGTGGTTGATGGCCCTAGCACACCAATTCTCTCTCTGCATCTCTCTCGCTCTCTCTTTTTCTCATAAATAAAATAAAAATAAAAGAATTACTTCAAATATTCAATTACTGCTACTTCAATATTTTTTCCTTGTTGGCATGAACTCCTTTAACTGATTATCTCACTGAGCTCTTCTGTCTTCTAAAAGATGACTAATCAACTTCATAAGTCAGAAATCTATGATGATCTACTGGGAGCTAATAGTAGCTCTCACAACTGGTTAATGTTGTGGCCTACGTCGTGGCTCATTTACCACAGCCATCACTAAGGGTGAAATTAATATTTAACAATAGATGATATTAAAATGGGACAATCAATAAACAGTGACATGAAACTTAGTTTAATTATGAGGATGGTTTTACAAACTTGAAGAATCTGAAATATTTATACATAATTTCCATATTTTAGTAGTGTAATATAATCATTCAATCAAATTAACTCAGCTAAACTCTTTTTAAGATTGATATCTAATAAATATTTTCTCATGTCTCATAAATTTTGTTATCAATGTTCCTCATAGCATTTAGGATATTATTGTATATTACTAAAACAATAAATATAATTCAATAACAGTAACATCATAGATATGGATAATATTTGAACAGAAAAATATATAATTTTGGAAAGAAAATGTGTAGGGAAAAGTGTAATGGAAATTTATTTTATTTTGCTTAGTAGAGAGAGAGATAAAGAGGAAGATAGAGAGAAAGAGAAGAGGCATACCAGGGTCTCAAGTCACTGAAAATGAACTCCAGATGCAGCACCATATTGTGCAACTGGCTTACATGGGTACTGGGAAATCAAACCTGGGTCCTTAGGTTTCATAGGCAAGTGCCTTATTTAATAAGTCATCTCTCCAGTCTCATTTTTTATTTTTTTAAAATTTTATTATTTTATTTATTTATTCATTTAAAAGAGGCAGAGAGAGAGAGAGAGAGAGAGAGAGAGACAGAGAGAGAAGGAATAGAAATTTTAAAATATGTTAGAAAATGGATTAGTTAAGAGTTTTGATTATTAGCCAGAGAGGATGTCACAGTTACAAAAAAAAAAAAAAAAAAAAAAAAAAAAAGCACAGATGTGCTTATATGAAGAACCTTTCTCTGACAATTGTCTTGGTGGTACCCAAAATTCACAAATATTCTTCAGCTACAGAAGAATGGATGGAACAGATGGCTGAACTACCTTGTCTCATGAATCTTAATGGGTTTACCTTTAAAGTTGCTAAGTAAAAATTAATTAAACAAGAATAGCTTATGGCCATGTCATTTGTTCTCAGTAAGATTTTGTGATCATATGTAGGACTAATGTCAATACCTTTTACTCAGCTAAGGTATATGACCTGTCACTGCTCACCTTGGATGAGGCAGGAGTGCCTAGTTTACTAAAAAGAGATGGGCACTGAATCAAGAACTGGATTGGAAAGAAAAAGAATTTGATTCAGCAGGAGTTGAGAGAAAAGAAAGCCCTGAGTTCTGAATTGGAGCTTTTTATTATTACCACAGTTCTTCATATAAAAGGCTCCAGAATATTGATCGCTGTGAGTTTGAGTCCACCCTGACACTACATTCTAGTTCAGCTGGGCTATAGAGAGACCCTACCACAAATAATAATAATAATAATAATAATAATAATAATAAGAAGAAGAAGAAGAAGAAGAAGAAGAAGAAGAAGAAGAAGAAGAAGAAGAAAGAAGAAGAAGAAGAAATTTAAAAAACAACTAATATGGAGTATTAAAGCTTAAACTGGGTGTAATTTCCTGCTTAGGCACAAATATAATAAAAACATTAGGTTAATTTCTTCCTATTTCTCTGACCAATAAGACAATATCAAATTATCTCAATGCCAAAACAAAATTAAGTTCTTTTTTATTTATTGACAAGCTAACTCAGGGAAAATTATAACTATGTATTTACATTTATAGTAGAGATAATTTTATGTATTTATTTGATTTAAAAATTTAAAAAACTGGTTATTACTCATGAAGATGTGCCATATAATAGTGTATTCTTTGTGCTGTCTTTAGACCCTTCAAAAGGTACTCTTAGAAATTTTCCTTTCCTTTTATTTTTTTCTATTCATTTCCTACCATCTCTACCTCTACCTGCAAAATTCCTACATATATTTTCAAAAAATACATAAAAATGACACTTCTATGAAACCTCCTGTTGTAATTAATTGGTGCCATGAACCTTCAAAACAGCCAGAGTTTATCAGGGAAATGGCATTTATTTAAGGCCTACAAATCCAGGGGAAGTTTTTTGTTGTTGTTTTTTTTGTTGTTGTTGTTGTTTTTCAAGGTAGAGTCTCACTCTGGCCCAGGCTGACCTGGAATTTGCTATGGAATCTCAGGGTGGCCTCGAACTCATGGCGATCCTACTACCTCTGCCTCCCAAGTGCTGAGATTAAAGGCGTGCGCCGTGGTGGCCAGGGGAAGTTTTATAATGGTGGTAGAAGGTGGTCCCTTTATCAACTCCACCAGCATCACAAGCAAGTGACAAATCAAGAGCAGGGAACCCCAGGCAGAGCTCAAACACTCTGCATATCTTTAGACTGGAAATAGATCCTGCCCCAGTAACTCTTTTGTAATGGATGCCAGGATCTGCCCCCAGGGACACCTCTTCCAGCCAGGCAGCTGGAAATCCAATTTACAGCTTTAAAACATTTGAGTCTATTGAGGAACATAAATTCAAGCTACCACACCTTCCCTGGTCATGTGGATAGAATTGACTTTAATCTCCGCTGGATCTCTTAATGCTTTAACATTATTTTTTACTTCACTCATTGCTGTGGCCAAATATCTGAAAAAAAGCAGATTAAGGTTAAGGAAGAAAAGGTTTTATTATAGCTTACCATTTTGAAGTGATATATTCCATGATGGTTCTCAAGGCAAAGCAGTGGGAGAAGGAGGCTGGCTGCTCACACTGTAGCTATAATCAGGAAGCAGGGAGAGAATAGCGAGTAGGGCCAGATAATTAACTTATTCTAGAAAGCCTCTACCTCCTAAAGGTACTATAATCTTGTTTATTAACACCACCAATTGTGAACCAAATGTTGAAGTACATGAGCACATGAAAAATATTCCACATTCAAACCATAGCACAGCTATTATTTCTTTTTTTTCTAATAGGTTTAATTAATTTATTTTTTGACAACTTCCATAATTATAGACAATAAATCATTGTAAATCCCTCCTCCCCACCTTTCCTTTTGCAACTCCACTCTTGATCATACCCCTTCCCCCTCTCAATCAGTCTGTCTTTTATTTTGGTATGATCAGCTTTTTCTCCTATGATGATGATCTTGTGTAGGTTGTGTCAGGCACTGCAAGGTCATGGATATCCAGGCCATTTGTGTTTCTCATCACATTCTACAATATGTATAGTTGAATGAATACATCTTTTTTTCTTTTTTCTTTTCTTTTTTTTTTTTTTTTTTTTTTTTGCTTGTTGTTAAACTCCTCAAGAGCACAGATTGTTTTCTTTTTATGTTAAAAAAAACTCAACACCAATATTTTGTATTTTTTATATACTCATTTTGTCTCTAACTCTTTTAGCATTTGCTCAGATGACTGCAGTTCTCCAGGAATGCTTTTTAAATTGAGATGTTTTGAGTATCTCTTTTGTTAGACAAGAATTATCTATATAGCCCACATTGCTCTTGAATTCACTGGAATTCTCCTGTTTATGTCTTTGGAATGCTGGAATTATAAATATACACTATCCCTGACTATGATACTCATTTTTGATGTCTTTTTCACTACTTAGCCAAATAAATAAACTGCTAGGTGTACAAAAATAATCATCTAGGGCTGGAGAGATGGCTTAGCAGTTAAGGCTCCTGCCTACTAAGCCGAAGAACAGGGTTCCAATCTCCAGGTCCCACATTTAGCCAGATGCAGTGATGCAAGGGCGCAATGCTGCACTTGCCCACAAGGGGGCGCACACATCTGGATTTCGTTCACAGCAGCTGAGAGACTGCTGGAGCGCCCATCTCTATCTGTCTCCCTCTCCCTCTCTCTCTCTGTCTTTCTGTACAAAAATAAATAAAAGTAAAAAAATTAAATAAATAAAAAAAATAATCATCTAGTAGCCATTTAAACTGATAGCACAGTGATATCAGCATGGTTCAGTGTTAGTAACATTATGAAGGATTCTCCTTCATAATGTTTTAATTTTTTTTCATTTATAACTCTATAATTTGAGTTTCTTTGAATTAGCCTCAGGGTTGATGAAAACAACTGAAGAGCATCTTTATTTTGGGAAATAATCATCGAACTATGTTATATTGTAATGAGGCATTTGTTTCCGTGTCATGAATGCTAATGCTTTCTTGGTTTAATAGGTACTCACAGCATAAGATTAGAACAAATAACTAAAGTCTCATGGTGATCTGCAAAGAATCTCTAATTTTATAGTGTAATGCTAATTGGAGTTATATAGCTCAAGTATGAGATTCAAGTTATAAATGTCTTTGACTTGATTACATGAGCAAAGATGTGAGTTCTGAGCTATTTTGTATTTTTTAGCTGAAAATGATTCTTAGTAAGATTTAATACTGTGATACATGTAGTTGATTTGGCTGCTCTTATCACTCATTCAATAAACATTTATATATCCTCTGTTGTAGGTGCCAATGAAGGAAACGTAGCAACAAATAAAAACACCTAAAGCTTCTGCTGACTAGTTCATCTTCTCTATATTGGTTACCCTCATGTCATGATAATGTAGCAAAATGAGAGAACAAGGCAGGTTGAGTTTAAGACTTGCAGGTATTATATTGTGGGAGGTTCATCAGGTAGAGCCAGTCTAATAAGATGACACAGATTTGAATGGAAAGAAGGTATATAATCATGCTGGTATAAGTTAGATGCTTGTGGGAGTGAGGGAAGGCTGGTAGGTATTCCAGAAGAGACAGACACATAAAATGACTGCTGTTGAACTGGGAGTGACATATCTAATAGTAAAAGGAAAAGTGTGTCTGGAATGAAGTATAGAGAACAAGACCAAAGAGCTAACAGGGGCCAGATGCCTTAGTAGCCTATCAATCTGAAGATCTTCTGTGCAACATACAAGGCCACCAGAAATTTTGTAATGAAATAGAACAACATCAGAACTTTAAAACTTTATAATATTTCCATGTAGCTATTATTGTCTTCCTGAGAACATCTTACAAAATCAGTGAAACTTTCAGATTGAAGATGTGGTTTGAGGTAGTAATAATGTAATTGATTTTAAGTGGTAAGATTTGTGGCTGGAGAGGTGGCATTGTGGTTAAAGGCACTTGCCAACAAAGCCAAAGAATTCAGGTTCAGTTACCCAGTACCCACATAAAGCCAGATGTACAAGGTGGCACATGTACCTGGAGTTCATTTGCAGTGGTAGAGGTCCTGGTGTGCTCATTCTTTCTCTCTCTCTCTCTTTGTCTCTCTCTCTCAAATAAATAAAATATTTTTAAAATGGTAAGACTTTTTAACAAAAATTTATGATAGTTATTATATTTTATCATTGATCATTATTGATAATTTCACTTT
The DNA here is from genome assembly GCA_036365145.1 of Orientallactaga sibirica. Taxonomy (NCBI): domain Eukaryota; kingdom Metazoa; phylum Chordata; class Mammalia; order Rodentia; family Dipodidae; genus Orientallactaga; species Orientallactaga sibirica. Next base: position 27,499,360 of record JAEOAD010000021.1, on the reverse strand, counting down.
TCTGTGTAAAGGAAAACATCAAGAAAAAACAAATAGTGCTTGTATGATTCATGATAGAATAGTGGAGTAAATATTTGTAAAACAAAAAGTTTCAGTAAGAACAAGAATATATGACCAGAGATTAAGGAGTAAGGGAATGCCTTATTTCAGTGAAAGCATTGAAATTCATACAATCTATGAGAATACATACAATCTTCAAGAAAATGAAAACAGACAGGATAGCATGTTTAAGACAAGTGTGGGATACATGAGACTCTATCTCAAAAGTGAAAAATAGAAAAGAATGGGTGGTATCTTGTGCGAATGCTCTATATGAATATGATTAGTACTATGAGTGCATGCAAATACTCATTTATTGGTTTTCCTGCTGCTTTGTAGGTTGGTTTGTGCACACAACTATGGTAGACCTGATGTCTGAGAAGACAAGGATCATGCAGTTCAACTGATAAGCTCACAGTCAGACAAAAGGAATATAATCAACCTTGATAGAATGGGTGAGGTGCAGGTCATATGACAGGGATGATTATCAAGACTAACAATGGAGTTAGCTTTATTTAGTACAGCACATTTTTAGGGACTATGGATTTCACTACACTAGCTATGTTTTAATGGTGGCACTGAAAGCTGTTGTATTGGTGGTGCTTTTCCTCCCTTGAGAAATTCTCAAGACTTTGGGTCACTATGGTAAACTCATAATCATGCTAGAGCTCCACCAGTGAATCAGGCAAGAATTGTGGGGCTCCAACACTAGTAGGTTCTAGTGGGCATTCACTGGCAGGGCATGAGTTTGTACACTCAGGACTCTGATTCCCATGCTCCCTGGCACAGCTAGGGCACAACCACCTGAACCCTACTAGCTTCTCACAATGGGATAATCTGATGTCTGCCTATCTAAGGTGTTTTGAGATTGCCTAGTCTGACAGTGGAAGTTTCCAATGAAAACAGAGGAAATAACAGAAATAGAATTCCAAACTGAAAGCACAACAAGTTTATTAAATCAACTCAATGACACACTGACCAAGAAAATGGCTGAACTGAAAGCAAAAAAAATAACAATCACATAAATTAAAGGCAAGAGTGCACACAGCTGTCATCGCTAAGCTTAGCTTAGTTGAGGAATGCCAGGAACACCTCAAAAGAGAGAGAAATGAATTTAAAGTAAGCAAACAAATAGAAGATCTCAGTAACCAGCAGGCTAAACTTAATGAAGACATGATTAAATGCAAGAATGAATTCCAAGAAGCATCAAGAAAATCAAACAATGACCTGAAATTTGAACACAACAAAGTGATAGATATCATACAGAAAAATGCAATAGAAAACAAAAATCAAATAGTGCTTGTAAAAAACTCTCTAGAAATCCTCACTAATAGAGTTGATCATGTAGAGGGCAGACCCTCAGATCTGGAAGATAAGTCAGAAGAAAATGATTGGGAGACCAAAAACTCTGAAAAGTTCAAAAAAGCATGTGAACAGAATATGAGGGAATAGTGGGATACCCTAAAATTACCAAAGACTCAGATCAGTGAAATCCTGATATAGGGGAGAGGCCTGCAAGGCCACTCTGCACTCATGAGCTATGATTGCTGAAGGCATCTAGGAGACAGTTATTCTGTTCATGGAATATACAGTAGTAGGTGATGAAAAAAAGGCATACAGTGAGACTGACAGAGATAAAGGAAGAGAGAGTAATGTGGGGTACAGATGATCAAAATGTAATGTGATGCATGAAAATGTGCCCCCAAAGCTAGATTGTTCTATAGTTGACCCAACAATACATTTCCATGGTAAAGGTACACCAGTATTTTGTCCACAGATCACATGTCCTATATTGTTTAGGACAACCCACATTCCCTAAGAACTACTTCAGTTTCCACCATACAGCTCAAATACTGGAAACATCTAAAAAGTTCTGCAATTTTTACTTTTAATTATATTTTCTGAGAAAGACTCTGGAACTTAGAACACAAAATATCTGTATAACTAATCTTTTATTTACAGACCTCTGATAACCCTGGTAATTTTTTCCATGGATATGTGTTTCATTTAAAATTGCATAGACACCTGCTCCGTTCTATATTTTGGTGGCTAGTGGCAGCTGTCCACCAGTACAATTTACTGAGCCTTCAATCACAGTCTCTTCTAAATGTTTGAATGAGTATTTGCTTTCAGCCTTCTCCTAAAAGAATATACTAGCCTTTTCTCTCTCATCATTTTTCACTTCAAATCGTTTTTATATTTTGCTCCCTAATTATAAAAATGCCTATGTTGGGCTGGAGAGATGGCTTAGCAGTTAAGGCGCTTGCCTCCTAAGCCTAAAAATGCTGGTTCCAATCTCCAGAGGTTCTAATCTCCAGGTCCCACGTTTAGCCAGATGCAGTGACACAAGGACGCAATGTTGCACTTGACTACAAGGGGGCACACACATCTGGATTTCGTTTGAAGCAGCTGAGAGGCTGCTGGCGTGCCCATCTCTGTCTTCCTCTCTCTCTCTCTCTGTCTCTCTCCAAAAAAAAAAAAAAAAAAAAAAAGCCTATGTTAACAGAAATGACACTTTTTACTTGCAGTATGATCAACAGAAAATTAATCTGATATTATTTTTTCTGTTCTTTTTCAGCAGTAATCCTGACAGAAAACAAAAGTAAGGCCAGGCAAAATCATGAAAAGGAATATCATGCAACTCTAATATGGGACTGAAGCTCTCTGTGCCTTCCCATTGTTTATGAGTTAGGGACAATTATTACTGTGGAAAATCAAAACTTGTCATTTCCTGGGTTAGGTTTTACATGCTAAAATACTGATATTTCATCAGTACCATCCTATTCTACATTGGAGGTGGTTTCCAATGGCAGAAAATATTTGTTGAAACTTTCCTTTTGCTGAGGCAGTTGACTCTTCTCATTGATTTCCTCTGCCATTGTTCCTTTTTCAGGAGCACAGATTTTATAAATGAAAGATACTTCAGTAATGTATCCATTTCAACTTTGTTTCTGTTTTATTTCATATACATCAATGGAATTGTAAAAAAAAAAAAAAAAAAAAAAACTTAATAAAAATTTTCTTAGAAGTACTCTTTTTTCATACAAAGGTTTTGGGCTGGAAAGATGGCTTAGCAGTTAAGGTGCTTGCCTTGTTAGACTCTCCAGGACCCATATAAGCCAGATAAACAAAGTGGCACATGCATCTGGAATTCATTTGCAGTGGCTGTAAGCCCTTGTACACCCATTCTTTCTCTCTCTGTTTCTCTCTTTCTTCTTCCTTCTTTCTCTCAAATAAATAAATAAAAATGAAATATATTTTTTAAAGATAGGGTTTTCCTTTATTTTGTTTATTTGTGCATAGTATTTGTGGTATAGTGTGTCATGTGCTCTGTACACACATTGGTCCTGATGCATCATTCTCACTTGGGGATGGAAAGGATTATTTGGTGTTCCCCTCCATCATTCACTGTCTGTTTTATTCTGGCTATGGAGTCTCTCACTGAAGATCTTGGCTTGGGAGCTCCAGTGATTTTTTGCCCTCTGCTTTCCATATGACTGGGGTTACAGAGGTACACAGTTAAGCCAACCTGTTTAGGTGGATTATGGAATTTCAAACTGGGGTGGTCTTAAGCTCCCTTGGGTCCTCATTCTTGAACAAGAAGTCCACTTAGATGCTCATCAAACTCTTAGCTCCAAAGCATAGTTTTAATATTCCTCTATTCTTTCTACAAAATACTGTTTTTATTCATTTCTTTTTCTTTTTCTTTTTCTTTTTTTTTTCAAAATTCTTTTTGAAAAGTTCCCAGTATTCTAGATACAGAACGTCACACCTGGACTTGGATGCCATGGCACAGGTCTTTCAGAATAGGATAGTTGTCATTTGCAAATAGGTTGCTATAGAAAGAAAATGCATTTCCTACCAATAGTTTTCTTTAAACGAGGTCACCTTTCTTTAATTCTGTGAAGATAAAGTCTAAGAGAACTATATTTGCCACAAATGACAGACTAGAAAGGAAGCTGTGACTATAATCTGAGAAACTTGCCACAACTCATTTTAGCTCTGTGTGTGTACTTCCTGCCCACATGACCACTGCATAGAAAATCCACAGGAAACCAGGTAGGCTAAAAGGGCTATCACCTCTGATCACTGTGATTTCTTTTGTAGGAGCGTAATGGATTTGTATTCTTCCCCTGAATCCTTTATCAGCAAAGTAGTTTCCAATTTCTAGGATGTATTTAACTTGGCAGAGAAGTAACCTGATCTCAGGTTACTTCTATCATGCAGTCTTATTTTTATAAAAAATTTGAAAAATGTGATGACATATCACTTTCTTTAGAGGTGTACTTTCTCAGTACAGAAAAAGAATCGGTTTTATATAAAAAAAATATAAACAGACAAATAAAAAGTAAGACCTTGGACTCACTAATCTGTGGCTCCTAATTTGTATTTTCCCGAGATGCTGACACACCTACTACACATCTCGAGGACTGGACAATAGGGAAGGTTGGGTGGGATGTCAGGGAAAGGGTGGGTGGGGGGACAAAACAGTGGACCCAAATGGTAATGGCACCATAAAACCCTATATCCTGAAGGACATACTAAAAGGTCGAACCTGCATCAGGTGCTTGGAGAGAGCACCTGAATCACTGGGGCTGGGAGAGAGTATGATGAAGACTAACCTCAATCTTTTCCTGTTTCTCTCTCTATCACTCCCTCTTCTCTCTCTTCTCTCTTTCTCTTTCATATTACCTATATGTTTTCTTCCTTTTTTTCCCCTTGGAACTGACTTCTAACTCCCAATACCAGCATGTGGTTAACATCCACAATGAGCTGTTAATCAGTGAGACCTACAAGGTTTCCAAAAGAAGGCAGATTTCTGTCAGAGTACTTGATGACTCAACAAAGGTTATTGGTAAGACCCTACTGCTGAAGACACCATATGCTATTCAGATGGAACATGGAGCGACCTGGCTGAAATCTGGAAGAGAGTCAGTCCCCATCAGTTAAAATGTCTAGTGCCAGAATGTGCTAAATAAGTGACTGGAGGAAAATGACCAACATCTGTCTAAGCAACTCATGGTCTAAGCTACTCAGGAGCAAACAACCTGACGTGATATTCACACAAGTGCAGTAGTGGCACTCAGCCATAGTGGGTTAGCAACTGCTCTAGATTTGGCTAACGGATCTGCTCAGTTGAATAGAACCCATAGTTAGAAATGGGAAACAAATCAGAACCATATCCAAAAATGAGCCACTGTCCAATAGCAAGCTCCCACTAATCGTGGAATACAAGAGGGCCAACACCTATTAAATTCTCTCTAAAATAATAAAGGTTATCCATGTATCTTGCACTGACCTCAATCTCCATTGGAAAATCTGCTTCTCTCTCTCAGATGGATGCATATCCTGAGGAGAGAGTCAGCCCATTGCACCTGAACAGGGCACCAGATGAAGACATTGAGTTATAGGGGAAATGAGCAAGAGTGCTGCTTCCTTGGTGAACCTGGTACCAGCACAAGGATGAAGGAGATAAACACAAAGAACTCTCAACCCCTACCAAATCAGATATCCAGAGACACAGAGACTCCCAAATCCTCGTCACTGAAGTAGACCTCAAGGAAATTCAGGGAAGAGGGGGCAGAAGGATTGTTAGAGCCATGAGTTGGGTCATTATACACACAGTTATTGCCTCTCCCGCAAATCTAAGGGCTACCTCCATAAGGCAAGACCCACACTACCCATGGGGGGAAGACAGGGAGAAGGCTAACAATGACACCACTATGGCTTTATATATACTATATACATAAGTAATTATATGACCTAGATATGAGCATACTGAATTTATTTCTATTTTTCTTCTGATATTGTAATGTAGTATACTGTAGGACAGATGTCAATGAAAAATGGTTAATTTATCTTCTCTAGGGATGCTAGTTTGAAAATCCAAGTAGGTACATAACTTAAAAAAAGAAACCCAGCTATTATGTTTCATGAATCTTTATGACAACAAAATCCCCAAGTGATATTGATAAGGGCATCTTATCCTGTGCTGAGGTAGAGGAAAACAATTTTATTTTTAAGAGATAGGTAATCTAAAACAGGACTTTATATACTTTACTAAATATACTTTGTTCTTCGAGGGGTTACAACAAATAGAAACATGAAAATGGAAGCATTGTCAAGGGCTAATGTGCAGAAAAGCTCACAACCATTTTACAATATTTGTAACCTGCAGCAGTGATGTGCCTCATAAGCACATGCAGAATTCTAAACCACTTCACTGGACTCTTTTGAGTGGAAGAAGTAGGTCACACAGGAATAGATTTCTTAATGCTGGGCTACACACACACACACACACACACACACACACACACACACACAAATGTATATTCAAAACATTTTCCTTATCTTGTTATCAGAATCATGTTGTGAAGCCAGCATTAAATATTTTCATGTTATTTACTTCTTTCTGAATTAACTTTTTTATTTTTTATTTTTATTTTGAGAGAGATACAGAGAGAGACGGAGAGAGAGAGGGAGAGGAAGACATATAGAGATGGGCATGCCAACAGCCTCTCAGTTGCTACAAGCGAAATCCAGATGCGTGTGCCCCTTTGTGGTCAAGTGTGGCATTATGCCCTTGCATCACTGTGCATCTGGCTAAACGTGGGACCTGGAGATTGGAACCGCTGGAGATTGGAACCGGCGTTCTTAGGCTTAGGAGGCAGGCTCCTTAACCGCTAAGCCATCTCTCCAGCCCTGAATTAACTTTTTTTTTTTTTTTTTTTACCTTCCTGATCTCTACCATTACTGCAGAAATAAAACACATGAAACCATTTCATTAAAAACATTTAAATACTGGGAAGTAGAGTTTGGTTGGTTCCATAATATACTGGTAGAAAGAAACACTTTAGGAACCAGTGCTTCAATAAATGCAGCAGATGATGACATGAAATTTGTGAATCAACCTCCCTTTTCAGCAGGTTTGAATAAACTAACATACAGTGTATAAAACAATCACAACTACACTGACATGCACTTACTGTCCCTTGTAGTCTCCCTTTATGTTTTATAATAGTTGTTCCTCCTTCCATAACTTACCTTTCCTTTTCTATATACTAGTTCTCCTCAGTTGTATAGAACTTTTTTCTCTCCTAATTTGAAATTCAGAAGAAATAAACCTAAACTCCTTTGTTCCATATGGGTTTGAACGAAAACCCCTAATTTTCCCAAGTGAGCTACAACTTCAATTAAGAGTTGGATAGATCTTTTTGATGATTTTTTTTCTCTTTAGTACAAAATAGCTGGTACTTCAATTCTGTCTGTACATTAGACACACAGTATTTCCTTATTAAAATGACAAGGGTCTCTTCTTAGATAAATCCCAGGATCTCTAGGCATGGAACTCTGGCACTACTATTTTAAAATTGCTCCTCAGGGGACAGTAATGTGCAGACAGAATTATAATCACTAAAGCATAAAAATCAAGAATACCAAGTTGATCAAGTTGATTATGCAGTAAAATCATGGCACACTTGTCACATCTGTGTTTATATCTAAATCATACTGAGCTTTATAAAATCCACTTCACAAAGATTTGTAAACTATATATCAGAATTAAAATTTAAAGTGTCCAAGCATATAAACAGTTTTATGCTACCTTATGCCAACAAAATGGTGGGTTCACAGAAATAAATGATTTGTAATTATTCTTATCTCTCTGTATAAAACTTCCTCCTGGGAAAAAGGGCATTGAAGTTTAAATGCAATTCACAATTCACAATTATCTATATTCTTTCTTATTAATATGACTGAAAATAAATATTTCCTGGCCTTAGTGGAAATGTAGTAAAAAGAAATGAAATGAAATAATTTCCACGTAACTTATATAAAACATAAATTTTGCACTATTTTCTATATGTGAGTGTGCATGGATATGTGCATATATACAAAATAAGAGAAATTTGAAATGTACATTGCCCATAGACCAAACTTGTAGTACAATTGAAAATTTACCACAATTATAACCTTACATGTAACTGTGGTATAAAAAATCTGAAATAGGGCGGGAGAGATGGCTTAGCAGTTAAGGCGCCTGCCTGCTAGGTCTAAGAACTTCTGTTCTAATCTCCAGGTCCCACGTTTAGCCAGATACAAAGTGATACAAGGGAGCAATGCCACACATGCCCACAAGGAGGCAGATGAATCTGGAGTTCCTTCACAGCAACTGAGAGGCTGCTGGCCCTCCCATTTTCTCTCTATCTCTCTGCCTCTCCCTCTCTCTCAGAGTCTCTCTCAAAAAAAAAAAAAAAATTCTGAAAGAAACAAGAGAAGGCACCAAAGAATACAACATAAAAGAGCTAGGTAGAATTCCTTTTCAGTAAGGGAAAGTGTAAGAAGCTTTTGGTTTTACAAGAAACACTAGGTAGAGTTCAACTCCCAAAAGCAAATCATGTTAATACTGAGAAGCAGCACCAATTTTTTTCAAAAATTAACATTCCAAAGACATTATAATAAAAGTCTGAGGGCAATTTAGACTATTGAAAAGGATAAGCATATATTATACATATATAGTTATTATATATAAAACACAAAATGTTTAATCTAGAATATGAAGAATTTAATCATAACAGAAGCAACTCAATGTGACTCAGGCAACAATTTCAATACATAGTTCATTTGTCATAAACACCAAAAGATAAATCTTCTCTGTGTTGAGAAACAGCCAGCAGTGATCTTCATTTTGCTTGTTGAAAGTTACATAGAACAAAAATGAATTTTCCTCTGATTGATAATCCTTTAATAAGTTTTTGTGGGAGACAAAAAACCTTTGCCATTTAACTAATCCTATTCTTTGTGTATTTGCAAGAAACAAAAAAGCCTGAATTACTCAGATATGATTTTAGGTCTTTTCATCTCTTTAGATTGACTATTCTGTTAAGATTCTCCCTAGACTATCACCATCAGAATACGACAAAATATTTCAAATGTATTCCATTGCAAGAAGTAAAGCCAGTCTGCTGCTCTAGTGCGTCAGTAAGATGAACTTATAATTTATTATCCAAACAGTGACCGCTTCAAGAATTAAATGCTATAGTGTTCCTAATTGTACTGAGACCAGAGGCATAAAATAAATTTGTGCATGATAAAGAGAGCTAGATAGTCCATGCATTTTTAATCTACATTCTACAATTCATGTAAGCTAAGTTTTACTAGTCCCTCTCTTTATGAAAAGTAAGATATTTGGGCAAAGGAAAGAATTCCATCTGGCATATTTGAATGCACAAGGATGGGTGAAGCTAAACTGCTTGTTTCATTATTACTGCCTCCACATTTTAATCTATAAGACTGAGAATGTGTTTTGTGTGTTTCAAAAATGAAAAAAGTGTTTTCATGTGAAGAAATGATATGTGGGTGAGATGGAAATGTTTAACCAGTTAAACTTACATATCATATACATACTGATATTTACAAGGTACCTAAAATATATGTACAATTTTCATGTTTATTATTATCATGTTATTTATGACTCAGAAAGGAAATTTATTAAGAAAATAAACTCACTAATAAAAACTAAAGTAACCACAATTTTCAAATATTAGTGACCTATGAAATGCCTCAAATGAAAAATAAGAAAAATACATATTTTTCAGTAGTTAGATGTCAATCATCTTTATTTATCAGATGAGTATGGAATGTCAGTCAAAATATTATTAAAATAAAAAGTAATCATTATTGCAAGTAGTTGATCGTTTTTTATTCATTCTTCTCAAAGACACTGGATAAAATGTAAACTAAAGAGAAACTTGGTTCAGAAATGTTATTTGATCAAGTTATAATAACTAGAGATTAGTGAAGCTTAGATATACTTGACAGTTTTCTTTCTTTTTAACTATTGGTTAACTCAAAATTCAAATATTAATGAAGATTATAATAAACTTTAATAAACTACCATTTCCTATAAAGAGTCAATAATTTGCCATCATTGTTCCAGTGTACATTTAAAAGGAATGATCGGTTACAACACAGGGGAATGACCACTGAATTCTTTTTGAATTTTCTCCCTTCCACATTACCCACAAGTGACTATCATTCTTACCTATTGACCTGTTACATAAACATTTATAATGTCATTTTATGGCATTATACATGTCAAATCTACTATATGTTTTACTATATAAAATTTATATTGTTATGGTTAACTATTAGATACATGTGGCTCTAATTCCCTTATGTTTTGCTATAGGCTTTTGTTATTGATTTTGTTATTGTTTTCTTTTTGAACATTGAAGCTGACTTCCAATGTTAAATGATCTCAAACAGTGAAGTAAATACCTCCACATATGCCATATATGTCACTTTTGGCAAATGAATTGGAATCTCTAAGTCAGCCACTTCCCTAATACTTCTCAGAACTGAGTGTACCCTTCTTTACTTTCCTGGCTCCTTAACCATCTACCTTAATTTCTGCCATAAAGAACAACTGGAAAAAAGTATGGAAGGGATGAAGGGATAGGGAATATCTTTCTTACTTGGATATAAGATCCAACCTCATGTAAATTAAGGAAGCAAGGGCTATACTGTCTTGTTTATTTCTCTTTCCAGACTTTACAGAGGGCCTTTGCTGTTTAGAATTCTGTCATGCTGTAATCTCTACCCTGGGTTCACAGAGAAAAAACTTCCTCCTGGGACAAAGGGCATTCCAAAAGCAAACAGATATGTAAATACAAACACACACACACACACACACACACACAAAATTCTAAATAGTTCCTGGAGTTCCCTATGTTCTTATCGTCCTTAATGAAAGGAGTTGCTCAGAAACTAGTTAATCCATTTCCAGACTTTCTAGGGTTATGGTAGCTGTTTGCATTCTCATCAATGGATGGGTGAATGGTAACATGAGTGGATAGATGAATGGATAGATGAGTGGATGGACAGATGTATAATGTTATAAATACATTCATTTTACTATATGTCCATATGGTCCATACTATATGGACATACAGTAATTTAATAAACTGTACTTTATTTACTAAAAATATATGTAATTTACTTTAGCAAAGGAATATTCAAGTTGGAAAATTACAGGCTTCAGTAAAAAATATACTTAAAAGTCAATACACCAAGTTATGGAAATTTCCTTTTCTCCTCATTTTCAGAGGTCTAATGAAATGCAAAAATGTGTATTTTTATTTATGTTCCTAATATTTCACATCCCTTGCAAGTGTGTCAGACTATTCAGAAAATGACAAGCACATTAATTAAAATAGTGAGTACATTTTCTGCATGAGAATATTTTAAAGAGTTTCACATTATGAAATGAGTGTTATTCATTCTTTAATTGAAAGAATTAGAAAAACATTGTAATAAACTTTATGCTCAGAGCACTGAAGTTTGGGGTGAGTTAGGTGAATTATTATCTACAGTTTAGTGTCTCCGTTTTTAGGAATGTCATCACACACCTGTTAGAGTTCAAGATTTATATGTTTTGATTTTTGTTCAATAGCTACTGAACAGAGTTTTAGTGACATTTTTCTGAACGCATGCAAGCTTCTATAAAAACATAAACTGAGCCAGGTGTGGTGGCACACGCCTTTAATCCCAGCATTCGGGAGGCAGAGGTAGGAGGATCGCTAAGAGAGTTCAAGGCCACCCTGAGACTACATAGTCAATTCCAGATCAGCCTGGACCAGAGTGAGACCCTACCTCGCAAAACCAAAAAAAAAAAAAAAAAAAAAAAACATAAACCGTATAGCATATATAGCAGAAATTTGTTTCTCTCATTTCTGGAATTTGTAAAGGCCATGATCAAGCCATCTGCAGATTCAATACCTGGTGAAGACTCACTTACCTGTTCATAGATTGTTAAAAGATGGTGCCTACCTTCCTTGCCCTACCCTGGCAAAACAATAAATAAAATAAATAAATAAAAATAAGGGAATTAGAGCAAAGAAACTCTCTCTATCCTCTGGATCACTGGTGTCCTTCCTGAGAGCAACTGTAACACACCCATGACTCAAGATATTCCCAATACATCTTCCAAAGTTCCCTACTCCTAATTTCACCATCTTGGAAAATACAATTTCTATATACACATTTGGGAGCACATAGTAGTCAATTGATTGCCAAAATGTACATAGAAAATCCATGACAAATCTTCCCAGGAATATAAGGTTTCTGTAAGACATGTGAGAGAGGAATCAGAGGTGTATGTACTTAATAAAGGGCCCAGTTAAGGCTTCTCCTTTTACTGTCCTAAATTGGCATGGTGTTTTGCACACCAATCTTTGAACACATCACATAAACCCATGTTCAGTTTTATAACCTGATCTGTGTTCTGTCACTGCTTCAAACTCTCTCATTTTCTAAGAGTACATTAGAAAGTTTTCGAATTTTAAGATTTGTATATCATATATGCTCTTTGAATAGGTTTGTTGTTGATACATAGTGTTCTGTTTATGATGAATACTGTGTGTGTTTCTTTGTTATGGATGGGTGCTACAAAGAATGTTGCTGTATAGTATGAAAATCTGAGACTTTTCTACTGATAGCTAATAGTATATCTAGGTGAACAAATGTTCAGGGGCTCATAAAATATCTATTTATGAAACCAAAGTAAAGATATGGAGGAATTAAATAATTAAAAACTGAATATTTGTAGACCATATTCTCTTGCTTTAACATAGGCTCTTAAAGCCACATATCCCATAATGAAAAGTAAAAGGGTCCACATAAGGAATAAAAGAGGTGAAAATTATTCTTACTTAAGAAGACTCTGGGTTCTAATCTTAGCTTTTCCACTCAGATATCCACAAGATTCTGCAATCATTCACTTCTTATTCTAGGGTTGATTTCTATTTGAAATACATGACTCTATGTTTCTCTGTCTGATGCTTCTACCTTGCTTTTTTTTCCCATAAAACTATTATCATAATACAATTTCTAATACATTTTATTTGATGAGATGCAACATTTTATACTTATGGTGGGATAGAAAAAAATAACAGTTAAATAAAAACATATCTGAAATAAGATGACTACTAATGAAGATCCAGGAGATAGTCACATTCTCACATCTGAAGTCATGATAACCTCAATGTCTAATTACGTGAGATCCCAGTTTCTTTCTTAGCAAATGAATGGAAAGAACACAAAGGTCCAATATTTTATTTAAGTCCTAATTAAGCTACTCTAACATGCTTTTGAATTTTCCTTTATCAGATATCCTTTCTTTCTGTACAAAGCCATGAATTGGAGAGAAATATTACAATAGTGATTTATTTCACATTAGATCATAATAACCTAAGCTTAACATTTTAGGTGATTTATGAATGTAACCAAATGATGTGAGAAAATGAAGAAAAGATTGATGGTTTGAAAACTTTATAGCTGAAACACTTCCAGTGAAATATTCTTTGCTAAAATTCTGTTATTCAGCCTACAAAGCAGTAGCTCATAAGAAAGGATTATAGTTAAATTAAATGAGCTTTAAGTTTTAATAGGAAATCATCATCATGCTTTAATGTTTTAAATTAATTTATAAAATACATTTGAACTGTTTTTCACACTCTTTTAAATTTTATGATAATTTCATTACTATCATCTATCCTAGATAATTAATGATTTAAATTTCTTTAATCCTTTTACAGAATTCTGGCAAACTGTAATGCCACTGAAGGTATGGTAATATTTCCCTAACTAATGTGCAACACAGAAGTGGAGAATATGGATAATGTCATAATAGCATCATGAAAGATGGAAATAAAATGGCCTAACAATTTTTATTTTTTAATGCTAATGTAAAAAGTATTTTAATGATATATTAATATCCTATGTGACAGGAGATCTAACCTCTGCATCATGATGTGTCTAAACAGTTCATGAAGCTTAAGATGATAATTTAAAATATTTTGTTATAAAAATTCATTTACATACAAAGTCACAATTTTATAAAACACAAATTACCAAAAATTTTAATTTATTTCATGAACTTTATTACATATGAAACTTTACATGGAAGTACTCATGAAGAAATAAAAATATAGCACTTTGAAAGGACAGAACATTCTTACAGATATGCAGTTTAGGACAACAATGCAGCAAACGTGACCCAATAGACAGGATACTAGGACAAAAGTCAAGACAGTAGAGTTCCTGAGTTGGCACTGGCCTTTTACAGCTGTGTGGCTTTGTGTGTGTCCTTTGTCTCTGAGATTCCTATTGATATAATGAAAATTGAGGTAATATGGTAATTGGTTGCTATGATTTTAGTTGTCTTTTTGTTTGTTTGTTTGTTTTATTTTCTGAGAACAGGTCTTATACAGCACAGGCTAACCTTAAACTCACTATGGAGCTGAAAATGAACACTGGATCTCACACCTCTACATCCCAGGTGCTGGGAATACAGACAGGCTCCACTACCCCTCTCTAATGTCTAAGGTAATATTAATGCCCTCGTGACCTCACAGAGAATTGTGAGTTAAAAGAAAATTGCTTGTTATTTGTAGCTGGGTGTGATGGTGCTTGCCTTTACTCCCTTGCACTTAAAAGGAAGACCTAGGAAGAGTGCTATGAGTTCAAGGCAAACCTGAAACAATAGAGTGAGTTCCAGGTCAGCCTGGGCTAGAGTGAGACTGTATCTCAAAAAGATATTAGCAATGTTATGAATAAGCCATACAGTAACCTGCTTATGCAACAGCTAAAAATATACATTTTTTTAAGGAGTGGGCAGAAATATCTTGTAGAGATGGATAATACTGCTCCCAAAAGTCATACCTAGTTACAAAAAAGCTTCAGTCCCAGGAAAGGAATACTTCCCCAAGAGTTGTTGGTCAGAGAAATATCTGATGTCCATAAAGCAATTTAGGCTATAACCAATGATCTTGGTTGCCCACCAAAATAGATGGTAAGACCCTAATGCTGAATACAACACATGTACTCTAAGTTGTACATGATGTTTTAACGTTTATTGTAACTGAAATATCATATACTTTTACCTTTATTGTGAGCATATAAGTGCATAAATATAACCTATATTTTAGAGTTTCAGCATACTTTTATGTACATATATGTGTGTATACATATGCTAACTATGCTATACATATGCTTGATTATATACATAGTTATAAATGTGCAGCCATATATATGGCTATAAATACATAATTTTCACAATTTATTTTATTGCATCTTTTCAAATTTATTTTCGAATTTTGTTATTTTACTCATTGCTATGGAAGTTCATCACTGCATTTCTATTCTTATAGTAATTATCCTTAAAATTACATTAGCATCTTAGTGCTTTCTAATGTGATTCAATACCTTAGCTTCTCTGAATAACATAACAAAACAGAATGTACCAATGTTATCTCCATCTTGACTTAAATGTGTTTTTTATATACTTTACTTCTCTAATATTTATTAATTGCACAAATTATACATCATTATCAGTTATGTTTTGGAGACAGACATGCTTTAAAATTTGCATATGCATTAAAAATTTTTAGAATTTGTTCCCATGAAATCAAGTTCCTTGGATTTAGTTTTAAATTCTTTTCTTACAATGAAATATCATAATCGTCTTTATTATTTTATTATTTATTATTTATCATTTTGCTGATCTGAAAATATATTTATTACCTACTCTTCAAAGATAAGCCTACTGGGTTGGAGTGATGGCTTAGTGGTTAAGGTACTTGCTTGTGAAGCCTAAGGACCCATGTTCTACTCTCCACACATAAGGAAGATGCACAAGGTGATGCAAGAGTGCAAGTTTGCACATATGCACAAGATGGCACACATGACTGGAGTTCAGTTGCAGTACTTGGAGGCCCCAGATTGACAATTCTCTCTCTCTCTCCCTCTCTTTCTCTGTTATAAGAAATAAATAAAAAATAAAAGTCTACTGGGGGCTGGAGAGATTGGTTAGGAGTTAAAAGTGCTTGCTTACAAAGTCTGATGGCCTGGGATGGCCTGGGCTCAATTCCCTAGTATGCATGCAAAGCCACATGCACAAAGTCGTGCATGTTTCTGGAGTTTGCTTGCAAGGGCAGGAGGCCTTGGTGCAACCATATTCACATTCTCTGTTCATCTTTCTCTCTCTTGCTCAGATAAATAATTTTTTTTCTAAATAGATAAGTCTAATGGTTTGAAATTTGAGTCAAGGATATTTTATCTTTATTTTCTTGTCCTAAATGAGAAAAACAGTCTGTCATCTGATTTCTATTACTTCTCTTGAAAAAAAAAAAATCTTTTTCTCATTAGAACAATTGTTCCTTGTTTGTTGGGTTAATATTTTCTCTGAGTGTATATAAGATGTTTCTCTTTATTCTTTGGTATGTGGGTAATTCTCTAAATATTACGTATATTGGCATGAGTTTCCATTTTTTACTCTGGTTTATGTATACCTTTCTTCAAATGTCAGCAGATCCATAGTATCTGTCTATTTGAAAAGCCTTTTAGCCACATCTCTTTAACATTGCCTCTTCTCCCTTCCCACTATCTTCCTTCTATGATTCCTATTATATATGTGCAAGGATTCCTCATATCTTACTTTTTTATTGGATTCTGTCTCCCTGTTTTTCTAAGAAATTTTGTGGAAATTACCCAAAGATGTGGTTGGTTCATAAAATTTCTTCTATGTCTATTCAACATTTTAAACTGGATACATAACTTTAACTTGAGTAATTACATTTTCACATGAAATATTTTAATTTGTTCCTTTTTCTCTTTTGTATCTTTTTTAAATTCATTTTTTATTTATATTATTCTAATTTTACATTCATAATGGTGAATCCATTATCCTCCTCCCTGTCCTCCTTCTTCCAAAGGGACCCTCATCAGTGGGGAATGTGGGTCATGCATTGTGGGGGTAGTCAAAAATTATGGGGGATAGGTCAAGTCTCTGTGCATAATGCCCCAACTTGTGGCTCTAACATTCTTTCCGCCCCCTCTTCCATGAATTTCCCTGAGCCACGTTGGGGTCATTTTTAGTTCTACTTCAGTGATGAGGTATTGGGAGCCTCTGTGTCTCTGGATAGCTGGCTTAGTAGAAGTTGGATGTTCTCTGTTTATCACTTTCAGCCTTTTTCTGATGTCATGATCACCAAGAATGCTTGCCCTTCCCCTGCATTACTCTATGGTTTCAGCTGGGGCCCTGGTGAGGTGTGATTGGCTGATTTTCCCTTCAGGTTCATTGTCCATCTGAAAAAGATAAGCAAATTCTCCAACAGAGAGAAAAGTTAGAACTAGATATATGGGATGGCCATAGATATTTTAGAGGCAATTTTATATGGATAGGCCCTCTTCTTGCCCACATTTGGTGGTATCTTGATCTTGGAGACTGAGCTCATTTTTTGTACATGGTTTTGACTTATTTCCAAGTTCCAGCAATGAGTTCCATTCCACTGAGTGGATCTATTAGCCAGATCAAGAGCAGTTGGTAACACACCATGGCTGTGTGCCACTACTGCACTTATTTGAGCATTATGTCAGGTTGTTTCCTGCTGGGTAGCTTAGACTGCGAGTTGTTTGGACAGATGTTGGCCATTTCCCCCCAGTTGCTTGTGTAGCACCCTCTGGCACTAGACTATCTAACTGTGTGGGGACTGACCCTCTTCCAGATTCTGGCCAGGTCTCTCCATGTTTTGTCTCATATGCGTGTGCTGTCTTCGACAGTAGGGTCTTACCATTAACCTTTGGTGGGTCATTATAGCTGTTCAATTCATAATAGCAAAGAGCTGGAATCAACACAGATGTCTACCATTAGATGAATGGATAACAAAGATGTGATATATTTATACTATGGAATTCTTCCTAGCAGTAAGGAAAGATGAAATAATGAAATTCGAAAAAAAAATGTTCAAACATGGAACAGATCATCCTCAGTGTGCTCACCAATCACAAAAATATAATCGTCACATGGTCTCATTTATCTGTTGCTCCTAACCCGCATCCACCTGAGGTGTTCCTTCCTCTCTTGCCTCTCCATCATTTACTCCTCTGCTTTTCTGTGCCTCTCCTTCCTTACATTTCCCTACAGGTAATCACTGTATAACATAGAGTAGCACTGAACGTGTGGTCCACCTGCCTCATTACCATGAGTGCATCTTGTACAACCATATACAAAACATTAATTTTTGTTATTTTCAAAAACATTTTTGCCATCTTGTGTAAAGATCTTTCTTTTGCATAGTTTTATTTTAAGTCATTTTATACAGCTAATTTAACAAGTTGAGTAACATATGAATATTAAAGTTGTAAATCCACGATCCATTGTTTCTACTGCTCCTCATAACTTGTTTCAGAGAAGGATAGTAAATGCTTCCTTTTCTTCTAATTGGGAATTTGCACTTAATTTCATACAAATGGAGAAGTAATCATTTAATTTCGGGGCTGCTGAGTAAGGTTTACTTTCTATAGATGCTTTCCTTTCATTGCCCCAGCTTCATGCATGATTGCTGACTCAGCTTTCTCACTTGCAGAGGCCTGAGGCACACAGGCCAGATGACTGGATAGGTCATTAGCATGCTTCACCAACATAGGACACTTCATGAGTAATTTCCCAGTCAGTTACTTTCCCACTTCATTACTTTCTTGTCCTATTTTTCTTTAGCTATTTTACATTAGGAACAGAGCTTCTTCAGCATATATACTTCTCCATCCTAGACAAGAGGTGAATTTGCATGCATACTTTATAAATGAAGAACCAAAGCTGAGAGAGCTTCAGCAATTTGGTCTGGGTATAGTCAGGAATAAATACACATCTGACTCTGTAGCCCACCTGTGCTTAAAAACCAAAATTTAATTTTTGCATTATTGAAATGCTCCCTGTTTTGCTTGTATTTTTTGCTTGTATTATTTTGTTTTTGGCACTGAGGTCAAAATTGTTAAATATGTTAAAGATGCCTGAAAGCAAAAATCCTGTAATTTTATATACAAATGTTTGTAAGCAGATATTTTATGTCACCAAAATTCCATTGTAATTCATATAAAATAAAAAAGAGAGACAGAAATGAATTGAAAAGGAGACTTTATTGTACAAGCACTGTCTTGTTTTTTTTTAATTTTTTATATTTTATTTATTTTTGGAGAGAGACACAGAGAGAGACAGACAGAGAGGGAGACAGAGAATGGGCATGCCAGCAGTCTCTCAGCTGCTGTGAACAAAATCCAGATGTGTGTGCCCCCTTGTGGGCGAGTGCAGCATTGCACCCTTCTGTCACTTTGCATCTGGCTAAACATGGGACCTGGAGATTGGAACCGGGCTCTTAGGCTTAGCAGGCAGGCGCCTTAACCACTAAGCCATCTCTCCAGCCACACTGTCTTGTTTTGAGAGAGTAGACATTAAAGGGGCATATAACTTAGCAATACTACATTGATTTTTTGTTGTTGTTGTTGTTTTTGACAATTTCTATACTTACAGACAATAAACCATGATATTTCTCTCCCCTCCCCCCATTCCCCTTCAGGACTCCATTCTCCATCATATCCCCTCCCTTTCTCCATTAGTCTCTCTTTTAATTTGATGTCATCATCTTTTTTTCCTATTATGAGGGTCTTGTGAAGGTATTGCTAGGCACTGCAAGGTCATGGATCTCAAGGTCAATTTCTGTTTGGACAGTTGCATTGTAAGAATGCTATGGAGTATAGCTGAGTGCAGGAGAGATGGCTTAGTGGTTAAGGCACTTGCCTGCAAAGCATAAGATACTGGTTTGATACTACAGCACCGATGTAAAGCCAGATGCATAAGGAGGCACAAGTTTCTGGAGTTCACTTGCAGTTACAAGCCCTGTTGGGCCCATTTTCTCTCCCCCCTCCCCAATAAATCAATAGGTAAAACAAGATGCCTGAAAAATATCCATTCTTAAGTCACTGGATTCATCATTTATCTAAACAAGATTAATACCTACTGAGTATGGTGTTGGTGTTTAATAAAAATACTATAATTGATTAAGTATTGGAAAATGTCTCAGAAATGATTTCCAATTCAAACTAAGTGTTAAAAATGTTCATTCTTGAACACTGAAGCATAAGTATCCTGGGGGAAGAAGAGAAACAAAACAAAAATATTCTGCATTTTTCATTGTATTTTAATGTTTATAACTGTTAATGTTTAATAATAATAATAGTAATTGGCAATGTTTCATATGGATACATCATGTGTTGGTACCCTCTTTTCCCTCATCCTTGCCCCATTCCATTTGTGACTCTCCTGAAGTATTCCCCATGGGGTTGTGGTTTATCCATTGTTAGAGCAGCAGTCAGTTATTTGGGGGGGGGGGGGAATGCCTCTGGGCATAATTCTCAACCTGTGGCTCTTATGATCTTTCTGCCCCTTCTTACACAAAATTCCCTGAGCCATGGTAACTGAGTTTTAAGTCTACTTTAGTTATGAGCTCTTAAGAGACTCTGGATCTCTGCTTTGGTATATGTTGAGTATCCTTAGTATCTGTCACCTACACACTGATGCTGATTATCAGGTTGAGTATGGAAGCAGCACTTGTCTTTGTCTCCCCAATTCCTCTGTGGTTTCAGCTGTGCCTTGGCTAAAGTGTGAGGGATAGTTTATCTCCTCCAGTCTCACTACCTTCTGAAAAAGAAGAACAGATTCTCTAGTGGAGTGTGAAGTCAGAATTCTTTAAATGGGATAATCATTATTAATTTAGGGAGAAATTGATGTATGTAATTTCTCTTTAAGTCAAAGACTAGTGAGAGCTTTACACTGGAGAACATAATCTTTGTCTCCATAGGATTCTGATCTGGTCCCCAATTCCAGATATGGGTTGTTTTCCACTGAGTGGATCTCTTAGCCAATCAGAAAGCTATTGGTTACCCACTGAGGCTGTGTGCCACTAGTGCACTGCTGTGTAAATCGTGCCAGTGTGCTTGCTTCTGAGTATCTTAGACCTCTGGCTGCTCAGAACATTGTTGGCTATTTTCCCCAGTAGGTCATGTAGTGCTCTCCAGCACTAGACATGCTAACTATCTAGGGACTGGCTTTCTTCTGAATTCCAGCCAAGTCTCTCTGTGCTCTGTGTAAGGAGCATATGGTTTCTTCAGCAATAGGGTCACAGCTTTTGCCTCAAGAGGGTAATCACTTGCTTTGACAGAAAGCTATCTTGATTAGGGGACCTCCTAAGTCTCCCTCATTAATAGCTTAACATGAGTAGCTAACAATCTCTGGCACTGTGAGTTACAGGTCAGAGACAGGCAAAAAAAAAATTCTTTTAAGTTTAGGCTTCATCACACCCTCAACAGAGCCCTACTTTGCAAGTGTTCACCCCTTACTCCTTTTGAGGGTTACATCTTTTAGGCTGTCTCCAAGGATAAAGGTTTCCATGGTATCAGCTCATTTTTTATTTAATTTTGTGTTTTCTGCCCAATTAACTTCCCCTCCCCCTAACCCCTTCCATCCCTATTATCTGGGTCTTGGGTTGCCTATCAGGTATGACATAACTTGAGCAGGTCCAGGTTAGGAACCACAGATAAGTGACACCACATTGTGTTTGTCTTTCTGTGATTTTATGAGTTTGCTGGGTATGATCTGTTCCAAGCCTGTCCATTTTTCTACAAGTTTTATTGTATCTTGTTTTCTTACTGTTGAGTAGAATTCCATGGTGTAAATGTACCACAACTTTGTTATCGATTCAACCATGATGGGCATCTGGAATGATTCCAGTTCTTAGCTATAATGAATTGAGCAGCTATAAACATGGTTGGGCAAATGTCTCTGTATTGATGCATGGAGCATTTAGGTTAAATGCCCACTAAGAGAATGATTAGGTTTGGTGGTAGCTCTATGTTCATCCTTTTCAGGAATCTCCTAGCTGATTTCCATGATTTCCTTCCCACCAACAGTGCATGAGGGTTCATCTTTCCCCAAATCCTCGCCAACATTTTTCATTGTTAGATTTTTTTTTCAATGATTGCCATCCTTACTGGAGTAATGTTGAATCCCATAGTTGTTTTAATTTGAATTTCAATAATGGTTAGGGATGTTGAAGATTTTCTTAAGTGTGTGTTAACCATTTGTAATTCTTCCTCTGAGAACTCCCTATTCAGTTCTCTGCCCCACTTTTGGAGTGGGTTGTTTGATTTGTTTGTTTGTTTGTTTAGTTTTTTGAGTCCTTTGTAAATTTTAGATATTAGGTTTCTGTCAGTGGTATTGCTAGCAAAGATTTTCTTCCATTCAATGCATAGTCTATCAAATCTGCTTATGGTGTGCTTGTCTGTGAAAAACCTTGTTATCTTCATGAGATCCCATTGGTTGAGGGATTGTTTCATTTCCTGGGCTGCTGGGGTTTTGATCAGGAAGTCTTTCCCCACTCCTATATAATGGAGAATGCCTCCTGTTTTTTCTTCAAGTAGGAGAAGAGTTTCAGGCCTTATATTGAGTCCTTTAGTCCATCAGGACTTGGTTTTTGTGTATGGAGAGATGAGTGGGTCTAGTTTCATTTTCCTACAGATGGTCAACCAATTTGTCCCAACACCATTTGTTGAAGATGCTGTCTTCTCTCCAGTCTTCATTATTGGCAACTTTGTGAATTATCAAGTAGATATAGTTACTTGACCTAAGGCCTGAGTCTTCAATTCTGTTCTATTGGTCTATAGTTCTGTTTTTATGCCAGTACTGTGCTGATTTTGTTACTATGGCTGTGTAATATAGTTTTAGATTGGGTATCCAGAGGTGTTTTTTATGCTGAAGATATGTTTGGATACCCAAGGCCTGCTGTCACTCCACATGAATTTTGAGACAATTTTTTTCAATCTCTGTGTTTTTATTGGTACTGCATTAAATCTGTATATTTCTTTTGGTAGAATTGCAATTTTCACATAAATTCTACCTAACCAGCAGCATGGGAGATCTTTCCATCTTCTCAAATCCTCCTTGATTTCTTTCTTGAGATTTTTGTGTGTTCATTATATAGGTCCTTCAAATCTTTGGTTAGTATTTTTCCAAGATATTTAATTTTTTGTTGTTGCTATTAAAAATGGGACAGACTCACTGATTTCTTCCACTGTAGATTTTTTTCTTTGCATATTGAATGGCTACTGATTTTTGTGCATTGATTTTGTATCCTTCCACTTTACTGAAGGAATTAATCAGCTTTAGATGGAGACTTTTGGGTCACTTATGTATAGAATCATGTAATCTGCAAATAGGGCTAATGTGACTTTTTCCTTTCCTATTTGAATCCCTTTTATTTCTTTCCCCTGCCTTATTGCTTGGGCTAGTACTTCTAGTACTCTGTTGAAGAGCAGTGCTGAGATTTGGCATCCTTGTCTTATTCCCGATCTCATTGGGAACTCCTTGAGTCTTTCTCCATTATTATTTGGGTTTGTGTGCTTTATACATAGCATTCATTTTGTTGAGATATAAACCCTCCATTCCTATTCTTTCCATCATTTTGATCATAAAATGGTCAGTATTTTGTCCAAGGCATCCTCTGCATCAATTGAGATGATCATATGGTCCTTATGGATAAGTTTATTTATGTGACTTATTACATTGACCAATTTCCATATGTTGAACCATCCCTGCATCCCTGAGATGAAGCCTACTTGATCAAAGGTGGATAATGCTTTTGATGTGTTGTTGAATTTTGTTTGTGAGGATTTTATTCAGGATCTTTGCATCTAAATTCATCAGGGATATAGGCCTATAGTTTTTTTTTTTTTTTTTTTTTTTTTTTCTTACATCTCTGTCTGGTTTTAGTATTAGGGTGATGCTTGCTTCATAAAAGGGGTTGAGGAGGATTCCCCTGTATCTAATTATGTGAAACCATTTCAGAAAAATTGGTTTCAGTTCTTCAATGAAGGTTTGATAGAACTTATCTGAGAAGCCATCCTGTCTGGACTTTTCTTTTGGGGGAGGTTTCTTATTACATTTTCAATCTCTATTGATGTGATAGGTTTGTTTAGGAGATTAATATGCTCTGATTTTAGATTTTGTAGGTGGTATGTAGCTAGGATATCATCCATTTCTTCCAGATTATCCAGTTTTTTGTAGCAGAGATTTTTGTAAGTATGTCCTGATGATCCTTCCAATTTCATTAGTGTCTGTTGTGACCTCTCTTTTTTCATTTCTGATTTTGTTCATTTGATATTTCTCTTTTTGGGGGGGAGGCTGATCAAATCATCCAAGTGTTTATCTAACTTGTTTATTTTTTTCAAAGAACCAGCTATTCGTTTCATTGATTTTTTAAAAAAATTGTTTTCTTAATTTCCAATAAATTAATTTCTGGTCTGATCTTGATTATTTCTTTCTGTCTGAATCCCTTAGGGTTTGATTCTTCTTGTTTTTTGAATGCCTTTAAATGGACAGTTAATTTATTAATTTGGGATCCCTCTGTCTTTGTTATGAAGGCATTTAGCACCATGAAATTTTCCCTTAGGACTGCCCTCATTGCGTCCCATGATTTTTGGTAGGTTGTATTTTCATTATCATTCAATTCTAGGAATTTTACAATTTGATTTTGGTTTCTTCCAGAACCCACTCATTATTTAAAAGTGTGTTGTTTAGTCTCCATTAGCTGGTTGAGTTCTTGATGTGTCTCTTGTTGTTTGGCTTTTCTGTGTGGAGTATTCCATGAAGTATTCTCTGTAGGTTTGATTTTGTGTTCATATAATCATAGAGTTGACCTTTTTTTTAATGGAAAATTTTCCTTTCACCATCTATTGTGAAGGATACTTTGCTGGGTAGAGTAACTTGGGTTGGAAGTCATAGGTCTTTATACTTTGAAGTGTTCCACTCCAGGACCTTTTGGCTTTCAGGATTTCCATTGAGAAATCTGAGGTAATTATGATGGAATAGCCTTCATATGTAGTGAGTTGTTTCTCTCTTGGTATTTGTAGCACACTGTTTCTTTCTTTCTTTCTTTCTTTTTTTTTTTTTTTCATTGTTAAGAGTTTTTTAACTACAATGTGCCTTAGAGAGTTTCCTCTTTGGTCCTGTCTGTTTGGTGTTCTGTGAGCTTCTTGTATCTGTATGGGCCTTTCTTTTGAAAGATTCAGAAATTTTTCTTCAATTATTTTGGTAAATATGTTCTCTATATCTCTAGTATCCCACAGTTCTCTTGCATTCTTTTCACTTGATTTTTTGAGCTTAGCAAAGTTTTTTGGCCTCCCAATAAATTTCTTCTGTCTTGTATTCCAAGTCATAGGTTCTGCCTTCCAGATGAGTAACTCTGTTAGTGATGGGTTGCAGAGAGGTTTTTATAAGCTCTATTTGATTTTTTGTTTTATATTGTGTTATATTGCATCATATCCATCTCTTTTATGAAGTATTATTTCAGTTTGAGTTCTGATTTTCTTGATGCTTCCTGGAATTCATTCTTGCATTTGATTAAGTCTTCATTAAGCTTAATCATTTGGTTATTGAGATCTTGCAATTGTTGACTTACCTTCAATTTATTTATTCTTTTTTTTTTTTTTTTTTTTTTTGAGGATTCGAACATTTTCTTCAATCAAGTTAAGCCTACTGTCAAAAGCTGAATTCTCTAAGAGAAGATTTTGTTC
Organism: Orientallactaga sibirica; assembly: GCA_036365145.1. Taxonomy (NCBI): domain Eukaryota; kingdom Metazoa; phylum Chordata; class Mammalia; order Rodentia; family Dipodidae; genus Orientallactaga; species Orientallactaga sibirica. Next base: position 27,473,860 of record JAEOAD010000021.1, on the reverse strand, counting down.
AGTTTCATTGATATGATTGCTCATTTTTTGATGGTTTACTTCTTGGTCAGCAATTCTTTTGAACACGGTCTCACTGGTTATGTTTTCATTTTGGGATTCAATTTCTGTTTTGTTTCTCTATGATTTCATTGGAGGCTTCCCTTGTGGCACTAGGCATCCTTGGTGGAGATCTTTCAGTTTTCTGAATTTCACTGCTCTTTTGTTTGTTTGTTTGTTTGTTTTTTTGGCATTGTGGTCTACCCATGGGAAAATGCCTTATTCTCCTGAGGAGGAAGCAAGTTTTTATCCTTGTAGGATCTCCAGAGGATGTTCTGTTTTAAAAGTGAACCAGATTGGTTTAATGGTATATGATTGGGTTATAACCACAGATGTGTAAATTGTGGACATTGCAGGTACATCAAAGGTACCTGGAGAAATGGAATTCTGACCTACTCATTCCACTGCACTTACTCTTCAGCACACATGATCATGTTTTGAGAAGCCACGATTCAGGAAGCTGGTGAGCCAATGGAAAGTGGCCATCTCCTACTGTGGCTCATGTACTCTCTGACTTAGCTGCATAGAAAAGTGGATACCCTGGGGCCAATCAAGGTACCAGAGCAAAAGGCCTGCTTCCACAGCCCACACACAAGGACCAGGCCTCCCCAAGGCAGCAGCAGGGGTACCAGAACCAGGGAACTGGGAGGTGGGGGACCACCCAGGGGCTCTGGCCTACTCACTTCGTGTGCATACCTTCTGGTGCAGGGTATCCAGGAATTGGGGACCGAAGGGCACTTCAATCAGGAAGGTGTAGCAAGAGCCTTGCTTCTGCAGCAAGCTGGCAGGGTCTAAATTGCCTCAAGCCAGCCACAGGGGTCCTTCTGGAACCAGGGAACTGGCAGGAGCTGGGGAACAGGGAGCTTTGACTTGCTCAATCCACATGTGCATCCTCCAGTGCAGGGTATCTGGGAGCTGGGGACCCAGGGGCACTTCAATCAGGAAGGCAGAACAGGGGGATTATCTCCACAGAAAGCTCTCAGGGTCCAAGTATCCCCTATTGTATTTTGTGTATACATTTGTAGAACATTGACTTTTCTTGTCACTGATAATCATGAGCTTTCAGTATCCCTCATGGTGATTATAAGAAAAAAATTTTTAATCAATTTTTTATTCTCACTATTTCTCCTTTGCTGTCAGTGAGCTATTTGACTATGATTAATGGCAGTTTGATCCAAAGTTTGCTTTTACTTTTCTTCCTTTTGACTTTTGGTTTCATACATACAAATCTTTACTAGGTCATGAGTTTCGTTTGGTTTGGTACAACACGAGAGAAATACAGGTAGATCATTAAATAATTCATCTTATGGTGAATAAGAAATTCTAAAAGCATTGAAGTTAATGTCACATTTCACCTTGCCTCTTCAGAGCTAAGATTGATATTGGAATGTTTTCTGAGTTAGAAACATATAAATTCCACACTATTACTCAAATTATTCCAAGTCCAGAATCATAAAGATTTTTGAAATATTACAAGTTCAATTCTTGTCAAATACTAAAGAAATATTAGAGTACATCATTCAAATAAATCAGAGGTTTACATTAAGCATTACTTATAACCACATAATTAGTTTCACTTACTTACTCTCTTGACTTTCCAATTCCTTATTCAGTGAAGAGTAGAATAACCTAATAGGAAAAAAAAATGGAAAAATTGGCAATGTTTCCTTGCAAATCTGTAGTTAAAGTTTCCTGTTGTGTTAAATAATATTAAGTAATGATTACTATTGATTTTGTTTCCAGACTAATACAATGAGAAACACAGCTAACCTATAAAAGTCACTGTGCTGATTCTTTTGTTGTTCACTTACATTCATACACAGAAAAGAATATGGCTTAACTGGAATCAGTTGGATTCAACACAGTCTACATTGTCCAGAGCTTCATAATGTGAAAAAAAGTTTCTTTTTGGGAACATAATACACAATCATTGTTTGTTTAATTGGCTGTCATTTTTACTTTTTTCCAGTATCTGAAGAGAAACATCAGTTTTGAATATACTAGCAACAGTCAGGTTACACGGTTAGGTTTTATCTCATGGAGATGCACTTTCAAAAGCCACTTACAATAAAAGTTAAAGAGAAACCCAGTTTGAAAACGACATCAAGGCACTATCACCTTGAATGTTTGCACATTATCTTACACATCATCAATTTCTTCAAATTTCAGATAAAGAAACTCACATTACATTACTTGACTGCCCAAATATTTGATGAGATAGCATCGCTTATCTTTGTGTGCATATCTTTTTTATATAAAAAAGTATTAAAGTTTGTATTTTTATGCACTTTTATTTATTTATTTGATAAAGAAAGCAAGAAGGCGAGAGAGAGAAAGAGAGAGAATGGGTATGCCAGGATCTCCAGACACTGCAAACAAACTGCAGACACATGTTCTAGCATGTTCATATGGATTATGAGGGTCCTAGGGAATCAAACCTCTGTCCTTTGCAGACAAGCACTTTAATCACTAAGCTATCTCTCTAGTGCCCATCTGTTCATGTCTTAAAGTAGATCAAGGAAATATTTTCCCCAATATACAAGTACTTAAAAATTGGTGTTTGGAGCAGGGCATGGTGCCACATGCCTTTAATGCCGGCACTCAGGTGGCAGAGGTAGAAGGATCATCATGAGTTCGAGGCCACCCTGAGAATACTGAGTGAATTCCAGGTCAGCCTGTGCTAGAGCGAGACCCTACCTCAAAAAAAAAAAAAAAAAATGGTGCTTTGATAAAAATTGGTAGCTACTTATATATTTTTAGTATATTTAAGAATTATATGCACAAGATTTTAATAAAACATAGAATAAGTAGATGTCAGTCAGATAAGTTCAAAAAATTAAAAACCCAAGATTCTAAAAGTAACTTTAATGTTTATCAATTTCTCATGGATATACAAATGAGATATACTATTCTATGAACTATTAATATTAGAATGTTTTTAAAAATATTTATTCATTTGCAGAGAGAGACAGTATGTGCCTTTCAGGGCCTCTTGCCACTGCAAGTGAACTCTACACACATGTGCCATTTTGAGCAGTTGGGAGTTGAATCCAGGTCATCATGCCTTACAAGCAAGCACCATTATACACTTTGCCATCTCTCCAGCCCCCAATATTAGAAATTTTGACAAATGAGAATATTCATCAAAATGATATTCAGACACAGTTTCATCTTTTCCCCTCACTACTGATAAAGTACTCTGAGCTTAAGTGTTATTTTGATGCAGGTTTTCTGTGAAAGTATTACAAAATCTTTTATTCATTGATATACCAATATTGTAAAAAATAATGTTTACTATGAAAACAGAAAATAAATATGCAACTATATTTTATAACACTACTCGAATTATTGATCTCACTGTACTTAAATAATTGATCAAGACTTCCGGTCAAGATGGCATTCCTGTAAACAAGCCTGGGCATGGAAGGAAAGGCAAGCCCTTTAGGGTAGCACCCCCTACCACACCCATTTGCGACCTCGCCCCCTATGCTCCTTGCCAGCAGGTAGCCCCACCCACAGGGTCCCTTGCCACCCTGCCCCACACACTCCACACTGAAGGCATTTCAAGGTAAACTACAGCAAACAGTCAACAAGATTCCTACACTGTGATGGGCAGACCACAGCACAAAAGAAATAACATGAAAAATCAAATGCAAGTGAATCCAAGACTGCACAGTCCCATAATGGATGTCTCTAACCAAAACAGAGAAGAGATATTAGGATCAGAACCCCAAAATGAAGACATAAGCAATGAAACCCTAGGATGGCATTCCAAGTTCCAAGTAGCATCTGTATAAACAAACATGGAAAAGTTAATCCATTTATAAGTTGAGAATTTCCTTCCTTAGTGCTGACTTGTAACTCCCAGTATCAGCATGTGGGTAACTGTCACAATGAGTTGCTGATCAGAGAGACCTACAAGGATCCCCCGCCCCAAAAAAGACAGATTTCTGTTAAAATTCTTGATGACTCACCAATGGTTAAAGGTAAGACCCTACTGCTGAAGACACCATATGCTGTTGGGCGAAACATGAAGTGACCTGGTCAGAATCTGGAAGAGGGTCACTCCCCAGACAGTTAGCTTGTCTAGTGCCAGAGGGTGCTGCACAAGCAACTGGGGGAAAATGACTGACATCTGTCCAAACAATTCGCAGTCTAAGCTACTCAGCAGTAAATAAACTGAGGTGATGCTCAAACAAGTGCAATAGTGGCACACAGCCATGGTGGGTAACCAACAGCTCCTGATTTGGCTAGCAAATCCACTTAGTGGAATGGAACTCATACCTGTAACTGGGAAATAAGTCAAAACCATGTCCAAAAAATGAGCCCATTCTCCAATATCAAGCTCCCACCAAATGTGAGCTAGAAGAGGGCCTACACATATTAAATTCTCGCTAAAATAACTATGGCCATTCCATCTATTGGGTACTAACTTCTCTCTCTGCTAGAGAATTTGTGAACCTGAAGGGAGGATCAGCCTATTGCACTTCACCAGGGCCTCAGCTGCAACCATAGAGTTACAGGGAAAATGGGCAAGAGAGCAGCTTTCTTGATGAACCCGGCACCAGAACAAGGTTGGAGGAGATAAACACAGAGAACATTCAACTCCTACCAAGCCAGATATCCAGAGACACAGAGACTCCAAGACCTCATCACTGAAGTAGAACTAAAATGAACCCAACGTGGCTCAGGGAAATTAATGGAAGAGGGGCGGAAAGAGTGTTAGAGCCACAAGTTGGGTCATTAATCACAGAGACTTTGCCTCTCTCCCATAACTATTGGCCACCCCCATCATGCAGGACCCACATTCCTCAATGAGGAGGGTCCTTTTGGAGGGGGCAGGTCAGGGATGAGGTTATTGGAGGCACCAACATGAATGTAAAATTAAAAGAAATAATTTTTTTAAAAATTGACCCAGGCATGGGAAATATTGAAATCACTGTTATAAAGCAGGTGAGAGACACTGACCTTTAAAGAGCTGTGTTTTTTTAGAAGAATGTCTTCTTAAGTGAAAATGGGGCAGAAGACCTGGACTACACTGTTTATGTGAACACTGCATCAGATTAACAGGGTGTTGTCATATTTGAAAACAATATTTGTAGTGAAGTGTTGACAATAATAGTTGTTAATAATTAGTAAGTGCTCCCTACCAGTCCAAATGCTTTAATATGTGTGAAATATTACAAGTTGAAATGAAAACCAGTAACTGTTTCTGTGTTGTTTATGCACAAATCTCCTGGAGAAAATGAACATGCTGGATTTTCTATAATATGGAAATATTTATATTCTATCTCAGGAAAAAAAAAAGATATTCAGCACAAAACAGACACTGTAGTAAATAAAGTGGCACATATACTATAGACTGGACACTTTCGTCCACTTAAAAGTATATGTTGAAACCTAATCAGCAATGTGAGCTGCTAGGGGTTATAGCATTTGCGAAGTGATGAGACTCCCCTTTGAGGGCTTAACCTCATGAATGAAATAGGTCTGTCATATTGCAGGGGAAATGCCTCAGTGAGCAAAATAACTTGCTGTTCAAGTGTGATGACCTGAAAAAAATCCAGACATGGATGCAAGAGCATCTGTAATCCCAGCATTCCTCCAGCAAGATGGGGAAATGGGAAGCTGAGATACAAGAATCTCCTAGACCAGCTAACCTAGTTTATGTAGCAGGATCTAATAACAGTCCCAAATAAGGTGGAAGGCAAGGGACAACACTCTAGATTGTCCTCTGATCTCCACATGTGCGCTGTAGCATGCACATGCCCCCCTCCACAACACACAGATGCACAAACACCACCACACATAGAAAGATATGTAATTTTTTTTTTTTTGGAGAGAGACACAGAGAGAGACAGAGAGAGAGGGAGACAGATAGAGAATGGGTGTGCCAGCAAGCCATCTCTCCAGCCCATAGAAAGATATATATATTTTTTTAGAAAAATGCTGAAATATTTTTCTTTTTTTAAATTATTGTTTTTTATTGACTTTTATAGAAAGATATTTTTTAAGAGACCAAAGAGAGCTGCCTTGTTTCATCTAATGAGAGAATGCAATAAACAGGAACAATCCATTAAGAAAGTGGGTTTTCACAATTTTGATAACTGAGTGACTGTTTCTAAATTACCTAGTTTATAGTAATTACCTATAGCAGTTATAGTTATTATATATATAATATATGTAGTTATTATATATAACTATAATATAGTTATATATCATATATTTATTTTATATATATTTATTTTATTATATATTGATATATAGTTATAATCTATAGTTATATATTATATATAATATATATAGTTATATATATTATATAGGTATTATATATATAATAACTATAACTGCTATAGGTAATTACTATAAACTAGGTAATTTAAAAACAGTCACTCACTTCTCAATATATATATATAATCTGTTTTTTTCTTCTCATGCTTGAAAAGTCCAAGTTTCCAAAGTCCTGACTTGAGATGCAGCCTGATGCAAGGGTTCTCAAAATGACACTAGGTCCCAGTTGCTCCCTGCTTCCCTCTCTGCCTTTTTCACTGTCTTGTCTCCATGGTTCTGGAATTATGTCAGGACTGTTGCAGCCTGATTTTAAATAAAGACAACTGACTGTGCTCCTGATAAAAAGGTAAACATTTTTGATGTTCAATATTGAGATAGACCACAATAACAGTTTATAAATTATCTACTCTTAGAGAAAGATGTTTCCTTGCGGGGCTCAAATAGTATGCCCATTCAGATACTACAAATTTTTGTCATTGCTTTGTTTTCTCTTGATATTTGATTTTGAATAGGTTCTATTGTTATGCCTTAAAGTTCTCATTACTTTCTGCACTGTATAATAAAACTTTAATTATACCTATTTCAGTTAAGTACATTGACGTTTTCATCCCTGAAGATTCAGTCTTATTATTTTTATATCTTTTATATCTGTGCTCAATCTCCTATGGCTTCTGGAGCACAGAAAACATAGTTATAATTCTTACCTAGTCTATGATCTCTCTCACTTTAATTCTGAACATTATCATCAGTACAGAAATTATTTTATTGCATCAGGAAGTAATTTTTGTATCTTAAACATTAGTTTTCCTTCAGTTTTACTCTGTTATTGTTGCTTGCTTGCTTGCTCGGTTTTTTGAAACAGTCTTACTAAGAAATCCTGGCTGGATGGTACTCTGTATGTAACCAACTATCCCAAAGTGACCTCTAACAACACTTTTCCTGCCTCAGCCTCCCAAATGCTGACATTATAGATATGTGCCACCATACTCAGCTCAAAGGTGTTCATTGTCTATGCTATGTAATAAATTACCACAGAGTTGGCAGCTTAAAGCACTATGGATTTATCAGAACTCTCTTCTGTGTACTCAGACCCAGGCAGCACTCAGGGGCTCTGTGCAAGAGCTCACAGAATGCTGCCACACTGAGGTCTGAACTGAACTCTCATCTGGACTGGACAGGGGAAGTATCTATTTGTAGTATGTTGAATGTGTTTGCACATGTGAAGGGGCAGAGCCCACAGAGCTATGAACCATAGGAGGGCATCACCACAGTTTGTCTGGCACACTAGGTATTGTGAATTTTATTGTAAGCTGTCAAAGATAAGACATTGTTTGGAAACAACTAGATTTACACAATGTCATTACTTAATATAGGTGTGATTTATCCATCAACTAAAGCAAGACTCTTTTAAGAACTATCCCTAATGGATCATGATTGTGAGGTTGTGCACTCTCACTGGTAAGAAACAGTATTATTTCAAAGTCTGTGTGAAAAGTAGGTTCAGTTTCCTATCACCCTTTTTTAATTGTAAGACTCTAGGTTTAGGCAGTTTCTTCATAAGCAATCACTCATCAGAATTCTGTAGAATACTCATGATGTCCCTCTAAAGAAGGCCAGAGCTCTACCTCTGTGACTGTGTCCTCACAGGCACAAGGAAGCCTTCCATCTCCTTATCTTTCAGCTCCATTTCAATTGAGTTTGCCTACCAGACTCTGACAAGGTTTCTCTCCTCTCACTGTCTTGGGAACTTTCTTCAGATTTTGATCTTTGGTCTAACCTGATTGTATCTCGTTTTGTGGGGGTCACTATTCTTCTTCATTTATTTGAGTCTTGAAGTGTTGCTTCATATATTCTATCTGTCTTCCCAGATGTCTCACGTGAAAATATAAAATGAGTTCTGATTCTTCAGTTTTAGAGAGAAGCAGAAATTTACATTCATACTTTTAACTCTTCTTTATAAGCAAAATTGTTCAACACTTCTCCTTTAGTGTATCTTTTCCCCCACAAAAATTGATACCAAAAAAACCTTTTTTGCCAGTTTATGAAAAAATAATATTATCAAAATCCTTAGCTTAAAAAGCTCCATGTTCAGTATGTGAATTACACGGTAATAGTTCTTAATAATACTGCTTTGCAAATGCTCTAAAACAGGTTTGTGCTTAGTGTTATGGGAGCATTTTGTATGTTACTCTCACTAGAAGATAAATTGCTTATGGGCTTTTGCATATTTCTGTTCAGGCTTGTAAGACTGCCTATGAAACATTCAAATAATATGTGGGCATTTAACAAGTCTGGTGGTTTCCTTCCTCACAAAACTTATGCTATAATGAATAATATGTAATAAAATACTGATTTGGTTGAATCTATATATTCATACAAATCAACTATATGAAGTATATGTAACACCAACATCTTGTTTAGATTATGAGTGTACTTTGTAACAAGAAAATGTGCATCCTAATATTTTGTCCTTAGAATGAAAATTTTAGTATTCATCCTCTAAGTTCTTTGAAATCCTTCCAAGATTTATAAACTGTATTTTAGAAATAAAGTAAGTTAGTTGAATTGTGTTTCCATGAAAAACGGATTTTTTTTCTCTTTTTCTAGTTTGCTTTAGAAGCAGAAAGGTCACTCCAATATATATTTTTAGAACCCTCACTCACAGCAGTATTCCCTAAAGAAATACCATTTTCACAATGAGAAAAAAGAAATATTTATAAATATCAAGAGTCAAGCAGACAAACTAACTTTTATAAAAGATCTTGAAAATTCTCCCTCTCTCGCCTTCATTTTCCTTCCCCTATCTTAATCTATTTTTGGTATGGATTGTCAGTTTAGTATAAAGATCCAGATTAAAGAGAAGGGTTTATTTGGGGATGGAGATTTAGGTCATTTTGTGGAGTTCTTAGTTAGTAAGCATGAAGCCATGGGTTTAGTGTGAGCATTGAAGAAATCAGGCCTGTTGATATATGCCTATAATCCAAGCATAAAGAAGGTGGCAGCAGGAAGATCAGAAGTTCAAGGTCATTCACAGCTACAACTACAGTTAGGTCACCCAGCAATACATATGACCCTGTCTCAAAAGGCAAAAACAAAACACATAAATAAACAAAAAGAGAGGCATTTTACAAAAAAAAAAAAAAAAAAAAAAACTCTTGAGAATTCTCCTCATGCAGTTGTTCATTTGCTATGTTCCACACGTGCTAGTTCTCATGGACTAATACATAATCCTTTTATCAGAAAGCCTATGTAATTACCACCAGGAATTCAGAGTTAAATATTCAGAGTATTTCAATTGTTAATACAAAATATAATTGTAATGTTGGCTTTGCCAATTGTTTAACGTCTCTTTTACACTGGATACATACTAGATTCTGGAATCTGGGTCACAGAGTTGAGGAAAAACTTTAGTATTTATGGAATAAGTTTTGTCTTGAACAATGGTAGGAAATTTGGTCATCACACATTTTCTGGTCTAAGCTTGTGTGATGCTCATGGAAAGGCAGAGAATCTTATTAAGGAATGCCTTATGACTCCTTAACTCTTAGCTACTCAAGTTCTTTGTTGTAGTAAGTTCATCAGGACTTTCTTAAGGGGCTATATTAATAATTATCATCATGACAAAAGAATAAAATTAGCAGAAACAGTTCTCAACTGATTAATCTTAGAAAATCCATGAAGCCTAAACCAATCATAGTTATTTAGAAGTTAATATTGTTCTAGAAATGTGTTATCTTCAATTATATTTCATATGTGTTTGTTACTACACTGTATGGACCTAACTTCAAATACAGCTGGCATTATATCTTTAATTCTTATAAATAGAAGCTTATTTAAAATTATTTTACTTGTGTGTGAGAATGCATGCTCATGGGTATTATTAGTATTATGTGTATGCCATGGCATGCCTCTGGAAGTCAAAGAACACCTTAAGGTGTTGTTCTCACTTACCCACTTCATTCTGAGACAGGATTTCAGTCTTTAGATTCTTCCTCTGCTATATTTTTTTTCTGGGTTTCTACAAGCTTCCAAGAAATTCCCAACTCCCATTTTACTGTCAGTATGCTGGGATTACAGAAGTCTGAAACAGCTTCTTTGTATTTTTTTTTGTGGGGGGAGGGTATGGGAAATTGAACTCAGGTTCAACAGCTTCAGTAGTCTCTAAAAAGTAAAATAATAACAAGAAAAACAGCTCTTATCTTAGCTGTTCATGACAAATAAAATATTTAGGAACAATGTTCACATAAAAAGTAGAATTTCCGGGCTGGAGAGATGGCTTAGTGGTTAAGGCGCCTGCCTCCGCAACCTAAGAATGCTGGTTCCAGTATCCAGCGGTTCCAATCTCCAGGTCCCATGTTTAGCCAGATGCAAAGTGACGCAAGGGCGCAATGCCACACTTGACCACAAGGGGGTGCGTGCATCTGGAATTCATTCGCAGCAGCTGAGAGGCTGCTGGCGCGCCCGTCTCTATCTGTCTTCCTCTCCCTCTCTCTCTGTCTCGCTCTGTGTCTCTCTCTCAAAAAAAGTAGTATTTTCAATAGCAGTGGCAATGTTAAGTTATTTAAATATCACTTGATTCATTCATAAGGTTGTGTAAGAGATTACTGTTCAGCCTCATCATAAACCAAGTCCATGTATTATCTACTTGGTATTTTGAGGAATCTTTCCATTATTTATTTGCAAATGCAATTTTTTTTTTTCTAGCTAACACACTTTAACTTTCAATTATGCCAGGGTGTCTCACTAATACAAAGCATAATGAACAACATTACTCTAGCTTCATAGAAAATTTGAATAATGAGTGAAGTTGCATATATGATCTTGGCTTCATTCTCTTAAGGCTGTATATGGTATATGAGCAACCATAATGCCCAGGATCTTTACACTGAAGTCATATTATCAATTCAAACCAAGTTGGATTGGATACACTTGAACAAACTCTGAATAATTGAAATCTTTACAATTCCCTTCTCCTTATCAAGTTATAGACCACATTTAATTATTATGTCAAGGTTTTCCCAAATACGTCATGTGTTCAGTAAGCAAGAGTATATTTGTAAAATTGATATGAAAATCATATGTGTGGGCCAATCTCTTAGCTTATAGAACTCTTAATTAATAGAATTAATATAGAACTCTTAGATTAATAATTATCATCACCAGAATAGAAGGGACTGGTTTGGTGCCTATATTTCTAGGAGGAGACTAACCCTACCATGACATTACTGAATAAAGAAGTTAGGAAACCTTTCAACACGCACAAAACCCCAAATCCTACATATGGAATACATTAAAATGAATTTTTTAAAAATTAAACATGAAATTCATGATGTTACAGCTGCTCCTTTGCATTTCCTTTAAAAGGCCTTGATTTTGTAAACAGGAGGATAAGGGTTGGAAGGCTGGAAGGAAGAATTCTATTTGGCTGGACACAGAGGAATTACTGGCTGGATCAGGATTAAGGTTTCCTTTAGGTAAAGCTTGAGCCTAAATAACAAAACAAAAACAACAGCAAAAAAATAACTTCTGCTTGTTAAAAGATTATTGATCAGGCCTAACTTAATACAGTACAATTGTTTGCACATATTATAATAAATGAAAGTAAACTATAAATGCATCACAGTTATGTATTTTAAGTATTTAAGTATTTTAGAAATCTTGCAAGTTTCTGAATAGTTTTTTTTTTTATTAAGTAGAAACTTTGTATAGACACATCATGTGTTAGTACCATCATTTTCCTCTTCCTTGCCACCATCCCACTGAGGACCCTCTTCAGTGCAATAATGGGCAGTGCAAATTCAAGTTTTATGTGAATACTTGAGCTGACCATCATAAGGAGCTGATCTGACAAGATTTAGGGGCTAAGGAAGAGGCATTGTAAGCAAAGTGCTTGTCATGCAAGAATGACCCACATTTGGATCCTCACTTATCAGGTGTGATCAGCAGAGGGACATGTGCCTGTAATACCAGCATTGAGGAGGTGGAAGCAGGGAATCCCAGAGATTTGCTGGTAAGGTACTCTAGGTAAATGGGTGACCTCCAGGTTCAGTGAGAGATTCTATCTCAAAGAATATGGGAGAAAATGACAGGGGAAGATGTCCGACACCAGCCTCTGGCCTCTATCTGCACATACACATACATATATATAGCCACATACATGCAAAAACACATACACACACTTTTTTAAAAAAACAAAAAGATATATCCTAGAAAGGAAGCTCCTCCTGTTGACTGGCTAAATGGATATGTTGTGCCTACCAAATTGTCCTCTACATATTTGCATTTATGCCTATAGAGCAGTGCTACTTTCAACTCTGGTTAGAGAAAGAGATAGCGGTCATGACTAGGGATGCTCAAAACTCACCAAAGTCCTGAGAATACCCAACAATTGAGAGATGAGTACTAAATAAGATATCTTTATCACCCATCCAAGGACAGAGAGACATTGCAGAAGAGAGACAGAAAGAATGCAAGAGCCATAGAGTGAGGAAGACTGCTTTGGAACACGGTCTTTCTGACTCAAAGTGGCTGTTGCATTCATGACCTCATAGTGACTGTCATTACATGTGCAAGATCTGCACAATGTTGGACCTATCAGTAATCCATCATGGATGGTGGAGGAGGCCAAAAAAGAAAGATATCAAAATAGAAGTGGGACAACTTGGTGGTGAGAAGGAGTTCAGTGGAAGCGGGCTAGTAGCAAGAGAAGGGGAGGGGAGGAGGAAAGATTATGATCAAGACACATTATATACATATATTAAAATTTTCAAAAAATGTTAAAGCATAATATTTTCAGGAGTTCCCAGGTTAATAGATACCTAGCAATATAGGCCACACAGAATGACCACTAATAGTTTATGTGATTTTTTTCTTAATTCCCTCTCATGAAGGGAAAAAAAGAGTATAGGGCAATAGTAAAACACATGTGATATGAAGTAGAGAGTGTCTGAGCGGAGATAGAGAACATGCAGAGGGAGAGTGCATGACAGGGAGTCAACTAGATTGAAGGATGTATGAAAAATCCATAAGGAAACCTGCTGCTATATAAACTCGTTAAAATAATAACTTAAAATTTAAAGGGCAGAAATCATACTTATATGAATGCAGCAAAGTAATTATAGGAATTCCTTCAACTTGCAAGCACTGTCCCTTCATGGTCAGTAATTTGTCAATTGAATGGTGACACTATAACAGGACTGAGGGAGTTGCTTAGCACTGGAGTGCTGGCCTGGCACACACAAGGCCCCAGGTTTGATCCCTAAGTCCACAAAAAAACAAATTAAAATAGTAGAACATGTTAAATGATTGTCCCTAGTTTCATCAAACACAGTGCCAACATTGTGTGAATATTAAAGGGAAAATGAAAGGAGTACAATATTTGTAGGTAGTTGTTTAAGAGCAATGGATAAAAAAATCTTTGCTACTGCTTATTTGTATTTCCAAATTTACAAAGTTTGCAAAGCTAAAGAATTGTAAGCATGTACATCACACTTAAATTCTCTGAACTATAGCAATAATTTTTGACATTAGAACATGTCATTTATCACAGAATATATAGGTTTTTAAACAGGAGAGACTGAAAAAAGAAACCTGTCAGGGTGGCTCAGGTCGGAAGATCACTATGAGGTTGAAGCCACCCTGTCACTACATAGTGAATTCCAGGTCCTATCCTGAGACCCTATCTCAAAAAACAAACAAAAAAAGAGGAAGAAGAAAAGAAAAAAGAATTATCTCTCCACAACTCATTATTTTAAGATGAAAAAATAATGAAAAATAATCCTTCAAGGAGATTTGTAAAAATGGAACATGGAAGGACAATAATGTGAGTTCTTTTTGGGATTTATTGTAGCTTCATAATTCTTTACAACTGAAGTTTTTTAATCTAAATACTCAGAATTCATATGTGTGTGACCACATAGGAGTCATGCTCTGGGCCCATCACTATACAAAATATTTTGCATTATTATTACTCCATCATTACCCACACTAGAAGGCAGGGATTGCTACTCTGGGTTCAAATATGAACTTGTAGACTCTAAGAGGTTAAATAATTTGCTGAAGGCAACACAGCATATAAACTGTGGTGTCAAGGTTATAACCCATACTTTCCTAATATGTTGTCAACTTAAAGCAAATACTAATGTTTTATCTGATGAAGACTAGATTGTTTATGGAAAGGAGAAATTGAGGTTTCAATAAGTTCTTAGTTCTCTGTGGTTTATTCTGAGCAAAGTCTATCTGCCAGTTGCAAATAGGCTTTTCTTTTACAAGTCAGAGATCTATATAGGCTGATGATTAGAGGCCCAAGCACTTTTATTCTGGGTTCTATGCAGCAGTTTATAGTTAGGGGTATTTAACTTCAAAGGCTTCCCAAGCAGATCACTGTGGTCTAATAACATCTGGAAGGTACTGTTAAAACCTTTTGTAGTATCCCTTTGAAGCTGAGTTCAACTTGTTTTGGTTTTATAAAGTTTCTGTTTTCCTTTGTATTTTCTGTTACATCATCATGCTTGTGTTTTTGAAGTACCACTTTATTAGTGTATTTTTCTGAGCCATTTAAAATTGTTCATGTTAACACACTTATTTGGAAAATGTCTGTGGAGTCACTAGTAGTCACCAATAAGATGTCAATAAATAAATTATTTCTCAAATGCTGTAACTGTCAGAATTTATTCACTTACAAGTGGCATCACCACAGTTATGAATTTGAGTATTACTGCTCTGCAGAATGAACTATACCTGTATTTTCTGTTGTCAACATGAGTTTCAGAGGAAGATTGACATGGGTTTAAATCTGTCTCTAGACCAAATGACCTCAGACACATTTCCTTATGTGTCACTGGCAGCAATGACACTGTCTTGTGCACTGACCATACTGATTGAACTAACCCTAATCCTTTAAACAAGATTTGCAGACCGCTGACACCAAGATTCAAGAAAGGGTCACTATAATTTTATCTGTATTGTTATTATTGTATTTCTGAAAGTTTAGTAATGTATATAATCCTCTGAATAAAGGTCAAAAAGTAAAATGGCTATATCTCAATCCTCACAAAGACACTATTCTCTCATCTTCAGCTAAAGGCTTCAACATACCTCTGCTTTGATGGGGCTAAGAATATTACTTACACTGGAGAAGACACATCTATTTGGTATCCTAGGGAAATGACTTTCTTGGAAGGAAAAGGGAGTCCTGTACCTGTGTCAGGATAAATATTCACCCATTTCTCAAATGTCCAAAAAGCAACTGGGCCACAGAGTCTGAATAACAGCAACCACCAAAGCATCAAAAGACTGCAGAAGGGGTTGTATCAAATGCAGACAATGACGAGAGAACACTCATGAGAAAGAGAGGGGTCACCATTGCCTCAGAGTAGATACAAGACAAAACACTACACAAAACACAGCAAAATATTAAAGAACATATCCTTGAATTCTGGAGATATATGATGTAACTTACTTAAGACAGACTATAAATTGGAGCACATCCTTGGATAAATGAAAGTTTTGAATTCAGATCTGTGGTATAAAAGGATAGGTCCGCTCTTACACCAGTTCCTTGTTTTGTGTGTGTGTGTGTGTGTGTGTGTGTGTGTGTGTGTGTGTGTGTGTGTGCAGGTGAATGTGTGTATCCATATATGTATGGGTGCACATGTGTCTATGTGGATGCTCATCATTACACATACACACTCATATGGAGGCCAGAGGTTGACTCTTCCTCTTCACACTCCACCTTATATTTTTGAGGCAGGATCTTTCACTGAACCTACATTCTACTAGACTAGCTGGACAGAAAAGCTCCGGTATCCTCTCATCTATGCCTTCCCAGTGCTAGAATTATGGGTATAATGTACCATCAGCCTGGCTTTTATCTAGTTGCTAGGGATCTGAACTCTATACTTTACCAGTGAGCCATTTCCCCTACTGCAATTGCTTCACCTTCAAGAACCTGATTGCTAATCCAAGAAATGACAACATCATAATACTCACCAAATTCCATGATGATTAAATCCACCATTCCAGTATATAATGTCTGGTACAATGTAGACCACATGAGAGGAGAATAAACTGTGATCACTGTTATTGCAGTATCTCATGTGCAGTATACATATTAACCATGAATTGTTAAAAATATTTGTGTTTAGAACATAAGACAAGGTGTTTGAAATTGATTTCTGGAGTTCACAGGCTTTGTGCCTCAGCAGAAAACAGGGAGTCTAAAGTCATGGTAATAAGATGGGATATAATGAGTTATGACACTAAGAATGATTTATAGAAAACCAACCTTTTCTACATCCATATATGTTTTAAGCCCAGTATGGCTGTCATAATTTCTCATAGACATTTCCCATGCCCTTCAAGAAGAAATAATAGCTTTATAATGTAGCTGTTTTTATCCACCTCACACATTTTACTTAAATTTGATAGAGGATTTTACTGCAGTTTGAATTATGTGATTGTTTCAGAAACAGCAGGTGTGGGTCTGTAAAATTTATGAACCACAGGAATGCTTACAGAAACAGGGAAATGCCTAATAATAATTAAATTGTTAGAACCTTCAAGACAATCTGGGAATATAAGCTATTGAATCCATCACTTTGCTTTATAATTGACTTTCCAATGAATGGCACAGACTGTAATTGTGCTTTCCGTCTTCCTAGGAAGATTAGCATTTTCTTTCATTTCCACAGAAACATGTGTTACTGTTTTTATTTTAGGTATTCATAGTAAAATAATAAATTTAAGCATTATAAATTGTTTCAAATACAAAAAAGCTGAAGCTGAAGAGATCTGAGACATCAGAGATACCTAGAAGTCACACAGGGCTTGCACGCACAAGACCCTAAGCCAAATTCTGAACCACAAAAGATATAAATAATTAATGTGCACTTTAGTGGAACAGAAAGCATGTGACAATCTAAGGTATTAAAATATTCCAATAAGTATGAAACATAGGCAATAGACTTCTTATGATTTATTTTACTATTGCTTAATATATAAAATTTAAAAATCTACAAAGGGACTTTTCATTAAGTATGCCATATATTTTGTTAAGTAAGAAAGATGAAGAAATATACAAATAGTTTCAAATTTATCAGTTTGTGGGATGATATAATCTTTGTTCACTCCTGGGGGTAAGGGTGAATTTATGAGAGTTAGGAGAGAAAGAAATATGAGGTCATTCTGGGGTAGGATGGAGGAGGCCAGAAGCACTGAGCACTGTACAGATTCCTGGGAGTCTATTACACAGAGCAAATACCCTGACCTAAAGTAAATCCACAGCAGATCAACTGTAAAGAGAAAGTTTCTGTTGACCTTCCTTCTTATGACACTTTGCTACATGAACAAAAGCACAGGTATGAAGTCAGGAAGAAAGATATTTTGTCCCACAGCAGCAGCAAATGCTATATGTTTACTTAATTTTCTTATTTGTTACTGCATATAAAGCTAGTAGATATCAGTTTTCGAATTTCAATTAAAATATCAAATGTACACTGTCATTTGTTTTCCTTGGAGCAAGGCATAAAATAAGGTAAATTAAGTATTGTAAAGTTTATTAAAGTTTAACAAGTAAAACAATCTGATAACTTATTTGGTGACTCTCTTACCAAATTTATGATGTAGAAATAAACATTATGAAAGAGAGCAGGAAAGACAGATGGCTTAGTGGTTAATGCACTTGTCTATAAACCAAAGGACCCAGATTCAATTCCCCAGCACCCATGTAAAACCAAATGAACAAAATGGTGCATGTATCTGGAGTTTGTTTGTAGTGGCTAGGCTCCTTGGTGTGCCCATTCTCTCTCCCTCCCTCTCTCTCTCTCTCTCTTTCTCTCTCTCTCTCCTCTCTCAAATAAATAAAATTAAAATTTTAAAAATGAAAGAAAAATCAAAAAACACTGAAATAAAGAGAAGATAGGTTTCTTTTCAACTTCCAGAAATATAAAATTAAAACAGCTTAATGAGAACTTACTTATACTCTAATTTCATCATCCCTAGTTCAAAAATATGAAACCAGAAACATTCTGCAACTTTTGGAATACCTATATAACATGCTTGGAAAAATTCCACCGTCAAACACTAGTGTATTAAAAGAACATCACACACAATTATTTTCAGGTTATGTTTATAAGAATATGTAAAAATTAAGCAATATTTTTTGAGTTTTGGCTTAAGTAGCATGCTAAAGATATCTCACTATGTAAATGCAAATGTTCCTGAATCTGGAAAAACATCCAAAACATGAGACATTTCTGGTTCTAAGCATTTTATATAAAGAATTTTTCAACTGGACAGACAACATTTAATATTTGAATTTCATTTTTGCAGGATTTTTGCCACATAAATAAATTAATGACAAAACAGAAATGATTAATGATCCTTCCTTGATTTCTTATCATCTCCACAATTTTCAAATGACATAAAAATAGGGACAGTGTGGCTAGACAGATGGCTCAGCAGTTAAAGGTATTTGCTTTCAAAGCCTAAAAGCTTGGGTTAGAATCCCCAGTACCCACAAAAAGCCAGAGGTACAAGTGGCATATGTATCTGGATTTCGTTTTGCAGCGGCACTAGGACCTGGCACCCCCATTCACATTCTCTGTCTCTTGTTCTCTCTCCCTGTCTCTCTACTTGCAAATAAAATTATTAAAAATAAGTAAGTGAGGGAGTCTAATGGATATAGCTCAGTGATAAAGCACCACTTACCTAGCATGTGAAACACCCTGAATAGAATACCTCATGGAAAAAAATAGTGTATTTCATTATACAACATAAATACACACTTGCACATTATACATATATATGACCTCTTTTAAAGTTGTCTGAGCATGTGAAATCTAAGAATGATATAAAACTAGGGATTGCACCTAAGAACAATTCTACTTCAATTGTGCACATCCACTGTTCAGCTAACCTAGAGAAATTGTAGCTTTTCATTGTATTTTGTCTTTTATAGTTCTGCTCTTGGGAATGACATATTTTCTACAACTGATTCTTAGAGCTATAAAGGAATTGTAACATTGCACAAAAGAAACCAATTCTTTCATTTAGAAGAATGGAATTCCTTTCACACTATCAGTTTCAATATACAAGGCACATATAAAGGTAGCTTGGCTATCCCTTTGGTTATAGACCTTAAAGACAGGAGCCTGCTGTCATGCCTTCCTTCACTTCTGACTAACTGCTCAGTCCAGGGGAACTCAATTAACAAAACTTGGCCTCAAAGCTTCCCAGGGAGAAGGAAGAGCTTTCTTAAAAAAAAAAAAAAAAAGTATTTTAACATGCTAGACAAAACTCTCTTGGCACATTGCATTGCTTGCATGTCTTCTTGGCACATTGCATTGCTTGCATGGCTTTTGGATATAGAGGGGATTTTGAGCAGTTTATCAAAGTATGAACTGTCAGTAATCATTGAAAATTTTACCAAACCAGTAATCTCCCAAGATTTTCTCCTCTCTGTAACTTTCCAGTATTCCTCAGAAGAAACTACCTTATCTAGAAAAAAAGTTGTCCTAATAAAATAGGTAACTGATGAACAGAAAACAAAAGTAGTAATATTTGTTTAAACAATCTATGATGATGATGTAATGTCAAATTTTTTATTTCTGACAAAATTTTATATTGACCAAAAGCTTTTATTGCCAAGGTCTTGGTTGCCCACCAGGACTGGAGGGTAGGAACTGATTGGTGAAGACACTATAGACTTTACTACAAAATGAAGCTGTAGCTGATCTGGAAGCCTCCTCCCTATTAACTAGTTGTCCTGATGATGGAAAAAAAGCACACATCTTGTTGTGAGTGAAAAGTCACCAATGAGCTTAACAAGCTGTGGTCAATGTAAGCTACACCAGTTACCACCCAAGAAAAATGTGCCAAGTAGTGCAATGGTAGCATGTCTATGACGTGTGAAATTAACACTCCCTGATTAGACTTGAGGCCTGTTACACTACAGGGAATCCATGCCTGGTACTGAAAACCCAGTAAAAGACTATGGCTGGGAAGGTTACAAGCCCTAGTGAGGAATCTAGTTTTGCAGTTTGACTAAAAGATATATTATACCCATCAAATTTCCCTCTAAATATTTATGTTTATGCATATAGATTAATGCTACTCTCACATTCGACTACAGAAACTTCTCTATTCAAATAGTGGTGACTACCAAGAAATTAAAACTCATCAAAGTGCTAAGAAGTGGCAGTGGAGTGTTCAGCAACGAAGCATCACCATCTGAAGAGGTGGTGAAAAGACTGAAGGGCCAGAGGATGGGGGAGAGTGCTATGGAATGTTATCTTTCTGTCACAAAGTCATAGTTACATTCATGACTTCCCTGTGTCTACTCAAGTCTTGTATAATAGAAGGGCTAAAACAGAGAGAGAGAGAGAGAGAGAGGACAAGTAACATCAAAATAGAATAGGGAACGGTTGGAAGGAAGAAAGAGTTTATTGTAAAGAAAATAGGGGAGGGAGGAAAAAGGAAGATGGTGGGAAGGAAAGGGACTATGATCAGGGTACATTGTATATGGAAGTGGTCAATAAAAAGGTGAAAAAATATAAATACTACAGGGTAAGGAAATATCCCAGTATTTTAGAGTTATTGAGTTATGAGGGACTGAGAAGTAGTGAGACCATCTGAATCTGATTCCCTAGAACCCACATAAACAGCTGGGTGTGACCATGCACACCTTTAAGCCTCGTCCTGGGGAAAAAAGACCTAAGAAGGGCTGGGGCTTGCCAAAAGCAGCTCTGGGTTCAGAAAGAGATTTTTCCTGCTATTTTAACACCATATCCTAATGCTTCTTTGTTAGATTTTTTTTTTAATCTAATTGATTTAGATGGAACAGAAACAACCCTTTCTTCTTTCTTTCTTTTTTTTTTTAAGGGAGGGTCACACTTTAGCCCAGGCCAGCCTATCACGAACTCTGTAGTCCCAGGGTGGCCTCAAACTCATAGTGATCCTCCTACCTCTGTCTTCTGAGTGCTGGAATTAAAGGCGTGCATTCCCAGGTCCAGTAGAGTGAATCATTTCTATATTGGGCTCCTCAGAAATGCTTCCTTGATATTCATGTTGGCATTCCTCTTATGTAGGGGACAACCTGAAATCAGTCACTCAAAAAATGGTTATTGAATCCGTAGTCAATGCCTAAAACAATTGTTTACTGATAAAAATCAACTTTGTTTTAGGCATTACTGACCCAAAAATATACAATATACAAAATATTGTAAAAAATATACAAAATAATACTTCCTCAGAGAGGTAAAAGAGGAAATGTCTGGGTAGTAACTTATATAATAGGACAATTATAATATTAGAATTGTGAGTCACCTACTTTGTTAGGAGAGGATATACCCAGGCTTCATATTCATAGTAGCTCCTAGAAATGGCATATAGAGTTAAGGCTGAAAGAATAAACAGTTGAAAAAAATATTCTTAGAAGAAAGGATATGATCATCAATGACAAACAGCATAGAATTTTGAGAAACCTGCACAATGTTGTGGAAATACAGTGTGAGATTGTATAGCATATGATAGGCTGAGAAACCACCAACCATGAGGAGATAGCACACTGTTAATGCTTCAACTAGACTTTAATTAAAGTGGGAAGGACAGAAAATAAAATTATAGAGATCTTGCTTGGTAGGGTTTCTTAAGTGAACAGAATATCTGTAGCCAAAAGGGCCCCTTTATGACTATTTATTACATATAGACAGCACTGGACTTCAGTTTTAAATCCTTCATTTTCTTAACTTCTTTCTCTTGAGTAAGTTTGCAATATAATGTATGGTCTTCTGCCAGTTATTACAGAGGGTTATAACCTCTCAAACACATATAGCAAGGTTATATTACTTGAGAGCTTTATACAATCTATTTCATTAAGGGACACATGAAAAACTATAAGAATCCTGAAAGCTGGTTGTACAATATTATTCCAGCCCTCCGTGACATTCTTCCAGTTCACTGAGCTGTGAGTATCCTGTTACATTCCACAGACTGTCATTCAGGGCCTGCTGGATGCTTATGACTATGCGGACTATGCTCAGAAATGCAAGCTCAGGCAAATATCTCGCCAAACATATGTAAATGCTTATGAAACACTTGAAATAATGATATGCAAGTTTAGAAAGATCTCTATGCTAAGTCAGCTATATAGTTCTACAAACCAGAAGCAGCACGAATTGCAATGAACCAGCAGCAAGCCAAGGTCAAGCAGCAGCTGAACGAAAACAATTCCACTGTGAGCCTGAAATGTTTGTTGGTGTCACAATATTCCTCTAACAAATTAGGCACTACTGAAGAAGCCATACTGGATATGTCTTTTCTCATAAAATATCAACTACCTAGGACTATGGTGATAGTTCACTCAGTAAAGAGCTTGTCCTTCAAAAATGAAATAGGGTCCCCAAGATCCATGTAAATGCCTGCTCCTACAATTCCAGTGCTCAGAGGTCAGAGACAGGAAGATTCCCCCATGTAAGCTTATTAATGAGTGTAGCCCAATAGATAAGTCATGTGTTCAGTGAGAGATGCTGTCTCAGTAAATAATATAGGAATTGATCAAGATACTACCCAATGGTGACCTCTGGTTTCCATTTGCATACATACATGTGTGTGAGCACCTGACATGTGAACACGTGCAAAAGACCTAGAACTCTGTATCTGTGAATCACCAAAAGCAGATGATGGGAAGAAATGATTAATTTTGGATTACAGCAGGGAGGGAAATCTTCATGACAGCAGGGGGAAAGTGAGGCATAAGTAGAGGGTGTACCTCACCTTCTGGCCAACACCAGGTGGACAACAGCAGGAGGACTGTGTGCTGAATACTGGCAAGGAGAAACTGGCCATAATTCCATAAACCTGTACCCAGTAACACACCTCCTCCACTAAGGTTCCAATTCCCAATTTGCCATCAACTAGGAACCAAGCATTCAAAACATATATATTTATAGGGAACACATGACCACACTGACCAAAACCCATACTCTAATTATGACTTTACATTGATATATAGAAACACCACACTGGCATGCACACATACATGTGTGTATTGGATCTTTCAAAGTTTTTATTTATTCATATATAAATCAAGCATGCAAATATGAAGGATTTAAATAACTTTCCTTTTCTAGATGTTGTAAAGCTATTTTATAACATATGAAACCATAGGAAATCAAAGATTGTATCACTATTTTCTTTATTCTCTTTTCCTAGAGGTTGCCATTTTAAACCACAATTCTTCCACTTTTATATTCCAAAATACCAGTCAACTCATGGGAGGATTATACAGAATAAGTGGCTAAGTGAATAAGACAGTCCTCATTACTAATCTTAGAGCATGACACATGTGCAACTAATGGTAGGTGAATAGGTGTTTACTATAGAAAATTACCCATTCAACCAACAAGCATCACTGAGTGTGCCTTTCTTAGGTTGGGTAAAATGCTAGATATTAGAGATATTGAAATAAATAGCATCTCTTCTGACCATAGGATGATTCATTCAATAAGACACAATTGCATGTGTGATGGACAAGGGAGGGATAGAGGAAAATGTACACTATGAAGCTTTTAATTGAAATATTCTCAATCCATTATTATAGAATAAATCATACAAATAGAGTGCAGTCAAGGAGAAATGAAGTCAGAAGATAATATTGTTTGTTTTTGATTAAAATTCTTCCACTGAGAAATTGTTTATTACTATTTGCCATGAACTGTCAGCTATTAGAAATTACAAGTAACACAAATCACCTCTATTACTTGGTTCACCCTGCTTTACCCTATTCCAGTGGCTACTAGAAGTAAAATCAAAGAATCTACTTCCCAGTAGACCATGAAATTAAAGCTCAGCAATCTGAAACAGCCAAGAGGTCTCACTGTTGAGTAAGGTCCAATCTGTGAAGTTGGTAAAGAGTGCAATATCAAAATCTAATGTCTTTAAGAAAGTGTTTCAATTTTGATATTAGAGAGCTGGTTGTGAGAAAGAGGCTTAGACCACTCCTTAAGGATGTGAGGAGGTACTCTGAGATCACACAATTGAAAGGATGCTGGGAATTTTGTCTTTGATTGTATAAATGCTTAAACAATGGAGAATTGCTCAGGCAAGTGGGGCCAGGGGGTAAGAGACAATGAAACTCTTTGAAATATGGGTTTCTACTTTAAATCATAGACACATCTGTTCTTCTGAGTTGCTCCATGACGGCTAGGACTTGAAACTTTTATTTGTGTGCAGGAATAAGACATTGATTACTTTTTTCTGATAACAGTTGCTGATTCAAATTGACAGAGCATATTGTTAAAAACTGGTATTTATTGAGCTTTTCATCACAATCCTTTTCTCATCAGTGTATGTACTAATTTAATTTTTATTACATTCCTGTGAAGTAAGTGGCAACTTATCCTGATTTTATCAAATGGAAAACTGGGATGCAGAAGGAGTAAATAATTAAGCTACTGTCCTGCTACAGGTAGGATGGAGAGTCAGTTTTGAAATCAAGTCAGTCCAGTTTCAGATATTTCATTCTTAATCACTACATAGTATCTACTTGGCACTTAATGTATATCATGCTGTCTCATACATTGAAGATTCACCAATAGATCAGTGTGATATTTACCTTCTTTGATATATTTCTTGTATCCCCTCATCCTCAATCCTCATTTCCCTGAGGACTCAGGTTCCTCCTCAGTAGGTTCCTTGGTGGAGTAATTAGAGCTTCTGTCACTTTCTGGGTGGGGGCTGTGTGTCAGGATATTTCTACCTGTTCTGTGGCTCTTAACAATCTTCTCATCCCCTCTTCCTCAACGATCCCAGAGCCTTGGTGGAATAACATACTTGTGCAGTACTGGCACAGAGCCTTTGTGTGTAACCAATTGGACATGATTGGACATGAGGCCAGCTCAGTAGGAGAGAACTCATAACTGGTTCTGGGAACCAAGTCAGTTCCCCACAGGCAGGAAACTGACAACCCTAGAAAGAAGCCTCCATTGTTCTCTCAACAAGTCATCAAAATGCCTCTCAAAATTATATACCTATCTTTCTCAAGCAAAGCTGCTCTAAACTTCGGTTGGAGAATCTGTTTTATTTTATAGATGGTGGAGAAAACTGGGAAGATCCAAGATCCCTTAATTTGTCAAGAAAACACAGCCAAATGCTCACTACAAGATGTGCCATCTCTGCCACACTCACTGTGGTCTTAGAAGAATCTGTAGAGGAAATAGCATAGTGCTCCTGATGTTAATCGGACAATGGCTTGCAGGGAAACAGTAAGAAACACTCATGGAGGTGAACTGTAACACAAATACACAGGCTGATGGGATCATTTTTTTTAATCAGTGTACTTTCTAGCTTTGTTTTTGGATTATTTCTTGTTTTGCTACATGTATGACCTCTCTTTAAATTCTGAGTCCTTTGTTATCTCTTAATCTTTTCTGACCCTCTGGTGAAGGGGACCTTTTGGCTTAGGTTCTCCTGCTTTGTATTGTTTGTGCGTGCATGTTTTGGTGGTGTGCACCTCCTGGTTGACAATGAAATAAGGAAAAGGAAGAAACCTTGGACAAAAGTTTAGAATTGATAGCATAGGAGGAAATAGTTTAACTGTGCCGTGTTTCAGCATTCTCATCCTTGGTTCTGGAAGTAGTACTAAATAAAAATAATTACATGAAAACTTAGAGTTCTTATGAATATTCCTGAATTTGTAGAGCCAGACCAGCAAGAAAGTAAAAATTAATCAGTAAAGCAATCCTGTAATAACTAGAAGCTATCATAATTGCACAAGGAAGAACAAACAAGATTTGCTAGCTCCCAGGGATCTGATCCTAGCAGGAAGTTCTATATTGAGTGACACCTAGCAACGTTTCAAAAGAGATAGAAGATTCCACATAGTCAGTGTGAAGTTAACAGCTGCTCCGCCCTCTCAGCTCTCAGTAGACCTCTTGGAAGTAGCGTGCATTGCTCCGGCTCAAGATGGTAAACACAACTCATGAAATCTCTGTCAGAGAGAATTTGCCTATGCTTCTGTCAGGGAAGAGGGATGTCCCAAAGATACAGAAGCTAGATTAACTACAAGGAAAACAAAAATAGCATGGAAACTACATCTAGGAAGCAGTAACAGAACTGATAAATGAAATAAAATAAAGAATCAGGGGCCTGGAGAGATGTCTTAGCAGTCAAGTGCTTGCCTGGAAAGCTTAAGGACTGGGTTCAAGGCTCAATTCCCCAGGACCCACATAAGCCACATGCACAATGTGGCACATTCATCAGGATTTTATTTGTAGTGGCTGGAGGCCCTGGCACCCCCATTTTCTCTCTATCTGCCTCTTTCTCTCTGTGTGTCTGTCACTCTCAAATAAATAATACAAAAAGAATCAAAAGAAAATTAATCAAAAATCAAAAAATAAAATATAACTTAAGTAACAGGGAGATTTTTAACTTTATGTGTGTGTGTGTGTGTGTGTGTGTGTGTGTGTGTGTGTGTGTGTGTTTTGAGAGAAAGAGAGTGCATGGGCACCTCAGTGCCTCCAGACATTGCAAATGAACTCCAAATGCTTGTGTCACTTTGTATATCTAGCTTCATGTGGGTATTGGACTTGGGCTATCAGGATTTGTTAACAAGCACCTTTACTCTCTGAGCCAAATCTCCACCCCAGAGTTTTGAAATAGGTTCATTTTAAATTATTTGTAAAAATTTTATTTTTGTTTTGTTTTGATTTTGAGGTGTGTGTATGTGTATGCATATGTGTGAGTGCTAGTACACATGTGCCTCAGCATGTGAGTGGAGGTCAGAGGACAATTTTACAGGATGGGCCTCACATTCCACCTCATTTGAGACAGCTGCTCTCATTCTAATTCACCAGACTAGCTGTTTCAGAAACTTCAAAGAAAATATTGTTTCCAACTTCAATCTCACTATAGAATGCTAGGGCATATTGGGTTTATAGAATCCCACTACTGTTTCTGGCTTTTACTTGGAGTCTGGGTACACAAATTCAAGTACTCAAGTTTGTGGAGCAAGCACTTTATTCATTGAGTCAGCTCTTCAGACCTGTAAATGGTACATATTGGACAATTTCCCAAAAATATAAACACAATTTCAAGAAAGGAAAAATAAGGAAAAGGTAAGTTGTAAAATAGGGCAAAGGGTTGAGAATAAAACTGATATTATTGCTTAAGTAAGTTAAAATAATGAAGAAAAAAGATTTCTAAGAGTCAAAGCAATGATATGGACAGTAGAATAATCTCATTAATTTCACATGAAAAATGAAAATAAGTCAAAATAATTAGGATGATCACTAAATAGGAAGGCTGAAGATGACTCAGTATGAGGGCAATTATACAAAACGAGAATAAGAGAAGCTCAAGAGAACAGGGACAATGGAAGGTGTGAAAACTAATAAAAATGAATGCACTGAAAATGTCAGTTAAACAACTTCAAGACTTTCTTTTCTGTCAATTTGTTAAAATTGAAGAATGACATGTTAGAAAGGAATGGTGCAGTGGTGCATGAAAATGTAAATGATTTTACATTTCATAGCCAGGCATTAAAAATTATTTTGAAATAGGTTCATTTTAAATTATTTGTAAAAATTTTATTTTTGTTTTGTTTTGATTTTGAGGTGTGTGTATGTGTATGCATATGTGTGAGTGCTAGTACACATGTGCCTCAGCATGTGAGTGGAGGTCAGAGGACAATTTTACAGGATGGGCCTCACATTCCACCTCATTTGAGACAGCTGCTCTCATTCTAATTCACCAGACTAGCTGTTTCAGAAACTTCAAAGAAAATATTGTTTCCAACTTCAATCTCACTATAGAATGCTAGGGCATATTGGATTTATAGAATCCCACTACTCTTTCTGGCTTTTACTTGAAGTCTGGGTACACAAATTCAGGTACTCAAGTTTGTGGAGCAAGCACTTTATTCATTGAGTCAGCTCTTCAGACCTGTAAATGGTACACATTGGACAATTTCCCAAAAATATAAACACAATTTCAAGAAAGGAAAAATAAGGAAAAGGTAAGTTGTAAAATAGGGCAAAGGGTTGAGAATAAAACTGATATTATTGCTTAAGTAAGTTAAAATAATGAAGAAAAAAGATTTCTAAGAGTCAAAGCAATGATATGGACAGTAGAATAATCTCATTAATTTCACATGAAAAATGAAAATAAGTCAAAATAATTAGGATGATCACTAAATAGGAAGGCTGAAGATGACTCAGTATGAGGGCAATTATACAAAATGAGAATAAGAGAAGCTCAAGAGAACAGGGACAATGGAAGGTGTGAAAACTAATAAAAATGAATGCACTGAAAATGTCAGTTAAACAATTTCAAGACTTTCTTTTCTGTCAATTTGTTAAAATTGAAGAATGACATGTTAGAAAGGAATGGTGCAGTGGTGCATGAAAATGTAAATGATTTTACATTTCATAGCCAGGCATTAAAAATTAATTTAAGAAGTAAAGATTGTAACAATGTACTAGGTATTGTAATATCTTTTCTGACATGCATGTAGATTCTTTGTAAAATACTAATTTGTATTACAGAAATATTTATACAGGACTTGATAATTCCTACAATTATACATTACTCTCCTATTCATTTGCAAATATCAACTGAAATGAAACTTAATGGTCCATACATATTCCCTGTTCTAGTTATTGAAGTATAATTTTCTTATACTTTTTAATGACACAAAACTGAAATAATATTTTTAAGGTGTGCACCACCATGCCCAGCTATTTATTTAGTTATTTATGACAGAAAGAAGGAGAGAGAGAGTGTGTGTGACAATAGGCATGCCACTGCAAATGAACTCCAGACACATGCACCACCTTGTGCATCTGTCTTATGTGGGACCAGGAGAATCGAACCTGAGTCCTTAGACTTCACAGGCATGTGCCTTAACTGATAAGCCATCTCTCCAGCCCTGAAATAATATTTATAAAGTGTTAGCACAAAATATTTCAATGTGATAAGATGTATTTCATTGCTTTTTTCTTACATTTTCAGTATCATGATAATCATTTCATTGAGAGTTTATCAATTTATCATTTAACAGAAAATGTTATTATTGTGATTATTATATGTCAAGAACAGTTCTATGTCCTTTGTGAGAAGTAATTCAATTTCATAATATTATTCAGTAAATGTTATTAATTCCATTGGTCTATGTTTCAGTTTTTATTCCAGTACCATGCTGTTTTTGTCACTATGAATTTGTAATATAGCTTTAGATAAGGTATGCTGATGACATATTTTTTCTGAGTATATGCTTGGATATCTGAGTCCTTCTGCCATTCCATATGAATTCTGAGATCATTTTTTTCAATCACTGTGAAGAAGGATGCTGGTATTTTTATTGGTATTGTGTTAAATCTGTATATTGCTTTTGGTAGAACTGCCAATTACTTCAATTTTCCTGAATTAATGAAGGAACACTTTATGGCCTAATATATGGTCAATTTTGGAGAAGGTTGTGTGAGCTGCTGAGAAGAATGTGTACTCTGTATAAGTGGTGTGGAATGTTCTACAAATATCAGTTATGTCTAGTTGCTCTATGATGTTGTTGAGCTCTATTATTTCCCTGTTACTTTTCGGCTTGGGTGAACTGTGTATTGATGATAGTGAAATATTGAAGTCCTTGACTATCAAAGTGTTGATGTTTATGTCTGTTTATTGTTGAGTAGATTTTGTTTTAGAAACTGTGCTGCTACTGTGTTTGGAGCATATATATTTTTTGATTATATACTTATTTTGGATCATTCGTTTGATGAGAAAAAAGTGGCTTTCTTTGTCCTTTTTGATTACCATTGGTTTGAAGTCTATTTTATCAGATTTTAACATGGCAACAGCAGCTTTTGTTAAAATTTCCGTTTGCTTGGAATATCATTTTCCAAGGTATCTATCTTTAGTGGTGAGTTTTCTTGAATATAGCAGATAAAAAGGTCCAGGTTTTTGACCCATCCTGACAACCTGTGACTTTTGATGGGTAAGTTAAGACCATTAATATTTAAAGTTATTACTGTGAGGCTTGAATTAATCCCTGCCTTGATGAGGTGTTTTATGGGGTTTCGTCCTTCGTGTGTTTTTTTGGTATGTTGACACTGGTCTATTTTGGTTATTGTAATCTTCTTGTTGGCTCTTGATATTGGTTGTTTGACCTTTCTGTGTGGATTATTCCCTCAAGTATTTTCAGTAGGTTTGGATTTGTGTTCATATAATCATAGAGTTGATTTTTTTCATAGAAAGTTTTCCTTTCACCATCTATTATGAAGGATACTTTTGCTGGGTAGAATAGCTTGAGTTGGAAGCCATAGTTTTCTAACCTTTGAAGTGTTCCTTTTCAGGCCCATTTCAGGGTTTCCATTGAGAAATCTGATGCAATTCTAATGAGATTGTCTTTGTATGTTGTGAATTGTTTCTATTTTGTGGCTTTTAATAATCTCTCCTGGTTTTTGTTGTTTTAACTATGATATGTCCTGGAGAGTTTCTTCTTTTGTCCTTTCTGTTTGGTGCTCTGTGAGCTTCTTGTATCTGGATGGGCTTATATTTTGAGAGATTTGGAAAATTTTCTTCAATAATTTTGTTGAATATGTTCTCTATGCCTTTGGCCTGGATTTCCTCTTATTCTGGTATACCCATTACCCACATGTTTGGTCATTTTAGGGTATCCTATAGTTCCCTCATGTTCTGTTCACTTGATTTTTTGCCCTTCCTATCAATTTCTTCTGTCTTGTCTTTCAGGTCAGAACTTCTGTCTTCTACATAAGCAACTCAGTTAGTGAGGGGTTCTAGAGAGATTTTTTATAATTTCCATTTGGTTTTTCTTTCTTGTTGTGTTATTTAGCATCATGTCCATCTCTTTTTTGAGGTATGATTTCAATTTGAATTCTGATTTTCTGTTTTTTTAAATATATTTTTTATTCATTATGCATATAGTTTATATACAGCCATGATGGTACCATCGTTAGCCTTCTCCCTGTCCTCCCCGCATGGGTCATGTGGGTCTTGCCTTATGGGGGTAGCCATTAGTTATGCTGGAGAGGCAATGACTCTGTGTATAATGACCCAACTCATGGCTCTAACAATCTTTCTGCCTTTTCTTGATGCTTCCTAGAATTCATTCTTGCATTTAATCAAGTCTTCAGTAAGCTTAATCAACCAGTTATCAAGATCTTCCATTTCTTGATTCACCTTCAATTTATTCATGTTTCTGTAGACTTCTAACATTTTCTTCAATCAAGTTAAGCCTACTGTCAAATGCTGAACACTCTAGGAGACGATTCTGTTCAATCTCATTGAGACAATTGTTGTTTCTTTGATAGTTTGCTTCTAGTTCATCAATTTTTTTGATCAGTGTCTCATTGGTTCTTGTGTTTTCATTTTGGGAATGAAGTTCTGTTGATTTCTCTATGAATTCATTCGAGGTGTCCATTGTAGGAAATCCTTGGTGGATATCTCTCTGTTTTTTTAACTTTTGTTGGCTTTTTTGCATTGTTGCCTACCAATTTTAGTAATACTCTTTATTTTATTAACGAGGAAGTATGCTTTTGTCCTTTGACCCATGAACCCTCTGACTCAGTTGAACAGGGTTGTATCCAGTGGTCAGTTAGGATACCAGAGCAAAAGGCCTCATTTCCCAGCTTACACAATGACCAGGCCTCCCAAGCAAGGCACAATGGGACCTACCAGAACCAGGGGAGTGGGAGGAGCCAGGGAACACAGATGTGGCCTGAGTACTCTGAGCTGTGCTCTCCAGTACACATATAGGCAGTGAACTTGGACCAGGGAACTGGGAGAAGCCAGGAAGGAGGGATCTGGCCTACTCACTCCACACTGCTATGCTAGCCCACACACTGTCTGCCCAAGTAAACTGAGACCAGGGAGGTAGGAGGATCCAGGAAACAGGGGTCTTGGCCTACTCACTCTACCACAGTGCTCACCTGCCCACACTGTCTATGCAGGGAACCCAGACCCATAAATAAATTTTTTTAATGTTAAAACAATTTCTTGCAGAATGCATTTTGTTATTCATATTTCACATTTGAATTCAAGGTGAAATGGAAAATATTTTGTTATGGATAATACCCAATAAATAATAATACCCAATAAATAATAAATGTACAAAACATTATCTCCAAGTTTTGTGTAAGTAGGGAACTCAAGCTCACCTGCATAAGTTTTGACCTAGATCATAGTTATATTTTCAAATCCCCATTTTTGTGTAGTCAAAATATTCTTAATGTGTAAAATTTCAAGAAAAATTACTATATCTAGAGGAAAATATCAGTATATACATGTAGCCATTTGATTCACTGCCCAAGGTCACTCATTAACAAAACATTGTTTTAAAGTAATTAAAATTTACTGTGTGAAATAGAATTCTATTTCCATGCCACTTATTAAACTATCTCCTAAATTCTTCATCTTGCAGTATTTCCTGAAATCATCTCCTTGAAGAGTTCAGCTGCATGTTATGACTCACAAGTAATTCTCTAAGGCAGGCTAAAGAGGAAACTGCTCCTTGTTTCAGCTGCAGTTCTGGTTTCATCTTCAAGGAGTTTTCAGAGTTGTCATTATTTTCCTCTTATCTGCTCTCAGACACACATCTGTTATTTATCTGCAAGAATTGCTCTTAAAGTGCATAACTGCCCCCAAAGAAGAAATAATTCATCCATGCAAACACAAAGACTGAAAATTTAATGACTCTTTCTCCAGTAACAAACTTTTTTTCCCCACCAAGTCATCAAGAAATAGTTTTCAGGTATATTTTCAGAAATCCAACTTTGAATTTACATCATCTACAATGAATGAAAACAAATCCTGTACCATTCTTAGTACCTGATATTATAGACTTGGATTCAGAGGTTCCAACAAAAATAAACTAGCAGGTTGGGTTAGGTATGCTTGGGTTATGTATGCTTCTTTTAAAAATCCCTTATTGAATATATAGGATTTATTTATTATAATGGAGTTAAGAGTCAATAGCAGTGGAATTTGTGTTTGTCTGTAGCTTATCTAACATGTATTTTATCTGTGAGACACACTGCAGCCTTCTTGCATTTGGGTCACTAAATAGCCTTCAGCATCATGCACAGCCAAGTCATGGGAAAAAAAGTGGGAGATGTGAAAAACATGACATTAACAGACCACAAAACAGATATTGTTTGTGACAGTATGAAAGCTGAAACAAAAAGTCACTGTCACTTTATTCCAGCATAGCTGGAACACACTTGGGCACCTCAACAGTTGCACGATTCCTGAGATCAAGTGTAAAAATGGTATGAATATAGGGAGATTTTATAAATAATGGAGATGATGGTACTTGCTTAGAATTGTTGAACCTTAATAACTTTCACAATATTCTTGTCTGTCTGCCTACTTGTATTGATTCTAAACATAAAATAGTTTCATGAAGAAAAATGAAGACATAAAATATTAACAATTTTTTAAAAAATATTTTTATTTATTTCTTTATTTCTTTCTTTCTTTATTTATTTATTTGAGAGAGAGGCAGATATAGAAAAATGGGCATGGCAGGGCCTCCAGCCACTGCAAAAGAATTCTAGACATATGTGTCATCTTGTGTATCTGGCTTATGTGGGTCCTGGTGAATTGAACCTTGTTCTTTTGGCTTTGCAGACAAATGCCTTAACCACTAAGCAATCTTTCCAACTCAACAATTTTTATTATATGAAAATTACAACACTTAAAGGGAAAGTTATTAATCTATGTAAAGAAATGTTTCTCCAAATGTATCCCCTGTTGCTCTTGTTCTACTGTCCCATGTGTTGCAATATCAATTCTCTACTTTTACTTGAAGTTGGAACATATTACCTAAGTCATTAACAGAGTTAACTTTGGAAAAGGGCTAATTGCTTCACAAACAAAAGTTCACCGATGGTACAGAACTTAAGAATAAAATACCAGAATGACAGCGAGAGTAGATTCATTAGAGTCAACAATGATCAACTCTAGGAGAGTACCATTGGTAGAAGCCTGGGTTTTTGAGTCTCCCCAAATCTTCATATCAAATAGAGTGACTTGGTAGCAGAAACTTAACACCATTAAGAACATAAGCAATGAAAGTAGTGGATGGATAAGATATCAAAATCCAACCAGGTTCTATGCTACAATGCATGAATGTTATCAGTAATTATATAACAGAAAACAGTAAAGCAATCACACAAGTGAAAAGAGGATAGAAGAATCCCAACACATAGATGTGGAGAGATTCACTAGTCAACTGCAGAAAGCCACTGAGCTTGTAGGAAACCTTTACAACTCACTATATAGTGAGCTCAAGGTACCCATAGGAAAAAAATAATTTTTGGAATTATAGCAGCTCATAGGAAACTTGTAGACCAATCCCCTTGCATAATTTCTTTTTTTAAAATTTTTTGTTTAATTTTTATTTATTTATTTGCAAGCAGAGAGAGAGAGAGATAGAAGAGAGGCAGAGAGAGAATGGGCATGCCAGGGCCACTAGCCACTGCAAGTGAACTCCAGATGCATGTGCCCCTTGTGCATCTGGCTTACATGGGTCCTGGAGAATTGAACCAGGATCCTTTGGCTTCAAAGGGAAATGCCTTAACTGCTAAGCCATTTCTCCAGCTCCCCTTCATAATTTCTATAACAGATCATAACTTTGGTAAAAGCTGCTGAATACAGATTCACAATTGAACAAGTTAGAGATAAGAGATGAAACACAAAGAAAGAAATAAAACATTTCCCTAAATCAAAAGGAGAGATTAAGGCTCAAAAATCTTAAAACAAAAAATAAAATAAAATAAATCCATGTTTCTGAACTTCTATAAAGTTAGAAATAATATTCTGATTCACATCCTTACCTTTGGCTCAAGAGGAATAATATGTAAAAATGAATAATGGAAATGTATTATAACTAAATCCCACACAAATTTTTATATGAAAATGAAAATAAAATAACAAAACTATAGCTAACAGTAAGCATATCCAGAATCTGGAAATAAATAGTCAAAAAATTAAAGTTATATCAAAACTATAACTATTATTTCAAAGTGAACTACCTTTACAAATCCATGTACAATAAAACACAAAAACATAAATATAAAACAAAAAAATGATAATTTCACTTAAGAAGAAATGGTATCCTAGATACAAATCAGGAGTGAACATATCTAATAATACCAAATGAGCATAAATAGAAAAATGAAAGTAATTTTAAGTGATAAAATATTTGAGACAAAATTTCAAGTACTGATAGTAGACAATCACAATTCAAGTGGTCAAAAACAAGTCTGAAGAAAAATGTTAAAGGCAAAAAAGAAGTGGTAAAAATTTTAAAATAATTTTTGCCTTCAAATGAAAATGAAAGAGTTGAATTTACATACAGAACAATCAAGATATCTGAGAATTGTTCCAACCTTCAACAGGCGAAAGAAAGAAAGAAAGAAAGAAAAAAAGAAAGAAAGAAAGAAAGAAAGAAAGAAAGAAAGAAAGAAAAAGAAAGGAAGGAAGAAACAAAGAAAGAAGAAAAAAAGAAAGAAAGAAAGAAAGGAAGGAAGAAAGAAAGAAAGAGGGAGAGAGAGAGAAAGAAAGAAAGAGAGGAAGGGAAGGATGAAGGAAGGAAAGAAAGAATAGGGAGAGAAGAAGAAAGAAAGAGGAAGAGAGAAAGGGAGGGAAGGGAAGGGGGAGAAAGGAAACAAGCCAGGAAGGAAGATTGTCAATAAAAATTCTTTGCAAATTTAAAGAAAAACAGAAAATGGGGCCTTTGGTTTTTAAAGGAAGAATATTTGTTGACACCTGCAAACTTTTCAGAAGCAACAATTTCAACCCAATGACAGTGATGCAGCACATGTTAAATTCTAGGAAAGAATGACAATAGACATATGTAAGCCCACCATGTGGCATGTGATGTGAACAGTGCCTGGGATGGGATACCTTCCAGTGAGTTGTTGGCCAAGGAGGTCCTGGTAGCCTCCAAAACATTAAAGGCTTTTGCCAAAGCCCTTGGTTTCCCTTGAGAAACAGATAGTAAGACCCTATTGCTGAAGACATCTCTTGCCTGAGAGGCATGGTCACTGAGAAAGCAAGCTGGTACTGAGCAGAAAACCTTCTCCCTGTAGACCAGCCAACTGACAGCTGGAAAAAGCTGCACTGCATGCAGCCATGTGGGAGACAGAAGTCATCAGTAGTGAAAACAGTGGACACTGAATATTCAAGTTTGGCCATACAGGCCCAATGACTGAACGGGTGCAATAGTGACATGTCTGCTCTTGGGATAACCAACTGCTCCATAATTGGACTGAAGGCCCTCTCACCAGGAGGGAATACATACCTGGTACTGAAAAACCTAAGCAAAAGTCTATGGCAGGGGAGGTCATGAGCCTTAGGGGTATAAAGCCTGCTCTTGTCTGACTAAATGTATATTTTATTCCCACTAAACTGCTCTGAAAGCACTACACTTAATGTTCATATTCACATATTAATGCTACTCTCACTTCTGATTAGAGAAGCTTCTCTTTTCAGATGGCGATGACCAGTGGGATGACCCAAAAAGAAACATAATGCTGAGAAGAAGGGATGGAGGAGTGCCCAGCACTGAAACATCTCTGTCACACCCTCCAAGGCTCAGGGCCTATTGCAGAAGAGGGGGCAGATAGAATGGAAGAGCCAAAGGAAGGGTACAACTCCTTACAATGCAACTGTCCAGACAGAAATTGGCCTTGATATCCATGACCTTGCAGTGCCCAGCAATACCTTCGCAAGACCCTCATAATACAAGAAAAAGATGATGACATCAAATTAAAAGAGAGACTAATGGAGAAAGGGAGGGGATATGATGGAGATTGGAATTCTAAAGGGGAATGGGGAGGGGAGGAAAATATCATGAACTTTTTGTATGTAACTATAGAAGTTGTCAATAAAAAATAATAATTAAAAAAAGGAGAGATGTACTATTGTCCTGCAAGGTCATAGGAAAAATTATTGCTAGAAGTCTGTGAGTTGGATGAATTTGGGGAGTAATACAACTAGAGGGTAAATGAACCAAGGTTAGTGGTCAACTGTAAACATAGTTACTTTTTGACCATGTCTAAGGTGAATTCAAAGGAAACAGGTCATTCTTATATGTGTTAGGTAGCTATTAGATATTAGCAGGCATGAAGATCACTGAGGATGGACTTTTTCTTCATAATCAGTTTGGGGACTTGCTTTCTGATTCACTGGTTAGAAATCTAATTTTATAAGAGTGCAATTTAAAGGAAGAAGAAAGCATCATAACCCCACTTATGATATTAAATATCATGTCAATGGGAAGAAATGGTAGTGTAGCATTGTTTAAAAGTCAAGGAAAAAATGGTAATTTTCCTCTAGTAAAGCATGGATATTTTTATAGAATATTTATTTTACCTTTGGTTACTTTTAAACTAGTCTATTACATAATTTATTGACAAAGGAATAAGATCTGGATGTACTTCTGGCTATGGGTGGAGATAGTCTACCTCACCACATAGGATGGCATTAATGGTCCCTTTGACCCCTGATCAGTCCCACTCTTGAGAATGTTTCATACTAGTCTGAAACAGACCTTACCTGCCATCTATACTCTTCTCTATGACTCCTCTCAATTCTTTCAACAGAAAACACAAGGACTAGAGAGGGGGGGAAAGGCTAGTGAGATGGCAGTAATAATATACACAGATAATTTAGCCCATGAAACCCAATTATTCTTTGTCTTTCATTGGTCACAGTTATGTCATTTTGGTAGGTTGAAAATGATGTAGTGAGATTATTTCTACAAAGGAGATTAGAAAATGCTACAAATCAGTGTTTTTGTTTTCTTTGGAGAATTATGATGATCAGCATTTACTTCCTAAATCTACTTGATGGGCTGTTCTAACATAATATCATACAATGCTTGGTGCATAGCTCAAAGAACAGACATTTATTTGTTTGCCAAATCAATAGACCAGGACTCCATAGTCAAGGTGATATAAGATTAGTGACAAGTGAGAGCTTTCCCTGTTTGCCCTTTGGGTTACAGATGGTCATCTTATTGTGAGCTTATATCACTCTTTATTGTGCATAGAGAAACATAGATAGATGTAATAGCTATTTCCTCTGGGCCTCACAGGATGATTGGCTACCATGGAGTCAAGGCAGCTATGCTGATGCTCACGATGCTTGGCTTGGAATAGATAACAGTGAAATAAGCAGAGAATACTGGGTCTATGGGAATAGTACTTGGGCTATTATTAACATTAGAAGGAAAGTGGAGAATGTCACAGGAACCTCACATGGGATTATATCCACCACTTCCACCTCCCTCTCAGTTGCAGGTCATCTTGAGAGGAGATGTATGCTAACTCCCCAGGAAAAGAAATGCAACCAAGACCAAGTTAGTTGTCTAGTGTCTACTTATGAGAACACTAATTCTGTCAATAGGGATCATTCTGTTAATAAGGATAAGGTCAGAGCCTTATCCCTATGACCTCAGTTAGCCTTAATTACTGACTTACAGCCCCCATGTGTAATATAGCTAAACTGATGGTTAGAATTTCAACATACGAATTTGGGAGAGGAGAACACAAACATTCATTCCAGTACATTTAACAGCTCATCATTGCCAACATAACACTTACAAGCACACATAGTTCCCAGAATCTGGTCATTAAATGTAACTTTCTCCTGGAAGAAAACCTCAGCTTTGTGGAGAACTGACTGTCAGGGTGGGACATCAGTGCATAGGAAAAGTTTCAAACCTCTTGCCATGCCAAATAAACAAACATACAAACAAACAATCAAACAAAAAAAATTAATGAAGTCATATCCAAAATAATTTAGTCACTTGAAGATTTTTATAAACAAAATTAGAATGATTTGAACTTCAATAAGTAATAATGACATGTAATAAAACCACAAAATGTGACTAAGCCAAGTAGTTTATAATAGTGTTTCTTAGTCACTTATTTTGAGAGTGTGTTGGGGAATTATCCTGAGAATCAGTAAGATGAGAGCACGAAGTCTTCTCTTGTCATAAGAAAACCTCAAAGTAAGAAGAAGAATTTATTCTGGAGCCAAATATGAGAGAACATGGCTCAGGAACATGAATGTACATGACCTCCAATATCATGTTCTGATAGGGTAACAATTTAATGAAGTATTCATAGAAGTAGATCCAAAGAAAATCATTCAGATTTTTAAAATATTTTGGTGAAAATATCAGGTAGGTGAGCTATAGCAGAGCAGGAAAAATCTTTGTTTAGGCATAAGAATATCTGAC
Source organism: Orientallactaga sibirica (assembly GCA_036365145.1). Lineage (NCBI taxonomy): Eukaryota > Metazoa > Chordata > Mammalia > Rodentia > Dipodidae > Orientallactaga > Orientallactaga sibirica. Next base: position 27,434,271 of record JAEOAD010000021.1, on the reverse strand, counting down.
AACATTCTTTGTTTGAGGTTGATTGAATCTAGTCTTTTAGCACACTTCAGAAAGTATCAATGGTGTAATATCACAAAGATATTAAGTCAAACAAAGAGGTGGCTGTTTGGGGGGCTAAAGATAGTTTGGCTCTGGACCTGAGACATCATTCCAACTCTTCACTATGCATAAGTTGTAACCAGTCAAATGGCCTTGTAAAATCATTAACACAAGTGCATATTTTTTTAAAAATCCAGGTAATTTAATATTCAATAGCTAAAATGAAATGATAAATAGTATCTTTATTTTATAATCTTTCTCGTCAGTGGAAGTACCTGGGTATTTCCAGGTTTTTGATGTCTTATTCAAAGAACAGCAAAACACAGACAAAAGGTAAAGAATCAAGAAAGCTTATTTAGAGCAAAGTGACAGCACACTGTCAAGTGGGACAATGGGCTACCTGAATGAAGAGACTCAAGGGCTATATGGGTAAATTCCTTGAAGCTTCCTTTTAAGGAAACCACAAAAAGGAGGAGGTCAACAGCTAGAGACATAGTTTTGGTGGAACTCTGTTTTGATTGACAGATTGTATTATATAACTTTTTACTCTACTGCACATGTTCATTCCCATATTCACTTGACTTTATTCAAATATGAAGCCATTTATACATAAGCATAAAATAATACATCGAGGTTTCTCCCTAAAAGTTCACTTAGGAAACAGTTTTCCTTATTATCTATGTGCCCAGATCTAGTCCAGGTTTGATGATCCCCTGCTGTTCTAATCACAGATATATCTAAGACCAAGGCTGACTAAATCTGGTCACAAATTATGGTCACTAGAGAAGGAGAAACCTATTCATTTTTTGGAGTATTTGCAACTCAGTATAGGTGAGGCTTTCAGGAGACCAACAAGTTCCTTCAAAGCATTAAAAAGAAAGTGATAAGCTTACTGCCTAATCCAAGTGGTACAGGTTACTAAATTATTTATTGATTCCTGCCTGTCTCCCAATCAATTAATTTGTTTAGGCATTAAGTGTAAATAACTATGAGCAATAAAAAAAAATGAAAGACAACCAAGCATCATAGACATCATTTTGGAAAGAACATAATGCTACAGACACTCTTGCAAGTGGGATAAGATCTACTCTAATTAAACTTTTTCTCCAACTTCAAACCTGCATAAAATCTAGAGCCCAGAGGAACATGCTTAACTCCAGCATGAATATGTCATCTTCCAAATCCAGACACTCTGGGAAACTACACAGATCAAGCATCACATAGGTAGCAAACAGAAACCAGATGAAATTGACACATTGAATTGAAATTATTAAATGTAAACATCAAAATATGGGCTGGAGAGATGGTTTAGCAGTTAAGGTGCTGGCCTGTGAAACCTAAGAACTCATGTTTGAATCTCCAGGTCTCATGTAGCCACATAGTGATGCAAGCACACAATGTCACATATGTGCACAAGGGTGCACACGTGTCTGGAATTCGTTTCCTGAAGGCCCTGAAACACCAATTCTTTCTCTCCCTCTCTCTTTGTATCTCTCTCTTAAATAATAAAAAAAAAATTAAAAGATTAAAATGTGATGGCTAGGATTGCATGTATGAGTAAAAATACACATACAAATTCACACATGCTTACACAAAAATATTGTTATCAAAGGAATTTGACTCTGAGTAGAGAGGATAAGGTTAAAACAAAGATCAGTCATGAGATAGCTGTAGAGTTGTTTATAAGGTTCTATGTTTTATTTATTGGCTTTATTGATTTATGTAGTTTTCTGCATTTGTGTTTTATTTTGTAGTAAAGGACATTTGTAGACAAGCTAATCTCTCAAAATCAATAACTTATCTTCCAAATAATCTGGACAAGAAATTGAAGAAATGTGATATTTGAGCTAGCAATCAGACATGGTGGCACATGCCTTTAATCCCACAACTCAGGAAGCAGAAGAAGGAGGATAGCCCTGAGTTCAAGGCTAGCCTGAGACTACTTAGTAAATTCCAGGTCAGCCTGGGTTAGAGTGAAACTCTACTTTGAAAAATAAAAATAAATAAAAAATTTAAAAAAATAAAATGAAAAATAATAAGTAACATTTTGCACAATTGTATATTTATAACATAATATACAATAACTGGATTCAGTTACTCTTTCTACCACCCAGCTGTTTGTGACTTTAGGCAAGCCATGTGTGCCTCAGAGTCTCTGCTCCCTAATCTATAAAACAAGGTCACCAAGCTCCTTTCCAGTTTCTGCATTGCACATGGACCAGGATTCTGTAATTCAGTTATATCAATGGTCTTCAACTCAGAGGTATAGGTTCCCTATTAAATAAACTTTTTACTATTGATTTTCATACATATAAATAATATATATTTATCATAATCCAATTTATTTACCTTCTTTTGTCTGCCTTTTCCCATCCCCATTTCACTGAACTCCTTCTTTTTTTCATTCTATCTTCTATTTTGAACTCATTTTCTCCCCTCCACCATTCATTCAAAATGTAATTAGACACCTAGCTTCACAAGAGATCAGGAGAAATAAAGGACAGAAAGGCCTACCCAAGACTAGTAAAAATCCAGAACAAAGAACCTGGTTCTGCTTAGTAATGCTTTCATTTTGTTCTGTAATATCTAGGGACTATAAATAAATGCCTCGTTTTATCTGTGTTACATAAAAGATACAATAATTAAACTTTTAAAATGAAACTTGTAAAATGCCAAGTAATTAACTAGAGTTTAAAAGAATTCACTAATAGTTTTTAAAAAGAAATTCACGGGCTGGAGGGATGGCTTAGCAGTTAAGATATTTGCCTGAGAAGCCTAAGGATCCAGGTTTGATTCCCCAGGACCCACATAAGCCACATGCTTAAGGTGGCACATGCAACTAGAGTTCATTTAGCGTGACTAGGGGCCCTGGAGTGCCCATTCTCTCTCTCTGTCTCCTCCACACACAAATAAATAAATAAATAAATAAATAAATAAATAAATAAATACCAGAATTATTTAAAACAACAACAAAAAACGAAATTAACACATACTGTTAAACAGAAACCAAATATTTTTTTCTAACTATTTGCACATTTGAGGCAATGTTTTATGGAGGTGAGCATACTACCTTGAACAGTGTTTTCACGCTAGCTTTATGAAATGACTATTATCCTAAGATCACAGGAATAAAGCATAATGTTTACACACTGACAATGTATACAAAGTCGACTACAAGCACATTCTTTTCATACAGGTTGAAAGTAGCCTGCCAAATAGACTGGGATTAAACAGTTGCCTTGCTGAGATCTAAAGGTAGCACTTCTCTCTCCATGATGACTTATTCAGTAATTGAATAGAGTAAGAATTAATGCAAGAGTTCCCTTCCATTTCATCTTTACTTTCCCCATTCTTACTACAAAAAAAAATAAAAAAAAAATAAAAATGCTCCCACTGCCAGGAAATGATGAAACCCAAAGACTAAAATTGTGTTCCTGGGATTGAGGGAGGCAGAGGAAAGTGTAGCCAAAATACAAGTGGCAGAGGAGTTGAGTTACTGTGAGAATATCAGAAAGGACAAGCCTCTGGATCTGAGGTTTTGGGAGAATCAGGCTGAGTCTAACTAGATTCCCTGGTCAACAACTGTGACCTTCATTACGGGTCATGTCCATCTTGATGATGGAACTGAGGAAGTATGGTGAGCAGCAGAGAAAGCTGCTTTAGGAAAAAATATTCAATCTCATAAATTTCCTAGTGGTCTCATTCTACAAAGCTGTATGAAGCAATTTGTCAAATCCTAAGACCTCCCAAAGTGGAATTTTATAATATTGTGGAGACTTAATCATATTTGGTCTACATTTTTCTTCTAAATTTCTGTTCATTTCATCCTGCTATGATCCCTATTCTTGGAAACCATAAATTCATTCTCCCCTTGTAGCTTTTACTTGTTAGTAGGCTGCCAGCACTTGGTTATTGCTTATTCATGCTGTGTTTACTTAGCTCTGCCTCTTCTAAGTTAAACACATTATTGCCCTAATCAGGGCCCTTGTGCTTCCGAGAATCACCTTCTACCAATGTCACCACTGGTAGTAAAGTGCCAGAACTCTGGGATAATTCTTGTTTTGCATTTATATTATTATTACTTTGCATTTATATAACCTCCTTCTTCATATGACATTTCATTCACAGCAAGTCCTTTCTATAGATTCTTGTCAAGCATATAAAAGTAATCAGAACATTGCATAAAGAAATACAAGAAGATATCTTATGGATTCTTTGCCTGATTTGGCCAGTTTAATTTCTGGAAAAAAAAAAAAAAAAAAAAACAGTAAGAGATATATGCATTAGTAAGAAAATTTATCAATTCATGAAAAAATAAACAGCTCACAATCTACATCAATTGCTGGGGTATATTGGCTACCAAATACTGAATAAGACATGCAAATGATATCCTCTGAGGACAGTTACTAATGTAAATGTGTCCACTCTGAGCATCAAAGGTCTTACAGAATCCTTGAAGACAGAAATGCATTACAGGATGAGCAACAGGTGAAGAATCTGTAAGTATGGCCAGAGGAACTTCCTTCTGAGCTCACAGCACCCTGACTAGGCTCCCTGCAGCAGAACTCTTATGACTTAGCCTTCGTTTAAGCTAGTTTTTAATTCCCCCTTTGAAATGATTTCCTTCGGATGCCTTCAGTTTCAGTGCGTGCTTCCAAAATGCTGTCTGCCTGCATTGTTTGCTAACCATGCAAGGGATTTTCTTTCCTTCCTTGTACAATTTCCTCAGACATTGACTTAGAGGACAGACTTTTATCCTGAAATAAAAATTATCAAATGAGGGTTGGAGAAGATGGTTTGCTGGTTAATGTGTTTGCCCGCAAAGCCACAAGACCCCCATTCAATTCCCAGGACCCACGAGAGCCAAATGCACAAAGAGGCATGTGTATCTCTCTCTCTCTGTCTACTTCTTTCTCTCAAATAAATACATAAATAAATGAAATATATTAAAAATTATTAAAATGAGATTTTTTATTTTTTTATTTTTATTTATTTGAGAGAGAAAAATAGAAAGAGAATGGGAGCACCAGGGCCTCTAGCCACTGCAAACGAACTCCAGACACATGTGCCCCTTTGTGCATCTGGATAACATGGATCCTGGGGAATCATACCTGGGTTCTCTGGCTTTGCTGGCCAATGCCTTTACTGATAAGCCATCCTTCCAGCCCCAAAATGAGAAATTTTCATTGGCTAGAGTTGCAAAGACTATGGCTTGAGACAAAAGTAATGTCTATTAATTATTTAATTTCTCTAGTTAGGAGGCTATTTTAGTCAGCTACAACAAAATAATACTCACAACAAGGTAAGTTTATCTCTTGCAATTCTGGGAGGTGGGAAATCCATGATAAAGGCATGAGCAGAGTTGGCATAGAAAGTTTACTTTCTGGTTCATTCATAACCTTTTTATTTTAAATGTGGCCTCACCTGGTAAGGCCTGTGAGGATCTTTTGGGAGCCCCTTTCCAAGAGACCTCCAATCACTTTTTTTTTTTTTTTTTGAGGTAGGGTCTCACTCTAGTTCAGGCTGACCTGGAGTTCACTCTGTATTCTCAAGGTGGCCTTGAACTCACGACGAGCCTCCTACTTCTGCCTCCCGAGTGTTGGGATTAAAGATGTGTGCCACCACACCCGGCTTCCAATGACATTTTTGAGAGCTTCACTTTAATGAGCTAATCACCTTCCCAGATTTCCATTGAAGCAGGAAAATAGAGCAAACAAGGAAGACCAGAAAGCCTTACAGGAAGACTACCAAGTTATTATAGGAGGAAAACTTACTGTCATGGAGGACAGATGGCTGGAAACCCCCCTGCTAATGCTAATTGCAAATGGCTGGGGCCACTGGCACAAGTTCAGAGGCATACCAGATTGTTTAAAGGTGACCTGAGGCCCAGTAGAGTATTAAAATGCACAGTTCTGGGTGGAAATTTAAGATGCTGACATAATCAGTCATGTGACATAAAAGCTCCATCATTAGGATAGCATGTATTGTTTGAAGTACTACACCTAACTCTAGCTCTAGCTCACTCCCACACGCTTGAAATTGTACTATCTCCTAATAGACTGCCTCTGCTTCTGCTACTATCCATGTGTCTCTGTCCAATTCTGTGTACTGCAACCTGAATTATTCTGTCCGTGAGTGCCCATAGAACTCTGATTTCCACCTGAGAGGGGGGTACAGTTAGGGTGACTAGACCCCTAAAGGTGAAAACTGCAGGAAAGTTTGCACTTGCTAGAAATCCAAGATGATCTGAATTCTTATCTCTTGTCAAGTTCCCCTAGAATTGTTTTCCCACAAACAACCAGAAACCCTCCTGTGAGAGAGGTCTTTTATAGGATTTAAACAGTGGTTGGTCAAGTTCAGCTCCCCGAAGTTGGTGCCAAGGCTAACCTCTTCTTGAGACAACCCCTAGCCCTAACCAACCAGCTGTCTCTCTGGTTGACCTGAGCGAGAAGACAGGCCACCTCCAGTAAAAGGTTATAAATATCTTTGAAAGGATAGGGCAGGCTCTCTGGTCACTTGGGAACTTCCAGCTCTAGGTGAGTTTTTCCCTCAGCTGGGCCTGGGCCCTGATAAGACTTTGGTTTCCCTTTCCCCAGAGCCTTGTGACCTTTGTCCGCTTCTGTCCCTATATGTTAATAAGGTCTCAGCCAGCAGCCTTTGCACAGCCAATCCCCCTATGGTCCATTTCCTATACCTTTTCCCACCACTATTTAGACCATGTGATCCTTTCTTGCTAACCCAAAGTCACTACATGCTAATTAGGCATCAGCAGAACCTCTGCATTAACCAATCCCCTTATGACCCATACCTCTCCCCGCTCTTTCACAAAGCTTATAAACCTGTTCCCATTCCCCTGACAATAACCGAGCTGCTCTCTGACGCTGCCTCCCAGGTGTTTCTTCCCACTGCACTCACAGCCACTCAAGTCCCTGCTCCAAAGTTGCTTGGACATTTCCGGGAACTGCAGCCAGGGGGACCCCAGGAACCACAGGGGGCCATAGCATGTATTTGTAATCTTGTGTTTTGGTTAAACTAGAATGCAATTCTCCACTCAGGGCCAAAGGTAGAACTCAGATTCTATTCTTTTAACCAGTAGGAATTATCTCTAAAGGGCCTCAACAAATCCCTGATACCTCTACTCTCCTCTTTTCTTTGTCTGTACAGTCCTGTGATACCTAAAAGGATGCAAAATGATTACACAACACACTAGAGAATTTTTTTTAACATTTTATTTTTATTTGTTTATTAGAGACAGAGGGAAGGAATGCCACTGCAGACGCATGCACCACCATGTGCATCTGGCTTACTGGGAACTGGAGAACCAAACCTGGGTCTTTAGGGTTCACAGGCAAGCGCCTTAACGGCTAAGCCATCTTTCCAGCTCCGCACTAGAGAAAATTTGAAGGAAGGCCAGGGGGCTCTCTCTCCAGGAGAGGGAGTCAGGTAGCTTTGTTAGGCAGTTAGGGTGACTGGGCCCCTGAAAGTAAGAAGCAGGAATGTCTTTGGGCCTCTCCTTACAGTCTGCTCTGGCTAGAGATCAAAGGATGATTTGACTCCTTATCTCTTGCCTAAAGGAGACCTGTTGTTCCTCAAGAAAAAGATCTGGAAAGTCTTTCCTAAGATTTAAATCTAATCATAACGTTGTGCTTGGTCAAGTTCAGCCCCTAGAACTTGGCTAGCCTCTTCCTGAGACAGCCCTAGCCCAGACCAATCAGCTGCCTCTCTGGCTCACTTGGGCTGGAAGTTAGGGGCCACCACCACAAGGTTATAAAATCCATTTTGAGGGGTAGGTCAAACTCTCAGGGGCTGCCTGATCATTCATGAATTCCAGATTCTCATGAGTTTCCCTTCATCTCCTCCAAGCTGGGCTGAGAGGAGGGGAAAATCCCCGAGCCCCTACATTCCATATAGGTTCTTTACCCCCTCCTGCCCTCCATATGCCAAGAGCTCTTTGTACTTTCTTTTCTGCCCTCTGTATGGTTTTTCTAGGCCCACCACATGGGCTCTCAGGCCACATGTGTGTATTCATTTTCACTCCTTTGGTTCTGTACTTCCCTCAATAAATATAATAGTTTAATAATTATTCTTCTCAGTTTGATTTGCCCAATTCTTTGGTAAAATGCAAAGGTGAATCCAGGGTTTAAGGTTCAAGGACTTTCTTGAACCCCTAACATCTCATTTCATCCCAACTTTACTTGCAGGTTTTGTTGTTGTTGTTGTTGTTGTTGTGTTTTGTTTTTTGGTTTTCTGAGGTAGGGTCTCACTCTAGCTCAGGCTGACCTGGAATTCACTATGTCATCTCAGGGTGGCCTCGAATGTCTACCTCTGCCTCCCGAGTGCTGTGATTACAAGCGTGTGCCACCATGCTTGGCTTACTCACAACTTTTATTGAAAGCTTAAGGCAGTAAAAGCTATGATGAGTCTAGGCTAAACTGAAAAATGTTTATTATTCTTAGCATAAAGCAGATCACGAGTTGCTGACTCATAATATCAGGCAATCTTTGGAGTAGCTGTTGAGTTCCTGGTGTTGTAGGTGCTCCATGCCCAAGGCACATAGTTTTCCATGTCTACAGGCTTAGTCTATGCCAAGATAAAGATGCTGTGGACCAAAATATCTCCACACCGTTTCAGATGGCATTCTGAAACTTAAGGAGGAAGCAAAGCTGATCTTAAAGGAGGGATCCATATTCAAAGGCCTCCCAGCCTACTCATGTCTACTAATCTATTTAACAAAATGACTGGAGAATTATATTTAACCTATGTATTTGAGGCTTAGCTGCCCAGGACTCCACTTGGCTTAGATAATAACACTTCCTTTTGCCTAAGCAATGCCATTTAGTCATCTGTTGGAATCTGGGACCTCCACCTTCACTGAGTAAAAAAATCCACACTCCCAGTAATGAAATAACTTCCTCCTCCCCTCCTGACCATTATTTATGAGCAATTTTTACACAATTATGTGCTTAGTTAGATCCAGCATTGAAATAGCAGGGGACCATCAAGCCTGGCCTGCTTTTGAGTGTTTACACAGCAAAGCAAACTGTTCTGCCAGTGAACTTTTAGAGAGTATCCAATTTATGCTTATGTATAACTGGGCACACATATGAATGAAAGGAGATTCATGATGGAAAGAAATGTGCATCGAGAAAAATGTTAAACAATCCAGATCTGTCACTCAAAGCAGAGGGCCACCTAAATTATGCCCTAACAATCAGCCCATCCTCCTCAAAAATTCTATAAGGAAGCCCAGGACCACTTCCTGGGCCCTCGAGTACTTTTCATCCAAGTGGCTTGCTGCCCATTTTGATAGAAAATTATAAACCTTAATGTCTCTTTGTTCTTAATAAAATTTCTTGTTGCTTCACTGTGTGTGTGTCTTCTTCTTTTTTTAATTCTTTGAATAAGATACCAGGAACTTGGAAATACCCAGACAGAGACCTCTAGCATTTTGGTTACAAAACAATAAAATAAAGGCCCAGCAAAGTCAGGATAGTCTGATGTGGTGGCAAATGCCTTTAATCCCAGCATTTAGGAAGCTGAGGTAGGAGGATCTCTGTGAGTTGTAGGTCAGCCTGAGACAATATATTGAAATCAGGTCAGTCTGGGCTAGAGCATGACCTTACCTCAAAAAAAAAAAAAAAATAGTAATAATAACAAAATAAAATAAAAGGATATTTGTCCATGTGCCACTTATAGTGACTTGCACACGCTCAGCAGTGCATCTAAATTCCTACTTCATGTATAGCCCTGAAAAGTTCCAGTAGATGAAAGTAATTTTAAGTTCACCCATCCAAATTCTACTATGGTCTTATTGAAAAGCTCTCATTGATTGCAATCTTGAGATAGGAAAACGTAAATATCTTTGTAATCCATTGTTACAAAGATTTTTATAATAGTGGGAGGAAAGTTCTGAACCAAAGGGTACAATAGTGGCATGTCTGTTATGGGGAAAACCAACTACTAGCAGTTTTTCACTGAAGGAAAAGCCATAAAACAGCTCAATGCAACCAGTGTATGTTAAGTGATAAGATAACAGGGTCAAAAATTAGCAGATGAACCACTTTGAGCACCTAGCACAAACAAGAATTTGAAGGGGAAAAGCCTTTTATTCCCAAACATTATTTTTATATCTTCTCAAGGAAATGTAAGTGTATCAATACAAAGTGTAAAATGTCCTTCTATCATTAGATAATTGCTCTGAGTCCTTCAGAGATCTAGCCATTCCAATTCACAGCAGACAGTCACAAGTGGAACACTTTCAATATTTGTTGGTATTTTCACTATATGCAATTAAATTGAAGGGCTGAAATTTTCAGTGCATAGTCATGCATTTTGTTTTGAGTTTTATAACATAGAAAGCAGGGTTGTGGTACCAATTTTTCACAAGGCTAATCTGATGTAAGTAATTTATTTCAGATTCATATCCTTTCTGAAATGACTTTTATCATTGTTCTGTTACTTTTATTCATTTTTGATTTTCTGTGTTTTATTCTGTCAATCAATACTCTCATCAATTAACATGTGTCATGCTGTATCTATCTGCAACATTCAGGTTCCACCATCTGTTAAAGAATCATTTGGAATTTAATTTTGATCTTGCAGTTTTGATTTTGTTATACCCACAGTGTCTATTACTAGAAGGGATACAAAATATGTATTTAATGAATTATTGAATGAATTATTAAAAGACAAGTGGAATGCTTACTAATGGATGGGAGCTATCACTACAAAAATAACAATGTAATCTTCCATGTGTAAGTCATTCGAGAGACCTAATCTGCTCTATGAGTTAATCTCTTTCATCTAGTGCTTCATATAGGCTTTCTATAGACCTAGGAATCCACAGGAAGAAGCTGTTCTATATGCTCTCAGAAGTTTATTTCTTTTCTTGGGCTATATATTAAGTAAACAGAAATCTTCAGACTTCTGATTCTAAATGAATACTTTTTCACACTATAACGTGCTACACTTACAGCCTGCAGCAATTTGCCCAGTTGTTCAAGATTGTTAAGGATCTTTAAGGGAACTGATTAAAAAAAAAAAAAAAAACTTTATCAGTTCTCAATTGTGATCATTTAATGGGTGACCTACTTGAGAATCACTGACTATTCTGAATATTTTTTTGAAGTACAAACAAAATTCACTGAGCTATGTCATGATTCAAAATTAAAATATTGAGGTATGTTATTATATACTTTTGTTTAGTAGTTTCTGCAAAGAGGAGTTCTAGAATTTGTGGATACAAACATATGCAACTTTCCAGTTTAGTGGTATCATTTTTGGTCATACTATATGACATAGTCAGGCAATATTAAATAAAACATCTGCAGAGCAGATGTCTGCCTTGAAAGATGTTGTTCCACAAATATATGTCATAGGCAACTTACCTGCTGGAAATTCAAATAGCTGCATGCATAAAATATAGCCATGAAAGATTTTGAAAACCTTAAAATAATCCTCCAGTATTTTTATTTTCCTAAGCCTATAGTCAGGCATCATATTTATCTTGCTTTTACAGGGATGTATATCCTTTTCTGAAGCTGTTTGCATGAGGACAGATGCTCTGTGGTGAACGATATCAAGGAAATAATGAATTGGAAGTGACAAGTGCCTTCAGCCAAAAGTCTAAAGGGAATTGTCATCTTGAAATCATACACAGCAGAAGAAGCCAAGCAAAGAATGAAATGGCAAAAGTGCCAATGTTAATCCAAAAATTAAACCCAGGTCTTATGTTAGGCCAAGTTAATTGCACTAGAGATCATCTACCCTTCATTTTGAATTAAAATGTGTTCAAAAAGAGAAGACATTGTGGAATAATCTCAACTGGAGTAGGAGAAACAAGACAGCTGAATCAGCAGCATAATTAAAAATATTTTTGGATAGATGTGGACTTATTGAGCAAGATAAATATATGTCACTTTATTCCTCTAAGAATCTATCTAACTAGAACTGACAGCATTGATCTTGGGAAAGAAAATCATGAAAAACAAAATATTAATTGAGTGGCAGTGTGCTAGAAGCAGTTGACACAGTCCTGTGTTTCAACAAAGCTCCTACCATCTGGTATCTTGGAGCCTAATGAATATGATAGCAATATTAAAAGTTACAATCACCATCACTGATGGCATTTTTTGGGCTATAGAGTATTGATAAATATATGCCAGCAGCCTTATATGCACTCTTTCCTTCAATTCTCACAACTGATCTAAAAAGTTATTATTGCCTCTATTTCAAAACTAAAGATCTTGAACCATACAAATTGTTACCTGCCCTAGTCAAATAGTTGGAATTAGGCAGGTAGAATCAAACAAGAACTCATTTCAATGTCTGCAGGCCACCCTCTGCATCATTATGTCCTGATTCAGTCACATGTATGTTGGAATAAAATGACTCTCTCTCTCTCTCTCTGTGTATATATATATATAATCATTTTGTAAATGTTACAATGAGAAACTATAACTATTACATCACTACATAGCTAACAATTGTAATGCTTTTTAACATTGTACTTACTCCATCCTTCCTATCTACTTAAATCCCAAGATATTACTAACTTAATTTTCAACTGTGCTGTGATGCAATTTTGTAAGCATAACAGAAGTAGTTTGACATTTAGAGATTAAGTTTTTAAGTAAGTATCATGCCATACAATTGTATGCATAAATTCGTCATTCTTTTTTGCTAAGCAGTATTCTATGGTATGGACTAACACATAGTTAATTCAGTCATTCATTTATTAAAATACATATGCATAGGCTGTTACTAGTTTAGGGCTAGGAATGTAAATAATTCTGCTACAAACAATGTTGCCTCATATTTGAGAGTCTTCTGACAATTAAAGATTTCAGGTATTGTAGATAGTCATCAACCCCTTTTTTCTCTTCTCTGTCCTTCATTGTCTTCCAACTAAGCTTCCATTTCCATTGTTAAGTGAACATTTTTAAATACAATCCATTTATGACTAGTTTACTGCCCAATTCATATAACTGAATTCATGTCTGAAACTCCATCAATATTCATAATCCCTTCCCTTGGGACCTCTAATTAGTCTTCATCAAGGTTCCCTACATTCTCCACCTCTTCACTATCATTTTTAACAATTTGCCTTCACTTGAATGCATTAGTTAAATCCCATCTGTCACCTGATGGTTCTGCCTCTAATGATCCTTCAAATACCAGCTGCTTGCTCTCCTACACTACCATGCCTTTGGGCCTGGAACAGGGTAGCTGTACCCACGTTCACCATTGGTGTGGCAACTTCTTATACTTCAGCCTGGAAAAGGCCTTCTGTTGTACAACGATTTTGTCTGAATTGAAACATTTTGTTCTAATAGTTAAGACAGAGATTTCTAAAACATGCAGGTCTCTGGAAGCTCCTGAAGCTTACAGGAGTCACAAGGCCTCTCCTCAAGGTTATGTAACCAGTAAGCACCCTTGGAGAGGAGACACTCTCAGCCCTGCTGTGCCTGGAATTCCAGAAATGCAGCTTTCATAAGCCTCCTTACTGGGAACATGTATTGATCCTGGAGGCAACAGCCTTTTGTTTCCGAATGATTTTACCTCAAGCCAATGCCATTGCCCACTTCCTTACTAATAGCCTAGTTTTCAATAATTTCAATATATATATTAACTATCCTTAGAGTGTTTTTTTTGTTTTTTTTTTTTTTTTTTTTTTTTTTTTTTTTTTTTTTCCCCATGAGGGATCTTATCAATAGGCAGCATAGTTTCAGAGGAAGCACACTCAGACACAGTGATCTGTGACGTATCGGAGACTTTAAAACAAACATAATGTACAACTGAACCTTGAAATAAATGTGAGATGTAGCAAAATATAAATGACCAGGGTAGAGAGGAACAGAGAGAGAGTGAGATGCCCTCAGAGAGTAATGTTTAAGGGCTGTTTCCTGAAATAGATCGCTAAAGTGTGCCTTTCTTCCTTGTTTCAGATGGCTTTAAATCTCTTTGAATGTTAAATTTCATTACTTCTTTCAAGATTCTGAGCAGATTTTAAAACCTTCACTTAAATATTGTCTGGCTGCCTCCTCAACACAAATCTATACAGTCTGCATTTAAATTCTAAATGCTCTATAATAATGACATTGATTTAATATTTATCACACTTCATTTAATCTCATATTTTTATTTATATCTGTGTATAAGTTCCTGACTACATGGATATGCTGTTGTGGAGGAGAAGGAAATGCCTAGCATATATTTGATGTTTGCTACTATATAAAACAAACTATGAAATGAAGTTTTTGTAAATATCTACAGTTGACAAATAAAATTCTCACTTGAATAGACATAGTCATGACACAGATAGCTACATAGTATCACAAATAAGAGATACCTACTTCTAGTTGTCCTATTTCATTTCACAAATGACAATACTGAGTTTAAGATATATATATGTATATATAATATGTATACACACACACCACATCTTAAACTCAGTATTGTCATATGTATGTGTATATATATAGTGAAATGTAGTGAATCCTTTTCTCCTACAAGACCACAAGCCTCTAGAACTGAAATTTAGGTCTTTTACTTCATATTTAGTATGCTATCCACTGAACCAGTCTGCATCACAACTATTAGAACAATTATTGGTATTATTATACAGGATTAATTGTGCATAAAGCAAAGTGTGTTTTATTAGACCTTTAAACACTTGACAAAGGTCTAGCCATCCCTGCTACTACTAACCTCAAAATTTTTTTAGTCAGAAATAGCATGTTCTTCAAAATGCATTAGCTGTCTCAAAAATGTTTCACATTTTAGGGTTGGAGAGATGGCTTAGCATTTACATGCTTGCCTGTGAAGCCTAAGGTCCCCAGTTCAGGCTCAATTCCCCAGTACCCATGTAAGCCAGATGCACAAGGTGGCACATGCATCTGGAATTTGTTTGCAGTGGCTGGAGGCCCTGGAACAACCATTCTCTCTCCCTCTCTCTCTCTCTCTCTCTGTCTCTCTGTCACTCTCAAATAAATTTAAAAACTTTTTTAAATGTTTCACATTTTACACTGCTCACATATGTTTACTGATAATTCTTAAATGCTCATTAGGAGAAGGACTTTTTGTGATAATAAAAGCTTACTGGGAGATGTTGTGTATCAGAGAATACAATGAGAATACCAAAAAAACACTGTTTAATGAACCAGTTTTAGAAGCCTTTCAATTTTTTAACTTACTTTATATTTTGGTCTGGATTATGTGTAGTGTGTATGCATCTGGTCACAAAGATGCGTCCTTAAATTTGTTCTCTCCTGAAAAGTCCATTGATAGTGGAGAATCTTGGAGATGTGTCAGGAAGAAGACAGTCATACATTATCTCAATATTTCTGAGATAATTTTTTCACAGAGTAGGCAGTTAAAAAATGGTTAAGTTGGGATATGAAATTGATATTGGTTAAGAAATAGAGCATAATTATGGTTTTTCTGTAGTTTGTTCACTCAGGTCTCACACATGTACACACACAACTGTAGAAAATTTATGTTATTTCATTGAAATTTGGGTTTTCTACCAATAGAGATGATTTTGCTTCCTTCATACAGCTTTACGATAGGTTGAATACTATGGGTTGTTAAGTATTTAAAACCTCAATAAATCCCCCTTCTCATCTTTATTCAAATACTATAAGAAGCACTGAAGTTTCTGAAGCAGAAGGACATCTATAATTAGGCGTTTTCTCTGGAAAATCAATTGAGTGATTGAGTGTGGGAAATATTTTAGTCTACAAAGGAAGTAATGAATAGTACTTATATTAGGAAGATATGAAATACAAGTTTTGTTTTGCAGTGGTTAACACAGTGACTCAACTGTTCAAAGTGCCAAGAATCAATGACCTTGGAGTGCTCAGCTCCAAGTAACATATCTATATCACCTCCTCCAGGGTCCAGAGAACACTGCGGGGGAGGGGATAGAAAGATGGTAAGATCATGCACAGTATATGGAAGAGTGTTAGGAAATGGTGGCTTTTTGATATGCCACAGCTTTTGTAACCATGAGCAAACAGCTTGGTTGCTTTCAGCCCCAAACCCACAAAGCAAATACAAGCCCCCAAAATAAATAAACCTACATAAAGCAAATTAAAAAAATTAATAGATAAACAAACAAAAAAATCATGAAATTAGGACAGGTTACTGGTTTACTAGCTAGGAAGAGGTCCTTGGGCATTATGGGGGGATAAGCTCACAATTCATTGTGTACATGTAAGAAAATATCAATAATGGCTCCACAATCATAAAATGTGTGAAAAACATAATTTACAGGAAGTAATTCTTACTTTTCCTGACTTAGGGATATTTTTGATCACCCTTACTACTTGATTCCTAAAGCATTAACCCCTATTACCACCACAACCAGCTCTGCTTCTCTGATCACCTGAGCAACATTAGCTTTGGGCAAGAAACATAAAGCAAATGACCTCAGGTAAATGAAAACTCATGAAAGTCACATCTACTGTGTGATGTTTGTGAAAGAAAAATATGCTCTAGAATGTTTCTAAAAATTAAACCAGTTATACACTAGTCAATAAAATGCAACTTTACTTTTAAATAAAGCTCATTCATTCACAGATTTGCCTAGTCCATATGGAGCATCCAGTACCTTCAAGACCACCATGTCCAGCTCACTCTCCACCAAGTTCACCCTGTTCTTTTGCTGTTTTGCTACAACAGTATCTTTCTTGAGTCATATTGTCTTGCTAATCCTCATTTTAAAGCTTCCTTTAAGTTAACAGTTTTCATCCAGTATTGATAATTATAATCCTCTGTTTTACATACAGTTAGTAGGAAATCAATATATTTATTTGTGAAGTCAAGTTTCCTATGTCTCAGAAGCTATGATATACAAATGATATGCATTTTTCCAAAAGCAGTTATTTCTCTTTTAAATATTTTAAATAAAGATTTTATTTAGAGAAGGCATGGTAATAAAAAGTAACATATGCAGTATATAACTTTAAACTTATGTTTTATTTAAATAGTAATTTTTGTTACATTTTTAGATACATTTTTAAAATTTTTATTTATTTGCATGCAGAGAGAGAGAGATAGAAGAGAGGGAGACAGAGAAAGAATGGGCACACTAGAGCCTCCAACCACTGCAAACAAACTCCAGATGTATGTGCCCCTCATGCATCTGGCTTACGTGGGTCCTGGAGAATCAAACCAGGATCCTTAACTTTGCAGGCAAATGCCTTAACTGCTAAGCCATTTCTCCAGCCCAGATTTACATTTTTAAGTGATTTGTCATTGTGATGGTTTGATTCAGGTTTTCCCCATAAATTTAAGTGTTCTGAATGCTGGTGTCTTCAGCTGATGGCAATTGGAAATTAAAGCCTCCTGGAAGTGTATTGTTGGGGATGGATGGGTTTATGGGTGTTACAGCCAGTTTCCCCATGCCAGTGTTTGGCACACTCTCCTATTGCTATTGTCCACCTTATGTTGGCCAGGGGGTGATGTACACCCTCTGCGCATGCCATCATTTTCCGCTGCCATCACAGAGCTTCCCCCTCAAGCCTATAAGCCAAAATAAACCTCTTTTCCCACAAGCTGCTCTTGGTCGGGTGATTTCTGCCAGCAATGCGAACCTGACTGCAAAAGTAAAGTGGTACTGAGGAGTGGGATGAGATGAACCTAACCATGTGGATTTTCGTCTTTTGGAACCCTTGTTTTGAGGAACAGGCATGGACTTAGTTCTGGCAACTGAAGACGCCATCTGGAGTGGTAAACCAAGTTTTATGGACTATTCTGATGAGAGTCTGAGAATGCTAAGTGCAGACAGTATTGAACTTCCAGGCTTGGCTTATGAGCTCTCTAAAAGGAAGGAAAGACTGCAGACGACTTTGTTGGAACTGGGCTACTGGCATCAGGGATAACTATGTTCTGCTGCCCAGGCCCAGAGAGTTTGATCATGGTTAAATTTGTAATGGACTGATGTGCTTGGCTAAAGATAACGGACTGAGAGATTTAAGATTTTAAGTTTGAAAACCTCAAGCAAGTTACAGTCACAGGTACTGAGACTGGTTTTAGGTTACTGGAGCTGCTATTGTCAACACATTAGCAATCTTAAGAAAGATGGCCCAACTGCTTTACATTAAAACAATGGAGAGGATGCCTGAAGAAAGACTGTTAGAAAAAGCAAACTCTTTTGGAAAGAGTTGACTGGAGAAGGAACCTGCTTTTCAAGGTTACAATTTACTTTGTCCCTGAATTAAGAATATGGCTGTGTCCTGCACACCTGGTCTTAGTTTTGGAAGCATGAAAAATGCGTGGAGTGGTACAGAGGAGTGGGACTGCTACTAGACAGATGACTGAATGGCTTTGGCCTTTTGGAGCTGATTTTCAAGAGGAATGTGGAAGGATTTGAAACCTTGGCCAAAGAGATGCCTTGCAATGCTATAAGTACAGCTTGATGGACTATTCTGCTCAGAGTTGAAAGACCTGAATGCAATAAGAACTATGGACTGTGAAGTTTGGCTTATGAGGGTGAGAAAGAGCTTTACTTGGACTGGGCTAGCAGTTTGTGTGAGAAGCTTGCTGTTATTCCCATGTCCTGAGAAGTTGTGCAGGGTTGCTTTGCATAGAAATGAACTGGTATGAGCAGAGGGATATGGCACAGAAAAAATGAAATCTTTGGGTGAAATCTACCCATAAAGCTGCAATTGAGAGATTACAACCTTTGAGATTGGGCCAGCTGACCTGCAATGGGGCAACAGGAAGAATGCATACTCTTTTGAAGGGGCCTGAATGCTGAAGGAGTGTCTTGTTCTTCAAAGTCTGCTTTATTCCCCCCTGGATTAATAAATTGACACCCTACCTGGTACTATGGAGTATAAGAAATGCAGGAAAGAGAGGGTCATTGACTTTGTAACTCGGTCTTGTGTTTTGGAAATGGCCATGGGTAGTATGAAGCCGGTTTGCTGGATGCCTGCATGGAGATCCCATGGGGCCATGAGGATGGACCATAGGTTGCAGTGGAGACCCAGTGGAGATGCCAGGATCACTAGATGGCTGCTGAGGAAAGCTGCTGGCCCCAGATGAAGTTTTCCAGGACTACGAGTAGCCTAACTGGAGGGGCGGAATTGGAACTCCAGAGACTTGTTGCTGGTTAGAGTTATCGGACTTGGGGTTTTGTCACTGACTAGAGTTTTTGGACTTGGAATTACAGAGTTTGATGTTTGCCCTGGTTGTTTTAAATCTTGTATTGATTGAATATTTCTTTGCTTTGCCCAATGTCATCCTTTGCAGTGTGAATGTTTACACTGTGTCATTATGGATTTGGGGGGGGGGATTTTTTTTGGTATTATTGCTCAGTTAAAAGACCATGGATTATGGGGATGTATGAACATCATCAGAATTGATAAAAACTGGGGAATTTTAAAGTTGCATGAATGCATTGTATTTTGCATCATGTATGGTTATCAGTTTATGGGGGCCAGGGGCGGAAAGTGGTGGTTTGATTCAGGTGTCCCCCATAAACTTAAGTGTTCTGAATGCTTATCTCCCCAGCTAATGGTAATTGGAAATTAAAGCCTCCTGGAGGTGGTGTATTGTTGGGGTGGGCTTATGGGTGTTACAGACAGTTTTCCTATGCCAGTGTGTTTGGCACACTCTCCTGTTGCTATTGTCCACCTTATGTTGGCTAGGGGGTGATGTCCACACTCTGCTCATACCATCATTTTTCCTGTCATCATGGAGCTTCCCCCTCGAGCCTGTAAGCCAAAATAAATCTCTTTTTCTGCAAGCTGCTCTTGGTCAGGTGATTTCTGCCAGCAATGCAAACCTGACTGCAACAGTCATTATGCTGAAACATGGATTAAAATCAGTTATTAGATATAGAGAAAGAGGGAAATGGAAAGAAAGTATGGGAGTATCAGGGCCTTCTGCCACTGCAAATGAGATCCAGAAATATGAGCCACTTTGCTCATCTGACTTTACATGGATATTGGGGAATTAAACCCAAGCCATCAGAGTTTACAAGCAAGCACCTTTAACCACTGCTTCACCTCCCCCGATAAAGACAGGGTTTAAGAGTGAGCAAAGGTTCTGCTTGAATTCATGTTTTTTGTAGATGGTTTTTATGACGTCAAGATGCAATTTGCTCATTTTTAAATGAAGGCTTTTTTTTTTTTCAAATTTACAGATTTTTTACAAGAATTAAAAGAAAAGGACAAATGCCATGTAGAAAATAAAGTGTCAGGTAGAATGCAACAATAATTGTTCTCACAAAGTTGACAAGCACTTTGAGAAAAATTAATGCAATCTTGTATACTTGTATTAAATTAATATTATATATATATATATATATATATATATATATATATATATATATATATACACACACACACAAAAGTTTTGTGTTATTGCCTGAGTCACTGACATTTCTAGTTATTATGGAATACTTTGTCAGTTTAAGAAATGATTATATATGACCAAAAAAAAATCTTTTGTATGTGAAAGCCTGAAACTTACTTTCTGCTTGAATTCTTATAGTTCAATGGTTTGGAAATTATTTCAGAATGATAACTTCTCTTACAGTGGAGAATTTAAAAACTGGAAGTTAATAAAATTAGCCTCATTTTTCTTAATATTTTATTTAGAAAGACAAATGATTTATTTATTTATGATACAAAATTTCCTATTATGATTTTATTATAATTTGTGAACCCACAGTTCCATCATATGTTCCATAGAGACAGAAATTTCTTGAAATTTCCACATTGTCCTATCATACACCTAAACAACTCTAGTACATTCTTCTCTTTCTGCCCTCAAAAACAATAAATGGTTAATATAAACCAACTGTTCAGATGTAGTCACAAAGATCTGAGAATAGGTCAACTGAAAACAAGCATTCTCATAAGGAAAATTTAAGTATAATTAACTATACAAATTATGAAATATGGGATCAGGGAGTGCATAAAGAAGAGAAGCAATGTTTTCAGTGTTTGTGTATTTGACATACCTTGGTGTAAGTCCAGAAGTAACCAAGATAATATTTGACCAAGGGGATGGGGAAGAAAATCCCTTCCCTGATTCTTCAACATGGTGATGGCAATATTGGTGGCTACCACAAAGAAGCCTGATTCAATGTGTGATCCAGGAAACAATCATTTAAACCCATTTTAAACCATTTACCCATACTTGTAAATTTTATATAATCTTTCTATGTTGACTGCTTAATATTATCTCTTGTTCTCTGTCTTTCTATCTTTGGTATTTTGAGGTAGGGTCTTGCTCTAGCCCAGGCTGACCTGGAATTAACTATGTAGTCTCAGGTTGGCCTCAAACTCAAATAATATTCTCATATTTGTCTTTTGTTTTAGGCCTAGTCTCCAGGGAAAAGAAAGTCTGAGAAGTCAATTTCCTTTTCTTTGCCATAGGGTCAGGGTGCAGAAGATTTCCCTGTGCTTCCCTGCTTTCTTCATTTATTCATGTTTCCTTTCTATATCAATTTATAAAATATTTGAGCACCTGTTAAGCAATTATCCTCGTGCTTACTCCCATCTGCCACATCACAAAACAGAGCGAATTTCCTCTAGCATATTGCCCCACCACAGCAAAATGAAATGATATATTCCTGAGGGGATGAGTCTACCGTCCACTTCACTTGGGAACACATATCCTACTGTTGACAAAGTTTGTCTTAGAATGAATTGAATCCACTGATTCTATAAGCAATATATCGTATTTGTTCTAGGCAACTTGCATTCTGCTAACCCAGAAAAGCTAGAAGGTATGATTACATGCACAGGATTTGGCATGAAGTGGTGGCAGATGACAGTGTGAATATTACTGAGAGTTAAATAGTCTGTACATCTTAAAGTAGATTTAATTATCAAGAGGAGTACTAAAAGGGAGATGGACAGGTTTTCCTATTTATATTTTAAGCCTTTAGATGATCTGAATAAATAAATATATCAAAAATTAATTGTATACTACAGATTATGAAAGGAACATAATTATAGTTATTGATTTCTCTGGTGAATAGGCATCCAAACCACCTGATCTCCAGGCCAATTTTTGCATACATGCAAAAAACACACAACTATTCCTGAATTTAAATTATAATTTCATCAACATTATATTCCAATTAAAACTTAACAATTGAAAGAACAGAATAAAATTTGCATAAGTACAACATAGAAAGCCTTATGCTAAATAAAATTAACTTCCTGAGGAAACCTCACAAACCACGGAATTCTCTGGGATTTAAAAAATCATCTTAAACATTCATTCTTATAGTGCTTTTCTTTCATTTTGTTATTAATATGGTTCTATTAAACCAGCAAATATTTTAAATTCAGCTCTGTGCTTGAGTCTGTACATGTCATCTATTCATTTCCCACTTGATAGCAAATCATTCAAGTGAAAATACACCACCAAAATCCAGTGCAATTTGAATGCAAATTAAATCAATACAATAACTTAGAAGAATTTGCCCTTGGAAATGGTGCAAGTTCATGCAGCTGTTAGGATCTTAATTTTATTTTAGTTAATCTCTAGTAGTATAACTGTACTTAAGGCATTCATTGCAAACTCAAATTTCAAGTATGAAAAAGCCCAGAAGGGGAAAAAATAACATGGAGGTGAATGTACTCAGAAGGAGATATATAAGTTTTTACTTGAAACCAAGTAAAAATGGCATATTCTGTCACAAGAAAATCATAAAATCCAATTGTGGACATAAATACAAAATGCTACTGACTGTGCCCATCATATGTCTCTATAACTAACAAAACAATGATTGTGTATGACTGGAGTTTTAAAAGTATACATGAAAGTTCTAAGTTTCTAGAATGATATAATAAATATTCCAAAAAGAATGGTATTATTACATGACCATCTTTCCAATTTCTGCAAGAAGCTGTTTCTTAAAATGAAACTGAAGAACAGCAAACAACACTTAATATGTTTCAAATAATTTCACTGAATTCAACATTTTAATTTAAAACACCTTTAAACAATAGCAGTAGTTTTAAGTTAAATGTTCATGCTTGAAGCTTTCAAACAATGTTACATGAGCTCATAAAACTGTTAAAAACAAAGCAAACAAATGGATCAATACACCCGAGGAGACAATTTAGCTGCTAAAGGGCTTATCTTACAAGCATGAGTATCTGGGATCAAAGACCAGAACTTATGTGGCACATGCTATAATCCCAGTACTGGGGACACAGAGATAGGAGGATACCTGGAGCTCACTGACCAGCCAGACTAGCATAAGTGGTAAGCTTCTGTGGTAGTTTGAATACATGTCCCCCAATATATTCAGTGTTTTACTAGTTATAGTTTGCATCTGCAATCACCTTGCTAGAGGCAATGTCACTGGGGGCCGGTCTTAAGGTGTTAATGGTGTGGGTTTGAGATTCCATTGTAAAGATATGCAAATGTGCCTAGCAGGAGTTCCTGAAGTGTGCTGTGTGACCTTTTTGGCAGTAGTTTTTGCTCTGTGTGCTGTGGTGGCTGGTTGGCTTTTGCTCTCTCTGCTTGGCCCTGTGAAGAGCAGGCCACTTCTACTGCTGTTATGGAACTTCCCCTGGATCTGTAAGCTTCAATAAATAATATCCCTTCCTCCATAATTGTGCCTGGTCTGGAAGTTCATCTCAGCGAACCTGAAGCTGTCTGCTACAGCTTCGTATCAACTGGAGACCCTGTCACATAGGAGGTGGATAGCATTCCTGATGAATACCACCTTTGCATGCATGTGTACATGTGTTCATGTACATGTGCACACATTCATACATCAACCCTTACACATATACAAATGTTATACATAAATATCATGGAAACCTGCCATCTACCAGGACAGTGAGTGAGAGTAAATGAAACACTGTTTGCTAGTGGTTTTTATTGTTCCTCCATATACAAAACTCATCAAAATACACATCCAAAATCACGGGAAATGTTGGAGACTTGGCTTCAAATACACATAAAATTAGACAGATGAAATATGGTCCAGGGCAGGATTGGCGTGTTGTAGTTACCTCCTTCTTACTGGGACAAAGCACCCCTTCCCCAAAAATGGCATAGCAGAAGAAAGTTTTCATTTTTGTTTACGTGGTAGTTTGAATGGATGTTCCCCAATGTATTCAGGATTTGATTAAAATTTGCAATTTAGATCTGCAGCCACCTGGATGGAGGAGGTGTCACTGTGGGTGGATCCTAGGGTCTAGCCCTAAGGTGTGGGAGTGAATTTGGAATTCCAGTCTAAAGATATGTAAAGTGCTTGAGCTTTGCCTGAAGTTCATAAGTGTGCTTGATTGTGGTGCAGGAGGTGGTGTTTGGATTTTCTTTCTCTCTCTGCTTGGTCCTATGAAAGAGGACCAAGAAAGAGCCAGATGTTTTGAATGTCACTGCCTTATGTGTCTTGGGGAGTGGGCCAATGGAGTGAGCTAACCCCCCATCCCTCATTACCTTGACAGGAGGGGAGCAGGGAGACCCAAACCCTGTAAGAACCAGTCACCAAACCTACTCCAATGAACATTCAGCTCTGGGTCCCATTCCTTCCCAAAGGGAGCTTTTGCTTGCAGATAAAGAATAAAGTTTGCCACTTATGCTTTTCACTGTACTTATGACTCTGTCTTCATTCTTGGAGCCCCCAAACCTTTGTTGTCTTCAAGACGCTCAAGACAGTGGTAGTTTTCATACAACACCAGGACCAGAACTGGGTTACCCCCCAACACACACACACACATAGTGAGCAGTTGGCCAGGGAGATCCATGAGGTCCCCAAAACAATGTGGGCCATTAACAAACACTTGATTACCCAACATGTCTAATAGGTAAGACCCTATTGCTGGAGACACCGTAGGCTGCCATCTCAGGGCACCAAGACACCATGTGACAATTGAGAAGAAAGCCAGTCCTTTCCTGGCAAACCTCCATGGCACTGGAAAGTTCTATGGGACCTACTGTGTGATAATGGTCACTAACAGCACAAATAAGCAGATGATCCTGATAGCTGCTCAATCCACCAACTGGAAAGAAGAACATACTTGTGCAATGTGGCACATAGCCTTTATGGGTAAACAGATGCCCCTTGATTGGACAAAAGGCAAGCTCATTGGGAGAGTACTGGGAATCAAGTCAATGTCCCAAGGCAGATGACTCACAACCCCCAGAGAGAATCCTCCACTGTTCTCTGGACAAGTTGAGTGGGTATCTTCATCAAATGTTTCTCAACATTATATGCACACATTCCTTAATCAAAGATGCTCTACGGTTGGAGAGATGGCTTAGCCATTAAGGCACTTGCCTGAAAAGCCTAAGCACCCATGTTTGACTCTCCAGATCCCATGTTTGCCAGATGCACAAAGGTGAGGCAAGCGCAAGATGGCACATTCTTACTAGATGGCGTATCTGTAGTACAATTTCAGTGGCTGAGGTCCTGGCACACATTTCTCACATTTTTGCTCTCCTCTCTCTCTCCATCTCTCTTTATCTCTCTTAAAATAAAAATAAAAGATAAAAAATGCTCTAATCCTTGGTTAGATAATCTTTTTTTTTTTTTTTTTTTTTTTTTTTTTTTATTTTACAAATGGCAGAAAATACCAGCGAGAGCCAAGATCCTTTAATTTGACAAGAAAAGACATCTGGCTGTTCACTTTTTTTTTTTTTTTACAAAATATTTTTTTTTAATTGACAACTTCTTTAATTGTAGACAATATCCTATGGTACTTCCCTCCCTCTGCCCACTTTCCCCTTTGAAACTTCACTCTCCATCATATCCCTGCCCCCTCTCAATCAGTCTCTCTTTTCATTTTGATGTCATGATCTTTTCCTCCTGTTATGATGCTCTTGTGTAGGTAGTGTCAGGCACTATGAGGTCATGGATATCCAGACCATTTTGTGTCTGGAGGACCACGTTGTAAGGAATCCTACTCTTCCTTTTGCTCTTACATTCTTTCCACTCCCTCTTCTGCAATGGACGTTGGACCTTGGAAGGTAGGTTTGAGATGTTTCAGTGCTGAGCACTCCTCTGTCCCTTCTTCTCAGCACCAAGGTGCCTTCTGAGTCATCCCAAGGTTGACACCATCTGAAAAGAGAAGCTTCGTTAACCAAAAGTGAGAGTAGCATTAATATATGGGTGTGGACATTAAGAGAAGTGCTTAGTGGGCACTTTGGTGAACATAGTATATACATTTAGCCAGACACCAGCAGCCATCACACCTTTAGGGCTCATGACTACCCCTGTTGTAGGTTTTCAGTATCAGGGATGTATTCCCTCCATGGAGTGGACCTCCAGTCCAATTAGAGAGCAGTTGGTTTCCCCCATAACAGACATGTCACTATTGCACCCGTTGGCTCATTTGGCCAGGCTGGTCAAATTTAAAGCTTGCAGTGTTCATTGTTGAGTATCTTCACTGGTGTTTCTCTCTCTCCCATTGAACTGCATGCAGCATAGCTTTTTCTAACTTTCTGTCACATGGAGGAGGCATTCAGCTCAGCTCCAGCAGGATTGCTCAGTGACTTTGTAGCCCAAGGGTCTTACCATTTATTCCTGGTGGGAAACCAAGGCCTCACCAATGGCCTACAATGTTTTGGGGATATATATATATATATATATATATATATATATATATATATATATATATGAACTTCCTGGCCAACAACTCACTGAAAGCTATCCCCTCCCTGGCACTGAAAATTTTCTAGTATCAATATATGGCTTCTGAGTGTTCCATTGTACTGAAAAGTAGGTTTCCATATTACTTATTTATATCTTCTTAGATTTTGATTAGCCCTCCCTCCACCTTTCCTTTACTCAATCTCTTCCCCTGACCTCACTTAGGCCTTTTCATCCCCATTAATCTGTTCTTCTACTTACATATATACAATACCATCCTATTAAGTACCCCTCCCTCCCTTTCTATTCCCTTTATATCCTCTTTCTAGCTTACTGGCTTCTGCTACTGAGTTTCAGTTTTTTTTTTTTTTTTTTTTTTCACATAGAAGTCCAATCATTTGTAGCTCAATCCACATATGAGAGAGAACATGTGATGTTTGGCTTTCTGGGCCTGGGTTACCTCACTTAGTATAATCCTTTCCAGATCCATCCATTTTCCACCAAATTTCATAACTTCATTTTTCTTTACCACTGAGTAGAACTCCAATGTATAAATGTGCCACATTTATTTGGAGATGTACTCCTAGTTAGATAAATCAGGAGCCAATGTCTGTTCAACTTTGTGTTACCCACATGGATTAATATTTCCAGATAAATTAAATGTGTCACTTTCATGTTCCATTTAATATGCATGCCCAAACAAGTAATTTCTAGCAAAACAATCCAATTCAAAGGTATTCAGCAATATTCCTTAAAGTATTATACTTGACAAAAATAAAAGGGAAAATCATAATTATAACTTTTATCCTCTGTAAATAGCTTTTTTTCATATTAAGAAATGCATGTACATCTTATCAAATATTCAGATGCCCATTCTGGGAGCATCAGCAACTAAATTGCTGATGGTCTTTTCCCTATTGAGTCCTTACAAGATGCTCATCAGACTATACTTAACATTGGAATTGTCAAAGAGGTATCATTTTGGCTCAGATGTAACTTACATTTCAGGAGATAAAGGACTTAAGCTTATTCCCCCCTTGCATTCGATGAAAGGTGGGCCCTGACAATTCCCACTCTAGTATGTTGCTATGTCACACCATAACCTCAGCATCCTCACAGGTGGTTTCACAAAAAATATTACATTAAAGCAATCTCCTTTGAGTGCCTCTTGTGTACATATTTACCTCAGTCAAATGTTAATTTTTTAAAATATATGTACATATGTTAAATTTAGCCCTGTAAATTATTCTTCACTCACCACACTCTCCCACCCCTCATCCTCAGTGTTGTAACTTCCAAATCTCTCCCTGAATCACTTGAGATCACGTGTCTAAGGTTGAACTGCAAAGGAGCAGAGCTGGGTTATTGTTCACAGTGTTAGTGGTTTCAGTCCCAGTCGCTTGGCCCCATGTTTTTTTATAAATCTATTTTATTTTTATTTATTTATTAGATACAGAGATAGGGAAAGAGGGAGAGGAAGAATGGGCATTCCAGGGCCTCTAGCCACTGCAAATGAACTCCAGGTGAGTGCGCCCCCTTGTGCACCTGGCTTACATGGGACCTGGAGAATTGAACTGGGATCCTTAGGCTTTGCAGGCATGTGCCTTAAGCTCTAAGCCATCTTTCCAGCCCCATCCCATGGTTTTAGAGTTTGCAGAATGAAGCTTGCCATGAAAATAAGTTGCTCCCAACCCCTTATAGTACCTTGTAAGAAAAATGAAGAGAGTGTGCTAGTATATGCCAGCAATCCCTTCAAGGGCATGCCCCTAACATGTAACTTCCTTCCTCTAGGTTCCACCTCCTAGAAGGACTTTCAAGCAACTCCCACAAGTCCCACACACTTGCAATCAAACTTGTAGTGTATGGGCCTTTAAGGTATATTCAGGATTCCCTCATAACACTCTGCTTGCTCTCAAATCGGTATTATTTAGCCACCTGCCACAAATCACGACTACAAGTCGAGCTTGAGACAGGCAGGAAAATACATTTCAACATTTAGGGCTACCTGTCTGGAGGCCCAAGAGAGGTGCATATGAGACGCGTTATTCCAACACACACCCTTGAGTAAAACAAGCAGATTTTTTTGGCTTATGCCTGGTAGAAAAATAGACCTTGTCAGCAGGACTTGGGAACTGGAGACCCCTCCATTCTCCAATGAGCTATATTTCCATTTAGAACCTGTCAACAAGTTCCATTTTTCAACACGCAGGTAAAAGATGGATGTAACATTACAGATGTTCTCTACCTCAACTTTTCCCAAGGTGATTCATTAATTTTATGGGGTGAATAGACATTTTTTTCTGGGAATTCATAAGGGGGCAGGTTTGTACCTGAGTGATGTGAAGGATAGGTCACTATAGGCACAAAGACAAATTAGCAAAGCAAAGAAATCATGAAGTGTGTGGGGGGGAGTGGAGGGGTGACTGGAGAAAACTCACCTTTTCAAGGAATGCAGAAATATTAAATGTTACCCCAGTTATCATCCCAGGGTAGTCTAATTCATAGATGGCATGAAAATGTAATAAGTATAGAGTCACATTTCTCTTTTTATTGCTGAGTATGTAGGTGTTATGTTAAATCACATACATTGGCTAATAATAATTGCTTAATAATCATCTAATAATTTCCATTCAGCTTAATTTGCTAAAGGAGCATTTGTTTATTCATCTCTTTTTATAATATGCATTTCTTTCCTGTTCTAACTTCTTTATGAACTATACTAACTCCCATATTATTACCAAAAGAAGAGAGAAGAATTTTGTGTAAAGACCATCTAAATTGAGTTTCATTTAAAAAATATATTGGCAGATATGACACCAAAGCTTAATATCTACAAGGGCTACACTAGGAAGTAGAGATATAGGCCTTGGGGCTTAAAGATACTTGATTTTGGTAGAGTTTTAGAAAACATAAACAAATAAACACAAAATGAGGTATAAATAGAGAATTAGAAAAAATAGTTAAATACCTACTTTTAAAAGCTAATACATAAAATACCATTAATTTCAGAAATCCATTATTAATGAGCTTCCTCATTGCTACTTGTAGTATTTTTC
Source organism: Orientallactaga sibirica (assembly GCA_036365145.1). Taxonomy (NCBI): domain Eukaryota; kingdom Metazoa; phylum Chordata; class Mammalia; order Rodentia; family Dipodidae; genus Orientallactaga; species Orientallactaga sibirica. The sequence continues at coordinate 27,404,598 of JAEOAD010000021.1, read as the reverse complement.
TTCCCTTCGGTCTTCTGAAACATCACATTCCATCTTCTCTTTCATATGTCAGTGATGCTGTAATAATATCTATTGGGAAAGCACATAGTTCAGCTGTTTCTCTGCTGTCCCTTCCATTTGTTTACTATTATTGATAATTCAGAAAATTAATCTGAAATTAAAGAATGCTTGAGAGTAATTTAAGGTCATTTTATATTATTGGTAGGTTGTATTGAATGATATAATTTAATAATAAAATTACTTTTACACCTTATTGATTTACTGATGAATGTGTTTAAGAGTTAACAGAAATCTTGCTTCTTGGGTGATATAAATTCATCAATACTCGTTTCAAATCTTCCTTTCAATTCATCAGGAAAAAAAAAACTCTATTGGATATCTTAAGTTGTAATTACATATATTAGAATAAAATGAGTAGCTTCACATAAATGTATACAAAATGGACATAAAAATGTTACATGTGGAAAATAATTGAGGAAGACACTTGGCAATATCTAGTCTCCATATGTATGCACATGCATGAATGTGCCCATATTCATATGAATAAGCATTCACACATGCATACAACACAACACACACGCACACACACACATAGGAAAGAAAAAAAATATTGCTATGTGTGTGCCTTATAAACAGTCTGGACCACATTTTTCTTTAAATTCCTACCAAAAACTGTTACATCAAAAGTATATACACTGCTAAACCACCTGTATGACTAAAAGTAGAAAAATTCACTTTCATGAATTATCATAGAGAATTATACCTTTTTCCTAGGTCGAAATAAATGATAATTATGAAAAATAAATTCTGTAAGTCAGGTTCTGCCATATAAAATTGTTAGTTCCTCTTTCATTGATTATGAACTTCTGTAACTGGGTGACATACATGGTAATGTTTATGTTCATATAAGACATTTTATTCTACCTTTTCGTGTCATGGATTCAAATATGGTATAAAAACGGAATCTATTCCTGCAACAGAAAGTAATTGGAACATACTCACAATTCTAGCTTTCTGTATGTATTGTTTCTTTGCACAGTTCCAAATTTTCATTCCCTATCATTTTCCCATTCCAAAGACTTCATTTAACATGTCTTATAGTGCAACTTGCTAGAACTTTGGACAGTGTAAACATTGTTTTATTTTACTTTTATCTTTTAAAACTATGTTCAACGTGGCTGGAGAGATGGTCTAGTGGTTAAGGTGCTTGTTTGCAAAGCCAAAGGACAAAGGTTCAATTCCCCAGGACCCACATAAGCCAGATGCACAAGGTGGAACATGTGTCTGGAGTTGTTTGCAGCAGCTGGGGGCCCTGGCATGCCAATTCTCTCTCTCTCTCTCTCTCTCTCTCTCTCTCTCTTCTCTCTCAAACAAATAAATAAAAACTAAAAAAAAAAATAAACCTTCTCACTGGGTAAATAAGTCTGGGTTGAGAGGATATATATTGGGGTATCACTTGTGGTGCAGAGTATCTGTGGTGTGGTGCGTGACATGATGTGTGTGCAGTGTATGCACATGTGTGTGCAGATGAGCATGCCACTTCATGCAGAGGCTAGATAAATCAGTCCTCCACTTTTTACTCATCTTCCTGTCTTTTATTTTTTCCTGACAGAGTCACTTATTCAACACAAAGCTGCCATTTTCTCCATTTTTTTTTTTGAGAGTGTGTCCCAGTGAAGTTCTAGTCTCCATGCCACACCCCCACATCTGAGGACCAGGGTTATAGATGTGTGTGGCCACACCCAGCTGTTTGTAGGGATGTTAGGGAATCAAATTTGGGTAGTCTTTTCAGGGTCTCTTCCTTACACTTAAACAGTCTTAGTAGCTTAACCACAGAGCCATTTCCTCGGCTCTAAGATGCTATATATTTTCCCCTGTCAGAATGTTCCTCCCATGTCTTCTGTTTTACCTTGTTTCTGCTCTACTTAAATGTTTCCAGTTAGATGGTTGTTAATTCATTTACATATCCTTCAGCCTGGTTATGGAGAGAAAGGAAATCATGGGAAACCTTTGAGTTCCAAGTCTTTGTTTGCAAAGATTCATAAAACTGGCTACAGTTTTTAATCCAGGAGGAATTTAGCTCCATTACTGAAGCAATACTCTGTCAATACCCAAGCCATACCACCCAGAACATGACTGAGCACATCTGAAACAATTCCCTTTAGCTACTGTAATTGATGTTCTGTGTCTCCCGCAGAGAGGAGCTTTAACTCCTGTTCTGCACCTGGTTGTTTGTTTGTTTGTTTGTTTATTTGTTTGTTTTTTCTTGTCAGACATTCCTTTTAGGTCATGTTTAACCAATACTCACTATTCACCTTCTACAGGTCAGTATTCATATGAAGATCCTAAAGGTCTTTCCTCTTCTCTATGCAGCTTTCTGCAATACTCTACCTATGCTCTCCCTCAAATTTCAACTTAGGGAGATTGTACAGGAGTCTGGAAACTTTCTGGGCACAAAGTTTGGTATCTATAATGGCCACCTTTTCTTCCTTTTTTGAAGGGTCACTGATAGTCCTTGTCCAACTCATGAAAATTATTGATACTTTTTAAAACTGTTTCATTTAGTCCAAGAGGATAAATCTAGCCTGTTCTATCCAACACAGTAAGTACCAGTGTCTAAGCAAGTATCACTTAACCATGAGGATGTTGACTGGCAAGCACATTGAAATACCTGAACAACTTCCACCTAAATACATTTATAATTTACCTTCCAACCACTGTGGCTTAGAATGCTTATGGTTAATCTGAGACCACCTGACATTTGATACCACAGAACACAGCAGAAATCAACATGAAAATATAATACAGTACTCCTCTCATGGCTTCAAAAGCATTCTGTTATTTGCTTTAAACATCTCTTGTTTCTGTGATGCAATGAGTATAAACATTTTGCTACAGGGAATTTTAAAGCCAAAGCAAAGTATTCAAAGAGTCAATAGAACATAACTTTTTTTTTTTTTTTTTTTTTTTTTTTGGGGTACAAGGATCATTTTGTTCACAATTAAAAGGAGAAATGCCACTCCCACTGAGCCTTCATTCAGATGCATCCCTTTCACTTTACTAGCTTCCTTTCATTTTCAGCCACATCATCTGAAAATATATACACCCTTACATTTTAACATCAAGGAATAATTGTAGTCCGGCCCATTCTATAGTAGTTACCTAGTAAGAGAATCAAATTTTCTCATATGTTTTCCTTTAAAAGGATTTTTCTTTATGTTGAAAGTTTCCAGCCTTATCACAATTTAGTCCAAAAAAGGCAATCTGATATCTGATTTTTTTTTTTACACAATGACATTAACCACCATAAGACATAAGCCTGATTTCCACTCGATGTATCCTTGAAGATTTTCAATCCAGAGAGTGAATAGAACTGTTGAAAATAAGTTATTTTGCATTTTCAGAGTAGAAACGGAAGACCTGCCTCGCTCTTTATCTGTATTTATCTGTAGGAGGGGATGAGGATGACATATTTGGGGCTTAAAGTTAATACCTACTATATCCAGGAATTACACAAGATAAAGAATTCAGGCATGAATCACCTTGGGCTTTTCAGTGAATAAATAGATTCATCTACACTAAAGAACCACTGGAAGGGGAACTGAGCAAGTGGGCCAGTTACAGAACAGGCAGTGAGAACCATCCAACAGCCAAGGAGCACATGGCTTCAATAGGTCTCTTCTGTCCCAAGGAGAAAAAAGGATAGTATAGAATCCGTCAGATCCTTGTCCCATATATTCTCCCCAGAAGGAAGGAAAGAGAAGACCACAAGGAAAAAATTGCTGAATTTCCTACTGCTGGAAAACACCAGGTAATGTCAGAATAAATCTACTTCTGCAAAAGTTGAATTACCCCATTCTGTTGCATCTATAAATTAAAATCATCAAAAAGATTTTCACTAAATAATGTCAACTCATTTTTAAACCTAGAACTTAATAGACATGAAAAAATTTTATTACAACATCCAAGTAAAGAGACAAACATAACATATGTTTTCCTATAGCTAATATTATTAAACCGTATCACATAGAAATTATATGTCTCAACTCCGAATTGTATAAATTAATATTCTAATAGCACCACACTACGCTTATTTACTGAAGAACTGGAGAAAGTCCTGGGAGCCACATAAATCAAGCTTTAACCAACCTTGGATTATACTTTAGTTTTCTTAAGGAAAGTCATAGAATGTTTATGTGTCAGATAACATGCTTAATGGTTTGAGTACAGAGTTGTATGTCTTTCCCCATGAAGCTTATTTTCTTTCTCTTTCATTTAAATAATTAATGCTTGTAAAATATCTCTATGTGAGTTGTTCATAAGTGCATAAGAATCTGTCAGCAGCAGCAATGGCAGGGTTCATAATCATAACAGCAATGATGGAAAGCACACTGTGAAGTTCAAGTTCTGCTCATCCCCTCACTTCTTTTTTTTTTTTTTTTTTTTTTTTTTTTTTTTTACATTTCACCATGTTGACTTCTTTGTGCCTGGCTCTGCCATTAGCTCAGACTCAGCAGTATCTTCAGACTTTCTTTATCTCCACCTAGAATTAATCAAAGTTACTTCTGACTTTGATTATTTATTAATGTTTGCCCTAAGATTTGCGCCTTCAAAACATCCTGCAAAATATCTGCTTCTAACTACTCATTACATTTTAAATGGCTTCCTGTATGAACTCAGATCTCAATTATTCAATTTCTTGATGTTATCCAAGCTTTTACTCATATTCATATTTTATGATGAACAATTATTTTCTGTCTGTTTGGTTAAAAGAATGACTTCTAGAATCTAGTCTGAGGTGAAAGAGATTTCTGAATATCCTTATTTGAGGGAAAAGAAACATATAGAATATAATTAAACATTTTCCAATTGATTGAAACAGAGTATGTCAGTATTTAGGAGTAAGTATACTTTTGCTTTAATTTCTTCCATACACTGAAAATCAAGGCCCTAAGGTTTTCTTGACAACTAGGTCATGTCTACCATTGCCTAGCTTCTCTTTCTCCTCCTTTTTATTTTTTACTCTACCCCTCAACTCTCATGTAATTATGAGCTAAAACACACAGAAACAATTTCTTAGAAGGCTTATGTTTGGAATTCTTCATAGCTATTTTGAGAAATAGGATAGCACAGATTCAGTTGTATTCTCATCATCTGGAAATCTGAAGCCAGCAAGGTATTCTGTTGCCTTAGGGAGCTAGGGCATCTCTAATATGTTAAGCATCGTTTTATCTTATATATACCATTTTATGTAAGAGTCAGTGCATTTTTAAAAAGGTTGTATGTAAGATTTTCTCAAAATACTTTAGCAACTTAGAAACATTGGTTATGATCCCTCAATGACCTAACACTGCATAATACTTAGAGATAAAAAAAAATTATCTTGGCTACTTCAGCAAAAATAAAGGTCTGATTGGAGACCTTAACTTGGAGTTTGTTGTCATGTCTTCTCTTGCCCTACCTGAGGTGGTCATGGATTAAGCGCTGGCAATGCAGTACAAGCATGATTTAGAGGTTGCATAGATGAGTGTCCGCCAGGATGAGGATGATGATCTGTGAGAAAGTGAAGTTGGATCCAGCATCAGATGACCAGTTTTATAAAACAACCTTCCCATGATGTCAGTGATGTAGCGCGTGTGCCACCCTGCCTATATGACCCAGCAAAGCTAAAGGTGTGCTTCACCTTTGGGATGCTGAAGGAAATGAATGTGCTTCAGATCGAACGGGGAAGTTTAAAATATTCCTTCACTTTTTTTGGACATGCATATTTAGCTATTTGAAATGAATTTGTTTCCTTCTTGCATTTTAAAGATAAGACTGCTATAGTCACATCATAATATTCAGTGGTGAAATTGTGTTTGTTACTGTCATTCCCCATTCTCTTTCCTTTAGAATCAGAATAAAGTTGTATTTCAAATAAAAAAATCCTTTATAGCTTGAGACTATGTAGTCTGAATATAGATAAAGAGGGTGGGAAATGCATTTCAGATAGTCAAAAGGAAAAAAAGAACTAAAAGGGTCTTTTTTTATCCAGACAATCGTATCAAAAGAACAATAAACAAAACTTCTGGAGCTCTGAGATAAGTTTAGGGAGCAAGGGGGAGAAGAAATCAGGAAAGAAGTTAGCTAAGCTTTCCTCTCAAGGTATAACTTTCTAACATTATCAAAGCCAATGTTCAGATTGAAGTTATTTATAAATACAGCAGAGTATATTTCAAAATTTCCTTTGAATGATACTTCTGATGAACATTAAATAATTGCTGGGATTTACACAGCTTTCCAAAAGCATCAATACATTGGGAGTAAAACTGCCTTCTGTCAGGGTTGATAAGAGTGTGAATAATTTCAAGAATATGCACCTCTACTATTAATTTGAACATGCAACCCACAGGTATCAAATGTATCAATCCCACTCTGCCATTGCTAGTTTCTTTGTTTCGCACTAGGTGAAAAATGATGTTTGCATACCTGACAAGAAACAAAAGCTGTAGGTGCTCAAGCAAAGCAATCTATCTTTGTCTTCTTTATTAATGTAATTATGAATTATAATCTTTCTCATTTATTAAAAAAGAATATCTTTTGCTACTATAGTGTCTGTTATACAACTTCCTGTCCTTCTAACATAATCATACATTTTACTAATAAAAGGATCCTAGAGGAATACTGCTTTGGAAATATCTTTCCTCAGAGGTGAAACCTTGATGGAACTTGGGCTTTCTGGCTCCACAACATGGGCCCTGAATGTCAGTTTAGTTACATATCTACACCAGATTCTCTGAATTTCATGTATCTCACTCACCAAATGTTTTCTTCTATTTTCCAAATATGATTGATTTTTATTTAACACAGGGGTGAATCTCACATCTCTTCATGGGTTGATTTATGCAGATTTCTAGTAGCACTCACTTCCTTCTCCTTTCTCCTTCTACTGTCACTAGACCAAGTCTTTCACTCTCAATTTTTCACAAAAATCTTGTTGACATGCTACTGGTATTTTCTGTCCTTTATCCTCCCAATCTGTCTTTCTCAGTTTACAATCCAGCCTTCTATCTTCTTTCCATTGCATTAATATGACAAGAGAAAGATAGAGGAGTTAATTTGTTTTTTTTTTTTAAAACCTGGTAGTTGTTATCTATATCTGTACATTAAAACAAAATCTGGCAACAATAAACACTATCTCATAGCTTTGCTTTGGATCTCTCTGGCTAACAGGTTTTTGCCAATGTTCAATCAAGGTTTTGCTTGAGACAATGTATCAGTTATGTTTGACCAGAAGTAACTTAAGGAATGAGTGAGTTGATTTTGAATTTCAGTTTTAGAAAGCAAAGACATCATGGCAAAGAAAACATTAAGAGAGTAGAAAACTAACATCACACCATCACACCAGCAGTAATGAGAGAGAGAAAGTGAGTGAGTGAGAGAGGGAGAGAGGGGAAGAAATGCCTCCCTGCCCTCCCCTCCCCAGGGGCATACTTCCTCTAGCAAGGTTTGGCTTTCTAAAGGTTTCATAATATTCCAGAACAGTGTCAACAGATGGAGGTTAAATATTCAAACACAAGAGTCCTTGGGAGGCATTTTACATTCACATCATCCCATTTCACACCTGCCCCCCATAGACTCATAGACATCTTATGATCTCATTCAATTCAACTTTAAAAGTCCATAGTTAGTTTCACTCTCAACATTTGCTCAACAGTCCAAAGTCAAAATCTGAAACTCAAGGTGTCTTTTAATTGTGAACCCAATACACAAGTTACATGTTTCCAACATATACTCATTCCCATTCCAAAATGGAGTAAGAGGTTCATAGCAAAGAAATATTTGACCAAAACAAAACTGAAACCAGTAGGGAAAAAAAAATCAAAGCCTGCCATTCCATGTCTACTCTCTGAGACTCCTGATATAATCCTCTGAGCTTTAAAAGGCTTAACTCCAGCCCCTCCAATGAGCCTCTAAGCCTACAGCTTTTCTTGGTAAATGTTCCACTCTTGGATAACAGTTGCTGTTCTCCGAAACTCCTAAAAACCAGTTCCAAAGTTCCAAAATAACTTAGGACCACATAGTCATAGCAATAGCCCTACTGCTAATTAACAATTTTCTTTCTATATCAGTACTTTTTTCTCATTGTTAGGAAAAATACACAACCATAAGCAAAAGGAGAGAGTTTATATAAGCTTACAGTTCCAGACTGTAGAGAGTCCATCATGGTGGAGGAAACCTGACAGGAGCATGAAATTGGTGTCACATCATTTTATCACCAGAGAGGAAGTAGAGAGAACAGCAAATGGAGTGGGTATCTATTACTTCAACATAAGCACTCAATGCAACACTTCGTCATCAAGATTCAACTTTATATACATTCAATAATATTTCACAAAACACCACCAGCTGGAGATTAAGTATTCAAACACACAAGTGAGCATTTTACATTCAAACTACCAGAGTATCATGGAGAGTGGGGAGGAGTCACGTCTAAGCTCACTCATGGCAGGTAGCTGACCTCTGGTCCTCACTGTCTAGTTCATTGGCCTTTCTGTTGGCAGTTAAACACATGAGGGCTGCTTTTCATAAGTCATTAAGGACATAGTAAATGACAGCAAGCAAGATGGAATTCACACACTTTTGGTCACCTAATCTGTAAAGTGATATCACAGCTAGATCACACACTTAAGAAGTAGGGAGGTGAACTAAGTCATAAATTCTAGTTGTTAAGAGATCACTGGAGACCATCTCAGAGCTTCCTTGCCATTTATCCGACTAGAATTTATAATTTGTATTGTATTCTCCACATATACCAATGTATAGACATGTTTAACCATAAAGGAGTTACCCAATGTTGATCTGTTAATCAAATGAATGAATTTTCTGTGGTTTTATTGTCTAGGTCTTTTGTTCCCACTAAAAGGGCATTTCTTCTTATTCTAAAATTAAAGTTTAATATATAATTAGATTTCCTACTGGTAGGTCCTCTTTCCAATGCCAGCATATTAAGGTTTTGCCTGACTTTTGGCATAACAATCAGGTGGTATCACTGCTACCTCCATAGCAAATACCCTTATCCAGCTTCTTAGCTTCCATGAACTAATTCACTGCATGTACCAGAGAGATATATAAATATTTTCATTTATTTTTCTTGTTAAATTTCTATAAATACTAACTGCATAGCTGAACTAAAGTCCTAGAATAATTTTTAACTAATGACCATCATGGCTCAAGCTCCTTGTTTCCCATCCCATTTTGAGATTTTCCTTGCTTCAGCAATCACACCAGCAAAAAGCCTAAAGTCAGACTAATGTAACTGCTCGCTAACTATATCTATAACAATTAAATGCCTCTTATATTCCCTTTCAGTATTGATATGTAGAGATGGATATCCAAACTCGAGAATCTTCCCAAACATTGAAACTTGTTTTCCATAATACTATCCATCATGAAATAGACATTGCAATATTATCTAAATTACCAACACACCATATTATTTTAGTCTAACAAAATTGTTGCCCACAAATGCCCCCCAGTTGCCCACAAATGCAGGTCTCGGTAAATCTCTTATCTGACTTGACAGGAAAGCATCAACACATTTCACCAGGATTCTGACCATCTCAGAGGTAGTGTAAATCCAGGCATGCAATCTTTTCATCAGGAAAGCACATGGAACAGAACTGGGGCCATCTTTTACTGCCTCATGTGTCTAAGCATATGTTTCTAAGAAGAAAATCTTAGGCTTTTTAGAACAATCCACTTATAGTAAGGATCTAATACTGGGCTCTCAACTAAACTTCAAGTTAAAACTGACTTTGGAGCATGGTAAGAGTTCCCATCAGAAGACTAGTACTGGAATTAACACCAAAAATAAGCAAAAAAAAAAAAAAAAATGTACTTTCATGCATAAAACATAACTAGTCAACTCAGTGTGGTGCTTGTGTTTGGTACATGTGTTTTCATGAATAGGCCTGCCTGTGTCTAAGTAATGAATTATGTTAACATCCTCTGACCCCTCTGGTTGAACAGCAGTAAATGTCTAGAGAGAATTATTGAAGCATATGGATTGTAGAGTGGATTTAACTCAAGGGCAAAGTTCTGCTCATTTTGATCAAAACATGTCACAGTTTTCCTCATTATTCTCATTAGCAGGTGACAGGTGTCTACCCAGATCACTCGCTGACAAGTCAAAGGAGGAAAGTCTTACTGAAATACTCACTCCCATCGCCTTTCTCCTCCCTAGTGGCATGCTATGATTGGGTTTTGTATTTATTTTTTAATCTTCTCAGAATAGTAAAAACATAGCCCAAAGGTATACATCTTAGTGAAGCAATGATTGTGTCATTATGACTTCAGCATCATCTGACTTTGTTGGACTCCTGGCCTAATACGAAAGGAACCCATGTGAAATACTCAGATCAACGTTGGAATCTGCTCTGGGATGGTGGATAAGTGAGGAGCAGCCATGTGAGGAAATGAACACGCTGGATTGATAGGGTGGTGTTTTCTTCTCTCACTCTCATATGGGATCCCCATGGCTTTTCATTGAATACTAGTTCATTGGCTCCATTTTGCAGCAAATGTTTTTCTGTGATATCGGCTCTTCCTTACCACTGAAGTCTTTTATTAGATCAAGATGGATTAGTTCTTTGAACTAGCTACTTTGAAACAAAACTTCAGAAGATAGATAACATAGTAACTTCATGTAAACATGAAACATGGAACCTGGAACATCTGTGTGGAGAGGGGAATCAAGGGAACAAGACAGTCCCCTGAGGGAAAAGTGTGTTTAAGACACATTCTCTTACATATTAATATATTCTTAAATTATTTTTGAAAAATATTTAGATTATTGAAATCAAAGTGATTGGTAAAATATTTTTTGAAATGGTTAAAAGTGGGCTGGAGATATGGCTTAGCCATTAAAGGAGCATGCCTGCAAAGCCAAAGAACCCAGGTTCAATTAACCAGGTCCCACATAAGCCAGATGTATAAGGTGGCACATGTGTGTGGAGTTTGTTTACAGTGGCTGGAGGCCCTGGCATGCCATATTCTCTCTCTCTTTTCATCTTTCAAATAAATAAATAAAAATTTAAAAAAATTAAAATGGTTAAGAGTAAAAACAGACTAGTCTTAATTGCTTTATTGTAATTGGTTATTTATTATTGATGGGAAAAGAACAAATTAACATGTCAAACTCCTGTTTTATTTTTTTTTTTTGTTGTCTAAATATAAGGGAAACCACCAAAGTCCAGTTAACAATTAAAATCCCTGGATAATATTTGAATAGATAAGGCATCTAGAACTTGGATTTGAAAACCTCTGATTTCAGATATCAAAATTGATTTGAAAGAGTAAGTTGAGGGCTGGGGAAATGGCTTAGCTATTAAGGCATTTGCCTGAGAAGCCTAAGGACCATGGTTCAATTCCCCAGGACCCATGTAAACCAGATGCACAAGGGGACATATGTGTCTGGAGTTCATTTACAGTGTCTGGAGGCCCTGGCATGCCCATTCTCTCCATCTCTGTCTCTCTCTCAATCTCTCAAATAAATAAAACTTAAAAAATTAAAATAAATAAAAAGTAAGTTGAATAAAAGTAGTTCTCATGGCTCAGTGGGGTAAGTGTGTGCTGTGCAAAGGACATTGAATTGGATCCTCAGCAACCACTTAAACACTGGTCAGTTGATAAGAGGCCATAATCCCAGCTCTGTGGTGGTGGAGATCATCAGGTCTTGCTGCCTAGGTAGTCTAGCTGAGTAAGTGAGCTCCATATTCAATTGAGAGACTGTCTCAAAAAATAATGTGAGAATACCTGCAACCCCACTGAGAAGTGTCTCCAAAGGAATGGGGGAAGGGACAAGGGAAAAGAGGGTATCCACACATGATATATCAATGAGAAATATGCTGTGATTAATAATAATGAAAAGAAAAAGAAAAATAGAAGTTGATGGCAAAATAAAATACTATTTATTTATATAGTAATAATGATGATGATGATGATGATGATGTGGGGCTGGAGAGATGACTTAGCAATCAAGGCACTGCCTGAGAGCTTAAGGATCCGGGTTTGATTCCCCAGAATGCACATAGGCCAGATGCACATGGTGGTGCATGTGTCTGGTGTTCATTTTCAGTGGCTAGAGGTCTTAGTGTATTCATTCTCTCTCTCATAAATAAATAAGATCACAAAAAAATAATGTGGACAGCAAATTGAGGCAGACACCTGTTGTTAATTGTTGACTTCTTCTTTCATACATATGCATGTGCATTCAGCCTCATATACGTATTCCTACATAAGAACCAACAGGGCTGCATAGACTCATATTCACATGTCAAAAAAGCAGGAAAAAAAAAACAGTAACTTTGATAGGCTATAATGCATACTTGAAGATATTCATATCAATTTGATATACTTTAAGGTTTCCAGAAAACTAAATTAATGAACATAATAAAAAGTATATACATGCAAACCGATCTCTTATATCGATGATGATATATTGTATATACATGAGAGACTCATGACGTATATGTAAATGCATGCATTTTTGTTACATTATGTTAATGGCTACATTTCATAGTTAATTATTGCCAATTTTATTACATCTAGAATTGCACACCTATGGGTGTACCTACGAATGTGTTTCCAGGAAGATTTATCTGAGGAGGAAAGACTCACCCTGATTGTGAGTGGCCTCACCTCACAGATGGGGGCCAGGACTGGACAACAAACAGGAAGTGAGCTGAGCACACCATTGATCAGTCTGCTTCCTGACCATGGATACCTTGTGACCACTGTCTTAAGCTCCTGCAACCAACTTTCCCAAAGATGATGGACTACATCCTTTCAAAGTGAAAACTGAAATAAACCATTCCTCCCTTAATTTCCTTCTGGTCAGGAATTTGGTCACAGAACAAAAATTGTTACTAGAATTCTTCTCTATTCTCTCTTTCAGAAAATGAGCACATTCATTCTTTATCATTTCACCTCATTTTAATTTTCTGGAAAATAGCTCTCATGACCCCATACTTTTCAAATTATTTATGTTTATCTATATTTCTACTTCTGTACTGTTTTCAAATTATTGGGTCTTCTCTTCCCAAAGTACAAGTTCCGGGCCAGCAAGGTGCACTTCTGCTTTGCCAACTGCAGTGGGTCTGTGTTTCAGAATAGTGATTGGCACATAGGAAGCACCAGTAAATATTTGCAAATGAATTAATTCATGTACCAGTTCATGTAGTCTTGTCTGGATGTCAGATTCGCCCTCCAGGGTGCCAGATTGAATCTGGCCATTTGCCTCAGGGAATTCAGAGTCCTTATCCAGGAGTTCACCTGGGTAGGGGTGGAGAGGTTCACCCTGATGCAGCTGAGGAGAGAGTGATTCATACATCACAATGACAATTTATTAATTTGCTATGAAGAATTTTCTTGTCAGCCAGCTTGAACCTTCACTGCTTATTAAGGAAGGCTTCATGGAAAAGCAAATTAAGATCGGGAGGTTGCTTAGTAAATATAAAATCAAAGTGAAGGGAATTTGAAGCCATCATAAGATATTTTAATCAAGCTATGACAGCTCTATGACTCATCTTCCTGAAAACCAAGAGAGCGTACCAATAGACCAGACTGCCCACTGAGCAGACATGCTTGTCCTTTCATAAAGAACTATGCATTCTTTCCCTCCAGTTTTCTAGGAATCCAAATTCCCCAGCTGATATCAAGACTTCTTTCTGCCTTTCTCAATTCCTTAGGTCTGGAGAAGAACCTAATTATAGGGCCATTTCCAAAAATCCTATGTGACCTTTGCACCTGATCTTTTGCTTGGTGACAAATGTAGCACAGTCCCCTAATGACTAAGTTCAGAACCACAAAACATAGTGAAGTTAGCTCTGACTAGCTCATGGGTTGATTAGTTTTACTACCTATTTTTGAGAGCTGTGGACATAGAAGAAAAAAGGAATTATATAAACAAGCCAGCTGTATGCTTTGAGATTGAAGCCTTCTTGGTATGTGATATGTGTAAAGAAGCAGTGATTACCAAGTCTATAGAACATCTATGTATGCCTACCATGCTCTTCCATGTCCAATTAGTTTCTTTTTTTCCCTACATAAATACATTCCCATTTATTGCATTAATCTGTATATTTAAAAAAACATGCTTAGAGTGACAGCACAGCAAATAGGAGGACAGATGTGAAATGTCAGGGACTAAATTGTCTCCCAAACTTACTATGCAATATATTAATTTTGTTAACTCTCAGCTTTATCTTAAATATAGTGTTTACCTCATAACACTGCCATTGTGATTAACTGAAATAATATACACAAGTTCCTTTCCCTGGTGTCTGGCACATATGTGAGATATTAGAACTTAATAATTATTTAACAAATAACAAAGACCTTGTCTATGTCTGTTGTACAAATGCTTGTAAATACAATGAGTGGTATAAAATATTTCCTACTTTTGAAGGAAAAAAGACATTTAAAACAGGCTGAACAGGCTGTTGTAGAGAAGACAGTGTTGAAATATTACCCAAATCTCCTTATAAATCTGTTCCCATGCAATGAGAGACATTGCTCATTCTGTTGACCATCACACTGCTAAGAGGTCAAGTGTTTGGACAGCCATTACTTCTCAAAGTTAATTCAGGACCCTCCAATTAAAAAAAAATGAAATTTCTCCAATCAAGGGTGATTTGGAGACATTTTCTTCTCATTTTTTTTCAAAAACGTACTATAAAATTTCTTTTTTAAAGTAATGGTATTTAATTTTCTTGATTTACCAATGTTAAAAACATGAATCTCTTCTTTGCATACTTACCTTTTTTAAAAAACATGGCTGCTATGTCATAATAGCTATGTTTAGAGGACATATTTTTCAACATTCCTCCAGACAAAGATCTTAGGCTAAGTATTCTACTACTTCTCTTCCACTTTGAAAAATATACAGACAATGGAAAGTTTCTTCACAAATCCCTTGAAAAATGCATTGATTTCTGACTCAAAACTCTCCCAGCAAATTTTGTTCAGAAACCAAAAAGCTATTTCATTTGTGGTGAGCAGATTAATGACTCCTCCAATTACAAAGATTCCCGTGAAACAGTAACTGGAATCTGGGGCTACACTGCTTTACAGGTGTCACTAAATGGAAGGACTTCGAGAAGGGAGAGTGGCCTCAAAGTGAGAGTTAAGCTTGACTTAATCACATGAAAATTTAAGTGTAAAGAACCTTTCCTGGCTGGGATGCATGACCAGGACCACAGGATCAGAGGTATGTCACATGACAAGGCTTTGGCCTCTTTGTTGGCATTGAAGAGGGGGAAGAGGACCAGAAGCCAAGGAATGTAGCAGAAACTGGACACAGCGCTCTGCTTACAGCCAAAAAGAACAGGGACGCAGATCTGCAACCACAACTCCTGAGTTCTGCCAGCATATCAACCAAGTAAAGAAACAGATCGTCCCCAGAGCGCAGAGTAGCACAGAAATGCCAACACCTCAGTTTCAGCCTTCGGACACCCTTGCCAAGCCTCTAACCTAAAGAAGGGAAAGCGTGCCTTCTCTGGCCACTAGTCATAGGCATGTGTCCAAGCATTCTGTCCTTTGTACCTACTCCCACTCAGATGCTATGAGTTATTGCCATTGGTGGAATGTTAAAAACTGTAAACCAGAGATGATGGGTGTTTTGCCCACAGATTTACAGCTAGTAAGTGGTAGAGCTGAAGTTCACATGTATGTGTGCATGTGGTGTTCATATGTGTCTATATTCATGTTTGTATAAGGCAGGAAATGTGCACGCATGTATGTAGAGGCCAGAGATGTCTTCCTCTATCACTTTTCTACCAACTTTTTTGAGACAGAATCTCTCACCAAACACAGGACACACTGGTTCAATTGGAACAGCTTGCTAGCAATTCCCGAGATTCTCCTATCTCCACCTTCCCAGTGCTTGGGATTACAGGCATGAAACATTATGCCTTGCATTGAGTGCTTGGGATCCTAATCCAATAGCTCATGTAAGCAGTTCAGCAGCTGAGCCATCTCCAAAGCACCCAGAACTGAAAGTAAAATGCAAGTCAAGTGCTTTCAGACCCTACTCTCTGGCATAGGAAACCCCCACTGGAGGCAGTAGTGTCTAGTCTTCACAAACATTGTTATTTTTCTGTTTTACTAAGAACATACTTTGTATAGATTCATCATGGGTTGGTACCATCTTTTTCCTCCTCCCTGTTCCCATTCCACTTAGGGTCCTCCTCAGTGGAGTTTCTGGTTCTCCCCATGGGGTTGCGGGTTATGTGTTGAGAGAGCAGCAGTCAGTTATTGGGGGAGGGACAATGCCCCTGGGTATGATGTCCCAACCTATGGCTCTTACAATCTTTCTGGCCCCTCTTATGCAAAATTCCCTGAGCCTTGGTGAGTGTATTTCAATTCTTCAGTGATGAGCTCCCAGGGGCCTCTGGATTTCTGCTTTGGTAAATGCTGAGTATCTTCAGTGTCTGTTCCCTCCACCCTGGCACTGATTTTCAGCCTCACCATGGGGCAGCACTCTTTTACAACTCCCTATTCCTCTGTGGTTTCACCTGTGTCCTGGCTGAAGTGTAAACGGAGATTTATTTCTTCGTGTCTCACTACTTTCTGAAATATAAAAAGATTCATCAATGGAGAATGAGTTCAGCATGTGTTAAATGGTGTGATGGTTCCACTGGATGGCCCCCAATTGATTCAGGAGTTTTTAAAAGCTTATAATTTAGATCTCTAGCTACATGGCTGTAGTAGGTGTCACTGTGGTCAGGTCCTAGGGTCCAGACCTAAGATGTGGAGGTGGAGTTGGAATTCCAGTCTAAAAATATGCAAAGTACCTGAGCTTTGCCTGGAGTTCCTGAAGTGTTGGTGTTATGATTGCTTTTCTGTCTCTCTCTGCTTGGCCCTATGAAAGCGGGACAGACTCTTATGCTATTATGGAACTTCCCCTGGATCTGTAAGCTTCAATACACACTTTCTTTCCTCCCATAAACGTGTCTGGTCTGTAGGTTCATACCAGCAACCTGAGGCTGTCTGCTACAAATCAGGATAAGCATTGCTAAGTAAGGGACATTTTGATGGCTGCAGCCTCTCTTTTAGCCAAAGACTAGTGGGAGGTTGTCTTTGGAGAGCATATTCTTTGTCTCCATAGGATTCCAACCTGGATTCCAGGTTCAGCTATGGATTCCTTTCCACTGAGCTGATCTCTCTTAGACAATCAGAAAGCCATTGGTTACCAATCAAGGCTGTGTGCCACCATTGTGATTCGGGAATTGGGGTTCCTTTCCTGGATCCTTTTCCTATGAATTCGAAGAATGAACTCCCTGGACCAGAAGATAGGTCCAGAGAGATTTGTATTACAGTTTCGAGGTGTAGGAGGATGAAGAGAAGGGGTCACAAGACAAGGAAGCAAGGTACCCAGAGAGGAAAAGGGGGCTTTGAGAAGTCCCATGAGGGAAGAAGGCAGAGTTCTTGCCCAGAGAGGAAGGAGGGGATTAGAAAAGCCCATCTGGAAACTTCTATCTGGGTAGTTTATTTGGAGTGGCTACAGGAGGAAGATCAGGTCAGCAGGTTACTATGGACAAAGACCAGATTTTACAGCTTTGCCAGTAATCTTAGGTAAGGATCAGACTTTCTGTCGTCTAGGAAAGGTGCAAGCTTAATCTAGAAATCTTCCCTGGAGGATGTTAACATCCAGGTTTCTTTAAGGATTGTGACATTTCCTGCTTTCAGTCAAGAACTACAAAAACATTAATTTTGGCATTCTATTACCCTGACTGCCTAACCAATTTCTGTCTCCTATCAACTGCACTGGTGTGCACATCTTGTCAGGCTGGTTGCGTCTGAGTAGCTCAGACCCCTGCTTGCTCACACAGTTATTGGCCACTTTCCCCCAGTAGCTCATGTAGTGCTTTCCAGCACTAGAAGGGCTAACCATCTGGGGTTTGGCTCTCTTCTGGATTCCAGCCAGGACTCTCTGTGTTCTGTGGACAACATATGCTCTCTTCATCTCTAGGGTCTTAACTTTTACTTCAGGGAGGTAATCAAGTACTTTGACAGAAGCCTGTCTTGTTTTGGGGACCTCATAGGAATCTCTGATCAACAGCTCATTGTGGGTAGCAACTGATTACTACTACTGACAGTTACAGGCCAGGGCCAAATATTTTAAGGTTAGGCTTCATCCCACCCTCCAGGGCCCTTCTTACCAGATGCTTTCCCCATACTCCTGTTGAGGTTTAAATCTTTTAGTCTACCTTCAAGAAAAATAGTGTTTATGGCACCTGTTCATTTTTGGGTATATTATTGACTATTTCATAAGATCAAATCGTAAATCTTTCATTTATCTTCATATTTAATTGAAGCTGCATATTTTCAATTACCTTTCAGATGACAAAAATTTTGAGAACAAGCTAAACATTATACTAATTTTATTATACTGATTTTATTAGCCTGATTCTAATTTATACATGGATATGTTTATGAGTTTAATTAGTTATTTTAAACTAATTATAAGTTATAAACCTAGGTTCTCTAGGAAATGTTCTTCACACTGCATTTTAAGCCACTGACAATGTAACTAAGTCTTCTACTCATATAATAATTGTCTATATTAACTTTGGCAAGTTATTGACTAATTGGATATAATCCTATTATGTCCTCAATTTGGGGGGGAAGAAAGAGAAATACAAAACAAATGTATATGAAAGAACTATGTCCTCACAATCTATACGAGAGCAAGGACAAAAAAATCTTTCAAGCTGGGCATGGTGGCACACACCTTTAATCCCAGCACTTGGGAGGCAGAGGTAAGAGGATCACCATGAGTTCAAGGCCATCCTGAGAATACAGAGTGAATTCCAGGTCAGCCTGGGCTAGAGTGAGACCCTATCTCAAAAAAAAAAAAAAAAATCATTCATATCAGAATCAGTTTTTATGAATTTCTATCAATCTCCTCAGAAAAGAGATTACTTGAGCATATCACAGTTTTGAGCTGATCTAACTAAAAGATAAATAGTTTATTCAAGAGTCCTTATTCTCTTTTTTCCACTTCTGCAATTAATAAAATGCACTCAATATCAACAGGACAAATAGCCATGTTAAGTGTACATGTGCTCATTACTACACACACACACACACACACACACACACACACACACACATTTGTATATATAAACCTATACATAGATCCAACATGCATGTACATATTTCATTCCAACCGTACTTCACAAAGGCCCCTGAATCCCTTCAGTGAACACTATGCATATTCAGCTAAATTTGTTTCATATATTTAAGATGTACACATAAAGTATTAAAAGTTTGGGCCAGGGCTGGAGAGATGGATTAGTGGTTAAGCGCTTGCCTGTGAAGCCTAAGGATCCCGGTTCAAGGCTTGATTCTCCAGTACCCACATAAGCCAGATGCACAAGGGGGCACATGCATCTGGCATTCATATGCAGTGGCTGCAGGCCCTGGCGTGCCCATTCTCTCCCTCTCTCTCTCTGTCTTTCTCCCCCCCCCCTTTCTCTGTCTCTAATAAGTAAATAAATAAAAATAAAATCTTTAAAAAAAAAAAAGTTTGGGCCATTCCAAATGCCTATGGTTCCAAGTCCTGAAGTGCCTTTAAGACTAGCCCTTTGATAGTCTATGAATTTTATCTCATTAGGAGATTCCTTGCTTCCCATGTACAAGGCGCTGGGTATAACCACCTCCTCCAGCATAAAACAAATTTAAAAAAAAAAAGAAAGAAAATGAAAGGAAAGAGAAAAAGAAAAAAATAGCCCAAATTAATGTTTTAATAAACTTTACAAAATATCTGTGGAAAAAAAAAAAAAAAAACAAGTATAACACAGTTGCTCCCCAAGGCCTTCAAAAGAACATAACTAACACTTAACCCATCCAGAAGGAGAGATCCTTTTTCTGTCTCTTGCTACTTCGTTATCTTGGCATGGCAGTATTGTCCCCTCCCAGGCTTTAACAACAACAGCTCTCATTTAAAACTTCCATTTCTAATGCAGTCGGAACTCTCCACTGAGTGTTCAAGAGTGTAAAGAAAGCCACCTTGTTCCCAAGTCCAAGAGAGTATAGGTGAGGTTTGTTTTAGGAAGGATTAAGATTTGCAAAAAAGTGGGAAGAGAACTTAAGTTTCTACTAATGAAATGATTTTGAATATCAAAAGAAAAACACTTGAAGACTTGGGAACCTCATAAAAAGGAATTCTTCATAGGATGCTTGTTTAAATATTTATATAGCATCTGGAGCTTCAAGCTTTCATGCCTCACTCCTCACTCCATTCATCTCATACTGAATCTTTATCAACCATGAAAATCTCCATTTCTTTCAGAGAAAACCTCCTTCTCTTGATTTATTCTCATTTCCTTTTATCAATTACCAAAATCTATAACTTGCAAGTTTCAGTAACTCCAAGATCTCAACAAAATGTATAGACACTCATCTCTTGCCACTCAAGCCTAGCAGTGGTAGCATAAGGCAAACCTCACTTGTTTCTCTCTAGTAAAGCAGATGCCCAAATCTACATTTTCTGTTGAATATTTATATTATTGTGAACTGTAAACTTTCTAGATCTCAAATGCAAGCTCATTTTACCCTTTCTACAAAGACAGAGCAGGCTAAAACCCCGGTATTTTGATTAAGAATATATTCTTATATATTAAGAATATATAAGATTATTAAGAATATATTAAGAAGATAATTGAAAATGTTATTCATGGACAAATGACCTGCATCTATGCCCTCTTAACTCCATTTTACCACACATTTCATACACTCTTTGAGAGACCATCATTTAAGTAACCTTGATTTCACTTCTGCTCTTTATAAATGTTTCAGATTCATAAATAGCATTTGCCTCTAAGGACATATTTGTTTCACATTCATATAAATATTCTATAATTGGTAATTTTTAATCAAGCCTAATCTCCCTATGCTTTTGGTTGGCCTTTTCTCTGTGCTACACCATCTCTGGCATCTTACAAAGTACCCCCATTTACCCTTCTTATAAAGATACTCATCAGATTGGATCAGGGCTTATCCAAATGACCTCATTTTAACATAGTTGCCTCTTTAAAGGCCTTATCTCTAAATATAGTTAGATCTGAGGTGCTGGGGTGAAGACTTCAACAAATGAATTTGCAGAGTCCAACAAAGTCCATACCATAGGAATTAGCTATGTCTACATATCTGAGTAGAAAAATTAATGCATACTGCTTTTTGTTTTAACTTATTTATATAGAAACCAAATTTCTGAATAAAAATCCTGTCTTGCTAGCATGACACAGTGTCAATTTCTCCTGTTTCCTGTTTGGAATATATACAGCATTTGTTTGTTTTCATTTCATGTCCTTAAACAAGAAAAGGCAAAAGGCTTTATAATGTAAAAGTGATGTCATTTGGAGCACAGAATATACTAGGTAAGTACAAAGCACTTTATCCTGGTTTATATAAATCAGTAGAGCAGAAAAATATTTTTCTGTTTTACTACATTCATGAGATAAAACTAACTTGTTTGATTTTCTAGGCAAATATGTATACTTTTATCACAAACAGAATGTGTATGTTTTTATGAAGCAAATGTGAGAGCAAATGACAATGGGAAATGAGATGCTCTGTGGATTTTCTCCCAGAATCATCAGTTGCACTGAACACAGAAGCCTCTCTTAGGTAGTAAACATGGCTGCACAAACTGCTTTTCATCTTCATTTCTCAGAATAATTTATCACCAGCCACATAAAAAACCATTTAGAAAGACCTTATAACTTGATTAAATCTGACTCTATCCTCATTTATCCTTATATTCCTATCAAGGCAATTCCAAATTTATCAGACAGGAGGTTAATCATAGCAACTCATGACAATTTGAGAGGGAAGAAAAAACATACATCTACTTTGGTTTATATATTCTGAAAGTTAACTCCATAAGTAAAGAGATATAAAAATCTCAGGTATCTGTAAAAGACAGAGGAATAATATGCATATTCATTATCACCTTGGTTCATCATGGAACACAGAGAGTAAGAGATAGACAGAGGAAATTAAAAGGAAAAGTTACTGGAAGAAGGCAGAGATGCTGAGTAAGAGTTTATAATGAAAATGTGATATGTGTATATGAACAGAAACTTCAATATTTGTGCCTGAGATTTACAGATTTGGGAGGCTAGGAGGGAAATTAGAAGAGCTGACACGCTGAAGAAATTGAGAGAGGTATTAAAAATGAAATATTTTCAGGAGTTTTTAAATTGTTAATTTGTCCCCTCCTATATTTTACAGGGATATTTACATAGATTTAGTATACATCTCAGCTATTCTTATTTGCTGGCCTTATATTTACTATAGGTTCAAGCACAGACTAAGCCATTTGGCTGTTTGATTTTAAGCCAGTTATTGTACTGGTCATTATAATATATATATATATATATATTTTTTTTTTTTTTGGAGAGAGACACAGAGAGAGACAGACAGAGAGAGAGGGAGAGGAGACAGATAGAGAATGGGCACACCAGCGATCTCTCAGCTGCTGTGAACAAAATCCAGATGTGTCTGGCCCCTTGTGGACAAGTGCGGCATTGCGCCCTTGCATCACTGCATCGGGCAAAACGTGGGACCTGGATATTGGAACCGGGTTCTTAGGCTTAGCAGGCAGGCACCTTAACCATTAAGCCATCTCTCCATCCCCTCATTATTATTATATTTTGTATCTTCACAATTTACTTTCTAATCATTTTATAAAAATACACTATCCCCTAGCAACAGCTGTGGCATAAACTTCTTGCATAAACGGAGCACAATCTCTTTAGCATCTGGTAAAATAACAAGGGCAAATAATATGATATTCTAAAAGATACTATATTAAATTTAGTCAGTCATGGATACACAGGTCTGCCATATCAAATAACATCTCAGATTTTATATTGTAGATTCTGCTTAACTTTGATTACTGGAAGTGTGACTGTAGTTCTTTGAACCAAACATGTATCCCCAGTGTTTTATGTCTTTATACAAAACAATAATAATCCTTTGCAACCTTGCTTTTTACTATTGCGGAATTGTATCTCATGGGCAACAACTTCATGGAAAAAGCTAAAGCTTGATAGGAATTATTTCCAATTTACATTAAGAAAGCTTAGGCTCTGAAGCAAAGTTGCTGGTTATAGGTCACCTGGCAGAACTGAACAACACCCAAAGGTTTGCACTCAAATTTGCCTTATTTAATAAAAAAAATACAACTTATGTTTTTAATAATACATATATATATATATATATATATGTATGTGTTTATATATATATACATATATATATGTATATATATGTGTGTTTATATATATAAAACAATATGTAAAAATGCATATATTATAACTACTCTAGATTAAAACAATATGTTGATTCATGTTGAAAGATGATTTGAAATAGATTAACCAAATTTTGCATATTAAAATTGTATCCATTTCTACCAGCACACACACAAAATTATTATGTAAATTATTTAGTGAGCTTTGTTTCTTTTTTTTTTTCTTGAGGAAGAGTCTCACTCTATCCCAGGCTGACCTGGAACCTCATTATGTAGCCCCAGTCTAGCCTTGAACTCACTGGGATCCTCCTACCTCAGCCTTCCACTTGATTGCTGAGATTAAAGGCATGCATTTCCATGATGGTTACTGAACTTATTTGATCCTAAAACTATACTCCATCTCTTAGCAAGTAACAGATCTATAAACTCATTTCAATAGGCAATGGTATTAACAAGTGTTCATAAATTTTAAATAATCAGGGCTGTGGGAAATGGCTGAGCGGTTAAGGTGTTTGCTTGTGAAGCCTAAAGCCCCAGTTTGATTCCCCAGGACCCATATACGCCAGATGCACAAGCGGGCACATGCATCTAGAGTTCGTATGTAGTGGCTAGAGGCCCTGGTGTGCCCATTCTCTCTGTATATATGCCTCTTCCTCTCTCTCTCTCTCTTTCTGTCTCTCTCAAATAAATAAATAAAATATTTAAAAAAAATTCAGAGCAGTGTCAAATTTTACCTAATGATATTTAAATAAATATTGGTATAAAGCTGAAAATTCACTTTTAACTCATTCAAATCATGTTTTGCCTTAGTTTAACTTCAGTGATTCCTAGTGAAAATAATATCATAGTGAGAATCTAGGACAATCAAGAAGATGACAGAAAATATGTTCTTCAGTGATCTATCCTAAAAGAAGGCTAGGAGGTCACTGTTAAAGGACCAACCCCTTCTTCAACTGGTACACTCTCAGGGACATGGATTTGGCACTTCTCACCTACTACAAAGAATAAGAACTAATTTATTTCATTATCCTAGGAACTCCACTGTCATTCTCTCCATAAGTTTCTTTAACATAACCACAGACCCATGAGAGAGTTGTCACCAAAAAAGAAAAACAAAATAGCCATATATTTAAACTGAAAGTTAGGTGTGTATGTATGTGTGTACATTTCAGGAGTCTATAAGAATTCAAACATATTAGTCTCACTATGTAATTGACACAGGAGAAATCTTTACATAAAGAAGAGGGGAAATCACCAGTTCTAGCTTCTAATAATTTTTGTTCATATTTAATTTGATTAAGAAATTTTCTTGGAGATTCTAAATTTAAAGAAGCAGAGCTGGTGGCACACACCTTTAATGCCAGCTCTTAGGAGGTAGAGGTAGGAGGATTCCCGTGAGTTTGAGGCCACACTGAGACTACAGAATGAGATCCAGGTCAGCCTGAGCTAGAGTGAAACCTTACCTTGGAACAAAAAAAAAGAAGAAGAAGAAATGGAAGAAAGGAAGAAGTAAAAAGAGGAGATTGATTAAAAGAGAGGATGAAGAAAAGAAAATAATCCTTAGGAAATGTTTGTGGGGGCAACATACAAAAAGCCTAAAATAATTTTGGAGTCACAAATACGATTAAATTTTCCAGGCCCTTCCAGGACTTGACTTTATTAAATTATATTAGCTCCCATAGATAGAAGCTATACTAATACACATATAAGAGTTCAGCTCCCCATTGCTTATGTCAAGCTCTCCAGTAGCCTTTGAGTTAATCCATAATTTGGGATTCTTGCTGTTTTAGGGTACACTTTCTTAATCTGGAAGGAAGCAATGGCTTCCTTTCTCTATATCAGGTTAATATCATTTTTCTCTTTTAATGTCCTAAAGAGAATCCAGCAGAAAGAATAGGCAATTATGCCTACCCAACTTTATGATTCTCTTCAAACAGATGCCCTGGTGTACTTTAAGCAAGAGAATAGAGATGAAGGATTCATGTAGCAGTTTCAAATCTTTCATGGCAAACCATAAAGAATTACTACACTGGAAAGAAAGTATTTGCTGTCCTTTGGAACCAGTACTTTCATGCTGTACTAGGAAAAAATAAATTTAATGAGTTCTAATTAATTCACAGTCCAAAACTCATCATCACATCCATGTGACAATAACACACCCATAAGTGATTTTTGTTGTTTTGTTTGTATGTGTGTGTGGTAGGGACTGGCAGATAGAGCAGGATCCCCTGTTACCTAGGCTGGCCTTAAGTTACTATGTGCCTGAGATTGACTTTGTATTCCTGATCCTTCCTCCCTTCTTGTCTTCAACTCCTACATGCTAAAATTACAGCCAGGCACCATCAATTTTGCTAGATTATTTTTCATAAAATTATGAACAAATAAAATATAAGTTGCATTTTTCCTTTGGAGAAGCCAAAACAGAATCCCTCTTTCACCAGTGGAAAGAGAGCATATAATTAACCCCTAGAAACTTGCCATTGTTATATGGTAAAAAAAGAAAATCTTACATACACATTAAAATGTCTTGAAAATAATGTTAAAATAAATACCAACTATGCTGAAGAGCTGAAAAATGCCTCTCCCCATAAAACACAAAACTGAAACAAAAACAAAAAAAAAAAAAGATTAGTTCTGGGCTTAGGTGATAAAGTATTTGCTGTGCAAATATGAGGACCCGAGTTCTTATCCCTCAAACGCAAGTAATTACTGGTCAGGTATAGCAGCTTACCTGCAATCCCATTGCGTGGGAGTTAGAGATAACCCCCCTGGAATAAGCTGGGTATCTTGGCTGGACAAGTGTGTGAGTTCTGTGTTTAAGTGTGAGACACTGATTCAATAAAAAAAAGGTGGAGAGTAATCAAGGAAGGCATCCAACATCAACATCTGGTCTCCACATTCATGCGTAACCCATGTGCACACACACATATGCACCCATAATCCATACACATATGTACACACATGCAAGCATGCCACACACACACAAAAATATATGCATATATGGGAAAAGGAATTATGATTAAGGGTCTTAAGCTATATTTCCTAGATTTCCAAAGTGAGTCCAGTGATATAATAACAAGGAATTTATAAGATGGAGATAAGACATGAGCCAAAAAATAGAGCTGGTCTCTAGGAAAAGGAAAATACTGGAAAAAAGAATCTTTCCTCCAGCCTCTGAGGAGATCAAGCCCTGCTAATACCAGGTCTGTTAGTCTCTTGAGATTGACCTGTAGACCTGCATTATAATGAATCTGCACTGCTTAAGACCCCTAAATGTGTGGAGATTTTTTTATAGCAACAGAATAGGACTAACATTGTCCTCACTATAAGATACCCAGATATAGCAAAATAGCATCTATGGTCTACTTGGAGAATATATTTTCCTACCTCAGGAGAAGGAACAGTGAACTAACACACAATCATGTTCCCTGCCCTGGACTCATGGACATGCAGCATGTACCAAGCAGCATGTGGCCACATGTATACAGATGTATACATATGATTTTATAGAAAAGAAAATGGCTTCTTGAATACCTGGAGACCTACGATGTGAAGTGCCCAGCACAGCAGAGTCTTCACGATGAAAAGATACCTAGTGAATAAGAGAAATACCAGGAAATGCCAGGAAATTTTCCACATTGAAACCCTGTCCTGGGAAGCAGTTCACTGGGCTACTTACACAATAGCATTTTTCTTTCTGCAACGTTTTAGTACCTCTGAGGGTCTTTTTGTAATTGTTATTAATTAATTTAAGTTGGGGGGGGGCGCAACATGCCCCAGGCACTTGTGGCTGCAGCTTTTCCTCTGGCTTTACATGAATGCTAGGGAATTAAATCCAAGTCAGCAGGCTTTGCAATCAAGTGCCTTTAACTGGTGAACCATCCTTTTAGCCCCAAATACCTCTACGTTATAATTTAAAATAGGCTTTAATTTAGTTTAATTATGTACTAAACACACATTAGTGAAAGAGCATTTATTGGGAATGAGGATGCTTACTAGTAATATTTAATGATTATTTATTTTGATATTCAAAAAGTAGCTAAAGAGTTTACACAAGCATTTGTCCCAGGTTCATTATCTTTACAAATATGAGTGAAACCTAAGAAAGTATTCCTATTTCTTACCAGGTATTCTCATCTAATAGTGTGGTGGTCAGTAGAATCCATTTCGAACAAGGTTTTGTGCCTCTACTGATGCAATTTCCGTTTTCACTAATTCATCAGATTAGCCTCTTAATCAGGAAAAAAAATCCTCATGATGTATTCTATCTCCATACTGTTCCTTCCTATTGCTTTTTACAAATGTACAGAAGACATCAGGTGGTCACTTTCAAAACATATGTTAAGATAGAAACTAGCTGTTTCAGGACCTAACTGCCAACAATGGTATTTCAGTTATTTTCTCATTGCTGGGACAAAATACCTGACCAGAAGCAATTTAGGGAAGGATAGGGTTTATTTTTGCTGCCAGTTTATAGAAGTTTCATTTTGGCAAGGAAGGCATTTGAAGGCCATGCAGGCAGCTCTGTCGCATCTTCACAGAGAAAGGATGGAGAGGGTAAGCAGGCTGGGATCTAGTAACACACTTCCTCCACAAAGCCCCATTTCCTAAATGTCCTACAATTTTACCTTCCAAAATAGAGAATTAGGTACTCAAATACATGTGGCTATTAGAGATATGTTACACTTAAAAAACCACAAGTTGGTTATTACAATCATGATTATTGCTATTAGTAATCGCAAATATTATATTTTCTGTTAATGATATTTCAATTACTTGTATAAATAAAATTAAAATTGGAGACACTAACTGTAATTCATATGTACATAGCAAGAGAGCAGAGGGTAATGGTTTTTGTTTTGATTTATTTTTCCAGCCTTCTGTCAGTCACAGACTAAACACTTTTATTCCCTCAAGGAACACATCTCCAAAATTTAAATGAGAAGGATACTGAGTTTGTCTGATAATTCTGCCACTGTTCATACTTATCATAGTAACAGTAGTTGATAGCCAGCATCTTTGCATTTTAGTGACTTAATTTGAAAGTTGTTAAATATTTCAAATATCATTTCTGCCTACATCCAAAACGCTATGAAGATCCAACCGTACAATGCATTTAACACACTTGGAAAAGTTCCCATGGTAATGAGAACACTGCTGAGAAGGAGGTGATTAGGCTGAAAAATGAAAAGAAAAGAGAACATTAAGAACAAAGTGACATATTTGCAACTAAATCGTGAAATCAGTGAGTTCCCAGAAGTTCAGGCAAAAGAGAAAATGCTGGGATATAAGATGAATAAAGAAATATTCCTATAATACTATAATTTCAGAAGGGTTCTGAAGGCTTGGTATAGAAAAGTCAAACAGAGGAGATAATTAACTTTTGCAGATTCAACTAGAAAGCCACATAATCACTACAATAAATGACAAAACATTCAAGCCAAATGTCCACTCTCAAAAGACAATAAAGACTTGGCATTCTCTTTATTTTTCTTGTCAGTTTTATAAAAAAGGGAATGTATTTTGATCATCATTCCCCCCATTACCTTTGCTTGATCCTCTTCTGACCCCTTCTGCTGAACCCAGCTAGTCTCTCTCCTACTTTAATGTCTTTTTGTGTGTGTGTGGGGGGGGGGTTAATTAGGGCTGCCTACAAGGGCATGGGTAGGGGATTATTTACCAGATCATGTGGTTGGACGATGGCTATCCCACTGTGGAAAATATCTCCCATTTGCTAAGGCACTATTAACTGACAAGAAACAAATTCTAAAGAAAGTATGGGGGGGTTGGTCTCACATTCTCCTCTATCATCCATGATGGATATTGATGGGCCCATTATTATGTGAGACTTGTGTTGGTTACTATTGAGTGCTCTATGCTAAATGGGAACTCTATATTATCACGCCCCAAGCTCAGGGAACAATGTTGAAAAAGATGTAGAAAGAATGGAAAAGTCAGAGGATGGGGAGGAGTGTTGTGGAATACTGTCTTCCAGGCTGGAGATTGCCATTGCATTCATGACCTCACAGTAGCTGTCATAATTTTGGAATTTTCATAAATAGAACAGAATGAATTCTTTCACATGTAAAAATAATCATCATGTCTTTATTAGTATATTGTATCAAATAATTATTCACAGTTGTCTACACTAAAATCTTAGGGATAATAGGAAAAGTCAACCAAATATAAAGATGAGAAGGAGGTTTACAATAGTTGTTAAATGTACTCAATATAGAGAAATTAAATATTACCAATAATAGGATAACCAATTAAAATGGAAAATATGATTTGAGGAAAACATATTTTAAGTAACAATAATTAATCTAAAGCAGATTGCACTAAGTTAAAAGTATACCAAAATCCTTAGAACAACAATGAAGAAAATAACTAAAAACTATAGTTTAAGTTAATTACATGGTATAATAAAACATATCTATTTAGCATTAGAAGAGAAAGAAAAATTTATAGGATGTATGGGAAACACTAACATAATAGAAGCTCAAAATTCAATAGCAGTAAAAATATAATAAAATTTGATAAACCAAAAAGAAGAAATTGACAAATTTGATTTTATTTATTAAAATTAAAATAAGTCCAATTACATTATGTAAAAAAGACATAATTTCAAACTAATAACATAAGTTAAAAATTAAAAGTTACAAAGATGGAAACTCCCTATATGTAAATGAAAACCATAAATTTATAAGAATATCTCAATTTAATAGAAAAGACAGACTTTAAACAATAAATAGTACTTAACTGATATGGAACAATAAGCAAAGGTTTGAGTTATTAGTAAAATGTAATGACTGTAAGTATATATGAACGTTTAAAGCAAACTACTGAAGCACACAGAGCAAAAATTGACAGAATTGAAATGGTAAATACATGCTCAACAATTTTAACTAAGCATAAAAATATCTTACTTTCAGGCTGGAGAAATAGCTTATCAGTTAAGGTGCTTGCCTGCAAAGCCAAAGGACCCAGGTCCGATTCCCCAGGACCTATGTAAACCAGATGCACAAGGTGATGCATGTATCTGGAGTTCATTTGCAGTGGCTGGAGGCCCTGGCATACCCATTCTCTCTCCATCTGCCTCTCTCTCTCTCTCTGTTTTTTTCTCTTTCTCAAATAAATAAATAAAAATAAAATAAATTTTAAAAGTCTTACTTTCCATAATTGATAGAAGACAGAATATTTCCTAAGAATACCAACTTAATCAGCATTATCAATCACCAAGTTACAATAAATATGAAAACATAAAATCATAAACATGATTTCTGATCATGTTAGAAAATGATAGATTTCTGTCATGTGTGTTTTCTCATTATAATGCAATAAAATTAAATATTGATAAAGAAAACTGATGGATACAAATATAATTGAGAACTTAAACAGAACATTTTTGAATAATTCATTAAACAAAGAGGAATTCAAAAGATCTTAGAAAATATTTTGATTTTAAAAAGTATTATAATTGAGAGGGTATAGATAAGATACGCCTGAGAGGAAATACTTAGTTTCAAACCTTGGTATAATTTAGATATAGCTTAAGTAAGTTTCTGAAGATTTCTATGTAGGCAGTTCAATTCCTAGTGTAAAGGAGAATGTTTAAGAGTTGAGGCCTGGCGAGAAGAAATGCAGCCTTTGGAAGTGTACCCTAGGAAAGCGGCGACACAGTTCTAGGTCCCAAGCCTGCCTCTGTCTTCTATCCACGACATGATTTCTACTTGTTTTTGTATGATACTCACATTCCTGTATGTTTACAACAAGAATTATGGTATTGAGCATATACATCACAAAGGTCTGTTTACCTAAAGGTGACCAGAAAGCTGAGGAGATAAGAAAGCCGAGACAACAAGACAAACCCTTCAAAGGTTTGCCCCTGTCATCTACTTCCTCCAACCAGGCCCACATCACAAAGGTTTCTCTCACCTTCCAAAATACTGTCACCAGCTAAGTATGAATTTTTCAACAGAGAAAGCTGTGGGGGATGCTTCAAATATGAATGATGGCAGTTATTGTCCCTGAAGAAGACTTCAGGGATTAAGAGTCACCTTTGTAAAATTAAAGGGTGGGCTGGAGAGATGGCTTAGCGGTTAAGGCACCTGCCTCCTAAACTTAAGAACACTGGTTCCAATCTCCAGGCCCCACGTTTAGCCAGATGCAAAGTGACTCAAGGGCGCTATGCTGCACTTGAGGGGTGGGGGGACCCATGATTTCGTTCACAGCAGCTGAGAGGCTGCCCGCCCATCTCTATCTGTCTTCCTCTCCCTTTCTCTCTGTCTCTCTCTGTGTCTCTCTCAAAAAAAAAAAAAAAAATTAAAGGGTGGTAGCAGAGCTGAGTCTGCAATGGAACCACAGCTTTGGGATCTTCACTTGCATCTTTTCCTCAGGACCACAGGAGAAAGGAGCAAGGTCTCCACATCATCATGGTGCTTGTAAACAAGGCCAAAATACAGGGGGAGGAAACACTCTTAGAGCCACAAGTTGGGTCATTATGCACAGAGACTTTCCTTCTTCCCCATAACTGATGGCTATCCCCATAATGCATGACCCACATTCCCCAATGAGGAGGGTCCTTTCTGAGGGAGGAGGACAGAAGAGGAGGCTACTGGAGGCACCAACATGAATGTAAAATTAAAATAAATTAAAATATGCATTAAATAAAAATAAAGCAAAAAGTATACATAATAAGAACTGAAACTTTTTAAAAAGGCCAAAATGTGTCCTGCTTGCACATAGCTATATTTCATAAGCTATCTTCCTGTCTCCCACACCTTCCTTTATATCCTGTGGCCTGAGAATGTTGGTGAGGAAATTTGTAGTAGGTTTATGAGGAGGTTAAAGTTGGGATCCATTGAATTGTATTTCAACGACATAATTGAGATTTTCAGTTATACTTATGAAGTTGTTGATAGTCATTCCTGAGTGAGGCTTCTTGCAATACTTGTATCACCTTTGGGGCAATTTACTTGGAATTCTGTCACAATGATAAAGGGTTGGAGACCATATCTAAAAATTTCAAAGATAAGTCTAAATATATATCATCCTACCATTAATTTAAGTATGGAGAAAAAAGAAATGTTTTCAAACTATTAATAAAAGATTATATTCAATCAACTCTGTGAAATTGAACTACTCTGTATCATATTAAATGATATTTAAATGTCAATGTCAATAATTTGCCAAAGAATACTAAGCTAAATAATGTATGCAAAATATTAAAATGTAGTCAAAAAGTTAATGAGCATAAGATGATTACATTTGAGCCAGGTGAGGGTAGCACACACCTGAAATCGCAGCACTTGGGAGAGGGTCCAAGGTCACCTTTGCAACATAGAAATTTGAAGACCAGGCTAGGCTTTATGAAACCCTATCTCAAAATAAAAACTCATTTGACTTATAATATTTCTGTCATTTATCACTTTTGAGAGCCCCTGTTTTTATTCCATTTTCATTTTAAATATTTTATATTTCAGCAGAAAGAAGTAGCAAAGAAGCAGGCTCATTTTATCTTGATCTAATAGAAAGAAGCTTGGTCTGGGTATAATTAGCAATGGAACAATTTCACAGCACTGGAAAACCCAAACTAGGAAAGAAAGAAATAGACAGTGGCTTTTCTAGAAACCCAAAGCAACTGTACGTTGGGAAAATTCCCTTGAGGCATTACCCAGGCACACTAGTCACAACACCATACCTCACAGCATTTTATGATTCCAGTTAGTAGAAGGAAATGTTAGTGCTTGTAATTTTGTTTTACTGGTCAACATGAGTCTTAGGATAATAGAAACAACATTTTTTTTTAAAGAGCAAATGCTTCAAGAGATTTTTAAATGAATAAACTAAGGCCTAGAAGGCTGAATATTATATCCTGAAATTGCTTATATGGAGAATATACTAGCTAATATTTTTCTGGAAACATGAGCTTTCTAAGAACTGCAATTTTATTAAAAAAAAAAAAAAAAACTATCGAAGAAACACAGGGTAAAGCAGAGACACAGTGATAGTGTGTTACCAAGTGCAGACCAAGAGCTTCCTAAGTCCTTTGAGCTCTGTACTATGACAGAGCGTGATCTAATCTTTCATACACATGGCACCAATGAGCTTAAGCCCAAAGGAACCCTTCAGGCACCACTACATTCATTTTAAGAAATCAAAATAATTATACAGACAAACATTATACTGTTATTTTTTAAAAACCTGGATTAACTGCATGGAAGAAAAATGTTACCAGTGTTCTTGAAGTCATTAAAATATTTCACTTGGGCAGCAACTACACAAAGGCAAGAAATCTAATATTCCAATATTAAATCTGAATTTCTTTGTATTGAGTATATAGTTTCACAGTCCATAAATTAACTTACAGTTGATAAAATACCACAGTTACAATGGGACAAATATTCATTTTAAAATGTATGCTTTTTTTCCCATCATTCTGATAATCAGACTCAAAAAGTTAGTCTGTTATTTATTAATTGACTTCTATACACCAAGTGCAGGGTTACATTTTACATTCACAGGCTCATGTAATTTCTGCCTGGTATGATTTTCTCAATTTTATACATGAGAATGCAGAATCATAAGAAAAAAATAATGAGGTCAAGATCATACAAACAATAGACAACAGGATTCAGAGATGTTCTTTACCAAAGCCTACTTTGGATAGCAGCAATTTGATGTCTTCCACTTTGTCTTGAAAATGTGATTGAGTCAAAAGAGGAGCTGGACTCCAGTCTGAATGCAGCCTCTTGCTATATGTCAATGTGGCCTGTTATAGAACACCATCACTCTGTATGTAAAAAAACCAAAGCAAATTCACTGGTTGAAGGGGAGAAATAACACCCAAAGTTATCCCCTGATATCCAAATGTATACCCACACATACACACATACACTCTCTCTAAATAAATGCATTAATTAATTAATAGAAAATAAAAGTAAATAAATAAATAAAGTGATGACACATTTCATGCAGATAAACTGATTCAAACATCCCCATATTAATAAAAACCCAGACAGGACAACTGGCCTTCATGTCAAAAGTTCCAAAACATCTTCTATATAAATTTTTCCCCAAACTAAATCTATAATCCTGGTATCACTCCTCATTTTAGAATCTTGTTTCTAAACCTTTTTCTAAATGTTTTCATCTGAATATTCCAAAGTTACAGCATGTATGAGTACATGTTCATTTATATTTGAATTCCATAAATAATTGTTTTAGAATCGAGATGTATGATTGGGCTTTATTGTCCTGGAAGGGCTGTGGATTTAAGAAAACAAACCATCTTTTAATATAATATTCCTGAAAATGTGAAGTTCCTTAAAAAATGTTCCTTATTCTGACACTATGTTCATTTATTAGTTAAATATGCATGCATTTTTGGATGGATTTCCCATTTCACAGTGGACCTTGACACTTGCAAACTTTGTCCACAGAGGGCAGAGGTGCTATCTGCCCTATCTTGGGTTCTTTTAAATCTTTCTATTCTTCCATACTCTTCTCGCTTTGAATCTATAAAGGTTAGAACTCACTTAAAATCAATTAGTGGTTAAAGTGAAATTAAGCAATGTCACAGACTAGACTAGAAATGACACCAAAATTTCCTCATTGAAGCTTCCACAATGGAACCCTGAGCCACCACGTAAATAGGAAAGTCATTCCATGGGGAAATCCTATCTCAACTGGGCAGTCAGAGTCCCTGAGGCTGGTGGGGTTGCCCAGATGCTATTCAGGCCCTGGTGCTTGGCTTCAAGATAATGAGAGCCACCTGACTAAGCCTTTTGTAAATTCCTGATTCATGGGAACTAGAAAAGATCATAAAGTGATTGCTGTTTAGTTAGTGAGTTTTGGATTGCGATTGCGGATCCAACACTAGTCAGCAGAACACATGGCTGCTGCCTACTGCTGGGGCCAGCTTGTTAGCCTCCAAACCTCCAGAACCTTGCACATGTGCTTGCACACTACACCTGTCCTGTCCCTTTTCGTAGCATTCTCAGTGACTCCATTTATTTCTCAAAAACAAGTAACCCCTTTAGCTGGGGAGGAAGAGACAGGATCTCTGGGGCTTGCTGGCTAGGTAGTCTAGCCGACTAAGTGAGCTCTGGTTCACTGAGAGGCCTTGTCTCAAAAAATAATTAGGTGGAGAGCAGCAGTGGAGAAGCATGCCAGTGTCGAGCTCTTGACTACATACACACATGCACATGTATGTGTACACACATGTACACCACACATATATGAATATACATAGACATGTGCACAAACACCACACACACACACACACACACGTGAAATGCTTCTTAGTTCCATTTTAGGTCTACTCTGATGTGGAATTTAGCCTATTCCATTTCTTCTCAGTCCCAGCAGAGTTTCTGGTCAAAGCACTTGACTTCTTGACCACAGGTTCTGTCTCCACCAGCTGCAGTCCAACTTGATGTTGGTCAACACCCAGTAATCACCTTAGGGGGCCCTGTCCAGGTCTGCCCTTTCAGGCAAACATGCCAGTATAGCTAACAGCTCGCATCCTGTGCTTTTGTTACTTTTTGCTACAATTATTAGTTCTCAAAGCATATTTTATGTGAACTTTGACAAAAACTGACAGTATTGATTCATTTCAGCATCATGATGTTCAGATGTTCAGACACTTCCTTATGGGGCCAGAGTTTTACAGTCAGAATGGAAAGGGTCCTTGCAGGCCTTGTCCTGGTCTCCATTTATGCTGACTCTGTTTTGTGTTAAATTGGGCATTTACTTTATGATGGGACAAATGGCTTCTTTAAAGTCTGAGCAGGTGCTATGTCACAAAGCAACAGAATCATTCCCAGGAATTGTGGCAATAGACAAGCTGCAATGTCACTCCAAAGCCTGAGATATACTAAGGCTTTCTGAGAAATCAGGCTGAGCTTGTCATCCAAAACTACATGAAATAGGCTTCGGGAAAGGAAGTTAGCTACCTCTTTCCTATCTTATGCAGCAAGACATTGTCTCTTTGTCTGGGGTATGGACAGAGTAGCCAGTTATTTGGTGTAGCTCAGAGCAAGAACATTTATTTTACAAGTACACAAAAACAAAGTTTGTTAGTGGCCATGGTGGCCCACACCTGTAGTATCAGCTACTTTGGACCTGAGGTGGAAGGATCCCTTGAGCTTAGAAATTCAAAGCCAGCCTTAACAACATTGCAAACCCTCTTTCAAATAAGAGGTTTAAAAAGCAGTTTGTTTTTCTCTATAGAGCATAAAAAAACAATTCTTAGGTAGTTCTGCACACAGGGCATATTTCTATTGACAACAAAACTTACATTTGACACCAGTTATACCATTTTTATGCCTCTATTTTAAATATGATTTTTAAATGTCTATTTTTATCATAGTGAAACACGTTTCTAGACATTGATTTTCTGTATATTTTTCTATTCATCATCATGTCAGAAATGTCTCAATTGGCTAAAACTAAGTGGATTTACATATTTTATTCAATTGCTCACCATGCACTCACATATGTTCTTACTGAGCTAAGCCCTAAGATCTGAACTGTGCCTTAACAGTCCTGGACTTCAATAAGCTCACAGGATGGTGCAGAGGGCAGCTCAAAAGGCCAATGTGGCTTCAGCTCTCAAGTGCTGGCCTCCAGGCATCCATAACACCACTTAACAGTACATATAGTGAATAGACTTCTTCATAATTTTAGCTTTAAATTTCCTTAACCCTTATTTTATGTCTCTTTGTGACTCTTTTCTTTAATTATTAATTTTTTTATTGACACCTTCTATACTTACATACAAAAAACATATATTTCCCTCCCCTTCCCCCATTCCACTTTAGAACTCCAATCTCCATCATATCCCCTCCCTCTCTTCATTGGTCTTTCTTTTAATTTGATGTCATCATCTTTTTCTTCTATTTTGAGGGTCTTGCGATGGTATTGCTAGGAACTGCAAGGTCATGGATATCCAGGCCAATTTCTACCTGGGCAGTTGCATTGTAAGAAGTCATACCCTTCCTTTGGCTCTTCCATTCTATCCACCCCCTCTTCCGCAATGGTCCCTGAGCCTTGGAGGGTGTGACAGAGGTGTTTCAGTGCTGGGCACTCCTCCATCCCTTCTTCTCAGCACTATGTTGCCTTTTGGGTCATCCCAGTGGTCATCGCCATGTGAAAAGAGAAGCTTCTAACCAGAAGTGAGAGTAGCATTAATATGTGAACATGAGTATTAAGTGTAGTGCCTCCAGGGCAGCTTGGTGGGAATAATATATACATTTAGTCAGACAAGAGCAGGCTTTATACCCCTAAGGCTCATGACCTCCCCTGCCATAGACTTTTGCTTTGGTTTTTCAGTCTTTGTGACTCTTCACATTGAGTTATGTCACTATGCAAACCAAGCTGCTTCCTTTCTCAAGGCTTTGCAGAGACAATTCTTTCCCTTTTGTGTGTTTCTCAATGTTGCTCTGCAGCCCATCCTGTGACCTAAAAAGTTCCATTAAGCACTTAAATTTCAACTTAAATCACCCTTCTGCACACATTTTCTCTAATTCCTACTACCAATTAGTTTAGGGGTTCTCACTATACATCCCCATGTATAGAATTCCTTACTTCTGTATCATGACTGTTCATGCATCTGACCCGCTAGACTGTCGGCCTTTGGAGGGCTGAGATAATTATCTTCCCGGTCCTTCCTATATTACTAGCCTTTTTCACAGTCCAAGGTATATGGTAGATGATTTTCAAGTAATAGTTGAATAAAATGAATGCACACAGAAAAAGCTTTATGATAACTGAGTCTGCCTTAACTTTCTGCTAATATGAATGTCCATACAGCCCCACCACCAAAACTTAGCAGGAGATGGGACTAATGATTTTGGAATGAAGCTATACTTATCTACCTAGCATCCCTTTCCTTCTCTGGTTTCTTTTTCTTTCTTCCTTCTTTCAATATTTTCCTCAGTAATTTTTAAATAATTTATAATATTTTTTGAGAGAGATAGTAAGAGAAGGAGGCAGATTAAGAGAGAAAGAGAGAGAGAATGGGTGTGCCAGGGACTCCAGCCACTGTAAATGAACTCCACAAGCATGTGCCACTTTGTGTATCTGGGTCCTGGGGAACTGAACCTGGGTGCTCATTAGGTTTCACAGGCAAGCATCTTAATAGCTAAGCCATTTCTAAAGCTCTTATTCAGTAATTTATTATGAATATCTGAATCTACACAAATCAACTAATCAATAATTTTATTAAAAATCATGTCACTATATTAATAAAAATATTATATATTGATCACAATAATGGAAAATGAAGAAGCTGAATAATAATTTATAAGCAGCTACCATATGCCTAGAGCATATTGTTAATTATTTAATTTTTGTCCTTTTATGCTAATTTTGATGAAGGAGTGAAGTCTTTTAGAGCCCATTACTATAACACTAGAACTACTGGGTAATGAGCATCACCTATGTAAGCCTCTATATCTTCTATCCATGACTGCACCAGACATATAATAAAGTAGTAAATTATTTTGAGTGTATCTTTAACCCTCTCACATGAGAAATTCTCTGATGTGTCTTAACTGCATATTATTTCTTTCATGGTAGATTTCAGGTATATATGTTTCACTTAATTATATGTGTGAGGATAAAAGATTATGCACATTATCAGTTTCTATCCCTCGTCTCCTAACCTTTTGAAAATCACACTCATTCATCCATTCAATAAACGTCTGGTGCTAAGAATGTGATATTGAATTGCATTCAGAAAATTAATATTATTAATCAAAAAGACATTTTCTTAATATTCTGCATTTGGTTATACTCCATTTCCTTCTGAACCTTGGAATTAAGTTCTATTATGCAATATCTATGATAAAATTAGCAATTCTTGCATGTGGATAAAATGGAAAAACCCATGCCTACATAAGGAGAATAGAGAAATAAATTAAGAAAGCATAGCCTCACTTGTAAAAGAGATGAATCGGAAAACCACATCACGATGGGCATTGCACACATTCTTAATATCAGTTACATCCAACTCATGCAAACTAATTAAATCTCTGGTGTGAAGTTTCATCCATTTCCTGCAAAGACCATCTGCCTTGGGACCAGCTCAAGCCCATCTACCTCATCCCTCTTTCACACAAATACTTTCCCTTCCAGACAAATACTGCAAGTGGGACAAATATTAGTTATCCCAATTGCTTCCAAGTTTTATTATTTTTTACCATGATAAGGTTTTATTTATAACTGAAAGACTTCAAAGCCAAGTATCTTACAAATCAGCAAACAGACAATTCTGTCTAACATGTCCATTAATGTCCTATCATTACAGCCCATACTGAGGAGTCTGTGAACATGCAGAAGTTGACTAAACACACAATATATTTATTCACAGTAGTTCCTGGAAACACAACTAACAGACTTTCTTAACTAAAGAGGAATAATGAGTAGAAGTCAAATTCATGAAATTCTGCTCTTTGGGTTGAGAACTGACTAGAAGAAAGGAAGATAAGGAATTAAAAGGAAATTAATGCACTATAAATGTAAGATGAACCAAAGGAAAATAGTTTAACACAGAAACTGAACAATTTGCTTTAAAATGTACTTCTGCACTACCACTTCTAGCCATATTGAACTGTACTCAACACTAAATACTTATAAACCTGGAAAAACTACATAAAGCAAATGTTTCTAGTCATATGATGGTCATGAGTATAGAATGCTAATGGGCAATATTCACTTTAGCTTCTGCTCTTTTTCTGAAACTACTTTCCAGGTCAACATGCAGAGAGAATGCTCAAACATGACAGAGTGCTCTTACTGAGTTCCAAAGGTACAAGACAGAGTTTAGGGGGTTCTGGGGAGGTTGGGAATGCGTGGCATATAGCCAAAGAGTGTGTTTCCAGAACTGTGCACAGAATATTCCCTTGAGTTTTCATTAAGGTACTGAAATCATATATATTTGATAATAATGAGGAAGACACAACCACTAAGGAAAGAATAAAGCAGCATGAACGGCTGCAGGAGCTCACACAGGTCAGAAGACATTTAAGTTCAATGAAGAGAAAAGGTTCAGTGAACAATCTGCATAGTTCCTGAAGATCACAGGAAGCACCCTTCAGACCAAGGATGTTCTAGACTTGCAACAAATGCTACTAGGGATCCAGTCTGCCAAAAGGCTCAAATAGTCTAAAAATTTCAAGCTGATATGAAAATAAATCACCTATCCATTTTAACATAACTCAGCAAACTTAACAATATTCAAGAGCAGAAGTGAGGCAGCTTTAAAAAGACAGATTTCCATACAGCATGAGAAATACATCTAAAATAAGCGATAAAAATGAGTTTGCACACATAAAAATAATTTCAATTCATTCCTTACACCATTTGGAAAAAAAATCAAGAATATTTCTTAGCTCTAAATATAAACTCTAAAAGGGGAATATTCTAATAGTTTAACATTCTACAATAAAATA
The DNA here is from genome assembly GCA_036365145.1 of Orientallactaga sibirica. Taxonomy (NCBI): domain Eukaryota; kingdom Metazoa; phylum Chordata; class Mammalia; order Rodentia; family Dipodidae; genus Orientallactaga; species Orientallactaga sibirica. The sequence continues at coordinate 27,363,843 of JAEOAD010000021.1, read as the reverse complement.
TTGGAGTGATCCTATAATCTGAAATTAAAGATTTATTATCTATAAGTTCAAATCATTATTCATAATGCAAAACAGCAGATAAATTATGACTCATAAAAATAAGAATATTTTTCAAATAAATTAATAAAGTAACAGAAAAGTTTGAAAAAGTATAATTTGAAAATTTGAAATAATTTGAAAAATACAAGCCTCCCATGAATATGGTAAAAGAACTACTAATGCCAATAATTCCTTGAAAGATATACTCTACCAAAATTCACAAAAGAAGGAATAGAAAATCTGAATAGGTCTATGACTGTTAAAGTAATAGAATCAACAATTAATAACCTTTCAAGCTTCAGCCTTTCTAAAGTTCAATCAGATATGATCAGCTGTCTCATCTCATCAGCGTTCATGTTGTATTATTTTACTATTTAAAGAAACAAACTGATTAAAGTTTAGCAGAATGCCTTTTGCTACTCCACCGACAAAGAAAAGCTGCATGTGTTAGCCGGGTTTGGGGAGGTAAGAAGAAGAGGTTATGTACTTGGCCCTGGCCTATGGCTAACCTAATCTGTGTCATAACTCTACAGAACTTCAATTTTCTTATTTCTTAACAGCAGAAGATGCAGAGACTGATAATCTCACAAAGTTTTTTTTTTTTTTAACTTTTATTTACTTATGTGAGAAAAGGAAGGAGAGAGGAAGAGAGAGAGAGAGAGAAAGAAAGAGAGAGAGAGAGAGAGAGAGAGAATATGCCAGAGCCTCTAGCCACTATGGACAAACTCCACATACACGTGTCACCATGTGCATCTGCCTTACATTGGAACTGGGAAATCGACCCTGGGTCATTAGGCTTCACAGACAAGTGACTTAAACACTAAGCAATCTCTCTAGTCCCTCACAAAATTTTGATTATGATCAAATAAATTTATTATGTATAGATAATCCATAAACCACAACCTACCTTATAATATTCATTATAATTGCCTCGGTTGATAAGTGAATGTTTCCATGACATAGCAAGAGAAACATACCTACACATACACAGACACACAATCAGAAAGCAAATTATTATCTCTAGCCCACTTTAATCTTTGTTTACTTTGTGTATTCCAATAAGCAACTCTCCACTAAAGAAGAAAATGACCAAGCCATTTTCTAGCTCACTTCAGATATCTTCCAATTCTTTCTCAGTATCCCCAGTCTTGTCTGATTATAAAAATGCAGATCTCTTTTGAGATAGACCTGAACTAGGGTCAGCAAACCTATACTTTTAGGCAGTTTTTCAGATGATATTTATGACCTAGAAACTTTAAAAGACCTGCCTCAGGCAAAGTGGGACTAGTCTCTGAAAGTGGAAAGTAGAGGAACACATAGCTATTCCAGGCAGCTTCCCATGCTAGAGCTTAGGATGTCAGTGTCAAGTTCACAGTTACCCTCAGCTGCTTAAGCATTGCCATTCCCTCCGCCCCCAACTTCTTCATGTCTAACAACAGATCACTGTGTTGTCACTTGAAAAGTAAAATGGCATCTCATCACACACAATGTTCTTCTATACATTTTCTAAAATTCATAACAAGAGATGTGAAAATATACTGGAAGTAGGTTATGAGGGAAAATATATGCACATTTAAAATAATTAAGTGAGAAACAAGAAAGCTTTTCCATCACAGTAGGCACCACTCCTATTGAATGATGGCAACAGAATCCTCCTCTTCTACAATGAACTAGCAAAAGAGGGAGGCCCCTGCCTAAGAACAGATCCCTCACCAAAACTGGGTCAAGCAGTATTCCCTGTAGATCTGTTTATTGTGAAACCAAGAAAAGCATTTTTCATTGTTGGCTGAAAGGCATAGTTAGATGTGAGCCTGGAGCTCCAACTTGTGATATATGAACATCAGTTTATGAAAGGAGAAAAATCAATGTCTCAAAGAAAAGTGGAGAATAATAAATTGAAGAGAAATAAAATCTTTTGTACATCAAAGGACACTGTGTATAGAGCAAAGAGGCAGCCAACAGAGTGGGAGAAAAATCATTGCATATATCTAACAGAGGATTAATATTTGAATACAGAAATAACTCAAAAACTATATAATAAAAATCAAACAACCCAATCAAAAGTGGGCTATAAAATGTAATAGAAATTTATCAAAAAAAAACTACAAATGGCCAATAAACATCTAAAAACATGCTCTACATCCTTAGCCATCAGCAAAATGCTAACTAAAATAACTTTGAGATTCTCTCTCCCATCTGTCAGAATGGTTATCATAAAGATAATAATTGTGCCAAGGATGTGGGGAAAGAGGAACCCTTTTGTATTGTTTTTGGGAATGCAAACTGATACTGTCATTGTGGTAATCAGGGTGCAGGTTTGTGAGACATCATATGACACCATATGACCCTGATTTACCACTCCTTAGCATATAGCCTAAAGACTCTACTCATTCTCATCCATGTTTATTGCTACTCTATTCACAATAGCTAGGAAATGGAACTGGCCTAGATACCCATCAACTGATGAATGGAAAATGATGTCGTATATATAGACAATAGATTTTTGTTCAACTTTAAAGATGAATAAAATTTCAAAATTTGCAGGGAAATGAATGGATCTAGAAATGATTCTACTAAATTAGGTAACCCAGGATCATAAAGTCAAATGCCACATGTTCTCTCTCATAGGCAGACACTGGTTTCAAATGTTCAGATTTTTATGTGTCAGAGTAAGAGTCAGTAGTGGAGGCCAGGAAGCTAGAAAGGACAAGGAGGGAGGGAGAAGAGGGGAGTGCTTAATGGGAGGATATAGTAGATATGTACATAGAGGGGCAGAATACTGGGAATGAACTGGTCTAAGTGAGGTCAGGGAAGAGGATGAAAGATGGAAGAAAGGAGAGTTAATCAAAATTAAATATGTTATATAAGTTCTATTTAAACCTTCTTCTTATCTAGCTAAATAATAAATATGAGAGAGAGAGAGAGAGAGAGAGAGAGAGAGAGAGAGAGAGAGATTGAGAAGTACACTGTGGGGGTGCCCCAAAGCCATAGATATTTACAAGAAAAATTCATTGCTATAGTGGGATACATTCGAGTGAGTTTTTGGTCAGGGAAGGTCCTGATGCTCCAAAACTGCAGATTATTGCCAAGGCTTGTGGTTACCCATCAGAACTAGATGACAAGACCCTATTGCTGAATATGTTACATTCTTGTGACACCAGACACAGAAAAATATCAAGCTAGAGTTGAACTCATAACCTCATCCCTGTTGAGTAATCATCACAATGCTTTAAAGAGCTTTGCAGCCTATTGAAGGAGGAAAAATTTCAATGGTATTAACCAACAGTAGACACTGCCAACTGTATGGATGGCGAGCCAGAGCATATATGCTAACAAGTACAATGGTGGCATGTCTGTTATGGGAGAAACTAACTACTCTCTGATTGAATTTGAGGTCTACTCCAGGTGAATAAATTTATGATAGCCTAATCAAAAGCATACAGCTGGGAGGGTCTTAATCCCTGCGGACTTGGGTTTAGGAGTCTGCTAAATGGATATATTATAATGCCTACCAAACTGTGTTCTAAATACTTACCTGCATGCCCACATATTAATGCTACTTTCACTTTTGGTTAGGGAAGCTTGAGTGGCAGTGAACCCTTGAGAGATTTAAAACTCATAAAAGTGCTGAGAAGCAACAATGGAGTGTTCAGCACTAAGTATGACATCTCTATCACATCTTCCAAGGAGCAGTGACCATTGTAGAACAGACAGAAGAATGTAAAAGGCAAAGGAAGGGGAGGAGTGTTTTGCAAAACTGTCTTCCAAAGTGGCTGTGATATTCATGACTTCACAGTGGCTGAAATTACCTACACATCTGCATAAATGGAAGAAAAAAAAAGATGACATCAGTGTAGAAGATAGACTATTTTGGAAGAAAGTACTCAGTGGAGGGTTATAGAGGAGGGAACATTGGGGAGAGGAGGGAAGGGGTTATGAGAATGGTATGTTACCTATATATATGGAGGTTTTCAATAGAAAGTAAGAAAAAAGAAATTGAAGAGAATGCATGAAGTTATCTACACCATTTTCCCAATTACTTCCCAAACTCTGCTATAGAACCGTATTGCCCTGAAACTGTCAAATACTTAAATTAACTAAACATTACTCTTTTCCTCCCTAATTGCATGCCTGTCTAGAACACTGTTTGCCATAATAAACTGTTAAATCAAATATTTTCTATACAAAACTAGTAGCCATTGATCAATATGCCTTGTATTGATAATTTTTAAATTAATTTTTCATTAGCAACATAATTTGCATGGCTACAGCATGTGTTGGTTCCTCCTCTTCCTCTTCCCTGCCTCCATTCTACTGGGGATCCTCCTCCGTGGGGTTGCAGGTATTTCCCATGCAGTGGTGGGTTATGCCTTGTGGGAGAAGGAATCAGTTCTTTTTTTGTTGGTGGGGGGCAGGGGAAGGGAATGCCTCTGGCCATGATTTTTCACCCTGTGGTTCTTATAATCTTTCTGGCCCATCTTCCACAAAATTCCTTGAGCCATGTTGGGTGAGTTTTTTTGTTTTTTTGTTTGTTTTGTTTTTCAAGGTAGGGTTTCACTCTGGCCCTGGCTGATCTGGAATTCACTATGTAGTCTCAGGGTGGCCTTGAACTCACAATGATCCTCCTACCTACCTCTGCCTCCCTAGTGCTGGGATTAAAGGCACGGGCCACTCACTATGCCTGGCATGTTGGGTGAGTTTTAAGTTTGCTTCAACGATATAGGACTTAGGAGCCTCTGGATTTCTGCTTTGGTACGTGTTGAGTAGCCTCAGGGTCTGTCTCCTTCACCCTGGGGCTGATTGTCAGGTTCAGCATGGAAGCTGCACTCTTGCTCATCTCCCCAGTTCCTCTGTGGTTTCATCTGTGGCTTGGCTGAAGTCTGAAGAGTAGTTGATCTCCTTAGGTCTTCTGACCTGCTTAAAAATAAATAACAGTTCTCCAAGGAGTTAAATTTAATAATAAAAAAAAGAGGCAAGAAAAAATGTTTTAATGTTGGAGAACCTTTATAATAAAAGCAGATTGTTATGGGCAAAAATTGTTTTTTTTTTTTCCTAGTAAACTCATGAATGCTAATTTCAAGAAAAACAAAATACCTGCTTTTCATTTGAGCTATCTCAAATAATGAAAATCAGTGAGCTTCCATGCCCACAACTTTGGACTCACTTACTCATTTCACTTAAACTCGGGATGGACTTATTAGAAATTTGTACCAAGGAATAATACCTAATGATTATCATTCATTTAAAATATTCTAGCAAATAATCCCAGGTCTTAACTTGTATTAATTGCTTCTATTAAGAATACTCTCATGAAGGAACAAGGCATACAGATTTAGTTAATTTGGGCTATCATGTCACATCATTGATAGTCTGGTGAGACTAAAAGCAAAGATAAAAGCAGAAGAACGCATAGGTGGTCTTAATTGGGATTTCCATCCATTATTATTAATTGACTTATCCCTCCTTGTAAAAAACTAAAAGGATAGAAACCACTTAGGATGGTAAAAAATCAGAAATCCATGTTAAGATGCTATAAAAACAGAAAGTACCTCATAGGAAGAAAAACCCAAGAGGTACAAAAGAAAAAGACAGAAAACTATCACATAGAAAGTGGTAAAACTACATCTAGAAAATCAATCTGTAAGATATTATTAGCATTTAATTTTCATATATAAAAAAGGAAATAACAAATTACAAATGTCATGGGAATAAAATGAGCAACACTATAAATTAACCAAAAAGAAAAAGATAATGAAAGAACATTATGCTAATAAATTCTACAATTAGAAATGAATTTTAAAAAGTTCTTCAATAAAATCTTAAGAGGCTTACTAAATAACAAACAAGTAGCCACAAACGATGCTGGAATAATATGTCTATGCAGACAAGATCGAAAGTAGACACCTACTTTATGCATAAAAATTAGCTGAAAGTGACCTAAGAGACCTAAAAGTAGAATTTAAAGACATACTATTCTTACAGGAAAACACAAGTATAAATATTTGTGATCCAGAATTAGGCATGGTTTTTAAATATAATATCAAAAGCATGCAAAAACAAGAAGTCTGTGGTTAGACTACTCCAGAAGACTTTGTCCTTAATTATAAGGACAGAAAAATGTAAACAACCCTACAGACTGATCTATTCATGGACACATATGCAGAGAATATAAATCATTCTTGCAACTGAACAATTTTATTAGCAATCCATTTGTGGTAGTTTGAAACTATGTTCCCCATAAACTCAGAGAAATTCGTGGAAGAGGGGGCAGAAAGATTGTTAGAGCCATGAGTTGGGTCATTATACACAGAGTCATTGCCTCTCCCATAAGGCAAGACCCACATTACCCATGGAAGGAGGACAGGGAGAAGGCTAATGATAGTGCCATCATGGCTGTATATATACTATATACATAACTAATAAAAATAAATACATTTTTAAAAATTTTGAGTTTTCAGCCTCAGCTCCAAGGAGGTAGAGGCCTGTTACAGGGGGAGAGGGTGTTGTGTCACTGAGAGCAGATCAGAATTCCAACCTGAATGTATGCATAGACGTTTTGAGCTCTGGCTGAGCTTGCTTGTAGCACTGGCTGTTTGATGGTGTCTCTCTGCTTGGATTTATGAATGGGAGCCAGCTTCTTAAGCCATTTGATTGAACTTTGCCTGAATCTGTAAGCTTGAAATAAATCCTTCCCTCCCATAAACTGTTTGGTTTGGACGTTCATACCAGCAATGTGTCAGTGGAATAATATTTTGTGTAGTGAAACATGCTAACATGAATGAACTTCAAAATACCATGCTAAATGAGATCTGTGACAAAAGGCCACATATCATTATGACACATATCTGAAGTACATAGATTAAGCTGTCATAAATAAAGAAGGCTGTTTAGTGGATTCCTATTACTCACGGTTAGAAAGGAGGAAAGGGAAGTGATGCTACTGAGTAAGAGTTTTCTCTGAGGAATTAAGAAAGTTCTAAAAGTAGATTATTTTAAGTCTACACACTATGTAAATGGGATGAAAAGTTGAATTGCATACTATAAGCATGGAAATTTTGTTATATAAATTGTATTTCAATTAAACAAAAGAGAAAATATCATACATTTGATAAGAAACCTTGAACTTTTAATATATATATTTTTGAGAGAAAGAGAGAGAGATAGACTTGGCTCACCAAGGCCTCTAGCCACTGCAATGAGGCTGCAGATGTGTGTGCCACCTTGTGCGCATGCATAACCTTGTGCACATGTGTCAACTTGTGTGTCTGGCTTACATGGGTACTAGGGAGTCAAACCTGGATCTTTAGGCTTTGCACCACAAGTGCCTTAACTGCTAAGCCATCTCTCCATCCCAAAGGGGGAAAAAATTGAATTTTTAATTAAATTTTTTTCCAAAATAGAAAGTATCACGCTTTGCATCACTGGTAAGGTATTTCAGGAACAAATACTCCCAATCCTATTCAACTATTTCGGAGAACAGAGTCCATGTTGAAGCCAATCTTCTTGGTATTTCTTAGAGAAGAATTCCAGTCCTTACGCAATGGAAATTGCCAAATTATAAACAATATCACCTTTGTCCCCCAGAAACTTTAACTTTTCACACCTTAATGATATTTGACCCAACATTAGGACTAGCATTTCTCCTGACAGAGGGGTCCAGAACAACTCATTTACATTTGCCAATGTTATAAATTAGAAACCTTCTTATTAATTCTCCAGATAAGATTCACTAACATCTTGAAAATCAGGTTTCTCTACTTCCTTTAAGAAACACAAGTGGCAACTAGGCTGACTGTAGTTCATGAAGATTCCCAGATTATAATTTCCAAGATTTCTGCTTTAGTGTATATATTCTGTGTACAAGAAACAGATCTAAGAATATTAGTTGCTTTTCTTTTTGTTGTGACCATACCTGACAAGAAGTATTTAAAGAAGTGTGGGTTTTGGGGGGAGGAGGGCTCACAGTTTGAGTGGACACATTCCATGATGGCAGGTGGCAACCACTTCATGTTAACAGAAGCATCTGGCTTGAACCCCTCACCTCCTTCCACCTTGCTGGTACAGTACACAAATGAGAATTCTGTTACTCAGGTGGCTTTTTGTTTTTATCATTTTTTCCTCAGAGTGGGACAGAGTAGGACAGGGTATGGTACAGACCACATTTGGGGTGGATCGTCCCTCTTTAGTGAAACATTTCTTAAAATACCCTCACAGTCATTCACAAAGAAAAGCCGCATTAATGCCCTAGGTGCATCCTACCCCAATTGATGATCAAAATTAACCATTAAAAATTAAAACCACAGGTGACAATAATTGGTTCTGGTCCAGAGAACTCACTTTTACTTTAAAGGCAACAATTCTAAGTATTCAATATTTATCAATCAAATCTTTCCTATTCATGAGGAAAATTACTCTTGATACAAAAACAAAACAAAATAATTAAGGGAAAATGAAAGAAAAACTTAATATCTTTCATTGAACATGGAACATGAATAAATTTTTCCAATGCTGGCAAATCAAATTCAAATATTTATGAAAAAATTCATCAACAACAAATGTCATCTATTCCAATAATGTTAGGTCCCTTTACCACTCAATAATTAATGTACTTCAACATATTAGCTTAGTAAAGATTGAAAGACATATGATAAGCTGATAATGTGCACAAGGGACAGACTACAAAATATAACTGAGATATTTGAAGACAAGTAAACTTCATAGACTAGAAATCTCAATGTTCTTTCCATGTCAAATATCTTTGTATTGAATTTAATCACAATGAAAATATCAGCATGTTTTTGTTAAAATTGGTGAGCTGATTCTAAACTTTATAAGTCGATGTGTAAATCATCTAGAAAAATAAACAAATAATTTTGAACAAAGTGAAGAAAGATGAAATATTTCATTAGGATTCAAGATTTACTAATTAAGACACTGTGGTATGAGAAAAAGAATATTGAAATAAATTAGTGCAACACTATAGAGAAGCTAAGCTAATCATATATATATATATATATATATATATATATATATATATATCAGTTTAATTTCAATAAATATAGTAAGATAGTGAATGAGGTTTTTTTTAAGTCAATTGCATTATACTGAGTATGCACAAGGAAAAGTGAATCTTAAACTTTGTCTTATGTAATTTATATAAAAACACTAAATTGCAATTTATTTTAGATCTGATGTAATGATAAAAGTATGGAAAGTTTGAAAGAAATGTAAGGCAAAGTGAAAATAATTTTTTTAAAAAATGTTTATTTGCAAGCAGAGAGAGACAGAGAGAAGGAGACAGAAAGAATGGTCTTGCCAGGGGGTCTAGCCATTGGAAATGAACTTCAGATGCACGTGCCACTTTGTGCATTTGGCTTTATGTGTGTACTGGGGAATCAAACCCAGGTCATTAGGCTTTGCAAGCAAGTGCTTTAACCACTGAGCCATCACTCCAGACCCAGAAGTGAAAATAATTTATAAATTAATTTCCCTTTAAAATTTCCCTTAGGGATATGAAAGGGTGAGCTAAAAATTTAAAAATGTGTTTTGTACGTATTATTTGGAAGATAACAGTATCTGCAAATAAAGTACTGTCAAAATTTTAATAGACATTATTGTGGAACCCTGTCACTCAATGTATAACAAGATGTTATTGTCTTGAAATCAGAGAATCCGTGATTACCCTTATGAGACTCTCATGATTGGGACCTATAACATTCCATGTTGAAAAGCAGAAGACCTCACAAGGTTCGTGGATATGGAGGAGCTGAAGGCCCTAGCTCCTTGAGGATATAAGAGTAGTTAATAATTGTTCAGGGGAAAGACTCTTTGATGATGCCACAGATGCCCATAAGTTTTTCAAGGTCCTGGAAGTAACGCCTCAGCTATATCCTGTAAGTTACTCCAATTAAATTCATTAATTCAAGCTAGACAAGTGGCTTAATTTCTTTGTTCTATGATTGATACCCTGTCTGGAGTGAATAGACATTTGTTAACCTCTACCAAGGAAAAGTTGCACAACAGACATTTTAAAGGAATTTTTACATTTTGTTCCATCAAAGCATAAAAATTAAAATCACAATGAACCACAAGCATATGAATAATGGTGAAAAGAATACAGACTGACAGTATGAAACAACAATGAGCATGTAGAGCAAAAGAAACTCTCATCTATTGGGAATATAAAATATACAAACATTTTAGAAAAAATACTCATCAGTTTATTACAAAAGTGTACACAGACTATATAATATAGCAATTCATCTGAGAGAAGTGACCTAAAAGGAAATTAAGCACACAAAATCTTACCTATGTCAGTTTGTGGAAACTATAATTGTAAGAGTCATATTGGAAACATAGAAAATGTCAAACAAGAACATATGACCTCATAGCAGCTGCTGTTACATATACAAGACCTGCATAATTTTGGAACCATCAACTTGTCATTGTGGATGATAGAGGAACATTAAAAAATGACATCAAAATCGAAAAGGTAATAACTCTAAACATGAAGGGTTTCAGTGAAAGGTGTTTGGGAAAGATTGGGCAAAGAAATAAAGTGATGATATTATAACCAAAGTGCATTATGTACATGTATGAAAACGGTCAATAAAAGTATTTAGAAAAAATTTTAAAAATACATTATTTGGACAAAAAAAGCAAGGCAGAAGAGATCATGTTATGTATGGTTCTGTTTAGATGGTATGCCAGGAAAATCAATTTTGTTCTATTACCCTACACTTATAGAGAACACATCCATGTCATGTGGGTTTAGGAATGGGTAACAGGAATAGACTCGAAGAGAGCCCAAGAGAATCTCAAGAAATACTGCAGAGTTGCCTATCCCATATATCAGCAGCTCAAGCTGACCCAGATTAGGAACTTCAGATAAATGAGACCATGTGGTGTTTGTTTTTCTGTGATTATATGAGTTCACTGAGTATGATCTGTTCCACGTCTCAAGGTTCAGACAACAGGGATGAAACGGTTTGGGGAAAAGGGCAGGTGAGGGTTCGGAAAAACAAACACAAATCTAAATCCAAGATGTACTGGTTCCATAGAAACCTTTATTCTTAGAGATAGACTAAAAGATATAATCCTCTAAAGAGTAAGAGGGAGCACCTGAAAAGAAGGGTGCTGGAGAGGGTGGGATGAAGCCTAAGCTCAAAAAATAATTTTTTTTTTTGTTTCTGGCCTGTAATTTCCAGTACCAGAAAATGAGCTATTGATCAGAGAGACTTATTAGTTCCCCAAAAGAAGACAGGTTTTTGTCAAACACTTGATCACCTGCCTGAGACAAAAGGCAAGATCCTATTGCTAAAGAAACCATATGCTCCTGACACAGATCATGGAGAGACCTGGTTGGAATCCAGAAGACAGTCATTCCCCAGACAGTTAGCCAGAATACTTCATGACCTACTGGGGGAAGTGGCTTGCAATGGTTTGAGCAACCAGAGGTCTAAACTACTCAGAAGTAAACATGCCAGTGCAATAGTGGCACACAGCCTTGGTGGGTAACCAATAGCTTTCTGATTGCTTAAGAAATCTGCTCACTGCAAAGGAACCCATATCTGGAATTGGGAGCCAGATAACAACCCTACAGAGAAAAAGATTATGCTCTCCCGTGTCTAGCTCTCACTAGTCTTTGGTTAAAAGATGGATTACACATATCAAATTCTCCCTAAATTAATAATGCTTGTCCCATTTAAACTATGCTGACTTCACTCTCTGTTGGAGAATCTGTTCTTTTTCAGAAGGTAGCCAGACCAAGGACATAAACTATCCCTTGCACTTCAGCCAAGCCACAGCTGAAAACACAGAGAAATTGAGGAGATGAGCAAAAGTGCTGCTTCCATGCTGAACCTGATACTCAGCACCAAGGTGTTAGGAGGCAGACCCTGAGGATATTCAACACTCACCAAACAAGAATGATCCAGAGGCTCCTAAAAGCTCATCACTAAAGTAGAATTAAAATTCACCCACCATGGCTCAAGGAATTTTGTGGAAGAGAGGGTAGAAAGATTATAAGAGCCACAGGTTGAGATATCATGCCCAGAGACATTCCCTCCTCCCCCAAATAACTGACTGCTGCTCCCACACCACATAGCTCATAACTCCATGGGGAATACCTGCGACCCCACTAAGGAGGGTCTGCAACAGAATGAGAGCATGGACTATAGAAAAGAGGGAACCAATATGTGATATATCCATACAAAATATGTTGTAAATAATGTAAATATTAATCATAATGACAAAATTGGCCACCAGACATTTTTTTTTTAAAAAAATGTTCAAAATCCTTAGTCATCCAGGGAATACAAACTCAAACCACATTGAGATTTCATTTCACCCTGGTACAGAATGGCTGTCAACCAAAAAAGTGCTGGTGAGAGTGTGAGGAATGGGGATATCTTACTCACTGTTGGGAGAGTGTAAACTACTGCAACCGCTATGAAAATCAGTGCAGAATTGTATGAAAAAGTTAAACTTTGAACTACTATGTGACCCAGTATATCACTCCACTTCTATACTAAAGACTCTGTATCCTCCCACAGAGGTGCTTACACATCCTTGTTAATGGCTGTTCTTTTTATAATAGCTAGGAAATGGAATCAAACTAAATGCCTATCAACTGATGACTGGATTATGAAAATGTGTGACACGTACATCATGGAATTTTCCTAGGCTGTAAAGAAAAATGAAGTTATGAAACTTATAAGAAATATTATAGAATTAGAAAATAATTATACAAAGTGAGGCAACCAAAGTCCAGAAAGACCAAAAATCGCATGTTCTCTCTCATATGTAGACTATAATATTTTTTAAAATATACTTATTTATTTATGAGAGAGAGAGAAAGAATGGCCATGCCAGGGCTTCTTGTCACTATAAACTTCAGACACATACACTACTTTGTGCATCGTGGGATTTGAGCTGGAACAGAAGTCTTAGCAAGAAAGTGTCTTTCCCAGTGAGCCATCTTCCCAGGCCTGGATTCTAACTTTTAATGTGCATATGTATGCAAGTAACAGGATGTAAATACAGGAGAGCATGAGATGGGGACAATAAGGTACAGAAGTGGGAAAAGATAAAAGGAAAATTTACTATGAATGCAGAAGGAGGCTGTTGGGGGACAGGTTAAAAGAGGGAGGGGGAACTGGGAAAGAATGGAAAGGAAACAAAAATTTGTTTTAAAACACCCAAATTAAAACTAATTCTTTGTATACTAATAAAATTTTGTCTCTGTTTTTGTTATGTTTCTGGAGACAGGGTCTTCTTTAGCCAAAGCTGATGGCTTTGGAATTATCCAAGAAAATGTTACAGGACTAAAGGATATTAAAATTTAAGTGAACTATTTGCTGATATCTTTCTATTAATGTATTCCATTTACTGATGACCTGCTAACTGCAAAATAATCTAAGACTTTTGATTAGAGGCATGTTCCAGAATACCTGGCTTAAAACATTATAAAAAAGAATTTACAAAAAATATTAAAGAAACCTTAAAGTAAACCTTAGCTATCCAGATTCTATTTTAGTATGGCAGATTGTTTGGCAGATAAATGCAAATTATTTTTTACTGGCTTACAATTTAGAAATCTGATGTTATCAAATAAGCTCCCATGAAGACACAGTATTATTCATCCTTATGGAGGAAGCCATCAGTTATGTGGGAAAGGCAATGACTCTGTATAATGACCAAACTCATGGCATTTTTTTTTTAACACAACCCCTTCAATGCTGCATGCAAGTATTCAGTTCTCATAGAGTTACGTACCTTGTAGGGAAAAAAAAGTCCATTGAGAGAAACCTACAAATTTTATAAAATGAAAAGAAAAATTAAAAAAAATAAAGTGATTTTTCTATGGGTCAATTTAACCTAACTGCTTAAGGGCATAAAACAATTTATTTCAATTACTTCAAGCAATAAAGCAACAGCCACCTATTGCTATCCCCAGGCCAATTCTCTGTGGTTAACAGGTGTGAATTAATATCTACTGACAGTGATTGCCCAGTGGGAGTCCTAACCCCACTTCTCTTATGCTTCCCTACCACATGAGTGGAACTTACTATTTCTATGGAAGAAATAAGCATTTGTTTCTATATTGCAACTTGTTCAACTGAAGTATACATATTCCAGGAAACTGTTACCCTCCAAAATCTTATGATAATTTTAAAACTCATTTGATTGCTAAGTTCTTATTTAATTCAGAATAAATTACTAAAATTGTACTTCATGGTCCAGGAAAATTAACTGCACAATATTTATTTGTTTTTCCCCCAGATTTTATGTCATAAGAATCAGTTCATTGGATGTTGATATGAAATTCCCATGTAATTTAGCTAGGTGTTGAATTGTCTCTGAGGACTATTCATTTCATGTTAAAGTCACTAATTATTAGCATGGGAAAATAAAATACACAAAATGTATTTAAGCCTATTCTTTTGCTATCAATTGAGAAAAGTGAGCAACATAAGTATAAGCAGAAAATTAAGAATAACCATAAATAAAAACTAAAAATCGTCTTTGTAGAATGGAGTGATAACAAATAAAAAGCTATTTCCCATCTTTATGCTAATAAAATGTTTTTACCCTTATATAACCATATGTATAAATATTATCAGATTATGCACAACAAATTACAATTCAAAATTTTAATCTCTTATACCATAACTTAATTTCTGAGCACAATTCTTTATGTATTCTTTATGATGTGTTGATGCAAAACATGGTATTTTCTTACATATATTTAACTGAGAGAAGAGTAGCTTGCAGTCTTAAAACCTAGGAGAAGGGCTGGAGAGATGGCTTAGCGGTTAAGGCGCCTGCCTGCTAAGCCTAAGAACCTGGTTCCAATCTCCAGGTCCCAAGTTTAGTCAGATGCAGTGACGCAAGGGCGCAATGCAGCACTTGCCCTCAATGGGGTGCACATACCTGATTTCATTCACAGCAGCTGAGAGATTGCTGACGCGCCCATCTCTATCTGTCTCCCTTTCCCTCTTTCTGTCTGTCTCTCTGTGTCTCTCTCCAAAAATTAAAAAAAAAAAACTTAAAAAAATTAAAAAAAAAAAAAACCTAGGAGACACAATGCTGGAATTCCCCCAAACATTTACCATCAAGTTTTTACTAAATCACTCCCACATTATATAGTAATGGAATAACTTGTTCAAACAAATCAAATCTCTAGTAAAAAAGAAAGATAACATGCAGATAGTTTCAATTAATAATTCAACACAAAATGGTATAAAGGATAAATCAATGGAGTATTAATATTAATATGTTTGACAGACACAAAGTGATTTTGCTTAGTACTTTGACTCATACTGATCGATGTTTTTAGTTCATCAATTTATTCAGCAAAAATGATCAAACATCTTATGGTAAAGATGCCATGATAGTTTCAGTGGGGTTAAGTGGTGGTCAAGTGAATACTGAGACCTGGTGACCCTCATATTTCTCTCTGTATATTCAAGTAATTTAAATTTCTAAAAAATATTTTACTTATTTATTAATTTGCAAGGGGAGAGAAAGAGAGAATTAATGGACACACAAGGGCCCTCTGCCACTGTAAATGATCTCCAGATACATGCGTCACCTTGTGCATCCACCTTTATGAGGACATGAGGGAAATGAACCAGGGCCACTAGGCTTTGCTAGTAAGCACCTTTAGTTATTGAGCCATCTCTCCAGCCCAGTAAAATTTTCAATTCATTTGGGCATCAAGGACTTGCTTCTACAGTAGTGTCACCATTATTAAATCTCCAGTATTAGCCAGCTACTTTTCCCTAGTTCCATACCATTCTTTTGTCTTTATACTCTCTCACCAGAAGTTCTGCCCAATAAACTCCTCCTTTTTTTCCCCTCCCCCCTCCCCCTCTCCCCTCCTCCTCCTCCCCTCCCCTCCCCCCCCTCCTCCTCCTTCCTCCTTTTTTTTTTTGAGGTAGGGTCCCACTCTAGCTCAGGCTGACCCCTGGAATTCACTATGTAGTCTCAGGCTGACCTCAAACTCACAGCGATCCTCCTACCTCTGCCTCCCGAGTGCTGGGATTAAAGGCGTGTGCCACCACGCCCGGCTCTTTTTCATTTTTTTATACAGTGTCTACTAGATATTTCTTTGTAGCCACCCAGGATCTCAGAGTCTCCCTTTAAGAACTCAAAGCTCTTTTAAATATTGTTCTAAACAGAAATTGCTAGTTCTGTACGAACTTCACTGACAAATGTAATTTCTTCTTTCATCACTAAAGAAAAGTGAAAGATATTTGGTTCACTCTCTAAAGAGTTTGATTCTTATATTTTTACAAGCTAACTGCAAATATATTAATACCATAGGTCCTTTATTATTTTGCTCTGACAGGAGAAAAATACTGGGTATATCTGATTTTCTTAGGTACATAATCTGTCAAAATCTTTTGTAGAGAAGAATAATTAAAATCACATTTCTATAATGCCTCTTTGTCTCTTTCAAAACGTATTTTATATTAGCCAGAGATAAAAGAACCAGGGTTACTACAGTTGTTATAGAATGGGATTTATTATGGGAAATAAATCTTGCAAGAATGAAAGTAAAAGTTTTACTACCAGATTATTGAGAGCAATAAGCAAGAAAGAATTTTGGGAAGTCTACACTTTGATTCTCAGATTTTTCAGTTCTTTCTTGAACAAAACAACACCATATTCTAATCCACAGAAGTAAGGTACAGTATAACAAAATCTGAAAGCGTGGTCTATTGATCTGAAAGTGTCAGCAGGAAGGGTCTGCATGTATATCAAGAAGGCTGGAGGAGTTGAGGAGACTGTTGTTGAAGGATGAAAGATGGTGCTGGAATTTAGAAAATGATACCCAAGTATGCCCCTTCATTGTGCTGATTATTTGAAGTAAGAAGGGCCTAGACAGGAGAATTTTTGTGAAGTTCAAGGATCTAAAAGTAATCTACTATCAGGAATCCCTTCTCTGATATCTCATAAACATAAAAAAAGTTCAGTAGGTAAAGGAGACCAAAGGGCTATCACCCTGTCCAAACAAAATTTACCATAAGCCACCATCTGTTTATCCACTGGTTGAAACCTAAAAGACCTAATTTCCAAAGCAAGACAGTCTTTGTTCATTATGTATTTAATCCACTCCTTTTCCAAAAACCTACATGGATGTAAAGGAAGTCTAATATCGCTTTCAATACCAATTGTATTCATTCTATGGACCATGTTGAAGGGGACAATGTAATTGCTAGTTCTGTACGAACTTCACTGACAAATGTAATTTCTTC
This sequence comes from Orientallactaga sibirica, assembly GCA_036365145.1. Taxonomy (NCBI): domain Eukaryota; kingdom Metazoa; phylum Chordata; class Mammalia; order Rodentia; family Dipodidae; genus Orientallactaga; species Orientallactaga sibirica. The sequence continues at coordinate 27,346,540 of JAEOAD010000021.1, read as the reverse complement.
TTTCATCACTAAAGAAAAGTGAAAGATATTTGGTTCACTCTCTAAAGAGTTTGATTCTTATATTTTTACAAGCTAACTGCAAATATATTAATACCATAGGTCCTTTATTATTTTGCTCTGACAGGAGAAAAATACTGGGTATATCTGATTTTCTTAGGTACATAATCTGTCAAAATCTTTTGTAGAGAAGAATAATTAAAATCACATTTCTATAATGCCTCTTTGTCTCTTTCGAAATGTATTTTATATTAGCCAGAGATAAAAGAACCAGGGTTACTACAGTTGTTATAGAATGGGATTTATTATGGGAAATAAATCTTGCAAGAATGAAAGTAAAAGTTTTACTATCAGATTATTGAGAGCAATAAGCAAGAAAGAATTTTGGGAAGTCTACACTTTGATTCTCAGATTTTTCAGTTCTTTCTTGAACAAAACAACACCATATTCTAATCCACAGAAGTAAGGTACAGTATAACAAAATCTGAAAGCGTGGTCTATTGATCTGAAAGTGTCAGCAAGAAGGGTCTGCATGTATATCAAGAAGGCTGGAGGAGTTGAGGAGACTGTTGTTGAAGGATGAAAGATGGTGCTGGAATTTAGAAAATGATTCCCAAGTATGCCCCTTCATTGTGCTGATTATTTGAAGTAAGAAGGGCCTAGACAGGAGAATTTTTGTGAAGTTCAAGGGTCTAAAAGTAATCTACTATCAGGAATCCCTTCTCTGATATCTCATAAACATAAAAAAAGTTCAGTAGGTAAAGGAGACCAAAGGGCTATCACCCTGTCCAAACAAAATTTACCATAAGCCACCATCTGTTTATCCACTGGTTGAAACCTAAAAGACCTAATTTGCAAAGCAAGACAGTCTTTGTTCATTATGTATTTAATCCACTCCTTTTCCAAAAACCTACATGGATGTAAAGGAAGTCTAATATCGCTTTCAATATCAATTGTATTCATTCTATGGACCATGTTGAAGGTGACAATGTGTTTCCTTTACATGCATATATAGATGATTCTCAATTTATAATGGTTCCACATGTAATTTTTCAAATTTACAATACTAGGGAATTCAGGGAAAAAAAAACAACTATTTTATAAATTTTGAATTTTGTTTTATTTATTTGTTCACAAACTAGCAATAGGTGATACAAAATCTCTCATACAATCCTAGGCTGTGGCAGCAAGCCACAGTTTGGGGGCAAAGCATTAATGTGAATTAGATTCATAGAAATCAGACAGAGTTTTAAGAGATATTGCCTGTACTCAAGATACATGGTTATTAAAGGGAAATTTTGGAGGCGATTTAAATGACTATATGCATTTCTTTTTTTTTTTCTTTTTTTTTTTCATTTTTTTGATTTTCAAGGTAGGGTCTCACTCTAACCCAGACTGACCTGGAATTCATTTTGTAATCTCAGGGTGGCCTCAAACTCATGGCAATCCTCCTACCTTTGCCTCCAAAATGCTGGGATTAAAGGCGTGTACCACCACGCCCGGCTGACAACATGCATTTCTAATGCTTCTGTAAAGTATTGATTCCAACTGTTTATAGACATGTTTATCATCTGATATTTGGGGGCTCCTTAAATATCTTTATGCTTTCACACAAAGAAGAAATTCAATACATTTTTTTAATAATAAGGAAGACATGATTAAGGAGAAAAGCAAATATTAAAAGGTCCAAAGAATAGAAATTTCACATGTTAACAATGTTTCACATTTTTAAAATTTTTATTAATAGAGTAGGTGATGATTTTGATATTGCACATTAATGAAAGATTATCACCAAAACACCAAACTACAAAGAACATTTAGGACTTTATTTTCTACCTAAAGAAAAACCATGCACAAGAAATTCACAGATATTGAATTGTCTCCATCAGAAAGTCACTATTACTTCTCAGGAATATGGTGGAAACTAGGTGTTGTTGAGAGCTTGGTCATTTTGAAAGTGTTCAAAACCATTTTGATTTTGTTTAAATTATTTAAAATTCCTTCTTCTATTCCTATATGTTACATTGTAAAATAAAATATGTAATATTTATGGAATTTTATCATTAATAGCAATCTAAACTGCATTTTAAAAAGAAGCAGGTTGGTCACTCTGAAATTTTAAATATTGATTTATAGATGCTCATTCAATGGTATATATGGGTATTTAATACACAAAATTATTTTTATTCTGCAGTTTTGTTTATAAATTCAGAAAAAAAGTGAAAACAGTCTACATGTCAAATGTGTGTGTATACATTTTCATTAGATTGTTGATAAATAAGTTTTAGTCTATTATTTTATCCTTAACATATACTTATTTGGTATATTTACATGTATCCCTATGACAATATAATTTTTGTCAGCTGAATCTAGTAGTAAAAACCAAAATTTATATCTTATAAAAGAACTATTTTCTATTTTCTAGAAATTCATTTTATTATATTTTATAAGGCATCACTCTGAGGCAGATTGAAAGAAACTAGAGATTAATATTAAGAATATAAAAATAACTCTTGCAACCCAAGATATATTTTTAAATAATAAGATATAAACAGGCATACATAATTTTATACCAGTAAAGAATTAATCATATTTTAGGAAATCATGTATAAAATTTGTCATTCTTTATCTTAAAAATGTATATAAATAGACCAGCTATGATCACAATAAATTGTACAAAAAGGGCTGGAGAGATGGCTTAGTGGTTAAGGCACTTGCCTGTGAAGCCTAAGGACCCAGGTTCAATTCCCCAGAACCCAAATAAGTCAGATGCCCATAGTGGCACATGCATCTCTGGTTCATTTGCAGTGGGTAGAGGCCCTGGTGTGCCTATTCTCTCTCCTCTTACTCTCTCTTTCCCTCTTTCTCTCTCACTCTCTCTAAATATCTCTCTATTTTTGTCTTAAATAAATAAAAATAAATTATACCAAAACATCTTCTACATTTTAAATGCTACACAGCAACTTGTGTGCCTGGATGCCAAGGAAATGAGTAAGAATTCAGAGGAAACTGCACTTTATAACAAAAGAGATAGTTTTAGCTGGAAAGTCCCTGGGATTTATAGACCAAAAGATGTTTCTAAAAAGTGGTATACCATGAATTGGGCTATTTAATAAATATTTAGTTTGTTTCACAGTCTAATTTAATAAACATAAAATGAAACCTTCTGACTTTATTCAATGTGCCTTATGGCATATTATTTCAACTACTCACCAGTTTTATTTTCAGGGAAGCATGTTTTTCTAAAAGATACTGGCCATCTTATTGATTACCAGTCTCTCTTCCTTATTAAGAAAACTCTAACTTTGCGGGGTATCAACATGCTTATCTGACATCTGCCAGACCCTGCTTCTCCTGTGTGGAGTGGTGGTTGTGAAATACCTAGTGACATGGATAGAGGGAATTTTAGGAAAACATTATATATGTGTATATATATAAGACCATTTCATTCTTTCTTCCCATTAGTTTCTCCATTTTTTTCTCCTTTGTGAATGTTGATAATAAGTTTGGAAGCAGCTGTGAAATCTTGCTGGTATAGATATGAGAGTAAAGACATATACTGATGATAGCATAAAAGAGAAAGCCTGAGAATATACATTATTCTTATGCCACCTGTGCACCATCCTTAGACTATGAGTCTAATTTGCTAGGGTTGAATCAATTAACCCATATTTTATTATTCCCATGGTCAGATCTTTGTAACATGCCATTTAACCCATTTTTTAAGTCAATTCTAGTTTCTTTAAGTTAATTTTTCAGTGCTACTAATGTAGTAGGTTTTTAAAAGTGAAATTAAGAACAGAATAAGAACAGCAAACAAAGGCCAAAATTCATAAAAAGAGTCTTGCAGCTTTAAAAAAATAAATTAAAGAAAATTAATTGATTTTGTAAGATCCTCATAAATAGCATATGGCTGTGAACACCAATGAAAATACAAACAATGGTCTCCATGGAAGGATAAGGCACGAAGACAAAAAGTCTGGAATCACAGAGGTTCTTTCGTCAGATCTGCCAAAAATGCAGTGAGGCCTGGCCCCACTTGTCCACTTGGTGTCCTGCAAGTTCTGTTACCTTGTTGCTCTTGAATGTGAGCTGGGGCCTCTTGTTGGCTTTCTTCCAATTTTCCTTATCTAAGAAACATCAAACACATGCTCCCAAGGAAAAAGGAAGACTGAAGATGACGACAGTGTTTACTGCATGCCTGGGTGATGAATGATTTCCTAAAGAAGTCGTCATGAAATAAATATTGGGAAGCTCTGTGGCATACAGCTCACCACCTTCATCTGCCTGGCTGAACAAACCAAACTTCCATTGCCCTGAGGGAACAGGATACATGGGCCAAAACATTCATATGCTTATGATACTTCTTCAAAAAAAAAATAAATGTTTTGTGCGCGTGCACACACACACACACACACACACACACACACCCATCTGCACTTGGACAAGTTCTTAGACAAATAGAACTTCCTCTAGTTAACCCACACTTCTAGGTAAGCTGTAGAGTTTAGCAGGTTAGAAGAGAATATAAAAATTCTGAGGATTTCTAGAAGTGCATTTGATTTCCAATAACTACTGTCATTTATTGAACTTAAGGATACTTCAATAAATTAGCTCTAAGGTCTGGTTACAAAGAAATATTTGGTATCTTCTCCAAATTATGTAAAGCATTGGTGATAAAGATAAAACTATATGGAGTAAAAGATTGATTCATTTCTCTGTATACACCCAGGTCACCTTTTCACGCATTCTCAAGAAATACTTGGCAAAGAAATTATTCATAAGCCAATTTTAGAAGAACTTCTATCAAGGAATTAAGTGTTTGAGAATCAGGCAACGGGTTGCAAGGTGCTACCCTGTGAGCACCACCTGAGCTTGTGCAAGGGGCAGATGGTTCTATGGACTTAAAATGATTATCCTGCCTTCTCTTCCCATGTCTTGCTCTCTCATCTTCTCTGTACATGACATGCATTCTCAAGCATATGCTGTCTTTATCACTCCTGCTCTAAACTGAAAGGTCATTAAGATAGCTGATGTCCCCCAAGCAAACTAACCATTTCAAAATAAACTTGCCAAACTGGTTACACTCTGTCCTTGCATACCAAGCATGGGGCTTTGGGATAGACAGGGCTGTCTACTTCCTTATGTGATACTCTAATTTGGACCATTTTCACCCCTTACCCACACTCTTACATGGATCCTTTTCTGCATCTAAATATTTGCTATGGTGTATCTTACACTCACAGAACATTCCAAGGTCACTCCTGTCACCAAAGCATTTTCCCTTGGAGTTACAAATTGGGCAAGTTTTTCCCTAGCTCACCCTGCATTTCAAATTTAGAATTCTTGAAAGATATGAACTCCTCCAGCTTCTGATTCCTCATCTCTCAATAAAAAGTTAAGCCCCTGCCATCTGGTTTCCACCTCCACGATTGCTAAAACCCTGTTTTCAAATGTCATCACATGCAACAGCTGGTCCCAAATCTCAGCATAAATCTCCGTCCTCCCTCCAATTCACTTGTGGCAGGAAGTCTTTGCTCCTATTCCTACACTACTGAGCTCACTTTCCTCAGAGCTTTGTTTCCTCTCCAAATCTATAAACATAGGCTTCCTCAAACTTGTGTCAGCCCATCCTCTTTTAGTTTCCTTTGATAATTTTATATCTGTGGTGATTTTAGTCAATCTCCCTATGCTGAAGACAGCTAGTTATTACTTTATAGTTCACAAACCCATCTCTGATCTCCCCCATTCATTTTATGTGCTATAGATATCTTCTCATTGCCTGGGAAGAACATTTTTTGTATGTTGTCATACAGTTTTGAAGAGAAGCTTCATGCTAGTAGGAGAAAGCATGGCTGGACATCACCTCTGCCACAACAGCTGGAATCAGCAGCAAGAGTCAGCTGAGGTCTGGCAAGCAGGAGCTGGCCATAACCCTCTTGAGCCTGTCCCCAGCAGCATACCTTCTCCTGCAAGGCTCCACCTCCTAAATTGCTATCAGTTTGGGACCAAGCATTCAAAACACATGAATTTATAAGGATGGGACATGTGGTTCAAATCATTACAAAATGAATCTTCAAACAACGGATTTTAAATTCAGTGTGTCACACATTTCATCAACATTTCTCTTGATGTCCTTCTCTGCCCTTCAATTAGATGTGCCTTTGCACTCTCTGCTAATGAAATTGAATATGCATTAAACCAGAAAGGCTGGGATAGGTCTGCTAGCAGACAGCCTTCATAACACTATCCCCTACATTTAAAGTTCAGTGTTAGGACTGGAGGGATGTCTTAGTGGTTAAGGTGTTTGCCTGCAAAGCCAAAAGACACAGACTGGATTCTCCAGTCCCCACGTAAGCCATATGCACAAGCTAGCACATGCATCTGGAATGCGTTTGCAGCAGCTGGAGGCCCTTGGAGCACCCATTCTCTCACTTTCTCTCTCACTCTTCCTCCTTCTCACTTTCAAATTCATGCATCATTCCCAGTGTCTGTTCTTTAAAGTGGTACTGAGGAATCAAATAGGGGCCAAAAGACTTTGTACACAATCACCTTTAACTTCTAAGCCATCTCCCCAGCCCATAGTATTATATACAGTTAAATTGGAATATTGTTAAATTAAAAGTACACATTTCAGGCAGGGTGTGGTGGCACACGCCTTTAATCCCAGCACTTGGGAGGCAGAGGTAGGAGGATTGACATGAGTTAGGACACCCTGAGAATATATAGTGAATTGCAGATCAGCATGGGCTAGAGTGAGACCCTACCTCAAAAAAACAAAAATACAAACAAACAAACAAAGAAACAAAGAAAAAAGTACAGACTTCATATATAGTCCTGTCCCATCTCCAACTTATTCTTTGGTTTACATACAACTGTATATCTATACGACTACTAGATTAATAATTGAATAAAGCAAAATATTTAATGAATAAAAATAGTTAGAAAAGACCAAGTTTCAAATAAATTGGGATTTTAAGGGAAAAACATGACTTTATAACCATGTTAGTGCTATAGCATCAGGGCCCCTTCCTCTTCCTTATCTAAATGCTAACTTCTGTGTATGGAGCTCTACCAAGAAAAGTCACCTCACCATTGAGCTTGTTTCCTTCCCCATATTAATAATGTATTAATAATGTCACACAACTCATTGGGTTTTAAAGAGTAATGAGATCTATTAGAAAATTCTTAGTACAATGCCAGACACCTATTTGGAAGAATTCTGAGGTACTTAAAAATGTACTTTTCTTGCTTTTCTTATAGACAACAAACTCTGAGCAGGAAGATCACACCATACATATAGGAACCTCAAAGTTATTTTCAAAATGTGAGAATGTGAGCAATAGGAAACAGTTGGATTGCTATGTTTATATTGGAGGCTATTTTTAGAGCCTAGTGTGCCAGGCTTCTTCGTTTTGTCTTTGATGCTCAGGTAACTAAAAATTAACAGATCCTGCTATACTTCACAATGTACTTCCTGTGGATATATAGGTGTAAATTTGAACATTTTTTTCCCTCAAATTAAAGATGTTAATTAGTTATTTCATATATACTACATGCTGTGCAGTTTTGTGTGTGTGTGTGTGTGAGAGAGAGAGAGAGAGAGAGAGAGACTGAACTCAACCTCTATTTCAAAAGCATGGTAAACTAATTAGAAAAATAATTCAGACAACAATTTTTAAGTCTAACACAGGTAAAAAATATTTCCTTGTCAATTTCATTGTCAGGATTTATGCATGGTTTACTCACCCACCATTGTCTACAAATACATTTTATTTTTTTTGGTTTTTTGTTTAATATGTTTATTTATCTATTTTAATTTTACACTCATGTTGGTGCCTCCAGTAGCCTCCTCCCTGTCCGCCCCCCTCCAAAGGGACCCTCCTCATTGGGGAATGTGGGTCATGCATTATGGGGGTAGCCAACAGTTATGGGGAAGAGGCATTGTCTCTGTGCATAATGACCCAACTTGTGGCTCTAACACTCTTTCCACCCCTCTTCTTTGAATTTCCCTGAGCCATGTTGGGTTCATTTTAGCTCTACTTCAGTGATGAGGTCTTGGGAGCTTTTGTGTCTCTGGATATCTGGTTTAGTAGGAGTTGAGTGTTCTGTGTGTTTATCTCCTTCAACCTTGTGCTGGTGTCTGATTCACCAAGAAAGCAGCACTCTTGCCCATTTCCCCCATTGCTCTATGGTTTCAGCTGGGGCCCTGGTGAGGTGCAATAAGCTGATCCTCCCTTCAGGTTCGGCATCCACCTGTAAAACAGAAGCAAATTCTCAAACAGAGAGAGAAGTGAGCACCTGGTAGATGTGATGGCCATTGTTATTTTAGAGAGAATTTTATATGTGTAGGCCGTCTTATAGCTCACAATTGGTGGGAGCTTCATATTGGAGAATGGGCTCATTTTTGGACATGGTTTTGACTTGTTTCCCAGTTCCAGCTATGAGTTCCATTCTACTGAGTGGATCTGTTAACCAAATCAAGAGCAGTTGGTTACTCACCATGGCTGTGTGCCACTATTTCACTTGTTTGAGCATTACGTCAGGTTGTTTACTGCTGAGTAGCTTAAAGTTTAAGTTGTTTGGACAGATGTCAGACATTTTCCCCCAGTTGCTCATATAGCACCCTCTGGCACTAGACAAGCTACCTGTCTGGGGACTGACCCTCTTCCAGATTCCAGCTAGGTCACTCCATGTTCCATCCCAACAGCATATGGTGTCTTCAGCAGTAGGGTCTTACCATTAACCTTTGGTGGGTCATCAAGAACTCAGACAGAAATATGTCTTTTTTTGGGAAACATTGTAGGTCTCTCTGATCAATAGCTCATTGTGAAAGTTAACCACATGCTGGTATGGGGAGTTATAAGTCAGCGCTAAGGTAGGAAATTCTCAACTTATAAATGGATTAACTTTTCCATGTTTGTTTATACAGATGCTATTTGGAATTTGGAATGCCATCCTTGTAGATGTGGTAATGTAAATATCAATATCCCTTAAGGTTGTTACTAAGGATTGACTGTTGGTAATATGTGATCCAGACTCTTCTTCATTGTGACCAAATGCCTGAGAAAAGCAAGTAGAGGAATTATTGATTTGGCTCATGGTTTCAGAGGTCTCAGTCCATCACAGCAGGGAAGGCATAGTGAACGAGAACAGTTTGCATCTTGGAAGTTAAGAAGCAGAGAAAGAGAATATAGGAAGTAGCTGATATAAGATCTAGACCCCAATAATATGCCCCAGTGGCCTCCTTCCAACTAGGCTTACATCCTGTTTTTCAACATCTTGTAATAGTTGCATCATATATACCTACTAAGGGATTAGTTTGTTTACTAGATCAGCACCCTCATGATATAATACTTTCTGGAAAACTCTTAAACACACACCAAAGATATATTTTAATAATCTTTAAGGAATTTTCCAATCTAAAAATCTAAAGATAACAAGATTGACCATCATTAGTAATGCCACCCAAAGGTCCATGTGGGAAATGTTGGTCGATGGCACTATTGGAATGTAATTGAATTAAGAGGTGAAATATTATGGGAGGCCCATGTGTGTCACCAGTGTGTTCCTTAAAAGAGATGGTCACAGCTTTCAATCTTTCTCTCACTCTGCTTTCAAGCTTATATTGTGAGTGGTTTGCTGTAACCTGTACTCCCTATACTATTGCTACCCACTCTCTTCATCAGATCAAAAGTTATGGTGCCACCTGACTTTGAATTTAATTCTCCATAAACATGAGCTAAACGAGCCTTTTCTAGTTACTGGCCTCAGGTATTTCATTGCAGTAATATGAATTCAACTAATATAGTTTTATAACACATCCCAGAATCCAAAGTATCTACACTGTTTTTTTTTCACTCTTCTTAAAAAGAATCTTCATGAAATTTTACTGATATGGGGTTAGATAGACAGATAGATAAAATCAAAATCAGACTCAGATATTATGACTTGCCAAAATAATGTGTACAAGATGGTACTGTAAGTGTCATTGGTAAAATGAGTTAGAAAGAGAACTTCTTGAGATAAGAATGGTTTAGCAAGAATTCTTTCTTTGGGTAATCTCAATGTTTTAGCCTAGAGCTAATGCTTACCCTAAGATATAAAACTCAAAATGGAGGCTTTGCTGGATAGTTCAGCTGCAGTGTGATTAGAACATGTTAGTTGAGACTTTGTCTACACTAGGCAGAATGCTCTAAGTCCTAGGCTTCGGCTACCTCTTCCTTCGTGTATCATCTTGTGTGGGGGTTCCCTCACTGAATGCATGGACTAGTAAGCAATGAAGAGAAAATGCTTCACCATGTGACCTCAGTAAATCAGTGAAAACTTTTGCAGCATTGGAATAAGAGGTGGACATTTTGGCTTGTAATGTATTGGTACTCATTCCACTGTAATATCTAAACTCATAAATGCTGATATTCCCAGTGTCTTTTAGCAAGCACTGGATAATTTCCTTAAAAGATATAAGAGTTTGGGCTGGAGAGATGGCATAGCAGTTAAGGAGCCTGCCTGCTAAGCCTAAGAATGCCTGCTCCAATCTCCCGCAGTTCCAAACTCCAGGTCCCACGTTTAGCCAGATGCAAAGTGACTCAAGGGTGCAATGCCTCACTTGACCACAAGGGGGCGCATGCATCTGTATTTTGTTTGCAGCAGCTGAGAGACTGCTGGCTCGCCCATTTCTATCTGTCTTCCTCTCCCTCTCTCTCTCTCTCTGTCTCTTTCCAAAATAAATAAATAAATAGAAGATACAAGAGTTTATTTCAAGTAATTAAAAAATAGATAATAGGGTATCAGATATCCATTTCTAAAGATAGTGCTTATAGAACAATGTGTTCACCCATTCTCTCTATTTGACTCTCTCTCTCTCTCTCTCTCTCTCAAATAAAACAAACTTTTAAAAAATTAAAAAGGGTCATGCATTTAAGATACTATGTCTATAACTAATAAAAACTTAAAACAAAAAAAAAATAGATGAGACTAGTCAGAAAGAAGGGATTCAGTGGGGGGATTTTGGAGAGACGAAAGGGAGTGTTGTTGGGAGGGAATTATGATTCTGGCATATTGTCTATATTTATAGAAGTTGTCAATAAAATATTTTTAAAAAAATAAAAAAATTAAAGAGGGGCTGGAGAAAGACTTATCAGTTAAGGCACTTTCCTATGAAACCTAAGGACATAGGTTCAATTCCCTAGTACCCATCTAAGCCATATGCACAAGGTGGTGCATGTGTCTGGAGTCTGTTTGCAGTGGCTGGGAGCCATGGCATGCTTATTGTCTCTCTATCTCACTGTCCCAATCCTCCCACCAAATAAAATGTTAAAAAAGAACGATGTGTTCAGTTAAACAAGCATGAAGAAGGTGGGAAACATTTCCAAGTTTCCAAAGGATCTTCATGGAATATTCAAGAATACTAGTTGAAGTAATAGTATGGTGGTGATACTTCTTTTTATAGGAATCTGACTTCAAAACATGAGGATATCATTTTATTTTTACTTCTCACATAAAACATGGCATGATAATTGAGGAAAGAAATAAAAAGCAAGGTGGAATCACAGCATATTTAAGGAAGCATAGAGGATGAAGAATAAGGTATGGGCTCATTTTCTCTTTCCTTCTCTGAAGGACCGTTTAAACACTTAGATCACATATGTGCCAGGAAAGCTCTGAGATTGCCCTCTGAGGTGCCAGTGAGCTCCGCCTTCTCATTTTAATTCTGGTGTAATTTCCCCTTCTAGAATGTGAATTGGATCCTGTAAGTTGTATCCAGTAAACAGGATATGGCAGAGGTGAAGGGCTGTCACTTCCAAAACTGGATTATTATACAACTCTATGATCCATCCTTATCATTGCTATTGACCAGCTTTACCCAACCTCCTTTCCCCCTCCCCCTCCTCCTCCATTACTTGCCCACAGGTTATCAAAGTGCCATATTTTGAACAAACCTATGCAGAGACCAACAGAACAAAACCTGAGGTCACAAGTTCAACAGTGCTCCAGACACTGAAACCTGTGAATAGCATATGTATTTATCACTGAATCTTGACATAACTGGCCTGCCTCACTATTCTGAAATCAAATTAATAGTAACTAATGATAGTGATCTATCTATATGCAAAACTTTTAAATGCAATAAAACTGTTCTAAGATACGAAGGAGAAATAAAAAGGAATCACAATATAATGCAATATTCATTTCAATATGTGAATACTCTTGCATAGCTATACTTGAAGAGAGAGTGAAATAATGAAATGCCTGTGTCTACATGTGGCCTCAAATTCAATTGTGCTGCTGTTGCTAAACCATCTCCTGAAATCCTAAGATAACTAACTCTTGGTACAATAAGGCAAAGATCCAAGTTTTCCTCAAATACATAGTAACTTGGAATATAGTTTTAGCATTAGACTAACTTTTAAAAAGATTCTTTGTAGATAGTTCATTATCTATTAATTTCATCTCAGAATTGCAAAGAAGACATAAAAATTAATTATTATAAAAATAAGGCACTAAGTTTAATAGAACAGGGCACTGATCTAGAGAATTACTATAAAAAGAAGACATTAAGTTTAATAAGACTGAGCACTGGTCTAGAGAAAAATCTGAAAACTAGAATGAATACTGAATTAACTAGGTGGACAGAAAAATAAATCTCAGCAACTTACTACTAGAAATGGTAAAAATATAGTTGTCAGTAGCCCAAGGGATTCCTGGTCAATAATCTATAGCTCCTCTTAACATCAACACTGTAACCTTATACTGTGTAAGATATTGATTTCCTGTAATCTTTAGCACTATAGTGCTGCAAATATCATGCAATACCTTTATTACTTTTTAGTTAAGCTCTGCTTCATTTTATAATAAATTTTAGTTCTTTTATGATCTCCCTCCATTTCTAAGAAATAATCAAGCAATACATAGCCATCCTAGAAAGAAGCTAGATGACATTAGCACTGGGACATTCTGGGAGATTCTAAACTGGACTAAAGGCCAGGTATTATTTTCAGATCATTTGCATGAAAATATAGCAATGTACCTTGGTAGGAATCCTCATAATGTTCTTGGCCTTGATATAATTATATAAACTTTGGGACTTTCATATATTCATTATTCTGCTTAATCTTTAAATTATGATTTTTAAAAATGTTTTTAATTTATTTTTATTTATTTGAGAGAGTAAAAAGAGGCAGAGAGAGAAAGAGAGGAAGAGAATGCACAAGCCAGGACCTCCAGCCACTGCAAACGAACAGACACATGGGCTACCTTGTGCATCTGGTTTACATGGGTCCTGGGGAATTGAACCAAGGTCCTTTGGCTTTGTAGGCAAATGCCTTAACCACTAAGCCATGTCTCCAGCCCTGAATTATGACTTTTGATGGCATGTTAATGTTACCACCTAGGGTTACCATACATTATTGGTCAGTGAAACTATAAATGCCTTCCAATAATTCTATAGGCATTAGTAAGTTAATAAATTGTGAGCCAGGCATAGTGATCCATGCCTATAATTCTTGCACTAAGGCCATATAGGCAGAGGGATTGGAAGTTGAAGGTCATCCTGGGTCATCTGGGCTACACAAGACCTTATCTCTTAAAAGAAAAAAAAAAGAAAGAAAGAAAGAAAGAAAAGAATTTACAAGCTTCAAAACAGTGACCAAACATAACTAAAATGTGTGAATTTTTTTGTTTGTTTGTTTTGCCTTTACTAACAGCAGAATAGACAGGAAGGAAGGAAAGGGAGAGGAGGGAAGGCAGAGAAGGGAAGGCGATGCAGTATTTCATGCAAAGGCAAGTGCTCTGAAGGGATGATGACTCTGGTGGTTTCCAGCCGGTCAATAGTGCTGCACATTGCAAACCCTTGGGTCATTTGCAGAAAAGCTCCTGGTTTTCAGAATCATATCACCCTGCTGTAAAACTCCACAACTCAAACCTGGAAAAACTGCACCCTGCTCTCAAAGAAAAAAAAAAAAAAAAAAGGAAGAAAGAAGGAAAGAAAGAAAGAAAGTGAAAAAGAAAAAGAAAAGAAAAGCAGAATCAAAGTAGTATCTTACTGCACGCTATTGGCTGCTTTCCATGAGCATAACACACGCAGGATTTATATATATATATATATAGGCTACTTTAACTTGCCTGCAACTTTTTTTGAAAGATAAAAACACTGGTCCTCTCTACCACCTTGTTCTGCATCACATGCTCACACACCATTAAGATTTCATTTTCTTTCAATTATCATCATAGTCGGCATGGTGTCCAGGGAACTCTCTGAGCTCTTCCCTTGCACTTGTGGTTTTGAAGCTGTGCCCAGAATAAATCTGAGTCATTCATTTGCATGACCATCTCTGAGTACTATTTCACCCTCCAGAGCAACTATCATGAACTCTGCTCAGGTCCAACTCTATCTCTTTCTTTTCCAATTTTACCAAGTGTTCCCTGATGCACTCTTAATATTTCACACTTTATAGATGCTCATTAAAAATTGGCTGAATCATTTAAAGATCAAATTAGTTTTAAACTTCTTATCAAACAAGGATGATGAAAATCATTGTGAAATATTATTCTAGCTTCACTCATTGCTATTTCAAATGCTATAGCCTCCATTTCACTCAAACTGAGCAAACTGACAGCTATGCTTCTATATCTTCATTGATTTGGTCTTTGAAGAATTTTCTTGTTCCCCCACCTATTAAATTCTATATAAAAGGACTAAAGTCAATGGCTAAGAACTGAAGACAGGACATAATATTACTTGAAGTGAAATTTTACTATGTTACTCACCATCTTCATTAACCACTGTTATCACAAGCCCATTCTTTAAGGCCATTTGAAGTGTTTACCCTCATCACCACCAGTGGAGAAGCACTTTTCTTTTTACTCTGCCCTCTAGAGTCTCTGTTTCCTCATTAGATTAAAAGTTTCTCCATGGCAACATCAGTTTCCTACTGTTCTTGGTCTTCTCCTAACTCTCCCACAGCCTCTAGGATAATGCCTTCTGCCTAACTGTCACCACAGCCTTCCCTGGAGGAGGATAGATCTAGTTGAGTTAGAGAGAGATCAGGGACTAGAGGTTGGAGTAGTGACCTCTGGTTATAGAGAGACACAAATAATAAGTATAAGGTATACTCTGAGCCAAATGCTATGCTTTCAAAAATCAAAATTATTCTCCAAATGTATATGGGTAAAAGGGATTGGACTAGATAAGTGTACATCCTTGTCAAGTGGAAGAAGGAGAGGTCAGTAGCTCTTAGTTAATGATGTAGTCTGTCTGGAAGGAAAGTTTAAAACTTCATATCACCTAATCCAAGAAGTTAAGAGAGAAAAGAATTGAACAGCCGGTGGTCAAGCCCAATCAATGGTAGAAAATGAGGAAAGAAGGGCAGAATCTGATATGGGGCAGCAGTGTTGCTGAGTGAGGCATAATGAGGGGAGCAAAAGTATAACTAGCAAAACTATTAGGATATTTTAAGGCACATAACTATAAATGACCAAAACCGTCATGGGGATATTATAACTCTGGTTCCAAATGAGATAGAAGCTGCTATCTATCTAGGAGGCTGGTTACAAAGGTAATGCGATATTTAAGAATATGTGAATCCAACATTCAAGCAGCCATTCTAAAATCTGTTCCAAATAAGCTGAATAAAGGAAACTAAAGAAGAACAAAGAATGAAGTCTCAAAATTAAGTAGAAATTAAAATTAATACCTATTTGTGATCCCTAAAACAGTGAAGTTAGGCCTCAACAAGCAAAAATAAATAAATAAATAAAGCTTTGGTGGGAGGGGAAGCAAAGACAGCAAAAACCTCTGAAGAAGAGAATTGCCACTCTGACCTGAAGACTGGCAGCAGGCAATATTGCTGGAAATGATTTAGGGATGTGGCAAAAGAGATGGTTTATAGTGAGAGTTGAACCTCTGGCAAGACCAAGAGAAACCGGTGACTTGTGAGGAACAACTGGTGCGCTCAGGTGAGGTTCCTGTGGTGGGGGAAGCAGGCTCTGAGCCAAGTGCTACTACAACCACACACCAATGATGGGCAGGGCCCAGGGCTTTCCTTTGTTATCATATCTCTCTCCAGAGGCTATTCCACATCCCAGTTGTTAACCAGGTGAAGTTTTTATATGTTAAGAGCCTGGCTCAGTGTTTACTGGACTTTGAACTCATTTTTTTTTTTTTAACTTTTTGTGTGCTATAAAGTTAAGGAAGAGTTGAGAGAAATGGGTGGGGATAGAGTGACAATAAATGACATGTAATTATTATGGAACGTTTATGGGCCCAGGCGCCCTGGCCTTACATCCTTCCCACCACACTAACTCAGAGAGCCAAGGAATTCGGCCCATTACTAAGGTGACAGTCATCTTCTAAACATTCCAGAGAGTGTGGCTGAGTAGTTTTGTCCACAGCCTAAGCAGGCTGAAACCTCCAGCGTATGACCAGTTGACTATGGCATTTATTTTAGAGTATCCCACAGTTACCTCATACTTGGTTCAAAAGATTTTTTCACTTATTAAAGTTTTTGGTCTCCCAAACTCTTTCTCTTTTGTCTTCAAGCTCTGAGTTTCTGTCCTCACTATAACTGTGTTCTTGAATGTTAAACTGCAGCAGAAGAATCCACAAACTACTGAGAGGAGGGAAAAAATGGTAGCCAAAGTCTTTCCCAGTGATAATTTGACATTTTTTTAACCAAATAGGTGATTATTTACAAATTTTATAAGCTACTAAGATTTAATCTTTGTACTAATTCAAAATTACAGAAAAAAATCTTAATTTTACAGAAAACCCAGGTCAAAATAGTGAGACATGCCCAAGATGAAGGAAGTCAAGCATGAGTACAGATTCACTGTGCCCTGAACGTTTCGGTTGCTACTTTATCTATTTGTGGTGCACGAGGGACCTGAAGCTAATAAACTATACTCGTTTGCAAACCTTTGCTAACCCAGCCATTTCCTAAGTCAGCTCAGCAGCACGTGGAAATCACACCCAGATGACTGCTCTGCTACCTAACTGGAAATGGCATTTCCCCTGAATCTTTGCATATCTCTTGCCAACAAGTTTCACTTCTCTAAGTTATAACTGTAATGGAGGGGGGAAGAGGAGGGAATTGGGGTTCTGGGGTGTTATCTGGAACAGAAGCACTGAGGTTATGTCTGCAATCTAACCAAATAATTGGCAATTCCAGATTCAAGAAAATGATTTTTTAAATTTCACATTTTATTCAGTTCTTACAAAGGAGTGGGGGAGAAAACTGGGAGGAAAGGGAAGATAAAGTGGAGAGAAGAGAAATACACCACATGGAGCCCAAAAGCCCATGTAAGCCACCTGTAACCCAGGAGCCCGTGTAACCAAACATGGATCTTAGGGGAAAAAAAATCATGAGAAGGGATTTTTAAAATGTGTGCTTCCAAAAAAGATCGAAAGTGAAGACAGTAATAAAAGGGGGAAAAAATGTCTTTTCCCACCCTGGCATGGCTTCAGGGTGGGAGAGAGATCTTACCCATCGGAAGACCTAAAAACATTGCTGCCAGCTCTAGAGAAAGGAGAAAAATGGCCTGCTCTCTCTGTGGATCCAGGGGGATCCCACTTGGATGCACCTACACAAGGTGTCCCAGCCTATCATCCTGGGCTTAGAGGAGAAATCCGGGGCAGAGTGAACACTTGGGAGAAATCTAATTGGATGAGCTAAGCAAACATTAAATCACAAGATTGGCACAGGTGGGGCAAGCTGATATAGACATGGCGAGGGTGTAATATCCTAAGTTCCTTCCCTTTAAGGGCCACCCTGTTCCAGCCTAATTAATCTAACTGCCTACTCTGGCACCCCCCACATAACCAAATAATACAGCAATCACTAGCTACAAGGGTATATGTGTGCTGATTTTTTTTTTTTTGTATCAGCACTTTCACTTCTGTTGGAGGTCTTCGCTCTTTGTAAATTTGCTTTCTTAAGCATCCCAATGGCATGAATAAGGGAAACTGTCCTATCCTTAACACAAGCATTCTAGTTAATCATTTTAGAGATAACATTTTCCCCATGGTCCTCTGAGGTGAGCTGTGTCATATAATCACCTCACTGGAATAGTTAAGTTAAACTAGAAGCTGTTATCAAGCAATCTTGGAGAGGGGGCGAATGTTACTGTGCATTATAATTGTTCCCATCTTTTATAGCTAGACTTGATTTTGATTCCTGATTCCCACACTTTATGGCAGATTGATCTTAGGCAAGCCAATGTCTCCCTCCAACCTCTTTGTTCACTCAACATTGATTCTAGTATCTAACTAATTTGGTTAGGTTAGAAAATAAAATATCTATCCAATAGCAAGTACATTGAAATTCACATCCTTTCAGAGTAAACTGTCAACATAAAGGACGTGCTGGTCAGAATGGGCCTGGCTTCTAAAGAAAGGGGTTTTTGTTTGTGTTTGTTTGTTTTTAGGAAAGTAAAATCATAAACTGTATCATAATCATTTTATTTTATTGTGTATTTTCATGTGTTATGCATGTTTTATGTCTATGTGAATTTTCACATATGTGGATGTCACATGTATGAAGGCCAGAGTATGTGAATTTTCACATATGTGATGTCACATGTATGAAGGCCAGAGGATGGCTGCCTTTCTCAGTTGCTTACCAATTTATTTATGAAGCATAGTCTCTCATTTGAACCCAGAGTTCCCTATACCTGGCCTACAAGCAGGACATCACAAAGTGTTAAAACATTAACATCCCTGGAAGTAGCCATCAAATTAATGACACATGGAGAGCTGAAGAAAACTATCCTAAAATATCCATCCTTTTCTTAGGCAATTCTAAATTGTATTGTATAGTATGTTCTGTGAGACCCAAGAGAGATTGATCACAGCTGCTTACAGAAGTAATGAACTAGATAATGTCCACTTTATTGACCTTGTCCTTTCCTCTGACCACTTGTTCATTTCTTTCACAGTACTTGTAGGTTGACATCTCAAACACCATACTCATGCTAGGACTGTTTTCTCAGATCTGTTTCTAAAGAACCTGACAATGCAGTCTCAACAATCCTATGGAAGCCTTGTGAATTTAGCTCTGTAATAGACTCTTGGTTGAAATTAAGTTGTTGAGAGTCAAAGACATAAAGCAAGATCAATGGCTATGGCGAATCCACCATGTCTTTCTTATCAGCCTGGCTCTGAAGCTCTGCTTTCTTCTATAGATGGCTTCTCAATTGTTCCAGTGAGTTCAGTACTGGTCATGTCATAATGCCATAATGGTGTTCAAGAAGAGGAAAAGGTTAAGTGCCCCTGTTGATTAATTTTTAACTTTTCCTTTCATTATTTTATTTATTTATTTGAGAGAGAGAAGAGAAAGAGAGAGAGAGAAAGACAGAATGGCATGCCAGGGCTACTAGCCTCTGGCTTTACATGGGTACTGCGGAATAGAACCCAGGTCTCTAGGCATTGCAGGCAAGTGTTTTAACTGATAAGCCATCTCTTTTAACAGTAATAAAATATCACTGCAGAATATGTCCAAACAGTTGCATTTAAGTACTATCACTTAATACTGGGGTTTCATAAAGCACATCAGAAAGTGAACCTCTGTTAAATTCCTTAGGTTATATACTTCATCACCAAATATGATATTTTATTCAAATTTACAGCATCTTTGAGGTTTCTAGATTGTTTTATATTCAACAATTTCATTAATATCCATCATTTTGAACTTTAGTATTGATCTGTGAGCAATTCTGTTTTTCAACAGAGCATATACAGATCACTTAGAGAAATTAATTAGGTAGTAACACTCAGAATACATCCACTTTAATTTTCCATTGAATTTTGGGTAACGATACTCTATTAATTTCTGTTCATGAATGGCCTGTATGTTTTCCTAAACAAACTTTTTTGAAGTATCTGAGGTGATAGGCAGGCAGCCCATATTAAAACAGATTGATCCAGATAAGAATTTCAATGTAAACAGGAAAAATGAATAGAAGAATGGGATTGGTGATAAACAAGGAACAAGAACATTTATTCAGGTTGCAATAGTTGACTAAATCCCATCTGAGCTGCATATTGGCTTATTTACCACTGTATTTCAGGGACTGGCTCTCTGCTGGTCCCAAATGAGCCACTAAAATATTTGTGGAACCAATGGGCAGCAAGAAAATGTATGTGTTTTATTTAAAAACATAGGTTTATTTTAAAAGCTGTACATATAGACTTAGAAGCTTGTATTGGAAACTTGCTGCAAGTTAATATCAGACTACTTATGTTTTATTTCTGAAAAGGCTTCACAAAGTCATATTCCTCTCTCCTGAAAAGCAAATGTCCACATTAGTTTCAGCAAAAGACTTTTAGAGGAAAAGTACCAGTAACTGTTCTGATTGTCAACTCAAAGACTGCTTTAACCAGGGCCTACCTCACTGAGCACTAAAAGGAAGATCTCCAATAAAATTAAACTCAGTTGAGTCCCACAGCAATTGTATTGAACGATTTTCTCTGCCCTGTACTAGATTTTGTGCCCTATTCTATTCTATCCCCATCTGGCTTTTAACCTGCTTGATCTGTCTGTCTACTAGTCTCTGCAATAGATGCTCTGCGGGTTTGTCAGTACTCACTAATGTACAACATACATCCTCAAACTGAAGATGAGGCTACCTGAAGTTACAGAGATGGTGTTAACAAATGAAGAAAAAACATGATAATGTCAGGGCACTTTTGCTTCACTTCTTAAGTTCAAGTTATTGTGCTTTCGTAATGCAGCAATATCTGGATTTCAAAATAGTCTCATACCAATAAAAATGCTGCATGACTAATCACTAAGAAATATTAAAATTAGTTTCATCATGATTGTTACTATTATATGTTATGTTATCCAATACAATTTTACAGTTTTTTTTTTTTTCAGTTTCCCCATGAACTTCAACAGTAAGTTCAGCTTATCAGTGTCTCTTCTGAGTATGTAAGGCTGTGAAGAGGTGGGATCTTTTGAAATTAAATCATATTAATAAATGACAGAAAGAAGTGTCAACATAAGTCAGTGCTGAGCACTTAATACACATTTGATATATAATTTAAATTTAATTATATTAATTTATTTGAAGTGCTGTTCTCTAGTTTTACACATTCTTCTTTAACTTGAATGATAATAACTTTTAACAACTTATGAATTTCTCTTCAGACTGATCATTTACATATACTTATTTCTCATAGAAAAAAAGTTTTAACAGTGTCATATTTATATGGGGCTAATTTACATATGTGTCTTTTGATTTCTGTCTTTTTCTTAAGGAACACCACTTAGAAATAGCATAATTTAATCACAAATGAAAGCTTGTTAGGACTTATGATTCAAATATAAACAACAGCAGAGTCATTTGAATGTTTTATTCCAGTTGTCCATTATTAATGAGTCATATAACACTAAAAATAATTAGGGTACAGAAGCAAATTGGCTTTGCATGCATTATTGGTGCATAGTATTTCTCATTATTGTTATAAGTAACAAACAATAATGTTGCTTTTCTGGATTTTGTTTGTACGCTTGAATTTTGATTTTCAACTTAGCTCTTGTTAATAGAAAGACATTATTCTTAAGCAGAGATTAGAATATATTTCTCTGACATGTTGCTTAAAATCTGACACTCATCATTTATATATTGATAATCAGATGTCATATATAAATGACATATAACAATGATATATAATTCCCATTCTGCTATAATTGCAAATGCATAAATGCTTTTCTGAAGACAATTATGTACAGAAAATATGGACCTAATTATTGTGAAAATAGTGGTTCACCATTGCTTATGCTATAGTTCCTGAGTGTTCCTAGGGCCATGACATAGCCTAAACCATTACAATAAAAACTAAAAATAGCTGGTCCCAGCCCTCAGCAGGCAGAGGTAGGAGTTTCACTGTGAGTTCAAGACCAGCCTGGGAGTACAGAGTGAGTTCAAGGTCAACCTAGGCTGGAGTGAGAAACTACCTCCAAAAAATAAAAAAAAAAACCCATAAAAATAAATAACAACTGTGGTGGTATTTTTTTACATCGACATGTTATTTCATTTAGCTATTTATTTTATGCTTATATTATTATTAACAAGATGTTCATATGCATACATCATGTGTTAGTAGCCTCTTTTCCCTCATTCCTGCCCCCATGCCATTGGGGATGCTCCTTAGTGGGGTTGCAGGTATTCCCTATAGGGTTGTAGTTGATGCATTGTGGGAGCAGTAGTCAGTTATTTTGGGGGATAGGTAATGCCTCTGGGCATGATGTCCTAACCTGTGGCTCTTACAATCTTTCAATCCCCTTTTCCGCAATATTTCCTGAGCTGTGATGGCTGAGTTCAAGTCTTCTTGAGTGATGAGCTCTTCAGAGCCTCTGCATCTCTACTTTGCTAGGTGTTGGGTTTCCTCACGTTCTACCTCCTACACCTTGGCGCTGATTATCAGGAACAGCATGGAAGTAGCACTCTTGCTGGTCTCTCCCATTCCTCTGTGGATTCAGCTGTGGCTTGGCTGAAGTGCGAGGAGTAGTTTATCTCCTCCAGTCTCTATACATTCTGAAAAAGAACAGATTTCCACATCCTCCGAGGGCACCCTCCAGCGCAGGGTATCCAGGAATTCCCTCTGGTATTTTTGATTAAGCTTCCTAATTTAGGTGCACCCTACTGGAGAAAGTGTGTCACTAGGGGCATATTTTAAATCGAGCCCTCAGGTGTTCTGAGTCAGCTTTGCTTGTCTGTTGTCTTCCTGCTTGGTTGTATGATGAAGTGAGACATCTTTTTATGCCATGATGAAGCTTCCTCTGGGATCTGTAAGCCTTGAAATAAACTCTTTCCTCCCATAAATTCCTGTATCGACCTCCATCACATTGTACCAGAGCTAGATGGCCTAGTCATATTAAATGTACAAAATACATGTTGACTTTCCATCTTTTTTTTTTTTTGTCAATGTCTTTCACCATATTTTCACCAATGAGACCAAACTCTGTCTTATCTATTTTTCTGTCAGTCAACTCTAACATCCCCAAAGTTATAAATCTCTGTACTTGGAAAATAAAATATGAGCTTTTATGATGATTTGTATGTTCTTGCATAGAAAAAAGATGAAGGAAATATTCCTTCTTTTTTTAAAAAATATTTTATTTATTTATTTGAGAAAGAGAGGGGAGAGAGAGAGAAAGAGGCAGAGAGAGAGAGAGAATGGGCAGCTCAGGGCCTCTAGCTGCTGCAGAGGAACTCCTGACGCATGCACCACTTTGTGCATCTGGCTTCCGTGGGTCCTGGGGAGTTGAAACTGGATCCTTTGGCCTTGCAGACAAATGCCTTAACCACTAAGCCATCTCTCCAGCCTGAAAGATTCCTTCTTTAAAGGCCTAACAGCCTGCGAAGTCATGTCAGAAATAATTAATATATTATCAATTGCATATTAAACACTGTTGCAATAATTGTGATTATCTTCAAAATAAGAAAGCTTTCAGGGTGGTCCAAATTATAATCCAACATGTTTGTCCACTTAGGTAATCTTCACTTAAAAACTTTTTACATGTATCTTATTAGGAAACAACAACATTTTTGTGGTAATCTGTTTTTTTCTTCCAAAGCATAAAAAAATTTCTATATTTGGAATTTAATATGAATGTGTTGGTATTCTATAATTCTTTTATTGCCACAGTTTTTGAAATTAGACATGGTGATGTACACCTGTAATCCCAACTGGTTGGGAAGCTGATGCAGAAGGATGTCTCAAGACCAGGAGTTCAGTGCCAGCCTTGGCAGCATAACAATACCCCGTTGCTTAAATTTAAACAATAAAAAGTGGGGGGGGGGTAAGGAGATGGTTCTGCAGATAAAGGTACTTGCCTGAGAGATTGCTGACCTGAGTTTGACCTTACTCAGTGACCCTTTCAATCCAATACAAGGTGGTGCCTGTGTCTTTAATCCCAATGTGTGTATGGCAATGGGAGATGGCCAGGAAAATGTAGACAATTGTAGCAGCAACAGTAAAGCAACAAGAAAAACCCTGTCCCATAAAGAAGATGGAAGGAGCCAGGAATGGTGGTGCATGCCTTTAATCCAAGCACTCAGGAGGCAGAGGTAGGAGGATTGCCACTTAAGGCAGCAATTTGTAGATTTACTGGTGGTTTCTTCTGTCCAAGGAGGGGGTTGGTGTTTTGCCAGTGTTTTATTGCCCTAAGGAATCACTGTTAAGTCTGGTACTCAGGAGATATTGTGGTGGTTTGAACTAGGTGTCCCCATAAACTCATGTGTTTTGCATGCTTGGTTCCCTGCGGATGGCAGTTTGAGAGGTATAATGTTGCTGGAGGAAGAGTGTTGTTAGGGATGGATTTAGAGATGATATAGCCAAGTTTGAGGCCACCCTAAGACTAGATAGTGAATTTCAGGTCAGCCTGGGATAGAGCAAGACATACTTTAAAAAAGAACAAAAACATCAAGATGGAAGGAGATGAGAAACAACAGGTATTTGCCAAAGCACACATGTACTCCTACATACACACACATGAACACATATATACACAGACATGTTTACTAATTCAAAATACTAAAAATGAGTGGAAAGGATAGACATGGAGTATTATTTTCTAGGAATTAAAAATGAATTTTCCAATATCTTCATTTTTCTTCGGTCTGGAGTTCACATAAATTTAGGATGGACCATGCTGAACTCGTAAATAACTGTGAGCTCAGTTATATAACATCACAGTCAGAATTGGGTCATTATTTCCCTCATTAATTCTCAGTTCTCTGTGACATGGAAATGTTGATGTCTCAATGATTATTCTACTGCCAAAATGACTTCAAAGTCTAAAATATTTTCCTAGTGGTGAATCTTTCGTATTTTGCTTTTTCATTCTGTTTGTACAAATTTACTTTTCTTAACAGTGTTATTGTTAAATACCCAAAACTTCTTCAGCACTTGATGAAAAGTGATAGAGCCCCTCAGGCTGTTTTAAATCCATGCGCATGTAGAGCAAGCTCACCTCGTCACACTCAGCCAAGTGGTAGGTGAAGAAGTAGTACACTAGAATGGTTCACTAAACACCCTTGCTTTGCACACTCAGCCAGGGTGCCATGACTTAGTAAGAGATGTCTGGATGCAGACAGACAGACTCCCGGCTATGCATTCCCTCTGTTGTACATTCCATCTGGTCTCACTTACTTTATGCAAAGTCATGGTCTTTCTCTTCATATGATTCTAACCATACTACTTGTCCTGTCCTAAAATCTATCCTTATCAGTGCAAGTATTAATCAGCCCCACTAGCTGGGAAATTCAACCACATTCCTCCACGAATCCACAGATGTTAGCCAACTGTTATTTGTCCAACAGGCCAAGACGGTATTGTTTCTAGGAGTGTGCATTCTGCCCACAGACCTCAGTTCTCCTTACTGAGTGCTCTGCATTTTAACTGTGGAATTGTGCCAGAATCTTATACTTCATATCCATCTAAGGAAGCAATTTGTAGATTTAATGATGGCTTCTTCTGTCCAAGGCGGGGGTGGGAGGGTTGAAATTTTGCCAGTGCTTCGTTGTTCTAAAGACTCCCTGTTTAAGTCTGGCACTCAAGAGATGCTCTGGTGGTTTGAATTAGGAGACCCCGTAAACTCAGGGGTTTTGCATGCTTGGTTCCTGGCTGACGGCAATTTGAGAGGTGGAGTGTTTCTGGAGGAAGTGTGTCATTGGGGTGAGCTTACAGGTGTTATAGCCAGCTCCCTTTTTATCTTTTTATTTATTTGAGAGAGGCAGAGAGAGAGACAGAGGGAGAGAGAAAGAGAGAGAGAGAGAGAATGTGCATGTCAGGGCCTCTAGCCACTGCAAACAAACCCCAGACACATGTGCCCTTTTGTGCATCTGCCTTAGACGGGTACTGGCGAATCAAACCTGCGTCCTTAGCCTTTGCAGGGAAGTGCCTTAACCACTAAGTAATTTCTCCAGCCCTGACAGGTCTCTTTAACTATATCGCCACTCACTCTCCTGCTGCTGTTGTATTCTAGATGTTGGCAAGGAGGTGATTTCCAGTCTCCACTCTCCATCTTTTCCCTGCCGTCATGAAGCTTCCCCTCTGGTCTAAAAGGTAAAATAAACCCTTTGACCTCATAAGCTGCTTCTGGCTGGGTGCTTTGTGTCAGCAACAAGAAGGTACCAGAGCCAAATGCTAAATTCAGAGAGAATATTTATGAAAGTTAATCAAAGTATTCTATTCATGTGGGAAGCAGGGCCCTGTGAGATCTGCAAGTTGAAGCAAGTGAGTGAAGCTTTCAAAAGTGTTTAAACCTTACAGAAAATTGGAGAATGCAAGTATGAGTAAAATGTTTTGATAAATCTAGATTTGAGGTCCAGTTCAACCATATGATGATTCTATGACTGTGATTAAGACATCTCATTTATTTATTTTTTTATTTTGTATCTGTGCATGTGTATATATGCAAGTGCATGCATGGTGTGTGTGTGTGTGTGTGCATGCGTGCGTGCGTGTGAGTGTGTGTACATCCAGGTATAAATGCCCATGTATGTACATTTATGTAAGGCCACAGTACAACATTTGGGTGCCATCCTCAGGAACATTGAGACAGACTCTTATGGGCTTGGAGCTAGTCAATTAGACTAAAATGGCCAGTGATCCCCATGAATCCATCAATCTCTGCTGCCCCAGCACTAGAATTAAAAGTACAAACCAGGAGCCAGGCATGGTGGCACATGCCTTTAATCCCAGCACTTGGGAGGCAGAGGTAGGAGGATTGCCATGAGTTTGAGGCCAACCTGAGACTACATAGTGAATTCCAGGTCAGCCTGAGCTACAGTGAGACACTACCTCGAAACCCCTCCCCCAAGAAAAAAAGAAAAAGTACAAACCAATCAACTGCTTTTCTGCATGGATTCTGGGCATTAAACTCAGGTCCTAATGCATGCAAGTCAAGCACTTTACAGACTGAGTCATCTCCATGTTGGCCTGAGCCTCCGTGTTCTTTCTAAAATGAGAAAAACGTTGCTACCTACCTCACCTGGCTGAGTCATGAATGCTAAGTTTCTGTTGAATATCTCACACATACAAAAAGACTGCAAAAATGTGATGTGCCAATGATAACCAGAAATCACAAGTCTTAGCGACCAGCTTCCTGTGACCTAGATGCACCAATAAAGCTCTCTCCAGTTCAAGGATTCTGGGGGACCAACTCTATTGGACAAAACTGTTAACAGTGCTCTGGTTGTTTCCTGGTTCTTGTCACCTTATTCAAAAAATTGGAAGAATATACAGAAAAAGTAATGCAGCAAGAAAAGTTCATTAAGAGCAAAGTGAAGCATTCTGGAAAGAGGGCCTGAGGGCCATCCAGTGAAAAATCACCCAAGGGGCCCAGTTTACTACCTTGGGCTGCTTTTTAAAAAGTCCATGAGAAATGGTCAGTTGCCAAGGGGAATATTTTAGGTAGTTCTCTATTTTGATTGACAGATGAGTTTTAAAACTTTTTCTCTAGTGCACAAGTCCTTTTCCATGATTCATTGATTTTAATCATCCCTTCACCAAGTCATACATAGTAATGATGATCAATAGAGTATTATATCCAGAGGTTTACTTAAAGAACCCAGTTTGCCTTAGAGGGAGTATAACAAACCCCTAATCCAAGATTCATCTAATAATATATTTGAATGGAACCTGACTACCAAGGAAGAGTAACTGATATTTACTAGAAAAAAAGAGATTTATCACATAATTTGGAGTAGAGTTGTATCCTCAACTTGTTACTGGGAAAAATCCCTGGCAAAAACCAGTGTTGAGGGAGAAAGGATTTACTTTGACTTACAGTTTCAGTCCATCATGGCGGGGGGAGCATGGTGGCAGGAGATTGAAATGGCATCAAGGATTTCCACAATGAGGAAGCAGAGAAGGATACATGCTGCTTCTCAGCAACTTCTCTCCTTTTTATAAAGTGCAGGATCCAAGCCCATGGAATGTTGATGCCCACAGTTAAGATGGGTCTTCCTACCTCTGGTCACTGAAGCAAGATAATCACTCACCAGCATGTCAAGATATAACCTAATGAGTGGTTAGGCTGTCCTCTTGGCATGTGACTTAACAGGTGATTCTATTGACAATCAATATAAATGGTCACAGGGTTATACGGGCAGCTGGATGTAGATGGGTGGTCCCAGTGCCCCAATAGGTTGCCAGGTACATTGTTGAGAAAAGAGGAATGTTATTGTCCAAGACAAGTGGAATCCTGGCAACTAGATGATTCTCTATGCTTTCCTGCCTCAACTTCCCCCTGAGAGACAAAGCTGGATCTCTTAATTCTAAACACACTTTATTTTAGAGGGTGACCATTTTTTGATATCAGAGAGCTACTTTCTGTGTCCTGCCAAGCCTTTGAGGAGACTGTCATTTGTACTTATTTCTCAACTATGGGCTTGGTGCCCTTGAGGAAAAACAGCAATTTGAGTTACACATTTTCATTAGAATTTCACACAGCTCTGCTTTAATGATGTGCTTTTCAGCCTCCTTGCCTGTGCTGATATAAGTGCTTTAAAATGGATGCACTCCCACTTATTTCTGGATGTAGAGTCCATGTCATCCTTCATGGTTCACATCCAATACCTTCACCTTCATGAAGCTCATCCCAGTCCCCTTGGCACCCCAGTTGTCATTCTTGCTCCCTCCTTCATACTCCCATACCACTTTATCTGTTCATGCCTTGTGCTAAATAACATGTCTGTCTTTCTGAACCACTGATCCAAACATTTGCTTTAACTCCCTTATCATATGTTATTTGATGACAGGTTCTTATTTTCCAGCTACATCCAAGATTAAGTTGCTAACTTATAGTAATATGTTTGAATCATGGTGAGTGTCAATAAATGTTTGTTGAAGGCATGAATTTATCATACTATAGGTCCTGTTAAATGGACAATCAATATCAACTATCACAAAAGCATACATCACAAAAGCAGATTTTCTGTGTCATTAGGGAAACATTATCCTAATTTTATTTATTTAATTTTTGAGATAGGACCTCATGTGGCTCAGACTGGCCTGAAAATTGCTCTGTCATCAAGTGTGACCTTCTATTCCTGACCCCTTTCCCTCTACCTCCCAAGTATTGGCATGACAGGAGCATGCTGGGAAGAGTTTTGCTACTTTCTTCCATTTAGCATAGAACATTATTTTGTTTTGCTTTTCTTTATTTATTTGAGAGAGAGAGAGATAGGCAGAGGGAGAGAGAGAGAAAGAAAGAGAGAGAATGGAGTGCCAGGGCCTCCAGCCACTGCTAACAAACTCCAGATGTGTGCCCCCTCCCTTGTGCATCTGGCTTATGTGTGTACTGGGGAGTCAAACCTGAGTCCTTTGGCTTTGCAGGCAAGCACCTTACCCACTAAGCAATTTCTCCAGCCCTAGCATAGTACATTGTTACACAAAGGAGCTGCTCACAAGGTATTTGCTTGATGAATAAGTAGTGGTACATACATGTAGGGTCAGGTGACCTAGAAGCATCTATATGTCACATCTGGACAGTTCTATAAGAAATAGGTAGATAAATAGGAAGCCTCAATGTGTGAGGGTCATACAAAGCACTGAAACCACTGTATGATAAAAGTGCTTTTGTTCTTCATCCAATACTATTTGATTTTTCTCCTCTGTTCATTAGGCATTTACCTTCTTAATAAACTTTAATTTGTATGCACATTAACTACTAAAATTTTAAATGAAAGTGATTATTTGAAATCATATTAAATTTCACATGCTTTAAAATGCACCATAAATGTTTATAAGTCAGTGGCACGCTCAGATTACAAATGTGAGATGTTTACAAGTCAGGCATAATTACAGAAAGTGCCTGATGCTTCGTGTGCATGAGGTCCTCCAATAGTTAAAAAGGAACATATGGCCTGACAAGTGTAACATATATATATACAATAAAAGTGCAGTTTACTGTAATGCTCCTAAAATGTGTTCATCTCATTAACTGAATAATGTGGGTAACTAACAATTGCACAGAAATCCTTTTCTGGAATCATTGACCACTGTATTTTTAAACTTACTGTATGAACTCCTAAGTGGTCTTATTTTCTTGCATGCTGGACCCTCTACGATGTACATATCCTCACAATTGCCAGTGGTGCTTTAAGTCATGTGGTGCATTAGGTTGCATCCTGGTTGTACTAAAGGTGAAATTTAAAGTTTTAACCATGGGGAATAAGCAGAGATGAGAACCGTAACTGTCAGTCATGCTGAGTGGTTCTCAGATGGAGCTACATATTAGAGTTTCCAGGGGAACAAGCACCTACACAGAGGTCCAGCCTTAGTGGGTTTGGGTTGCAGCTTGAGCATGGGCATCCTCTCACAGCTCCACATGTAATCCTAGTGTGTAACAAATGCTGAGGACTGTTATTAGTGTTCTCTGCTTGAGTGTTTCCAGGTTCTTGGTGTGTTAGTCAAAGAATTGGAAAAGATGCAGTCAATGGGTAAAGCAGCAAGAAACTTTATAAAGAGCAAAGCAAACATACAATCTGGAATATACTGTGGGCAGTGGGCCAATTGAGGGATCAGGGCTTCTTTATTTATTTATTTTTTTTTTTTTTTTTGAGAGAGAGAGGGAGAGGGAGAGGAAGACAGAGATGGGCGCACCAGCAGTGTCTCAGCTGCTGAGAACGAAATCCAGATGCGCTCACCCCCTTGTGGTCAAGTGCGACATTGCGCCCTTGCGTCACTTTGCATCTGGCTGAATGTGAGACCTGGAGATTGGAACCGCTGGAGATTGGAACCAGCGTTCTTAGGCTTAGGAGGCAGGCGCCTTAACCCCTAAGCCATCTCTCCAGCCCCAGGGTTTTTTAAAGAAGGCCAGGAGAAGGAGGTGTCAGTTGTCCAGAGGAGTAGTTTGGGTGGCTCCTTATTCCAATTGACAGACTTCAGTAACATAACCTTTCTCTGTTGCAGAAGACCCTTCCCATGATTTGTCTGATTTTAATCATATGTACATTCAGTTATGCATAATCATAATATGATAAATAGGTGTCTTCCTAAAGGTTCACTTAGAGGACAATTTGCCTTACTGTGCATGCATATAGAACTAGACAATACAGGATGGTCCTTGGTTCCAGATCATGGATATATCTAAGAATATATTTGCATAGAAACAGAGCACAAAAGGGTACTTCCAAAGGATTCTCAGAGTGGGAAATTTATCCCATGCTTTGAAGCAAGACGTATGTGCATCTCTATGCAGGTGGAGGCTGCCAACAGGCTGCCAGGAGCATTGAGAGGAAAAAGAGGTGTTGACTGTGCTAATTGGCCTCTGGAGGCAAAGGCAATGTCAGTAGTAGAAGTTTCAGAGCTGGAAGGTCATTTGTCCCAGGTCTGAAAAGATGGCTCAGGATTCACCAAGTAGAGAGGAGAAGAGTCTGCTAATTTGTGGAAAATGCCCACAGCAACAGCCAGTGGAGAGCATGTGTCCATACATAAAGACATTTGAGGACATTATGGACAATGGAGGATATAGCATGTAGTGTGTAGTGAATGGATGGGGCCTGTTAAAGAAATATAAGTGCATAGATAAAGGGAAGTTGGAAGATAGTAGCAAAATTGCATAAAAGGAATACCTTCTGGTTCTCCAAAGCACAGATAAATGATTATGATAAAATTTATAATATCCCTCAAGCATTATTTCTCATACCAGTAACCCCTGCCCCTCCCTGGAAGACTGAGGCTAAAGGACTGACATGAGTTCAAAGTCAGACTGGGCTACAATATGAACTTCATTTCATCCTGGGCTATGGAAGGAGACAGTATCAAAATAAAACTGCAACAACATATTCCATATTTTATGAAAATATAGCACAGAGGAGCTCAAAATCTCTAAACATAAATAAATCTTAGGACAAGAGATGTTAATTGTCTTTATTTGCCAGTACATTCTGGTACATGTGGTAAAGTATCACTCAGAGGCACATTATTACATACATAAATGTATAATTAATATATTCCAATGAAAGTTAAAATAAGGGGCTGGAGGGTGCTAAGATGGCTTAGCAGTTAAGGCACTAGCTTGCAAAGCCTAAACACCCAGGTTTAATTTCCCACTACCCATGTAAACCAGATGCATAGAGTGGTGAGTGTGTCTGGAGTTCGTTTGCATTGGCTAGGTGCCCTGGTGTGACCATTCTCTCTCTCTCTCCCTCTCTCTGTCTCTCAAAATAAATAAATAAAATATTTTTAAAATGACAGTAGAATAAAGGGCCAGGGAGATGCCTCACTGGGTAAGAATGCTTGCCTAGCAAGCCTCGGGGTCTGAGAAAATCTAGTTCACTCTGAGTTTGATTGCCTAGCATCCACATACATAGTTGGGTATGGCAACACATACCTATAGCCCTATTTCTATGGGGAAAAGAAACAGGAGGATTTCTAGGGCTTACTGTTCAGCCAGTTTGATAAAAAAATGGCAGCTCCACGTTTAGTGGGAGACTCTGTCTCAATGAAACATAGATGAACAGTGACGGAAGACGCCTGAATTCTCCCCTGTTCTCTGCATGTATGCATATAGGGCATGTGTATCTGCATGCACATGTGAAAACCCCACATACACCTCATCACATACACACATACCATGCATACTACACACACACACACACACACACACACACACACACACACAGTCAAAAAAGTTATAATAATAGATTTAAAAAGGATCAACAAAAGGAAATGATAAATGCTTTTGGAGAAAGCTATACTTTGACTCAAACATTAAATAATTCATATGCATATCAGAACATAACTTTGTGATCTCTAAATACTATTATGTTTTCATGTATCTGTTAACATAAATTTAAAAAAGAGCAACAGTATGATTATTTCAATTTATTGAGGATTTCAATAATACAGTAATATTTGGTATTTATAAGAAGACAATGGTATTCATATAACCATGTTGAAGTCTAGAAATTCAGTTTAAAATTTGAGAGTTAGTCCCTTTGGGTACAAAATGGTGTGATTCAGGACAGCATCTAGCCTGATAGCCTACAATTCCTGCTTGTGCAGGAGGGAGCTGTCATCCAGATGGCACCTCATGTGGTTAAAAGTCATTAATGGGTTCTATGAAGAATGGCCAAAATATCAACCTGCCCTAAGAGGCCCTGTGTTCACTTAAAATGTCTATTTCATCTCAAATAGGTTGTCTATTGTCTGCAAGCTAATTTTGGATCAGCACTTGTTTTGGAAAATAAAGTTTTACTGGAACATGGCCATGCTCATTCATTCACATACTGTTCATGGATACACTCCTGATACTGTGGTAGAGTTGACCATTTGTCACAGACACCATATGGGCTCCAAACCTAAAATATTAACTATATAATCCTTGTACAGAAAAAAATACACATAAAGCCTACAAACCATTGACCTACTTGTGAGCAGAGTTTTCTCTCCAATATTAAAATTAAAATGAAAATTCACTAGCAGAGAGAGACACACATATTGAGCTACACTCACTGCTTAACAAATTAGCACATAACTTAGTTTATTAAGAACACAAGCACTCAAAACATCAGAGCTGGGCTCAGATCCTAGCCTTGCTCCTTTACAAGTACTGCAATTATAAGTAACATAAGGAAGAGTCATGGTTCCATTTTGAAGACCATTTATATTTATTGTATAATTCTAGGGGCAATATTCACTGCATAGAATAAAAATATGAATGTTGCCCATGGAAGTACAGCAATGTACAACCTGTATGGCTTATGTAGGCCATACATCCGTTAGCTAAAGTCAAGTATAGCATCTTGCTCATAGGAGGAAAAATTTAGGTGGCACAGGGCCTCACAGAGCACTCACTTAATAGGTGAAATTAAAGTGGTGATATCTAGTTGGTTATCTTCATCACTTTTCAAACATAATTTCAACAAAATATCACATGGTGAGGGGCCCATATTTCTTAATTTTCCAATCATATAGGTGTGGCTATATAGCAAATTTGGGGAAGTGGAATTTGAGTGGAAGATGTAAGTGCAAAAGATTGGAGATCAGTTACCATTTCTAGAGTTTGACTTTTTTCACTTTCTCAATGAATAGATGAATGGATGAAAGGAAATGAACAGGAATATGCAGATGAAGGAAAAAATGTGACCAGAGAAAGAAACAAAAATATGAACAAAATGTGGGTCCTTAAATGATCTAGAGAATAGAATTTCTAAAGCATACTATACAGAACAAGTGTATACATGGGAAATAAATGCTCATGTATAAACCATAGTATTTTAACAGCTTTATAAATACATAAATGACATATAATCAGCTGGACATTTTAACTACACAATATTTTATGTTTGACTATGGCTGTGACACCATTACAACCACAACAATCACTAACTCCATCATCCCCCTAAATTTTATCATGCCTTTGAAAATATTTCTCTTCCTTTCACTCTTCAATCAATAGGACATAAAAATATTATATGATCTTTTTAATTGTTTTATTCATTTATTTTTTGAGGGAAAGAGAAAGAGGCAGATGAGAAAAACGGGGGTAGATACGGGCACAACAGGGCCTCCAACACAATGCACCACATTGTGCATCTGGCTTACACGGGTACTGGTGTATTGAACGTAGAGGCAGGTGCCTTAACTACTAAGCTATCTCTCCAGCCCTTTCATGATCTATTGATGAACATGCTTTAGCTTTCATTTTTACCAAGATAGATAGATACTCATATTATTATCATGAGTATTGTGTCTGTTCACATAGAAATTTTTGGTTAGTGGTCCACATGATCACATGTTTTAATGCAGAGGAGGTTTGAAGAAAGGAGTAGAAATACATGAATATATATCTACTGATATGGATTACAGCAATATTTTGGGCAAGTGGTTTAAAAAGCTATTAAGGGAAGCTTTTAGGTTGATTAAAATTCATGAGGGCAAGGTCTATGAATCCTTAGCACCTAAAATACTACCTTGATTTATTAGTTAGGGTTCTTTGGAGGGACATAGCTGGTAAAATGGACAGATATTGTAAAAGGGATTTATCAGATTAGCTTATAGGATGTGTGCTGTGTGGTCCAACAATTGGTGTTTATAGGCTGGAGCATCAGTGAACTCAGCAGGTTGCCAGTCAAAGAGGCTGGGTACAGATTGGAAAGTCTGATAGCTGATCAATCTGTGAGACCAGATACAGGTTGGTCCGAGAACTCAATAGCTGCTCACTCCTGGAGGCTGGATGCCTTTGCAGATCAAAGATGGCACTGAAGGGCTAGAGGGATTCCTGGAGAGCTGCATGTCCTCAGCCTACATTGGAAGGCTGAGGAAGCTGGGTTTCAGTGCCTGAGGTTAGCAGCCCAGCACAAGTAATACAGACAGCCAGGCCACAGGCATTATGTGCTTTTGGAGATCCCTGTTGTAAATTCTCCCACTGGAAGAGTCCACTCACTCTGCAAAAAGGATTTCCTCCTTTAGTTAATCCTTCCTAAAAATGTATTTTCTCTATTCCTAATTTATCAAATTGACAACAGAAATTAACTGTCACACATACTTATGGACACTCAATTCATACTAGTCAGTTGGATGGTTAAGGGAACAGGAGCATAAGAAAGAGAAAACCTAAGCAATTTTAGTTATTTCATAATTATTCACTAAGCTAGGCATTACTGTCAATGTGTTAGGTGACCAAACCCAACATCATATTTTAGACAATTTTACTTCAAAGTTAGGAAAGAAATATGCACAGGTAGAGTACTATTGAGAAAAACAACTTTTGATCTTCTAAAATATTTGGCAAAGAAGAACAGGAGTAAAAAAATAATATTCAATGTTATGAAACCCCTCAGGAAAGGAACATTTTTATGTGACATTTAAAAGCCATCTCTGTTTTATCTTTTTCAGTTCCTGATCTCAAGGTAAAGAGCAAATAACAAAATAGAACAATGAAGAATGGGCAGAATGCGTAATGTGCTACAGCCAAAGGAAGTGCCAGAAAAGTGATGTCTAGAAATGGAAGGAACTTGCTGTACTTATTCACAGGGCACTGGGGCCCCTGAGAATGTGTGTTTTATCTTTTGATGCTTGTTATAGAGCCAGTGTATCTTTCATTTATTCATTATCCAACCAACCAAGGATGATGTTAGAAATTAAAGACCAAATAATAAACATGGAACTACCCATTCAGATCTGTATAGAAGTCATGTAAACATATAAGTAACATATGTAGACTGCACATCTCACACTCTCAAGACAATGCCAATTTATTCCCTATTGGATAACTGTAATTTGTGAAGTATCTTCTCACTTACTAAAGTGTCCCAGATTGGATGATTTATATCAGGCTGTGCTAGAAGTCTTAATGGACTCTCAAAAGCACGAGTATATAAGCCTATTTGGGGAGCTCAGGAAAGGTTTGTACAGAGCAAACATTTCAAGTGAATATGTGAGCAGAGAAAGTAAAGAATACAGGTGAATTAGTGAAGAGAACTCTTAGTCGAGCCCACGTTTCTCTGATAGTTCCTTAAGTGGCCTCTATGAGATCAGGAATGGGAGCAAGATAAATCTGTTAACTTGAATTCAATAGTTAACAAGAAGGTATAAAAAAAGAATAGATGGGAAAATGTTGAATGCGTTCAATGGCAAGAGAGATTCTAATACAGAAAAATGTTTCTTCAAAGCTGAGGGAAATCAATCTAGAGAGGAGAGGGAAAACAATAAAAAAAAAAAAAAAATGGGACTGAGAGATGGCTTAGCAGTTAAAGGAGTTTGTCTGTGAAGCCTAAGGATCCAGGTTCAATTTCCCAGTATCCACATAAGCCAGATGCACAAGGTGGTGCACATGTTTGGAGTTTGCTTGCAGTGGCTAGAGGCCTTGGCACACCCATTCTCTCTCTCTCTCACTCATTCTCTTTACCTCTTTGTCTCTCTCAAATAAATAAGTAAAAGAGAATAAGGCAACTAAATAAAATAATAAATCTCAAACTGTATAATGTATATGAGATAAATCTAATGTATGTATTTAAAATAGTTTCTGACATGTTTTAAAATTTATTTTATTTATTTATTTGAGAAAGAGGTAGAGCAAGAAAAGAGAGAGAGAGAGAGAGAATGGGCATGCCAGGGCCTTCAGCCACTGCAAACGAACTCCAGATGCATGTGCCCCCTTTGTACATCTGGCTTATGTGGGTCCTGGGGAATCAAACTGGGGTCCTTTAGCTTTGCAGGCAGATGCCTTAACTGCTAAGCCATCTTATCCAGCCATTTTTTTTAATTGACATTTTAATTATAGAATTCTGATATAAAAAAATGGTGCAAGTCTCAAGCATCATAGCTAGGATATATATTGATAAAATGATGATTTTTCTGTGTCCTTGAAAATTTATCTTCATCAGTAGTTTTATTAACAGTGCTTTACTTTATTTCTTTATTCCTTCCTGTTGTCATTCATTTGCCTATTCACAAACATGGGCTCCAAATGGCTCAATTCACTCATGAGATTTACAAAAGCTTGTCCCACTTCTGTTTCATCTCTAAAATGGAGATAATACTCATGCTGCAGTGATGTGACATTGAGTGCCACATCATTTACAAAAGAGACCCTAAGAAGACATTGAAATATCATCAATCACTTGAAATATGCTGGGGCCTTTCATTCATTGTATGTTGTCATATTATTACCTACCAATTCTTGGACACTTCCCAAAAGTTATTCTTCAAGAACATGGGCCAGACATAATTTAAGGTATTGGCAGTCCTACTCTGAAGTAGCCAATAACTTGATGATAGTGATGACTTGTTCAGTTTTGTCATATGTGAAAGTCCAGTTCACATGTTCTTCCTATGCTCACTCAAAAAACCCCACAACAATGCTATGAGATAATTTGCTATGAGATAATATAGCTAAGCAAATGGAAGCGAGACACTGGCTGGTAACTGGGGAAACTAATTTGTAGAAGAAAGGCTTCAGTTTATTCTGATGTTAGTGAGGAATTTCTCCTCATTGTAACAATGTTAAGACCAAAAGGATTATAAAGCAACTAAATACGAGTGTAGGGATAAACATGGAATATCATGTAAGAAGTTGCAGTTATGTAAGAGCCTGCCACGTACATGCAAACAAAGGGAAGCCAGTGGGGCTAGAATGTTACAATCAAGGGCAAGAAATAGAGGAGATATTTAATGTTGAAGAGAAAGACAGAGATCAGAAGGTATAGGGCACTGAGCTCATTAACAAATTTCAATTTCATTTAAACAACAACAGAAGTCACTGAAGCATTATTATCCAAGAACATGGCCTCTGTACCTTTTGCTTCTCCATGTCAGGGCCTGTTAGATCTATGGATGAGAACAACTGGCCATTCACTGAGGGCCTTTTTCCTTGTAGTTGCCTGTTTTTTCTTATGGGTGTGGGGGCAGAGGTCTCAGAGAAATAATACGAAACAATACAGTGCTAAACATATCTCAGAACCTTGTCACTCTTCTTGCCAACAATTCATTACTTTATCACCCACAGTGCCACCCATGAACTTGATTAAATAGCCAACAATGATGCTATTTAAAGTCAAAAGGTCAGCCACAATGTCTGTATTTTTATAAATTCCCAGTCTAGGTAGAAAAAGCATTCAGTTAACATTTTTTCCCTTCGTCCATTGATTCTTTGTTCATGTTTTACAAAAACAAATTATTTATGCCTTTAAGAGAAATACACTATTGAAGAAGTTTGTGTTTCTTTAGTGATCCTTCTCACACACAAAATGTATGTCAGAACAAAAGCAAAAATAAGCACATGTCTGCTAAGAGAATTGTTGAAAACAGGAGAGGGATGGGATGGAAGGGAGAGATTTCCAGGCTTGTAATAGTTTTAGTAGAAGAATAAACCTTAAGTAACTCTATTCTACACCAGAGAGTAGACCTTGGGAACAAGGAGAATAAAGTTGGAAGTATGGACTCAGTTAAAGGTTGACTCCTAAAACGTCATCCAAAGGAAACCTACCTGACATGGTATAAATGGTAAATATAAACTGTGGTGACCTTTCTCTACTGTGTGGAGAGCTCCCAATCTCACTGGTTATGGCAGAACACACAGAATTGGTATCCACCATAGAAAAGGCCCACAGTGTCATGAGTTTTCTGACCCACCTCAACCTGAGTTACATTAGAACAGGAAACACATCTAAAAAAATAAAAATCATATTGTTTTTATAACTAAATGATCCTTCTCAATCGTGCATTGAATGTATGCATTAAAATGTATGCTTTGCTGAGGCAAAGACAATCTCTCTGAATCTAAGTCTTTACTGGAAAATGGAGGCACTTCGTTTATGTGGATCTAGGGAATTCCATGGCCAACCAGATATTGCCTACCACACTAACTAATCTCAAAATAAAACAATAACCGATTCCTCATGGCTGGCATTATATGTTCTATTATTTGTGAGTTGTCAGTACAAACCTGAAGTTTGAGTTAGAGACATATCTTGAATTATGGGTTTTACAATACTAAATTATTAATTTAATTCAAAATATAGATAAACAACAGAATTAAAATAGGGGCTATCAATGGTACCATCATGGCTGTATATATACTATACACATAACTAATAAAAATATATTTAAAAAATAAATAAATAAAAATGGGGTATAACTGTCTCTAGCACTGTCTAGGAATATTTATAAATAAAATATATTCTTACAATCAGTTTATAAGAATATTTGTCATATATATATATTTGTCAAATATATATATATATTTTTCATATATATATATGAAAAAAATAAGAAAAAATGGGCAACTACAAGGAAAAATGCCCTCAGTGTGTGGCCAGTTGCTTTCATCCATATGTATATGTAAGTTTCAGAAATAAAGCCATTTATTTGAGCATTCTAGGTTTCTGGCCTAGAAAATTCTATGCATTGTGTATTTAACCCTTACATTGACCTAGCAAGGGACAGAGCTGCCTTTGAGGAGACATTATCCTGTTTTGTTTCTAATATTTTTCCTGTTAGATGTTCTTTCTCTAATAGAACCATTTCATTAGCTTTGGCAAATGAGTTCAAGATTTTAAATCCCTTCTGTTGAGCAACACAAGATTAAAGGCCGCACTAAATGAGTTCACAGCAAGTCATAGGTATAATTATAGTGTTCGATTGTTCTAATGATTTTAGGACAACAGGTTATCCATTACAAATGATGTCTATTGAAGAACACGGGAATTTGGCTAGACAGAACACATCTTCTTCACTTTTGTTCTTCCTTCTATATCCTGAAATGTAGTAAAAATACTTAATGGCTTGAGTATTCTTTGTAGTTTGTAAAATGATTACACAGCCAAATTATTTGGCACAGCAAAATGATGGATCCACAGGATAGATAGCTGACTCATGCAAGAGCAGTCTGCTAACACGTCAAAAGCAAAAAGTCAAAGCTACAGCCCAAATATTCTCCCCAGCTATGTGGAGAATATGATTAGCAACTAACTGTTACCTATGGGCTTCTGTCTGTGTGCAGGCTGCCAATATTTTAAAGGGTATATTCCCCTAATAAAATGTTCATACCATAGTGTTCATTCACATTATCAAATGAATATTTAATCCCTTCCTGCCTATACTATCTCAAATGAACTCTTATGTTTCAATATTTATAAAATATATAATTTTTTCAAAATGACCATATAAAGAGATTATATGTGATTATTTTTCAGGTTTGCAGTGGTTTATCTATATATTATGTTTTTTGTAAATATGTCTGAATTAAAATTGACAATAAACAATACTCTACTGCTCTTCCACAAGATGAATTATTCATAATGATAAGCCTTGCACAATCAGTGGGCAAACCACATAGTTCATGAATAGAAATTTCATGCTCTCCATCATAAAATGAAGGGTAAAGAAATGGTGGTTGGGGAGATGGCTCAGTAAATAAAGAGCTTGCTTCACAAGCGTGAGACACAGAGATCAGAAACACAACACTTATTTAAATGCCAGTGTGGAGAGGCATGGCAACCTATCTGTGATTCCTGCTTTTGGGAGGCAAAGACAGAGGATCCTTGGGGCAAGCTGGCGACCTAGACTAGCCAAATCAGAGAGTCCTGAGTGCAAGTGACAGACCCTCCATCCATCAATCAGGACAGAACGATCAAGGAGGACACAGAGCATCAGCATGTGCCTCCCCATAAAACATGCACATATACATGCACACACACACGTACCCACACCCATATGAACATACATATCCACATGCATGCATACCATGCACATAATTATCAGATGCATTTTTGTGTGCCTAATGTAACAATATCTTAGAAATGATAGTTTAACTTTCTGAAATATTCCCAGACCTCTATGGAAGCTGTTCAGGCATTTAGCCAAATAGTCTGGAAATCCCTAACACCCACTTCTGCTATAGCTGAGTAGATAAAAATAGAAAAAGTCAAAAATGCATTCTATCTGCAGAGGTTATCCCTGACTTTTCACTTGTGAGACTTAATTCCAGAGGATAAGTGCACCAATCCTAACCTCTCTCAGCAATCCAAAAAATGTTAGCGAGGCCTACCAAATGAGCACTTGCTATGAAAATTTCAAGAACTGAATTTGCTGAGACAACTGAAAGATGCCAAGCACTTAAACAACATAAGAAGGAAATCTCAGAGGAGTTTGGCTGGGAGACAGATAATAAGGAAACCCATAATTCATAGGAGCAAGATGTTAGAGTCCTTGACTCCAAGAGACCTCACCTACAACCATGATAACACTCTTGGATTTTTCGAAGTAAAAATTTTCTTTCATGAAGAAATCTGAATCAGCTTTTGTTGCTCAAAGCTGAAAAAAAAATATCCTAACAACCTTAGCTATTTCCATCAAGAAATTTGTGGTATAAAGTGTATATCCTTCAGTTATCATTTACATCCACAACCAGAAGATATAGAAGGAATAATGTGTTTATATTATTTTAAGTTGAAAATTCATCACAAATTCAAAGAATGAGATAGAGATACTGGGGTAGAAAGAAATATGAGAGGCTATTGACAGTCTAATCAAATATAATAATCAGCAATTCATTTGTCACCATAAATTCATGACCATGCCATGTATATGCACAATCATGGAAAAACATGTTTTAAAAATTGCTATGATTTGATGGCTGGAGAGATGGCTTAGCAGTTAAGGCACTTACCTATAAAGCATAACAACCCGGGTTAAATTTCCCAGTTCACATGTAAGCCAGGTACACAAAGTAGTGCATATACCTGGAATTCGTTTGCAGTGGCTAGAGGCCCTGTTATGCCCATAATTTATCTCTCTCTCTCTGTGTGTGTTTACAAATAATTAAAGAAAATATTTTTTAATTAAAATTTTTAAAATGTGATTTGAAAGTTATTGTTTTATGCAACCCTCAGGTAAACCCTGAAGGTAAAATGTAGCCATGACAGGGTAGGACCTCATAGGAGAAGTTTGTCACGAGTGCTTTGTCACATGAATGGATTAAAGTCACGATAAGAGGGCTTTGGAGAATAAAAGGAAGTGTCCTGCCCTACAAAGGATGTAGCACACAAGCACCATCGTGAAACGAGATCCGAAGCCTGCTGACAGCCTGCTCTTGAATTTCCATAACTGTGGAAAATATATTTCCATTCTACATGTCACTCAGTCAGTATCTGATATTCTCTCATAGAAATACAAAACAGAGTAAGTTAGAAATATTAGCAGGGATGAGGATGGGCCACACATTTAATTCATACTTGAAATGAGAAAAAACAGCCCTGAAGGTCATGTCCTGACAAGATATGTGCACTGTTAATATCCACAGTGCACAAAGGATCAAATAGCAAGAAACACCAAATGTAAATAAGAACTTAAGTGGTGAGATAAGAATTATATCAACACACTCCCAGAACTCGGGAGGCAGAGGATCACCATGAGTTCAAGGCCACCCTGAGACTACAGAGTGAATTCCAGGTCAGCCTGATCTAGAGCCAGAGCCTGCCTAGAAAAACCAAAAAAAAAAAAAAAAAAATTATATCAACACAAGAGGGAAAACTGGGCTCCAATTTATGCATTTCAAGTTAGTTTGTCTATTCTAGAGCAATCTTTGATAGAATGGCTGCCTGGGAGTCGCTCTGTGACAGGTAAACCAGAAATTTATGGTGGGGATTTACAGACATTTTCTTCTGTTAAGTATGTCCAGAGCTATTGTTCAACTCTTCAGCTTTACAGTAGTCAAAAATGAGTCACTTTACCCAACACTGGCACTAGTGAAAGGTTCTTGGGTATATACACTTAGAATGAGATGAGCACATTTCTGATAATCTACTTGTTTGTTCGAGAAATACTCCGTTTGTTAATAATTAGCACAATGGTTGCAGCTGTTGTTTCCTGGGATATTGTACCACACATCCCCCAGCGACTGTTTTCTCCAAGTTTATTCCATTGTGTTTTTACTGATTCTA
The DNA here is from genome assembly GCA_036365145.1 of Orientallactaga sibirica. Classification (NCBI taxonomy): domain Eukaryota; kingdom Metazoa; phylum Chordata; class Mammalia; order Rodentia; family Dipodidae; genus Orientallactaga; species Orientallactaga sibirica. The sequence continues at coordinate 27,303,139 of JAEOAD010000021.1, read as the reverse complement.
TAACTTGCAAATCCATTCACTCCAAGCTCTTTCATTTTAAAAGGAATGACAGGCAGTAGAATAAAACTGCAAGAAAGAAGTTGTCAAGATATTTTCATAACACATTTTTGATAATAAGCATATATATTTCATGAACTTAAATCTTTTATAACTATGATCGATTTATAAACTTATAAAAAGAATGATAGTTAATATCACTATCCCCAGAAGGTGCATTTTCATTTATGATTTGATAATGAAGAATAAACTTCTCTGGAGTAAATAGCAATTGCTAAGCTGCATGCCTAGCAACTTAAGAGAAAATTCTAGAAAACTGCAGAATTACCTCAGGGCAAAATATTAGAGGCGTTTATGCAAAATGCACACATGTAAGTCTATGAGAAAGCATTGTGTGGTACATAGTTTTGAAGCTGATACACTTTCCCCCAACCAAGGAACTATAATTGTAAAGATGAAACTCATAGTTTGGAACCCCTAACAGAGTTAGGAGTAAGTCATTTATATTCATCTAAGTTGAACGCCTGACTCTTGGCATGTTAAGTGCTACAATTATCAGGGCCAGACAAGTGCTTCATTTTCATTTTCTGGAGTGGTATTTTTTATGGTTGAATATATCTGTGGATATTTCTGCATGATTGCTTACAATAGGCTTGCTCATTCCCCATTTAAACTTGCTAAAAGAAGTTAGCTTAATGCTTTGGTATATTGAAATTTATATTAATCCTGAAGGTTCATTTTTGAATTATTGTGTTTGTTTTATTATTGCTTTATACTTAGTAGACTATCAGGAGAAGTATTCAAGTCACACAAAATTCTATTTTGCATAATTAAATACAATTTCCTTTTATCTTCAATATTATCCTATAATTATATTTTTGACTATATCAAAAGGCTTCTTCTGAGAAGAAAATGTAGCATAATGAAGTTATTTTGAAGAAAAGAGCATGCCTATAGATATATAGCAAAAGGCAGATTCTACTTTAGAAAATAAACCTCTGGGGGTCCTAGATTTTAGATTCTATCATATATTATTTGGAACTACTTATCTCTTTCATCAAACATGAAATCATACAGATGATTTGCAGAAAAGCAAAATCATTAAAGCTAGCATTGATTTTTGTCTTACTTTCTTACATATTCAAAACAATTTTCTCTTTACCAATGTAACTTCATTATCAAAAATAGATGGGGAAAGAATGTTGCTGGGTCACCGTATTCTTTTGCAGCTAGATCACTATGAGATTTTTCAATGAAAGACTAAGGGAAAGATCCAAGAATGTCTTTATCTTTACTCGTTCATGCACTCTTTCATTTAGTGACAGGTTATCATTAGGTAGCTCATAGAGACCTTAAAATTATGATTTTTCTGGCCAACTCCCCCAACAAGCAGCTGGGATTATTGGCATGTGTTACCATACCTTACCCTGCTACATCTTTACTTTCTTTACATTAGTAGTAGCAGTAGTAGTAGTTTTGGTCTTTTGAGGTAGGGTCTTGCTCTAGATCAGGCTGACCTGGAATTCACTATGTAGTTTCAGGGGGGTCTTGAACTCACAGTGGTCCTCCTTCCACTACCTCCCCAGTGCTGGGGCTAAAGGCATGTACCACCACACCTAGCACTTTATTTTTAACTTCACATGCAGAGAGCTAATAAACTTACACTCATATTTCATGGTACAAACATCATTGTCTTTTGTAAGCCCTTATTCAGGTTTTTTGGAAACATTTTGTCCTATTCTCCACATCTATATCATGTTTCCAGTTGCCCATAGGGAAAGATAGAAAAAGAAACAAACACTTATCTCTGTAAACCTCTAACAATACAGAATAGCTAAAAGGGGATATGAAGGAAGAGTAATCCATTCATGCATGTGAACATGGAACTCCCTTCTTCTGTGAGGTTACCGTTTCTGCCTGCAGACTGTTCCCAACTATCTAGCTTCCTTTCCCTTTGCATCATTGCTGCCTCCTCTCCTTGACCTCTAACAATACAGAATAGCTAAAAGGGGATATGAAGGAAGAGTAATTTAGGACAATCACCCAATTCATCAAGTATTGATTTAAGGAAAACAGCTGTGTCATATTATTATCATTTAGTAACCATCACTTAAAACTTGTCTACCACATATAATTACTAAAATTTAAGAGTGTTGGTGTGCAAATTTCCATCGTTACTATGGATTTATCTTTCTTTTTGTTTTCACAAACATCCTAATAGAAATAAGTTCAAAATATAGCCCTGCACCTGGTCACTGTTCTGGGCTATATTTCAACCCTCTTAATGCAAAATGCCTCTGCTTTCACTTCTGGAGCAGTGTCCCTTCCTAGGTCTTTGCTTCTGGGTTGGATATGTGCTTTCTGCTACATTAGCCTTTCTTTGCCTATGAACCTCAAGTGCTGGAGTTGTTCCCTCTTTATGAAAATGTCTTCTGTTTGGCATTAGTTTTTCTACTTTACATCCATTATCTTTCTCAGCTTATATATATATATATATATGGCAGATAGATAGATGATAGATAGATAGATAGATAGATAGATAGATAGATAGATAGATAGACAGACAGTCAGACATACAGATATAGGTTAAAGGTCTCCAGTCATATCTTAACCCTCTCTTGCTTCCAGTATATTTTTATTTTATAAAAAGTTAACTTTTATATTCCCTTGTCCCCCTTCCCCTAGAGCCCTTCTCAGTGGGTTGACTAGTATTCACTGTGGGGTCATGAAGTCATTCTCTGAGGGAGTTCTATTCCCCGGATGTTCTTACCCACTCTGTGGCTCGTATAATCTTTCTGCTCATTCTTCCAGCAGGAAAGAAACAGCCACAAACGAAGATCCTTCTTGTGTCACACTTTTATTGGAGAGCACTTGGTTAACAGATGAGCTGATGGCGGAGGGCCGGGGCCCAAATCTGCAGCTGCTTTTATAGAGTGTACTGCTACAAGGCGTTTACTGATTGGTTGCGACCAGCTTGCCATCACCAGGTGCCACGGGATAGGCTTGGGACAGGTTGCGTCAAGCGCATGCGCATACCTTAGACACGGTTGGCGCCAAGGCACTGTCTAATATGGAGGAGCCAGCGCCATCTTGTAATGGCGACTGCTTACGGCTCCCTGCAGTTCCCCCTTCTTGTTTAAACGCAACAGGCGAGGGTAGAGGTCTGATCTCTGATGCTCGAGAGGACATTGTGATGACCCCAGACCTAGTGGCCAGCCAGGCTGGTGTCACACCCGTCTAGTACCTTTTCTCAGAGATGGGATTACAGTACCAACCCATATGCAATCAGACATGCCCTCCATGAAGCTGCTAAGAGCTCGCCCCACGTGCAGTACTTTGTCTCGCATCCTGAGCGTGATGAATGCCGTGCTCCCAACACCAACCCTCTGCCCATCCTTGTGCAATGGGCACTTCAAGCCCTAAGGGTGCAAGGGCCAGGGGAAACTAGGTGCTTTTAGGGCCGATAGCCAAATCTGGGGAGGACCCACACTCCAAAGCAGCAAGTGCCTGAGAAATGACCACCTTGTCCCGCCTGGTCTGGGCTCGCAGGCAGATCAACCATAGACACAGCAGACATCCCCTATACAGCAGGCAGCAAACAGTCCCACTCCAACCCATTCCTTAAAAAATTAAAAGCAGAGGAGATCCAGGAAGTAAGGCCCTGTGCAAGACTAAGATCCACTCTCGTGGAATTAATAGCAATAAGATAGAAAAAGGGGTGCACACAAACCGGGGCAGGGGAATGTCTGATTACGAGCATAATGTTCACAAGGATGACCCAGAGTGAAAACTGCCCCGAGATGACGTTGAGGTCTCATGCCCTGACACATTGTTGCAAGCAATTTGTCCCCCCAACAGTAAAACCAATGGAGACACATCCGTACAGGAACCATTGACCCCACACAGCACCCACTTTGAAAATGGATTAATTCTGGAATCTTGAAGAAAGAGTCCCTCCGACCATGCCCCTGACCTAGGCGGGGGACCCCTCATAGCTGGTGATATGGTGAAGAGATGATTTGCATCAGCCCAGGCGACCGAAGTGCTCTGGCACTCTGACCATGGCCAGAGTTCCCCTTCAAACCAGGCAAAACTCTGTTGACGAAGTCTTATACAAGAGTCATCAGTCTGATTCCACTGCAAAGTAAAACAAAGAGTTCCTTTTTCAACAAAGGAGCGGGACTCCCCCATGGGGACCACCTGTTGGTCCTCCTGAAGGGAAGGGAGGCCTAGTTCTTTATTCGTGGTGAAGAAACGTGGAAACACAGACGCTTGATGAGGAACTGGCATCGGCTCTGGAAGGCTGACAAAATTGCTCTGCTTTCCTGAGTGTCAAGATCTGGATTATGAATCTCCAAACTTTCTCCTGAGGAAGGATGGACTGTTCTCATCAACCGGCTTGGAACCCAGTGGAGCGACTCCCTGGTCCTGTGGAAAAACACAAACAGCTCCCCTGGATCTTAACAAGATTCGGTCCTTTCCATTTGTTATTTAGGACATCTTTCCACATCACTACTTCTCTGGGTGCCTGGGCCACAGCTTGACTGTGTCTGTCAGCTGCAGACTTATCATTATTGTCCAAAATTAAAAAATTAAGGGTGAAGAGGCTAGGGGTTGCATCTTCTGCTATCCCCTCTTTTGTTTAAATAAGATGGCTTTGATACTTTTATTGGCTCTCTCCACAATGCCTTGGCCTTGTGGGTTATAAAACAGGCCAGTGGTGTGGGCAACTTGCATCTGCGCACAAAAGGCCCGAAAACCAGTAGATGTAAATGCCGGGCCATTATCAGCTTTTAGATGGTGCCCAGGCTTCCAGGCAGTGGGTTTTTACATGAGAAGCCTTTTCATCCGCCAACGGCGAGGCGAAGATAACTCCCGAGCAAGTATCTACTGAGACATGTAAATATTTTAACCTTCCAAACTCAGGGAGATGAGTTACATCCATTTGCCAAAGATCACCAGGACGGAGGCCTCGGGGATTAACACCCACATGAGGGGAGGGCAGAAAAGTAGTCTCAGCCTGACCTTGAACAATGATCCTCTCATCTCTGCCTCCTGAGGGCTAAGATTAAAGGTGTGTGTCACCACACCTGGCTGTTTAGCAATTTTAAGGCACTCAAAACCCTTGATAGACATTTTAACCTCACATTTGAAATTTTTTTGCTTCTAGCTGCAAGTTAAGAACCTGACAAAGCTACCTCAACCCAGTGAATCTCCATCTCTGGCTTTGAGACCCAACAATCATTTTAAAAATTCTAGAGGCTGGTGCTATAGCTTAATGACAATGCACTTGCCTACCATTCATCCTTCAAAGTCCTGGGTGTAATCCCTAGCCCAGTATAAAAAAACAAACAGAACTCCTCTTATGAGGACTTAACATTACAATGCTAATCTCTAAATTTAATAGCCTGCATTTTCTTCCCCTTTCCCAAAATATTTCTGTATAAACAATGGTTATACTCCTAAGATTTCTGGATATACACTTATCCCTAACAAAATCAAAACAGAAGTAATCTAACATCACATTTTGAAAATTATGACTTTAGGCATGAGCACATTTAAATAAAAAAGGAATAGAGTGCTCGCTTCAACAGCACATTTATAAAAAGAAAAGGAGCCTAGAGTGGTAGCTCATGCCTTTAATCCCAATACTTGGAAGCCTGAGGCAGAAAGATCACTGTGAGTTTGAGGCCAGTCTGGAAGACACAGTGAATTCCAGGTTAGCCTGGGCTAAAGTGACACCCCACCTCTAAAAACAAAACAAAACAACAACAAAAAGTTTCAAGGTAGGGTCTCGCATTAGCCCAGGCTGACCTGGAATTCACTATTTAGTCTCAGGGTGGGTTTGAACTCACAGCGATCCTCCTGTCTCAGCCTCCCGAGTAGCTGGGACTACAGGCACGTGCCACTGCGCCCGCCCCTACCTCATTTTTGACCTTTTTGTGATCTATGTATACAGAACTTTATTCATCCCCAGCAGAGGCGCGCGCAGGCAAACAATGTGCCTGCCAGCCCCCCCCCTGCGGATCACCTCTGGTTGAACTTTTTTTTTTTTTTTTTTTTTTTTTTTTTAAATATCTCCTCCTCCTGTTGTGATTTAGATTCTGAACTACTTTCATTATCTGCCTCCAGCCACTGTTTACATGGGTACTGGAGAATTGAGCCTCGAATCAGGGTCCTTAGGCTCTACAGGCAAGTGTTTAACAATTAAGGCATTTTTTTATCTTTATGTTAATGGGAAGGCAGCGAAGGGTGGGACAATGGTGTGTAGGATATAGCCATATAGACTTGAAAAATAGGATTTTTTACCTCTAGCAGGGCAATATGAATGTCTCCAGCTGTTTTTTTTTAATTTTTAAAAGTAAATACTTTGGGCCCCACGGGACACTTAGTTAAGAGCATAGAGGGAGCGTCTAGAGGCAAAAGGGGTGGAGACGGCAGCGGCTTGCCTCATGGCCTCATGGCGGACCGCCCGCCTGTTCCTAAGATATTTTTAAAGCAAGTTGACAAAAGTGACCAAAAATGACGCCTGGAGGAGCGGGCGAGGCGCAGCCAGTGAGGCTCGGGGCAGTGCTCGGGCCGGGGCTGGAGCCGCAGCTTAGGATGTCGGCGGAGCCTGATTGTTGTCCCTCCGCTTGAGGTGCGCAAGTTTTGTTTTGTGGACCAGTGGCTTGTGTTCCACGTCCGCGAGGAAAGTTAACCTCGGTTTGTATTTGATCATTTCTTACAGTTTTTAAGGGCAAAAATGAACTTTTTCCTGGAAAAGCCTTTAAGGTTGGCAATTAAGGCAAGGAGGACTGAATTAATCCATGTGGCTAAAACAAAAGTTTTGTTCCAAGCGCCATGGAGGTTTTTTTTTTGTTTAATAGTAATATATATGAGTACAACATCTTTTTAGGTCTACCCACGTGGTGAGTTTCTTTTTTAGGTTTGCCCACGTGGTGCTTTTAAGATGGCGCCCCCACTTAAATGAGGGGGCAGGACAAAAATGGCGGCACCGCAGAAGCAGTCTGTCGGAAACCCAAAAATGAGAGGAAAGAGAAAAGAACAAGAGATGTTGAAGTTTGGGACGGAGTCTTTATTTAAATGAGGAGGCAAAGCGTTTAAAGTCTCCTCTAATGGAGGATACGCTCCTCCGGGGCCTCTCTGCCCCTTCCGAGGGGGCGGGCATGAATGAGCCTCGCCTATCTCCTCAAGTTTTTCCTTTAGACTTTTTTCCTTTTTTTTTTTTTTTTTTTTGACTGGATCCTATTTTTCCCTTTTGTTTCTTCCTAGGCCTAGCATGTGAGTCCCCGCTAGTATAGAACAAAGCCGGGGATGACTTAATTATTTCGATGCGTCTACCTCTCCGTGTGTCAAGTTCTGAATCCTCTTGAACCCTCCGCTACCTCTCCGGTGTCTTTGAAAGGTCCGGCCCTCCGCCTGGCGTCTTTGAAAGGTCCACCACCACTTTGTAGCGACCCTTCCCAACCAGCAGGAAAGAAACAGCCACAAACGAAGATCCTTCTTGTGTCACACTTTATATGGAGAGCACTTGGTTAACAGATGAGCTGATGGCGGAGGGCGGGGCCCAAATCTGCAGCTGCTTTTATAGAGTGTACTGCTACAAGGCGTTTACTGATTGGTTGCGACCAGCTTGCCATCACCAGGTGCCACGGGATAGGCTTGGGACAGGTTGCGTCAAGCGCATGCGCATACCTTAGACACGGTTGGCGCCAAGGCACTGTCTAATATGGAGGAGCCAGCGCCATCTTGTAATGTGGACTTCTTTCAGATTTCGTTCCTGTACTTTTTAACATGAAATTTGGTGGGTGATTTATTTATTTTTATTGTTTTATTTTAATTTTTTCAGGAATATATATACTGAGTTTTCATAGAAGCGCCATACTTGAGTTTGAGTCTTTTTGCATGTTGGATCTCAGTGTTGTAAGACTTCAACTATTCTCATTTATACAAAGTTCTAATACAAGTCATTTTTACCCAATGGATTAAGGTAGTCATAGACAGTACTGGTAGAAGCAGTGGCACAAAGCAGTTGTGTGGCCTTAGGCAAGTCTCTAAATCTTAATTTTCTTATCTGTCACATAGGTATAATATGTTTCAGTGATTGCTCACTGAAAGGAGTTACTGCTCAACCCCCTTAGCTCAGACTTGGGGCATAGTATTCATTCCAACATGTAGTAGCAATTTTCATCTTTAGCTTTGAGTTCAGATATGCAACAGTTCTGCCACTTCCTACTTATCCAATCTGGGAGTGTTCTTAGCTTTTTTCAAGCATTAGTTTGTTCATCTGTACAATGGAATTAATGTCATACTATATTCATAGGAGAACTAATTAGGATAGTATGTAAAACTGCAAACATGGACTCAAACATCTTAAAGCAGAAAAATGGCATTTGCTTACTGCTAGGAGCAACAATCATATTAAAAAAAAAAAAACACAAATATGTTCTTAGTATTTTCCAGGTTTCAGGTTGTAGGCACCTGCTGTCATTGCATACAGATCTGAATAGTTCCAGTGGATCTTTGTGAGGCAGGGAGGTGTCTATAATTATGGGCAGATACACTATGTTTGAGGGAAACTTTTAACTGAATAACTTTCCTCTAAACTGACATTGCCAAAATATGACAAATTACTGGAGGTCAGTGAATGATTTGTGAAAATGCTTCCTGAATTTCTTTGCAATCAACCTACAGAAGGTATATATGACAAAGAGGAAAACAACAAGAAAAAATAATGTGAATAATTAAAAAATATTGGACCACAGAACAACTCTTTGAACATAACATTATTGAAAGGAACTGTGAAAAAAGGCTTGACATCATAATTTCATAAAATTTTAAACTTTTACAAAAAAGGCTTAGTCTCCTGCCTTACACCATACTCAGCAAAAGCAGAGAAACTGCAGTAGACATATAAACTATAAGAGATTATTAGAATTAGAAATCTTATTCTACTGCCCTTACCAGTAGGAAAAGGTGAAACATCCAAATAGAAAGTTTGATAAAGGTTAAACTGAGATAATTCATTGCAAAAATATCTATTGAGAGTATATCATATTCTATACAGGGTCTTCAGGTGTGAGAATTAACACTGCAATAAGTAAGACAGGGACACTGTCCCTTTTCAGGAAGCTTTTATAAAGCAAAGAGGAGGCAAGTGAATAGACAGTATGATTTCAGAGGGTACGATTAGAATTATGGGCTGGCCAAGCTATTTTGATGAATGGTGAGTACACAGAAAACTTCTCTGAGGGCAAAACAGTTGGAAAGAACAAATTAAAATAAGAAATTGAGCAGGGGAGATATGGCTTAGAAGTTAAGGGGCTTGCCTGAAAAGCCTAAGGACCCAGGTTGATTCTCCAGTACCTATATAAGCCGGATGCACAAGGTGGTACATGCATCTGCAGTTTGTTTAAAGTGACTAGAGGTCCTGGCAAGTGCATTCTCTCATTCTCTCTCTGTGCTCTCTCTCTCTCTCGCTCATAAATAAATAAAATATTTTTTTTCAAAAAGAGCCTCAAAATGAGCCTTCTACATCTTGGAATCAAGAATATATTAAGATGGTAAAAATTAAATAGTATTCACAAGGTTCCTGAAAGGGAAACAAACTTGTATAGGATCATCAAGGTCCACATGACTGTAACAGAGAAATATGGGAATAATGGTGTGAAAGGTATAGGGCTTGTATTTTAAAACGACAAATTTAAATAATCCCATGTCACTTTATACACAATGGCCTACATGCTGATTTAAAACATGATAAGAAACCACTGGGTTCTTGAGTTGATGGTTGACTAATGATAATACACATTGCAGGAGATAGCATTGAGGAACTAATACCACCAGATTTCTTATAGAATGAAAATCAATGCCAACTTACTAGGATGCAGTGGAATAATTGTGTCTAGATGCTTAATGTTTCTACTTTCTACTGGAAAGTGCAATAGAATCAGATTTCTAATCCTAGCATAATTTCTAATAATGCTTAATATTTATACTTTACTAGGTGATTTCAATTTTAGGAATTTTTTTCAAAATGTTTTATTTTATATATTGAGAGAGAGAGAGAGAGAGAAAGAGAATGGGTATACCAGGTGCTCTAGCCATTGCACTTCAACTCCAGAAGCATGTGCTGCTTTGTACATCTGATTTACTTGTGTTCTGAGGAATCAAATCTGGGTCCTTGGGCTTCAAAGACAAGCACCTTAACCACCACTAAGCCATCTCTCCAGCCCGACTTTAGGAATTTTGCTGATGAAAAGTACATGCATATAAGCACTCCTAACATCATCAAAATAATCCATTCATACTAACTTAAATGTATGTTCGTAGATTATTGTATTAGTATTACATGAAAATAATATGAAATGATAAGAAAAATAATTTTATGATGAGACAAAATAGTCAGGTTAATATATTGAGGAGCAAAAAGTACTAAGTAAAGTGACCTGATTCCAAAGCAAGGGCACAAAGAACGTGGAGCATTTTGATGGAAACAATGGCTGCACTGGGTGGAAAATTGCATTCTTCACTGAGGATCTGTGTTTTCTGATTTTTGTCCAATGGTGGCATACCACTTTCATCATAAATGTTGAAACTGACAAATGTGACTTTCCATGACTTCCAATCAAGATGGAGTCCATCTAACACCCCTCACCTGGCCAGGAGGAAAGGCAAGACCTTTAGGGTTAATTAGGTTTCAGGGGAATGGTGTGGAGGAGCAAAGTATGGCACCCACTCATTCTCATGCTCTCAGGTAGACCACCAGTCCCCCAGTCTGCTCAAACAGCCATCTTAGCTGCAGTCTCAGCCACAGTTTCCTCATGCACTAGCTAAGCAGACCTATGACAGCAGGCTAGCATTCACCCCACCCTAGGCTCCCTCTGCTGTGGAGGGCCAAAAGTAAGCTCCATCACCCTTGCTGCCCCACCCCCACCCTCCGTGTACCTGAACTTCACTCCCTAACTCTTCCTTTCCCCTTGCAGTCCCCGCCCTCCGAGCTCCTGAACGCCACTCATGAACCCCTTCCCTATCGTAGGCCCCCACCCAGGGACATGGGAACTCCATATGCCAGCTCTGTCCCACTCACCATGGAAACTCCACGTGCAAACTCCTCCCTCCTCCTTCCAGCTGCCTGCTCCCACCCCCAAATTTAGGAACTACTAAAATAAATGCTATCCCACTCACCGCCCCACCCCCTCACCCTGTGCATGACCTGGACCCAGGCAAACAGGCTATTCTTCACTTCTCTCTCCCCTTTCCTGCCACCCCACATGGACCACCACCGATACCCCCTGACCTTCACCTGACCCATAGCAGTCCCATATTCTTGCTCTGCCTTGTCACAGGACCCTGTAGTCCCAGCCACTCCCTGCAACATAGTCCCAATGGACCCTCTGTCCTATCCCCGCAATGCTCCCCATTGTGGAACCACCATGAATTCCCATATTCCCCACTTCCACAGCCCAGCTGCAACACCAGTCTGCTTTGTCCCATTGCTCCCCAACCACTGCCCCTTGGGCCACCTGACCACACACTCCCATACCCCAAACGACCAAAGAACAAACCCCTTCATCAGACCTTCAGACCCTCACCAGACCCTCACAGGCTAAACCATGTTTATACCTGCTCAATTCACAATAGCTAAGAGCTGGAATCAACCCATCATTAGAGGAATGGATAACCAAGGTGTCGTATATCTACATGAGGAATTCTACACAGCAGTAAGGAAAAATGAAACAATGAAATTTGAAGAAAAATGGTCAAACTTGGAACAGATCATTTTCAGCAAATTCACCCAATCACAGCAAGATAATTGTCACATGGTCTCACTCATCTGTGGCTAACCTGAATCTGCTGGAGATGCTGACATACCTAATAAGCATCTTGAAGACCCGACAATAGGGAGGGTGGTATGGGAGGGGATGGTAAAGGTGGGAGGGGGGACACAAAATGGGACCCAAATGGAAATGGTACCATAAAAGGTTGAACCTTCCTCAGGTCCTTAGAGGGAATATCTGAATCACAGGGTCCTGGAGAAGGTATGATAAAGACTAACTTAATCTTCTCCTGTTTATTTTTCTCTCTCTCTCCCTCTTCTCTCTCTGTTCTCTTTCTCTTTTATATTACCTATCTTTTTCTTCCTTCTTTTTCCTTGGTGCTGACCTGTAACTCCCAGTACCAGCATGTTGTTAACTTCCACAATGAGCTGTTGATCAGAGAGACCTACAAGGTTTCCCAAAAAACTGACAGATTTCTGTCAAAGTACTTGATGACCCACCAAAGGTTAATTGTAAGACCCTACTGCTGAAGACACCATACGCTATTGGTTCATAACATGGAGAGACCTGGCTAGAAACTGGAAGAAAGTCAGTGCCCACACAGTTAGCTTGTCTAGTGCCAGAAGGTGCTACATGAGCGACTGGGGGAAATTCACCAACATCAGTCCAAGAATCTTGTGGTCTAAGCTACTCAGCAGCAAACAACCTGAAGTGATGCTCACACAAGTGCAATAGAGGTACACAGCCATGGTGGGTAATGAACTGCTCTTGATTTGGCTAATGAATCTTCTCAGTGGAGTGGAACTCATAGCTGGAACTGGGAAACAAGTCACAACCATATCCAAAAAATGAGCCTGCTCTCCAATATCAAGCTCCCACCAATCATGGGCTACAAGAGGGCTATACCTACAAAATTCTCTCTAAAATAACAATGGCCATCCCATTTATCTGGTCCACTTCTCTCTCCGTTAGAGAATTTGCTTCTCTTTTTCAGATGGACACCTAACCTGAGGAGAGGATCAGCCTATCGCACCTCACCAGGGCCCCAGCTAAAACCATAGGGTAACTGGGGAAATGAGCAAGAGTGCAGCTTTCTTGGTGAACCTGATACCAACACAAGGGTGAAGGAGATAAACACAGAGAACACTCAACTCCTACCAAACCAGATATCCAGAGACACAGAGGCCATCTATGTCTGATCACTAGACAAACCCAACATGGCTCAGGGAAATTCACAGAAAGAGGGGATGGAAAGATTGTTAGAGCCACAAGTTGGATCATTATGCACAGAGACATTGCCTCTTCCACATAATTGATTGCTACCCCACAATGCATGACCCACATTCCCCAACAAGGAGGATCCCTTCAGAGGGAGGAGGGCAGGGAGGATTCTGATGAAGGCACCAACATGAATGTATTCACATTATGTGCATAAGTAATAAAAAATAAATAAACTTAAAAAATAAAGTATGTTCCCTGCTTAAAAACAAAAATAGTATGGCAAATGTTAGAAAGTTTGTCTCCAAAAACACATTGCTTTTTATAAAATGACCTATAATGGTTTATAATGGTTTATCTCTATGGTGATTTGTATGGATAATTCATTTTGCTAAGACAGAACTAGGAAAGGAAAATGTACATTTTCTTAAGCATTTTTCTTGAGCATCATAGGCTTATGCGACTGTACATTGAATAAGGACTAAATATGAAAGTACCATATTTTAGAGATAAAAAAGACTCAAGAAAGTCTTGGGACCTGTTAAGTCCCCAAAATGAATTAATGGCCAAAAGTAGACTAAACTCCCTTATCTCTTACCCTTTCAGCCCATTTTCCCATATTCCTGAATACCACCTCCAGATGTGAGATATTTTAGAAGATCTAGATTAGATAACTGGAAGAAATTTCTAACTCATAGAAAGAAATTTCCCTCAGTGAAAGAAGAATGAGGATGACATCAATTTGGCAATGTACCTATGTGAACAGAACTAAAGACCATGAAGAAAAATTTCTTTGAGGATTGAAATATAGCAGACCAGTAGAGAACCTTTCAGATATTCAGAAAAAGAAGCTCAACCTGTGAGTGTACATGCCAGAGAATTATCAGAAATTATCTGTTTTTTTTTTTTAATTTCCAGCAAGAAAACCATGTAAGGAGTGGAGGGATGAATCACTTATTAACGTTCTTACATTACAAGCTTGAGGTCATGAGTTTAATCACCAGTACCAATGTAAAATACCAGGCATGACAACACATCCAGTGTTTGGAAGTCTAAGACAGGCATATCCCTGGATCTCACTGGCCAGCTACTTTAGTGTAATTCATGAGGTCCAGGACAATGAGAGACCTTATCTCAACAAGAGATGAATGTACCACACATATTTGGGTGCCTATGCACATATACATGCTGTTGTAGTCAGTTCCACATTGCTGGGATGAACATTCAAATGACGCACAGTTTATAGGAGGAAGGGTTTCTTTCAAGCTTACAGATCCAAGGGAAAGTTCCATCAATGGTGGAAGAAGCTTGCTCCCACACATAAATCCAAGCAGAGAGAGATGCCACTGAACAGCCAGGACCACAAGCAAACAAGCATGAACCTATAGCAACAGGACTGCCAGAGCTCACACTTCTCTGCATACCTTAGGCTGTAATTCGAATCTGTCCCCAGTAACATGTCCTGTAAACAGGAGTCAGCCTGTTAGGAGCAGAAGCTGCCAACTCAATTTCAATAATACCACACATGCCAAAAGGAAAACAGAAACAGAAATACCTAGTTATCAAGGGCATAGATAGATAATATAGTTGCTAAGTTAGAGAGAATTATCTATGGAGACACTGTACTACTCACTTGTCTGTTGTTTTGTATATGAAAAACACTCTTGCAGGGCTGGAGGGATGCTTGCCTGCATAGCCCAAGGACCTAGGTTCACTTCCCCAGTACCCACAAAAGCCAGATGCACAAGGTGGCACATGCATCTGGAGTTTGTTTGCAGTGGCTGGAGGCCCTGTTGCTCCAATTCTCTCTCTCTCCCTCTCTCTCTCTCTCTCTCTCTCTCTCTCACACACACACACACACACACACACACACATACAAATAAATAAATAAAAATTAAAAAATTAAAAATACTCATGCAATACCAGACTATTTTTGCATCTTAAAATTGTTTAGATTGATAGCTTACCATTGTTATTTCTGTCACAGATACTTTGCCCATGCAATCACCAGGATGATGACATTACAACCCTCCTATGATTGTAATATAAGATTTGTAGAACAGCTCAGAAATTCCAGTTCAAACAATAAATTCCACACTAGAGAGAACAGTGGAAAAACACCCACAGAAACTATTTTCTGAAATACAAATCCCAATGTTATATCTTTTCTTTGTGAAATTGAGCTCCACCTTCTTTGGCAACAGGACTGAAGGTGATCTAATGAGATGACAAATGTACACAGCCTGAGAACGGCATTTCGAATGAAAAAGTACACTGTAGGTATTTGAGGTTCTTTCCATATTTCTTATTTTTCAATGTGTTCACTGCCCCCATTTATCCCTTTGATTCTTTCCCAATATAATTTACTGAATTAGAGCTTACTTTATGACTTTTGATGTCCCTCCAACACTGCTGAAGTTTTGTGGCCTTTGTGGCTTGTTGACCAGCTCTGTAGAGTAAAGATCAGCCATAGCCATAGCCCTATGCTGAAAGAAAAGCTCATTCAGATATATGAACAGTCGAAATAGTCCAGAATAACTGGGATGGATTTCCACAGGTCCATCATGAAATCCTATCATGACTTTCAACTGTTGTTATATGACAGAAGCATGTGCATACATGTTAGCGTGTGTGTGTGTGTGTGTGTGTGTGTGTGTGTGTGTACATGTGTGCACTGTAGTGGTTAATAAAGAAGGGGAAATCCATTCTGACAAACAGGATTACGGTGTCAGTGGAGTAATGAGCAGTGTAATGGTGAGGTCTCCTGCACTGGTTGACTAAGTGTGCCTTGGAGGCAGAAGCAAACCTACAGGAGGCCTTGCAAATTTCAATTTTTGATTTCTCCCCCACAGAGTATGCAAGTGAAATGGAAAAATAGATGTTGTCAATTTGGGCAATCTAATATTTTTGGCAGAAAGGGAGATTGAGTTTGAAAGTAAAGCAAGTCAGTTCTCTGTATCACTATAATCAATCCTGTTCTTTGATAAAACACAGATCATGAGTCTGGGAACCAGCAGGTGCTGGGCCTGTTACATATTCATAGCCTGTAGTCACACAACCACATGTAAATCTTGCTTCTAAACTTGGGAATATATATATAACATATATATAGTATATATATATATATATATATTATATATATAATATATATATAGTTTTACCCTAAAACAAAAGTATTAGTGATGTTTGTAAGATTTATCTGTGGGACTTTCAAAATACAAATTCTGGAGTCTGCCTTTAGAAGTTATCTGATTTGGGAATCTGCATGTTGTAATGAAAATATCAAGTAATTATGCTACTGATGATGGCCTGTGCTAAGATATTCTGAGCAACCACTACCAGTTGCTATTCTTGTTTTCTGAGGAGGAAACCATTCACTCCTGCAAATAGTTTCTATTAAAATTTATATTTGCTTTAACTTCTCTAAAAGGTCTTATTTATCTCAGCTAACTCTTTCCCCTGTTGCTATGCTTTTCTGTGCATGTAGGTTCTTATGCATATGTAGGTGTGGATGTACACATGTGTGTGTGTGTGTGTGTGTGTGTGTGTGTGTGTGTACCAGTGGTTGACATTGAGTGTCTCCTTCAACCCCTCTCCACTTTATATTTTGAGGCAAGGACTCTCATTGAACTTCTAGCTTACTGATTGGGCTAGACTAACTGCCTAGTAGCCTAAGGGATTCTCCTGTCTCCACTTTCCCTGAGTTTAGATTACAGGTATACCCCACTTTTGTAGGATTTTTTTTTAGGTGGATGCTAGGGATCCAAATTCAGATCCTCATGTTTGTGTGGAAAACACCAACTAAGCCATCTCTCCAACCCCCACTTTTCTTAGTCATGCAGTTTATGTTGTGTAGGAATTTCTTCCAAATTTTAGGATTCTCTCATGGAGGGAGGAGAGAGAGACTCCATAGACCATTGAGGTCAACGAGTCTGGGAGAGCTGACACATAAGAAGTCAAACGACAACACACTAAGGTTACAGACAGGTTAAACTGCTGCTTGTGAAGAGACTCTTCTACCAGCTGAGCTGCCTGCAATTGTGAAGTGAGCTCCAGAGATGCAGCATCCATGAGTTGTCACCTGCGCTGGGCTTGGCTTTTCAGTGATGGAGCTGTCTTTGCATCATTCATTCTTCTGTAAGTAGCTTCTCTCCAATACTCTACAAATAACCCCTATAAACTCATTGGTTCACCAAAATTGAATTTTCTTTTTTAAAAAAAATTATTTATTTCAAAGAGAGGCAAACAGAAAGAGATAGAATTGGCATGCAAGGGCCTCCAGCAACTGCAAATGAACTCCAGATGCATGTTCCACATTGGAAATCTGGCTTACATGGGGACTGGTGAATCGAACCTAGGTCCTTAGGCTTTGCAAGCAAGTGGTCTTAACTGCTTATCCACCTCTCCAGCCCCCAAATTGAATTTTCATGCAATTGGGCTTTGGTTTGTCATCTGTGTCCCATCTGTCCTATCTGGGGTGAACAGACAACTGTCCGTGTCTCCACAGGAAAAAGGTTTCATGCACCATTTGTAATGAAGCTTCTTCACTTGGCATCCAGAACACACAGTGGCCTGATTTCCTTGTCTCATTTCAAGGTGCTCCTTCTCAGTAGCCTACATTTGTTAATTTTTACTTTACCAGCCTCTTGATGTTCACTCAAAGTCACAATCATTGGATGCTAGGCCTTGACTGTTCCCTCACACAAGTGAAGCTCTAAGTGATCATTTTATCTAATGGCTGTATACACAGCTGCTCCTGTAACAATTTTATTCAGCTCTTTGCTTAAACATTGGCTTCTTAAAGAAAACTTTCCTAGCTGATGTGTCTAAAATCCCTATACTCTCATTCTTGGTCATATATATTTGTAGTTCATAAACTAATTACTCCCTGTTGCACTTTCTACCCTTATAATTTATTCTATATATTCTAAGATGCTAGATATTTTATTATGTCAACTATGTCTGAATGCCTGTTTGTTCCATGTGTGTTTTGTTTACTGTCCTATCTCTCATAGCCAGGACAGTACCTGACGCATTGCAGATGTTCAGTAAATATAGTAAATATGCAAAAGTTTCATTCCTGAGACAATGCCATGCACTCAATTGATGGTTTATGCTTTCTTCCATTCTCTCCTTCACATTTTCCAATTTCCTTTTCCCCAAGGCAATATTTAACAAATAGCTTTAGATGACCAAGTAATGAGTTCCAATTTTCACTCTGATGTTATTTGGTCTATGAACATCTTTGACAATGAGAACAGAAGCTTTTACTTTTGTACCACCTCCCATGAAACCAATGTTGATGTCATCGTTCTCAAACATGATGCCAAGCTACCATTTTACAGACAACCAAGGCAGTCTGGAGGGAGTCACCTGAGATAATTTTTAGTGACCATCACAGGTCCTCCTGAGTTAGATACTGACACTGGATATTTTCCATGCATCATGCTCTGCCTGCTCTCACTAGCACTGTCTTACACGGCTTTACATGAAATGGATCCATTTGATAAACTCTCCTAGACCCAAATTATAGCTCTCTTCCTCCCAAGATTTACATTATGCACGTCCACCTGTGTTCTTTCATCTAACAGGACTATCCCAAAGCTCTTCCCTGTTTAAACTAATATCCAAGCTTTCATGATTGTGGGAAGATTCTACAGACTTTTTATATCATTTGATGTCAAAATGCCCCCATCTTTATTCTATTTGTCTCAGCATTTAAATAAACCTCAAATTCCAGTTTCATTTTTAAAATGTAACCAATAGGTAAGTTATAGAAAATGTCAGCAGAAAAAAAAAGAGAAATTCATTATCTCAAAATGGAATTATTGGCTCATTAGTCTGGCAAGATTATTTGCCAGTAAAAAGCCACCAAAATATGTACCAAGCATTTCTCTATAAAATTCTGCTGGGTAGATGTCTCTGTTAGACTAATACAATAAAGAAAAATATTTTAAGATGGCACAGATATTAAAGTACACTGGCATCTTAATTTCTATTTTATCTTTGTCTCATTTTTAACCATAATTATTCAAGATAAGTTACCTTACATCAATAGCAAACATGCTAGATGAATCATCATAATTTTATATTTTACAAATTAATCATATTATTCTTGCTGGGATGGCTGAGCTAAGACATTGCTCACAGAAAGATAGTAGCACATTCCTAGAACAAAATTCTAATCCTTAATAAATATTTTAATATCCATGGTTCTCAGAATAAATGCCTTTTTCCTAACATCATTCACCAACAAATCTAGTAAGGTTAGATTACTCACTTTCTTAAGAGGCAGCTTGAGCTTCACCAGGTTCTCTGCATTTTTATTAGAAAAGGGAGTTGGGGAGAGACAAGATTATGAAGGCACTTACATTAATTCATTACCTTCCCTAGAGATGAAGATGGATTTTATAGTAAGATTGTACCAAAGCATAAGTTATCTAATATACAGTAGGATGTTCATTTTAATAACTCATTGTGAAAAGGAAAAAGATTAAAGTTACTGATTTATAAAGGAGGAAATACATAATAAATTTTAAAAGAATATATACATTGTTGAGGTCAGAAATTTTCTACTATTGAATTGGAAATGTATTGAACACAACCAATAGACAACGATAAGGAAGAACAAAATCATGAAAAAATTAGAAAGAGCTTTGGTCATTGAATGCCCCAAAAATCTCACCATGGATTTGAGAAAGGAAATCCATATATCATATTTTCAAACAAGAGTTTATTGTTTTCAATCACATATGAATTAATATACTGAAAAAATCAGTTAGACTGGAAACACTTTAGGCAGAATGTCATCAACGTATGCATCTTTGAACTTCTTCAACATCTCAATGAAAATTTTCTAATCATCTGCTGAACATACATGTCTATATGATACAAAATAAATTATCTTAGTAAACAGTTATATATTCCTTAAGAAATTTGATGTCAGTGTGGTAGAGTTCTAATATCTTTAATAAAATTGCACGCAACTATGACAACCTCTTTAGGAATATCATTTGCATATACTTGACAAAGGAAACAGGAAGTCAAAATGAAGTACTATCAGTGAGAATGGTCTAATTATTCAAAGAATTCTACCAAATTTTCTCATAGTTTTAAAAGTATTTTTATGTATGAATAAAAGATAAATACAAGCAAAATACACCATTGCTATAGTATGGATTGCCATTGTCCCTTATGGGTCCATGTGTTGTAGGGTTGGCCCAGGGCAGTATGGTTATATTTACATGGAACTTAGTGGGAGATCTCTAGTGTATGGAAGGGTGTGCTCTTGAGAATTGTTGACTTTTGGTTTCCTTATCTCTTCTTGGCTCACTGGTCATGAGGTCAGGGTTTTTTGCCCACCATGTACTCTTGCCACTGGACACTAAGTAATGAATACACCAAGTGATAGACTGGAACCTCTGAGACCATGAATCAAATCCACTATTTCTTTAATTATCTCATGTACTTTGTTATAGTGTTGGAATTCTGGCTAACACAATTGGCTGAAACATGAATGAAACACCTTTTGATTTAGAATCCTTCACTACTGAAACATTGTTTTAGGCTGACAAATCACTGAATTGTAATCATGGTGAAGATTGACAATACAACATTAACAGCTCTCTAATAGTGAAATTGAAGTTTTCTCCTTATGCACCATCATTCATTAGTTCAGGCTTCCTTTATCTTACCAGAAGTGTCAAGTAATAACAACAAATCTATGACTGTTCTTAGACTAATAGCATTTGAGAAATGTAACCAATATTAAGATTTATCCTATTATAGAGATGTTTAAAATAAGCAGTACAATTGTATCTGAAATTGATGACACATGAGGTTCTATTTAGTGAATACAATTGAATATTTTTTATTATAACAATTTCCAAAAAGCAAAATTTATTTTCACATGTATCATACATTGTCCTATACTTGAGGGTTTTGCTATTTTTTTCTTTAGCTCCCTTACCTTTGTAGTAGTCTTTTAAAGTTTAGTTTAGTTTATGTTCCACTTCAAAGAGTGATTGGGGAATTCAAAGATGAGTTCAGGTAGGATTTATTTCTAGGTTAACATTTCCAAATTAATATTTAATATATTTGGGAAATACCATAATAAATGAAGTTAGAGTTATTTAATAGAACCCCCTTAAAACATGAAATATATGGAGTGGGGAGATGGATCAGCACTTAGAATGCTTGCTATCTATGAGTCCCTGAGTTTGGATGCTCAGAAGCCACTGAAAACCAGACATTGTAATGGCAGTCCCTGTAATTTCAATGAGAAGGACAATTTCTCCAAAACAGGTGAACCAGACAGCATGGAAAAATATAGCAGTAAACAAGAGATGCGGCTTCAAACAAAGTGAAAGATGAGGACTGACATCCAAGGTTGTCCTCTGAGCACACGCATGTTGTGGTATGTGTCCCCCACCCCCCACAAAATCGATGGAGATTGTGTTTTACTCACAGCAGAAAATTTATAGTATTTCTGAAAATTATTTGATCACTGAAACTTTTAAAACACTATAAATTTGTATTTTGAAGAACAACCTATGGAATAGACATTTTAGTCAATTAGTATTTTTTTTTTTTTTTGTATGTTATCTTGTTGCTTTCTGATATTCTAAATTTCTGGAAGTTTTGGGTTGAAATGCTATTATTAAATAATTAAATTATCATATTGTAAAGTTTAAGGTAATAGAATCTATTTTAAGTATAATGTTATTTACATTCTATAATATATAGTGGAACACATGGCTATCACATGTATTTATTTGTGCTTTTAGCTTATGAAATCTGATATAGCCACTAGTCTTACAATATAATAGAAACACACATAGACCAAACATATACATATGATTTGTGGGCGATAACAACAAAACAAACATAGCTATGATTAATGAGCAATAACAAACAGCCAATTTCTGCAACTATTCTGACACCCAGACCAGTCTACATCTGGCCAGGCTTTCCAAGCAACTTACATGAAAAGCATCTACTGAGTTGTGCTGACCTGTCCTTGTAACTGGTCAGGAGGAAAGGTACTCTCTGAAGTTGGGTAGTCAGGTCAAATGAGGCTCTCCTCTACACAGATTTGTGCACTAAAAAGTATACCAGGCTGGTCCGAAGGTAGTGAGTTACCTCAATTGATTGTTCACAGTCAGTTACAGATTGAACTCCTTGTTCTACACTTTCCCCCCTTCTCACTACTGCACTTGACTGGTCTAAAAAAAAAAGTATACCAAATATTATTAACATTAATATCCCCATGCTTTTTCCATATTTTTAAATTAGGCCTCAAAATGAGTTTGTCCACTTTCCAATGCTTGTTAAATTTAATAATGTGTCAGGAAAACTATGACATCAACTTTTATATTAATACATTAAGGTAAAATATATGTTCACTGATAGCATGATGTTGGGCAGAACAACACAAAAATTCCACATATTTTTCAATTCCAAAATTTTAAAGTATTTATTTTTTTATGAGAGTGGGAGAAAAGGATATGCCTGGGCTTTCTGCCACTGCAAAGAAACTCCAGATACAAGTGCCACTTTGTGTACCTGGCTTTACATGTGGACTGGGGAATCAAACCCAGTCCATCAGGATTTGCAGAGCAAGTGCCTTTAATCACTATGCCATCTCTCTTACCCCTATTCTAAATATTAGACAATTTTTGTATTTGCCTTATGGCCAAGTAAGAAGGCTATAAATCTTTGAGAGCATCAGAAAACACTCTTAATCACTAAACCATTTGAAAATGATCTGAAATAGAACTTTGAAATTTTAAAAAAATATTTGTTGTTTATTTTTATTTATTTATTTGAGAGCAACAGATAGACAGAAAGAGAAAGAGGCAGAGAGAGAATGAGAGAGAGAGAGAAAGAGAGAGAGAGAGAGAATGGACACACCAGGGCCTCCAGCCACTGCCAATGAACTCCAGATGCATGTGCCACCTTGTGCATCTGGCTTATGAACCCTGTTCCTTAGGCTTCACAGGCAAGTGCTTAACCACTAAGCCATCTCTCCAGCCCAGAAGTTTGAATTTTAAAAGCCCTCAGTTGTGCTATATATCATTATTTGATAGGATTATCCTTAAAGAGACAAATACATAATCTAATGGAGATTTGATCATAGGATTCCAAAACTTAGAGTTGGATCCATGGCCTTTTACATTTTTCCCTCAAAGAATTTCATCTTTAGAATTTGATGTTAATTCAGTTGCTATTCTAATGTTTTTGAACTATCAAAAAACATGATAAAAAATGACTTCTGTTTTAAGACACAACTATACTGTTAAACAGATTAAGGCAGTTTTGTGTAAAGAGTGCTAGTTGGAAAATACCTCCTCCATTTATTGGGTTCTGCATATGCTACAGAAGATAAAGAGTTTGTTTCTTCTACTCACTAATAAATCCTTGTATCTTCACACTTTAACAATTATTTTAATGTCTACCAGCATATATCTCCCTTACCATGAATCTCCTTCCCCTGACATTCACTGCAAGCTTTAACTTTGCAATTTGTAAGGTACAATTCACATACAGGTATTTAACCATTCTTATGGTTTCAACATTATGCATATTAGTTTTCCCATATCCTTCTTTCAAAATGTCATCCAAATAAATTTTGAAGGAAAGACATTTGAATAATATATTTGAATAATATATTTTTTACCTTCATCACCTTGAAATCACCTAGTTCTTATAGTTCCCACATACTTTTGTTACCATGTTTTAATTGTTCTCTACTTTATCCTTTCCACTTTTGAGATTGCTTCTCATTGATTATTCTACCTGAATTCAATAAGCTTGTTTATTTCTTTCAGACTTTCTGACATGTATACAGTTTATCTCCAGCTTAGTCAATGGTCAATAAACCGTTTGTTCCAACCAGAAGTGGTTGTTGATAGCTTAGGACATAGCCTATGTGGAATACAAAACACATGATCATGAGTCACATGACCTGACCTTTCAAAATAATGCATTATATTATACCACAGTAATGTAATTCTTTAGGAAATTTGTGTTAATAGTGAAATAAGATTATATTAATATAAGTTCATATTGTCTCTCTTTATTCAAAACCATCTTTCTTTTATGGAAGTACAACATTATCAAACAAGGAGGGTTTTTTTCAATCTTTACTTAGAAAAATATTACTTGTTCACTCAAAAGATAAAAGAATCAAATTTATGTCCCATATTTAATGATTAAATTTAGTTCTAAAACTTAACTTCTTAAAGGTTGCTGCATAAATTATTTTGTATTTTTAATACTTCTTAAGTATTATACTACTAAAACTTAGATTCTGTAACAGAGGGCAAGGAGGAAAAAAACAAAGAATTTAGAACAGAAAATATGAATGTAATTTCAAAGTCTCCTTGGTAGAGGAGAATTCACATCAGTTGAAATAAAACTCTATTGAAGCAGGGGGTGGTGGCGCACGCCTTTAATCCCAGCACTTGGGAGGCAAAGGTAGGAGGATCGCCGTGAGTTCAAGGCCACCCTGAGACTACACAGTTAATTCCAGGTCAGCCTGAGCCAGAGTGAGACCCTACCTCGAAAAAAAACAACAACAAACTCTATTGAAATTATAATTAATTTAAAATATCAGAAATTAATTGATTAATGTTAACTATCCACTGAAATGTTAAATATTGTCTTATGAATGGATTCAATACAGCTAAATGGAGGAGAATAAATTTGTAATCTAAATTCCAAGAGACATAAATATAAGAAAAGATTTTTCTTTATTGAATTAAAATCCTCCCTCAAGGAAAGGAATATTTAAAGACTTGAGTATCAATTACTTGCTTAGAAAAAATGTCAGGTAAGAACTAACTTGAAATTTGAAAGTAACTGGCTAAATGCCAATCTTATAAAGATAAAGTGCAGTGTTTGAAGAGGACTGGCAGACATCCTAGATCAATTAAGGATGAAATCCTGCAGAATAGGCAAGTTATTTATCTTGGAAATCTTAAATTTAGATAATGTAGCTTAAGAATAGGTAAATGGAAATGAAAAAAATGTGTAAGATTGTGCAGAAAAAAATATAGATATTGAGATTCTTTTATGTGATAAATAACCCAATGACTCATTCTATTAAGCTGACTCATAGTTCACTCAGTACAATGAAGGACAGCCAGGGCTTGGCAACCTGCTTCTGACTGATGGATCTATGACTTATGAAAAGGTCAAGCTGATCATCACAGCTACAACCAATCCAACATGATCAAATACAGAAATCACTGCTCAAAATATGTCAGTTTATAGCTTGTTAACTTATGCTCGACATTTATGTGTGGTATTTTAGACATGTGTGGTTGTATATATGTCTTATCTATATTGCCAGTATAAGTATCTATGGGTAGAATGAATGTGAAACATCTGGATTTGCATTATATTGATGTGTGTTTTTCTCTTCATGTCAAGACAGAGGTAGAAATAGGGCAGCATCTGAATTTATAGAGCAGAAATTCTGCATTTATTTCTGATTCACTATCAATTGTGTATTTTTATGTGTATTTTATGTGTTGGGTTTTGTGTGTGTGTGTGTGTGTGTATGCATGTGCACATGTAAAGTGCCTAGTAGGAAAGCACATACATGTTATTTTAGATGGAGACAGGAGAATCCCTAGGGCATACTAGCTAGTTTGTATAGTTGAAATGCTGAACTCTAGGTTCAGAGAGACAACTTGACTCAAAAATGTATGGTGGAAGCCGGGAGTGGTGATGCACACCTTTAATCCCAGCACTCAGGAGGCAGAGATAGGAGGATTGCCATGAGTTCGAGGGCACCCTGAGAATACAGAGTGAATTCCAGGTCAGCCTGAGCTATAATGAGTCCCTACCTCAAAAACAAACAACAACAAAAAAAAGTATGGTGGAGATCCACCAGAAATGAATAATTCCTGTCCTCCATATGTATGCACACACATGCACATACAACCTCGCAACACATATTCATATACATTACATACATATGCAAAAAAGACAATTTTTAAAAGTAAATAACTATTACATTAGATGGAAAAGTAAAATTTCAGCTTATACTTTAGTATATATTAGTTCTTGAATTTTTTTTTTAAGCTTTAAGAAAGAGAGGAGAGAGAGACACACAGAGAGATAATGGGCATGCCAGGTCCTCAGCCACTGCAGTGGAACTCCACATGCTTAGGCCACCTATTGGAAATTTGAGACATAGTGTTTTCCTCACATTTGTGTGTCTGACTTAAGTGGGATCTGGAAAGTCGAACGTGGGTCCTTAGGCTTTGAAGGCAAGAACTTAACTGCTAAGCCATCTCTCCAGCCCAGTTATTGAAAATGTAATCTGGGGACTGGAGAGATGGTTTAGCGGTTAAACGCTTGTCTGTGAAGCCTAAGGACCCCAGTTCAAAGCTTGATTCCCCAGTATCCATGTAAACCAGATGCACAAGGTGGTGCATGCATCTGGAGTTTGTTTACAGCAACTGGAGGCCCTGGTGACCCCATTTTCTCTCTCTCTCTCTCTCTCTCTCTCTCTCTCTCTCTCTCTGTCTTTTCTCTGTAGCTCTCAAATAAATAAATAAAATAAACAAAAACATCTTTAAAAAAAAGAAAATGTAATCTGTACACTAGATAGTTTTCTTGTTGCTGTGACAAAACACAAAAGAAAAAGAAAAGAAAACATGTCATTGAAGATGCTCAGAAGTATTATGGAGGAGCAGAAACCAGAATGTCATGTCACCTGAGATCTAGTGAGTGGAAGATGACAAAAAGGGGACCGTCATCTTTGAATGAATTGGTCATCATAAAATGACAACTATTGTTAAGTGAATGGTCTTCATGAGTTATAGGTTAAATATTGATAGAATCTAAGTTTTTTTTTTTTTTTTATCAACCTTTTGCAGATTTGAGAAGGTTTTTAAAAGGCCAAGCTATATTTCATTTCTTCTCCAGTGGAGCTTTTATGAGTATTGGAAGAAGCCAAAAATATTTGAAAATGTAATGGAAAATGTTATTCTTGGGTCCTGGTAATGCAAGAAAAAGAGTCCACCATAAAATTAGTGTCACATCCTTCCTTGTCCTTTTATCAAATCTTACTACCTAAAAAATGTTTTGGGATAGACACCATTTTACCTGGAACTGTTAAAAGTTATTATTTCATTTATTTTCCTTAAAAGCACATGCACCTTTAAGTTATATGAATATCACTGATCAATAACTAACTATAGACTACCTGATTAAAATCAATCTCAATAATAATATTTATAAATCTGATTTCATTGTGTTGGCTATTTTCTTCCAACTTACTGATAAGCATTTAATAAGCAGTGGCTACTTCAATATTTTGTTGAGGAACATATTCAAATAAAATGAAGAATCTTATCTTTTACTCTTGTGCCCAGATCTTTCTGACTCTGCATAAACTTTTAAAAAAATCTATTCTGTGTGCTATAATACCTTTGTGGCTGTAATTAACCTATTTTGTAAAATTTAGTAATTAAATAATATTAAAAACAAGATTCAATATAATAGGTTAAACTTGGGTTATTCTCCTTTCCTGCTTGATCATTGCAGTTGGTTCTTTACTGATGTTAAAGTGAATGGCATGATGATTTTATGAGAAGACTTTTTACTAGTCTCCACTAGGTTATTTCATATCACACATTCAAAATGACCAGGGAGTAAAGAGCACATTGGATCAAACAACTTTGAGCTTAATAATTTATTAAAGAAATTGAGTCAGATAATTTTAGAGTTTTGATATATATCCTAATTATATAAACCACTTGCACATTTTCTCATTTTTCCTATATCCTGAGGTTGGACCTAAATAGGACACTTAATGAGCATTTACAACCACTTCTAGAAAATAGTGCCTGAGGGCTGGGGAGATGGCTTAGTGGTTAAGGGGCTTGCCTAAGGACCCATGTTCAATTCCCCAGTACCCAAATAAGCCAGATGCACAAGGTAGCTCAAGTTTCTGGAGTTCATTAGCAGTGGCTACTGGTGCGCCCACTCTTTCTCTCCTTCTTTCTCTCTCTCAAATGGATAAATAAATAAACACAAATTTTAAAAAATACAAAATGAAGATATTCTTTTCCAGGAAATTTCATATATATATATATGATATATTATATATATATATATATATATATACATATATACATTTATATAGATAATATATATTATCTATAAAATGATTTCATCTAATTATCCCAATAGCCCAAAAACTAAGAATTGCTCCCCTTCTTTTGCAAGTTAAGAACTGAGTCTAGAAAGGCCTGCGTGGTAGCGGCAGTAAGCAGTGTTGATAAGGCCCTCCTTCACGAGAGGTGCCCTCCCTTGGGGTGGAGTGGGGA
The DNA here is from genome assembly GCA_036365145.1 of Orientallactaga sibirica. Classification (NCBI taxonomy): domain Eukaryota; kingdom Metazoa; phylum Chordata; class Mammalia; order Rodentia; family Dipodidae; genus Orientallactaga; species Orientallactaga sibirica. The sequence continues at coordinate 27,274,794 of JAEOAD010000021.1, read as the reverse complement.
TGACAGATGCTCTGTATGGTACACAGAGAACTCCCTGCAGAGCTCAGTTTCCAGCCACTGAGAGAAGGGAGGATTCCAGGAGCATGAAGTGCCTCCTCCTCCTCCCCCCCTCCTTCTCTCCTTCCCCTCTGGTCCCCCTCCTGTTCCCTCTTCTCCCTCTCCCCCTCCTCCTCATGCTCCTCCTCTTCCTCCTCACCTTGCACATTCTAGGCAAGTACACTACTCCTGAGCTTCACTCCCAGCCTGGCCCTCTTCTCTTCCCTGACAGACTGAAAGGATGACAGAGTACAATACTGTCACACAGCTTCTCTTTTTACCCCGCCTAAGTGTACAGACAGGAAGAGGCAAGGCAGAGTAGAATTCTCTTATTAATTTTTTTATTGACAACTTCCATAAATATAAACTATTATCATAATCCCCTCCCACACCCTTCTTTCCCCCTCTCCCAAATCTCCCCATCCATTTAATCCCTTCTTCTTTCCAAATAGTATCTCTTCTATTTTTAAAATATATTTTATTTATTTGTTTGAGAGAGAGACACACAGAGAGAGAGAGAGAGAGAATGGGCACACCAGGGCTTCCAGCCACTGCAAACGAACTCTAGCTGCATGCGCCCCCTTGTGCATCTGGTTTACTTGGGTCCTGGGTCCTGGACTGTCTAAAGGGGATCCCTTGGCTTTACAGGCAAACGCCTTAACCGCTAAGTTATCTCTCCAGCCCCTCTCTTCCATTTTGATGTTATCATTTTTCCCCTCCTATTGCACAGATCTTGCATAGGTAGCATCAGCCCCTATGGGGTCATGATTATCAAGGACTTTTTTTTTTTTTTTTTTTTTTGATCACTGCTCAAATAGTGAAATCTTGACTCAGTATAATCTGATTTTTGTTCTAATACAATCCACATTCTCAACTCAAAGTCCTTCTTCCCCAGTCTCACCATCACCAAGGTCAGAGTTGTAGCTTGTGGGGGGACGCACCAGTCACTACTTCTGGAGAAGAAGTGGGACCCTATCTATCCCTACCCCACTTCCTCCAGGCGACCTTGTGCCCTGCTCCTTTTCTCGTCCAACAACTGGCATAAACCCTAGGCCCTTGGAGAGAGCCAGGTTCACCGTCAAACTGGGCATGCTCAGTGGCAGAGTGGCTCTGGCCGGGCTGTGAGCGAGAGTGCTGGGATCCCACTCCCAGCAGGGCAGCCGCCTGGGCCAGGACCGGCCAGACGCGGCGCCGCCCGCCCCCCGCAGCCTGTGCTGCAGCAGCCGGCCGCCGGAGGGGGCGAAGCCACGTCAACCTGTTGTTTGTCCCGTCCGCATAGATCAACTCCGCGCCACAAGGAAGTGCGGCTCCCAGACGCGGCTCTGGGAAAGTTCAGCATGCAGGAAGTTTAGCACCGCGACCCCAGCCAGCGCAGCGCGAGCGCAGGCAACTGAGCGGGCGGCGGTCCACGGCCAGCACCGCGGGGGATTCTTTTCTAGGAGCGACGCTGTCCCTGGGCGATTGATCCCAAATGCACCGGCTCGTCTTCGTCTACGTTCTCTTGTGCGCAAACTTTTGCAGCTATCGGGACACTTCTGCAACTCCGCAGAGCGCATCCATCAAAGCTTTGCGCAACGCCAACCTCAGGAGAGATGGTGAGAGACTCATTTTGTGTTTTCAATTGAAAAGATCCCATTTGTTGTGTATGTTCTCCATTCTCCCCCATCCCCTCTGTGTTTGAATCTTCCATATAAACTCCGGCTGAATGCCTTGTTTCAGTAGGGGTTCTCTCGCCTGTCCCCAGTGGTAAATGATCCCCGCTTCCAGAATGGGATTCCCGAGTGTGGGGAGCGAGTGCAGGAGGGTTCGTGATGGGTCAGGTGGCTCATCTCGCTACACCCTAAAAAAGGCACATTGCCTGTCCCATAGTGTTTGATTCAGGAGTTTGAGAAAGTTCTGGCTGCGCCCCCCTTTGGTCAGGCTAACCCTAACTTTTGGACGTGAAACTAGCAAAGATAGGCATTTGTGTTAGGTAGAGGCGTCTAGTGGCCTTCAGTGGGCGACCTACTTTTATTTATTTATTGGTGGTGTGGAGAGAGAGAGGAATGGTGTGTGTCAGTCCTACAGTTGTTATCTGCAGCAGAGTGACGACTTATTTATATGTTTGTTTTTAGGGGAAAGAGGTGTTGCCCTTTCTGTCCCTTAAGTGACTTTCCCGATGGAGTTCAGTGTGTCTCAGAAACTCAAGGGTCTATGAGACCATTACTATTGGGTTTCTTCTGTGTGGTGATGGAACCTGGCTTCCCTTGCTAGTGTCCTTTCCAAAAAGGCCTTCCAACTCTTTTGCAAGGAACAAAGCTGCTGAAAGAGCTGTCCTTAGCAAGGTACCAAACACTCACATTTGTTTGCTTTTACTGTGGAGGACACCTGGGTCACCGGGTCCCAGAAACATTCAATGGAGTTTATTTACTTTGTGGGGGGAGGGGGTCTATCAACATCTGAAGTTGATTTATTCCTCAATTGTCAACTGCAGCTGAAGTTTACCCAATTTTGCAGCTGTTTCTATATACCTGAACGGACCCACAAGTTTGGGGTTTTGTTTGTTTTCTCTACATCAGTGTCATTCCCTCTTGCTTGCATAAAATGCCACTACATCCTCCCTCTCCCAAGGAAATCACCAAGCTATTTTTCATGGCTTCCTTGTCTAAGCTGGTAACATTTGACTCTCTTGGTAAATTCATAATTACCATCTTATTCTTTTATCAGTGCCTTTCTTGCTATGTCCTTAGTCTAGACTTCACTGGACTTTGAGAGGAAAAATCTGCTAGGTTTTCTGATGACAAGTAGACTAGATTGCACTGTGTTCGAGTGAGCTGAAGTGGTATGGTGTGTGGTCGGGGAATTCACAGTCCCTGTGCCTTATAACTGTTTTTAGGTCAAATGTTACAGCAGTGCAATTTTTGGTAACTCCCCATCTTAATAAAAAAAAAAATCATCTTAATAAACTTTAAAGAAAATACCAAACTTTTATGATTTGCTTTACCACATAAGGTTTCCATATAAAGTTTCTTCTCCACACTGATATTTTGGTTTTGTTAATGTTAATACTTTATTTACCCCCTTAACTGCAGAGAGTAAAATGTCACTTGTGATTTGCATGACTTCATAGCCATAGTTTTTAATCCTTAGCTCCCAAGGGTCCGTTACAAGTAGTCAAGGACGGAAAATGAAAAACACACAACCATTGCCTACAAACCAGAGATTCGGACACCAGGTCCTACACCTCAGAAAGTTATTCCCGTTTTTTTTCTTTCTACCTTTCATTTTTATTTTTTGGAAGGGAACACCTTCATTTTATTTTATTTTATTTTATTTTATTTTTTTATTTTACTTAATTTTATTTTTTTATTATCAGAACTCTGTATAGCTGTCTAGACTGAGGAATGCTTTATTGCAGTTGTGGCAATGACTGAATTTCTTCTTTATTTTCTTCTATATTTTAACAGACACTGGCTTATAGTCACCATTATAGTATTACACATACACACACTTCGATTACTTCAAATTGTTCAATTTCTCCTTGACATCAATCTTATCTGAGAAATTATATTGAAAAAGGAGAAAAAATTACAAATAAAATCATTTTGTTTAGAAGAATAGCATTCATAATGGGTTGTTAGTTGGGCAAATGTTCAGATAAAAGCTCCCCCTTGCATTCTTAAAGAGTGCCAATCATGCTTTCAAAGGAGCAAGACTGAGTTGTAGGGGTTGCAAAAAATCTTCAGTATGACAATGGTTTATGTTTCTCCATAGGGCCAGCATCTAGAAACAGATAGTTCAGCATGTCTATACTAAAATTTCATAGGGAAAAAGGGTCATCCTAGGTGAAAAATGTTTTAAAACAGCTCTTTGAAGGGCCACTGGTGATAAAGGGGAAAAGCTGTTCTCAGGCAAAGCAGGCCATCAGGTTTTATTAAGAGAATGATGCCATGATATACCCTTCTAGCCTGTTAGTATGCTGCCCTGTATTGGGTTGAGAAGGGAATACCACACAGAGGCAAGTGTCTTGGAGAAATGGTGAGAGCTGGATGTTGGATTCTGCTCAGCCTGATTCAAGGACCTTTGAAAAGGTCCTTGAAAATCCTAATGGCAATAATTGAGCTGATGGGTGAAAGTAGAACTCGTTACATCAAAACCTAATTTTCAACTTGCTTTACCAAATTTCCCAAATAGCTCTCAGCAGGTTGAGGAGGGCAATGATGAGGGGGACATGTTCATGGGAAAGACAGAAAAAGTTTACAATCATTAACTGATGCCCTTAGGTAATTTTGATCCTCAGACTACAAGTAGTAGGAAGTCACAGAATATTTATGAAAACATTTTGGATAGGACTACCCTTTCCTTTTAGCCAAAAAACAGTGGGAGTTTCCCTCTAGGATCATGATCTTCAAGCTGTATGCTTCTGACTTGTTCAGTACCGTGTGTGGATTCGCTCCTACAGAGTGGGCCTCATGTCCAGGCAGAGAGCACTTGATTACCCCCACAGCCTATGTGCCACTATTGCACCATGTGTACACCTCGCCTGGCTGTTTGGTATTATAGCTTGTAGGACATACTGCTTGTTCATGCTGTTAGTGACCATTATCCCCCAGCAGCTTGCATAGCACTTTCCAGAACTATGAGAGTTAGCTAGCCATTAGGAAGTTGGCTTCCATCTGAATTCCAGCATCATCTCTAGATGTTCTTCAATCTCAGTCCAGTGTCTTCAGCAATAGGGTTTTGCCATTTAGATATGGTGGGTAACCAGGTGCTTTGACAATGATTTGCATGGTTTGGGGGTCCTCATGGAAGCTCATGGTGGGAAGGGGTAACCTAGTTCTGGCACTGGGATTTTTCAGCAGGAATCTATGGTTCTAGGGTAAAGCTTTCTCCATCCCGACAGGGTGCTTCTTCCCAAACTATTCCCTACCCTTCACGTATTAAGAGCTATATCTTTTAATTAGCTAATGAAGAAGAAGTTTTCTATTGTACTGATTCATACCATCATTAGTTTTGTGTATCTGTCTCCTCCCAACCTCCCTTACTCCAGCGCTCCCCAGACCCTTCTTACCCCTCTATTCTATTGTACACTTGCCTGTCAGGTATCGCCTCCTATCATTCCTCCATGCTTTATTCTAGCTTCTTGCCAATAATTCTGATACTTACTATAGCTTATAAACAAATCTAAGTATTCCATGTTAGGAACCATGGATGAGAGAAAACATTTGTTTATCTTTCTGAGCAGGAGTAAGATTGCTGAGTGTGATTTTTTTCAGATCCACTTATTTTCCTGAAAATTTTATCATTCCAATTTATCTTACTACTGGCTAGAATTGCAGTGTGTGTATGTACAGCATCTTCATTATCCACTTATCAGTTGATGGCCATCTGGGCTGATTCCATTTCCTAGCTATTGTGAATAGAGCAACAACAAACATGGCTGAGTAATTATTTCTGTAGTAAATACTAGAATATTTAGGGTTTATGTCCAGTAACGGTATAGCTGGATCAAATGGTAGATAGACGTTCAGATATTTGAGGAACCTCCATACTGATTGCCATCATGGCTGTACAAGTTTCCTCTCCCACCTACAGTGGGTAAGGGTACCTCTTCCTCCACACCCTTGCTGGCATTTGTTGTTGTTTGATTTTTAATTATAACCATTCTGAACTGAGTGAGAAAGAATCTTAAAATAGTTTTGATTTGCATTTCTCTGATAACCAAAGATGTTGAACATCTTTTCGGACATTTATTGGACATTTGTATCTCTTCCTTTGAGAACTCTCTATTCACTTCCCTGCCCCACCTTTTGAGTAGGTTGATTGATTGTTTTTAATTGCTTAGGTTTTTGAATTCTTTGTATATTATACATATTAAATCTCTGTCAAATATCCGGCTGGCAAAGATTTTTTCCCCCATTCATTAGGTTGTCTATTGACTTTGTTGGTCAGAGTCCTCCCATCTACTTAACAACCAAAGGTGGCTCAAGGCAGGAGGGTGACTGAATCTGTTCTCTCTCTAGGAAGAAACAAGTTTCTGTTGTGAAAGAATATTAAATTATAATAATTTGATATATTTAATTAATTATTTTACTTTTTATATCTTATTTATTATTGTTTTTTTTTTCTCCAACTGACTTAATTTGGTACCTATTCCTGCCTTTGAGAGGCAGTGAAAATCCCAATTTAGCAATCTTTGTATTTTTATTTTCATGCCTGAACAATTGGTGCTTTTGTGATAATAAGTGGTCAAAAAAGGTGTTGCTCAGAGGGTGAATCAGGAAGTACAAGAGTAGCAATTAAATGATGCTATTGCTTATTTTAAAATCTAACTAGATGGAACTTCCTGCCTATGGGTTTAAGTTTACAGATACACTCTACAATTTCTTGACCTTTGTTGTTTTCTGAAAGCACAGGTGTTTCTGGCAAGCAATAATTCTAGATTCAGTTCTCTTTTGATAATATGCCAGTAATTGAATTGTCTATTACATTACCATTAGCTAGTGAGAGGCCTGCGATTTCTGTAATTGTGCTGTCTTGGAGTTTTAAAATAGCCAGGAATGAGTCTTAAATAATGTGACTTCCTATTGGCATCATCGACAATAGCACATCGACTTCTGTGCAAGGATCAGAGATTAAGAGACATGACAACAAAACAGAGGAAAGTATAAACAGAACACTGTATAAGTGTCTGAAAGCTAAGGTCCAAATAAGTGTCTAAATCTTATGGTCTTCTGTATTCAGATTCTTCATTCAACCCTAAGAATATCTGTTTGCACATGGTGTGGTGCGTGCTTGTGTGTATGTGTGTTTTCATGTGTATGGATATAGGTGTGTGTGAGCATGTGAGTGCCAGAGGTTGCTATCAGATGTCTTCCTCAATTGTTCTCCACTTTATCTACTGGAGACAAGATCTATCACTTGAACCCACTGCTCACACATTCAAGAGAGTCTAGCTAGCCAGAATGCCCTGGGGAGCCCTAATTTCTGCGACCATGCCCACCTGGCAGTTACATGAGTGCTAGGGACATGAACTCTGGTCCTCATGCTAGCTGAGCAAGCACTTTATCCACTGGGCAATTTCCCAGTCCTCTCTAAGAGTATTACAGACTCAAAATCATACAAGTGTCATGAGTAGTTCACAATTTAAATGCAATATGGCTTTGACTTAATTACAACCATGGATGAGAATATGTAATCGGCATTCTTTTAGAGGGGAGAATAACCAGGTATGTGGATGCAGTGCCCTGGGGGATGCCATAAGATCAGTTGGGAGTTACAGTAATGGCCATTGTGAAGTTATTGAGGCAGTGACTTTTTGTCTACAGGATTATCCCTTTCAGTGACTAACAGTAAAACCCATTGTTCTTGAACAATAGGGTCAAACAATGAGCAGCACCCGCAGAGTAGCGGTTTTCTTCTGGCCAGCAAGAAGCCTCAGCATGCTCTTAGACAGTACTCTGAGCACTTGTGGTCTCAGAGCCCTGTCATTGTCATTCTGAGAGTCAGCAAGGATGTGAGCATGTCTGTCTTTGTCCTTGAGAACTGAGTCATAATGTAAATCATCTTGCTCCTGAAATTTACCCTTGGATTTTCTTCATTCTAATGATGTGATTGGTATAAAGAAACATTTTGTAAATATCACCATAAAATCCTCTTTTAACTTTATTTTTATTTATTTATTTACTTATTTATTTATTTGAGAGACAGAGAAATAAGGGGGGGGGGAGAGAAAGAGAGACAAAGGGAGAGAGAGAATGGACAAGTCAAGGCCTCCAGCCACTGCAAACTCCAGACACATGTACCACCGTGTGCCTCTGGCTTACATGGGTCCTGAGGAATTGAACCTGGGTCTGTTGGCTTTGCAGGCAAGCACCTGAACCACTAAGCCATAAAGCCTTCTTTTTATGAAGATAGGAAAGTCTTTTGAGTAAAATATTTATAACTCCTGAACACCTTATAGTATTAAATATTTGCAGAAAGTTTTAGAATGAAAATGAGTTAGAAGCCTTGTTGTTACCTAGTCAGGTACTTGATCTCCAATATCTTCCAAAGATGAAAGTAACACTGAGCTGTCTGTGTTCTGAATTTTCTGAGCCATGCTGTAACTATTGATTATATGATAATTATTTCTTGCTTTCCTAATAATTTGCCATACTTTGTGCTAGATGTTTAGTTGTCTATCAGAGTAAGAATGAGGCATATATGGTTCCTGCTATGTTGAAACCTACAGCCTAATGGACAACAGAGACAAAGTTGTAGTCAGTCTCAAATATTGTACTTGACTTTCTGATGCATTCTAAATAGTGCCAAGATTCCATACCTACCTTAGAGGTCAGGGCACAGGGACCAAGACTGTTGAACATGTGTTTTGTGTTTCTTTAGGTTTCCCATCCCCTCTATAATAGAATAAACCCATGCATATCTGTGTGTTTCTCTTTTACACTATGTGTTTGAGTTCTTCACAAAACTTCACAAATGAACACACTGAATGGAGGAGTCAGTGCTTTTATGGGGGAAGTGTGCTGAGGTATAGGTCTTCACAAGGCTTTGATAGATCCAGAATGGCTTTCTGGAGGAAGCAGCATCAAAACTGAGGCAAGAAAGATGATTAGCACTTGAGAAGTTGGGGTCAGTGAAGAAGGAGCTGGAGCAGGCAATTGAGAATGGAAGAGCAGTCCTTTCTAAGATTTGGAGCTGAGAACGCAGCTAAACGTGTCCATCTACTAGTGAAGAAAGGGAGCTTGGCTGTGATGCTGAAGGTGATGGGAACCCACTGAGGGATTTTATTGAGAGAGAGTCATGGTTGCTTCGTGCTTAAATACTCAGCACCAGTGTTTCTGGAGATTAAGTGGAACTGGTTCTGTGCTGGGGTTCAGACTCCATGAAGACTCACTGCCTGTGAAACAGGTACAAAGACTGACTTATTTCATTTTCTGTATGGTGGATAACAGGAGAGGTTTCAAATTCAAAATTACAAAACACTAGTAGCCACTGCCTCTTAATATTCCCAATAAGCCTTTGCCTCCAAATCCTTGCTGTCACTCAGCATGTCCTAAAGTCTGAAGAAGGGAATCTAAATGGAAAACAAACTTGAATATTTTTTGACACTTTTATTCCTTCAAGTATCTGCATTTCTGGGTTAATAAAATTTTATTTACAGTAGTACATGGAAAACAACAAAGGGATAATATATAATAAAAAACAGGGTAACATCCAAGACAAATGGTATAACAAAATGTTCTGTCTCCCCATACAGTATTTCAAGACCAAATATAAGTCATAAATAAAGGAACAGGCCAATGAGTACATATAAAAAAAAGAAATATTTTCTTCTGAATATTTTTTTTCTAAAACAAGAATGAAACATGGTTTGTTTCTTATAAACAGTGATGATTTGTTTTGTATCTTTTTTCTCTTTTCATCTTCATATGCTGACATCTATATATATTAGCTTCAGTTCAGTGCTTCCTTATATTTGTGGGGTATGTCATTTGGTGTCTGTGTTATGCTTAGGAGGTGGGAACTGTATGGAAGTACCACCACAGTCATGTAACCCACTTTTCATCCTGGGGATGGTTGTTTCTCAGCTTTTAGATTTTTTTTCAAGTTTATTTTATTAGAGTACTGTTTTGTAGAATATGTGCATGAAGAGGTTTTTTTTTTTTTTTTTTTTTTTTTTTTTTTGAGGTAGGGTCTCACTCTAGTCCAGGCTGACCTGGAATTCACTGTGTATTCTCAGGGTGGCCTCAAACTCACAGCGATCCTCCTACCTCTGCCTCCCAAGTGCTGGGATTAAAGGCGTGTGCCACCACACCCGGCTTGTATGAAGAGTTTTAGATGCAGTGTTTTCCTATGGAAGCAAGCCAAATATGACCTGAAACCTTTTGTATTACAATTCATTTTAAAGGTATTTATTTCATTATCAATTTAGTTTTCATTGATAACAGTTGTACATATTCATCACATGCAATATATTTTAAAATGGGTGTTCTTTGTGAAACGGCTAAGTCAGCTCATTAGCACATGTATAATCTCATATTCTTTCTGGCAGAAGAACTTAAAATCTACTCTCTTGTCAATATTCAATAGAATATATAGTTGATAACAACAGCCACCAGGTTGTGCATATTAGAATACTTGATATTTAAAATTGCAAACCTATTATGATCTCTATGGATTGAAAGAGCTGAATATGATGTGTGAGCAGGGATTGAATATTCTTTGTTGATTATGGACAAGTCTACTTCTTCATTTTATTGGAACATTTAATATACCACATAGTCATAACCTGCTTTGACAAATATAGCTGAAGTATCTGAGATTTGGAAATGGCAGCTGAACAAACTGATAACCAAGCAACAAATTTATTTAAAAGCTAAAATCAAGGTTTCAGTGTGCATAAATGAGTTAAGGTTCCTGTGGTAGATATAAAAAGACTATTTGCCTTTAATTTCCATGTGATTCTATTATACTTACTTAGGTTATTTCCATATACACACCAGGATAGTGGCAAGCTAAGAGAGTACAGAAGAACCCTGGCTCCAGATCTTCACACCATTAGCAATGAACAGTAACAGCTAATTATTTTCCTGCCTTCTCTTTTATTTCCAGGATTTGAAAAACTTTCATGAGGCCTTAGCAATCATCTGACATAGGTTGCTTTTTGAATAATATGAAAATAGTTTCAACCTATCTCCATGTATCCCTAGGAAATTACTCTATTTCAATGCACTAAGTTTGTTGACCTTTAAAAAGATGTCCTTGAGCAATAACAAAAAAATTCTCATTAAATATTTGATAGTTGTCCCAAGTCCATAAGCTGAAATCAGTACTAGCTTAATAATATATGGAATAAATCCAGAAAATTCACAATGTTGTCTATGAGAATCCATTGGCAAAAATTTATGTACTTGTAACTAATAGATTCACAATTTTCAAGAGAGAGCTGAACAAGCATTTTCCTGGCATTCTTCATTAGACTCCATCAGGGTCAGAATGCTTAAAAACCTGTGTGAAGGACAAAGAAAACAGCTACTAAACCTGCATATTTTATTTTTTAAACATTTTAATGACATTTCCCCACAATGTATACAAGGTCTTGATCATTTTTTCCTTTTTATTACTTGTCTTGCTGCCCCTTTCCCACCCATTCTACTGAACCTCTTCTTCTTTACATTTAGCCCCAATATTGTGCGGTTGTGTGCAGGTCATGACAGCCATGTGGGGTCATGAACATAACGGCCACTTCGTGCACAGAAGACAACATTCCAAGTTTTCTCTCCATGCTCTGCCTGTTAAATTCTTTCCAATTCCTCTTCTACAGTGTTCTCTGAACCATAGGTGGTGGGGGGAAAAGACATGTCTCATTTGTGCTGAGCACTCCACAATCACTTATTCTCAGAACTCTGATTGGTGCCTCCTCGGTAGTCACTGCCACCTGCAAAAATGAGTTTTCCTGACCAAAGGTGAGAGCAGTGCTCATCAGTGGGCACAGACATAAATATTTAAAGGACAATTTAATGGGCTTAGCCTGTCTATTTAACCAAGCAACAGTGGTAGCCCATAGCTAAAGTCTATGACCTTTCCAGATAGACTTTTGGCTAGGTTTTCAGTGCTAGAGATAAATTCTATCTAATGGAGCAGGCTTCAAATTCAGTCAGAGAGCAGTTGGGTTTTGGCATAATAGTCATGCCACTATTACATCAGTGAACACATCTTTCCTGGCTAATCATACCTGCATATTTTAGTTGATTAATAGGATAGATCAGATACAGAGGTTGACAGATTCTTTTGTAAAGGGCTACATGGTATACATTTTAAGATTTTGGGGTCATATGTTTTAGCTATTCAGTTCTGCCATTATACCATAAAGCAGCTACAGAAACGGAATAGATACATGATTGGAAGGACTTGAGAACTTTGTAAAACTTCAATAAAAGTGAGTAAATTTTTATTTTCAAAACCAGACTGCAAGTTTGCAAGCCATCGTTTGTTATTGTGTTAAAATAATGGGGTGATCCTATCAAGAGGAAATTCTAATTCTAGTTAGGAAAGGATAGGAAAGCAGCTGCATAACTGCGGCATCACGTAGCTTGGTTTAGTATCTGCTCAAGCTGTGATTGATAGATGACAGATAGATACATTGATAGACAGCATCTATCATTATCTCCAAATTGGTAGAGTTGAAGAAAAGCTTATGCTTTAGTGCATGGACAGCAGCACCAGCACATTGCTAATTCTAGCTTTGCTACTTTGTAAGAAGCAGGAAGGGGGTAATACTGATATATGTCACAGTTGGTTCTGGTCATTTGTGACTGGGTGTGAGTTTTATCTCTTGATTACCCTCCCTTTGATAATTCCATCTTCTGATGACATTAGTCCATGACCTAAATCGCTAGGGTTCATTACTCTTCTGTTTTTAACTCTCTCTCTCTTTTTAATTAGCTCTGTCTCCTCCTTCAACATAGATGTGTAAGGGCCTTCACCCTGTCCTACAGCATAGTTTCTTTTTATTTTATCTCCCCATTCACTCCACCCCTCTCCTTTGCTTTACCCATTGTAATTCATACTCATTATTCTTGCCCCACTGACACATTTAGGGTGAGGCACTAAGATTTGTAATCCTCTCTGACTGGGCAGTGTCTTCTCTTCCCTCAAGTACACACTATTTCATTGCCTCTACTCTCCTACATGACAGGCTTGAAATGGTAATAGAAGTAAAGCCAAAACTAACAGTACTCATTTTAGAGTCATTGGAGGAGCGAGATTAAGAGGCCTTAAAACACATTTTATGTTTTATCTTTCCCTGTGACTGTGATGAATAGTGAAGGAAATGGGAAAGATTTTAGAGTGCTGCAGGGATTCTGTTAATATAAAAAGAAAGAACATTCAAAGATAAAAGTAATGTCACTTTAACATATCAAGTCCTACAACTGAAGCATTTTGATGGATAAAACAATGCTGTTTTAAAAGTAGGCATTGGTCACACACACAGACTCTTTCATTCTCATATCTTTGGTGAGGTCTGCAGTCTGCACTCTGAGTTCTGGAATGCTTTCTTGGACTTTAACTTCAGTCCTTTCTTCTCATTTTTTCTTACTAATCCTCCCCGGAGAATCTTACTTTATTCGAGGTATTTATTTCTATAATGTGCAAATGACCCGTCAGTTTGAATTTTATGCTTCTATCTCTTTACTGAGCTCTTGAACGTCTTTTTATTTCACTACCTGAGGTCTACAATGAAATGATCTCACTGCTATTAAAAAGTAAGACCTCCAACTCAGTAATACTGCAAACTATTTAATTCTTTTTCAATATTGGGTTATGTATCCAGTGGTGAATTCCTCTGCAATGTTAATCTTATTCTTATTATAGCAGACACATCATAGTTTTTGAATGACTTGTTCAGTAAATGAACTGATCAGGCATCACATTTTAAGTTAATAGAACAATTGCTCTATTCTATGTTGCCTTTCCTGATTCTCAGCCTCCTGGTGCAGAATTACCTCTCTTTCATTACTCCCTTTTTCTCTTATGAAGCCTACAATTATATGTATCTGTTTACATAGCTAACACATACCAATTTCTTTATGTGATCTGATTCAACACCAGACACGTAGCCTGCTTGTCCAATTCATTGGCTGGCACATAGGAGGTCCGTGAAAAGATTTGATAAATCAAAAAATCAGCTATTCAGTGCCCTCTCTTTTGACAGATCTTCTAATTATTAGGTTGCAAAAGAGAGAGTTAAGCCTTGAATCTAGGCTGTGGGGTTTTTACCTCAATTATCTGGTTGGTGGCTATGTCCTTGACTAAAAAGAGTGACTAGAAGAGCCAAAGTAGATAACAGAAGGTTGTAGAAAGGAAATTCATCTTTGGTTATGTAAGGAGATGATGTAGTATCTGGTTGGAAAAATCTACATACAAAAAAGCTAGTGAGAATCTTGTACGCACAAGAAATGCTTTCACAGTGAACATGAAGAAACTAATTATGCATTACCATGTTCCTTTAAAATGTTTTTAAAATTTATTTATTTGGAGAGAGAGAGAGAGAGAGAGAGAGAGAGATACAGAGAGAATGGGTATGCGAGAGCATCCAGACACTGCAAATGAACTCCAGATCCATGTGCCATTTGGTGGGTACTGGGGAATTTAACCCTGGACTTTAGGGATTTTGGTCAAGTGCTTTAACCACTAACCCATCTCTTTAGCCCCACGACTATGTTCTTAAAGCAAGTGGTAATCATAACATTAAGTGCATGATAATCCTATTTCTCATCCAATGGGTTTTCATATGCATTATAAACAATGCTTGAAACAAAGAATTATTCACGTTTCCAATAAACTATTGTGAATCCCAACACTGCTACCTTAGGCATGGGCATGACATTTTGGGTTAATTTATAATGAATAGCCTAACGTGTGCACCAATGTCAGCTTTCTTAATAAAACAAAATGATAATATCCTACATAAAACTCCTTTTGTATTCTTTAAGAATTTAAGTACTTTTCATAAAATTTGTGCTATTTAATAAAAGTGTTTAAAGAAATAAGTAATAATAAGTTACTGATAAATGGGAGAGTCTGCAGAGTGAGTATGGGTTATAGAAAGTTAAAGAATACTTTTGTTCATTTATGGATATATTGATGGAAAAACATGCTCATAGTATGTATTATTTTATTTTCAAATATTTTATTTATTTATTTGCAAGCAGAGATAGATAGACAGAGGAGAGACAGACAGAGAGAATTGGCACACCGGAGCCTCCAGCTGATGAAAATGAACTGCAGATGCATGTGCTTGCTATCAGCCTTACATAAGTACGGGGGAATTGATCCCAGGTCCTTAGGCTTTGCAGGCCAATGCCTTAACCACTGAGACATTTCTACAGCCCACCCCCATATATTATTTTATAGATGATCAAACAAGAGATTGTTATTATGTGGAATAAAATACATATTGGCTATGATAACGAAATTTCATTGCCAAAATACCAAATATGGAAGTAAAAGGTTTTTTTTTTTGTTTGTTTTTTTCTTTGTGGTAGGGTCTCAGTCTAGCCCAGGGTGACATGGAATTCACTACATAGTCTCTGGGTGGCCTCGAACTCACAATGATCCTCTGCTTCTGCCTCCTAAGTGCTGGGATGAAATCCACGTGCCACGATGCCTGGCTAAGAATTCTTAAAATGTTTGTTAATTTTCAAAAGAACTGAAGTAGGGTGGCGTGATATCTAATTGGAATTTAGTTAAGTACAGTTTATGAAGAGGTTATTTAAATTACCTTTCAAGAGTAACTGTGGCCTTATATTGTTGATTTTTTGGTTTACTACTTTTTATCAAACCCAGCTTCAATAAACATAAGCACAGCTCGTCCTTCAGCATGTTTGTGGAGGCCTGAGTGCATGAACCACCCTGATGAAGTGCAGAGTAGCAACAGTCAAACCTAAGCCAAAGGCTTTGGTTGGTTAAAGTTTATGCTTTGGCCAAGGAGAGAAAAATATACTTATGAATAAATATAGGGGTATGGCCTTTTTGTGAATCTCACTTTCATGATTCTGTCTTATCATTCAACTATAACTATCCATCATCTATCAAAATACAGGGTTCAGAGAAAGAAAGCTATATTCTTTGAACTAATGTTAAACACCAGATTTTGAAGATGAGAAGCATTTCTCTTACTATGTTATAGTATTATAGTCATTAAATTTTGAGCAAAAAGTAACTCTTAATTCAACTCTCATGAATAGATTCTTGATTTTCTCTTCTGTGTATTTAGGTCTTAGGCCAAATATGCCTGAACTATGAAAACCAGGGATTGCACTCAATCGCTTATGCAGGACGTGTGGTGTTCAATATGACCATTTGACCACTGGATGGCAGTAGACAAAGACCGCTTTATACATCATACATTTTCCCCCTCCTCTTGTTGGGAATGTAAACGAAGATAAGGAACTCGTGTTTTCTAAGTACAGATTTTAAAAAATCAAGAATAATGATGAGCTTATGAGATTTCCCAGTGGTTAAAGGTGATTGCTTTCAAAGCCTGCTGCACACTGTGGCACATGTATTCAGTCTCTGGAGTTCCTTTGATGTGGCAAGAGGCTCTGCTGTGCAAATAATTCATTCTCTATCTCTCCCTCTCTCTCAAATAAATAAAAAAAAAAATGGACGCTACCATTAATAAACTTAAATTATGCCAACTTTTGTTTGGCATAATATCTATAAATTTAAGGTAAAATTAAAACACAATGAAACAGTTTAGGTAAGTATATTACAGCTATAAGGCCACATATGTAAAGTTCATGCTAATCTAGTTTAGAAACACAGAATAATTGAAAATAATTTATGAAACAATGCAGATACTGATTGGCAAATCTTCTTTGGTCATTCGGCTAGCTAGTAGACAACTTCCCATGATTAGCTACGTCAATGTATTCATTAAAAAGGAGTATTTGGGGGGGATAAATGCAAAATTCTGCTATCAGAAACAAGAAATCATCCTCTCAGAGTGTTGCAGCTTCAGATATCTAGAAGAAACATGAGTAAAGGAGGTGTGGGAATATGAAGTTAAGCCCTGTTGTTCATGTTCAAGAAGCTCAACAGAAATCAGTGCTGAGTGAACATCAGCCATGTAATTGCTTCACATAAAATTTGTGTTCTGCTGGTTCCAGTCTCCAGCAGTTCCAATCTCCACGTCCCACGTTTAGCCAGATTCAGTGTTGCAAGGGCGCGATGCCGCACTTGACCACAAGGGGGCGCAAGCATCTGGATTTCGTTCGCAGCAGCTGAGAGACTGCTGGCGCAGCCCATCTCTGTCTTCCTCTCCCTCTCTATCTGTCTCTCTGTGTCTCTCTCAAAAAAAAAATTTTTTTTTTTTTTAAATCTGTGTTCTGCTTTAATGCAGGTTTTAATGTGGTATAAAAAGCTGGCCATTTTCAGTAAATATTTTAGGGACGATTGAACAACCATGTATTGAGGTCTGTACCAAGCTGAATAATGACCTAAAAGATCTGTTGTGCCCTAATGGTGGAAGTGTTTAATGGGGCTCCGTATGGTAGACTTTGGATGTAATGCACTCAGTCATATGCCAAGGAATGTTGGCAGCTACCAGGTGCTGGAGGGGCAACGTACAGGCTTTTCTCTTTAGGGAGCAAGATCTTGCCTATGGCTTGATGTGGGCTCAGTGAAATCAGCGTCCAACTTCCTAGTCTTCATAACTATAATAGAATGAATGTGTGTTGTATTAAGCCAGGAAGTTAGTGCTATTTGTTACAGCAGCCACAGGAAACTAACACAGCCTCTTTGTAGAATGCTAGTCAGAACAAGGGTTTCCATGGACTTGATTCTTAATGCTCTCTTAACTTTTGTATAATTCCTTACCCATCCTTCCCCCTATTCATTCCTCCAATCGCTTACCACCCTCAACATTCATTCTCTTCCCCAACCCATTGGGAACCCCCCCTTCTCTCCCCAGTTTTTCTCTCTCACGATATTCCTGGTATTAACTACCATTTGTACTCATCTCCACTTGACCCTGGTTCAGAACTTCCTATGAGAGAGTCCATGCTGTATTTGTCTCTCTGTGTCTGCATGACCTCACTTAGAATGAATTTTTTCCAACACCATCCATTTTCTTGTAAGCTTCATTATTTTGTTTTTCCTTACCACTGTGTAGAATTCCATTTTCTATATGTACCACACCTTCATTATCCATTCATCAGTTGATGGACATCTGGGCTGATTCCCATTCATATTCAGGATTCCAGCTGGGCCTAGGTCTCTTGTCTGAAAGTGAATACAACTCTTGCATGAAATAAATTTTAATTTGTATGTATTTGTGTGTGTGTGTGTGTGTGTGTGTGTGAATGCTTGAGTGCATGTGTGTGTTAGAGTGGTGCATAAGTGCCTCTTGCTTCTGCAAATGAAGCAGAAGTGGGTGCCACTTTTTATATCTGGCTTTCATGAGTGGCCTGGGAATTGAACCCAGCTGACAGGCATTGCAAGCAAATAACTTTAAACACTGAGAAATCTACTCAGATCCTGAAATTAATTATAAAATATTTTATTTAAATTAATATGTAGCCAAAAAGTATGAGAGTCCACTAAATATTTTTAAATTATTCAGATTTAGAATCCTTTGGCCTACTCTAAGTCTTCAAAGTCTGGCACAGACTTATACTTTGAGTGTGTCTGTGTTCAGACCATTCACATTTCAAATATTCAGTGCTCCATGAGGTTAGTTGTTACAAATTTGGACAGTAAGGCTTTAGTCTATGATATTGGGATAATTTAATTAAACCAACACAACTTAGCATTGGTCAGTTTTTAACATGAAAAATAATATATGCTAAACTATGTGTTTATCTTATTGAAATGTAAGTTACTTTTTGTGGAGCTTAATAATTCAGCATTGTGCAAATTCTGTGTTATATTTTGTTTTATGTCAATATTGCTACAATTCAATTTCTTGTGACTTTCATGTATTCGTTCTTATTTTGTATGTGCATATATGATATGTATATTATGTTTGTGTGTTCATGTGTGTAAATGTAAGTGTTCACATGCCAAGGTACATATAGGGAAGTCAGAAGGCAATCTTGAATGTGGGTCCTCAATTTCTATTTTGTTTGAATGTAAGGTTTCTCTGTTTTGCAGCTATGTTTGACCGGGTAGCTGTCCACAAAGTTGGAACTCTCCTGTGTCTTCCTCCCTTCCTTCTGTAGTTATGCTGGGATTTCAACTTACTTGGACTACATGTCCACCTTTACAAGACTTCTGGGGATCCAAATATGGGTTTTCAGGATTGTGCAATAAGCACATTACCCTCTCCTCAGTCCCACTTTCATGTTAAAAAAGTCATAACTTACAATCATCAAATAAACTTATATTCAATCAGACTATTCATTTTTAGCACCAGGTGCAACATTTCTGATGTTTGAGGTGTTTCTTTGACAATAGCAGTTGTCATTTCATTTCTCACCCATGAATAAGAAAAGCTGTCTTTCACCAGCATGTGATTTAATTTGACTTAGACAATGACAATACTCTTTTCATCCTTGATCACTTTTTTTTTTTTTTTTTTTTTTTTTTGGAGAGAGAGACAGAGAGATAGAGAGAGAGGGAAACAGATAGAGATGGGCACGCCAGCAGCCTCTCAGCTGCTGCAAATGAAATCCAGCTGCGTGCGCCCCTTGTAGTCAAGTGCAGCATTGCGACCTTGCGTCACTTTGCAACTGGCTAAACGTGGGACCTGGAGATTGGAACCTGCGTTCTTAGGCTTAGGAGGCAGGCGCCTTAACCGCTAAGCCATCTCTCCAGCCCTATCCTTGATCACTTTTAAAAGCTGTTCTTGCTACCTAATTAGTAAAAGATTTGTGGGCATCTTTTTACTCAATTTGGGTAATTTAACCTATTTGACACTAATTTCTTGTCAAGTAGGCCATATCTCCTTGTATTTTGAGGCTTAGGACAACATTCATTAAGAGCATGATGCTCTCTCTCTCTCTCTCTCTCTCTCTTTTCCCTCTCTCTTTTCTTTAGGTGACATGCAGAGATTTAAGTATCATTCATTCTGGCATTCCCCAAAATAGTTTGTTTTGGTTGATTCTCATTACACTCTGCTCTCCCCAGTCCCCTCTTCCACACATTTCTCCTTTACTTCCCTTAATATCCCCCTTCTGATTACATGTCACACATATCCATTTGTTTTCCTGCCATCTCTCCTCCTACTCATCTCTTTATACTCCTCACACATAGTTACCATTTCATCTTTGTAGAGTTTACCCACATTTGACTCCTCTATATACATACTTATAAATATCACTAGTTAGGATCTATGTACCAGACAGAACATGTGGATTTGGTATTTCTGAGCTTGGGATGCTTCACTTAGCTCTTTCCATTCCTGCATTTTTAAATATTGCTGAATGGGATTGTATTGTGCATATGTGTCACATTTGCATTATCCATTCATCTCTTGATGGACATATAGGCTAATTCCAACTCTTTGTATTTGTAAGTAAATCAATAATAAACATGGATGTGCAAATATCTCCATAGTAGAGTGTGGAAGCTTTAAGGTCTATTCCTGGGACTGGTATATCTGGATCATGTGGAAGGTTTATTTCTACATTTTAGACATGCCTCCATACTGCTTTCCATAATGCCTGTACTAGTTTAACATTTATCAACCAGCAGTGAATAAGAGTTCCTTGTTCCTCACATCCTCACCAGCATTTGTTGTTATCATAGGCATTCTGAATGGGGTAAGATGGTATTTCAGAGTGGTTTTACTTTGCAGTTCCCTGATGGCTAAGGATGTGGAATACTTCTTTTTTAAAAATACTTTATGAATGCTTGTGTTTCTTCTTTTGTGAACTATGTATTTATTTCATTAGTCCACTTAGTAATTGGCAGATTTATTTATTTATTTAGTTAGTTAGTTAGTTAGTTAGTTAGTTAGTTATTTAGTTATTTATTTAGCTATTTGACAGTTCTTTGTAAATTCTTATTGTTAACCCCCTGTCTGAGTATTCTGGGGTATGTATAATGTGTGGGGTGTGTATGTATGTGTGTGTGTGTGTGTGTGTATGTGTGTGTGGTATATGTATTTCAGCACATGTGCAAAGGCCAGATAAGAAATCTTGGGTGTTCTTTTTTTTATTATTCCACTTGTTTCCTTGAGATGAAATGTCTCACTGCACAGGTTACTGCTACTTTTTTTGCCAGTCAAAGTGGCTGAGCAATGGAAACCCCAGAGATTCTCTGGTCTCTGTCCTCCCCTCATTGTGTGTGGACAGGCCCAGCTTTTTACATGGGTGCTAATTATTAAATTCTAATTGTCTCAGGTCCTCTTGGGTATTCATGTTTGAATGACTTTCACACAGTCAATCATTTTCCCAGCCCCCAATTATGTCATTTTTAAGAACACAAAATGTTATTTAAGATACACATTTTAAAATTTCTGATTTCCCACTTACTGCATGGGTCAGAATTTAAGGATGATTAATTCAGATTATTGTAAATGTATAAATCCTTTTGAATTCCGTTAAGCATCACACATCTACAAAGCTCATGGATGAGTGTTGTTAACATGTCTTTAATTGAGTTATAATCATTTAAACATAAAATGACTTTTATGGTGTCCTATTTTTTCTTAACATATTTTCAGAACATCTCATTGGGTTATTTTCCCATGAGAAATTCATAGACAATGATGCCCTGTACAACTTGCGTCACTGTAAAATTTATGTCTTCTATTTGTGGAGAGCTCTGATGAAATTGCCCATTTTGAAGCCACAACAAAATGTACCTTGTTTTCAAAACTGTCAAAACAGCCATGTGTGATCAGAGAGCCTGATTTTAAGCAAGAAAATCCTTCAGACACTCAGAATCTCTTCAGCAACTCCATGGGTGTCAGGCCACAGCATGACTGGTGCTATTGAAAAGACTTTCTTCAGAAGACACTTTTTTTCATTTTTCTATAGAGAAAGATTTTGGGATCAGTTACTGCTATAGTAAGCTCTGGTACCTAGTTTTATCATTGTCACTTATGTCTGTTTGAAATTATATTATTTATTTGTTTATGTTCTGCCTTCCTCAAAGAATGTAAGCTCTATAATGATAAAGACACTGTCTCTTTTATTTCCTGGCTCCTAGAGTAGTGTCTGGAGTAAAATAGTCAATAAATATTTGCTAAGTGTTTGAATAAATATCAGCAGAGTGCAAAACAGGTGAAATTCAAATTCATAGCAGAAGGAAGTAGCATAAGTAGCAATGCTGTACTAACATTGATGCTAATAAAACATGAGACTTAATATCTGGGTCTTTTCCTCCTTGGAATGGAGCTTACAAGGCTCTGCTGCCTAATTTTATATTTATAACTGGTTGTACGTTTGCCTACAGAGGGAGTCTACATTGTGTAAGTGTCAGACTCCACAAAATCTAGATCATTTTATACAGTTAAAGTACCTCTGTTCTTGTTTGAGACTTGGTCTCAAGTACTACGGACATGAATTAAAGTAAATTTTATCAGGTGGACAGATGAACAGAGCATTGGCTTTGTTTCTGTTGTGAAGTATCCTCAGTGACTTGTACCTACAGTGAGGGCCATGCATTTTCTTCACTGGTGCACTTGTCTCTTCTCTCAAGAACTGATGGATTTGTTTGGGTGAGGGGATGGGATGGAAAGTGGAGTTTCAAAGGAAAAAGTTGGGGGAGGGAGGGGATTACCATGGGATATTGTCTACAATTATGGAAGTTGTCAACAAGAAAATAAAAATTAATAAAAAAGAACTGTTAGCCGGGCGTGGTGGCTCATGCCTTTAATCCCAGCACTCGGGAGGCAGAGGTAGGAGGATTGCCGTGAGTTCGAGGCCACCCTGAGACTACATAGTGAATTCCAGGTCAGCCTGAACTAGAGTGAGACCCTACCTTGAAAAACTAAAAACAAACAAACAAAAAAAGAACTGTTGTATTTGTTCCCACATTTGTCTTCAAGTTGCAGTTACATAACTTAATTAAATGTCATGTGACACAGCACTGTATGAAGTTAATAAAGAATTTTGCATCTATAAAAACTTCATTGATGGGCTGGAGAGATGGCTTAGTGGTTAAGGTGCCTGCCTCCTAAGCCTAAGAACGCTGGTTCCAATCTACAGTGGTTCCACTCTCCAGGTCCCACATTTAGCCAGATGCAAAGTGATGCAAGGGCACAAAGCCGCACTTGACCACAAGGGGGCACACACATCTGGATTTCATTCACAGCAGCTGAGACACTGCTGGTGCGCCCATCTCTGTCTTCCTATCCCTCTCTCTCTCTCTCTGTCTCTCTCCAAAAAAAAAAAAAAAAAAATCATTGAATGTTTTCTCCAAACTTTAATCATGAGTTGCTTCCAAAAAATCTGTAAGTTATTCTATCAGTCTGTTTGGAGTATTATAATGAAATATACTCCAAAATACTTAATGGCTTAATCAAGAGTCATTTATTTCTTACAGTTCTGGAGGCCAGAAGTCAAACAACAAGGTGCCAGTAAATCCTGGTTTTGGTGAGATGCTATTCATGGCCAGCAGATAGTCACCTTCATGCTATGACCTCACATGGCATTTATAGAGACAGGGGTTCTTTTATACCTTCTGTTTTATAAAGATACTCACCCTATTGGATGACAGCCTTAACTTTATATGCTTCAATTAACCTTAATTACCTCTTCAGTGGCTCTAAATCAAATGTGGCCACATTTAGGCTCAGGGAGGCAACATGTGATTGTGGGAGTATGTGGCATAGTCCATAACAATTAGGTATAAGGGATCCCTACAACTATTCTGCAAAAAGAAAACAAAGTAAGTCCCCAGAGACTGAAGGGCTTCATATAGACATTGCTTGTTGGGAATCCATGGTTTTCTGTTTTCAAGAGAGACGGGAATTTATGGGTGTCTTACAGATCTGGCTGATGCAAGAATGTTTACAAAGCATTTGATCCATGCAAGACTAATCAAAGAAAAGACCTCTATACCCATCAGAATTCAGTTGTAGGAATGCATTTATATGTTTTTAGCTGAAACAAAATGCAAAGTTCCCCGTTTCAACTGGCATTTTAAAGTAATCAGTATTGTTTCGATGGTGTTTAATAAAAGCATTTTTATTGTGTGCATGAAAAAAATAATGTGTTAAGGAGATGCATGTATTGTGCCATGTAGCATCCACTTTGTACCAGCTAAGGTTAATGAAATTCATTAACTTGAAAAGAACATATACCTGATGAAAGGCTCTATGGAATAACAATTAAGGGTAACCAGACCTCCACTGAAATCCTATCTCTACCACCTGCTAGCAATGTGTTCCTGAGAAATTACTCAGCTCCTCTCAGGACTCAGAGATTGACTGACATCAAGAGCAAAACCCTTTTGCATCATGAATTAAACATGAAGATCAAGTAGTTACTGTATGCAAACCATTTAGAATGATGACGGGGAAGAAGGGAAAATGACATTTACTGAATGGTGCATCAATAAGACACCTGTGTAAAGTAAGGGGTCTTTTCACATTCCTACATTTTTAATTAAAATTTAAAAGGTGAAAGTTGTGTGTATATATTAGTGCAGCTAGTTTTTTTTTTTTAAATTATTTTGTTTATTTTTGGAGAGACACAGAGAGAAACACAGAGAGGGAGATGGAGACAGATAGAGATGGGCAGGCCAGCAGTCTCTCAACTGCTGTGAATGAAATCCAGATATGCGTGCCCCCTTGTGGGCAAGTGTGGCATTGCACCCTTGTGTCATTTTGCATCTGGCTAAATGTGGGACCTGGAGATTGGAACCGGGTTCTTAGGCTTAGCAGCAGGCGCCTTAACCACTAAGCCATCTCTCCAGCCCTAGTACAGCTAGTTTTAAAAGTTATGATTTCCATGTGTTTTTACAACAACTTATACTCAGCACATTTAAGCACTGCCAGGCTAGTTAGAGGTAGGCCAGGCCATCTTATTGCTTACAACTGATAAACTGTAGCACAGAGAGGTGCACTGACTTTCCTACAGTTACATTGACAGTGACGGGATTTCAATACAAATTTCCTCTCAGCTGCTCTCTTCTATTGTAGCACACATATCTTCTATGTGTTGCTGGGTTTAATAATGGTAATTCTCAAGATGAGGGAGAAAAGTGAAGGTGAATGACTCATCATCTGTCTCATTTTCTTCTAGAGTTAGTTTTGACTTCAACATGGCAAATATAATGCCTATGTTTTTTAGTATATTCAATTAATAGTGAAAGAAATCAAGAATTTGTAGTTTACCTTTTCTTTATTCTTTTTGTTCTCATTTTATTTGATTGTTACCTCCCATGATCTATTTTCTGGCATATAGTCAAATAAGTATAGGTCAAACACATTTCCAGTTGATTCAGAATGGATTTGGGTTTTTCAGCCATTTCTTTCTTCTTTTTTTGAGAGAGAATTGGTGCTCAGAGCCTCCAGCCATGGCAGTGAAACTCCAGACTCTGTGCCATGTCGTGCACATGTGTGACCTTGTGCTCATGCATCACCTTGTACATCTGGCTTCTGTGGGTTCTGGGGCTGGGTTCTTAGGGTTTGCAGGAAATTGCCTTAACTGCTAAGCCATCTCTCCAGCCCCATCTCTTTCTTATAAAACCATATAACTGGTCTGGGAGATGGCTCAGTGAGTAAAAGCACTTGCTATACAAGTGTGATATCATTTGTTCAGATTCCCAGACCCTATGTAAAGCTAGACACAATAGTACACATTTATAAACCCAGCAAACAAGATAGATGAAAGGCAGAGACAGGAGCATTCCCAGACAGTAGCAGGCCACATAGATGGGTGTACACTTAAAAAAAAAAAAAAAAAAAAGTAAAATAAAATAAAGAGATCCTGTCTCTAAAAAGATAGAAGGTGGGTAAGGCATTTGCAGTTGTCCTCTAACTTCCATGTGTGTGCTATGGCACACCTGTACATGCTTGTACTCATGTACATGCACGAGCATGCGTGCGCACATGCACACACACACACACACACACACACACACACACACACACACATTGTTTGAAAGTAAATCTAAATACAGTTGCTGGGGCAACATTCCTTCCTCCCTTGCCAGTCAAAGCTTTTGTGAATGTTTAACAACAATACCAAATAGTATTAAGAAAATAGAAACTTAATCAGCTTTAAATAACTGGGTTGGAAACATTAACAAATCAATTTTATAAAGCAACCAGGGGTGAGAAGTACATCCTCTCCTGATTTTTAGTGCTTTGAAACTGAATTGGATTCTATTTACTGAATACCTACCATGTGCCAGCACTTCACTTGAGTTAGATATAGTAATAAATGAGGCATGATTCTCTGCATGCCTGGTCCCTAGACTTTGAAGGCCTGTAGACAGTTAAGTTCTGTGAGAACAGATAAGGGATCACTGAGGACAAGCTACCTCCAAATTAGGAGAAAAAGGAAAGGTTCTACAAGGAGCTGGAGTTTCCCTAATGCAAAGACTGAGATATTTGTGGTATCAGCAGTCACAAATCCCTTTTACACAAATATTTATGTGTAGTCATATAAAAATGCATCACATTTTGAAATTGTATTTTTATAGTGAAACATTTAATGTTCTTACAAAAAATCAGTGGTTAAAAATATTTCTCATTTATCTTAAAAATAATTATATAGGAAAACTCTCTTCAGCCCCTTACAATGACCACGACATCATCTTTCTATGGATCTGCAAAGAACGCCTGGAGCAAACCTTAGCATAGTGTTTTAGACAGCAGCCTCTACCCCTTGGGGCATTCTCTGTAGTTAGGGAAGTAAGTTACTGGCTTTTCTGAAGACATCTTGAGTGCAAACACCTTGAAAACCATGAAGGACAACCAGTGCACTACTTTCGCATGCATTGTAATGTTGAATCCCATGCAGGGCTAGGGATGCTGGGTGACAAATTAACAGGCTACATGTTCTAGATAAATTTGCCTTTTTTTTTTTTTAATTTGAGAGAGACAGAGAAAGAGAGGGAGAGAGAGAGAGAGAGAGGGAGAGAGAGAGAGAGAGAGAGAGAGAGAGAGAGAGAGAGAGAATGGACGTGCCAGCGGCCTCTAAGCCACTGTGAACGAACTCCAGATGCTTGTGCTCTCTTGTGGGCAAGTGTGGCATTGCACTCTTGTGTCACTTTTTGCATCTGGCTAAATGTTGGACCTGGAGATTGGAACCGGTGTTCTTAGGCTTGGCAGACAGGCGCCTTAACTTCCAAGCCATCTCTCCAGCCCCTAGATGAATTTTTAAGAACAGCCATTTCTTCTTGGAAATATTCTCTTGTTCTTTTCATAAGGAAGTTGTATGCCTTGGAAGATTTTGCTTTAGGATTAATTACACCTCAGTGGGTCATTTGCCCAAACCACAGCTTGATGTTAACAGAAGTCAGGCAAGACCTGAAAGCCTATTGATGTTTTTGATAAATATAATATTGAGCAGATGTTGTTAGTAAGGCACTGTGTCAGTTAGATTACAATAGATTTTTGCAAGTCTATTATATTACTTCTTGATACACATAGAAATAGGTATCTAGATACATGAAGCTGTTTAACATACATATTTATTATGGCATATGTTTCCTAGAGCACTGTATCATATGTTCACACTCTTCATGGCTTAACACCGAAATTTATTCCACCACAACTCTAAGACCAGAACTCTAAGATTAAGAAGGTGTCTGGGCTATCTAGAAAGGTTCTGGGGAAACTCTGCCCTTTGCTTTCTGTTGGATGCTGTCTTTCCTTGGCTTTGCCCACATTCCTTGGACCTCTGCCTGCATAGTCACATTTCTTTTTCCACTGTATGCCAAATACCCTTGACTTGCTGGTTTCATGAGGACATTTGAAATTGCATTCAGAAATCACCTAGACATCCCCTAGCAAGTCCCTTCTCTCAAGGTCCTGAATTTAATCCTCTTCCTGCTCTTGTTCCCTTTCATCCTCTTTGGAGTGTGGCAGTGGGTTGGGGAGATCACTATTGAAAACACTATCAATGAGATTTTTTTTTTTAAAGCTGACCTGTGCTAGTGTATTATGGGTTGTAAAACTAGGCTAACCAGATGTTGGAAGAGAGAGATAAGGCATGTGGGTAACAAGAAGACGTGCCCTCATGGAGCAGCATAATTTGTCTTTAATGGAGGAAGAGAGATAAGCTCACAAAGATAAGCTGGACCAGCCCGTGGAGTCTCTTTCCTCCAGGGTAGCCATGGCAGAGCCAGTGAGAATCAGAATGGAATCTATTCATAGCCTTGGTGAGACATCACAAAAATCTACACATGGTTAGCACCAATGAAATTGGAAGAAAGGAATGAATTCGTTAAAACAATGAATAGAACTAGGAAGTGACTGGCTTTAGATTACTGTGTGGAGAACTCCTAGACCCTGGGGCACTTGGACAAGGGTAGTTACCTTAAAAACAAGGATATTAAAAGGTCAAAATGACTGTTAGACTCCAGTTGACAGTGTTATATCCAAGGGGACATGGTGAGAAATGTAGAGTTGACCTCCAAAGAGGACTTGGCATTAGGGTTGTCTACAGTAATGGGTGAGGCTTGCAGAGAAAGAAAGGGAAGAGGAAGAAGAGGATGTCTTCAAAGTTCAAGTGTTGATGATTTTTTTTTTTAGGAGTTGGGTAAAAACAGATTGGAGTCCTGATGAGATGATGCAGTGGATAAAATACACCTACATAAATGCCAGGCAGCCACGGCAGCCACGGCAGCCCACCAGTAAAGCCCAGAACAAGCTGGCTAACTAGGATAATCATATCAACGCTCTCTGAACTCAAGGAGACCCTGCCTCAGTAAATACAGTGGGGAATGATCAAGGAAGACAGCCAACATTAATCTCTGGCCTCCAGATGCACTTGCACACCTGCATACATGTACACCTGCACACATGCACACCCATACCCATGCAAACCCTCATACATACACAAACACACACACACACACACACACACACACACACACAGATTTACATTCTTTATTCTTGCATTATTGAGTACTTTCTGAAAACATTATATGGCAAAAAAGTGTTATTTGATTTATAGAATTTGTAATGCACAAATAATTGAATGTGATCTCAGTCTCATTGTGCTGTTTCTGCCCAAGACATGTGACTCTCACTATGATTCTTTCCATTCTGTGATAAAGTAATTTCTCCTAATTATGACCTTATTAAAGTAACATGGCTATATTTGCTCTTTGTTTTATGGTAATGACTGATAAATAAAATGCTAAATGGCATTACATTTTTATGCTATATTTATTCTGATATTCAAATGGATTAATTAGGATTTAATTTGCACAACAGCCTTAGTAGTTGTCTACCCCAGTGTATTCTTTGGCTTTTTTTGTTGTTGTTGTTCAGAGAAATGTGTTAAGAAATGCCAAGAGCGGAAAGGTTTGTCACTGTTCAGTATTTTGGGGAAAGAGAGTTTCTTTATTAACCAAGTGTGATAGTTTGAATGTATGTCCCACTCCCCATAGACTCAGGTCTTTTATTAACTTGGGTCTCCAGCCACCTGGCTGGAGAAGGTGTCATTATGGGCAGAATCTGGGGCCCAGCCCAAAAATGTGTTTTGCGGTAGATCTGACTTCCATTCCAAAGGCATGCAGAGAGGTTCGCCCTGTGGGGCAGCAGGGAGTGTTCTTGCTTGCTTCAGGTTCACGCTTGCTGCTTTGGGGTTTTGCTCATTGTTTGGTTGATTCTTTCTGCTTTAATGTATGGAAGCAGCTTCTTTCCTATTGATGGAACTTCTCTCTAGATCTGAAAGCTTGAAATCAAACCCTTCCCATAAACTGTGTCTGGTTTGGATGTTCTTCCCAGCAACATGAAGCTGTCTACAACACCTAGGAATTACAGAGCTGATTTCAGTAATGTTATTGTGCACGAAGCATTTATTAGTTCAGGTGAAAAAGCACTGGGTTTTACTATACTGAGTTCAAACCTTCTACATGTGATTGGACCACTGTTTAAAGAGCTTTCGTCTAATTCAGGTCAGAGCCATATAAACCTGTTGTTTCACCACTTATTAGGCAATAATTTTTCCTGAGGTGCCTTGCACTCATGCTCTTCCATTTATTATTTATTACTTACGTTCATTTTACCTTTCAGCCTTATCTATTGTAAACTGAGTCCCGCCCTCTTTATGCTATCCTGTGAGGGTCCTCTGAAGGAATATCTGTAAGGTATTAACTATACTAGTCTTCATCACTCACTCTCTCACTATCTGTATAACCCTATACATTAAAATATATATATATAATTCTTCAATATTGTAAGGGCAGAAAATGAAAGAATCAAACAGAAATATTTGCACATAAATAATCACTGAAAACTTTAATCACTCTAATATATGTTATATATAATTAGATATAAGTCTTTATATTCATATATATATATAATATGAATTTACTGCGTGTTTAAATAGTTATTTCATTATTTCATTGCAAAGTGACAGCAGCAGGAAAGGCAAGTGGACTAAAATGGTGCATCCCAACATTTATCATGCTGTTGGGAATCATGTTACAACCCAGACTGCCTACAGTGTGAGAAAGCCTGTGGCAGGTCTGAGAATGCATCTAATAAGCTTCCAGAAGGAACCTATGCTTCTCCTTTCTGGACCACTCTCTTAGTGGCAAGGTACTAGAGTTTGCTCTCTGCTCTGGTATGTATAGTGGTAGAAGAAAATGTGAGCTTTTATTTAACTCATTTGGAGAGTCATTTTATAAGTGGGAGAGCAAAATTAATCGAACAAGAGTTTGCTGTTCAAATGAGCACTGTAGTGAAATCTGTTGTGATATAATTTTTGCCAGAAGTAACTGCTTTGTAAATGTGGTTTTCTATGATGTGTTTACTTAAAAGTTGATTATTCTAAAGGGGAAAGAGTTATGATACAAAATAAAATCTTTTGTCAGATTTTTCTATATTTAAGAAATATGGACATTTTTGCATTATGCAGCATTCCTCTTCTTTAACACATGGAATTATTATACTAATAATATAATAATTTGTTGCAGGAAATCTTTTCTTGGGAGAAGCTGACAAGCTCTTACTTTCCTAGGTAGGGCTTCCACAGCCAACTAAAGGCTAATTCCACCAAAGTTTATTATGGCAAACCAACAAATTTATTCACCCTTCTGACAGCATGGAAACACCAAAGCAGCTGTGTTGAAGTCTCATCCTAGCATAGATATTAACTACCCCAAAAATGGAGAGGTGGTATTGCCCACCTTGATTTTCTACCACCTACATACCCTGTCTCTCCCTGAGGCCCTGAGAACTCAAAGGAGGATATAAGTAAGGGCCTTGCCCCACTCCTATCTTTCTGTGCAAGAATAGAAACCTGTGTGGTCAATGCTGCTTCTGATAAAGATGATAATGATCATGTGTTTGGGATTTTTTTTCCTTTGAAGACCTTGTCTATAACATAATTCCATGAGCATAACTTATGTATTAATACTATTTTATCCTAATAATAAACATACATTTTCAAAACTGGGTTAGGTTGGAAGGGCTCCATAGTCAACAAATATTGGCTGCAGATGAGTAGAAACTGTTTCTGCTTTCAGGAGTTTATTTTCTGCTGAGAGTGTAGGCTCCTATATACAATGAACAGATAGCCCTGGCATTTCTTGGCACAGGAGCAGCTGTGTTCTGCATGAAGGGGGGCCTGGGGAGACAATGAGGTATATGCCTGCAAAAATTTCAGAAGCAGTTTAATGTGGATATTAAGTGAGCCTGTTGGGAAGGGCAGGAACGGCAAACAGGATTCCAAGCAGAGAAATTCAGATGTGCAGTTCAGAAGAGTTCCAATAAAGCTACAGAATAAATTTCAGTTCAATGGGAGTTATAATCAATTTTCGCAGGAGTAGTTTTATGGGAGTCAACAGCACCATTAATCAACAATATTACCAGTGAGATGATCTCTAGCAACGAAGGATTTCTATCCACTTGCCTTTAATTTCATAAAGTATGACATGATAGTGGGCTCAGTACTCTTAAATACTGTAAGTTTTCCCTACACTAATGATAAAATTTACCAAAATCTCCTTTTATTGAGCAGAGTTACCTAGAGGATAGGAACCGATGTGTGTGTGTGTGTGTGTGTGTGTGTGTGTGTGTGTGTGTGTGTGTGTGTGTAAATGGGATTAAGTAGGCTTATATTATAGGGTCTGGGTAGTCCAATAATGATGGCTATCTGCAGAGTGAAGAGGCTGAGAATTGAGTAGGTTCTCCATCCATGAAGCTAGATGCTCTAGCAGTCTCATGGTGGTGCTGAAGGCCTTGAAAATTCCCAGAGAGTCAGTGGTAACCAGTCCATACTAGCTTCCCTTGACCAGTGTGTCTTGGCCAACAGTTGGAAGGGCCTGCCCATTGTGAGGATAGGTCATCCTCCCCAGTTAATTCCTTTTGGAAATTCTCTTACAAGCACAGCCAGGGATATGCCTCTTAGTTGAGTCCAGATGCTGTCAAATTGAAAATCAAGATTAGCCATAATTTATTTATTCTAGAAATAGCCTAAAATTATCTATCTGTAGACACATTTGAGATCTTAGGTTTTTGTAATGTATTTCAGTTCTCATCATTTTTCCTTTGTGTCAGTCATCATCTAGTATAGCAGACAGCTTCAGGTTCGCTGAGATGAACTTCCAGACCAGGCACAGTTATGGAGGAAGGGATATTATTTATTGAAGCTTACAGATCCAGGGGAAGTTCCATAATGGCAGGAGAAGGGGCCTGATCTCACAGGACCAGGCAAGAAAGAGAAAAAAAAAACCAACCAGGCACACAGCACACAGAGCAAAACTACAGCCAAAAGCCAGGGCACACTTCAGGAACTCCTGCTAGGTACACTTTGCATATCTTTACAATGGAATCTCAAACCCACCATCACACCTTGATATCCACCCAGTGACATTGCCTCCAGCAAGGTCACTGCAGATGCAAACTATAAACTAATCAAACACTGAATATATTGGGGGCCATATATTCAAACTACCACATCTACTATTTATTTTTTTATGTTAATTCTCATTCCTCCTAGAAAGTGCATTTAGGAGAAAGATAAGGTGTGACTTTTTCAAGGACTGCTTTGTCCTCAGGTGAATGCCAGTACATTTATTCCATTTAGGAAAGAGTTTTTCAGTGGCCCAGTGTTTAAGGGTCTTCTCTTGTGACTGAAGTTCTAAACGATGGACAATTTTTAATACATTGATAGTTTCAATGCTATAAATGTCAATATTTGGCTATGATATTGTGCTATAGTTTTGAAAGATGTTGCCACTGGGGAAATATAAATAAAGGAATATAAAATCACTCTGAAATATTTCTTATTACTATTTGGAAATTTATATCTTAAAATTAAACATTAAATTTAAAAGTTGACAATCCTGATATTATTTTATGCAACCCATTTTTGGTGATGGGCTTCATATCCAGTAGTGCAAAGCTTGAGTTGTTCTAGTTTAGAGGGACAATGAATAAAAAGGGGAGAATACTTGTTTTTTTTTTTTTTTTTTTTTTTTTGTGTTTAGTGGTGAGATGCTTGACCTGTATGAAGTTTTCTAGTGTGGTACTTAGTGTTTCCACATGCAAAATGAGATATTGAATTAATCCATTCTCAAGTACCTTCTAGTATGAAAATTCCATAATACAGGACTTGAAAATGTAATTTTCAAATGTTTTAGGAAATTTACTGAACAGTTCAAGTGGTGCTAAAGGTACAAAATCAGGCAAGGGGGAGTGTTTTTACATTTTGTCTTCAATGAAACATAAACAGGATGACAGATTTGCAATAGTGTAGCTGAAACACCCAGCAGAAAGAAGGTAGACAGACATTTGTTTTGGTATAATAAGGCTTTTCATGTTATTTCTATCAAGAAAGGGATATTATCTTCAAGTTGCATCTTATTACTTCTACTGGGAAAGGGATATTTGTGAAAAATTACATTCAAGCTGAATCTTATTTTCACTCTGATTTTGTTACTTAGAAAATATTTATTTATTCATAATAATACATATATATCATTTAAAGCTCAAACATAATCCCCTCTTGTGTTTGATAATGAGCATTGGTACTCTAATCCCTTCATTGGCACAAGTTCCAATTCCCAACAGACTGGGACATTGTCCTTTAATTGGCATTTATTCTGTTATTTTATTTTTCATCTGAGACTGTTCTTAGATTTGTCAAATTTAAACTTTACTTATTATCTTTTTGTACTCAGAGATGATGATTTGTGGATTTTGTAAGGAAAGAAATGTAAACACACTCATTCAATCTGTCACACTTAACTAGAAGCCTGCTAATTTAGAGATTTTTTTTTCATAATCTTTGTAGAGTAGTAACTAGATCATGAAGTTACAAGTATAGTCCTGGGTATCTTGCCCATCTAATCTTCAAGGTTTGAATCACAGAAAATTCATGTTCTTTACAATGTTCAAGAGATGTGCATTGTGCCTGATGTCCTTGTGCTCCAGAGTCCAGTGCTCAGTTTTGCAGAATTGTGTGAGTGTAGTGCATGTGTTAGGGATGCCCCTCTTCTTTCCCATCCCATCCCATCCCATCCCATCCCATCCCATCCCATCCCATCCCATCCCATCCCATATGTCTGCCTATAGGCCCCTCCTCCTTCTTTCAGACTCCAAATATAGTGAGATTTTCTGTGAAAATCCTTCCCTGGGCTTCCAGACAGCTGATGGCTCCATTTCTATAGTCACATGGCTCTTATTGCCTATTTTTATCTTCTTCTTAATTCTCCACCCTGTCTTTGACCTTTCTTTCTTGAGCTCAGACCATTGCACTCAAATCTCTGTGGAAATCTCCAACCTACTGCATACAGAACTGAGCCCATTCTAGCTTTTCTAAAATAGATTCTCCAGCATTCTATATTGGTAAATGGATATTTCTCTTAAATTCCCACTTCCCATTGTCCCATAAGATGGCACAACCTATATACTGTAACAAACAGAGAAAAAATTGATCATATTACCCATCGGCACTAAATTATGTTCTCAGTAAAGCTGAAGATCTTATGTTTTCAGACTCCTCAAGCTTCATCTGGTTCAGGCATTGGACAAATACACTGTCTGAGATTCTTTTCTAGAAAGCCATTTGGAAATTCTGGAAACTAGTAAGTCCTGTCTCACCTCTGGAATTTCACATGCACTATACCTTTTTTTCTTTTGTTTTCTTTTCTTACTTCAGATGCATGTGTCACCTTGTGCATCTGGCTTACATGGATCCTGGGGAATCTAACCTCAGTCCTTACGTCTCACAGACAAACACCATAACCACTAAGCCATCTCTCTAGCCTTTTTTTTTTTTTTTTGTGATTACCTTCTTCTCCCACCTCTCACACAAATATCCAACACTTCCCTGTGCATTTCTTCCTCACCACTCACTAAGCATTCCAGATAACTTTTAAAAACAGAGACAAGTGCCCCTGCATTGGCTTTCCCAGGGCTTGGGACTTAATTTTTCTATAATATTAACCACTATGTAGTGTATTAGCCACATATAGGTTAGCCATTATTTATTTAGAGTCATTCAGTTTAACACTTTTTGACACGATGGTTCTGAATGCATTCTCTTTTCCAATGTGATGAGTGATTTTTTTTTATAAACTAAAAGATAATAAATGACAAACAAAGATTGTCTGATCAGTGCAGTGTGGAGTTTGCATTAATTAGGGAGTGTTTAGTAGCCTTCATCCTGTGATTGAATGAAAGGTGAACTACTGTGATTGGCTGAGAAACAGTTTCTTAGTTATAAGAATACACTCAGGATTGGTTATACTATTTTTTTTTGTAACATCAAATGAGGTTATCATTTATACCCATAGAGGCTCTTTTGAGCCAGCTCACAGTTCAAGTGCAGAGTCAGATTTAGCAAATTTATTCTAATTTAGTGGGCTCTTGTGAGATAGGAAGAGACCTGAGTGAACCAAATACTGCCTCGGAGTCCAGGGTACATTTCTGCTTCTGTCCCCTTTGCCTGAGCTAAATGAGTAAGCACTACTGCTTGAAACCACATTGCACTTTACTAAGATACTAGTTTTAATGAAGCTCCTAACTATGGGCTCCTTAAACACATCAGGAAAGAGATGTCACAACTTAGCTCATGGTCCCTAACAGTCTGGAGGTGTTTGGCACATGAGTGGATGGATGAGTGGTTAAAATAATCTCTCCAGTGGACTGCATATACTTTGAAATGTTCAAACTCACAGAGTGACTCCTAGTGTTCCTATGTTGTATGACTTGAATTAATTTGACCTTTTGGAGGTAGATTATCCTATCTTTGAATTATACCAAAATAGATATGTTATGTTTTCTAATCCAACACAGTCATTGAACATACTCCAGAAATTCTAATTAGGATGAATGGGAAGTACTTCCTTAAAGATGTTTAGCATATGAAAAAAAAATAAGGCTGATTTTTACCACATGTAATCCAGGTTTCAGCTATTGTATTTCCCTGAATATGTATTTATTCCTGTGCTTTTTTTGTGTGTATCTCTTTAGCATATGAATATACATACAACCAAGTTTATAGCTACAAAAAGTAATGAAATCAGAGCTTTTATAAATATATCATTACTACTTTCCTGTTTCCTGTCTGTTTCAGTAGTAACTTATAGGAATGATAAATGCTACAGAAGTACGTGTAGTTGTAGATTTCTTAGCAAACATAGGTTATTCCACAAGTATCTGCTTTGACATTCATCTAAATCATTCGTTAAGAGGTGGCTACGAGGCATCTTCTCCATTACCAGATCATATTCCTGGCAAATATGGTACATGGCATGTCTATTTAAGGCACTCCTGGACTCAGAGCTCCACCACATAATGTCAGGTTATAAGGCCTCAGTTTGTTGGTTGTGTTTTAAAATCCAGAGATAGAGTTGAACTCATACCACATTTGGCTAGTGCATTGTATGACTCTTACTATCATCTCAAAAGACTCTAGTGATTATTGTGGCTGTCTAACTCAAGGAGTGATAGTTTGTGGGTGTACATCATGAGACATATCATTAAGGCCCCAAGTGAGGATACATTTGCAGAGAAAATATTTTTACAAATAAAACCATCACTACACTGAATATACCAGAGCACCTATCATGGATACTGGGTAATTCCAAGTGAGTACATATGTGTGGGAACTTTTGTTGTATGTTCTCAACATAGAATCTGTAAATGTAATTAGACTTTTAAAATGTAGTTCTCACCCATATGAC
Source organism: Orientallactaga sibirica (assembly GCA_036365145.1). NCBI lineage: Eukaryota > Metazoa > Chordata > Mammalia > Rodentia > Dipodidae > Orientallactaga > Orientallactaga sibirica. The sequence continues at coordinate 27,237,999 of JAEOAD010000021.1, read as the reverse complement.
TTTTAAAAAGAAGTAAAAAAGTAAGTTGACTACAACGCTTTCTCCAGCTTTTAAAAACTGCATTAGCTTTAATAAGCTTGTGAAATGCTGCTAAAATCTCCTTGGTGAAATTATTCATTATCCCTAGTTCATTATTCATGATTTCCAAAGGCTCAGGAAGTTAATCCAAATGAGAAAATGGCATTGTCAGATACCATTTTCAGTGGATGTTGGCAATCATTACATAAAATAAAAGACAATTTTAGCAAGGAATGACAATAGTTAGATATTATTTTAACACTGTAACAATGAATTGAAGCTACAATATATATGTTAAGAAGCACTATTCAATCTTATTGAGTTTTGGAAGCTAAACATTGTCTTATGAGCAATGCTTTATTAAGTTAATTTTTGTAACAAATTCTAGCTGGAAGAGGTGAAATTTGCCAATTCTGGGCTGAAACAATTAAGAATTGATCTGCTTAATTCATAGCTCTTTTTCTACTGCTGCAGACTTGGCCTTCCCAAAGGTAGAGTATGGGAAGTTCGCCCAAATATCATTAAATTGCACAAAAGCAATAAACACTCTGAGTTAAGCCACTCCAATGTCAAGGTTATTTTGTTTTGAAGGTAGTCTGTCTTATGATGACTAATAGAGTCACCACAATGTAGTTACTGTTTGTTATATTCTTAGATTATCACAGAAAGGTATGTTTAGTATGAAGAAGGAATGTGTTTCATTCTGAGAAGCCAGTTGATTATACTCTTCCAGTGTCATGAAACATTAATCACTGGTTAGATGGAAATAGAATAATGTTCTCAGTGTAATCAAAATGAGCACCCAGGTAGATGGCTCAGTGGATAAATCAATCCCTGTTCAAGCCTGAGTACCCAAGTTTGACCTCCAGATCCCACATAAAATCCTGGAAGCCATAATAGACTTCTTTAATTCGAATATTCTTATGGCACATGGAAGATGGAGGTAGAGTAACTTCTGAGATGCTTTTGTGCATTTAGCATAGCAAAGAATAACAAGCTGAGCAAGATCTAGAGAGAGGAATCTTGCCTCAAAATGAGGCAGAAAGGCCATAGACACTTGCTTACCCCTCTCGCTTGCACATGATCATGCAAATACACACACACACACACACACACACATGCATACAAAAGAGTTGAAATGAGGATAAAGGAACATATATACTAATTAGCGGATTAATCTACTTATAGAATGTAGATTATTGTACTTATATTAGAATACAAGTTAATTGAAAACTTAAAAGAAATATTAAACGCTAAGAAGAAACAGCAATGGAAACATAGTCCTCTGGTAAAGGGGTTGCCAATGAAAATACAGGGAAACCACAATGAGGTATTTGTGCAATAAGTATCTTTTGCTGAACAGTAGTTATGCATAGTGCCAATGTCTCTGTTCAGGGCTTAAATACTAGTGGCAAACCTGAAACATAATAGGCAATACAAAATATTTGTTCATGAAATGAGATCGTCTTGCCTATACAGATGATGCTTAACCTTCCACAGTGATGTAAGAGGAAACATGAGCCAACAATTTCCTCTGTCCACTACAGCAAGTGGATTTTTAGATCTAGCAACTGGGCCTTGAAGATTCACTCCACTACTGATGAGAGATGCTGTTCAATCTCCTTAGACAACACGTTGCCTCAGTGTTTCCTTTTCAATATCCTAGATGGCAATGGACTATTTTAAAATCGGATACTTTGCATTCTACCCTCAGATGAGATGACTTTCCAGGTTGAAATTCACTGTACAGGTAGAAGCCTGTACAGTGACAGTAAAAGTGACTGGCAAATAGTACCATGAAGGATCTTTGGATGCATACATCAAGAAATTTTTTTTAAAGTTTTTATGGTAATATCTGGAGTTCATTGCTACATATCAATAATGTGCTACTTGGCCACAAGTTTTTGGGGAAAACTCTGATTCTAATTGATGTTTTATTAGGAATCTTCTTTATCTGGTAAGCACAATTTTAACTGCCTGAGTATAATGGGGGAAGATATCGAGCACTGAGAACAAAATGAGTTAATTTAAGAGTGGAGTAGGGCCTGGAGGGATGGCTTAGTGGTTAAGGCATTTGCCTACAAAGCCAAAGGACCCAGGTTCAAGTCCCCAAAACCCATGTTAGCCAGATGCACAAGGGGGTGCATGCATCTGGAGTTCGTTTGCAGTGGCTGGAGACCCTGGCATGCCCATTCTCTCCCCTCCCTCTCTTTCTCTCTTTCTATGTCAAGTAAATAAATAAATAATAAAGTCTTGTATAAAAAAGTGGAGTAATACGATTTTAATACAACTGGATTAAAAGGTGAGCATTTCACTGAATACTACCTGGATTCTTTATATTTTCCTGTCCTTTGGTGTGCATCCCATGTCGGCAGCTATTTATGTCTTTAGACTTTTTGAACCTGATGAGAGTAGCATGGCTTTTAATGGAGTTTCTCTAGTACAGGAATCCAAAGATTTATCATGGCACCACTTGTCAATTTTATCTCCACCCTGCCAGGCTTCTGCAAATGAGAATTTCAGCCTAGAGGTTATCTCATCCAAGTGTAGAACACCAAGCATCCCAATTTTTATAATTCATTGCCATCTAGGATATTTAAAGGAAAACACTAGGGCTTTGTCTCTTTCTCAGGAGATTAGATAACATTTCTCTTTGTTGGTGGCAGCAAACCGTCAAGGCCCAGTTGCTAGACCAGGAAGGAAACCACTTGTTGAAAGTTGACAGAGAAATTACATTTACAGTTACCCTGCCTTGCTTCACTCTGGATGGTGATAAACCAGCTTTAAGAAAGAGCACATCTCAGTCTTAGAATGGATATTTTTATTAAATATTTTAGTTTTAGTTATTTATTTGAGGGAGAGAGAAAGAGAGAGAGAGTAAATGAGCACACCAGGGCCTCTACCCGCTGGAAATGAACTCCACATGCATACATCACCTTGTACATCTGTCGTATATGGGTCCTGGGGAATCAAACTTGGGACCTTTGGCTTTCTAGACAAGTCCCTTAAGTGCTAAACCATCTCTCCATCCCTAGAACAGATATTTTTAAGTACCTATTATGCTATAGGTTTATGAGATATATAGACCTAGATAGAGATATGGTCTAGCTGTCATAGATTTTTCTATTTTAATTCTTGAGGAACCATGGGCTAGATAATAAATAATCAGTTGGCTGTTGCTTTGACTGTAAGATGCTGCTTACAATGAAAGATGTCTTCCTCGCCACTGTTCAGGCAATAGTAGAGATGTAGCTGTGACTTCCAGGTTATGCCCAACACTATCTAAAGATTAGAAGTGCTGCTGCTTCTTTAGCTGGGTGGTATGCACTGTTAGCATTGCACAGGTTCAGCCTCCTTGCCATTTCAAATGTCTTCAAGATTACACTATAATTTAGTATTACCACAAAAATTATTACTTCAGAAGAAAAGAAACAGAGCAGTGGGACCCAAGGGTGATATTATTGAAGCTAAGATTCATTTTTGAAAGAATAACTGACTCCAACTTTTTATTTTACTGTAAAGCAACAAACATGTCATTTATATTTTTATATTACAGAAATAGTAATAGTGTACAAATGACAGGTAATAAAAATGACTACAAGAGTCGAAAAAACCTCTCTGATTAAGTATTCAAGAAAAATGCAAGATGGTAAGAAAATATTGTATCATAATTTAAATAAGTGTGCAGCTTGGCTAGGGTAACATAAAATAAGGGCATATTTCATAACTAATAGTTTTAGAGCCAATGAAATATATTTGATAAGCAAAAAAAGCAAAGCTTTGGAAGTTTAGGAAAAGAATAAAGCATGATGAGGAGTTCGAAAAGGATGGAAAAGGAATGGCGGTTCTTTGCACAGGTGCTCTGGGAGGGATTCTCTGAGGATGCTTAGGCCAAAGCTGTAATGACAAAAATGAGCAATCCTCCATGGAGGATGCTCAAGAGGAAACAAGGGTGTAAATTAGTACTGTTAAGCATAGGGAAAGCTGATGTAAAGATAATTTATCATCTGGTTCAACAGCCAGAGACATAAACTTCCATAATTCTGACATTGCCCTTCCCCTAGCTAAGATGACTTTGCAGACCATTTGGAGAAGTTCGGGCTAATTCCACACCCACCTCAAGCCATTCGGTGTTTCTCTGTGCCATGCATAGCACTGCTTTAGCCAGATTCTTTCACTTTGGGACAGGCCACTACCTGGAGACATGAACAGCTGCACCTGTCTGTACAGTGGCTATATTGTACCTGGATGCTTCAGCATGCCTGTCTCACAAGATGCTATGGGTCCCAAAGATGAAAGAAATTTTGGCACATGAAAGAAGCACATTGGAAATGAACTTGAAACATAGAGTCACTCTCTTTTATGTACTTCCATCCCCCATGAGTTTCTGTAGATGACAGCCTCCTGTGATGGGTCATGTTCTCAGCTTTCTCTCCTTTCTCTCATTCTTTAATGCTCGGTTCTGTGTCCTACAAACATGACCCTTTCAAATCTCCTGGGTAGAGTAGCTGGGTGATTTAGTTCTTCCTTTTATTATCTCTCTCAAGTCTAGCTTTCATATCTTGCCTACCACCCCCAGGGTGCCATGACTTATGATGGGGTTATGTCTCAATAAATCCATGGTAAATTAAAAATATCCTGAGTCAAAAATACCTCTGAGGAGGTGGCTCATTGAATCAAGATCTTTCCATGAAAGTGTAGCTGAGTTTAAATCTCCATAGTGTAAGTGTCCATAATCCCAGCACTCCTACTGCAATAAAAGAAGGTCCAGACAGGAGAATCTCCTGGAAGGTCATGGGCCAGATAGCCTTGTGAATGCAGCTTTGAACATCTACTTAAACAAAGTAGAAGGTAAGAACCAACATCATAAATTGTCCTCTGGCCTCTACACACATCTAATGCATGACTGTACCCACACTCACACACATGAACACACAACGTACACACACAGAAAACAATGCATTTACTATACCTCCCTAACCCACTCAATATCATAACTTAACCTAACCATTTTTAAAAATGTTCATGGGCTAGAGAGATATCTTAATGATTAAAGTATTTCCTGTGAAGTCTAAGGACCCAGGTTTGAGTCCCCAGTTCCCACATGACCAAGGTGTACAAAGTAATGCATGTATCTGGACTTTGCAATGGCTAAAAGCCGTGGCACCCTTATTGTCTTTCTCTCTGTGTCTGGATCTTTTTCTCACTTTCTCTCTCAAAATAAATAAATAAATCTTTAAAAATGCTCATAACACTGACATTAACCTACTAAACCTCATGTAACCCAAGTCCTGTTGTGCCCTAACGTGTTATCTGTCTCCTGTAACCTACTGAGTATGGCCCACTGTACATGCACCACCACTTATTTTACTGAACAGTCATACCCTCCAGGTTCATCCATCTTACTGTACTATCAAGATTCCATTCTTCTTATTGATTAATAACCCATTGCATTTATATTTGATGCCAGCTCATAAGATGATAATTTTGTTTCATTGCTTCAAGGAGGCATCTGATGTGTATGTGCAATACTCCCTACAATCTTCATAGCCAGGATATGTTCTTGTTTTTTCTTTATCTTTTTATTACAAGTAGAAAAGAAATGAAGGTGCTTCTGGAGATGTGGCTGAGAAATCACATTTTTTTTCAAATGTCCACTCATGATTCAAGATGATCACAGGAAGAAGTATTACAGGTTGAGGGGGAAATTGACAAGAAGGGCAGTAACATCTTTGTGCTTCATGATGGGTAAGAGCTCCCTCATCATTAAACCACTCTTTGAGGTGCTTCAGGCCCTGCCCCACAGTGCCACCCAGAAAGAATTAAATCAAAGAAGTTACAAAAGAGGAAAGAAAATAAACAAACAAAAAGAAGACAGGAATGAATCATAGGCAGCATACTTTAGTGTTCTTTCGGGTTCCTTGCAGTTTTCTGTCTCTCACATTTTTATGCTATGTAGGATTCTTGTTTATTACCCAATTTTTTATACCATTGCAGAACATGTGCAACATTTACCATAACACTTGTGGTCTCAGCATTAATTTGGAAACTCGGCTGAATGCCGAGATGTATGTAGTTGGCATTTGTAGGTCACCATAAGAGCAAGTTAATTTCTGAGAACAGCATCATAACTAAGATTTACAAGTGGCAGCTCTAGCAGCTGCAGCTACAATACTAATCATAGCCATTCATTGAACATGTTTTTGCATTGGATAATGCCAAGAACTTTACATGCATTATCTGTGCAGATTATCACTTTTCATCTTCAGAGCAAACCTTCCAGGTAGGTATGTTTTCAACATCATTTTAGATGTCTACACATTGGCTTCTAGTGAAATGAATGTCCCAAATAAGAAGCTATAATCCCTCTTGGAGTGGAATTTCTCTCTCTCTCTCTCTCTCTCTCTCTCTCTTCATAGCTGTATTCACCAGACAAGTTGGCCCAAAAGCTTACCATAGGTGCACTAAGATTACAAATGCCTGTCATAACCTTGGCTTTTTTTTACATAGGTTCATGGGATCTGAACTCAGGTGTATTCATATTTGCATGGAGAGCACTTTATGACCTGAGTCATTTCCCCAAACAGAAAGTTAGATTTCATACCAAAATTTATTATTTTAGAATAAATTCTTATGCTTCTTATCAATAAATATTGTTAATTATGAATAGTTCTATTTGTTCTTTATAGTATGCCTATAAAAGCAAGGAAAGCTACACATGTAATCCTGCATGTGCTTTTTTTATTTGTGCCAGTTTTTGAGGTGCCCCAAGTTTCAACTGGGGTGATACTTTTAACTGCAGAGGTATTCTGAATCATGCACTGGACGTGAGCCAAGGAATGACACACTGTGTGCAAGTGTGGCTAGGTATTGCTTTTAACTTACACCAGTCAGCATTTGTGTAAATTACTGTACTTCTCTGTAGATCATCATTCAATCTCTCCTTTCTCATTTATGCTCAAGGATGTAGTCTGTCTAGACACATATGTCTGCATTTTACCATTGAGCACAGGGAAGACCCTCCAGGACATTTCCTATTCTTCTGTCCTTCTCAGGTAAGCCAGTATAGATTTCATACTTACCAGATATAATGGACAGAAGTGGAAGACTATTGAGCCATGTTAATAACTTTCTCTTGTGACAGGAGTGGAGAGGGGCAAGATACTAAAGGCATAGTAATGCTAATACCTACACAAAGGAGTAATAAATAAGCACACATGAGTGCTTATAACTTATAATATAAATTATATATAAATTTGTGCTGAAGTTGTCAGGATTTTTCTGGTCCCAACCTTCTTAGTTCTGGCAGATTTGTCATATTCTTTTTTCATTGATTGAGCTGTGGTGTCATCACACACAAGCACATACATTATTTAAACTCAAGTACAATCACTGATTGTGAGACCAACAAACAAAACTTGAACTAAATTGCAAGTCTAATAGGCCTGGAATACAATGTTAAAGGTGATTGGTATACTTGAGATAGATAGCTTAGAATTCCATAAGTGTGCCATGATAAATTCTTGTTAGAACCAGAGTGTAGTTAAGACATTCACACAACATAAATGTGAACCCCCAAAAGTGAATCCAAAGCTGGGAAGACAGCTCATTAAGTAAAGTGCTTCTTATGCAGCATGAGGACCTGAGTTCATGAGTACCTTGGAACCCATGTTAAAAAAAAAAAAAAAAAACAAGCCAGGCATAGTAGCTTTTAATACCAGCACTCGGGAAGCAGAGGTAGGAGGATCATTGTGAGTTTGAGGCCACCCTGAGACTACATAGTTAATTCCAGTTCAGCCTGGACTAGAGTGAAACCCTACCTCAAAAATGTGCAAACATCTGAGGAAATCACACTCAAGATTGTCCTCTGGGTAAACATACATACATACACAGAGGCAGAAAGAGAGAGAGAGAGAGAGAGAGAGAGAGAGAGAGTACAGATTTGTCCCTCTGTTCCACTTTTCTTTGTCCCTTTGACAGTAGTTACTTGACTTATGTGACACACTAGAATCATCTGGAAATGTTTAAAACATCTCTCAAGTCCACATCATGCCTATACTAATTAAAGCAGAAATACTGAAGGTGGATCTAGGTGTCGTGTTTTCCAAAGATGTCCATGAACCTTCGGTATGCAGCAAACAGTAAGACGATCCTGAAGACAGAGAGCTAGCTGCACTACCTGGGCAATGAGTCCTACTCAGCTGTGTCAGTCGTTAATCCCCCACTTCAACCCTACCCAAGACGTGACTCTTGTTATTCCCTACCCTAGGCTTGACTCCTGTGAATCCTCAGCTCAACCTTACCTCAGACAGGATTGTTCTTATCCCCCACCTCTTACCCCACCCCAGACATCACTCTCATTACTTGCTACCTCACACGCTACTCCAGATGTGACTCCAGTTTCTCCCTCCCTCACTCTAAGTTTTGATATAATGATCTTTCTATTTATTTAAGCTTACTGGTTTTCTGTTGAAGATCTCCCTGGTGAAATAAAATCACAAAGGCAGAGGTAGTATGGGGTTGGGGCTTAAGTTTGTGCTCTTAGCAGGCCTTAAGCCCCTGAAGCCTCTGTGTCTGCCCTTCTATCCCCAAATGTCTGCAGAGCAGTTTTAACACTATTGTTCCAGCCTCAAGACTTCCTGAGCAGTTGTGAGAACTCACAGGATGTGTTACTCCAAGGTCACTTTGGTGTGCAAATGACTTTTAAATGTTTAAATAAGAGTGGTTTCACAGGTATTCCAATATTTTTTTTTCTTGCAGTAAGTGCTGGTGTGTAGGAGGGAAATGCAGAATCATAGCTAGTGTTTGTTCAGTAACATGTCTCTTGGTCTCCATAAGAGAATTGCACAAATGATTAGCAGGGACATATCACTTTCATAACACCTGCTATCATATTCTTAAAATATGTATTTGTTGTGAGAGACAGGGGAGAGCGAGAGAGAAGTATGAGCATGCCAGAGCCACTTGCCACTGGAAGCCAGCTCCAGATGTATGACACCTTTTGTGCATCTGGCTTTACATGGTTACAAAGAATCAAACCCAGACCAAAAGCATCTCTCCAGCCTTGACATTGTATTTGTTTGTTTGTTTGTTTTTTTGTTTTGTTTTTTTCAAGGTAGGGTCTCACTCTAGCCCAGGCTGACCCGAAATTCACTATGTAGTCTCAGGGTAGCCTCGAACTCATGGCAATCTTCATCCCGAGTTCTGGGATTAAAGGTGTGTGCCACCATGCCTGGTCTGACATTGTATTTTGATAAGATTACATATGTAAGCCTCCTTTACTGAAGAATGGAAATTGTAGCCGGACATTGTAGCTTGTAGCACTTGGAGGTAAAAGTTGGGAGGTCAGGAGATCAAGATCTGCCTCAACTAAATAGCAACTTTTGAGGCCAGCCTGGGCTACATGAGACCCTATCAAAGGAAGGAAGGAGGGATGGAGGGAGGGAGAGAGGGAGGGAGGGAACGAAGGAACAAAGGGGAAGGAGGGAGGGAGGGAAAGAGAGAAACCAGAAAAGAAATTGTATCTTTATATCTTAGTAAGTGCTCAATAAAGGTGAGTTTTCTCCTTACAAAAATGTTATTTGAGGGCTGGAGAGATTGCTTAGTGGTAAAGGTACTTGCCTGCAAAACTATAGGACCCTGGTTTGATTCCCCAGTACTCAAGGAAAGCCAGATGCACAAGGTGGCACAAGTGTCTAGAATTCGTTGAAGTGGCTGAAGGCCCTTTTCTCTCTTTCACTCACCTTCTCTCTCTCTCTTTCTCTCTCTCTCATAAATAAAATATAAAATATTTTTAAATGTCCACTGAAAACTACTATTACTTATTTTTATTTAAAGAGACTCAGTGAATACTATCTGTCTCTCTCATATGGGTTTGGAAGATACTGATTACCAAGGAGGATATGACAGATATGAGCTAGTAGAACTCAGGTGGAGGATATCTTTTACAGGGGAGGCATCTTTTGGCTTACAGAATCCTAGTATTAGGTCCCAGTCCTTTTAGTCTGAAGGATACATGCTAGTGACCTCTGGGTAAAGTCAAGTCCAGCCGAATTTGTGTCTACTAACTACTGTGTGCTTGGGCTTCTTCCAAAAGGAATAGCAGTGGAAAAACCAATGCATGCTTAGCTTTTCATTGCAATTGAAGTAGACTATTTCTCTCTCTCTCTCTCTCTCTCTCTCTCTCTCTCTGTGTGTGTGTGTGTGTGTTACACAGGGCCTTGCACACGTTAGACAAGAGCATTTGGCCTCATTCCATCCCATGCCAACCTGGTTACTTGTCTTTTATAATGATTAAGATAGCAGGGAAAGGCTGAAGTATGAGGTAGTGGATCTCTGCCCACATGAGTAGAAAGTTTAGGTGTGGAAAGGGTTCTTTTCCACCCTTGTAACACCGAGTCACATTGTGGTACCTGCTGTAGATTTTATGAACTTTCTGTTTCATTGGTCACCTGTGTATGATGTATGTGAGGCATAAATATATGTAGTCCTGTCACCGTTGTTTGCTTTCCTGAAATGAGCGTGCTATGCTTAGATGTATAGCCGCAGCATGCTGTTGGTGGTGGCAGTATGAAAAACTGTATCCACTGTCCAACAAGATACTGTCTTGACATCCATTTGCTGATTATAGGCAGTTTAGTGTTTTCACAAACAAAATCAAAAGAAGATGTTGTGCTCTTTGGGAAACTTATTGGTAAACAGTCAAGTAACATGTAATTTGATTCCTAACAATATTCCAAAAGCGAGTCCCAAGAATCTGTAAATATTAAACTTTCAAGGAGCATCATGTGATTTCATGTGATGAACCTAGATCTGAAGATATATAATTTGAAATAACTATTGTAGAAAACATGTCCCCCACCATTTTCCTCTAAACAGTTTGAAAGTCTGAAACAGAAATCACTCATAAGCACTTAGGGTAGAAATTCTCTTGGTATAATACAGCACAGAAATAAGAAGAAACAGTGTGGTGCATCTTGTTATGTGAGGTTATGTGTTAGGTGAGGCCCGTATTGTGTCTTTTGATCTAAAAGCAGAACCCTCTGATGTATATATTTAGCCTTATTATCACGAGAAGGATTTAGAGAGCAGCAGTATCTGTTCAAGGTCAAAGAGCTAGGAAGCAGGAAGCCTCCATGGTAGTGCATGCTCCAACCCCCCCCCCACCACCACCAAGGCATGGCGTGAAAGAGACACTTTTCCCAGAATAATTCTTTTCAAAAATATTTAACTTATTTATTTATTTGAGAGAGAGAGAGAGAAGCAGTGCGAGAGAGAGAGAGAGAGAGAGAGAGAGAGAGAGAGAGAGAGAGAGAATGGGCATACCAGGGCCTCTAGTCACTGCAAACGAACACCAGATGTGTGCACCACTTTGTGCATCAGGCTTTATGTGGATACTAAAGAATTGAAGCTGGGTCCTTGGGCGTTTTAGTAAGCACCTTAACTGCTAAGTCGTTTCTCTAGCCCTTGCCTACTATTCTTGTTATTTTGTTTTTGAGACATGGTCTCACATTATAAGCTAAGCTGGCTTGAATCTTACTCTGTAGACCCGAATAGCCTCAATTGTTAGCAGTTCTCTTGCCTCAGCCTCCCAAGGGCTGGGTTTCAAGCCAGGTGTGTTTTACTATGATTTGCTTTTAACCTATTATTTTTATGCCTACCTTTCTCTCTCATTGTTACTTACAATGTTTGGTTATCCCTAAAACTTCATTTCAGTGAGAAAGACCATCCATGAGTAATAAGGAAGACACCCAACATTTTCCTCTAGCTTTCCTGCACATGAACATGGGATGTACACATCTGCTCTCACACCCGTGTACACACACACACACGTACATCACACCATATCACACACATATCCCATACCACATATGCTATACACACTTGTGGAAAAATAAATACAATAAAACATGTCTAAGAAATTTATAAAAATGCTAAGTAAATGAACTTTTTGTTGTCTACTTGAAAATATGAAAAAAGCAACCTTACTGACTTTCCTGAACTCTTTAAAATCTCAATGTAAATATCATAGTAGTTTATATGAACAGAGGAAACTTTGTGGCATGCAGCTTTTCAAAACCCCCTATTTTGCTGAGCCACTAGAATGTGTGTGGTTTGAACTAGATCTAATACTGAAAGCAGTTTATTTATTTTAGGAATGGAATTTGCCTATCAAATTCACATTAGTATACACTAATACTAAGCCTCCGAATTTTTTTCGAGCCACTTTGTTAAATAATAAAAAAAGACCTTTCTTTGAGTTCATACATCCACAGCTGATTTAATTAATGGATTTCAAAGGTGTATACTCAGTACAGACAAGGACTCAGAGGATAAGCAAGTCTTCTACTTATAGGAGTCTTTTCTGTGCTCACTCCAATACATATCATTCAGTGCAGCCCCATTCCTGTTTTTCAGCCAATTCAGTTGCCTCAGTAGCATGAAGGGCCTCTCATGCCTTATACTGGAACCTACCTCTCGGAAATGACTACAAGTTGCTTTGACTTTTATTTCAACGGCTACATATGCAAAATGAACCTTTCCTTCCTCCTATCTGACAACCCTTAAAATACATTGGCATTTATTGTTCTCTTTGCCCTTGATCCTTGTTATATCTGTGCTGGAGAAGACTGGTACAGAGGTTGTCTGCTGTTTTGAATTGGGAAGGGTGGGGAAGAAAGAAGGCAAGACTTCTTTGGCTTGAGCCTGCAAAACAAAATACCTGGGAAACCTCAGCATCTGGTGTTTGGCACAGTCCAATCTTTCTCACAAGCACTATGAACAGGAGAGGAAAAGGGCTTCTTAAATTTAAGGTCACATTTTTCCAGCATTCTGTTTAGACCCTCTTCTCACCTAGCACACTTTTGTAATAATGATCTTACAACTAATTTCCTGCAATTACCATCTATATATTATTTATTCCTTTCTCAACCAGAGTTTTATATTCAATTGCTTACTGGACATCAGTCCTTCTACAGGTCACCAGTATTATTAAATTTCACCATGCCATATCAATTCAACATGACTAAATTATAATTTTTCCATCCAAATATGCTTTTTCTTTCTGTGACCCACAACCTAGTGAATAGTTAAAAAGACTGTGGCCTTTGGACCATCGCCAGTTAGAAGCAATTTTTTATTACTTTTCTCAATTGTCCAGAACTAAGCCCAGTGAATAGACTAGATATGAATACAGAAAAAAATGCAAAAACATATTACAGAAACATAAAATCTCATGGGGAATATAATTCAAAGAAATGCAGATAGGTACTGTGTACAAAAAAAGGAGGCATCTGAAAAAAATCTTTTAAAGTCAGAAGTTGTAAGCTTTATTACCAAATTATTTATTTTTTTCCTTTGAATTTATGAATTCAGAATAATGAGAAGAGAACACTATCTTAAACGTATTTAATTAGTTGAACTCATGGGTTCAGGATAATATTGACTCAGTAGTTCACTATGTTTAAAAATTAATAGACCACTTATTAATAATAGATTCTGGTGCTCAGTATTTACCATTCACTAGGTAACCATGGGTTAGTCTCCAAAGACTAATAAAGCAGTGATTTAAGACAATTAACTACACATTTTAAGAACTTTTTTTCCATGAATAGTCTATATCATGCCCCTGGCTCCCTGTTTGCTTATCATATGTAGGAGTGGGAGGAGAGGTAGAAAGAGAAGATTTCTCTTTTGTAAAATTCATCTACCAAGAAAATGAAATCTTTGTTCAATAGAAGCCTTCTTCCCAGATCCAGCCATGTTGCTGGTATTTTACTATCTTAAGTTTGTATTTGCTTTTGATTTTTTAGAAATAAAAACATTATTTTCAACTGGACGTGGTCACACATGCCTTTAATCCCAGCACTCTAGAAGCAGAGGTAGGAGGATTGCCATGAGTTCAAGGCCATTCTTAGACTACATAGTGAATTCTAGGTCAGCCTGAACTACAGTGAGACCCTACCTCAAAAAAAAAATTTTTTTTTTTTTGGTAAGATACAATGTCTAGTAAGTATTCACTACCATGAGTGGAAGTTTCTGGGGCAGGAGAGACCTTTAAAAAAATAGGAAGAAATAATAAAACTCCCACACCTTTTAATGGTTTATATTGTTTGGAGAAAATGAAGTGTAAATACATTTGTGTGTTGTGGTAACCCAGCATCCTGCATCTACTCTCTTTGACCCTACATGTCAAGGATTGGACCAATAATGATTTTTCCTTTTGTATCAGGTAGTACTATTGTTTCCCCCCACACACACTCTCATTTTCCACCATCCTCTTGAACAAAATTATCAGAGTCAAAGCAATCTGTACGATTTCAAGTTTATTTTTCCTTTCAAAAACGTTTTAATTGTATGAAGAAAAACAACACATTTTTATTTATTATAAGCATTTAACATAGAGCCAGAAAAAGAGATTTTTGGTTTCTCTCAGGTTTGTTGCTATGTGATCAAGAAGGTCATATTTTATGTGGTTAAGTTTCTTCAACTATAAAATTAGGACAGTGTTTACACAATTTGCCAGAATAATTTTATGGCTGGTTACTCTAATAAAAATGAAATTATATTTCCATGAGTTTTGCATTTTTAATTATTTTGTTTTATAGTGATTAATTTTAACTCAGTTTATGAAAGAAAATTTTCAACAAAGAATTATAATAAAATGTTGTTCTGTTCCTCAAGTTTTTGCATAGTTGGAGTTGAGGACCTCTGAGATTTCTAGCTTTAACTTTCTTTAATTCTGGGTAAGCTATACACTTCTTCTCAGAGCATGCATTTTCAAGACATACTCACAAAAGACACAGATTTTTAAGTTCAAATTGCTTCTCTAAGTTAAAATTCTGAATATGTACTGCTTCATATTTATTCACATTGTCACCTGGATTAAAAGGGATGTTATAGATGCCTAAGGAAAACTATGTGTCTGCATTGTTGACAGTCGAAATTAAACTTTCAATTTGTTCCTTAATCTGCTGCTGATGTAAAGCCATGGGAGACTACAGAATGATGGCAAGGAATGCTGCCAATTTGTACCTTTAGTCACCTATGTTAGATTAAAAAGGGAATCACTAGCTTTTCAAACATGACATTTCCTGTAATTTCAACATTTCTGTAATAGTTGGGCAAAGTAGCCACTGCAATTTGATCACTGGATTACTATGTGCAAGGCTCTGTTTTCTTTTGAAACAAGATGCTGGTCCTTTCTTTCAGAGGACTTCTGGTCTATTGTGACAGTAAGGCATATGACCAGAAAAGAACACTCACAATTATCTGGCTTATTCTTTTCCTATTTATTTATTTATTTATTTATTTATTTATTTATTTATTTGAGAGTGACAGACAGACAGAGAAAGAGGCTGAGAGAGAATGGACACACCAGGGCCTCCAGCCACTGCTAATGAACTCCAGATGCATGCACCACCTTGTGGTGGGTAAGCCTGGAGATTACTGGGGAATCGAGCTTCAAATTGGAGTCCTTAGGCTTCTCAAGCAAGGGCTTAACTGCTAAGTCATCTCTCCAGCCCTATCTGGCTTATTCTTAAAAATGTGTGCTGAGGCTCAAAAATAGGCCCTTTTAGGCTCTCATGCTGGGTGGCAAAAGTTTTTACCCACTGAACCATCTCCTATCCCCACAAAGAAGTTAAATATATTTCTTTCAAAGAGGAATAGAGAACCCCTGGCAAGAATGACCTTTAATAAGAGGAAGCATTGATAAAGAAAGAGAAAAGGGAGAAGAGAGTATCCCATACAGAGAGAACAGTATGTTCCCCTGACATATAGCTAATATGTAAAGTTCCCCCGACATATAGCTAGTATGCAAAATTATCTTCATAGATAGACTGAAGACAAAAAGATTCCTTGGGAAAATATAAAAAGAAAATAATATGAGTTGAACTTTCCTAACCTGAGAATCCAAAATTTAGAATGCTCTATGCCAAAACTTTGAATATCAACATTATGCCACAAATAGAAAGTTCTGCGCATGATCCTCTTATGGTGGGTTTCAAGTAAAATATTGTTGCAATAAAATAATACATAAAATAAATTTGGGCTATGTATATATGGTATATATGAAACATGAATTTGTTGTTTGTACTTCTACCCCAAAATATATCATCATGTATATGCAAATATTGCAGTTAATTGGAAATCTGTAATATAAAGTATTTCAGGTCTTCAGGATTTCAGATGAGGAATGCTCAACTGGTATTGAAAAGCTAGAAAGAAGATAAGTGATTGAAGACCTTAGGTACTATATCAAAAGTTTGAATTTATTGTCCCCTAAACGTAGTAGAGATCTACTAAAGAACTAAAAGTGGTAAGTAAAAGGATGGGCTCTGGGAAGCTCACTCCAGAAGCACCATAAAAATAAATTAGACCATGAAGATGATTCAGAACCAAATAGGGGACAACCACAACAATTCAGGCATCAAATAATGACAAAACAATCTCCCTACAGACCCCCAGGGCAATAGAATATAAGATATGTAATTTTGCAACCACAAATTTGATAACTCAGATTAAAGAGAACAGTTCCTTGAAATAAAGAATCATTAATCCATGAGTTCAACTAATTAAATACGTTTAAAATGGTGATATAGGCAATTTCCACAATGAAATTGTTCTTTCAAGTTGCCTATCATCTAAAATAACATAAATGCCATTCAACCATTGTGACAGAATAGTCTCTTTTATATTAATAAGTCTGCAGAATAACTTTTATCAAAAATTATATATTTATTTGAGAGAGATTAATATAAAGAGTCAGACACATATAGAGAGAGACAGAGAGAGAGAGAAAGAGAGAGAGAGAGTGACTGTGAGCATGCTAGGGCCTCCTATCACTGCAAACAAAATCCAGATGCATGAGCCACTTTATGCATCTGCCTTTATATGGATACTGATGAATGAAACCCGGGATGTCAAGCTTTCCAAGCAAGCACTTTAACCACTGAGCAATCTCTCTAGCTCCTCTGCAAATTAACTTTAAAGATCACCTCATTAACTTATTTTACTAACTATATTTGCATTTCTTTCATTGAATGAATTAGTTAGGAGGTATGATAAATATATTTGTATTTATAATTTGATCTAATGATTGTTGTCATGCACATAGAATTATTGTTTGGGGAAGCAAACATGTTTTTTTCATGTGCTTATTTAAGATTAAAGCATAATTAATATCCAATAAAATCCTCTACCTGAAGACCTGAGAGGTACAGATGTGCATTTCCATAGAAAGTGATGTTGGTTACAAGGTACTTCTTGGAGTGTATGTGTGCAGTATATGATTAAATTATAATTATACTTCATTTTATAATTCCCACTAACTTGTGAATTCTGCATTTCAATAATAGTGAATAGTTTACTAAACTATAAAGTGAGCACATGTCAAAAATTTGCCTTTCTTATCCTTAGCACTTGATAATTTTCCCCAGCTTGAGTTTCTCTTAGTGGAAAACTATCAATAATCCAGAACCTGAGCCTGTGCTTTAAGTATTCACAGAAAGATAACCCAGGACAGAGATGTCACATGAAGGGATCGCTATACTACATAGCTGGAGTGCCATAGTGAACTTCTATTTGCTGATAGAAAACACCTGACCAAGGGCAG
Source organism: Orientallactaga sibirica (assembly GCA_036365145.1). Taxonomy (NCBI): domain Eukaryota; kingdom Metazoa; phylum Chordata; class Mammalia; order Rodentia; family Dipodidae; genus Orientallactaga; species Orientallactaga sibirica. Next base: position 27,220,367 of record JAEOAD010000021.1, on the reverse strand, counting down.
CTTGTGGGAAAAATGGTTTATTTTGGCTTACAGATTCAATTGGAAGCTCCATGATGACAGGGGAAAATGATTGCATGAGCAGAAGGTGGACATCACCTCTTGGCCAACATCAGCTGGACAACAGCAGTAGGAGAGAGTGGCAAAGGGAAGCTGGCTATAATATCCATAAGCCTACCTCCGATAAGACACGGCGTACAGGAGGCTCCAATTCCCTAATTCCTTCCAGCTGGAGACCTAGACTTTAAAACATATTAGTTTGTGGAGGACACTAGAATCAAACCACCACATTCTGCCCCAGGCTCCCATAAACTGATACCCATCCATGATTTAAAATGTAATGCATTCATTCCAATTTTAAAAGCATCAATAGCTCTTGTCAATACCAATGATGTTCAAACATCCCCATAGTCCAAGGTCTTTTAACTGAGCCATAATGCCAAACCAACCAACCAACAAACAAAAGAAATAAACCATAATGCATAATGGCACAGAATAAGCACTCACACTGCAAAAGATGGTATTGGGCATAACAAGGAAAAGTTGAACCAATACAAGATTAAAATTAACAAAAAACACAGGGCAAACATCAAATTCTGCATCTCCAAGTGCCATAACTAGAGCCATTGATGAGTCTTAAAGACTGAAATTCTAACCAGTGACAAGACTGTGGAGTTCCGATTCTGCCCCTCCATCTAGGCTACTCACAGTCCTAGAAAATTTCTTCCAGTGCCTGAAGCTGTCCTTGGCAGCCATCCCATAGTCCTGGCATCTCCATCCGGTCTCTTCTGTAACCCATGGTTCATCTTCATGGCTCCATCAGGCCTCCAAACAGGTAATCCAACAAGCCTGCTTCACATTGCCCATGGCCAGTTCCAAAAAACAAAACTGTATTGAAAATGTAATGACCCTCTCTTTTCGACATTTGATATACTCCATAGTACCAAGTGGGATACCAATTTGTGAATTCAGGGGGAAAATAAACCTGACTCCTTGAGCATTCAGGCCCATTACTTCAAAAGAGTCCACATTCTTTATGTTGTTCCAATGCGGATCAACTGGCCTAATCTCAATGGATATAATCTCTTAAACAATTGCAGTTGAATGGGTAGTAGTTTCAGCCCAAAGATTTCATTTTTTTTTCTGTGCCATATCCATCTGCTCACACCAGTCCATTTGTACACAATGCAACCCTGCACAAGTTCTCAGGGCATGGGCATAACAGCAAGCCTCTCACACAAACTGCTTCTAGCCCATTCCAGGCAAAGCTCTTTCTCACTCTTGCAAGCCAAACCTCACAGTCATTAGTTCTTACTGCAGTCAGGTCTTTCAACGCTGACCAGAAAGTTCCATCAAATTAGAATCATAGCACTGTAAGGCATCTCTTAGGCCAAAGTTTCAAATCCTCCTATTTCCTCCCTCAAATCAGTCCAAAAGGCTAAAAGCTACACGGCCAGGTTTCTAACATCAATGAACCCACTTCTCAGTACCATTACTATTGTTGTCAGCTTCTCATTTCTGGTAGAATGCACCTGACCAAGGGAAGCTTGTGGGAGGAAAGGGTTTACGCTGGTTTATAGACTTGATGGGAAGCACCATGATGGGGGGAATGATGCCATGAACAGAGGGTGGCATCAACTCTGGGATAACGTCAGGTAGACAACAGCAGCAGGAGAGAGAACCAAACACTGGCAAGGGGAAGCTGGCTATAACACCCATAAACCCACCCCCAACAAGACCCTTGCAATTCCTAAATTGCCACTAGCTGAGAACCAAGCATTTAGAACACATAACTTTATGGGAGATACTAGAATCAAACCACCACATAGGAGATTATAGTTTCTCCAGCATAGGAAATATAAGCATGGGAGAAGGGTAGAAAATAAACTTTGGATTTATTAGAACTTATGCTTTGTGTGTACAGTCATTGCTATTTTATTAATAAGCAACTAAAATTCTCCTGTTTTAATTAATAACCACTGTAGGAACACTTTTTTCTCTTGAAGGAAGTTATTCATAAACAGAAATGATTTATTTTGTGAATGGAAAATGTTTACATAGAATAAAAAAGCATTTTTGTTAATGTAAATAATATTTGAAGAGAAAAAAAAATTGGAACCTTCCATGCCATTTGCTTCCAAAATATTTTATCCTAACATTTTAATTATCTTTGACTCTTTCTCAAACTCTCATATTCTGGAAAGGGGGACAAAATTTCAAAGTTATGATGGAAGCTCTGTAACACCACCACAGTGAATTGCAGTGTGTTAGATAAAAGACTTGGGTTCAAGGCAAAATATGGAGGCCCTGGTTAACAGCTAACCATGCCCACAGAAACCACAACCCAGCTGCATCACAATCTATACAATTTTGAGCCCTCCTATATGTCCCTTCTCAGCTTGGCTTCCACCCCCACTTACCTGTAGGTTGCTCCTCAAGTTAAAACCTCTTACTTAGGGGCATCTTCCTTGGGCATCATTTATGAAAAGGACATACATTTGGTGAATGCATGCTTTTAAAGCACTGTGGACAACAAAGTCTTTGACATCAGCAGTGACTGGAAAGCCTTTCCATAGTTTGATTGATTGATTCATTCATTCATATTTTTTTCAGCCTGGATATATGTTAGGCATGTTTGATAATACACATATGTTAACCTTAATTAAATAATTATTATAAGAAGTAGAGTATAAGGTGGTAGTGGAGCTTACCCATGTAACACAGCTATACTTAGTATTGGCAATGGATTACTTCACAGGCACATATTATCTCCTTAATATAAGTGAAGAAACTATGTTCCAAAAATCTAAGGTCCTTGCCAAAACTTACACAGCTAGTGAGTCTAGTAGTTCCAGAGTTTTACACTTTTATGGGATTTTGGGTTATAAGGATCTACATATTGATGTAGATATTGGTGTAATGGATTATCACAAAATTAGCTACTTAAGGCAGCACTTCCTACTGTGTCTCAGTCTCAGTGGTTCAGGAGCGCAATCATGCTTTAACTGGTTCTCTGCTGAGTCTCCAGTTATGAATTATGATTTGAATGTGAGATTTCCTCCATAAATTCATGTGTTTCAACATAGTCCCTAGCTGATGACAGTGTTTAGAAGGTTGTGGAACCTTTAGGACATAGAATCTTGCTGGAAGAAGTGGGTTACTAGGGGTGGATCTTAAGGTTTTATAGCCAGCCCTACAGGTTTTTGTTTATTCTCTGCATCCTGACAGATGAAATAACACAATATATCACACTCCTGATATCATGCCTTCCCCACCATGATGGACTGTATTTCCTCAAACTGTAAATCCAAATATATGATTCTTCTCTTATCGTGTTTCTTGTCAGGTATTTGGTCACAGCATTGGTTTTAATACTCAGTGCCCTCAGCTCTCAGAAATCACCATCATTCCCTGCCACCTTACCATCTCCATATTGTAGTTTGCCTCCTCAAAACCAACAAGAGTACCCCAGCCACTTCTGGTTTATTGGAAGAGTCCCTTTTTAAGGCCTAACTGACCTAATTTGCTCATATATGGGTTAATTTCTACTTCATGAACTCAATATCTGTGATAGTTTGAATATATGTCCCCCGATATATTCAGTGTTCTATTAGTTTATAGTTTGCATCTGCAGCCACCTTGCTGGAGGCAATGTCTTTGGGCGGATCTTAAGGTGTGATGGTGGGTTTGACATTCCATTGTAAAGAGATGCAAAGTGTGCCTAATAGGAGTTCCTAAAGTGTGCTGTGCTGTGTGGTTGATGGTTTTTCTCTCTCTTGCCTGGTCCTGTGAAGACAGGCCAGCTTCTTCTGCCATTATGGAATTTTCCCTGGATCTGTAAGCGTCAATAAATAATATCCCTTCCTCCATAACTGTACCTGGTCTGGAAGTTCATCTCAGCGAACTTGAAGCTGTCTGCTACAATATCAAATGACTAGGTACTTAATTACAGCTCCATTTTTCTTATCTTTGTGGCACTTTGTAACATAATCATAAGAATGCAATACCCTGTCTTCCCAAATTCTGCCTACATTCAAAGGAGTGGAGTCTGTGAAGACATGGGGCATTACAGGTCAATGTAAAATTTTGGCCATTACAGCTTACAAAGAGAAGCCATTTCATCTAAGTGGTCTTTATGTCAAGTCTGCACATGGCCTAAAACTAAGTCTTCCTTTTGCTCACTACGTGCTGTGCAATGTCTTCTACAGAACAGCACCCAGAATTTTCTGAGTGACTAAATGAGTATCATCTTTTGTGTCTTGGATGCCAATTTTAGCCTCTCACCCAGAGTCCTCTCCGGCACATGGTTTATGTTAGTATTAATTGTGCCTATTTTCAGAGCCATTCAAAGGATTCTGTGGTCATTATTGGAAGTAGTATGGATGAAGAGCTAGTGGCCCTCTCCCTAAGGGGAAGAAACAATAACAACCATTCATTACAAGTTTGGCTGTGCCCCTTGGTGAGGGCTCACAATTTAGAACTAAAGAAATGTAAGCATGTGCTCTTGGTTAGTGGGCTCATGGAGAACTTTATAAAGGAACAGTGCCAAAATGCTGAAAACTGGAATTGTCTTCATGGAGACAAGATTTCATAGCTGACTAAGGCACATTGTCAGAAGTTTTTACAGCAGCAACCAGTAATTAAATTTGTAACTCAGTGCAGGTCTATGCTTTTAATATATGTGCAAGTTAAATTTTTTATACTTTTTGTCTAAAATAACTCATTGTAAGCATCACACATTTTTTAAACAAATACTGTATCAAGGTGTTCTAGTAACCAGACATATCATTTTATGCTTCTTTGTAGTCCTGTCTCAAATTTAAGTTCTTTGTTTTTGATTTATGATAATACTATTTTTATACAATAAACTTAAATAACTTTTCTTTTAAAGAAATGTGAACTCTTATTAGCAAACCTCAAGAGTTTCCAGGAATTCTTTCACATGTACCTTCTGTATCTCATCACTTTTTATTGACCATCCCCTGTGCCATCTTTATATAACATTTTTCCTACTGTCATTTTGTAAATTATGGGTTTGCACCACTAAATTTTGTGATCCATCACCTCTCTACAGAATATCACTGACTTCATGTGGAGAAAAATGATGTGTAAAGCTGAATAAACAATATGAAAGCATTTCCAAACAGACAGTTTGAATGATTAGAGATACAAAGACTCCTCTGTTTTTTTTCATTTTACAGAAATAATTTTCTGTGAACTAGAGAGAAAAATTTGTCAAATACTTTCATTTAACATGTAAATATAATTTATTTGTATATTCTGCTATTTGTTTTCAACCTGATTCTTTAATCTAAGTGAAATAAATTTCTCTATACTACCTCCTGTAATTTAAGAAGACTTTATACAAATAAAACATGATGCCATGGGTAGTGGGTCAGTAAGGACTAAGGCTTATAGTCATCATTTTATCTCTTCTTCCTCCTAGTTAAGGATATATATGGAAGAGAATAGAATTCAAATAAGAGTCTGAGGTTCAAATGCTAACCCAGGCAAGTTGCTATCTGGAATGTTAGCAAGTGTTATCAAAACATTTTAATGGAAATCCATATTAGTGAAAAAAATTGACCTTTTTTTTTTCTGGGTTGGAACGGTGGCTTAGTGGTTAAGGTGCTTGCCTTTCAACCCTAACACCTGAGGTTTGATTTCGCAGTACCCATGTAAGTCAGATACACAAGGTACTGCGTGCATCTAGGGTTCATTTGCCTGGCATGCCCATTCTCTCTCTCTCTCTGTCTGTCTCCAATCAATCAATAAAAAGACCTATTCTGTGAAAAGTTCTCATAGATATATGTAAGTCTGCACAAGTTATCAGCTTTTGGATTAGCTAACAGTTGTTTTACAAGGTATAGTTTCTGGTGATATATCTAATTTTTTCTATTCCATTTGGCCATTGAAAAATAGATGTTTTAAAAAAGGATTTAGTATTAAATGGATACTAGAGTGATCTAGAGTGCCTATGGTGAAAAAAAAAATAAAAGAGACTTCAATTATAGTAATAAAAATAAAACAAAAGGATAATAGGATATGTTACAATTATTATGTACTAATCCAAAGTACTTCACATATACAGAATCACTAAATCTCATAAGATAGCTCTATAAGGTTTACACTGTCATTACTACTTTAATGTTAAGAGCATGTTTTTGGTCATGGGACCAAAATAGGCTAAGAGGAGCTTGCACCTTTATAGTAGGACTACAGACACATTGCTTGGAGCCAAAAACCTATCCCCCCAAAAAATAATTGCTACTAGGCTGTTTCACATTTCTCTAAACAATAAATATTTTTAAAGCCAAGGAAAACAGACTCCTGCCCTAGCTTCTGTGTTTTTAGTTGGAAATTCACATGGTAACAATCTTAAATATCCTATAAGTAACTGTCCCCTTGGAAGACTCAGCTTTGTGCTTACTATGACTGGCTCAGGTTCCAGGTAATGTCAGACACATCTTCCCATATTTGAAAAGTCTGTAGCACATCTTCAAAGAAGTGTCCAGGAGGCTGAGGACTGCCAGTGGCAGAAGTACACAACTTCTAAGGATTTCAGTTGAAGAAATGCTTAAGAAAAAAAGATATTAAATCCCTTCAAGACTTCATCTCAAATGTTATATACACAGAGGATTTTAAAAAAGCATTTCTATTAGGTCTGAGTATTCATTTTCTTCTCTTTGTTGCAATTTATGCTTTGAGGGACACTCATGATTAGGTGTAATGTTCAAAATGCTACCAGCATTTTGCAAAATAAAGCACTCTAGTTTTGGCTTTTGTTTTTATTTTTGATTTGTGTTTCATTTTGTTTGAAACAGAGTTTCTTCTAGCTCAGACTTATCTTTAACTCTATGTAGCCAAGGTCTTAAACTCCTAATCCTTTGGCACCATTCTCCCAAGTGCTGGGATTACAAGTATACACAACCATGTCCAGCTTTTTTTTTTTAAATAAATATATATGCTTTTATAAAATATCTACATTCCTATCTACATTGATGTTAAATTATATGTTAAAGTTAATTTTGAATAGTTAAGTTTGAATCATTTTTTATACTATTTAATTAAATTTTCAAATCTGTTAAATGGAGATACTTATGTTATTTCCAAGTATGGAGAATAAAATATGTTTTATGGAATAAGTCATTTGCCTGTTTCAAAACTTTTCAATATATGGTCATACTATTTGTCAACTTCCACTTTTGCTCTCATTAGAGGGCATAACAGGTATATCACAATATTTTTTATGTGTGTGTATGCATTTGTATGGTATGCATGCATGTGTTTTGGCAAATCTGTGCATGTGTCTCTGTGTGTGGGTATTGTGTGTATGCACATGCATGTTAAGGCCAGAGGTTAACATCAGATGTATTCCTTATTTGCTTTTTAAAAATTATTTTTATGTAACAGGGTCTCTCATGGAACCTGGAACTAAAACAAAAAAAAAAAGAGAGAGAAAGAAAAATCTCACAAACTAACAAACACAATCATTTTTCTATCCTTGTAAGTGACGTATGGCTCATGAAGTGTCCCTGTGTGATTTCAGCCTCTGGAAAACATTAGTGATCTGGATGCTAACCATTTCCTGAACACCTTGCACTTGCGGGGAGGTGTTGTTTGAGAAGTTCATGTTCTTTCTTTAGCAATGCAGATGGGAAGGTGTTATAAGACCCTGTCACAGATGCACCGTGAAGACACAGGAATGCAAACACATTTTCTGGATAGTGTGAAAATACTCACAACTGACTACTGCATCCTGAAAGTTTAGAAATCCCTGTACATGTGCTAGGCACTTTCTGAAAGAACACAATGCAGGACTTGGTATAATGGCTGAACTATTGTGCTAATGTGCTAGTAAATGTCTCAGTACAACCAGGGTTGTGGTGAGGTGTGTAGCCTGGTGTACTGATGACTTGTTTGAACCACATGAGCTTGTCCTTTCCAGTGCTGCTAGAGTCGACAGTTCTGTTGAGTATGTGGCTCTTGACAAGGTCTGAGATAAGACTCTTGACCTTGTTTACCCTGACTTTTAAGAGATGGCCTCCAGAAGTCCTGTAATTCCTTCCTGGTTGAAGGGATAAACTACTTAGTATGAAAAGCAGTGTTGAGATAGAAGGAAATAAATTGTGACCTCACTTAAGACAACTTGTGGTTAGCCAAGCCCTCATCCTATGACTCATCTAATCTTAAACAATCTGTCATCACTATTCCTCAGAACACTGGACTTATATATCCTTAGGAGAAGAAGCTTTAAACAAGAGAATAAAATTGTATCACCAATATTTTCTCCCACATTTACATTCTATGCCAATACCATCCATGTGCTTATCATAAATGATAGCCATTCATGGGTGAGGGAGATGGCTTAATAAATAAAGTGCTTGGACATAAGTTTGATCACCAGAACCAATTTTTTTAAAGCCAGGTACAGTGGCATGTGTGCTTCTGATTTCAATGATGGGAAGTAGAGACAGATTTCTTGGGGCTTGCTGACATCCAGTGCAGCCTACTGGACAGTTCTAGGGCTGGTTTTGTCTAAGTGAATGCGAACAGTATGTGGGGAATGACACCACAGGTTGTTCTCTGGTCTCCACACATGTGCGTGCGCGCGCACACACACACACACACACACACACACACACACACAGACATGTACCTTCCCACATATGTACACTTGCATACACATGGACAGGTATATACATGCACACACATACTGAGCATTCAGGAATGAAGCAAAATAATCAGTGACCCAGGAGCCTCTACAGAATAGGTTCTTGCTATGAAGGCGGTCCATGAATGAGTGCATGCCTGATATTCATTGAACAAGAGGCTCTATGACTGTTCCGTGTATCCCCTCTCACTCTAAAGTCAATGCCTTTTGTTTTATAGGTTAAACATGAAGCAGGACGTGGGTTTGGGGACGACTGGTAATGGTGTTTGTTAATTACTTCTTTTTATTCATTATAGAATGAAACCAACAATGCAGTTAATACACCATGCACAACTTTCATTTTTGCATTGACATGGCATTATTGTGTAATAAATATCTATTCTTCTTATTTGCTGTTTTTCAAGCATTATATATAATATGTAATATAATATAATATATAATAATATAATAAAACTATATATATATATATATATATATATATATATATATATATATATATATATATATATATAATCAGTACCCAAGTGTTGATGTGCTATAGTTGTTATCGATAAGAGAGCTATTGGAGGATTGGGAAATGGTTCAGTGGGTAAAATTTTGATGCACAAGCATGGGACTTAATTTGATCCTCAGCACCTATAATATAGTCTCAGCACTGGGGAGACAGAGACTCAGAGGCCCTCCAGGGCTTGCTAGATGACTAGTCTAGCCTAATAAGTAAGTTCCAGAATCTACAATGGACCCTGTTTTAGAGAGTAAAGCAGAGAATGCTTACAGCACCAACATACCAACATTGGCCTTTGGTTTGATTCACACACACACACACACACACACACACACACACACACACACACAGGAATACATACACATTCTCACCGGGAGTGGTGGTGCATGCCTTTAATCCCAGCACTCGGGAGGCAGAGGTAGGAGGATCGTCGTGAGTTTGAGGCCAGCCTGAGACTACATAGTGAATTCCAGTCCAGGTCAGCCTGAGCTAGAGTGAGACTAATGGAGAGAGGGAGGGGATATGATGGAGATTGAAGTTCTAAAGGGGTATGGGTGTAGGGGAGGGAAATATCATGCATTTTTTGTATGTAAGTATAGAAGTTGTCAATAAATTTTTTTTTAAATACATACACGTTCTCATTCAGACAAATGCATGCAAAAAAAGAGAGATCTTTTGTATTTTATTCTACTGTGCAACTGTTTCTAGGAAAAGTAAAACAGTAAAATAATGCATTCATGAACAATTCCTTAAAGAAAAATTAAATTGTAGTTCATTTTGTAAAATTCAGTTGGCATTTTAAGATTCAAATTATTATCTTTTCAAGGGAATACTGCAGAGACTTCAGTACCATAACAATGGGAGATTTATAACTTAATATTTTAAAGGGCCTAAGGACTTCTCTGGTGAATATGCTTAGACACATCTGCAGATTACATTAATTCTGTTAGGTCACTGGAGGAGTGTTGAAGAGTTATGATTTGTAAGGAGGAGTTGTGGAATAAACTGCTTTAGAACTAATAGAGCTAACTCACTTGTTTATTTCCTCATATATCATTAGTACAGATTTCATTCCTGGTGTGAATTGTGAAGAGATAAATATGACACTGGAGTGTGTGGGATGCATCCCTGTACAGATCAGAGCTTTGTGCTTAGCCTTTCCAAAATCTAGCAACAACGAGAATTGGATATGCAGGTATTAGTGAAGAAATGATAGGTATTTCTGTACAGTGTGTTTTTATTGGCCAAATCTTAAAGTTTTGGTGGGAGTATTTCATATATATCAAATGCAGTTCAACTACAAACTTTAAATCTGGCTGTCTTTTTTTCCCGTCCACTCTTTCATTTTCCTTTCATTTTCTATCTTTTTCATTTTTGTTGCCTAAGCACAGTCAGTGACTATGTGTCAAGAAACAGATGTTCTGAAGGAAATTTTAGGTATGAATGGCTGAAAGTAGGAGCTTTGTGAATAGCCTTCCTACCTCTTCCTTTGCAGGACCCAGGAAAGGACTAAGGGGGTTGCCTACTTCAGTGGGATGAGTGGTTTTTCAAAATAGAAATATTTTTATTTATTAATTATCATTGAACAAAAAAAACATAGCTCTTTCCATCATGGCAATTATAGTTTAGTTGACTGATACTAAATAGGGAAGAAGGAACAAATGAAAAATAATGTGCTGTGGTGAATGGATACTGAGGATTCTAACTGAGGCCAGGTAAATGGTCAGAGAAGGCATATGAGAATGTGGCATTTATACTAGGATATGAAAGTTAAATAAAAGTGAATGAATTTATGAGTGGAAGGAGGAGAATTCCAAGCAGAGACATCTACAGGAAAAAGAATAATTGGATGGAAGAAACCCTGAACCATTTGGACAACAAGAAGGAGCCCCATCTGGTCGATGGGGTGCAAACTTGGAGGAGAATTGAATACCTAGACCGACATCAGATAATGCAAAGAGATTGAGGGCTTATGTAAAAGTTTTAATTTTGTTCTAAATTTAGTATAAAGCCATCATATGGCAATAAAAAGAGAATCTAAGACCTGCTGTGTACTTAAGAATATCACTTAGTAGCGTGGCTTGGAAAGCACAATGTGTATGAATATTACATTTATTCACCTAAGAGTCATGCCAGGCTAAATGTTTTGGTATATATGTTTTGAAGAAACTTTTAAAAAGAAACAATGCATATAATCAGTCTATATTTATGAATAATTGTAATTATATAGATATAGCTATGGGTTATAGGACTTAACAAAGGACTAAAGAGTTTGATGAAAGATTGTGGGGTCTCCAGGTGAACCTAGATTTTAGCAAGTTGGTAGATGACAATGATATTTGCTGAAGAGGATGACAAATGTTAAAAGGATAGCGAAAAATTTATTTTTGACAAAAGAGGTTTGAGATGTGTTTTCTGAAGTGGATCTTTGGATATGTTTTTGATGCTATCATGTAAACTTTATTTTTTCTTTTATTTTAAATATTTTATTGATTTATTAGTGAGAGAGACAAAGAGAGAGAAAGAAGCAGGTAGAAAGAGAAAGAATGTGCATGCCAGGGCTTCCAGCCACTGCAAACTAACTCCAGATGCAATATTCCACTTTGTGCATCTGGCTTAAATGGGTATTGAGGAATTAAACCTGGGTTGTTAGGCTTCCCAAGAAAGAGCTTTAACCACTAAGCAATCTCTCTAGCCCAGTGAACTTTAAGTTTTTGGTAGAGAAGTTACACTGTAGGAATAAGAAAACCTGGGGAGGCTATGAAGAAATAAAAGAAGAGGGGCTCAAAACTTATTCTCAAAAAAATCCAATTTTATAGTTGGTTAAAAAAGGAAGACCTAAGCAATACTGCTAGAAGGGAGCTTAAGAGATACAGACAGTGTGAATAAGAGATATGATATCCAGTTAGAGGGGCCAATGAATGTTCCCATGCTGATGAGAGGGCTGGTAATTTAGGAATCAGAGCATATCCAATTAGGTTAACAATGTGTTGAAGATACGAAGAGTTGATAGGTTGGTGGAGGCTGAATCAAGACTAGAGTGAAATGAAGAGTGAACATGCCCATAAAAGAATTCAGACAGTACGTATAGATAATTCTTTTAAAAAGTATCCCCACCCACCCAAATGAGTTGAGAGTAGGGAAAACACTGGAGGTAATTGTAAGATTAAGAGAAACTATTTTAAAGATGGTAGATTCTACCCAGAGAGAGAAGATAACTTGAAAAGCAGAAACTTTGCAAAAGATAATTAAAAGATCATTCAGAGGCATGTGAGTTACTGGCCATGGGAAGGAAAAAAGGAGATAAGTGGAGACCAATAATATTTTGTAATTTAATGAGGTAATTTGATGAGGTAAGTGGAGGCTGTAGCTTCTATTTTTTATAGTGAAGAATGAAGTAAAGTCATTGGCTCCAAGACAGGGAATAAAGAAATTAGAGGACCAAAAAGATTTGGTAGAGGACAGAGCAAATTTATCAGGAAGATACCTTGGTGAGTGTGCCCTACTTTTCGCAATTGTTCAACAAAGCCTTGAAATATAAAACTAATCAAAGAAGAAAATTGAAAAGACTGAGATGAGATAATAAGAACAGAAATCTTCCTGGTGTTTTCCTCACTATTGGGTATTCCCCAGAGGGCCTCATCAACAAAAGCATTCAACTGGGAAACACCTAATGAGGGAATACATGCCTGTTTTCTCCACAAAGACTGAGAATGCTGTTGGTATGTGTCTGAGTATAAGTTCAGGCCAATGCCTGTAAGACTGACTGCTGTGCGATAATTCAAACCAAATCTTCCATCACTCACTCCCATTATATTTCCCAAAATTTACAGTAGTATTTATTGTTTATCTTCAGGGTATCTAGACTTCCCAGTGAAGTCAGATTCTTTTAGAAAGGATACTGGCTAGTGAAGCTTGAAAACATTTGGATTCAACTAACTGAAAGAAAAATGAATACCTGTCCCCAGGACCTAGGGGATCACAGAGTAGAAAATTCACTCACTCAGAATGCATGTGGGAAAAGAACCACAGCAACCTCCATCTATTTTATAATTGTGTAGTAGATTGAGTTTGCTTTTTCTAAGCTATTGTTTAATGTCACAGGAAAGTGTTAGACATGTTCTCAGCCCACCTGTGGAGAGACTCATTCCTTGTTTGGTTCAATCACAAAAACATGAGAGAATAAAAGAATAGGGCAGCATTTTAAAGCCCAGGATCATTATGTCTATTTTTTCCATTTATTATATCATTTTACCTTTCTCATTGCCTAATATGTCAGAAAAAGCCAAACTCATACTTTAGATTTTTTACTTCCGAAGGATTATGTTTCTCAAATTACAGTAATCACTCATCTTTGTGCCCGAGGAGCAGCACTTTACCATGAGCACCAGTTTCTTGTAACAAGACCAGAATTAACACCATGGGGTTTTGGTTGGTTGTTTTTCTGGAGACATGTTTCATCATAAAAGCATGACTCAGATTCTGGAGAGAAGATTCTGTTGATAAAGAGCTTGTGATGAGGACCTGAGTTTGAATCCCCAGCATCCACATAAATTACTGGGTATGATGGCATATGCCTGCAATCTGGTGGCAGGCACACTTGGCAAGTTTGTCCAGCTAAATAGATAAGCTCCAATTTCAGTAAGAGACTGTGTCTCAAAAAATAAGGTGGAGGGTTTGGGGAAATGACTCAGTAGTTAAAGGCGCTTACTGGTAAACCCTGACAACCCAAGTTCAATTACTCAGTGACACATAAAATCGATGTCCTAAAACATCCATTCTCTCTCCAGTCTCCTTTCATAAATAAATAAGATGTGGAGCAATTGAAAAATATACCTGGTGTTGACCTCTGGCCTCCACATACAATTAAACACACATGTCTGTGCTTCTGAACATACGTATGCACAAATACACAAACATATGCAACACAGAGACACACACAAAAAATGTCCTTTGTCTGAGATGCATTATAACCTGTGAGAAAAACTGTTATAGGTCAGAATACCATTCAAACTGATTTTAAAATCATATAATAGTGGGCCAGCTACCCAATCTCTTTTGCGATGTTTATACCTTGGTCTTCAGGGGAATAGGGGAGTTTGGAAGCAGAGAGAGCAGGGCTTTGAAGTCTTCTGCTGGTAGTGCAAACTGAAAGTTTTCTTTCCTCTTCCTTAAAGTGAATATAATACATAATCTTACATAAGGTTGTTGCAAGGATTTAGTGAATTAATAAGCCCCAAATTCTTGAGCTATTACCTGGTAAAAAGCAGCCCTAACACATTATCAACACATGAAGAAGCTATCGAACCAACAAAGATGCCACATGATATAGTTTAAAACAAAGCCATCGCCTTGATATCAGCTATCCAGAGATCTAGATTCTGGTGCTGACGTGGATAGCTGAGCCATGGCTTGCTGAAACTTTCAAACTTGGAGATGCAAGTTTTCTCTAAACTTTCATTTCTTTTTATCTATCTGTCTATCTATCTATCTATCTATCTATCTATCTATCTATCTATCTATCTAATAATTTGAGAGGGAGAGACACACACAGAACTAGGGGAATATATATAGAGAGAATGGGTGTGCCAGGGCCTCTAACCACTGCAAATGAACTCCAGAAAAATGTGCCACCTTGTTCATCTGTACTTATGTGAGTACTGGGAAATTGAACCTAGGTCCTTTGGCTTTGAGGCAAGCACCTTAATATTAAGCCATCTGTCCAGCCCTAAACTTTTATTTCTTCATCCTTAAACAAACAAGAAAGCCTTAATTTAGAGGACTGGTTTACATGTAGGAGATATACAGAAAGGCATTATGGATCATTTACCTATGTTATTATATTATCTTAATTATATTAATGTGCTAACTTATTATATTGCTGGGGCTATGGGGAGCTCTCCTTTATTTCCAGCTCAGTTTGCCTCCATCCTGATAGATATGACTGTAATGATTTCTGACAGCTTACTCAATCCCTGTGGTCTGCTGCACTCTGAAGTCCTTGAATATTAGAGCATTTCCTCAGTGAAGGGTAGATTTTAAAAGAAGTCAAGTCCAAGATTATGATAGCATCAGTCATTGTAGTTATTTATTGCATAAACGGTGAGGCCCTGTTCTAAGTACATAACCTAACTCAGGTAGTACACCTTCATTTGCTACTCATGAAAGGTCGTAGTCAGGGAACCTTTCAACAAGCTGTGAAAACTGATTCATTAAAGGCAGCTTGTCTGCCTTTCCCCTGCAAGCACATAATTTTGCTATAGTGAATAAACTGAATCAATTTTGGAATATACAGCCCAGAGGCTGTTAGCTCAGTTACACTGGCTAAGGTATTTCTGCAACACTCGCTTCTATGTATTTAATACAGAATTAAGAAGAGCAGAAGGAAAAAAAAAATGTTTTCTATCTCTTCATCAAATACAAATTAGGAACCTATTTACACCCATGCCATAAATACAAAGTATTTAAACAGGTGTGTCTGCAATATTAAGCATTTCATTTGTATGAAAGAAAAATAAATGATCTACATAATTTTAATTTTAAATATACTCAGCTGAAGAGCTGTTTCTAAAACTATTTCTACAGCGTGTTTATACACATATGTGCAGACATAGGCAGGGCTGTCAGAGTCTCTACTGTAATTTACAGTGTTTCTTTCTTTTCACACCTAAGGCATCAACTGTATAGCTATGCAAATCACACCCTTTCTGCTGGCTTAGTAGCCCTGGGGAATGCTTTAGGATTTCAGAGCTGGACCCAATATTTTGCCTGAGGGATTTTTGGAGAGACTAGTCATGGGCCAAGTTCTACATCTGTTCCAGACCACAATATAAACCGTGTGGTGCACACAGGGACCACTGCAGCATCTGCTACTTAGATGGACCCAAGGGCTCAATAAGACACACATTCTAGAGGAACTGGAGGAGAACACCTGGTCGCTTCTGGGCTAGCATAAGATGTGAGATAAGAGCAAAAGACAGTCGTCTATTCCATTTTATGTCTTTCTCTATGGTAGGAAAATATTTCATTAGTTTTATTTTTCAGAACAAATGGGATTCTTTTTTTTTTTTTCTCAAAAATTGGCTTTTTTTCCCCTATTAGAAATGTAATGTTCTCCTATGCCTTTCACTAAACAAGCACTCATAAGTGTTGTGGTTTGCTTGGAAAGTTTGCATAGGTTTAGAAGCCATAAGCTCAAATATTCAAAGTCAGTTTCTATAAGATTCCTAACCTTTCCTGGTCCAATATCTTAATATCAATCCAAGAGCAGTATTTTAAAGTACAGAAAGAAGAAATAGCATAGAGTCCCTTCTTGTTTTCCATTGCGGTCTTCCAGATAAGGCATGACATAGAAATCAATTTTCTAAACTTTATATTTTACTTTCAATCAATTAGAACATTAATAATTTTCTTTGCTGAGCTGCATGAGTTGGTGGCAGAACCAACTTCTGTAGAACCTACTTACAGGAGGGATGCTTGACTGCTAAGTTAGTGGAGTGATGACAACTGCATTGTAAACTAAAGTGAGTAATTCCACCTCTGTGTTTATAATTTATTCTCCAAGCATTAGACTTGAAGTCTGTTGGAAGAACATTACTTGGTATGTACAGGAAATGATTATGAATTGCTGGCTCTCAGGCATTTCTGTTTACATCTGAGTCGAGGATAGGCCTTAGCTTTCATTTCAATTAAATAATACTGTTTACATAGCATCCTCCAAAGGACAGGATCAAGATAAGTATCTGGAAGATAGTGAGTGCAAGTACAGTGTTCCAGCAGTCTGCTCACCTGATATTAATACCCTTTGCTCTGAACTCTGGCATCTTGAGAATATACTTATTTCAATCTAGTAAACCAACAATGTAGAAAATACAGTTGTTAAATACTGTATTTCCTACTTATAAAACTACCTTTAATTATTTTTTTGGTCCTAACTTAATCAATGGCTTTAGACATTTTGGGGAAGAGAAGACATAGTTTCTTATATAATAGATGTAATTATTATATATGTCATTCATTTCACAGTAGTTTTGGGGAGAAAGAAAGAAAAATCAAAACCTATTAACTACAAGTTGTGCACTTTGCCAAACTTTCCCTAAATTTTCCATGTAGTATAGTCTAGTTGCAAAATATTCAAAGCATCCATTTCTTCTCTTTCCTTCATTCCCTACATTAGCTTCCATCAGTAAGATATACAGACTATAGACCTACTCTGTTCCATCTTCACTGTCACCTTTCCAGTCCAACTGAAGGACGGCTCCTAGGAAAGTACTGGCAGCCTCCTGACTAGGCTTGTGCTCCTAGACCTATACTGTCCACTCTGCCCTAGACATTCATTGTGCATATGGAATCCAGAGGAGTTGTCTGTCAAAAGGTATCAATCAGATCATGACACTGGCTTGAGACTCTATAACTCCCCTTAAAAATCCCTCCCCTTGGGGCTAGAAAGATGGCTTGGTGGTTTAAGGCTCATGCTTGCAAAGCCTGACAGCCCTATTTTGATTCCTCAGTGCCCACATAGAGCCAGATACAGAGTGGTCCATGCATCTGAGGTTCATTGCAGTGTCAAGAGGCCATAGAACACCTATTCTCACTCTCTCTCTCTTTTTTTCTCTTTCTCTCCTTAGAAATAAATAGTAAATAAAATAGTCTATTTAGCCCCTACCTCTTTGTTATCTAAGAACCCAACTCTGAAGTTCTCAGTATCTCGGGAATTCTAGGCATCCTCGACAGCTTCATAAGGTAATATACAAGCTCAAAATACCTTTCATCATAATAACAAAATATTTTCAAATTCTTCTCCCTCCTTTCATGAGGATTCAGGAGAGTTCCCCAGAGGCCAAGTGACATTTTGATTTTCCAGCATATCAAATGCCTGAGCAGATGTGAATATTTCGGTGTCTTCCACTAAGCAACACTCCAAATACATGCAAAACCGTGTTCAACAATGCCATTGTTTTTACTGAGTATAAAGGTAAAATAAAGGTCCTGTGGGTGAATGGGTAAAAACTGATGCCTCCATATCTGAAACATGACTCAGCAATGGACTGTTGACAAATGTAGCAGCTTGGATATTTCCCATGGGCATTATGCTAATTGGGAAAAAAAATCTGCATTTAAATAACCCTGTTAAAGTGTGCAAATTACCTGAAGCTAAGGTTGGAGGAAAGGTTTAACTATTAAGGACTAACACAGGTAGTTTCTTTGTTGTAATAGAACAGTACTGTAATGCAGTTCCCAGAATCTATATATGTGAGATAGCTTTATAGATGTATGTACCAAAAGAAGTATAAAACACAGAAGTGTACACATTTAAAAGGTCTGAACCTGAGTTAATGATATCCTAGCACTGTAAGTTAATTAGATTTGGAGTGTGATATGGCTATGTAGAATAGTGTAATTAAGTGGAGGCAGCTCTATGTATATTATATATCTACATGTGCAGTTATATAAGCATAAGTGATTAAAGGATCTATTATGTAATTAAGGTTATATAATGAAATTATTTACATATAAATTATATATCACATATGTAATCAGATATGAATATATAAATCCAAACTTAATGTTGCTTATTATGTAAAGAGTGTAAAGGGTCCAGAGAATAGAACAGTTGAGAAACATTGCCATGAAAAGTCCTGGCACCTGGGGCTGGAGAAATGGCTTAGCAGTTAAGGCGATTGCCTGCAAAGCCAAAGGATCCCAGTTTGATTCTCCAGGACCCAGGTAAGCCAGATGCACAAAGGGCACATGCATCTGGAGTCTGTTTGCAGTGGCTAGAGGCTTTGACATACCAATTCTCTGTCTGCCTCTCTTCTCTCTCTCCCTCTCTCTCTCTCTCTCTCTCTCTCTCTCTGGCAAATACATAAATAAAAATGTTTAAAAAAATCCCTGCACCTGCCTGAACTTCAGCACTTTTCTCTCAATTTGTTCCATTTTGACTTCCCTCTTTTTCCCTGTGTTTCTTCAATATAGTGATCCTACCAATCCTTTCATGTTCCTGTTGTACATGTCTCTAACCTCTTCTGACTCTGTCCTATCATTTACTCTCAGTTTGTACAGAGTTCCGTAGAGTCTCTCTGACCATGTGCTGCAAGTTTCTCCTCATGTATACTGCATGTTTCCTTTGCTGGATTTGCACTCTGACACTTCACCAACTAGTTTCTGGTTCTGTGTTGTGTCTAGAATGGGACCATGAGCTCCACACATGCAGATGTCTTTTCCATAAACCTATTGCTGCCTCCTAGGGTGTAACAGTGCCCTGGAAGAACCACAAGAACTGAATCAGATTGAATGAGTAAATGAACTAATTCATACACACTCTTCTTTACCTTTACCACAGGTTAGAGATGTGACATTTTTCTCAGTAACTCTAAGCCTACAGGATCCAATTAGTTTGTAATTACATGGCTACATTCAGTACCTAGTGGAGTGGTGATTTTAGCCTCTTTGGACCCTTCAGAATGGAAAAGGCTGTTTTATAGTTTTCATTCATGAAAATTCAGATTTATTCAGGTGTTATCTCTTTTATTAGGAGACACTCACTCTGCGCATTAGATTATAATTTTTCTCCAAGTAGATGGAAAAATATGTGTGAATAGTTGTGTTCCAGAAAACATGAAACCTGAAAAACTTTGGTATCTTTCCATGCTAGCAGTGTTTAATTGGAAGTTTGACAGTGCATTTTAAGATTTTTCACTCTTAAAATTGTCAAGATACAATTTGGATCTGGATTGTCCCCTAAAGGTCCAGGTGTTAAAGGCCTAGTCCACTGCTTGGCACTACTGCTTCCTCTCTCTCTTTGCATTCACAAGAATGAACTGAGCAGCTTGCTCCACAGGGTCCTTTCTGCCAAGTTGTACTGTTTTTCCTCAGACCCCCAAATACTAGGGCTAACTTATTATGGAATGAAACTTCCGAAACCAAGAGCCAAATGAACATTTCTGCTTTTTAATTTGATAATCTTAGGTATTTTGTTACAGTAATGGAAAGCTGGCTAATACACATAATTAATGAACTAATTAAATCAATAAAATCCATGTTTTCAATGTTGAAATAATACCATATTTTGTTTAATTTGTTGTTGTTGTGAAATCTTGGAAAATTGCCACTTCTTCTATGTAATTAGTAACTGGAAAATTGGATACTTTTGTATTAGCAGGAAATCTGTTATTAACACTAACTGTAAAGCAACAGTGATCAGAGCTCAGGAAAACCATAAAGAATTAGTAGACTCTGGCCTACGACAGAAGGTGTCACTTATTAATATCTATTGGGAACATCACAGCACATTTTTGAAAATATGTATTTTTTCTCATAGAAGCTAAATATTTCACTTTCTAATAAAACTTTTTCTCCCACATATCATTTTAACTTTTTCCCACTTTGGGCCAGAGCATTATTTAGCACCTCTTGTTTATTCTCCTTCTCCCCTAAAGTAAGTTAAAAAGTGACCAACATTCTAAGATATTTTTAATATTTTATGCCATTTCTCTTCTAAAAGTTTAATATATTTTAAAAATTTTACAATCAGCAACTATATGAAACAAATGTATATTAAAACCAATACATTATATGGCTGATTTATAGCAACCAGAATTATATAGCATTATAACTGACAATGAGAAAACCCTAAACATTTTTATAGTAAACTTGACATTAAATAAAATGGTAACCTTAATGTAGCTTCAAATAGTATATTGCTCATGAGGCAGTGAGAGGTGTTCTTGAAATTCTAATGACCTGTGTTAATACAAATAAGTCTCAAAACTAGACTTTTGTATTGGTCTTTAAGATGGACAACCCAAAATTCCAAGCATCAAAGTTTTGAGTAAAGGTCACTTTTATCAAATAAAAAGAAAATAAATCATATCAACTATAATTTGTATGGTTAAAAACAAAACAAACCTAGAAAATAATCTAGACTGGAACTTTCTTTAAATTTGATTTTGGAAGTGAGGGGCAGATAGTGGGAAAAGATTTGCTGAAACCAATGAATAAAGTTGAAACTCTTCTGTGTAAAAAAGGGATAGGCACTCAGAATGACACCACCTTTATCTAATATAGTTAGAAAATGTATGTCTAAACAAGTAGTGGAGAGCTTGAGTTTTTATTTGTGTATCTATATTATTTATATTATATTATATTAACACTTTAATGTGCATATATATGTACATCTATAGGTGTATAACATATATTCTATATCTCAATAGCCAAGGTGTTATATTAGAGTTGCTTTTCGTATCTCTGTGACAAAGTACCTGAAGAAGCAAGTAAATGGAATAACAGTCAATTTTGGTGGATGGTTTCAGGGGATTTCAGTCCATCATCACAGAGAAGGAATAGCAAAGGGCTTCCATCAATGGGATCCTCACATCGTTCAACCAGGAAGCAGAGAAGCAGTGAACTCAGGCAGGAACAAAAAATGTATATAACTCTCAAAGACCCATCTAGTAACTGACCTCCCAAGAAGACCCTAACCTCCTAAAAAAATCTTCACAATGCCTCACACTAGAATGGAGCATTCCAAACACGAGCTTCTGGGGGATAGTTCAGTCTCTGTTCATAACACATACTTTAAACTTCATGTTATCTGATTGATGAGCAACTGAGAAAAGTCTGACATTGACAGGCATATCTGGAAACCTAGCACTTGGAAGCAGGGCAGTAGGACCCATTAGAATAGCGAGACACTTGCCTGAGATTAATTGGGTAAACCTTTTCTCAAAAACAAACTATCAACAACAACAAAAATACCAACAAAACTGAGCTCAGTAAGTTGCAAAGTTCATTGAGTCCATTGACCTCTCTTATAAAAATTTACCTGTGGTTCTTTTAGCGTTTTCAGTGGGATGGTTAGCAATATAAACATTTGATGAGATCAAGTACTTTGAATGCTATCAGTTTAGATAAATTTTAACAAATTTCAAAACAAATTTATAAATTATTTTGTGAGTGTTATGTTGAGGTAAGAGAAGAGAGTAAACTGTTCAAACTTAGATTGAAATTTGGTTCTCTCTGAAAAGGAAATAAAAGAGCTATGTAAATTGCTGTTCTTGCTGTTCTCATGAACTTGGTTTAATCTGCAGAATTTTATAGCTGAATATTCTTACTCACAGCTGCACTTGCAAAATTGAACTATTCTTTACTGTTTATATCAGCATTACTACAATAAAAGTGAAATTTTATAGTTGGATGAAAAGAGTTGATCATAGGGACTGTATATGCTTTTTAGTTCTTAGTTCATGTGGATTTGATAGAAATTATAGGTTCCTTGGTGAAAGAAAAATAACTTTTGATAGCTTATTTTTCCAAAACATTAAATAACAAACTGAGCAGGGATTTGGAAAGCCTCTCAAATGGTCCCATAAAACAAGCAACTTCAGCTTTCACTATGGAGATTAACAATGAACTCTCTATCAACAGCAGTCTGAAAATATAACTCTATCAGCATATTGTTAGGATTATTCACAGGGCTTTTGGGGGGAACTGTATTGGCATAGTCCATAAATAAATGAAAAGATTTATATTCTGTATCCACTCATATAGTATTTATCTGCTGCACATAGCAAAATATCCTAAAAGTTACTGGATTAAGAAAATTGCAAACTCTTCAGCAACTAGCACAAAACATATTAAAAATTCATGTCCATGCATAACTTGAGGCAGAACACTTAAGCAATAGTATTCATAACTGTCAAACCTTAGAAGCCATAAGTAGTGAGTTCTGGTGCATCTACACAATGCCAGTAACTGGTAATCAGTGATGTGACCTGCTGGTTCAAGAAAAGACAGGAAAGAAGCCGGGCGTGGTGGCACATGCCTTTAATCCCAGCACTCGGGAGGCAGAGGTTGGAGGATTGCTGTGAGTTCGAGGCCATCCTGAGACTACAGAGTGAATTCCAGGTCAGCCTGGACCGGAAAAAAAAAAAAAGACAGGAAAGAATTGTAAATGTTTATTATTAAGTGAAACATAGCCAATATGAAAAGGATAAAAACTGTACCATTCCAATTATCTGGCATTCTAAAACTGTCAAAAACTATGGGAACAGTAAAATTATCTGTGGCTGATAGGCTTAGCAGGAGTGAAGGACAAATTGGAAGATCATAGAGATTTTTAAAGGTTTTTGCATATATTCCATTAGACATTTGACTAGACCATAATATGTATATAATACTAATATTGAACCCTAATGCAAACTATGTGCTCTGAGGAACAGCAGTGTGCCAACACATGTTCAGCAGCTGTAACAAAGATACTTCCATGGTCGGGGATACAGTTAATGAGGGAGACTTTATATATGAGGCAGCAAGTTGTAGGTAATAAATCTCTGCACCCTCTATTAAATTTTTCTTGACAGTCTGAAACCACTCTAAAAATAACGTCTTGATTTTAAAATAAAGCAAAGCAACAAGAAGAAACAGGTATCAGTTATGGCAGTTTGTGTGGGCGAGGGATTCAGGATGGTTTATAAGGACAATTCAGACTGTGGCTCTTCTCAGGAGTTACAACTAAGATGTCATCAAGGGTTTCAGTTGTCATCAGATTTGCCTGAGGATGAAAGATCTGCCTCTACACTGGCTGGCCTGTGTAGTTAGCAAGTTCATGCTGTCATGTGTGGACAGGAGGCCTTGGGTTTTCCCCATGGAACTTCTATAAGGGCTTTTGGGGGATTCCCTTGGCATAGACAATAAATAAATGAAAAATGCATTGTCTTCTGTCTTCTAACACACAGATAGTCTCCCATCAGAATGAAATACACAGCAAGTTACCGTGTTGATTGCAATAGTGTGTGTGAGAGAGAGAGAATGAGAGAGCCAGAGAAAGAGAGAGAAATTCTCAGAAGTCATATACAGTCTCTTCAACATTTCTGAGTCATGCCAGTCATCAGTGTGTGAGATCACTTCATAAGAGCAGCAAGCAAGGATCATGAATGAGGGGAACGTGAGAAGCTTGCTCCTGCATTATGTCATAGCATATTTTGAATTACTATAATATCAAAAAGCATGATATGAAATACAAACCTAGGCATATTTTGGTGGTTTGAATTTGGAATGGCTCCCATAGCACCATGTATTTGTGATTAAGTCTAAGACTTAATCCCCAGCTGGCAGTGTTCTATGTTTGGTAACTTTGTGGAACCTTTAGTAGGTGGATCTTTGCTGGAGGAAGTGTCACTAGGCGTGAGGCTTTGTGTGTTACAACTCATCTCAACTTGCTACACTGAGATTGCTCTTGCTGCTTCCTCCGTGTTGATAATTATATGTGATGCCAGACTGTCTGAACCAACCTGCTGAACTTCCCCAAAAAACTATGAGGCTAAATAAACCTTTTTATTTTCATAAGCTGCTTCTGCTCAGGGGTTTTGTCCCAACAGTTCTGAGAAGTGGAGCCATTACTGTAATAAACCTGAATATGTGGTTGGCAGAAGAGATTGGAAGGATTTGGAACATTGGACTGGAGAAGGTTTACATTGCTATAAACCAAGCTTAAAGGACATTTTGCTGAGAGTTTGAAAGGCCAAGCTTGGAGGCTCAGCTTATAAGGTTTCAGAGAGGTCAGAAAGGACTTTCTTGAGAACTGGATTAAAGGTAGTCCCTGTGTTGTTCTGGAAGAGAGGCTAGATGCAATCTACTCATGTCTTGAAAACTTGACTAAAAATGAATTTAGAAGCAATGGAGTATTTTGTTTAGTGGAGAAAAGTATAGCTCAGAGGGATGTGAATGAGGTGAAGTTTAGCACAGGAGGAAATGTGAATGGTTTCAGTAATCAAGCCCCCAAACTGCAGCTTCTTACCTTCAATCGTTTAAGATGTTACCATCACTGAGGATGGGCTGGCTGCTCTAGACTGGGAAAATAGGAGTACTGAAGGAGTTTCCTGCTCCCAAGGTCAGGCTTCACCACGCCCTGAATAAACAATCAGTGACATTACCCACCTGTTATTGGTGTTGATAATATGAAGATGCAGGATATAAAGGGTCATGGAGTTCTGGAGAACCTATGAGACTGGGCAAGCAGACACAGTCAATTCCCTATAAGGAGGCCCTGTGAGGTTAGTGCATGAAAATGTGAAAATGAACCATGGGTTGGGATGAAGATCCTATGATGATGGAGATGCCAGGACTGTAGGATGACTGCCAGAAAAGCTGCTGGCTCGGTTTGTTGGATTTCGCCTGGGATTCAAGCATCACTGTTGGAGAGCCTGAGCTCCCAAGCCTTTTGGAGCCCAGATGACTTTATTTTTTCCCTGCTGGTTTTCAGCCTTTCTTTGGTCTAATCTTTCCTTGCTATATAGCCTCATTCCTCCCTTTTGGGATGAAATGTTTTCTTTGTGCCATTATGTACTGAGCATATATAACTTATGTATTGGTTTTACCGATCCCACAGTCAAGGCACTGCCTAGAATATCAGATGAGACTTTGAACACTGGATTATTGAAAGGGGCTGGGACTGGTAAAGACTGTTGGGATTTTTCAAGCTGTACTGAATGCATCTTGGATCATGAGATGGCCATAAGTTTATGGAGGCCAGGAGTGGAATGGGATGGTTGAATGTGGAATGGCTTGCGTATCCTCACATCTTTGTGTTTAACCTTCATACTTTGTTCTCAGCTGGTGGTGTTCATTGTTTGGGAAGCTTACAGAGCCTTTAGGAGGTGAAGCCTTTTAGGAGGAAGTATGTCACTAGAGGTGGTCTTGGCGTGTTATAGTCCACACCTACTTACTATACTGAACTTGTTCTTGCTGCTTTCTCCATGATGATAAGAAGGTATGATGGAGCAGGAGAGATGGATGAGTGGTTAAGGAACTTGCCTGTGAAGCCTAAGGGCCTATATTCAATCTCTCTCCAGATCCCACATAAACCAGTCACACAAAGTTTAGGCAAGTGGAAGGTCACACATGCCCACTAGGTGGCACAAGCATCTGGCATTCGTTTGCAGTGGCTGAGGCCCTAGCATGCCAATTCTCCCTATTTCTCTATCTCTCACTCTCTCTCTGAAAAAAAAAAAAAAAAAAAGATATGATGCCTAGCTCTATGCTCCTACTATGATTTCCCTACCATGATTAAGTTTCCCATTAAAACTGTAAGTCTGAATATAATCTTTCCTTCTATATGCTAAATCTGGATCAATATTTTAAAAAATATTTTATTTATTTATTTATTTGAGATAGAGAAAGAGAGAGAAAGAGACACAGAGAGAATGGGTGTGCCAGGACCTCTAGCCTCCAGCAAACAAACTCCAGAAACATGTACCACTTTGTGCATCTGGCTTAGGTGGGTGGATGCTGGGGTATTGAACCTGAGTTCTTAGGCTTCACAGGCAAGCACCTTAACTGCTAAGCCATCTCTTCAGCCCTCCTGGTTCTATATTTTGTACCCGTAATGAGAAAGTAGCTGCCCAAATACAGAGCCAAGAAATGATCTGGATGCTGAAATTCAGTGCATGCCAATTTTCTTCAATTCAACCCAATGCCTAGACATTTTAGGTTTAGTGCAAGTGTATATTTTGCATTTTCCAAAATGATATTAAAATTCTCATTTGTTTTTGGAAGATGTTTAATGCACCATTTAAATAATAAGACATTATTGATGAAAATATTAAATTAACCTTTGAGAAAAAATGAAAAATAAATCAAATTTAACTCAGGCTGTGTATTTCTCTGGTGAAGATTTTTTTTCACTACTGACAGTTTTTATACATGTATTAAATGCATTTTAATCAAACTCGCCTCCTAGCACTTCTCTTCCTTTCTCCCCATCCTCGCCCAATGAAACCCTTGATTACAGCTAGTCTCTCTTCTACTTTGAAGTCTTTTTTCTTGTGTATTTGTAGTACCCATTGAGTTTAATTAGGGTTGCCTCACAAACATGGACAAGTGTTTATTTACCAGAGCATATACACCTTACCAGTGATTATATCAGTTTAGCAAATGTCCTCTGTTAACCCAGGAAGCATTAACTGCCAGTAACCCCTCAGGGAGAGTTGGGGGCCTCTTGCCCTCTTCCATTATCCTTGATGGGATGGTATTGAAATTTAAGAACTGTTTTCCTTTATAAAATTTGGCTGCTTAGTTTGTTGATACCCAAGTCTTAAATATGTTCCTCGTAAATTTATATTACTCATTTTTCTCTCACTCACCTAAAATGATTTTCATGTTCATAAGTTGTAGCAGACAGCTTCAGGTTCTCTGAGATGAACTTCCAGACCAGGTACAGTTATGGAAGAAGGGATATTATTTATTGAAGCTTACAGATCCAGGGGAAGTTCCATAATGGCAGAAGAGGGTGGCCTGCTTTTACAGGACCAGACAGAGAGAAAGCCAAAAGCCAAAAGCCAAAAATCACACAGCATAGCACACTTCAGGAACTCCAGGTAGGCACACTTTGCATATCTTTAGATTGAAATCCTAAACCCACCACCACACCTTAAGATCCACCAAGTGACATTGCCTCAAGCCAGGTGGATGCAGATGCAAACAACAAACTAATAAAACACTGAATCTATTGGGGATCATCAACTACCACATAAATCTAATAATTTACATAGTTCAAAACCAAGGTTCCATGCTTTGTTGTTCACAGATCCTTTTCATATGGCCTTCATAACTTAATATTGCTAATTACTATGTCCACCTTGCATGGTTATGTGGTTTGGGGATACATATTATTGATACGTTATCTAACTTACCAACTGATATCCTCACAGCCTTTATTCTAGTCTCCTTTTTTAAATCACTTATGAGCTCCCTTTTCTGATATCACTATCACCCATAACAGGCTCTGTGATGACTAGTAGAATGCATATGACAGAATAAATCTGTACTTAGTTATTTTCTTATCATGGTAACTTAGGATGTGAAACATCTGATATCCATGCCCATTTTTCTAAAATATTCTCTGAGGGAATGAACAATTCACACAATAAAAAGTTCAACTCTGCAATTTGTCATTCATTGATCTGATTTAGATATAATTGGTTTTAATACATTAAAACTTTGCTACTTTGGTTCTTCAATATCATATAATCCTTGGTATTATTGCTTTTATTGACAGAAATATTAGTCATACTGTTGTACCTATCATGAAAGAATAACACCAGAAATTGCTCTTTCAGTTATTTCTGTAGTTCTTTATGGCGTATACCACCCATTTTACAATTAATTTGAGTCCTGCTCTGAATAATTACTGGTTTCCTAATTAAACAATAAAATGATATAAGAAAAGGTTATTCTTTGGACTCCCTGCTGCACCATGTGCAATACTTTTTTGTTAGTTAAATTGACTGCATAGATTGTGAAGGAAAAAGTAGTTTAATTCTGATACCCGAAGCTTGTTTTTATTTTAAGTGGCTTCATTCAAACTATCTTTTCTTCCTGATTTTCTTCCCTTTCTTTACCCTTTCTAATTTCCTTCCTTCCTTAATTCATTTCTTCATTTTTGTGGTAGTTGAGAATCATTATTGGACCATTGTGGCACAATAGAAGTTGCTTTGATTTTGAAAGTCCACTATTGTATAATGGCAGGACTAGAAAAGACTTGTCTCATATGGACAAGCTCTGTGCCCATTTTTTCATTATATTCCTACCATCTAATATAATGCCTGAATAGAATGGATATTTTGAAAATGCTTGTTCAGTGAGTGAGTGAGTGAATGACTGCTTGAGCACAGTTATACATAATGACTGAATGATATATGTGGTTTTGTAGCAATTGTAATTCTAGCCTCTTGTCCAAATCAAGTGATAGTAATTACTTAATCAATTCTTTAAACTAAGCATCACATATTATTGGTGACCTGAGTATTGGGTTGCAGGATATGCACCATGATATGCATATGATAGGATATGCATATGTTGTAACATTTATTACCTTGTTGGTATTATTAGAAAGCTATAGGGATAAATTACCTAACAGGTAATGAATCATACTCTTTAGAAATCTTGCCTTGAGGTCAGGGCAGTGCTGAAAATAGATGTTAATGATTCAGATGTAAAATCCCCATCTTTAATCTCCTCAAAGGGCATCCTGTTGCAATCTTCTTTTCAAATTACTTGGTCCCAGTAATGGTAGAATCAGTAGGTAAGACAAATGAAGTCATCAGGTTTTGTTGCCACCTAGTAAGCATAGCAATAATACTGTCAGCACCATTATTTTTAATTCAAAATTTGTGTCGTCTTCTTCTGAGCATGTCCAAAAGAAATAAACTTATAATGGTATATTGCTGTGCTTGAAATGTAAGTTTATAGTGTGCATAAATGGCATTAAATCATGTTTTAGCCTTCTTTATATATTTGCATCAAGTTATTTCTGGATCTAGTAATATGTAGGGATTGATACAAATATTAGTTTTCCAGATAACAAGTGATTTGTCACTACACATGTATTTATAAAAATAGAAGATTTGTAAAGGCGACCATAAGAAGGGAGAGTGCCTTATCCTGAAATTAGCATTTGTGATCAAGAAACTCAAGGCACTAATAATGTGATAATGATTCATACCACTTTAAGAGGAGGGTGAGTTGGAGAAGAGGCTTATTTCATTTTCAAGTGTTTTCTGCAGTAAATATTATTACTTTTGCCTCATGTTAAGGTGATTAAAATATAGTGACAGGCTCCTTTCCCATGTCTGAGGAGTGGAGCATGAATTATTAGACTAATATCTCTACTTGGGTTATCTGCAGGATGAGTTTCTTTCAGATTTTTTGATTTGTTCTTAGTATTGTCAGAATTGTGGTAAATTAAATTATACTATTTACTGTAGTGAAAACATCAGTTTTTCCCATTATTTTAAAGCCGTATTCCAAAGAAAACTTAAGGAGCATAACAAAGAAAAATATAGCCATTAACCTTCCAACTAATAAAGAAAGCTTTAAATACAAGTTAATCTATAAAGCATTAAATCTGTGCTTACAGATATGTAAATCTGGATAATTAGATGTGAACATGAGGCATGTAATGTGAGTATATAGTACAACATGATAATCCTTTTACCTCATGATAAATAGTTGAGTCTGAGCATAAAATAGTTTATACACTGGGAATTATTACTTTAAAGGCTATGTTTTAGTGAAAACATTAACTTACTAAACTGAAATAATATGTTTATGAACTACTTCCAAAGTCAAGTTAATTACATACTGACATTAGCACACAAGTATGTTGGGTGAGGTTTTATTGGGCTTCCAGGCTGAGGAGCTAAAGTGCATGAGGTACATAATGAATTATCCAGAAGAAAATGGCCTAACAGGTGGATAGTTTGAGGCTGGGCTGTAGCTCCCTGTTAAAGTGCATGCCTAGTGTATTTGAGGTTCTGGGTGTTATCCCAGCACAAAGATAACAACAACAAGAAATTAATCTTACAAAATAGAGAGTAATAGATTCAAAAGAGAGCACATGCTCATGAAAACACTCTCCTGCAGACAGTGAGCTGTCTTGACTGTGAGTGAGCAGAAAACAAAGTATGTGACAACAGTGACAAACACTGGGATAAAATCTTTGTGTGCTTGTGGCATTTCCTTCTGCACATGATCCACATCAGTGCCCACGTCCTAGCTCAGGAGCCTGCCACGAAGCATTGAGAAGCTACCTATCTGTTTTCCTGTCTGGCTTCCACTCTGCAAACTTGGGGCAGTTATGAATCCTCTTATATTGATTTTTTTCCTCTGAGAAAATGAGAATTAAGATACTTTTGAAATGATTTCAATGACAATAAAATATTGGATATCTGTGTTTATATGTGACCTTGTTTTCCTCCTCTACCTCCTATGCAGTATTGCTGAGTATGGAAGAAGGGAAAACACCTGTTTGAGAAGGAGGCAAATATGGAAGAAACCCTCTGTAAGGGAGGAGTAGAAAAGGGTCTGAATCAAAGGATGGGGGGGATGAGGAAAGCGAGAGAAGAATATGGAAGAAACAAGGGAAACTCAAGTTTGAAGTTGCTTATACTAAAAAAGTGAGAATCTGAGAACTGGGTAGTTACTGGCTATTTTCCTAGTGGATGATAGCAGTAGGGTGCATAAAACTTCCAGAGAAATCTTCTCCAATGTGTCTCAGAAGCACTAGAGTGGACCAAATAGAGGAGGAGGTCTGCTAAAGCAGCTGAGTCAATGCAACTGTTTCTATGGTTACATGAGGTAAGCATCTGATGAAGTTCCTTCCCACCTATATAGTCCCTCCACAGCCACCAACATGAGTGCAAGGAAATGCTTTGTTGCTTAGCTGGCACTGAAACTGACGCTCTTGACGTTTAGTGTGGTTGGTGCAGCCCCTGTCAAAGGCTGCATTGCACCACCAGCATCATATTGCCTGTGACCAGTACTCTAAGACAAGAAATGACAGGGGAGAGACATGCAGAGAGCACAGGACAGATGGACCTTATCCCAGCCCACCTCCCTATCCTCCTTCACTTAGATGCCATTTTGGAGGAAAGGGGAGAGTATAAACAAATTGGTAGAGGAATTGAATTTTGAATTGCATGAGGACTCATCTCTAATAGAACTATGAAAACAAAGTTACACATACCAAAAATCACTTAACTACAGTTAATTAGCAAGATATTTCCCCCTGTTATCCTTTGGTATGGTGATAATGAGGAAATGTAAATTAATTTCAGGGAAGTAAAGACACAGTATTTTGTAGAATCATGCACATTGGTGGTATGGTTTTACTAATCCAGGCATTTTTTCTTCTGTATTTCTGCACTTCAAGGTCTTATGAATGTGGCAAAAGTGTGGTATTTACTATTAAATCATTATCGCTCATTCTCCTACATCTAAGTTTCATGTATCCTGCTGTGTTCTTTTTAAGAGGCATCAATGTTGACAATATCCTCTGTCCTAGCCAGCACTCTCCTCAGCATCTCTGTCTTCAGTAGTTTATTCTATCCCTGCAGCCTAAGTCTGGTGTTCCTCATCTCTCACCTCTGTGTCCAGACCTCTCCACATTGGGAGCACTCTCCAAATAGAAATACAACCTTCTCTTTTCCCATTCTGAGAAACACTCTAAGACAACTCTCTATCTTGAGAATAAAATCCAAATTACTTAAAGCATAATAGCCATTCTTTAAGAGCAAAAAATTATCTGGGTATGAGCCCACTTGGGTTGATGTTTTCTCTTTTTCTTTGTGTTTGTGGGTGGGTAAGGTCTCACTCTAGCCCAGGCTGACCTGGAATTTGCTATGTAGTCTCAGGTTGGCCTTGAACTCACAGTGATCCTCTTACCTCAGCCTCCAGAGTGCTGGGATTAAAGGCATGTGCCACCACATCCAGCTGGGTTGATGTTTTCCATGCTCCCTTTTAAATTCTAGTAAATTCAACGTTAATAAAGCCTTTTTTTCAAAATTCCAGAATAAGTTTATATTAATTTTTAACAGATAAAGCTAAAGCAAAAATGTAAAATTCAAAAATTATCACATAAAACTTATAGGTCTCTGAGACATGTCTTGCAACAAACAGAAGAAACATCATTATATCCCCTAGTGGAAAATATTTGAAAGTTTGTAAGCTGAAGTAATGTGATCACACTAAAATTTATTATTAAATATTTTTAATAGCAGATGCATAGGTCAAATAGCTTATAGATAAAAAGTCCTGTTTTCAGATGGAAAGTGAAAATGATATTGATAGATAAAATATGGCCATTTCTTCCTGGAGCTAGCCTAGGAAAGGAGAGGGACAACCAGAGTACCTGACAAAAAATTATTTTGAAAAATAAAATCCAGGTTAAGCCCTTGGACAAGAGAATCCACACAAGGTAGACACACAGCAGGTGTAATGGTGGTGCGGCAAAGAGAGATGGTAAACAACTCATCTAAAAGATAACAACCAAGCTTTTGAGAATGTCAAGATGATCCTAAAATATAAATGCTGACTCATACTAGCTAATAACTAAGAAGAAAAGGAAAAGGAACAGGAAGGGTCTAGGAATTAATATTTTCAAAATGCTTGGGTTCAAATGGAAATTCAAACAGACTTTGTGCATTTCACCAAAGTTTCTACTTATATAGCCAAAAATAGCTGATGGTTTATTAGGGCAGTGAGCTCTGCAAATGTGCCAATAACATACTTCCCTTACATATTTGTACACAAGGAGTGAAAACTATAGGCCCTTCCTATGATAGGTGATCATTTTTATCCCACTCATACTTACAAGTCGCATTTTCTTGTTCTCACTTAACAAAATGATCTCCCTGAGTCATTAAGACAGCGAGATAGCAGCCAGGAGCAGCTGCGTGTCGTCATGCACTTTCTAGAATTCACAGGGCGGAACATTAGGTTTTAAAGCATGTATGAGAAAGAGTGCATTTACTTATTTCAGAATAGTTGACTTAAATTGTAAACAGTATAATAAGAATTCATGAACTCACTTCACCAAATAAAAACTATTTTTAATACCTGCATTTCACTATATGGTTTCCTCTTCCCCTTTTTACTCTGTCTCAAGGTAATAACTTCCTGAATTTTCCCATTCATCATTCCTTTGCATTTCTTTTGTAAAACAATTTTGTTGCTTGCTTTATGTATTAAATAGCTATTTCACTGTGGATCATCAATCTGAGCTTACCTTTTCACTTAGTGTTTTCCTCATAAGGTTTATTTTTATTGTTGCCTGTTGCTACAGGTTATTCATATTAACTGTTGTGAATACACTGAGGTTTGTCCTGTCATTCAGCCATGACTGACTCTGTGTTGGCCACTCAACCCCATAGTGCTTATAATGAGCCTTAGTATAGGCTTTTCTTTGCATATGTATAATATATTCATATTTATAATATATATTCATATTAATATACATATATTTCCTTCCTCTCCCTTCTTTCTTTACTTCCTTCCTTCTCTGTCTTTCTCTTTTTTTCTTTCTCATCTTACTACAGGTAGTCCAGGTTTCCCTCCACATTTGCTGTTTTCCTTCTCATTTTGTTGTAGTTGCAGATCTAAATTCAAGGAGCATATGTTGAAATTTCCAAGTTCTTCGGTCTTGAGACAAAAGATTTGTTCCAGGAACACATGGCTAGTTATACAAATAGAGACAGATTAAGAAGCAAAAGAAAGGCATTTCGAAGAATGATGGTGGGCTAGTGGGCTACTTACAGCAGCACTTGAAATCACTGGGCAATGAGTCTCAAGATGCTTTACAGCCTCCCCCACCTCTTCCTGCTTTGGCTATCATATGCTTTTCCAGTGCATGCTCTGTTGAGTGCAGCCCAGCTGAAAGGTTTCCAGTCTGCTTGCAACTGATTTTTTTATAATTTATTATTTTATTTATATTATTCTAATTTTACATTCATATTGGTGACTCCATTATCCTCCTCCTTGTCCTCCCCCCTCCAAAGGGACCCTCATCAATGGGGAATGTGGGTCATGCATTGTGGGGGTAGTCAAGAGTTATGGGGGATATGCCAAGTCTCTGTGCATAATGACCCAACTTGTGGCTCTAACTCTCTTACCATCCCCTCTTCTGCAAATTTCCCTGAGCCACGTTGGGGTCATTTTAGTTCGACTTCAGTGATGAGGTTTTGGGAGCCTCTCCAACTGAGTTTTTTCATGCTAATTTTGATTCCTTTCTCTCCAAATCCCTATTTTCCTGCCACAGTCTCTCGGGATTAGAGGTGTACACAGCCACATTGGGGTTTATATGCTTAAATTCTATGATGACAGAATCAAATTCCTTGCTTTAAGAAAATCTTTTTGAACTATCATAGGATTTTAGAAATCATGGTACAAGAGTTTTTTTTGTTGTTGTTGTTTGTTTGTTTGTTTGTTTGTTTGTTTTTATTTGAGGTAGGGTCTCACTCTGGCTCAGCCTGACCTGGAATTCACTATGTAGTCTCAGGGTGGCCTCGAACTCTCAGCGATCCTCCTACCTCTGCCTCCTGAGTGCTGGGATTAAAGGCGTGCGCCACCACCCCCGGCTGTACAAGAGTTTTTTAACATGTTCCTAGGAAGCTCTGAGCACTTGGATCAGTTGTCCATTGACATCACTGTTCATTGTCCTCTGGATGTCCTGGGCCACCTGGATGTATCTGCTGATCTGGGCTGGACTGACTTGTCTCAGCTATCTGGAAGTTAGTGGTCTGTGGCCTCCTGGTGACCTCCCTCAGACTGTTGGTCTAGGATCTCTTCATCTGGGACAGCCTAAAAAGAGGAATCTGAAAGTGGCCAGTATGTTTTCCGGTCTTCGCCTTGTCAAAGTTCCCATTATCCTATTCACCTAAAGAGGCATCAGAGGATTGCATTAACAAAAAGTGTGTTGACAAAGGACTTTAATACTATTAATATAATCAATGTGTGACACATTTTAAAATCATCAATTCTCATTTACCTTATGAATATGTAAATTAAAAGTAACTGTTAGAACACATGTGTTCACTTTAAGAGCCCCTTTTGCCTGAGCTGAGGCAACCTTGAACTGTAACTTTACTTACTTATCTGTGTGCCGTCCTGCCTTGCCCCAATTCCATCCCCACTGCTTCTGCAGCAGAACAGCTCCCTGTTGCTCAGGAATACTAAAGCCACAGAACCTAGCCCCATGGGACTCATCTAGTACCTCTATGGTTCCAGGAACTTAAACTGAGTCAAAGTAGATAAGACTTCAAAAAGTTAAAACAGAAAGAAGCTTCTTTTGTTTCCTAAAAAGCTGAAGTCTCTTTCTGGCTTCGGTGATTCCTCAGTCCTCCACGGCATACTAATCCTCGTCCAATACACCTTTTCCCTCAAAGAAAGAAAACCATCTCTAGCATTTCTTTCTACACAACTTTTTATTTATTTATTTATTTATTTTTAGTCAGCCATACTTTTAATTACTTTTGCAGTAATTAATCCTCCATGAGTTTTAGAAAGCTGACTCAGATTCTAGAAATGAGTAATACCAGGGTAGCATTCAGTGCCTAGCCATATAAATGCAGATAAACTAAAGTTGAGAATGATGTTCACACTAATAATTATCAGTTTGGTTTTAGCTAAAAGTGTATGAACATCTATATAACAGTTCTCTCAGTGGCCACCATGTAAGAATTCCTGAGCAACCCCATTGGGAGGTTCCTTTTCGTCATCCCAGGCACAATGGTCCAGAACTTTCAGTAGACTCCATAATGAATGGCACCAACATGAAAATGTATGGGAGTGTTTATTTACATACTGAAACCTGCCTTTCTGATATTATAATGTTTTCTTTTCTTCCTTCATAGAACAAAATGGAGAAATTAATTTAGAAATGCTCATTTTTTCTCTAAAACCCCAATATTTTTATGTTCAAATCTCTTTTAAGTGAAAAATGAAATAATACTAAAATATCTTTTCTCTTGTACTCATCATTTTGATAATTTATGCAACACTTACCTGAAATTTCATTCACGTATGTTTATTTTAATAGTCATTAATTAAAATTTTTAGTTCTATAATCATTATTAATTTTAATCATACAATATCTTAGTAGCTCTAGAAAATTAGATTAGTGTCATCAACTATTTTCAGTGGTGACTTATATAGTAGAATCTTTTAATGCTAAATTTAAA
The DNA here is from genome assembly GCA_036365145.1 of Orientallactaga sibirica. NCBI lineage: Eukaryota > Metazoa > Chordata > Mammalia > Rodentia > Dipodidae > Orientallactaga > Orientallactaga sibirica. The sequence goes on along the minus strand of JAEOAD010000021.1, from coordinate 27,183,679 downwards.
GGATAAAACTAATCCTGGATTATAGAATAATCACATCATGTCATCAAGCCATGTTACCACAAACATGATTTCATATCTAGGATAGACAAATATTTCAGAAGCAAATTGTATTTTTACTATATATGCCTTTATTTGAGATCAAAATGGTAACAATTTTAAGGAAACACACAAGTAATTAATTGTGGTTTTTTATTTTTCTGTATTACCAAATTGTGAAGAAAATATCAAGTATATTTCAAAGATGCTTCAACATTAGTTATTTGTATACATATCTCATCAAACATTTATTTTCAATCTTTAGATGTTCTTGACGTAGATTTTGACAAAATCTAACATGTGTCTTAGGAAAAACAGTACCCAGCAAAGTTCTATGGAATTTGTGTCCCAATAACACAAACTGAATTATATCACAAAGAAATTTCAGACAAACCCATTCTGAGGGTTGTTGTATAGTATAATGGGTCTGTGCTCTTAAATATGCCGTGCAGTATATCAGATTAAAGGGGACTTAGGTAACATGGCAGATGAATGCATGATCATACGCTATCATTTGTTCATAGGGACATTGTTAGAACAATGAAAAATATGCATAAGGTTTGCACCATCTATTGATAAGGCATTATATAATGTGAATTTTCTGATTTTAATGGTAGGTAAATATTATATTTCTTGCTTTTAGGAAATACATATTTCCATACCTATAGATGCATATCTAAATGCCTGTATGCAAGAGATTTCAGATATACAATAGTTCAGGAAAACACTCAAATATATCAAAGAAAGAGAAAAGATAAACTATAATATGTCAATATTTTCTTTTTATAAATTCACAAAAGGGCTGGAGAGATGGCTTAGTGGTTAAGGCACATGCCTGCGAAGCCTAAGGACCCTGGTTCGAATCTCCAGGTCCCACGTAAGACAAATGCACAAGGTGGCAGATGTGTCTGGAGTTCATTTGCCATAGCTAGAGGCCCTGGCACACTCATTCTCACTCTTTCTCTCTCTCTCCCTCTCTCTGTCTCTAATAAATAAATTAATCAATTAAAAATATTTTTAAAATTCACATAATTTTGAAAAGTAATACATCTAGAAATGTCTAAATGAATTTTTCCTATTGCTCATCAATGTCTTTAATTTATCAATAATGGTGAAGACCAACTCGAGACAGTGTGAACTAAAGAAGTGATGCTAATGGTTATAGCCATTGTTTTCTGGTTACCAGAAATATTAAACTAGGTACACACATTGAAACCTTGTACTTCCTGATCTCTTATGTTGAAAGCAATTACATGGAAACGAATCTTAATGTCCACATTTAAGTGTGTAATTACATGCTATTCTCTACCATTTAACTGACATTTTTGTGACTGCTTCACACATATAATCTCTCTCCTCTGCATTCTTATTAACGTTTATTCCCACGAACCAACCCAAGAAATAAAGCAAAAGCATTTTAATTAATTTAAGATTCATGCATTGTCCTTATCTACCATTGCTGGAGATTAGCATAACTGCTCTGTTAGTAAAATTTTCTGGTTAATCAAAGAAAGGTTTCTACAGGAAATTCAAGGCTAGAAATTCATTTAGTTCTTGCAAGACCATGGGCATGAGCAGATGCAATTTATCCTTCAGACTATCTCTCTTGGTGATGTTGTTATTCTACTTGATGCTGATATTCTGTAAAAATCATCCTGGTTTGTTGAAGGAACAATGATTCTGACTGAATGTTTTGTTTTCTTCCAGTCTTTAATCTTAGTAATGGATGATCAGCAGATTCCTGTGGTGCATTTGGTGATACTTTGAATAGAATTTAAATATATTTATGTGCATTGGTTTAACTTTATTGAATTCTAATAGAAGTGCTATTACTTCTTAATATGTATGAATTAAAATTGCTCAGTACACTTTTCAAGTCACTGTTTAATAATGTCAGGAAAATAATTCATTAATAAAAATTTAGCAGCTATCTATTATTTGAAAAGAAAAGAAGGGAGTTTCAAATTCTAATTGAAAAGCATCCCAAACCTTTTTTTTTTTTTTTTTTTTTTTTTTTTGGTTTTTCGAGGTAGGGTCTCACTCTGGCTCAGGCTGACCTGGAATTCACCATGTAGTCTCAGGGTGGCCTTGAACTCTCGGTGATCATCCCTCTGGCCTCCCGAGTGCTGGGATTAAAGGCGTGCGCCACCATGCCCGGCTCCAAGCCTTGTTTTATTATGTTCAATAGATATGTAATATTCCCCAGAATGTCTTCATAGAGAAATATCTCATTCACTTTTTTTTCTAGTCAAATATTTAATGGTTGGTACATGATTACAAGAGCTGACAAGACATTTTATTTTATTTACATTTGTTCATTCAGCATATACACTATTAACAAGAGTAAGAGAATTACACAATCCTTGTTGTCAAGGTCTTGAGATGAGATATACCATTTTTGTACTGTGAGCACCTTCCCAACACAAGTATCTCCCAAAATACATGCCCAATATTTGATCCCCAATAACTATGGGAAGAATGGAAGGCCATGGCTGAGGATGGAAGAATAGTTGAAGATATATACTGAGGGTTATCCTAGAATTTAGTACTGTAAGCACGTTTACTTAAAGGAAATGGCATACTCAAGTAAGTGAGATTTGAACTCATGGATGTGTCGATCCATCTGGGAGAAGCAGGGATGCAGGCACCAAGATGTTTTTGTTTCACTGCCCTCTGAAATACACTCAGGTTTCCTTTATAAAATCTAGCTGTAATGGACATTCATTGATCCAGACACTTTCTTTACACTGTTCTCTTTCAGTGTCAATTGTATACCTACTGTGTAAAAGGGAATTTCTCTTAGCTTGTTTCAACCAACCATGGCTGTCGTCATAGCATTGCACTGGATGGTTTGGCTGTTTTCTCCCTCCTCATATTTTTCAGTTATGAGATTGGAGCAAGCCTAGACCTATGAAGTATTTTCTATGTCAATACTTCCTTGTCAATCAAAATACTTGAGCCTTTCTAACATCTTGTCTAATTCGAATTAACTGAGATTTTTTTGTTAGTTTGTCATAGATCCTGAATAGGAAGGATTTTTGGTAATCCTGACAAATGATGACTATACTTCCGATCAGAGTCTAAAAATCACTAGATGCAAAGTATAGTTCTTGCATTTCTGTAGGAAGTCACTCCTACTCCAAGAAGCCATGTTGCTATAGCTTCATTTCAACAAGAAACAGCCTCATTTTTTTTTGTTTTGTTTTGTTTTTCGAGGTAGGGTCTTTTTCTAGTCCAGGCTGACCTAGAATTCACTGTGTAGTCTCTTGACAGCTTAAAAAAATCTGTTATATATAACATCAGATTTTCCAAATAAATGTAAAAATATTTTAGGTAACCAAACACATTTTATTTATAATATTTGTAAAAATTCAGACAATTACAATATTATCCTCCATTTACTGGCTACAGTGTTTTATTGTATTCATTTCTTCAGTATATTTTGACTATATGCTAGAAATTCATTAGGACAGAATAAAAAGTCCGTACATGTTAAAAGGATTTTACCCTCCCAAATTTTTATCAGGCATAATATCTAGAATATTCCCTACCCCATGTTTCCAAACAAAAAGGGTAGTTCTTTAAAACCTCGGTGCAGAAAGTAGAACAAGGAATTATGTAAACCCTAAAAATGGCTTAATTTGATTAAGTAATGAATTTCTGTAAGGAATTTTCTGTCATTTTTAACTTTTAAATAAATTTTTAACACTATTCTATTTTAATAATTTGTACATTTTAATAATTTATTTGTAATACTTCAACAATAACCCTTGTGCCAGTTCTTTATAAGAAGTAAAAATTAGAGCTAGAGAAACCTGTGGTTAAAGGTGTTTGCTTGCAAAGCCTGCCAGCCTTGGTTCAAGCCCCAGAGCCCACTTAAAGCAGGATGCGAAGTGGCATATGCACCTTTGATCCCAATGAGCCTACAAGGGAAGGCAGAGCCAAGAGAATCTGAAGCTCACAGGCCAGCTAGACTGATGTTTGTTTGTTGTCTGGAAGATTGTTCACAGTGGCAAGAGATCTTGTCTCAAAGAAAGTGCATCGGAAACACCTCAAATTTGTCTCTCACTTCCATAGGCTTGCTGTGGCACATATCAAACCACACACAAACAAAACTGGGACTGGAGAGGTGTCTTAGTGGTTAAGATGATTGCCTGTGAAGCCTAAGGACTCAGGTTCTACTCTCCAAAACCCACATAAGCCAGATTCACATGGTGGCACATGCATGTGGAGTTCATTTGAAGTGGCTAGAGGCCCTGGCATGTCCCTTCTCCCTCTGTGTTTCTGCTTCTTTCTCTAATAATAAATAAATAAAATATCTTTAAAAATTAAAGAAGTGAATGTTTATAAGAGGTTAAAATCCTGTGTTTTAAAATAACTTTTTTTTTTTTTTTAATGTGAAAAACTTCCTTGGAGATCCAAACTTTTAGTCAGATACGATGTTAGGACACTAATATGTTAATACTGAATAGGTCAAAGAAATAAAGTCATGGACATAATGTTAAGGTAATTTCTGTATAGTTGGGAAAGGAAAAATTATAAAGGCCACAATAACCTAATAAATTGGTTATGAGGAGACTCTTTTGGTGCTAGAATGTCCATTTAGTTGCACCACTTAGGTCGTGTGGAAGATCAGGTAGTGTCTCTATGGGGTAGGTTCAGAAGGTTCAGAGTGAAGGCCCTGAGTCCCCTCTCTACCATTAACCATAATATCCTTTAAAAGTTTCTGACCTTGCTTGTTTCTTGCTTCATCATCCATCTATCATGAGCCCTCTATCTTCCTCCTCTGTCATTTCAGTCATCACTGAATTTTTTGAGAGGAATTTAGTTATTTGGAAAATTAAAAAAAAAAAAAAACTCATCCTAATTATAAGAATAAGAGTTTGTGACCCAGATATTCACAGTATTAACACCTGATTGTTGTATAACCCAGAGTCATGTTCTCTCTTTTTCTCCCCCTCCTTCTCCTCCCCCACCTAGCAAAATAGCACCACTGAGGAAAAGAATCTTCAAAGTACTCTAATAGGTTTCTTTTTTTGATTTCATGTTGGTATGCACTGCCTGAGTATGTGTGCGCCTATTAGTTCTTCTCAAAGCTTGGAACCATTTCCCAAGCTTGCTCAATCTTAGGAGGATCACCTAAAATTGTTTAGATGACCTCTGGATGTGGATAGTCAAAATTAGAGAACTTTTTAATGTTGATGTTAAGAGAAAGGCATTCATTCACACAATTTCAGAAGAAGAGACATGGGATAAAGTTAATAGTGATAAAATACTATATTTGCATCTCTAAGTAAAGCTCCAGATCTGATCAGCAAGTTCATTAGCATATTGCTATGGATAATGATTGATATGAATTAATACTGTTTTCTACAATCAGTGTGATTATTCTAGTGCCCCATCACCAAGAAGTAGAACTGAAAATACCTTTTTTTGTCATTTCTTTTCTTGCCACACACATTTAGAGAATAGCTATAGCAATACAATAATCCATTATCTTTGTATGTCAGTTCTCAGTTGACTAGTGCTGTAGTAGACTGAGGATGTGAGTGGAGAAGCATATTTAATTAATATAAGTAATTCTTCCTTACATTTTTCTCGGGAAATGGGCTGATATATACATATTTATATATATATATATATGTATGTGTGTGTGTCAGTCTAGCAAAATTAATCTAATCCCAAAATTATTAAATATCTTTTTTTTTTTTTTGGTTTCTCGAGGTAGGGTTTCACTGTAGTCCAGGGTGACCTGGAATTCACTATGTAGTCTCAGGGTGGCCTTAAACTCGCAACAATCCTCCTACCTCTGCCTCCTGAGTGCTGTGATTAAAGGCATGTGCCACCACGCCCAGCTTTAAATATCTATTTCATATCTAATTGATAACATCAGTTATGTAGTTTCTCCTCATTTATTTGTATGCAGAAAAAAAATCTTTTTATTACATGAAATCAAGAGAAAAGGGCACATAGATCCAGGTCACATACATATCAGGAAAGAGCAGCAGATGGAGATGCTTCTATTTTCTGTGACCTCAAATACAGGGCTGAGAGATAAGGCAGGCAGAGCTGGTCTATGGTGTGTAACTGGAGTGCTGATTGACTGGATTCAATTCTACTTAATAGAGAGAAACACCAGATATACTTGAGGAACTAGTGAGCTGGGTGGTCTTCGTTGAAAGAACATCTGCACAGTTCTTTCTTATTCCCAGGTCCAAATTAAATGTCATGAAAAACCTCCCTCATGTTTATTTCAAAACAATGTGAATGAATTTAGTATTGATTATTTGTGTGTTGAAATAGATAAAAGTTGTGTGTTATATGAATTTTACCAAAATTTTATATTTTAACGATGTAATATGAAAAATCTACTGAATTATACATACTAAATGAGTGAAATACATCATGTATGAAAATCTCAAAGAAACTTTTTTATAAAAGCTATGCACCCAGAAGCACTATATGGAAAATATAATTCCTGGAACAGACTTAGCCTATAATAGATGTGTTCATTCATCTGTTAAATAGGTATTAGGCATTATTTGCTATGCTACTAAGCTCAACATATAAAACTGTGTATAGGATTTTTTTTTAACAAGCCAGTTGGAATTCCTCTTGGCTGCCACCATCTGCAGAATTTAAGCATAGGCTGTATAGTTACATCTAAATTAGTAATATAGAGGCAATCTTATAGCCACCCCCACACACACAGACACATTGAGAGAAAAAGTGACAACTTCTCCATATACAACCCAACTGGGAACCCTGGCATTGTAGTTAGTTCCACATTGTTGGGATGAACAACCAACCAGACACGTTTATGGGAGAATCAGGTTTATTTCAGGCTCACAGGCCCAGGGAAGGTTCCAACAATGGTGGAAGAATCTGTCCCCCTTTTATAGATCCACACAGAAAGAAACCAAACAGCCAGCCTCACTATCAAGCAGCAAGCATTAACAGTCAGAACTCAAAAAAATGCTCTGTCCACATGTTGTGGCTGGAATCTGATCCATCCCCCAATGACCCCTCCTCTAGCAGGCTACTGTAGATATAAGGAGGAAGCTTAAACTTAATCCCAAAACCCTGAGGGTATGGGGGCAGACATTCATATTCAAACCAACACATTGTTCCCCTGGCCCTAATAGACTCATGACAATCTCACAATGCAAATTTCATTCACTCCAACTCCAAAGATCCCCATAGCCTTTACCAACTTAAGGATTGTTCTAAAGTCCCAGGTCTCATCGAGATTCATCTAGATTCTCTTAACTGTGAGTCCTGCAAAATCAAAACAAGTAACACAGTTCCAACATATAATGGCACAGTGTAAACATTTCCATTGCAGTAAGTCATGCAAAGAAACTCTAGACCAATACAAATCAATAAGCATTAGGTAAACATCAAACAATTGCAGTTCATCTGAAATCCACAACCAGTAATAAGTCTCTAGATTTTCAATTTATGCTGAATAGCCAGCAGAAAGCTTTCATCCTGAACCACCAGTGCTTCATAGTAGCATTTGAAAAGTCCTATTATATCCAAAACATCATCAGCTGTCCACTGCAAACCACAGTCCATCTTCATGACTCTAAGAATGGCCATTTTAGTTTTAAATTCAAGGACACTGCCCTGCTTCACATGCCACATCTCAGCAGCAGATCCTAGAATATTTCATGACTCACTTCTATGTATTTTTCATGTTTTCAAAACCAATAGTAGGTATGCAGTGACACAATCATTTTGTTAATCCAGGAAGGAAATAAATCTTGAACCTTGAGTCTTCAGAATGTTCCCTTCAGTAATCTCCTTTCAAAATAATTTGCATTTCAACCATTTGGTCTTTCCTGAGTGGATTTAACCCTCAGCATATTTTACATTGTTTCAGAGAATAACAGCCCACCCTTAATGATGGTAATCTGTTTATCAATAGCAGCTTCAGCAACTTAAAATCATTTGGTGTACCTATATCTTCAAATTTTTCTTTAATTTTTTCCAGTTTTAAATCATAACATCTTTCAGTTCTATATCAAACACACATATCTGCAAACACACCAGTCCATTACTTTTACATTCAACATTGATGAAAATCACTCAATATGTGCAGCAAAATGCAGCCTGCTTTCATGCCAGTAACCCAGTTCCAACAAAATTCTCTGCTGTCTTTCCTTCCCCTTTGAAAATTCATAAGCCAATACAATTGTCTCTGTTATTAACATTTTTACATTTTCATCAGAATAGCCCATAAACTTTGGCTCACTGCACTGGGAGGCTTCTATAGTCCCAAGTACCAGGTCCATCCAAATTCCTCCAACACATAAGTTCTAAAAGATCAAAATCCACATGGTCACATTCATCTCAGCAAGATCCCACTTCTCTGATATCAAATTCTGCTGTAGTCAGTTCAGCATTGCTGGGGCAAACATCCATCCACACAGTTTACGGAAGGAAAGGGTTTGTTTTAGGCTTACAGATTCAGGGAAAAGTCCATCAATGGTGGAAGAAGCTGGCTTCTTTTCATAGATCCAAGTGAACTCAAACTGTTATCTCCAAACCTTTGTGGCGGAGTCAGATCCACCCCACTGACACCAGGGTTCTGGAGACTTAAGCATGAAGCTTAACCTTAATCCAAAATATCTGTGGCTATGGGGGACATACATTCACATTCAAACCACTATACCATGTTTAATGTACACTTTACTGTTCCAGGCATCTGGGCCAGCTGTTTGTACCCTGGTCTTAGGCTGGGTAAAATGTGGTCCAGAAAGTAGGAAGTCATGGGGATCAAACATTAACAACCAATAACTAAAAATAAAAATTAATGTAATATATAATATAGTATAATATAGTGTAAGAACATGTATGTGAGTGTGATCTTCCTCAAAAGATTTCATTACACTGACCTCAGCACTCTTATGTTAAATGATGCAATGTCTACATGATAAGATGATGTAAGGTGAGGTGAGGTAAATGACATAGCCATATACTTTTTGGGGGTGACTTTACCATCAACCCATAAGCATATCAGGTGTGTAGCATATGTGGTGTGGATATGCTGGATAAAGAGATAATTCAGGTTCCAGTAATGATGAGGTAGGACAGCATGAGGTATTATCATACCAATTTAAAGTCTGGATTATGTATGGAGTTGTACAATAATATTTCCAGTCCATGGTTGACACTGGGGAACTGAGACCAAGAAAAGTGGATCATTAGATCAAGTGATATAGTAAACTGAGGGTCACTGCATTTTTAAAAAATAATACCAATGTTTCCCTTCTAGAAATAAGTAACTCCTATTTATTGTAGAAAATTTAGAACTTACAGACTAACTTTTTTTTTCTTTTTCATTTATTTATTTGAGAGAGAAAAAAAGGCAGAGAGGGATAGAGAGAAAGAGATGGGCATGCTAGTGCCTCTAGCCACTGCAAACAAACTCTAGATGCATGCACCACCTTGTGCACCTGCCTTATGTGGATCTTGGGGAATCGAACCTGGGTCCTTTGTCTTTGCAGGCAAGTGCCTTGACTACTAAGCCATCTCTCCAGCCCTGTATATATATATATATATATTTATGTATATGTGCATATATTTAAATGAATATATATATATATATATATATATATATATATATATATATATTTGATAAGAACATGTAAATATATGTATATAAAATCAATAAAGGATACTATTAAAAACACCAGAAATGTTCAGAGCATGGCATTAACTGTTAAAATAAAGTCATTGGTCCATATTACATTTTCTGTCAGTGTTCCATACAAAGTACTCTCAGTGTTTTTATGTGTTTTTATGTGTACATGGGTGTGCATGCATATGTATGTTCATGTATATACATGTGTTTATGTGTGCATGTATGTGAAATTTTGCATATATACCTGTGAGCTTATATGTCTGTGTGTATGTTGTTTTATACCCCTGTTTTTAAAAAGAACATCCAAATGAAGACTGCAGAGGCAAAATGCTATTTCTGTGGCAACTGACAACAATTGCATTACATTTGTTCTATAGTAATAACTTCTGTGCCACTTTGGGTCACTGGAGTTGCCACCCACAAAGGAAATAAATGGGAAAATAACACATCCATATCTATTTTGTCATTTTAGCACAAGTTCCGGAAATATTTTTCCAAGTAAAAAGATTTTAAACTGATGTCTTAGATTTTGTGTACCAAATTGTAAGCATAGGAAGCTTATTTTTATATAGCATTTTTATTAATTTTTAAAATAATCTTTTCAGATTTGATCAAACAATGGTCTATAGACCTAACTGAAATGAAACCAAGTGGCAGGCACTTTGTTAACAGTTTTGTATTTCTACAAACACAGTTGATTTTGAATTAACATTAGTCCCGTAAGTGATCAAAGCTCAGAAAATTAAGAAAAATTTGCTCATTTTCTCATTTAGTAGTTATTTTGTTAGGCCAGACAAATTCTTTTTATATAGCAATGCTTAAGTCTGAGCTGGAAACACACACACATGGCCAGAAACCAAAAGCACCCTTTGTGTCTCCACACTGAATGTTCTTTCCAATAAACACCACTGCTGAATCTCACTCTGTTTGTCGGACTGTCAACTCCTTATAAATGAGTTCTTTGAAATGAGCTAGTATTTTGTGGCACACTGGAGCAGCAGGCCCTAGTCCCTGCCAGGGAGTTTGTTTTTGTTTTTGTTTATTGCTGTTCTGAGATTGAACTCAGGGACTCACTCATGCTGAGCATGGCACTATGTCACTGTGCCACATTCTCCAGCTCTGAGAACTTGCTTTGCAATATCCATGACCTTGTGTTAAAGCCACCTGAATGATAGGTACACTTTGTGTTTAAAAAAAAAAAAAAAAAAAGGACTTTTTTTAGCCAGATGTTGTTTACAAGAAAATTTTAAAAGATAGAAATTGTTGTTCTTAGTTTAAAGGTAGGAAATTGGGTTTAGAAACATTTAGGTACCTGCTCAAGGCCTAAGAAACTGGTTTTTGATGATAGGTTGGTCTTGCTTGTTGCTGGAGGTACTTGGCTCTGCCTGTGCAGTTTGACGCCATCCCTCCCGGTTACAGCATTCTCACTCTTGCCTCACCCTGTCTCTCTGACCCTAGCCTGGTTCCCTTTACCTAGAAGCTTTACTCCTTCATTCCTTCCATTCTGCCACTGCCAATCTATATGTCTCTTCCTCTGGAATAAAATCATTTGAAAGCATTTATCCTCTCCACTTGCTAGCATTCCTTTTTCCTCTTCCGTTTATGCCTCTGACTTTTATGTTTTCCTTTCTACTCTAGACATGTTTGCCAAAGTCTCAATGCTAGACATGATGTTTGGTGAGGAATGTTTCAAATCCCCACCTGTCTCCCCTATGTATGTTTGTATTTGCTTATTTTAGTATCCCTTGTCTATATGATCATGTCTCCTGCTTCCTCTCTTTCAAATGGTCACATATGAGAAGGGAAAAATTGACTATTTCATCATTCTTTGACCAGCACTGGGTAGAATTATGAAGTTATGGCATAATCACTGTAATCATATACATATCATATATCTGTAATCATATACATAATCACTGTAACAGGCTGACAGGATACATGTAGCTGACCACATTGAACTACCCAGCAACAAAGGACATTGTATAAATATGCAGCTATAGTTTCCCCAAAGCTTTATTTCCAAAGAAAATGTAGCTTACTTCCTTTGCAGAGATCACTTCCTGGTAGTCCAAATACAATTAGGAATTGAACAGGTGATGTGTTCCCACCCTGTTTGCTGTGGCAGGACTTGATATAGAGCTTTCTGGAGATGGGACATGCATGCCTAACCACGTCATGTTAGAATGGTGCATGCTGTGGACTTTCAGCAAGTTCACCTTGTGAAAGATGTCATCCCCCACTTTTGCTATCCTCTTGCTTTTTCTATAATTGATGAATCTCCTACCTTCATAAATGTTTCTGTTCTTTCATTTTGCTAGACTATAAATCTCCTTTATATCTGCTATGTGGCAAAGTAGTATCATAACCAAGACTGCCCTGAATCTAGAACCCCAGGAGTTTAGGGCATTGTCCCATCTAATTTGAAAGATTCATCAATTTTTATATAATCATGTGTTGTTTTATGTCTACACATTATGTCTGATTTAATTTCTCAGGATTAGGCAAGTGTTTATAAGTTCCTGCTCCATTGATCTGTGTGCTGCTTGCTCTGAACCTTCTGTAGTAAATATAATGAATTGTTCCAAAGTGTTGATTTGGCTCCCAAATTGTGAATTCAATTTGGTTTTCCAGATAAATACAATCAATATCATATCTACTTGGGAAAGTTTTATAAAATAGCATTTGTAGATTTTTCTGTTATTATAAGTTAATACCACAGACCAGATAAGTTATAAAGAAAATTAATTCATTTAGCTTATAGTTTTGAAGGTTCAAGATTTAGGGCCAACTCTGATGATGACCTCCTTGCTAGTATATCCATATCACATGACATGAGGTAGGGAAACATAGGTGGACATATGTCTCTCCTGGTCTCTCTCCTTCCATGAAGAAAGAGACAAAGAATCAATCATGGAAGCTTCATACTAATGAATTTATGAATACCTAATCACTTTCTACAAGCTCCAGCTCTGAATTCCATGACTCGATTATGATTTCACACTTAATACCTCATAATGGGGTTAAAATCCAACATATGGGACACAGTCATTGTAGATTCAAAACACGAGATTCTTCTAAACTAAGCTTTTAGTTTTAAAGCATTATGGAAAATCATTATTCTCTTCAGGAATGTTCATTTACTTGAATTAAGTAATATGAGCACAGTTTTTCAAAATACACATTTATGAAAAGACAGGGCAAGCCAAAGGTTTTCAGTTACTTTTGCAAAATGCTTTTGCTAAACTATGTAATTTACAACAGGGCAAAATAATATGTCCTTAATGAAAAATGTATATATTGCCTCAGCTTTTAGTATCCTTGGTATTTTCACACACAGTATAAAAATGTCTATTATATTTAAAACATATTTGTTCAATTAAGCATATAAATCAAAAAATAAAGAAAAAGTATAGCTTATTTTAAAAAAATAATGGCTGGAGAGATGGCTTAGTGGTTAATGTGCTTTCCTCTGAAAACTTAGGACCCAAGTTTGATTCCCCCAGTACCACATAAGCCAAATGCACAAGTGGTACAATTGTCTGGAGTTCATTTTCAGTGACAGAAGGATTGCTGGCACAAGACCTGTAAGAGAGTCAACCTGTCAACATCTTGTCATGGGAGGAGAGGAGAAAGGCACATTCTCACTTTCTCCTCTTTCTCTCTCTCTCTCTCTTTCTCTCTCTTTCTCTTTCTAATAAATACCTGTCCCTCTGGAGTGCTGGGATGAAAGGCATGCACCACTATGCCTGGCTCTCATAAATAAATAAATAAATAAATAAATAAATAAATAAATAAATAAATATTTTTTTTAATTTAAAATAAAATGTCATAGTTAAGTCTCAGCTTCTATCTCATAAATGACTTCACTATGCTTTGGACAATAAATACAAACATAAAAATTCTGTATTGCCTGCTGCTGTTCTTTCCTTAAGAGGATCTATTTTGCTGGATTCCTATGGGCATTGCTTATTGTCATTAAGAAACAGGTGTTGGTTCAAAAACACATTACTTCAGACATAAAAAAAAGTGAAGTAGGAATGCATTCCACAGGAGGGATGAGTCTTCCAAAATATTATGTTAAGTGAAAAAGGAAATACAAATGTCACAGGTGTTGTGATTATGTGAACGAATGCATGAATCCATAGAGAAAGGACACATTGTAAACAAGAAAACATAAGAATATGTAGCAAATGCTTAATGGATACAGGGTTTCCTTTTGGTATGATGACATTTTCAAAGTTACAGGTAATGGTTCAAAAATGTCAGGGCTGGAGAAATGGCTTAGTGGTTAGAGTGTTTGCCTGCAAAACCAAAGGATCCCTGTTTGATTCTCCAGGACCCATGTAAGCCAAATGTACAAGGGGGCACATGTGTCTGGAATTTGCAGTGGCTGGAAGCCCTGGCATGCCCATTCTCTCTCTCTCTCATTCTTCTTCCTCTTTCTCTCTCTCAAGTAAATATATAAATAAAATATATTAAGAATGTAAGAGCAGAAGGAAGGAGTGGAGTGAGATGAACTGTGTCTTTAGAGATTGATATCACTGTTACATTCATGGGATTACTGGAACAAGGCCTGTAAGAGATTGAACCTGTCAACATCTCCTCATGGGAGGAGAGGAGAAAGGCCCTGAGACTCCACCCTTCCCTGCCCATCAGTAGATAGGCAGATCTAGGGTATAGGGCCTCATGAGGCCCTGTCCCTAAGTCTATACAACCAGTCAGTGGATACTAGGTGAGAGAGAGGGAAGAGACAATGACAGAGAGAGCAAGAGAGAGAGCAAGAGAGAATGTCTTCAGTGGTGTTCCTACTGGAAAGGAGCCCATGCTCCTGTAATGAATTCCTCACCCAGTATCGAGTAACTCTAATGAAAGTGATTGGATCACCAAAAATTAATTATAATAAGAACAGGATATGAAAGTTTAAGGAGAACTATTTTTAATGTTTTTATTTATTTATTTATTTGACAGAAAGAAAGAGGGAGAGAGAAAGGGAGAAAAAATGGGCACACCAGGGTCTCCAGCTACTGCATATGAACTCCAGACGTGTGTGCCCCCTTGTGCATCTGGCTAATGTGGGTCCTGGGGAATTGAACCTGGGTCCTTTGGCTTTGCAGGAAAATGACTTAACTGCTAAGCCATCCCTCCAGCCCCAAGGAGAACTATTTGGAAGGAGAAAACTGAGCAGCAGGAGTGGAAGAGGAACAAATTAGGGGAGTTGGATGATATGATAAAATGCATTATACACATGCATGAAATTGTCATACTGGAGCCCATTATCATGTATGATTAACATATGCTAATGAAATGTATAATCTGTGGCTCAGGTATACTAGATTATTAATTTCTAAAGCTATAATCCTTTATATAACAAAACATTTTCTGTTTTGTTTTGAGTTTTATTTATTTTAAGAGAAAGAGAGGAAGAAGCAGAGAAAGAGAAAGAAAGAAGAAAGAAAGAAAGAAAGAAAGAAAGAAAGAAAGAAAGAAAGAAAGAAGGAAGGAAGGAAAGGCACACTAGGGCCTTCAGCTGTTGCAAGTGAACTCCAGATATATGCACTTCCTTGTGTGCATGTGTGACATTGTGTGCCTGTGCTACTGTGTATCTGGCTTATGTGGGACCTGGAGATTCAAACATGAGTTCTTAGGATTCCCAGGCAAGTGCCTTATCAGCTAAGACATCTCTCGAGCTACATTATCTGTTTTAACCATTAAATGTTTAAAAAGGTTTAAAAGCATGACTGTATATTTTTATTGCTGATTGTTTACACTGTATTGAACAAGCATTAGTGTTTATAAGTCTGGCAGGCATTTTTGTCTAATAAAGGTCAATAATAACGATAATAGTAGTTGAGAACTATGTAGCCATTGTTTTTCAATTGCAGTAATCATCATCCTACTACGAAATGTTTTCACCCAGAATTTTGCCTATCTGTCTCTTATTTCACTATGCAATTGTCTGCCTAGAATTTTAATTCTTCTAAGGGCCTCTGTATTTTTTTTCTGCTTAAGTGATTACTGTGATGTTGGAAGCTTTCACTTGGAGCAGCTCCCAGGGCAGAATCATCTTTGAAAATCCATTCACATGCTGATCATCCTCTTATACATCCATAATGAAGGTGTCAACTAGAAAGGTCACCAACAGGGAAACCTGCTGCACCCCACTGATCATCTGCAATAGAACTTGATACACTGCCTTTAGTAATTTGCCCATTCTTGTCAACTCATTTTCAATTCATGTTGGAGGCCCAATAGTCAATACAATTATAATTACTTTTTTCACATTTTATCGTAGTGAGATGTTCTCTAATGCCATCCTGGCAACACCTTCGACACCAATTTTGTTACTATTGGGTGTGACTGCTGGCAGCACCTATGTTTAATTATTATGATTGCTAATGACAACGGTTTCCATAATAATTCAGCACTGACTTTTCACTTCCGGGTCACCCCTTGTTGGCTCTTCTCTTTCTTGGCTGTACTCTGTAAAGTGTTTCACTGCTCATTAGTACCTCCAACGCCTGAGGAAATAACAAGGGCAAACAGCTTCTGTTCATTTCTTCCCAGCTAGCAACCCACTTTCAGTACAAAACATACTTTGGGAGGAAAGAGTGAATACTGATAGTACTGAACAATAATGGATGCAAGGTTCACCCACCACTGTAGTCCAGCCTCCTCTGACACAGGTCACCATCAGAGTTTTAGACTTGTAGGATGTTTGTGATGACCTTCAGCCCCTGAATTTCTCACCAGGGATGGGCACTGCTGGAGTTTTAGAAGGGATATTCATTTGTCCAGCAAGATTCTTCTGTATACTAAAGCATATTGAATATGTGTGAACCAGGAAAACCAAACGCCAATAGCCACTGTGTCAGCCCAGACCTTCTTACCCACTCATAGATAACCTCAGTGTGGCTAACTCATGAGCTTCTCACTTTACCTGAGTAAAAAGATGCAGAAAATCTTGCTGAATTTCCAAAGCTTTACCTCCAATAAGTACCTAAATCCACATTAGAACCATTGTAAGTGGCCTATCAGCATTGCTAGTTTCCCTTAAATTTTTTAGCTTAAAATCACAAATAAACTTCAGGACTTGTCTGAAATTCAATAACCTTTTCCTACTCTGTTTATTCTCAAGTAATTTATATCTTCTCTTTCCTCCTAAGTCCTTCAGTTTTCCCTACCTTCCCTCACTCCTTGCTTCCTTTGCTGAGCAGAGAGCTATTCTGCCTGTACACCAAAGTGCTCTGTCCCCTCTCCTCACATTGGCTGTGAGCTCTTCCTGCTTCAACTTGAGTCCTGGCTCCTTCTTATGTGAAAGAACCACACTGCCTCAGTCCTGCTTCTCTCTTCCTCAGTTCCTCCCTCCTACTGGATCAGTGTAATTCACCTGTAACCATACTGCACTACCATCATAATAAAGGGAACATTCTCATGGGCCTTTCCTCTATTGTGGTGTTTCTCTGCTTCCCTAAAAGGATTTATTCTCCCATATCGAACAGTCTTTTTGTGCTCACAGACCCTTCATACATGGGTGTTCCTTTCCCACCATCCCCACAAAGGCATTCTCGTCAGATCAGGTGACTAGAAGTCTCTCCTTTCCATTAGTGCCCAGCCTCATCCTCATCTCCCAGCCATATTTGACCCAAGGTGGCTGCACCCTTGTTTGTGAAATAGCCTCTTCATCTGACCTTTTGTTCCCTGGTCCCTCATCAGTTCCTTGTTCTTTGGCTACTTTTCAGTTCTTCCCTCTCTGTGCAAACTGTGCAATCTTGCTTTGGCAAGACTCAATCCTCTGCCTTCCCATTTATTAAAAATAAAATGAAATGAAATGCCTTTTTTCTTTTAACATCAAATAACAACCCAGAACACTTGGAAGGAAATACAGACCCCTTCTTCTGACTTGTAAACCCTTCCTTAACCTCACCTCTTCCAGATTATCCCCTCCCCCCACCCTTACTGTTGGCTTTATTGCTCACCCTTCACACTCTTTGTTTGTTCCTACTTTGGGCTTATTGTTCCTTCTTGAAATGCTCTTGGTATGATTTTTCCAACTTTCTCTTTATCACCACCCATGTTTTTCTCTGGAATCTCCTGTTCAGGGGCTCCTGCCCTGACTATTATCTAAGCTTGCATCATCGCTTGCCCATTGCCTTCTGTTTCATTGCAATTCTTTTTAATGAACATAGCTTTAATATATATGTATATACATATGTGTTTATATACTGTCACTGATAAGAAAATAATAACATGAATGAGTGAACTATGGGTGGTTAGTCCTTAAATACAACCACTGACCTTGGACGTGTCATTTAGTGGCTCTATCCTTCAGTGCTCTAATCTTTAAAATAAGGATGTAGTTATAGATGAGTTAAAATATACACTATGTATAAATAAAATTATCAACCTAGTAAGTTCTTTGTAAATGATAAGCATTATTAAAAGCGTTCCTTTGAAAATAAGCTTCAGGAGAAAGTTTACTTTGTCATTTTTGTGCACAACTATTTTGGAGCATGCTTTGTATAACTTTCAATGTGTGACTTAGCCCTGAGTGGACTTATATCTCAGCATACACTCACTCAATGTATTTGTACACTAACAACAAGGGAGCTTTGGGAATGGTAAACATTTGTCAGGAACGAGAACTGCCTTCGTTGGCCTTGGCAGATTAGCCATTAAAGAAGTGGCTTAGAATACTTGTAAAATAAATCATTCCTATCTACTCTATGAGCAAGGTTTGGTAATGTCCCAAATAGATAAGGTTGTGTTTCAATCTTTCCACTCATGTGGGCACTATGAGAGAACAAGGACACAGAGGATATCATGGTGACCTGAGGGACAGTCAGCAGTCAGGTCAAAGAACGAGCCCTGTTGTTGCTGGAAGAGGACAGCAGAACGATGAAAGAATGGCAGGTTTTCAATTGTGATTCCAGTGTTCAGCTTCATCACTGACGTGCTCTTAATATTTTTATTTCCGATTGACTTTTAATATCTATCTAATCAATCAGGTCCATCAGGGTTGCTGATTTCCTTCCATCTGACACCCCGGCCACTAAAGGATAGAGGTTTCTTTCAGTGTCTGTGTTTTCAGAGTATCAAGGTGAGCTTAGTGAAACACAACCAAATATCATTTAGAAAATGCTCCCAGAAGAGAAATCTTCACAGGTGGTCAGTGATGAAATGTGACTATGGAGTCCAAAAATCCCCATGGTCCTCTCAAAAATATGATCTCATTTTTTTTTTGTATTTTCATTCTGGCCTGAAATATGCTTGGAAGTTTCTTAAAAGTAAGAAAAGAAAAATTTAAAAGGATGTTTTCAATGATCTTACTTTGGAATTTTTTAAATATTTTTTTAATTAATTAATTTATTTATTTATGAGAAGAGGAAGAGAATGGGCATGCCAGGCACTCTAGGCATTGCAAATGAGCCCCACACACATGTGACACCTTGTACATCTCGCTTTAGGTGCATACTAGGGAATTGAACCTGGGCCCTTTGGCTTTGCAGGTAACTGCCTTAATTGCTAAGCCATCTCTCCATCCCTGAACATTTTTTTATTTGTTAAAAATAATTACCTACTCACAGAGACTAGATAGGTAGCAAGGAAAGGATCAGTATTTGACATGGCATCTAGAGTTTCCTTTGTTCCTGAATACTTGCTAAGAAATAACAAGCTGCTTTTATTCCTTTCACTGATGAAGACATTTCAGAGCAGACACTTGGGAGCCATTGTGCACTGAGACTTTGACAGTACAGGGTTTGCCATATGGGGACATAAACTCCTATGGCTATGGAATATCAATGAGATGGTTTTCTGTCAATTTCTGTGTTGGACCACAAGTGATAGCAGTTGGCAGTGTTTGAACAGAGAACCTCTTTGTTTCTGTTTTCCTCTAACTGTCCATCTGTTGCTTTAACTTTATGTGATTATTTCTAATAGAAAGCCATAGTGCTGGCTCTAGCATATTTTATATAAAAAATCTTACTATCATTTAACTGTAAATTCTTGACAAGGTTGACTAGAAATAAAGTTATTAAAACACTGAATTGTAGAATGGGCTCAACTGGTAATAAAAGATGTTTTGGGAGTATTTCTGGTGTCACGTTGATGTCAGATATCTGTACCACTTTTTTTCAATGTTTTAAGAGCTAATCTTGTCACAGGTTGTGCTGATCTTCCATGGATGAAGCCAAGATGTTCCTTTGCCAATGTGCTTTGCTTCACAACATTCATCACATTGGATACCTTGAGAGGACTATTTTTCCTTGACTCTCTTGGACCTCTGTTTGTTTCCCGGGAAACCTAACAGTCTATGTACAGCTTCTTACTTACCAGTCTCTGAACTCTATCTTGCTTGGCCTCAGAACCATGGATCCTCCATGATTCTCACTGCCCTCCATCAATAATCAAGCAACTTGCATCTTCTGTACATCGTCAGTTAGCTATACACAGCCACATCTCTTTATTAAAAGTCTGTTATCTCTTTGCCTCCTGCTTTGTGCATTACTACCTGCTTATTTCATCTCAACCCACCACAATTCCATAACTTAATATAAACATGAAGGTCACATCACTATTTATGCTACTTCAGAACATTCTGGGCTATTTTTGTTGCTATTGTTGTTCAAATATCCCCTTAAGGCATCAAATGGACTGAAGAGATGGCTCAGTGGTTGTAATGCTTGCCTGTAAAGCCTAAGGACTCAGATTCTATTCCCCAGTACCCACAAAAATCCAGATGCACAAGGTGATGCATATGTCTGGAGTCTGTAGTGGATAGAGGCCCTTTTTTCCCATTCTCTTTCCTTTCTCTGTCCCTTTCTCTCTCAAATAAATAAATATTATAAAATTAAACCTAGGATTCACATTGTGACAAATTCACTCTATCTTTATTAGTGGAGGCAAAAAATGATTTAATTTGATCAATGCTTTGTAGATAATACCAAGTTCATAAATCATTGCAATATTGAAATTTTTGGTATCTTATATCCATTTCTACACATTTCAGTTGATTTTCATACATATATCCATTTTTCAAGGAGATTTTAAGGTACAGCAATACCACAAATTTTCTTGAAATATTTAGAGTACTCTTATTAAATGTTTTCATGTAATTTTAAAATGTTTAGTTTTCCATGCTAGAAATCAATTATCTTTAAGTCATTTCTTCTATACACATAAGATGTAATCCTTTCAACATTAGGATATATACTGACAGGGTGGATGACTGATCATTCAGGTTTATTAAATTTGCATCCTGTTTAAAGATAGATGCATACTATGCCTGTGTGCCTAAAATTTTAAATATGCTTCTAACACTACTTCCAACCATTCATTCTGTATTTCCCAAGACAAAGAAGTTAACCAGGCTTCAGGAATATATTTTAACATGTAACAGTTCAAGGGAAACTGGATTAGTTGGCTATTATAAATACTATACATATCTTTCATAAATAATAAATAAATACCTTAGAAGAAACATTTGATTTTATTAGAGTAAAAGGACTTTTTTTCTCCTTCTATTACGATTATTAACAACATATTTCGTATGGATACATCATGTATTGTACCTCTTTTCCCTCACCTCTGCCCCATTTTGTTGGGGATGCTTCTCAGTGGGTTTGCAGGTATTACCTAGGGGAATTTCAGGTTATATATTGTGGGAGCAGCAATCAGTTATTTTGGGGGGAAGGTAATGCCTCTGGACCTGTAGCTCTTACAATATTTCTGCCCCCTCTTCCACAAAATTCCATGAGCTGTGGTGGGTGTGTTTTAAGTCTATTTCAGTGGTGAGCTCTTAGGAGCCTCTGGATCTCTGCTTTGGTAAATATTGCATTTTTTCTTTTTCTCTCTCTCTTTTTTCAAGGTAGGGTCTTACACTAGCCCTGGCTGACCTGGACTTCACTATGTATTCTCAGGGTGGTCTCAAAATTATGGCGATCCTCCTACCTCTCCCTCCCAAGTGCTGGGATTAAAGGTGTGTGCCACCATGCCTGATCAAGTGTTGAGTATTTTTTAGAGATTTTTTTCAGTTGTTTTAGTTTAGAACACATTTATTCTAGTTTCATGAATATAAGTTTATCCATATGTGATTTAGTTACATGTTTTTATATAAAACATAAGTTAAAATTTAAGGAAGTGATAATTCATCTAATACCCCTGATAGATTATGCTAATAGCACCACTCCACTTGAACACCAGTGGTTCTGCATTGAGGAAAGCCAATACCTACAATTATACCCGATTACTTCAGATGACCAACAGGTCTTGCTATGTTATGGTTCCAATGGGAAGCAGAAGTCCATTTGAGTGAAGTCCAAGTTAGTTTATTCAGCACTGAAATATATGTGTGTATATATATCTTATATGAGTATGAGAATTAAAATGTGAATCAATAAAATTATAAATTTATTCCCTTTATCTCAAGAGATTCTTATTATAAAGCTCTGGTAAAATAGAATTTCAAGCCGGGCGTGGTGGCACATGCCTTTAATCCCAGCACTCGGGAGGCAGAGGTAGGAGGATCGCCGAGAGTTCGAGGCCACCCTGAGACTACATAGTTAATTCCAGGTCAGCCTGGACCAGAGTGAGACCCTACCTCGCAAAACCAAAAAAAAAAAAAAAAAAAAAAGAATTTCAGAGTTGTGATTGAGGTTAAGATAAGAGTTGGTGGATTTAGGTGGCTATTTACCTGGAAAATTCTTATGATGCAAGATTTTGGGGTCCAGAGAGGGATTATTCAGGAGATCCAGGCCTGTGGACCCCAACTTTTGGGTTCTTGTCCAATTTAGCAGAGAACTGAAAAAATTAGATTCCAAGAGAGGCAAATTTTGAATCATGATGTTTATGGTAGGGGGGATTAGGAAGCTACCTGGGAGCCTGAAGCCTGAAGGGAAGTCTCCTCCTTGCCCACTGAAAAAGAAGGGAGATGGAGAAAAACTCCTTCACAAGGAAATCTCCTGGGAAGAAACCTCAGTAGATGACACACACACACACACACACACACACACACACACACACACAGAGAGAGAGAGAGAGAGAGAGAGACAAAACATCAGAGTCCAAACCAAATATTCACAAGAAGCACATACATACACACGTGGACAGCAAAGCATGAGAGTACAAGACCTTCACCTTCACATAAGGGTCAAAAAACTTAAGAGATTGGAAAGTAAAGGAGTCAGGGCTTGAAGAGAGATAATACATGTAACAAAATGAGAAAGCATATAAAATCAAGATAGGAAAGTACCCAGACAGAAAGAAATTCCTCCCTCTTCCCATCCAGGCTGGAAAGTCCCGGAGTGGGGGTGAGGGTGTTGCTTACCAAAGCAAGAACCAGGAGATCCAGGCACTCACAGCATGAAGAGATCAAAAGAGAGCTATATATGTGCCAGTCCCATTTATACATGTCAGATATCCAGTTAGGATGGGTGTTGCCATTAGACTCAGCTGTGTAAGGGAGAGATCTGATTGGTTCCTGGACTCAAGAGGGCTGACTCAGCACCAGCCAGCTCACCCAGGTGTGTGAGGCTGAGGAAGAAGCAGGAAGTTGCTGGTCAGAAGTATTGCTTGCAACATCTTGGATGAAACTGTCTCAGACATGGGTTCTAGTCCTACCATGGAAAGCAAGGTGGCATCTACGTTTCCTTGGGCCTTTGTTTCTGGAAGACTGCCTATAAAAAGATATATTTTTGGCTGGAGAGATGGCTTAATGATTAAGGTGCTTTCCTTTGAAGCCTAAGGACTCTTGTTTGTCTCTCCAGGTCCAATGTAAGCCAGGCACACAAAGTGACACAAGAAAGCAAGGCTGTATATGCACATAAGAGGCATACATACCTGGAGTTTGATTGTCATGGCTGTAGGCCTTGGTGCACCAGTTCTCTCTCTCACTCTCATTCTCACTGTCTTGCATTACATTAAAAAAAAAAAAAAAAAAAAGCCAGTCTGTTGGGCTTGCCTCAAAAATTTTTAAAAAAGAAAGGTATCTTTTTTCCTGTTTTTTCCTTCATGTATGTTCATTATTGTTGTCTATTTCATTTGTATATACACAGTGATACATAAACTAATATGCCATCCTCAACTGAAGTAGAGCCATATTGACTCCATGCACTTTAATAAAGGAGGATATTATCTCATAATTTTTAATAATGATCTACTGATTGGAAACATAAAAAAGCATTTTATTAACAACAATATTCTCCAAAAAAAAATAAATAAAGAGCAAACAGGAAAGAAGGAAGAGAGGGAGAGAGGGAGGAAGCCCACATTTACTGTGGTAAGGTGAGCCAAATTCACCTTAAATACACCCATCTCAGAAGCACATTTAGTGGATCCCTTGAAAAGGGAGTGGAACTTACAGCAAGAATTCATTTTTTTCTTGGAAATACACCCTTAGAACTTCTGAAATGCTAACAGGCAGATCGCAGTGTGGAAGAGACTGGGTTTGCAAGCATTTTTGATTCAGTCAGCCTTTTGTGATTTGGAGATCAGGCTATGATAACTTGGTGGGAATCAGAAAATAAAGTATATTCACGTTCAGATTTGCCAATGAAGAATAAAATACTGTGAAATGATCATTTCCACCCTGTCCTTGTGAACATACTAAAGCAGTCCATATCTAACCTGAGAATCAGTAAAAAACAGTGGAGATTTCTGGGTGAGTGTTTTCTTGTTTGGTTTGGCTTGGTTTTTACTATCTTTCTTCCAACTCTGCCCATCTCTAGCTTGATTCCTCTTTCTTGGTTATCCAGATTCTTGGTAATCTCAAATAATAACTATGAATGTTAACATTGATTCATACCTCCCTGTTGTGAATCTCAGATCACCAGTCATTTACTTAGCAATTTCTTTACAGAATGTTGCATATCAGCAAGTGACTTTCTTATAATTGCATTCTAAAATAAATGCAATGTTCTCTTCACTAAAAAGGCAACATTTAATACCTGTGGTAAGGGTGAATTCTTATACACAAACATCCTTTTATCTTTCATTCTTTGGGGTGTAGATTTCACTGTAGAAATGAGAGAGGGTAATGCTCTATTTAATTGAAACAACACTGGACTTCTAGTTTAACTGCAGGAAAATGCATAATTGTCACCTTGAAACATATGCATATCACAATAGTGATCTTAATTTAGGTATTTAAAACAGCATAAGATAAAAGCAATCCTTTAATGGGATTTTTACATAGCATGTTATTTTAAGCAGACTGGAACTTTTTCATCATGTATTCCATTTTATTGTGATTTCTAATAGGAAGAAAGAAAGGATGATCCTGTTCATGGTAGTAAATTTCCAGAAATAGATATTTGTAAGTTGTGTTTTAGCAACCTGAATTTTAGGATAGGTTTTTAAAAAATCAGTATTAAGTATTTTAGTTATTGCACGCTGGCTGGCTTACCTCGTTTGAAAAATAACCCCTGAATTAAAATTCATTTTGTCTTTTGCACCAGTACATAAATAACTTTGCATCTACCCTCTAGTTATTGGTTAGTTGAAAGTCTACCTCCTCCTGTTACTAGACATTTAGCCTATAGAAGTCTTGACTTATAACTTATTCATTTCCATACTTATACAATTGTGGCTTAGTGCATGTTTCATGAACATTCAATAAATATATGTTGATTCTAGTCTGATTAACTGTTACTCTGTCATTGTTATTGTTGGTATTTTGGGAGTTCCCATAAAATAAAATTCCATTGAAACTTTGAACCATTTGTTTCCAGGATTAAATTTTTTTCAAGTAAAGAAGTAACTTGTTGGGAAGAATTTGGACATTTGAAATAGAAAGGCTTGAACTCTTCAAAACTGTGATCAGTCAGTATTTTAATGTGATTTGACATGCAAGAAATGATTCCTTGATTTTGATGATTACGTGTGTGTGTGTGTGTGTGTGTGTGTGTGTGTGTAGGACATAAACTAAAAATGATAGGGGTTGGAGAGATTGCTTAGTGGGTAAGGTGCTTGCCTGCAAAGCTTATGGATCTAGGTTCACTTCCGCAGTACCCACATAAGCCAGATACACATGGTGGCACATGCATCTGGAGTTCATTTGCAGTGGGCTAGATGCTCTGGCATTCCCATTCTCTCTCTCTCTCTCTCTCTCTCTGTCTTTCTCTCAAATAAATAAGTAAAAATAAAATATTTTAAAATGATATATTTTTTGAAATCTACTGTGAAAGGAGAAAACATTTCATATTGTTTGTAGAATATTTTTGTTCTGATTCTTTACATGTAAATATGAGTAAAGAGAAATGCATAGCTCCATGTTTGTGTCAATCCAAAATAAAATAAAAACTTAAGGTTACTCTGAAAGAAGATCACTTTTGTAAATCTGAATGCAATGAAAAATTCTGAGCTTGAAATTCTTGACTCACATTATTGGGTAGATACTATTAGGTAGGTATTTTGGCATTTTATTCTGAGAATAAATGTTAATTAAATATGCAAAATGTATTACATAGTGCCTGGTTTATAGAAGATAAGCAGAAGATGTTGTCTTTTTGTTTACTGAGATATTTAAATTTTAATTGATTAATACATTTGCATATGGACAAAGGATTAGATCAAGATTTTAAATCCCCAAATTATTTTTAATACTGATTTGAAAGACCATGTTTAAAAAATAATCAATAAAAGCATTATCTAATAAGTCTATATGGATTTTCTTTTGGGTCATTGTTTTTCAATTCAATACAAAATGTTTTAATTAAACTATTTACTCAATATATTTAGAAGTTGGAATATGTCCAAAGACACATGAAAGAATTTTTGGAAGAGTCTAAACATATTCAGTAACAAACAGGAATGGTTTAAAGAATCTGACTAAAGCCTATAAAAATGTTATTTAGGGGCTGAAGAAATGGCTTAGCAATTAAGGCACTTGCCTGCAAAGTCTTACAACTCATGTTCAAATCTTGATGTGCCACATAGCCAGGTGCACAGTGATGAAAATCACACAATGCTACACATGCACACAACGAGGCACACACACCTGGAATTCATCTCCAGTGACTGAAGGCTCTTACTGTGTGCTCTTACTCTCTCTCTCTCTTTGTCTCTTTCTTGAAATAAATAAAAATAAAACAAAAGGAAAGAATGTTATTTAAGATAGCACCAATTTCATATGTGAAGTGCCAGAAAGATAAAAATGTATTCTTGGCAGAGAAAAGAATGAAGATCAACTTATTGAAACTTATGAAACAAAAGATTTTATAAAAGGATGCCACTTGAGATATGTCCCAGAACATTACAGCTATCTTAGGAGGAATGTTTCTTTAAGAAGAAAACTCTGGAGGCAGAGGTAGGAGGATTGTTCTGAGCCCCAGGCCAGCCTGAAGCTACATAGTGAATTCCAGATAAGCCTGGTCTAGAGTGAGACCTTACTTAAAAAAATGAAATATATTTGATACCATATTAACTGCCTATTACTTTATAGATCCTCTGAATTTTTGGAATAGCTTATATAGGTAAGACATTCTAATAGATCTTTTGATTTTGAGGAATGCCATTTAACATATGCAAACCAAGCGGTATGGCACAAATGTCTTAAAATTGATCCTGAAGATTGTGCTAAGGATATTGCATATTTTATCTGAGTAAATCTCTAAGGATTTCTAGTCAAATTTATATCTATTCATAGGTGCTTTGTTTATCCATGACTTCCTCTGGATGTCTTACAGATATTCACTAATAGCAAATTATAAAAAAAAATTTCAAAAAAAAAGATGTGCTAATTTGGTCATTTTCGGTAGCCTCTACTGAGTACAATTCGATGTGAACATAGGTAAGAATAGAGGAAGGGAGCACAGGAACAAGTGCAAGGAAGAAGAAAATTATGGGGTGACATGGTAGTGTCTGGAGGGAAATGACTACTATAGAGAAATTATTAGTATCACCAATAATCAACCCCCAAAATGTTTCAGTGATTATATGGAATGATCCTTTTATCATAGCCTTTTGGAATGCTTCTATTGTCTTTAGATACTGCTAAGAAAACAGAATGAGTTAAAGAGTATCTTATGCCATAGTGTAACCTTTGCACTTAAAAATCAGTCCTTCTGCCTAAAACAATTCATGGACAAGGAATCATGCTGCAATAGGTAATTTTTCTAAGCAATGGAGAGCTATGATCAGAGAATATGTTTCCTGGTTTTGAATCTGTGATTCTAATACCAGTTTTGATAAATTATTGACCTGAAAGGATCCCATTCCCCCCTGCATTTGGTGGTCTCTAACAGGTGAACCTTTTCTTCCAGATGTTTAAGCCAAGATCTGTAATTCAACTGAAGGCATTCCTTTTCCCAGTATTAGTCTTAATAGACGGTGGATTTCTTAAGTGGACCATAGAGCCAAAGGAAGCCCTATGGACTCGGAACTTTTCAAGTGTTGTTTTAACAATAAAACCCTTTGAATGAGGCAAAATTTTAAGGAGATTATCTAATTGAAATATTAAAAATAAATGTTACAATCCTGGACTATAGCCTGCCTTATCATCAGACAGGCCAGGGATCACCATAATTAAACAGCAGCAACAATAAAAATCTAATTCATTGCTTGCTTGCTGACTGTATTTTTTCTCAGGTATAAGGAAAAGAAAATATTTTTCAGTGAAGAAACCTCTATTCTCAAACATGCCTTTGGGGACAGGTTGTATGAGTCTGATTCCAGGGAGATCCAGGGGAAAAGGAAGATATAAAATAATACACAAGCCTTCATATTGCTCCAAAGTATTCAACTGAAAATAGACCCATCATTCCCCATACTTTTCCTGAGGAAAATGAAACCTGTGAAAATATTTCCGTGGACATGAAAATAATTGCTAGTGCTGATAAGAAATTGTTTTATATAGATGCCTCATGAAGTCTGCAGCAGTGGCTTTTTTTTTTTTTTTCCTACTCAAGGAATTCTACAAAACTAAACTGATTTGGTCTTTAACCTTAACAGAGAGATGACACAATCTTGTCAAAAGAACATCTTGAAACTCCAAACCTTCCCTCAGATGAGGTTCAGTGATCTCTGAGTAGAGGGAATGGTAAAGGGATGGTAAGGGAGCCCACACTAAACAAATTCCCCATCTTAAAAGTCAGTCACAAGGCCAGAGTTAGTTGCTACTGATGTTTTTAATGATGACATCACCAGTGAACTCATGACTTATAATCTCCTGGGATCTAAGGCTCACCCCCTGGAAATAGTGGCATACGTATAGCTTGCGTCAGCGCTTTTTCCGTGCAGAATCCTTGACTGAATATTTAATATTATTTGTTGCTTCCTTGTCTGGAGACTCGTCTTGCCCAACACCACTTACCAGCCTAGCACACAAAGGTAGCTCTCCCTCAGGAAGAAAGTAAGTCTGTGTGCCAGTGGTACCAATCACAAGCACATTCTTCTTCAAATCGATGGAACACTGATGCCTCCTGAGCATGTCTAGTCCTAGAAGGATGTCCATGGGCTGCTCCTCCAGTACGGAGAAAGAGCACTGCAGGAAATCGCCTTCAATCTGAATCTGAGCCAGATGAATACGGCCCACAATCCTCTGTGTGCCTACCCCTTTAGCCACTCCAGCCCACCGTCTGTCCACCAGCCTCATGATGTTGCATCTCTCAGCGCAAGCTTGACTCAGGATGGTCATCTGTGCACCAGAGTCAACAAAAGCCTTCAAAGGATGCCCGTTCACTTTGCAGTTAATATAGAGCATAGCCACTTGTCCAAAACTCTCAGGAGCCTCTTCCATCGCTATGTTCATGTTTTCTTCGATGTTCTGTTGGCGGATCTCTTCTTCTATTCTGGCCTGTGCTTCCTGATCAAATGGGTCAGCATTATAGAGACGCAGCCTTTCTTGCTCTCTCAAGAACTGTTCGGTTTGCTGCTCCATCAGCACCTGAGAAAATGTCTCAAGGTTTCCACTGAGCAGGGCTTCGGCCAAAGCGGGATTGCGTTCCTTCAGCAGGGACAGATCGTGGGGGTTGGAAAGCAGCATGCTGCGAATTAAAGCAGGGTTATCCAGACTGCGAGTCCGGGCCATCTTCTCTCCAGAGGCCAGGCCGTAGGATTGCTGAGCTGGCAGTGGGCGCTGGTGCTGGTGCTGGTGCTGGTGCTGGTGCTGGTGCTGGTGCTGGCGCTGGTGCTGGTGCGGGTGCTGATGCTGGTGCGGGTGCTGTGGACGAGAGCTCGATGTTCCAGGCACAGCAGACGCAGTGAAATCCAAGCGAGGCAGATTTGGTGGTGGTCCTGAAGACCAAGGTCCCATATTATCCTTCTGAAGTAACACTACGACATCGCCATCTTTGAGGCCGTAGGCGCCCAGGGAACAGTGGTCATCTGTGAGAAGTTTTTCCATGTAGATGATCTGGATTTCTTCAGCAGGGACTCCGGACTCGAGTTCACAGAGGACTCGGAAGTTGCAGAGCTCAAAGTCAGGGTTAACCTGGAGGGAGAAGGTTCCCTCAGACAGGTCCCTCCGCACGCAGTACACAGTGATCAGCATGACAGGTGTCTAAGTGGGCCAGGCCAGCAGAGAGCGTTGGGGAGATCACTAGTCAGCTGGCAATGATTTCTGCTCATGGTACACCTGCTCCTCCTCCCCAGTGTGCCTCTCAGTCACCTCGCAGAGAGAAGTAGAGCCACTGGCCAGAATGGAGACTGCCTTCTTTCCCCAGTGCCAACCACTGGTCCCATGGAGCCTTGAGACAACAAATTCTTTTGTGTATGTGCTGACTGGAACTTAGAATGCCTGTTGTCATAGGAACAGCTACTCAAAGACACTAGGTTCCAAGGCCAGCCTGTAAAAACCCACCTAACACAAGATGCAGATCAACTCAAGTCTTCCTGAACATGTGAACATTCACTTTCTTTTGGTGTTGCGTTCTTCGTACTTTTGACTTATTCCTGAAACAATAAGAGTGTGTGTCCTAGATGGAAAGTGCTATACTATGTGTTTGGTAGGTCATATATGATACTTCCCTTTGAAGGTCTCACATTCTGCAGTGGAGTAGATGAGTAGAAGGGTAAATCATGATCATGGAGGTAAGCTCCTTTATAAGCGCAGTTCAGGGTACTGTCTTTAAAAATGTCTTGGAATCATGGGTGTTTCTCTAAGGAAGAAGCAAGCTTGATGGAAGCAGAAGCATTTTCTGGGTGAAAAGTCATTTCAGACAAAAGGAATTGCATGTACAAAAGGAAATTTCCTGACAAGGCTTTTTACTTCTATAGAAAGGTGAGATTTAAATGCAATAAGAAAACTTTCTATGTAAAGCTGAAGAAACTTATTAAAGCCAATTCATAAATCATCATATGTTAATCCAAAGAGTTTAATAAACATTATCAATTATCAAGCACTGTCAGAGGAAGGAGAAACAATGGTAGAGGAGAAGGAGGAAGTTTGGGGAGAAAGAAAGGAAGTAAAGAGAAGTGGATTGAAATAGGAAAAATTAATAATGAGTATTTTTTGTTTTAATTTTCTTCATTTAAATTGCATATGAAAGAGGCTTGTTGCAGCATATGGAGGACAGAGTTGGCAGCCAGTCCAGAGGCTTTTTCTCTTGTTCGAGAAGGGGCTTTTGATAGAAGCTGAAGCTCTAGGAAGGAGGAAATAGTGGAGAAGAAAGGTATTTCTTGGTTGGAGTGGGAAGGATGTGGGCATACTAGAAACAGTGCATGTAGTGAAGAGAAAAGGTCTCTAACCTGGGAGAATGGGTAGAAAGAGTTCAATGCCTTGAGGAGATAAGGGAAATAAACCTTTTATTTGACATTGATTCTACTGTCAAAAGCAGTCCAATCTGGATACCACATATGCCTCACTGTGCCTTTAGGGCATAGCTACCACCACCACCACCCATAAACCCATGCCCCATGCCATGGTGGAGACACTCAAGATAAGGGAATATCCTTTAGTGCCAATTATATTTCTTTGTATTTCACAATGTTTAAAAATAAAGAGCTTATAGGTCCCTTGTTCATGCCTGAGAGTTGTGTCCATTTAGGAACTAAGGGAAAATCACCACCTTAATTCTGCCTCTTCCATATTTAGAATTTTTCAGAAGGTGTTCATCATGACATGAAGATATTGGGCTAGTCTACCTTATGTTTCTCCTGTTTGTGTCAAATGAAAAACTGATATCACTTATTGCTCTAATTATCACAGTATTGGCATATATTTGTTTATGTAATAAATGCTGACTGAATGCTCAGTGTGTGTGAAGCATTGGCTGGGTTCTTGTGCTACAGACATGAATAATGTTCAAAGCAGGCAGTGTTTGAAGGAGCTCAGTCTAAAAGAAGACACATACAGACACAAACTTGTGAGTGTAGTAGAAGCCACAACAGAAGTAGAAGTGGAGAGAAGTCAGGATCTGGAGGAAAAAAAATGAGGGAGACAGGACTGCTGGGTAGGGAAGGCATCCTGAAAGAATTCGACTTAAAAACATGTCAAGGACTCAGCCATGTGGAGGTGAGATGGCAGAGAACACAGGCTAAGGAGAAAAATGGCTTAATTTACAGTTTACTGCAAAGCAAAAGTTTTGTCATATGGACTATTTTCCTTAAAAAGGGGGGAAAATCTGCCATCAAATTTTCTCATAAAAATGATGAATTATTTAGAGCTACTTTTAACATCTATCAAGATAACAGTAGGCATTTGTTCCAACAATTAAATCAGTTTCTTCTGTGAGCCTTAGCATCCTAATACATTTAAAAGAGGTTTTTTAGTTTTTTTTAACATTTTCCTTTTTTAAATTATAGATAGATAGATAGATAGATAGATAGATAGATAGATAGATAGAATAGAAGTAAAATAGAAAAGCTCCCAAGCTAAGAATCTAAGAAGGGTCCTGAACAGGTATCCCTTTTTTGACAGTTTTGTACATGCACATTTCATATGTACTCCATACCAAACTCCACTATACCCCTCCCATCTAACTGCACTTCATCTTATCACTGCAGACTATGCCACAAAAGAGCATGACTCCCCCTCCCTGGCAATCTATAACTACCATAAGTTCATTAGTGGGGGGTGTGTGGCCTCCAAAGTCTCTTCTGTATCTGTAACAACATGATGACTAACCCCATCACAGCAAGTCTTATGCAGGTCACCATGGCTTCTGTGAGTTCATGACTGCAATGGCTCTGTACTGTCCAGGTGACAGAGTACCACAGCACTCCTCCCATCTTCCAGCTTTTACATTCGTTCTCTCCCTCTTCTATGATGTTCCCTAAGCCCATGGAGTGGGTGACATATATGTCTTGTTTAGCGTCTAGTACTCATCAGTCACTTCTTTTTAGCATCTAATTAGTTGTGATTCTCTACTTTGTCTGCCTTCCACTGCCAAAGACTTAGCATAGATCATTAATGACTTCTGAGTTTGGCAATCATTATGATATAAAATATCACATGAGTGCAAGTTCTTCTGCTCAGAAGCACATGGAGAAACTAGAAAGGCTTGGATTCATGGCTCTTCATTTTATTTCTCCAAATAGCTTTGCACAGTTTGTTCTTAAAACTATATTAAATTAGAGAGATAATGCCAGGGCTTTTGTTTTGTTTCTCCAGTAGCAAATGAAAACTTTGGAGGAATTTTTTTAAAGCAAAAATTGAGGGTTAACAGTAAAAGAAACTAATATGTTTTCTCCATGTTATCATTGCCTAGATACCAAACGTAATTAAACTTTATGTCAGCTGTTTTATTATCTTGCTATAATTCTTGAGTTTTTGTGGCATTCTGCATTTATGTGCATTTTACAACTTTACCTTTTACACACTGGAGGGCAAAAGGGATCAAGTTCTGTCCAATTAATCCTCATCAATCCTACATCACAGGATGCCAGGGATGGCAGCAATCATCTAGTCTAGCCACCTCCTCAGACCTTAAACCTCTGTTGCAAAAGAACTGGAACCTGTAAAGATAAATATAATCCCCAGGGCTGTTTGTCATCTCTATTCTGTTCATTGTTTAATACCTTCATTTTACTAAGCAGTACTGGTTAATTCAAATATCATATGTGTAATTCACTCGAAATTTTAATTACAAAGCTCATCTGATTATGTCATACACATGGAGTTGACTGGGAGTGTATATAACCATTCTTAAACCTCAGATGTCTTACATCACAAATCCCCACAGCACAGGCAGCTAAAGAGTGGTATTCTGAGTTATCCAAGCGTGTTCCTATAGGTATTTACATCTTTACTCAAGGTCCTTCCCTTAATGGCCTTCCTTGGTAAGTGTAACATAACAGTTGCCTAACATGGTAGAACATGCCTTTAATCTCAGCACTCAGTAAAATGGGATAGGAGGATCTCTGTTGGTTCAAGGCCAGCCTGGGATACAGAGTTAGTTCCAGGACAGACTGGGTAGAGTGAGACCCTGCTTCAAAAAACCAAAAAAAAGTAATAATAATAACTGAACCTTTCTTTCATAATGAGACTCCCACATTGTCTCAGGGCTGTCACTCAGAAAATCAATCATTGCTTGGCCTAAATACCCAGAAAATAGAAAAGATGTCAGTGATTTCATACTAGCTAAATAAAGCCTCAAAGTTATTTTTCAGATCAAACCCATGGTAATATCATTTATCATTTGTCTCTTAAAAAAAAACTCAGTACAACAGAAAAACCTTCAGATAACTCATGGTTCTACAGTTAGCTGATGTTGAAAGGACTATCAGTGGATTTAAAAAGTAAAGGAAATGTCTGAATAAATATTATTATGTAGATATAAATTAATTAAATAATGTTGAGAATATATGTGTATTTGCTCATTTGATTTTTTTTTCCTTAATGTTTTCCTGGGAACTGAAGATGTAGCTCAGTAACAGAACAGTTGCCTGGCATATACAAGGCCCAGTTTCAGCCCAAAGTACAAAAAAAAATGTGAATAGTATTACCTTCAAAATGTGAACTAGTCTTAATAAGACAGTGAAATCATCACTCAAGATTTCCAATATGACATAGGAATGATGTACAATTGTTAAAGCTGAACCCTTAGTTTTAACAACTAATTTGTCCACTGTACCTTCAGTAATACACTAATTTATTAGAACAATTGTGAGTAGATGACATGTATTTAGTAAGATAGTTAATATACACATATTTTTAAAAAAGAAAATGCTAAGCTAGGTGTGGTGGCACACGTCTTTAATCTCAGCACTATGGAGGCAGAGATAGGAGGATTGCCATGAGTTCGAGGCCACCCTGAGACTATAGTGGATTCCAGGTTAGCCTGAGCTAGAGTGAGACCGTACCTTGAAAAACAAAACAAAACAAACAAACAAACAAAAAACAAAAAAAAAAGAAAGAAAGAAAGAAAGAAAGAAAGGGAAAAAAGAAAATGCTTTTCTTTGAAGGTCAAATAGCAAAATACAAGTAAAATAGGTATATAAACAGATATGTAATTCTAGCAATTCATGACACCTGAGACTGTAGTTTATGTCAATCTTTTGGGAACTTAGCTGAGTCTTATCTCCTTTGTAAGGTGAGCAACTTGGACAGAATGCATGAACTTTCATACAGACATACAAAATGAGAGGATGGAAGCTAGACGGGAGAGTGGAAGGAGGAAAGATAGAGCATACTACTGTACACAAGTTACAGGACACATCTTCAAATACATTTCAAAAGTACAATTTAAAGATTTTGTCATATTCTTGCAAGGGATATTTTCATAGTGTATTTTTACTACATTTTATAAATTAGTTGTTTTAATGTTGTAGTATAAAAAATTCATTTTAAGTTATACATTGTATGTGGAGAAATTATATAATAGAACCTCATGATAATGTCTGACATTTTCCACATATATGTTTTCGAAGTTTGAGGGTATAAAGAGTACTTGCTGTGGACTTTGTGTCCTGTGGTTCCTTCTAATATCATAATTTTGCTATCATTTTTTTTCTTATCTGTGAGTCTCATGCTTTGTTATCAAGACTGGATTACTATTTAAATTTTGTGAGGTAAACATGTATACCTCACCTAAACTTAATGTAAAAATTATGGAGGTTTTTACTTATATCTTCACTTTAAGAAGAAATGGCAGAGTGCTCCTATTTTATTCTATGGGAAACATCCATGTAATGCAAAACTAGTTGTACTAATAGTGTCTTGGGTTTTGAAATCACCTTCGAATAAAACCATTGAAGCCACATCTGGTTTACTATGTTCTGTGAACTCATAATCACCTCATTTAGAAATCATTGTCAATGTAGTTTAAGGATCCCAGTGAGGCCTATTCATAAGTCCAGATACATTGTGATAATTCTATTATCACACTATTGAGGCTACTGTCTATATGCATCCCCATTGAATTTAGTCAGTTGTGTGTTATCTTGAAAGTGAGAAAAATAACTAATTTCAGCTCATGTGTTAATATTTCAACTGAGAAAATATTATCTTCTGAGAACATTTCAGATGCCTTTCTCTTTAAATGTATATACTTTCAGAAAATTCTCTAATCTCATGGAGCAGCAGTATACATAAAGGAAAACACATCAGTAGAAGACAGAGCCTGGGTATCTGCAAGTCAGAACCTTTATTCAATTTTTATGGTATTTTTACTTTAAAAAATTATCTTTGTTTCATTAAAACCATTTATGTTTCCACCATTAGATTTTTTTTATCTCAAATTCCCAGCCTCTCTCAACTAAGACTTTGACAGTGTGCTGGGACTATGAGGACAGAATAATGAATAGGTATCATATTCCTCCTTCAATGAACAAGTTATCTATCAGTGGAGATAAAAACTCATCCAGCTTAAGTTATTTTATAGAATAGAAATTAATGCCATAATAGATGTGTAAATAAAATATTGTGACTGTTTAGAGGAAGTAAAAGTTATTGTGTGGGTTGGGGGGTGGGTGGAAGGAGTCCCTTGATTTATCCAGTATCCTCACTGGAGAGGCAGTCCCTGAAAGTGGGCTGGAAGACAGATTCAGTCATGGCCACAGTTAAATTAAGATCCAAGGATGAATACTTCTTTTGATGTATGGTACGACTTGCTTAATCTTTAGTTCCTTATATTTTTCAGCTCATGTTTTCCTACTAGATTCTGTAACCATATGGATGCATACAGATATAGTGAGATTGGTATACAGAAATACTAGACTATGGCCATACCACCCTGACCATGCCCAACTTGTCAGAAATACTAATAGTCTAGCCTTTTCAAAAATCAGTCCATCCCACCCAACATTTACCCACATACAACAACAGAACAAATGCTTGTGTTTCTTTCTGGTCAGAAAATACAGGCTTTACTTCATCAGGAAAAGCTCTGAATTAACATCTGAATAGGTCTATCTCTCAGTTCACCTGCATCTGCTTTTTCTTACTGAAGATTCCTTCAGTATTTGGCATTGTATTTCCTCTCTGTCTTAGCTTCTGGCATTCTCTAACCTACAGGAATATTTTATCAGAATGCAACTACAAGCTTGATTAAGGATTTCAAGAAATCTCTGTGGGTACTTTAAATGTGGAGTGCGCATAATTATCACATTTTATTTTATTTATTTATTTATTTATTTATTTATTTATTTATGGTTTTTCAAGATAAACTCTCCAGTCCAGATTGACCTGAAATTTACTTTGTAGTCTCAGAGTGGTCTCAAACTCATGGTGATCCTTCTACCTCTGCCTCCTCAGTGCTGGGATTAAACTTGCACCACCACGCCCGGCTTACATTTTAATTTTAGAGAAAGTGTTAAAGATGCTACACATTTATCAATGAGATAACAAAAAACTGTCTTAAAGTACCAGTTATCATGTTATCCACAGACCTTTACCTCTGATGCATGAAACTACTACCTTTAGAGTAGAGAGTTATAAATTTTGTCTACCCAAAATGCCAATTGCCAGAACCCTATGAAGGTAGTTTGTGACAGGTCAATTCATTAGGTTTGTATGTATGGAACAGTATTGATTAATTTCTTAGCATAGAGAAAGAGGTATATTGAAAGATCTAGAATAAAATTTTAAACAACTATAGTGACATAACACCATTTCCATTTGGATAGTTTATGCATTATATGTAAGAAACGTAATGTTTCTACAACTGTATTATAAAAGACAAAATTTCCAGATTTTTATTTATGTAGTTTTCTCTATTCTAAGCAGCATCTGAGTTAATTGATTGTTGTGCTCATTAGCATGGCTAAAGCCCATCTGTCTACAGAATTTAATTGTATTCAAACCATGAAAATCAGAAACAAAGCCCAATAAATGAAAGTTTCACTTTTAAGATAACAAATGAAAGATATTTCAGCTCATCTTCTATCTTTTTTTTTCATAAAAGTTAACTTTGGCACCCTGTATGCAGAACTACTTTCAGATCTCAGTGACCACAGGTCCATACATGGCATTTTCCTTGCTGTTATTAGAATGGTGTGAAGACGTGGATGTCTCTCTCAGTGGGCTGTCTGTTCTGAGATGTGGGACTCCCTCGCCCATCCTCCCTTCCATCATCATTTCCATTCCACTTACAACTACTCTGTTTTGCTCAGCTCCTGATGGAGCTTAGCTGCTGTTATGTTCTTATTTTTCAGAGTTGGGGAAATATTTCAGTACGGCTTATTTACCGAAGTGTGCCTTTGAAGGCCACTGGAGTCCAGAAAATAATAAGGGTAGCTGTGCGTCCTAGCTTTCAATATCAGGGACCCAATTTCTAATACTGAGGAGAAAGTAGATAACATTGATTTTTTTTTTTAATATAGAAACTGTAAATGAAATGGAACAAAATGTCTTGGACAACCTTAACAAAACTGTTTGTAAGTTTTATTTTTCTGAATTTCCTTTTTTTAAAGTTCAAAACAGTTAGCTATAAACGATGAATAGATCCAATTTCATGCTCATAACTGCAGTGTTCTTCATCTAAAATACAGAGTTGTGGTGGGTTCTTCATGCCTGTGGCTCAGAGAAACAGGACCCAATGTTCTAAGGATAGCCACAAATTACTGCTTAAGCTATATGAAATATATTGGCATTATATTGACATCAAAAAGTGAAGCTTGGGGCTGGACAGATGGCACAGCAGTTAAGGCACTTACCTGAAAAGCCCATGGATGGGGTGTGGTTCCCCAGTACCTGCAAAAAGCTTGATGTATAAAGTGGTGGGTGAATCTGGAGTTAGTTTAACAGTGACAGGAAGCTCTGGCACTCCCATTCCCTTTCTCTCAAGCTCTCTTTACAAATAAATAATTACAAATAAATAATAAAATTAAAAAGTGAAGCTCTGCTGACTTTAAGATATCTAATAGGAAATTTGAATTCTGAGACCATTTCTACACTGAAAGCTTAAAGTAAGCTTTGCATCAAGCTCATCTAAAAATAAAGAAGGTAATAAAATCAAGAAGGAGCTGTCATTTGAGTTTGTAAAGATTGGTATATAGCAAACTTATTTACTGATATGCCTCAGGTCTCTACACTCTTTGTTAAAATTGGGTAAGATCATTCCTTGATGGAAGGGAATATTTCATCTAAAATACCTAGAAACATCCTAGATGTAAAATGGCTCAACTTGAAAAAGTTTTATGCTATGTATTTTTAATATAGCTATAAGCTAGTTATAGCTTCCCAAGAAATCCAAATATTGACTTGGTCTGCTATTGTAACTAAAAGTAGTCAACACATTAAAGGCATCCTAAGAAATACGGCTCATTACCAAAATGAAATGAAGATCAGTTGCTCAGTCTTATAAAATTATGGTATTCTGTAGGCACAGTTTGGACAAGCAGTCCTCAATCCACTCGCAGAACATATAGTAGGGTGAGGCAAGACACACAGATCAAAATGTCATAGAAAGTGTGTCATGTATTCAAAGTCAGAAAACTGGTGTGAGTTCCCTTGATTTTTCCCTAATTATCTGAATGTGGTTGGTCATAGAATTACTTTTTTCTGAGTCTCATTATTCTCTTTTGTAAAGTAGTGCCAAAGTCAATCATCTCGTTTCCAGAAGATGTTGGGGTAGACTCAATGAATAATTTGAATGAATCTTATAAATAGGTTACTAGTAAGACTTGGTCACTATATCTGTTTCAAGCCCAAACTAACTTCAAACACTGAATGACTAAGTTGGGCCTGTGGTACATGCCAGAAGCATAAGAACATCTAGCACTCAGAAAAAAATCCTGCAGGGAAGTCTGTCATGAGTTTGAGGTCAGCCTATACCATATACCAGGCCATCCAGGAATATATATATTACAAGACCCCAAAAATTGAACAAATATTTTATTTTAATAAGATTAAAGATATACTTAACCAGAGTGATGTATAAGGTATTTTTTGAGGTTAAAGAGAAAGTATGCAAAGTTCCCTGTTCATAACATGCTCACTGAAATTTTGGACAGAAAGAAGATAGTGAAAATGGACATTTCATTCACCAGTTATGAAAAGTGCTGCATATTAAGTCAGGTATGTTTTGCTTATACACTGTTAAACCAAACTATTGAGGATGAATATTAATATGACCTTTCCCTTGAATGATGACTTAGAATCACTGCTGTAGCTGATCGTTTGTTAGATAGCTCATTCCATTTTTTTTTTCCCCCCCTCAAAGGCTTTTTTTTTTTTTTTTTTTTTTTTTTTGTAAACAAACCAGCAAATCAGAGATGAGCAAATTCAACAGTCAGACTTGATTCTAGAGTCCTTGAGACTGGACAGGGTAAACATAGAACTCTGTCTTTCAAGCATGACACAGCAGTGCTGTCTTGAAATCGTAGTGGTCATGATTACCTGGATGATATTGTACAGACCTGAGCTCATTAAAATCCCATAGCAGTCTGGAGGCACAATGTCTATGAAGTGCTCAGACACCAGAAGCACAAGAACTCTCCTGAGGACATCTGGTTTCTGGGGTAGGAGGCTCTTCTTTGGTGGTATATTCCCTAAGTTGTCCATGTACCTGTAAATTACTCCTCATCCCAATTAATTAGCCCCAAGTAAACTAATTAGTTCATCAAGCTATACTTGAATAGCATCATTTCTTGGGACTGTCCTCACTGCCCTTTCTGGGATGAGTAGATATTTGTAAATCTCCCCAGGAGAAGGATATGCAATAACCATGAGGCCATGAGCTTTGCAAAGATAGGTCAATCCTTACGCCACTGATAACAGACACATAGACATTCCCTCAGGGAAATGGGATTTGGACAGAAGTCATTGATTGACCCTAAAACAATGGATGACTGCCTCAGAGCAGGAGCCCCAATCATTCTTGAAGATTCAGCTCATTGATTAAAGAGAAAAAAATGTATCATAACCAATTTGTGTCTATAAACTACATGCAGGGTTATGTAACATAAAATACAAAATGGTAAAAATTATAAGTGGATCAATCCTATAGAAATATTCTGACCAGAATTTTCTTCCTGCTTTCACCAAGGGATTTGAAGATATTTAGAGACTATCATATGACAACTAATTCTAATATTCTTTGAAGGTGTGGCCAAGAAGCAGACTTTCTATCATGATGACACTGGTTAGGACCAAAAGAGGAGGGCTGTGCTGAGACCACTCTCTCTAGGAAAAGATTCAGCAGGGGGTGGTCAGGAAAATATAGCACAGTAACTACAGAGTTGGGTGCAAACACAACAATGTCGAGAAGAGAGGAAACACTATTCTGCTTGCCTCAACCTCTCCACCTGCTGTTCTGATCCATGGGGCAAAAGTACACAGAACATCTGAAAGCCTCTGCACAGAGCTCATGTGGTACCCAGCATGTCTGAAAGGAAAGGGGACCATGAAGAAAAAGCATTAGAAAGACTACACCTCCACTCCTCAGCAGCTGGATGTCAATCTGTCCTTTAGAAAAACAGTACAAGTGAGTGAAAAACAGTACAACTTTGTGATGTTCGTATTTTTGAAGCTGTCACTGCTACTGCCCTGCTTCACCTCCCTGAGCCCACACATACAGTGCTATAACACTGGCATCTTCCCAACCCAGGGCCCTTGTGTCTTGGGTCATTTGCACTGTGAAGCTTCCCATGGGCAGCTCTTGAGTATTGTTCTTATGTCAGTCTCCCTCAAAAGATAACCTGCCACCACACCTTCGTCTCACTTCTGCATATTTTATCCATTGTGGTTTTCTTAAATCATTGCTTCTAAAATATCAAATATGTCACATAGATTTTACTTAAAGAGAAAAACAATAGTTTTGTACCTCATAGCATCAGGTCAAGATCTTAGTGCCAAGATCAGGGTTCCATGAGGGCGTGTGGCTGTGTAGCTTATATTGATTCTACCCTAACAATGCTCTCACCCATTGCTTAGAACTACATCAGATTCAAAAGTGCCCTATCAGTAGATCTAAAAATGTTATATATTTACTCAGCAATTACCGTTCCTAAAATCATCTGAGAATATGCAATGGTTTTAAGGGCAAGAACTTTGTTTATACTTTCACTGCATTAAAGTTTGTAATTCTGTGTATAAATTTCGTGTGTGTGCATGTGTGTGTGTGCAAGTGTGTGTGTGTGTGTGTGTTTGGGCACACACTTGCCACAGCACATGTGAGGAACAGAGAGAACAGAGGACAACTTAGTAATATAGTCTAGGGGCCGTAGGATCTTTTTCTCTGCCGTTTAAAGCACTAAGGGGCAGGAATGTATTTTCAAAGAATAAAGTTAGGTTGAAGAAGTGGTTTAGTGGTTAATGCACTTGTCTACAAAAGCTATAAGGTCTCATGTTCTACCTATCTTGAGATGCCACTTAAGTCAGATGCTCAAAAGTGAGGCAAGCACAAGGTCACACATGCTCACTGCACGGCACAAGTATCTGGAGATGGATTGCAGTGGCTGAGGCCCAGGCACACCAATTCTCAATCTCTCTCTCCCTCTCACACTTGCTCTCAATTAAAAAAATAATAATAATTTAGGGCCTGGAGAGATGGCTTAGCAGTTAAGTGCTTGCCTGTGAAGCCTATGGACCCGGTTCAAGCTCTATTCCCTAGGACCCATGTAAGCCAGATGCACAAGTTGGCACGTG
The DNA here is from genome assembly GCA_036365145.1 of Orientallactaga sibirica. Classification (NCBI taxonomy): domain Eukaryota; kingdom Metazoa; phylum Chordata; class Mammalia; order Rodentia; family Dipodidae; genus Orientallactaga; species Orientallactaga sibirica. The sequence continues at coordinate 27,141,032 of JAEOAD010000021.1, read as the reverse complement.
CATCTGGAGTTCATTTGCAGGGGCTGGAGGCCCTGGTGTGCCCATTCTCTCTCTCTCTCTCTTTTTCTCTCTCTCCCTCTTTCTCTGTTGCTCTCAAATAAAATAAATAAAAATAAAAAATAAATTAAAAAATAATTTTAAAAATTTAAGAAAAAGAATAAGGTTTATTTCAGAGTAACAGGAAAAAAATGCAGAAAGAAAGCAGACTCCACTATGAGGAAGGGGTTTCCAGAGCTGGGGGGAATAAAAACAGTTTCTATGGAAACTGAATTTTTATTGAATGGGAAAGCCCATTGTGGTAGTTTGAATATATGTCCCCCAATATATTCAGTGGTTTATTACTTATAGTTTGCATCTGCAATCACCTTGCTAGAGGCAAGGTCACTGGGGGCCCGGTCTTAAGGTGTGGTGATGGTTTGAGATTCCATTGTAAAGATATGCAAATGTGCCTAGCAGGAGTTCCTGAAGTGTGCTGTGTAACCTTTTGGCAGTAGTTTTTGCTCTGTGTGCTGTGGTGGCTGGTTGGTTTCTTGCTCTCTTGCCTGGCCTTGTGAGAGCAGGCCACTTCTTCTGCCGTTATGGAACTTCCCCTGGATCTGTAAGCTTCAATAAATAATATCCCTTCCTCCATAACTGTGCCTGGTCTGGAAGTTCATCTCAGCGAACCTGAAGCTGCCTGCAACACCCATCCATCCCAAATCTACGATTGGTTGGTTTGAGTGAAGGTGAAATACCTGCTGATTCAAGGTGAAGCCAGTACTGCACAGGTCCCAAGAAACTTGCCAAGCTAGACAGCAGGCAGCAAATCAGCCTGTGCTGGGAAGAAGCAGGAGGTGAAGTCACCACCCCCTGTGCCATCTTAAGTCACCAAGAGCTCCTTACCCCTATCTTCTTCTGCATAGCCAAGCGTGTCACTAGGGTAAATTCTTCACCTTCCACCTTGTTTGGGGCATGCTCTCTCATCACTCACCACTGAGTTTGCAGGTTTGCTCGCTTGTGAGTTTCTAGGTGATTCTTTTGTCTTTGCCTCTCTTCTTGTCCTAGGTGCACAGAGATTACAAGTGTTAGCTCTATATTATCAGACTGAGATACTCATACTTGCACAGTAAGCGCTTTATCCACTGAGAAAACTCACCAGGCTGTAATTTTATACCTTGTTTGTGCTTGAGAAATGTCCCTTCCATTGACTTTAAGTCTTATTTCATAGGATAAATCACTTATATTGCTGAGTTAAATTGAGCAGTATAACTTGGTAAGGGCATGCTCCATACTGTACCCGCAGATTCTTGAGACCATTCTGGCAGTACAAACCGTGGATGTTTGATACTTATATGCCCAAGTAGGTAGTTTGTATGCACAGTTTTGACAGAGGCCTAAGTGTCTACCTCATTGTTTTGACAATATTAGCAAACATTACAGAGACACTGACTTCAGTGCCAGTTATTTGTAAGCAATTGAAATGTCAACTTGCCAGGCTTCTTTGAAGAAGGTTCAAATCCTCTGACCATTCATTTTACCTATGCAATATTAGCAGAATAGGATAGCTAGTGGATGATTTTCAGATTTCTTTGTATCTGTCATATATTTTTCCTTTTCTTTTTTTTTTCTGCGTATGTGCATTTGTGTGTATGTCTATGTATACATGTTCATATGTGTGTGTATATATGTGTGTTCATGTATATGTGGGTGCATGTGTGGGGGTACAAATTATGGATACACATGTACATGTTTGTTAGATCTTATTGGAATGTATGTGTGAAGCATAAACTTGAGGAGGTCCTGATTTACCTACTTATTTATTTGTTTCCATTGCTCAAGATTGTTGCGGTCCCCCCTAGGGCCAGCCCAGGAGGGACGGCAGGGTCTCTGCCAAGTTGGAGGTGAGAGACACGGAGTCACGACACAGACTCCAGGAGTTGGGCGGAAGCAACAGAGGGCGAGCTGCCACAAACTTGTTTATTCAAGGAGGTGCAGGGGTTTTAAGGGGCTTGACTGGCCAATCATTGTATGGGGTGGTCCCCTTTTTGTGACCAATGACAGCCTGTCTCTGGAGAAATCATCTCGTAGCAGGTTTCTCAAGAGCATGGGACTATAGCTGTTGTCACGCCAGGCCTGCGCAGGACGCCATGTTCACAGAAACCACTTCCTGGTTTCTTTTGTCATGTGGTCTGGCTAAGGCCAGACCTGCATTGTGCCATACACAAGATGAAAACTTCCTTTTAACACTGAACATTAAATTGCTTATTTTATGAGACTCACTGGGGTCACAGAAGGAGAAGCCTCTTCAATCTGATGATTTTTCCCATGAAAAAATTAATTAATGTTATACACATGATATACATATTTGAGTTTACAATAGCAGAGCCAAAAAAATAAAACAGAGCATTTTGGAGAAATTCTTGAGATCAACATTACTTTTTGTTCCTCGCATTTGTGCACTGTTTTTCCTTTAATAGCTAAGCTATGGCTGTATTTTAAAATATGCTAATGTTACACACATAAGTTGTGGTAGGTTTGCTCTGAATTTGACTTTTATACATTATAGGGAAATAGCTCCTAAGACAAGCTCAGCAGTGTATATAAGATGTAATAGGCTTTTTGCCAACCTGTGAAATTCCATTTGAGAGTTGGTAGATATAATAAGAGCTCATTGTCAGAAAAAGAAATGCTGAGCTTCTATGTCTCCACAGTCTCCACATCATGTTTACTTCAATTTTATGGGTACATACTGTAGTTCATGAAAGGAACTGGCACTTTTTAACAGTGGATTGTCTTTACGTGAGAGACTAGGTAGCTGGAAAAATGTGCGATTTACTCAGAATGGATCAATGGTGTGCTTTTATATTCTAAATTGAGAACCATTGATACAAGAATAGTCAATGCAATTCCCCTCCCCTCGTACTCCAAATCAACACTTCTTAAATGCTGCCCACTAGGTGCATTTATACGATGATTATAGAAGCCTGTCTTTGGTAAATTGAGTGAACTAGAAGAAACCTCACCTTAATAGCAAGAAGAAAGTTGAAGCTTCTGAGATCAAAGGCTCTCTGAAAAGATGGGATAGCTGATGTTCTGTGTGAAATGCACAGAAGCCCAGAAACTTGTACAAAGACACAAAGGAAACACTGTTTAGAAGCATTTTTCTTGCTTATCTTACAGCTAGGATTTATTGGAGATTTGGGTTGTTTAATTATACCTTTTTCTAGGAGATATTCAAGGTCATTGTTGCAGCAGAATTTTAATTATATAAAAAACTTGAAAAAGTAGAGCATTTCACTCTGGGGAGCCCCATCCCCAAATGACTGTAAGCATTTTATTAAGTGAGCTATTGCAGTGTTTAGCTCTGGTTATGAAATCATTGGTTGTGAGTATATGTTCTATTTCTATAGGCAATTGATGTTACTTGGTTTTCATTTTTACTATCTAGAGGAATAAACCAAGAAACCCTTTTCAAAAATCGCCCAAATCTTTACATCTTTGTATAGTCATTACCCAAATAGTTTATAAGAAACTTTAGTAAAAAAGTGGATCTCATACACATTTAATATGTGTTTGCACACATACCTAAATGTGAATGTGTGTTAAGATGAAGATATAAGTTTTGGCTCAAAATAGTAATAATAACTGAGATAAAATATATATATTACTTTTTTGTAAGTTTTATGATCAAATTTTTCCTGTCTGATCATGCTATTGGGCCACTTATTTTGGACTCTGACATTACAAAACTATAGGGGTAAAATCTGTTCCTGGTGAGTGGCACAAAAAGTATATGTTGTGGTAATTTGACACTTGTACAGTAATTATGAAAACATTATTCTAGAAGCAGTTCTTTTTGCCCAGTCTCCTCATAGAGGATACATAAATTAATGTTATTTTCTGTCAAAGGATGTTGAGTCCAACTACTAAGCTTGAACCATTAAGTTAGAACTTGGAAGGAAAAATACATTTTAAAAGTAGATGAGGTTTCTGATCTTATGATCTAAGCACCTTCTTCCAAAAAGCTGTACTTCCTTAATAAAATCTCCTTAGAACTTATTATTTCAACATATAAATTTGTAGTGGTCAAAAACATTGCACTATAGAGAAGGATAATTTCCACACAAAATTTAAATCAGTAAACTAACATTTCATTACTGGTTTTACATCCCAAACACAAAGAGATTGTCCTGTTAACATACTTTATCCTCAGTAACTTGTAACCCAACATCCTTTTCTGAGTAAGAAGTGTACACTACTGTCTTTTTTATCCATTCTGAAAGTGAGTTTTGCACCCTATACATGTTAAATGGGGGGGTAGGAAATGTCTCTGGGCATGATGTCTCAACCTGTGGCTATTACAATCTTTCTGCCCCCTCTTCTGCAAAATTCCTTGAGCTATGGTGGGTGAGTTTTAAGTCTACTTCAGTGATGAGCTCTTAGGAGTGTCTGGATCTCTACTTTGATAGGTGTTGAGTATCCTCAGGATCTGTCTCCTACACCCTGGTGCTGATTATCAGGAACAGCATGGAAGCAGCACTCTTGCTCATCTCCCCATTCCTTTATGGATTCCGCTGTGGCTTGGCTGAAGTGCAAGGGATAGTTTACCTCCTCTGGTCTCACTATCTTCTGAAAAAGAAGAATAAATTCTCCAAATGAGAATGAAGACAGTATACTTTAAATGGGATAAGCATTACTAATTTAAGGAAACTTTGATGTATGTTAACCTTCTTTTAGCTGAAGACTAGTGAGACCTTGACACTGAGAACATGATCTTTGTCTCCATAGGATTCTGATCTGGTTCCCAATTCCAGATATGGGTTTCTTTCCACAGAACAGATCCCTTAGCCAATCAGAAAGCTATTGGTTACCCACTGAGGCTGTGTACCACTATTGCACTGCTGTTTACATTGTGTCAGGGTGTTTGCTTCTAAGTAGCTTACAACTCTGGTTGCTCAGACCATTGTTGTACATTTTCCCCCAGTAGCTCATGTAGCACTTTCCAGCACTAGACAGGCTAACCTTCTGTGGACTGGCTTTCTTCTGAATTCCAGCCAGGTCTCTTCATATGGTGTCTTCAGCAATAGGGTCTTAGAATTTGCCTCGGGCAGGTAATTAAGTGCTTTGACAGAAAGCTGCCTTGATTTGGAGACCTCGTAGATCTCACTGATCAACAGCTCAATGCCAGTAGCTACCAATCTCTGTCTGGTACTGGGAGTCACAGGTCAGAGACAGAAAAAAAAATCCTTTTATGCTTAGGCTTTATTCCACCCTACTTTCCAGGTGCTACTTCTTTACTCCTTGAGGGTTATCTCTTTTTTTTCTTTTTTTTTTTTTTTTTTTTTTTTTTTTTTTTTTTTTGGTTTTTTTGACTCACTCCAGGCTGACCTGGAATTAACTTTAACCAGGTGCTACATCCTTTACTCCTTGAGGGTTATCTCTTTTAAGCTATCTCCAAGGAAAAGGGTTTCTGTGGTATCAGCTCATTTTGGCTTTAATTTTGCATTTCTCCCCTCTCTCTTTCTCCCTCCCAAAAACCCTTCCATCTCTGTTGTCTAGGCCTTGAGTTGACAGTAATTCGAGCAGGTCCAGGCAGGAACCAGAGATAAGTGACACCATGCAGTGTTTTTCTTTCTGTGATTGTGTGAGTTCACTGAGTATGATTTGTTCCAATTCTGTCCATTTTTCTACAAATTTCATTGTATCATTTTTTTCTCACTGTTGAGTTTCTTGAGGGAAAAAAAGGACAATCTTGCTTCAGTGTCTGATTTTTGATAGCATGAGATTTGTGACAACTTTACAAATTTGAAATATGAGATTTAATTTAGTGTGTTTGATATGTTTGTATTCTTATTTGAAAGTCTGACTCTATTAGGTGTATACATTCCAAACATCATATGACCAGAAGATAGTTAAAATTATATTTGGGCTTTAGAGATGGCTTAGAAGGTAAGGCATTTGCCTGTGAGGGCTAAGGATCCAGATTCAATTCCCTAGCACCTACATAAGCCAGATGCACATGGTGGCACATGCATCTGGAGTTCATTTGCAGTGACTAGAGGCCTGGTGCTCCTATTCTTTCTCTCTCTCATAAATACATAAAAAGTTTTAAAAATTTTTTTAAACTTACATTTTCCAGGCTTGGTGGCACATGCCTTTAATCCCAGAATTTGGGAGACAGAGGTAGGAGGATTGCCATGAGATCAAGGGACACTGAGACTACAAAGTGAATACCTGGGACAGAGCAAGATACTACCTTAAAAGCCAAAAACAAAAAATTGTGTTCACAGAGATTAAGCAGGATCATCTTACTTTAGATAGGAAGTAATCTCCCCTTGAAAATCATCAATTCATACAATTTCTTCCCTCACTTATTCATTTAACAAAAAATAAAAAATATGTATATGGGAACCATGTCTAGTACTAGGACCACAGAAAGCCTTGTTTCTGTGGGGTGTTCAGCACCTGCATAACTGGACCATGTAAAGAACTGAGAAGGAGAAGAACTAAAGTCAGGGAGCATTAACCTCATGGTGCTGTAGATGCAGTTATAAAGGCCTTTGCTTCAAAGCTTGCTGACCCAGGTTCAATGGCCCAGCACTCACTTAAAGCCAGGCACCAAGTCTGACATGCATCTGGAGTTTGTTTGCAGCAGCAGGAAACCCTGGCATGTTCATGACCCCCCCCCCAACATACACACAAATAAATAAATGTATGATTTTTTTAAAACTATGTTGTTCTAGTCTTTTGTCATGATCAGCCAAACTCATCAAGGAAATCTTAATGTCTTCTCTAAAGGCTCCTGTCTCTTTCTGAATAATTGGTAAACATGAGAACTAATGCATTTGCTTTGTGTTGAGTGTTAAATGAACCAAACACTATTATATGACCTAAGACATATTTAGAAAATATTCACTTTTGCAAAAGTTATTATTTTTTTTAAATGTTTTTATCTTTGGGGAGAGATACAGAAAGAGACAGACAGAGAGAGAGGGAAAGGAGACAGAGAATGGGCGCACCAGCAGTGTCTCAGCTGCTGTGAACGAACTCCAGATGCGTGTGTCTCCTTGTGGGCAAGTGCGTCATTGCGCCCTTGCATCACTTTGCATCTGGCTAAACATGGGACCTGGAGATTGGAACTGGGTTCTTAGGCTTAGCAGGCAGGCGCCTTAACCACTAAGCCATCTCTCCAGCCCCAAGAGTTATTATTTTTAATATAGTATTTACAAAGATTCTAAAGAATGTGTAAGGCTTGCTACATAAATGTAATTTTGCTAAAAATTTGTTTCCTGTTAGGTAAGGGTACTACCCATGTTTCCTAAGTACTTCCAACAACTATTCATTCAACAATCAATCATCAGTCACCTACTATGACTAATATGGCTATCTGCAAATTTAAAAGGTCTCCAACTGGCAGGAGAAAAACAAAATACTAGAACAACTAGGAAATACAGAATATGAGTCAGTAGTAACAATAAGAGAATGACAAAACCATTCTTCTGTTTAGAACCCATGCCAAATAATGACAAACCATGAATCAGTGTTTTGTTTTGTTTTATATTGTGTTTTGGTTAATGTGGGCACAGGCTCAGAATTCTTCTTAAGCTAGATACTAGAAAGAAAGCCATCACCATTCAGGTTTACCTACTGGATAAAACCTAGTTGCCTTCTCTAATGATTTACATTCTGAGGAAAATGAAGACCTGTTACCCAAACGCATTTTCTAGCAACTCAGTGCCTCTGTTCTTCCTTGGTAGTCCCCAAGTCTTCATCTTCATTTCTCTCCTGACCATCTCTCCCATCACCATTGCTGTGATTTACAGTAAAACCCCAGGGTGGTGTGACTCAGCATGTTGATATATCATGCTCCCAAACTAAACAGTAAAGCCAGCCTTACATCTCACCCAGTGGGAAGCAAAGCACTGCAACAGTCACTCCACCAGATTTCTTCTTGCTCTGTGGCAGGTTATGTCTGCCCCTGTGGTTAGGCCAGAGAAAGGGGAATAGTATTGGAAAAGTAATGGGCATTTATTTGACTTTTCAACAACAAAAACACTGAAAACAACCCAAAAAGGTAAATTCTTCATCCCCTAATTTCTCCTGCTGTCTGGCTGTGCTTCTTATCATTATGATGATACTAAAAGAAATCCTCCAAAACTTTGTAGTAGACATCACTGAGTTTTTTATGATCTACCCTTTTGACTAACAGCACTCCATAAGTAGTTCCAGTGCAAAGCAAAAGACCCTTGAGGCACCTCTCAAGACCAGGTAAAAATCTTGAAAGGAATATGTTAGCCTGAGACTGAACAAGGAAACATAAAGGTTGCATTGTTCTAATGCATCATCCATTGTATAACACATTGATTGAGAAATGGTTTGGGGGCAGAAAAAGGCTCTGCATTAAAAGCATACAGAGAGCTTGATAATAAAATGACCATGTGTCCATTTCTAGGAAGTATGGTCTCTTACTTCATTGTACCAATAAAAGTCCAACTGCACGCCTTCCTCACAGTGAGTGTCAAAAGTCTTCTAAAGCATCCTTGTCACATTCGTCAGCTTTGATTTACAGCTTCTAGGTAGTAGAGCCTTTTTCATAAGCAATGTGTTATCTTAGTTTGCATAGTAGAGCCTAAAATTGTTTTAATTTCCTAAGAACTTTAAAGATTGCCAAGGAATACTCTGTTCAATGAGTCACATTATTCTTGACCTATTTCTGATACCCATCACTAGGTGTCTAATTCTGTTGAAAGCCACAGTCTTTTGACAAGTAGATATTTCAGGACTATCCTAATGTGTGAATAATTTACATTAATGTCTCACAGCATTTAGTAATATAATTTAATTTTATTATCTGAGGTGGGCACTGGATTTATTTCATAGGTAATCATCAATAGATCAAAATATAGTTACTCATGTATATCTTCACAGCATTGAAATCATAAATGCTTGACTTTGAAAACATCCTTTTTCTATATGGATGCTTAAAGTTCATGTGTGAAATACATATGATCCTCGAAAATATTTATGAGAATTTGGTGCCATGATTTGAATGTTTTGTCCCCACTGAAATGTGAAATATGGTTGCTGCTTTGATACTGTTGCAAGTCAGGAGTGTAAGAGGTTATGGGGCCATGAAGCGGGAGTGATGTCTTTCTTGCTGGAACATGTTCCAAACGAGATTACTTATGCAAGTGGGTTGCTTGAAGTCTAGGCTGCTTCTCGATTTTCCTTTCCTAGGCTCCCATGTCCTCTTGAATGCAAGCAGCTAGACCCTAAGAAAAAGACAAACATTGGGACCTCCCAGCTTCCTAAGCTAGGATGCAAAATAAACGCCTGTTATTTATAACTCTCCTAGTATCAGATATGCTGTAATGGCAATAGCAAATAAACTGAGATAATTGATTTTCCCTCAGTATTTTTTACAAGAATTGCTAAACCCAGTTACTTTTGAGAATGACTTCTCATTTTTCCTACTATATGTCAATGTTTCTGGGCTATATTGGCAATGGTTTTCTAAAAATAAATAAAACTAAAAGAATCTTTCCGTTCAGTTTATAGTATTTTATGTTATGCCATTCAACATCTGCTACAGTTCTGAATGTCATTTTATATTTTCCACATATTTGCATGTAAACAGTATTGCAAGATAGAAACACAATAATGGAAGAAAAGAAAATTGTTACTGCACTGATTAGTATGAATTCATATAATATGATGAAAATCTGGGCTTGGCATTTCATTAGAACAGTCTTTGTCTAGATTCTCCTTTTAACAAATATAAAGTAAAATTATTTCAGAAAGGTAAAATTTCCACTATTATACATTTATAAATCATTTTTTAAAAACCCATGAACTATGAGAAGTTTTGAGGTAAATCCTATGATTGCTACTAATGTTTACAAGTCAACCCTTGGATATGAAAATCCCCAGTGAAATGAAGGATGGTAATTATCCACACAGTACTTATGGCAGTGTTGCACTCCTGGGGTGTTTTTGGCAAAATGCTCAAGTGGATTTCATGTTTTGTCTCTCTTTTTGTTTTTCATTTAAGTGGATGCTTAAAGAATTATTTTTTTAAATTTTAGAACAAGAGATACAGAGAGAAAGAGAGAGAGAGAGAGAGAGAGGAAGAGAGAGAATGGTTGCACAAGGGCCTCAACAGCTTGCTCCACCTAGTGGGCATATGCAGCCTTAACGTCTGACTCATGTAGCATATGGAAAGGAACATGGGTTCCTTTGGCTACAGGGCAAGCTCCTTAACTGCTAAGCCATCTCTGCAGTCCTTAAAGAAAAATTTTGAACTTAGGGAATAATCAAATAATTACTCTCCAAAAGCTGTCTCCAAATTGCTACGATAAGAAATGTTTTTTAGAAAATATTAACACAGTAGTTCATGTCAAAGAGATTCAAAACTATTAAAGAAAAACATGTGATATATACAGAAAAAAGTGTGTGTGTGTGTGTGTGTGTGTGTGTAAGAGAAAGAGAGAGAAAAAAGACAAAGAGAGAGGGGGAGAACAGACAAATTATCAACCCTCTCATTTCAAAATTATCATAAATAGAAAGGTTTTGTATTTCTAATGTATTATTGGAAAAGTCTTTGATGGAGAATTCTAACAAATGCCTGGTGTTTTTATCAATTTTGCTTTTTAGTTACTTAATAGGCTATAGATTGAGCACAGAGGAACACTGTTTTTACGAAACTGATGGGAACTATTGGAAGGCTGGTTCTCTCTTGGAACAAGTGTGAGGTGCTAACCAAAAATTCCTTAATGATGATTGTTCCATTAATAGTTGCAGGAGGAATTTAGTTCATTGACTGCAGGCTTCAGTTCCTAAGCAAACCCTTGTGGGAAAAGTGTTGAATAAGACTTCCTGCTGATTTTTAACTAATGTTGTTAAAGTTTAATTTTCACCTTCATCAGTTTACATGGTGGGACTCCAACCCTGTAGTTTTTAAGTTAGGAGAAAATTTATGAGAAATTATGTAATTAAGACCAATTTCTTCTCAACTGTGTTTTTCTACAAATTGACCTTTTCATTTTAAAATTAGGGATTCTTGCCTTACTTTCTTTTATTGTCACCAGTTCTTATTTCTTCTCTGATTGTGAGGCTTTAACAAGACACTGCACCATGACTCACAAGGTGATATTTTTTACCCTAGGAAACTTTTATATAATGTTTTCATTTGTTGTGTATGTATACAGAAATCATTTCAAGGGATTGGGTAATAATAAAAATGTGATCCTTTTGCAAGGCACAGAGCAATCACTTCACTGAGCTAACTATTCTGAATTAGATGTTTACATAAGATGAGAATCTGTGGGGAGTCAATCATCTTATTTCATTTATCCATTATTTTTACAAATAAGAAATAAATGAGAGAGCATCGTGAGAACTGACTTTGAATATACCACACTCTCCTACTTTTGCTATATCCTTGTGCATCTTTTCTTCTGAGGAACAACCTTTTAAATGTGATAAAGTTTGACTATGGAATATTTTGTAAATGACTTGATGGAAATAGTCTACAATAGGAAGTAGCCATTTCAGAATTAATAGCTAAAATCCATTATAGTGGAAGTCTCTGAGAAATAATCTTTTAATGGTCATAGAAAATATATTTCCACAAACATCAAACCTATTGGCTACACTGCAATTGAATTTCTTAGAAATAAAATATTTGGTGCATTTTACTACCTTATTGTTTTATTAATTTGTCTTCTATTTTGTGTTTAATTTCCTGTTACCTGTCTTGCATTATCTGCAGTAACCATCCTTCCATGTAATATTTAACAGCTTGACCCTGAGCATCTCCATATGCCCATATTGATAGACATGGATTTACATTGATTAGTAAGATATAGGCTTTTCCTTTACGAATTTTATATTCTGCAATATGTTTTCTTTTTTCCTTGTTAAACTCTCATAGAAATTGTAAAGTGACTTTCAGCATGTTAGATTTTATCTCAAATACCTAGTCAGCCTCTGAGAGAAGTCTTAGTTTTAAAATAAGCAAGACATACCACAGTGTTTGCAAAGTATATGATTCATCTTAAGTCTTGCATGATCATTCAGCACAAATTAATATGATAAGTGAATAATTATGTGTCAGGGATGTTTTTCTAAATTGGTAAGGTATAAAATTTCCCTGTTTGATTAACTTGGTAAAATCATCCATTCTTATTTACAGTGTAACTAAGAACATTCAACTACCAATGTCATTTTTAGGTGTAATAAGTATCTCTCTACTAATCCTATTTTTGATTTGTTTCCATTGTTCCACTGTTGCTTCATGTATCCTGTCAAAATATTTATACATGTATACATATTTACATGCACACGCCAGGGTCACACTACTGATTCATTTATAATACTTGGGAGAAAACTACTATATCATCTTTTTTTTTTTTTTTTTTTTTTTTTTTTTTTTTTTCGAGGTAGGGTCTCACTCTGGTCCAGGCTAACCTGGAATTAACTATGTAGTTTCAGGGTGGCCTCTAGCTCTCAGTGATCCTCCTACCTCTGCCTCCCGAGTGCTGGGATTAAATGGCGTGCGCCACCACTCCCGGCTATATCATCTTTTATTTGAAGAAAAAATCCTGAATATATTGTCTACCCATAAGCACACTATGGCTTGTGTGTCTAATACTGCTGACCAATGCTGACTCATTAGCAGGATAGGAATATGGAAGGTCTGTATTCAAATCTCCGTTTTTATATGTACTGTTTTAGCCTTTTATTCTTTTCACTTCAGCAAATCATTTTAACTTTCCTGCGCTGGTTTTGTTACCTGTTAAAGTACACTAACAAATTGTCCATTTTCTGATGAATAAATCCCACTCATGCTTATGCAAGCAACACTAATTAAACTCAGTAGTCAACAACAACAACAAAAATCAAAGTAGAAGGGGAATTTGGTTGTGAACAAAAATGGGTTTGAGCAGAAGTGGGAAGGAACAAGAGAAGGTAGTGAGGGAGGATGTGTGATCAAAATACAAGTTATGCCATTCAACATCTGCTACAGTTCTAAATGTCATCTTATATTTTTCACATATTGTCATGTGAACAATATCACAACATAAAACACTTTAATTAAGAAAAGAAAATAGCCAGTGAATTGATTAGTTTGAACTCATATAATATAATGAAAATCTGGGCTGGACATTTCATTAGATTAGTCTTTGTCTAGATTTTCATCTTCAAATAAAATAGACTAAAGTTATTTCAGAAAGGTAAATGTTTCTACTTTTATATAATTATAAATTATTTTGTAAAAACCCATGAACTATGAGAACTTTTGAGGAAAATCCTATGATTGCTACTAATGTTCACACGACAACCCTTGGATATGAAAATCCCCAGTGAAGGGAAGGGTGGTAATCATCCACACCGTACTTCAGGCGGTGCCGCACTCCTGGGGACTGCTCCTGGCAAATGCTCACGTGGATTTCATAGCTTGCCTCTGTTTTTGTTTTTAATATACATGAATGGTTAAAGAAGAATTTTGATCTTAGAGAATAATCAAATGATTACTCTCCAAAAACGTTGTTTCCAAATTGTTACTATGAGCAATGTTTTAGAAAACATTAACACAGAGGTAGTAGAATCACTGTGATTTCAAGGCCAGCCTGAGACTACATAGTAAATTCCAGGTCAGCCCTAGGCTAGAGTGAGACCCTACCTCAAAAAAAAAAAAAAAAAAAAAAACAACAGTATGTGATTCTCATTTTTGTGAACATATTTTTATAACAAACTTATTCAATGGATATTTATAAATTATATTTCATCCCTCCCAAATTGTTCTTATCTCTTACTTGTTTTGTACCTGATGTGGGACTGCATGATTTCCACATCGCACATCCGCACATCGTTCAGCTACCTTCTGGGCAGTGATGCCATGATATACAGATGGGTCATAAAACAGCCATTTTACAAATTAACCTCCCTTTGCAGGTCAATACTTTCCTGACTACTGAATGCCTATGCTTTGCTTTGGACTTGCATCTGAAGAATATAGGGTCTGTGACTGCATATGCTTGCTCCTATCTTATGGAGACACTGGAGCAAATAATTATGTGTGGTCATTTGTACTGATTGTGTGTGAGGGGGACAGAGTTGCAAGCTATATCTTTGAGGCTTCCTGTTGATCCATTGATCAACTATTTTAATCATTACTTCAACATCTGTATTTTCTCTTTGCATCTTATGTTGTCACGGGCATCATGTTCTAGCAGAAGAAATGAAGTATTACCATTATTCATACTTTCATTAATTATTAACAAATGTCGCTATGGATTTCTTAATAGGTCTATTGGGACCAGTAATGATTTTTTCATGAGCAAGAAAAGCTATCATAAAGGGTGAGATCCAGTTGCCTAGTGTCAACAACAAAGATAGATAGCTTCTTATCAGAGGTCATCACATACCAGAAACTATGACATGGAAGAGATTTCAGAGTCAGAGACAGGAAAGTAAATCTAAGCCAGGTCACCAGAAAAGGAGGTGAGATGAAAAACCAGAAGTGATGCACAGTCCAAGCAAGGAGCTTGAAGAACAGAGACCATGAGAAGAAACAAGACAGAGGAAAATCTAGTGGTCAGCACTTCAAAATCACAGGCTGTGTCAGCTTTGCCTTGATGGGTTTTTAATGCATTTAGTACTGGATTCATCCCTATGTCTCCATAGGTCAGGATGGGGCTGCAGATTGGATGACTATTTGGTCTCCATGAATTCCAGAGCTAAGTAGCAGTGCTTGTATTGACTTTTCATGGGCTTTTAGGGTATTTGATGAGGTGAACTGAGCTTTTTACATAGAATAGAAAGTACAACATTTTAGTTTTTTATTAATAGGACTATTTTAATGTCAAATGGACTGTTTGGAGTTTATGAAAATATGAACCTCCTTCTGCATTAACATGCAAAACAAGACTTTATATTCTTTCTTTAAGATCATAGAAATTATTCTCCCAATGAAAGCTGATTTATTTCCAATTTTTGTAGTTTAAGAGTAAGTGTTGTGCTCTGGTTAAGTAGGAATGCTCTGAGAGGATCAGACCTTGCTTCCATAATGGCTTTGTACCTTGGACCACAGATTTCTTCCTCAGAATTTCCTGTGTGAAATAAGGATATTTGTACAGGGTTCTTGTGAACATTGAATGGAGTAATGGATTTCAACCATTTATCAGAGTGCCTGGCACTTAATGCTTGTTCCATAAATGTTACCTATTATTGGAACAACAGAGAAAATGCTTTCATTCAGGAATGTGACTTTGTATATAATACTTTGGTAGTTATCTCAGGTTTAACCTGATAGGTTGTCCTCTGTATCTATAATTCATTGTAACTCGTAAGCTAAGAATAACTCTGAGTTGGCATGAGGTTATAAATAATATGTAAACAATGTGATTCAGAAGTTAAAGTGTATTACAAATAAGCAAGAATTTGAAATTGCCTCCAGCAGATATTAGACTAAGAAGGAAGATGGCTTTCTATAGTCGTTAAGAACATAGAGTGTGGGACCTGAATTTGTGTTCTGACTATGTCCTTAACTACTCCTGTGACCTTGAACAAGATACTTGACCTACTTACTCACCATAATCTTCATTTGTCAAATGATGGTAATGGTAATAATACTTACTTCAGAAAGTTGTTTCAATAATTGATAGATGATAGATAGATGCATTCTATGTGTGTCTTAGAATTCTAAGTACATAAGTGTATATTTATAGCTACATGTTTATAACATTGTAATTTACAACTTACAATATGAATATAAATATATTGACATTATTCACTAGGTTATATTTATATGGGGGGGGGAGGTCTGCAGAGATGGCTTAGAGGTTAAGGTACTTGCCTGCAAAACCAAAGGAGTCATGTTCAATTCCCCAGTTCCCACATAAGCCAGATGCACAAGGGGGTACATGCATCTGGAGTTCATTTGCAGTGGCTAGAGGCCCTGGTGCACCTGTTCTTTCTCTGTCTGTCTCCTCTCTATCTTATCTCTTTCTGCTTACAAATAAATAAATGAAATGAAATGAATTTTATTTTAAAGAGAAAAGAAAGAGAGGCAGACTTAGAAAGTAATATATATGTAAAGTGATTAGACCCTGTACATAAATGAGCAGAGTGCCGAGAACAATGTCAGGCACAAACTAAACACTTCTATAATTTTCTGTTACTCATATTGAGCTAATGCATATGTAGGTTTTGGCAGAATTTTGTTATTAAGAAAAACAATTTTTTTAAAAAAATATTATTTTCCTTCTCTCATCCAATAAAATTAGGTCTGTGATAAATTCACCATGTCTTCTCTCTCTACCTCCTGCATGGTCTTCTTACAAATAAGACTGGCATTTCGTTTATAACCAGAGTTAGTATCGGTTAAAACACTCTAGTTTTTAATAATGCTATAAAAACTAAAAGATCCCAATGTACCCTTGTATAATTTATGTGTACTTTTAAGAGATATATCAGCTCACCTTGCTAAATTCTTCAGTCTTTTCTCAATCTCCAACCTTGCTTCTATCATTGATGTTATTGACCAGCTTATTAGCAATCATGAAATCCTTTCTGCTCTGGGCAGCCTAGTTTGACATGAGTTCTCTCCTATTCACAAGTCATAAGTCCCCCTACACCCTGTTATCACCTGATACCTGGAAGCAGAATCATCAGCACCAAGACTGTTCTCCCTCCTCAGAACCTCAGGTTGATCACCTCTCCACCCCAGAGAGCCTCAGGCTGCTTCTTCCTGTTCTGATCATTCAGATTAAGCCAAACCCCATATCACAAAGCCTGGTAACATTTCACCTGAATTCCTCAGTACCCCATAAAAGCTAAACTTGTACTTCTTTTAAAAAATATTTTATTTACTTCTTTGTAAGCAGAGAGAGAGAGAGAGAGGAAGGGTGCACCATAGCCTCCACCAGTGTAAACAAACTCCAGATACATTTGCAAGTCTGTCCATTCTGGCTTTATGAATCAAACACAGGTTGCTAGGCTTTTCAGGTAAGCCCCGTAACCACTGAGCAATCTCTCCAGCCCCTAAACTTGTATTTCTTGCTCACTCCCAAGACAGCTTTCTCTTCCAGCAACCCTGGGTATCAAAATACCCCTTTTTGCCAAGTCCCTGGCTTTAACATGTTTCTGCAACCTCAGACCCGTCCTTCTATATGCCTTGGGTCACTATGTGTCCCTGATATGGCCTCACTATCATCGCCCCTTCAGCGTCAGAACCTTCTACTCCAGGAGCTTCTTTCCAGGAGATGATTTCTAGGAAAGCACTCTACCTGACACTCAGCTTAGTACCACCAACAAGGCGCTTTTTCTCTCAATATGTTGCTCACCCATCCCAGAGCTTTCCTGTTTTCACTCACAAGTGTAGACACTTCTCTGTGACTTCCAGATGTTTCCATAGCTTGTGAAGCCCAGAATCTAGATGGACTCTCCTACAGACAGACCTCTGCCCATTATCTCATAAATATGCTTGTATGAAGCACCCTGTGGTCCTCCTTGCCTCTGTGCAAGGCACTTCGACCTGGCACTTAGCATCATTTGAGCTTTGTTGACACTCATGTGACATGTGTCTGCTTTGTGTTGCATGTAGGAAGATAGGAACCATTCTTTAAATATCCTCAACTTATATCCAAACTTAGCAAAGCATCAAGAACAGAAAACGCACCATCTACCATGGAGCCACTGAGTCGTACTCTTGAAAGAAACCCCATAGAAAATGTACTTGTCATATATTTATCCTATGAATGAAGAACCTTAGCACTTACTATGAACATTTAAAATTTTAATGACTATATATTTAGATTTGTGCTTCCTTCTATCCATGGCAAACAGTGTGTGGTTGCCACTGCCAATACTAATATAAAGTTTTATTTCAGAATGAGTTTGCTTTGATTAAACATATAAATTTAACGTAAAATGATAAGTCATCCATAATACTGCAACTAAGAAAATAAAGCCAAACCTGAGAACAGAATTATCAAATGACAGAAGCCTTGAAGACATGACAGTACATGATTATTGGTCTGTACTTCATAATCATTATTGGTTGCCTGAGAGGAAACATCAGTCAACCTGGAGCACAGCTTTGGCTCCTTTCCTAAGACCTCCTGATAACAAAATGATTTTCAGCACAAGGTCAAGGAAGGCTAAGAGTAGAGGGTCAGCTGGCAACAATGCCCCTCAGTTCCTATGAAGTTGTCTGGATGCAGAACCAATGCTGTCCCCAAAGCCAAGAAGTGAGAATCTCAGCTCCCTCTCTATGGCTACCCATACCTTCAGCAAACTGCAGCATGATCAGCACTGAACTAGTTCTAGATGAAGCTTGACCTTTCATTTGCACAAAACATGGAAGATGAGTGCTTTGTGCTGCCCTACCTTCCAGGGCTCCCCACCAGACATTTTAACCTCACTGCAGAGGCTTGCTGAATTACAGGTCTCAAAGTAAATACTCTGTGGGAGAACACAAATAGACACTGATTGGTAGTCTGTTTATGGTGGGAGCCAAAAGCCAGAAAAAAAAAAAAAAATGCAAAGAATTCAGAATATTGAAACAGAAGAAAAAGAGATTCCCCTGAGCACTGCAATCCTACTTGAACTCCCCAGTGTTAGGTCAAGTTTCATAGGTTAAGCACACAGGCCCCATGAGACTATCTAGCCATCTGTAAGTTTCAGGGGCTCCAGACACCCACACTTCTGTCCAACTGGCTATAAATTCAAGGGCCTTTACATAGCACCATAAGTTTGCTAATTTGCTACAGAAACTGAGAACTCAGGAACTCATGATGCTTAATGTAGCAGACAGCTTCAGGTTCACTGAGATGAACTTCCAGACCAGGCACAGTTATGGAGGAAGGGATATTATTTATTGAAGCTTACAGATCCAGAGGAATTTCCATAACAGCAGAAGAAGCTGGCCTTTCTTCACAGGAAGGCAAGAGAGCAAAGCCAACCAGCCACCACAGCACACAGCAGAACTACAGCCAAAAGGTCACACAGCACACTGCAGGAACTCCTGCTAACATTTGCATATCTTTACAATGGAATTTGAAACCCACCATTAACATCTTAAGACCAGCCCCCAGTGACATTGCCTCTAGCAAGGTGATTGCAGATACAAACTATAACTAATAAAACACTGAATATATTGGGGGGCATATATTCAAACTACCACACTTAAAATTAAAGTTTGATTAAGAAGGATGTAAGTTAGAGCTCATGGAATAATGACACCCACAGTGTGAGGTCTGGGTAGGTTCCTGGTGTGAAGCTTTTCCATGTCCTTGGGACACATCATTCCCATAGCACAGCTATGTGTGTCACAAATAAGGAAGACTGACCAGGCCTGAAAGTCCAGTTTTTTTGTTTGTTTGTTTGTTTGTTTTTAAGAGGGGGGAGGTTCTCCTTAATGCAGACATGGTTGACTGAATCAGTGGTAACATGACTGGAGCGAATTATTCAACCCCCTTCTCTCCTTGGAGTTTGTAGTTCAGGCTGATTTTGCATGGTTAAAAGCCATAACTTTTAAACCACAAGGTATTCTATCATGATCAGCCCCCATCTTGACAATGTTTAAGGACTCACAATAATTTGCCTCATTATCATAAAATGAGGTGTGCTCCCAGAAGACCCACCATGCAAACAAATATCTCCTTGCTTCATGGAAAATTCCAAGGGACTTCCAGGAAACTAAGACTAAGTCCATTTTTTTTCCTTTTATCATATAGCACTTATAAAATCAATATGGATTGGAACTATTTAAGTCACTGAAAGCTAAAAAAGAAATGTTGTGATTTTTATGGTAGAGAAACTTGCTTTAAAAAAATACCACCATTTGAATATATTGTAAATGGCCACTGAACAAAGTTCAATGTTTTCATTTGTTTTGCATCCATGCCTTCATTCCACAATATTTATTGAGGTCCTCTTACTCTGGTCACTAGAAATATACCATCACGCTCTCATCATAATCATTTTATACTTATTGGTATTATACAAAAAAAAGAGGAAAGCTGAACTACTTGAAGTTATTTTTTTCTGATTTTTATTTTAATCAAAATGACCCTGAGGCACAGGATAATTGGTAGTTTTTGTTCTTCAAGAGTAATGTAGATGAATCCCCTGTGTATATAAAGTATTAGAAACCAAAAATTGTGAAGATTTGGAGGAAACAAGAATAACAAAATACAGATTGTTTTGGAACCAAAGGTCTACTTCTTGGTCTTTGTTTATGTTTATAAACAAAATCAAGATATGCTTTGAAATGTGATGTGTTATAAATTATCTGTTTTTGCTTTCTTGTAATTGGAGCAACATACTAATTTCTACAAGTTGTGACTACTAACAGACAGCAATCACCTCACAGACTTGTACCGAAGAGATGAGACCATCCAGGTGACAGGCAACGGCTATGTGCAGAGTCCTCGCTTCCCTAACAGCTACCCCCGGAACCTGCTTCTGACATGGCGGCTCCGTTCCCAGGAGAAAACACGGATACAACTCGCGTTTGACCATCAGTTTGGATTAGAGGAAGCAGAAAATGATATCTGTAGGTAAGAGAGGGAAATGAAAACATTTTACTATGTTACTAAGTAGGAAAATAAATTTAAAGCATCGCATGCTTCTGACCTCTTTAGAACTACTTAACAAGTGTCTCTTCTTTTTCAAAAAGCCTATGTTAACCCTGCAGAAAGCTTAATAACCTGTCATGACAAACAGCAACATAGGTTGACAATTGTCATGACATGGTCAAGCCATTGCAGAAACTGTAGAACCTGGAGGTTCTGTGACATTTCCAGCCTGGGACAACCTTTTGTGAGTATATCACTTGGAACTGTGTCCTGTGGCCCTAGTCAAAACCTGCCACAGGGTTAGGTGACTATAAACCCCTGCTTACTTAAGGAGTTGACCTTGGCAACTTGGACTATAACAACTTCACTATCTCAAGCAGAACTGAATGGTGCCTGAAAACCTGATCATAGTTTTAGTTTAGCTCATAGCTTTTGGCCTCCATCCAATATGTGTTGGAATTTCAGAAGCAGAGGTAAGCCCAGACTCCATGTGCTGTTCAGATGAGTGTTTTCTGTACTTTCTGGGTCAGTGTAGAATATGAAAGAAGTGCCTAATAATCCTCCCCTTTCTTAACATATTTATCAGAGAAAGCCCAGGCTGTTGTTCTATGGCTTGTCTGCTCCCAGCATCTTACTGGCTTAATTATCATGTATAAGACTTGGGGAGGATTTCTTTCTTTGTATTTTACTCAATGCACTTGTTCTGCATTGCCAATGAACTACTGAACTGCTAAATCCTTTCAGCAGGTTTATTTTCCTCTGAATAATAGAAAGAGGTGCCCTGAATTCATTGTCCTTTGTTGCATGTTTATTATGCTGACAGCTTTTATTATGCGGCTATTTTTCCTGAGAATAACAGCAGTGACGATTACTTTCTAGGACCATAGAGGGTAATGTATGCCAGAAAGCAGAGACAAGCACGTGCACCAGAGAACCAGTTAATATTTACAGAGAAAATAAATGAAAGCTGATCTGGTGTCTTTTCAACCTTGAAAGGGATAGCTCATTTCCTTTACTGACAAAAATAAAAAAATAAAAATAAAAATGGAGAAAAAGAATTAAACACTATTAAAAATTGTTAACAGTAATAACAGGGAAGGTACTATGATTGTTTTTACCCTGCATGTTTGACACCAAATATGTGGTTTTCTTTTTTTTTTTTTTTTCCCATACCAGCAAATTCTCATACAACTGCTGGGAGTCCTAAGATTCAGCTCCATTGTGGGGATCTACTTGTAGTTAGCGTCCAATCCTCCAATCTAAGCTCAGTCCAAAAGTCTCCATGCTCCCATACTTCTGACCAACCAACAGTAAACCAGGAGGTGCCACAACCTCCTGGCTTTCTTACTGGCTTCCACATCCTGCTAACACAGTTCACAAAAATCTTCCCTTCCTGTTATCAGTTTAAAGTAGAAAACACAACTCAAGAGCTAATAAGTGCAAGTCATGAAGAAAACAAAGTCTATAGAGGGGCCCTTCTCCAAGCAAGTCACCTTCAGAGAACCTTGATATTCACCAACACAGAAGTTCCTTGACTCCAGGGTGAAGGGGGATGTAGAGGGCTTACTATGTGACTATTAGCCATGCTTGATGATCTTGGTAACTGTAAGGCCTCTCTAGGGGGAGCTAAACTGTCCAAATGTCTGATTGTGCCCTCCAATGCTGAAACTATCTAGGAGTCATTAACATGAATCCAGGTATATTTTAAAGGGGGTTAAGAAGTCTGATGAAAATTGCTCCTCTCCTCCCATCACTTAGAAACACCAAAGGTTTTAGGATAAAACCAGGGAAAAAGACCAAATGCATATTTCTTTATCACCATATCACAGAAGGGAAGCCACTAATGAGCTGGGATTTTTGGTCCTTGGGGTTGGGACCTTGACAATATCAGAGTGTTAGAGTGGTATGTTTTCTGGACTCTTTATGAAATCTAGTTTCCTCTCCAACTTTTTGAGATTAGGTAAAGGAGTAAAAGGATGAAGGAAAAGACATAGAGGCTTGTCTCAGAATCCTCTTGTAACAGATAAGCTCAGGTCACTGAGATGGACTTCCAAATGAGACACAGTTATGGAGGAATGGATATTTATTAAAGCTTAGAGACCCCGGGGAAATCCCATAATGGCAGAGGAAGCTGTCCTGATTCCACAGGTCCAAGCAGAAAGAGAAAAGCCACAAGCCAAAAGCCACAAGCACACTTTAGGAACTCCAGGAGGAACTCAGGCACTTTGCATTTCTTTAGGTTGGAATCTCAAATCCACCACCACACATTGGGGATGGACCCTAAATTCCACCTCCTCCATCCAATTGGCTGCAGATCTAAATTACAAACTGTAATAAACCGCTGAATTTATTGGGGGCCATCTATTCAAACTACCACACCACCGTAGGAAAAAATTAACACATACTTAATTTGAATTCAGTGTTAAAATTATACTGGTGTGCTTTGTAAAACAAGTGACCTATTGTGATATTAACAAAGTCTCAAAATATATTGATGCTTTGTGCAGTAAATACGATTTACACATATTATATATGAAATGAAATACAATTGATTTCCTACCATCTGTTTCAAAGCCTCCTTGATGTTTGCATTGTAATATTTTATTGCTTGAATAATGATTTTGCTAGTGCTTTTCACCTCCTAAGCACCATAGGAATGTTGAGTAATTAATTTACACAGCACCCAAGAGATATCAAGCTGCTAACTTTATGTAAGCCTTCTTTTTTTTTTTTTTTTTTTTCTATCAGGAAACTGAGGCAAAGTACACAAAGACCTCATAAATCACTGTCAAGGAAATTTATTCACCATGTCTTTATTTTTTACCTACTTTTCACATTACCCTTCTCAATGCAGTCATAGCTCACAGTGTTTAGGTGCACCCAGTAAATCCTTATTGGTTTTCTTGCATATTCAGACCTGATGTTTCTTATATTGATGCCTCATAATAGTCACGAAAGATAAAGATAAGATGGATATGAAACTTCTTCCACTCTTTTCTGTGCAGAATGTCCATCATTATCTTGTGACTTTAACATATGTAGTCATTTGGGGAAACACAGAGATAAGGAGTGGGACTTCCAACAAGTTGCAGGAAAGATAGTTGGTGAATCATGTAGAATGTCCCAAGACTTTAGAAGTTTGAGAATAGAATAAATGATCCATAGGATATGTAATCCCCCTCTCACTGATGAAGTCCTACTCTGGTGACAGGATGAGATGGAGAAACTGCAGTGATCAAAGGGCCACACCATGTAGCTAAATGACCTTTGCTGTGTTCCTCAATCCTAGGATTCTGTTTTTCTGGCCAGTACTGAGCCTGTGTTCTTGAGCTTATTCATACCCTGTTGTAACCCACTCAAACTTTTCAGATGCTAGTGAGCACACATCTATTCTTAAAGTTATATGTTCTTCTTTCTGGATTATTTCACATTTTATAATGTGTTCCTTCTGAAAGACAGTTTCCAAAAAGAGAGTAAAACAGGGGCTGGAGAGATTTCTTAGTGGTTAAGGCTTTGCCTGCAATGCCTAAGGACTCAGGTTTGATTCCCCAGTACCCACATAAGTCAGATGCACAAAGTGGTTCATGTTCCTAGAGTTCGTTTGCAGTGGCTTGAGATCCTGGATCACCCATTCTTTCTGTCTCTCTTCTCTGTATCTCTATCTCTGCTTGCAAATAAACAAATGTAAATTTTTTTTCGAAAAATATAGTGGGACAAATAATGTCCATATGCACATATTTTCTATAAAGAATGCTGACCCTATAAACTCTATAGATACTACTTATGTCCATCCCAAGGAAAAGATAGTTCAAAGTGAGAGTTTGAAAAACTATAAAGTAAGTGGGTATATAACTCAACTTACGTTTAATGTATGGCAAGAAATTGTATTACTTGTTGTTCCCAGAAATCTTTATATGTTCCCTTCAATTAATCCACTTTAATTACTTAGAAGCCTGGAACCATCATAACTGAGCACATATAAGGGTTCTTTCAGGTTAAGTTATTGAATTTGATATTTGGAAAGCAATTCCAAAAGCAGCTTTCCTTGTTACCTTTTTAGTAGGTATAATTTTCAGTTCAATTTGGAGCTTATGTGAAATCGTGTATATTGAACTTAATTTCTCAACAAAATTATGAATTTCAAAATTTACTTTTCACAAAACATATGAATTTATACCTTAATAATTGTAGGTATGATTTTGTGGAAGTGGAAGATATATCTGAAACTAGTACTGTGATTAGAGGTCGATGGTGTGGTCACAAGGAAGTTCCTCCAAGGATAACATCGAGAACAAACCAAATTAAAATAACATTCAAGTCCGATGACTACTTTGTGGCAAGACCTGGATTCAAGATTTATTACTCGTTTGTGGTAAGTAGCTAAACCCAACCTCTGACAAAAAGCAGACACTGGCTTCATAAAACATAAACATTATTTTCTGTGATTAGATACAGTGTTGTGAGAATTAATTAACTATTGATTCCTTATGGCCCGTTTTGTGCCTAGCCTATCACCAAAATGTGAAAGCCTTTATTTGTAAGAAATACTATTTGGAAACTATTAACTCAATCTCTGAGACATGCATTTTGAAAGACAAAATATAAAATGGGAAATAGTGTATAGTAGAGTACAATAGATTTAACTGTACCAAGATAAATATAGGGCCAATGGAAGGTATATATGTGATGAGCAGGTTTTAAAGATTAAAGCTTTAAAAAAAGTCTTCCTTTGGTTTGAAAAGTTATCAATACAATTTGTCACAGGAAAAGTCCTGATGGTTGTAGGCTAAATAATGTCCTATATTTGAAGAGTTTGTTAGAATCAGAGCCTTAGGGTTGCACGCATCTCCAAGATCATAAGGTTCTACTCTGAATCCAAGACTATGAATCCTGTTTGCTACACTCATGCTTCTAATCGTTCTCACTTCTATTTAAGCCCTCAGCAGCCATTTAAACTTAAAGTGGCTCTAAGTGTTAGAAAATGTTAGCCTCTTCATGAGCAAAATCTCCAGTATAGTTTGTTGTAGTTGTTGGGTCACACAGGAGTCTGTGTCCTCTTGGCCCATTCATTCACTTAGCATAGCACTGTAAATGGCATTGATTTGTTGGGCATTTTTTTATTCTTCTGAAGAATGAAATTTAGAAGAGGGAAACCTTGCTTCTTTTATAATCTAATGTCATTTTTCATCATGGTGAGCTGTTATACACTAAATGAATTCTACATCAAAACACTGTCAATGAAAAAGTAGCATGTGCTGACTCTGGCTCTTGTTTTAATTTGGGAATAACCCATCAAGCATGATTTACATTATTGCAAATACATGAAGTGCTGTCCAGCATTGAAAATGAAGTGTGAGTGTTTGGTTTCTATATTTCATTCCCTCTTAATGGATCCAATGATGCCTCTGTTCTCAGTTGTTCCTGGGCAAAGCAGACTTGGCATGTTAGAGGGGCGGGGTGTAGATGGATCTGTTTCTCTTAAAATATCTAGCCCTATTGTTATAAATGCATGTGCTTCCTTTGATGTTTTGATTATAAGTAAGATAAAAAATCTAAGTGTCACTGAAAAAATTCTTATTCTAACATATCATCTTTAAGGCAAAATAACTTTACAGTGCAAATACAAGTTTGAGGAAGAATGAGAGCTTTCTTGTCAGGTCATGGTTGTTATGGTGCATACTCACCAATCATTCTCAAGCCAGTGTTAAGCAGAATATTGGACAGTCTCTGTGGTCCGGATATAAACTGTTTAGCATCAGCCCCCCTCTCATTTACCTCTACTAGTGCATTCAATTTGTTTTAAAGAAATGGAGATATGTATCATAGTGTTGTGTGTTTTCTTTCTGGTTTGGGGCTACTCCACTGAGGCTCTCACACCATTCTTTCTAATGGGCTTCAGGCACTAAACATGGTCAACAAGGGGCAAAGAGCTTTGGCTTCTGAATTCTAAGAGATAAAATTATGTTAATATTCTAGGTATGTAAAGACTCTATAGATGTCTTAGTAGGTATAGAAGGTATAGAAGGTCTGTCACAGTATTTGGAAAATCATTTTATTCATATTTGTATTTTGTTTGAAGAGAATTTAAAGCCTAGTTTATAAGATCAGTAGTCTAAGCTTGAAACTGAAAGTGGGCTAGATATAAATTAATGGACAAACAGGGGGATTAAAACTGACAAGCTGCCTTCGAGTGCATGTAAATAGTGACTATGAGGATGCTGAACCTCTCTAGAGGCTGGATGCAGCTGTTTTGCAACCCCTTACATAACAAATGGTTGGTGCTCTGGAAATTTGAGCCTTAAGAGTAGTTTCCTTGGAGCTGGGTCAATTACTCAGTGGCTAAGAGTACTTACTGTGCCAGGGGGTTGGATTCCTTGGTACCTTGGTATTCCAGTGTTGGAAGGAAATGACCATCAGAGGAGGGAGAAAAAAAAAAAAAAACATACCTAACTCCTCACTCCATTAAGAGTGATGAAGAGCTAGGCCTGGTTGTACAGGCCTGTAATCCTATTGATTTGAGAGGCCAAGGCAGGAAATCACAAGTTCAAAGCCTACTTGGGCTTCCAAGTAAATTTACAGCCAACATGAAACACTCAGCAAGACCCTGTGTCAAAATTTAAAAGGAAAAAAAATAAGATAAATAAAATGGGTAACTCAATAGTAGAACACTTAGCATGTATATGTCCTGGGTTCAACTCCCAGTACTGAAAAATAATAATGATAATAATTACAATGAAGAGTAAGGAAGGATATTTCTTATTCTTCCTCAGTCCAGACTCTTTTAGGTATATCTTAAGTTTTGCAGTAGAATAGCTAAATCCAGAAGGTCAATTAAGGCCAAATGACAAAAAGATATCAAGAAGACATGATATATTGACAGAATAAAATCAGAGGCATGGTGAAGTCAGACAGAGGAGAGACAGATACATGCTCCAGAATCCCTGAGTCATTGATGTTGTGGTAGGCTGGCATGCCTAGGTGCATCCATGTGTATTGGTCACAGCCCTTGTTGTTATGAGTAGTCTCATTGGCATTAGTATTTAACAGACAGGGAATGAAAACTGCTCATATTTAATGTTTCCTCATTGATCTAAATTTTTTGCCAATTATACAGATCATTTTGATGATGAACTAGTTTACTTTTGGAAGGTTCTCTTTTATAAGCTGTTTTAATCAGCTTACTTTCCTGATGTGTTAACACAGGTAGAATTGTATAGAGTTTATGGTCAAGTGAAGAGCAAACTTTGCAATCATCCTACAGTAGAAGATAATTTGTCCAAGGACATGGTGGGTTCTATGGTGATGGCTATGAATGAAAGGTCTAGTGTGATAAATGAAGGAAATAATGAAAAAAAAAAAAAAGAGCTCTTCTAGTGGGAGACCACAGAGAAGGAGAAAGGAGGAAATTTCCTTTTCTTTCCTTTTCCAGTTGAAATGATGCCTCATGTTAACATCACTCGGCCTTGCTAATCATGCATTTGTTTCACTGTACACCTGAGTTTGAAAAGTGTGGGCATCCTTCAAAGAAAGATAAATATATTCAAAGTTGTGCATAAAGTTTCAGGAAACCCCCTGAATCTCATCCATGATGCCTTACAGAAAGCCTTAGAAACCCACATACTTTCCCTGTACGTGTTATGTGATTTCTGGAAATATCATCTTGTGTGTTGGCTAGTTCTTACTAACATTGTAGTGTTTGAAATCCTATCTTATTACTCTCATTAATTTTTCTCAGAAATACCATTTGCTAATCACATGAGCAAAGGACTCCCTGTGTACCAAGTAAACACATTTCCAGCTTTGAGGGGAAGGCTGTTTAATGACATTTGGAAAGTCCAGAATCCTGTTATCTACCATTTCATTGTATGTACATTGACAAGGAACATTTTATCTTGTGAAACCAGAAAGATATAGAAAGTTTAGATGACTGTGACTCTTTATGTGAATATGACCTTCCCCCGCTGTAACTGTGTGAAGATGGTAAAAGCTATTCCACTAAATCAGAAAATGGCCTACATGTGTAAGATATGCCTGAGACAGTACTCATTTAATTTTAACAAGGATTGAATCCAGGCATGATGGAGCAAAAACCTGATCTTCCACCAATGGAGAGACTGAGGTGGGATTTCTATGGATTCAAGGACAGCTTGGGCTATGTTGCAAAACCCTGTTCAAAAACAAACAAACGAATAGGAGGCTGGGGACATAGTTGATAGGCTAAGGCACTTGCCAGGCAAGTGTGAGAAGATGAGTTTGGATTCCTAGCACTCACGTAATTAATTTCCTGGTAGGTATGTAAGCACACCTGTAATCCTAACACTCTACAGGTAGAGATGGGATCAATGGGGCAAGCTGGCTAGCTCGACTGGCTGAAGTAGCGAGGTTTGAGTTCAAGTGGGAGCCCCTGACTCAGTAAATAAGAGGAGATCAAGGGGCACCCACCCTGTGGTCTCCACATGTACACACACACAGACAGGTATGTGCACCTGTACACATGTGCATCACACAAGCAAATACATATATACACATACATGCATGCAAACTATGCACAATAAGATAAAATAGAATAAAATAAAACTTAAATGAACCTCAGCAAAAGAAAAAGAACCCCACCTAACATTATAAAAGAAGTATTTACATGTAGTATACTATGTGTGGTATGGTTTGTGTGTGGTATATGCATGTGTATATGCAGATGAAATTGCCTATGTGTGTGTCTGGAGACCAGAGGTGAATATTGGGTATCCTTTTTCTATCATTCATCCACATATTTCCTTGAGACAGGATGTATTAGTCAGGGTTCTCCAGAGGAACAGAACCAATAGCATGAATTGTATTAAAAAGGAATTCATTGGATTAGCTTACGGCAGTCCAATAGCAGGCCCAAGAGTCAAGGAACCAGGTAGCTAGCTACTCAGTCCATGATGCTGGATTCCTAAACTGTCTCAATCCAGCACTGAAGGCCTGGAGGCTTCTTGGAGAGACACTAGTCTTCAGTCCATGCTGGAAAGCAGCAGGCAGCACCCTGAGATCTCAGAGCATGTTAGGCTTTGAAGATACCCCAAGGCCATGAATTTGGTTTTTTTGTGATTATTTTTGCATGTGTTTGTATGCATGTGGGGTGTATGTGCATATGTGTGTGCATGTGTGTATAGAAATGTTTGGTGTCTTCCTCAGTCACTCTCCATCTTGTGCTTTGAAAGGATCTCATGCTGAACCTAACACTCATTGTATCAACTAAACTATTTAGCCAGAAAGCCCCATGAATTCCGTTTCCACTCCTAGAGTGTTGGGATTGCACGTGCATGTCACCACACTTGGCATATTTATGTGAATGCTAGGGATCCAAACTTAGGTCCATATGCTTATGCTTGCACAACCAGCACTTTTCCCAGACACCTTTTCGTGAATTTTAATGTAGTAGAGAGCAAATCTGTTTATTAACCATGATGCCTGACTCATGTTATTTCAGTGGACCTAACTGCTCTTTCTTCATTGATAAACTGGAAAGGAATCACCTAGATCACAGACCTTGAGGTTTTTTTTGTTTGGTTGGTTTTTTTTTTTTTTTTTTTTTTTTTTTTTTTTTTTTTTTGTTTTTTTGAGGTAGAGTCTCACTCTAGCCCAGACTGACCTGGAATTCACTCTGTTCTCAGGGTGGCCTCGAAATCATGGCAATTGTCCTACCTCTGCCTCCTGAGTGCTGGGATTAAAGGTGTGCCCCACCACACCTGGCTTAGACCTTGATGATTTTGCACAGCTTATATACAGCATATATACACAGTTTATATACCAGGGTTATTGTTACTGTTACCTTTCTATGCTCTTTTTATTTTTATATTTATCTTATTTATTTATTTATTTGACAAAGAAAGGGGAGAGAGAGAGAAATGGGCACACCACAGTCTCTAGCCACTGCAAAGGAACTCCAGATGTACACGCCTCCTTGTGCATCTGGCTTATGTGGGACCTGGAGAATTGAACCGGTATCCTTAGGCTTTGCAGGCAAACTCCTTAGCTGCTAAGCCATCTCTCCAGGCCCCTTTCTATGTTTTTGAGTAGTTGGAGTTTGGTTGGCTCCAAAGCTACTCTAGCAAATTAACATAGAATCAGTAGGCTGTAAACAACATAAGTATATTTCTCACAATTCTGGAGTCTGGAAGTCTGAAATCTGTCTGAATGTGAATTTTGTTCTAGAAAGGAGCCTCTTCCAGGTTGTAAGATTTCTTGAATCTTCACCTAAGGGAAATAGTGTGAGAGATATCTCTCTGCTATGTCTTTAATAAGATCACTAACTAATCCCATTGATGAGAGCTCCACCCTTAATATTTAATTTCCCAACACTCCAGCTTCTAACACAATCACACTGAGAGTTAGGGGCACGTACTACCCCATGTCCTTTAAGAGGGCTTGTAACCAGAAAAACACTGACGAGACCCTTTGAGTAAAATCACTGTTATGCAGTGTGAATCCAGTAACCATTTAGAAGCACACAGCCCTGTGACAGTGATGGAAAGACCAGCAGAAGCCCAAAACTACTCACCATACTGAATTTACCATTCTTCCATGAGTTGGTTCTGAATTGCTAATGAAAATAGCTTGAAATATGCCTTTAATATCACAATTCTAATATTAATGTTTGCATTCATAAAATCGCTTGATATCACAGTCACAGAAAAGCAATCATACCTTATTTATTTGTATAAAACACTGCAAAATAGCCATTAATACATTTCTTTGGCTCAAAGATAAGCCAGGTTTCTAAAGTCAGGAACTATTCATGGAACAGTGTTCCATGTGATCTTCTGGCTTTTTCTTTTTTTTCTTGAAATGCTAAAATTGGGGATTTTTGCCAAAGAAATAAAAACAAATAAGGATCACTTAAAACTTCTAGTATTTTAGTCTCTGCAATAAATAGCTCCAGAAAAGGTGAAAAATAAATATGAATAATTAATATACAAGTGTTCTTTTTATGCATAGAAATAACCTAGTTAGGGAAATGGATTTTTAATTGTTAAAAATTAAAACTATGAATACAAGATCTTCACCAAGAAATCATTGCTGAGGGAATATCATAATTAATTATAAAGCAGAGCTCTGACTTAAATTTTCAAGTGAGAACCTAGTATTGATTTAATGTTATCATTAGAATAAACAAGATCCCATTTTCTTCTGAGCCTTTTGTAAGAATATCCCTTGTAAGCCAAGTGTGTTGGTACATACTTGTGTAAACCCAACACTTGGGAAGTAGAGGCAAGAAGATAGGAATTCAAGGTCAGCCTTGGCTTCATAGCAATTTTGAGGCCAGCTTTAGCTAGATGAGACCATGACTCAAAGAAAAATAAACTTTCTTTGTATAATAAATATACAAATACATACATATGCACATATAAGTAGGAAAATAAAGTGGTGATTTCTTGAGTAGCTTATTTAAGTACAGGAAGAATGGCAAGTTATTTTTTAAATATTTATTTTATTTTTATTTATTGATTTGAGAGAGACAGAGGGAGAAAGAGAGAGAGGCAGATAAGAGTGAAAGACAGAATGGGTGTCCTAGAGCCTCCAGCCACTGCAAATTCAGATGCATGTGCCACCTTGTGCATCTGGCTTACATAGGTCCTTGGGAGTTGAACCTGGGCCCTTTGGCTTTGCAGGCACGTGCCTTAACCACTCACTCATCTATCCAGCCCACAAAGTTCTCATTTTTGTTGCCCACTTGTCCTCTTGCAACTACCTACCGACCTGTTCATACCATCTCTACACCTCATCTGCACCACACCATTGTCTGATCACAGCACCCATACACCTTATCATCACCACACTTATTTTTTTTCCTCACAAATTTAAAATGACTGGCTGATCTTGCATGCAGATTTGTCTGTAAATTAATACTCTAATAATTCACTAACTTACTCCACAAAGGGTTTTTTTTTTTTTTTTTGCAGGATGTCAGTCCCTAATGCCAGGTCCCAACATAGGTTCTGTGACACAGTTAAGACCTAGACCCTGCCCTCCAATGAGAAGAAGTGAAACCGGTGGGTGATAAGCTAGCTCTATCTGAAGTGCAAACTGAGGGTTTGAGAAAAGGGACGAGAAAGATTCTACCTGTGTCCCAGGAAGCCAGGGAATGATGAACAGGGAGGAGTAGCAATGGACAGTCGGCAGAGCAGAGGGAAGGAGACAAGTTCCTGTCTGATCACAGTTTAAAGCCTTACCCACTCTGAGTGATTTATATATAAAAGCAACAAAGCCTAGAGCTGAAGGGGATCAAATGACCAAAGACTTGTCAGACTTAATCTGTAGAGTGTCATTGAGACAGAAGGAAGTATCACAATTCCAGGAAAATGTTTTGCAACCAAGTGTTTCTATGGAAATCATCTTAGAATGTGTTGTTGTTGTGGATCCTATAGATGCCCCAGGCATGATCTCCAGGAATAGTAAAAGTTTGTCTGCAAAATGAGGTGCAGAGAGATTGAGCTGAGGAAGACAAATGGCAGCACCTATAAAGCTATTGAAAACAACCTTTTCATCTGAGTCTCCAGAATGGCATATATCTCTGGCTTCCACATATGTGTGCACACACATACACACCCACCCACCAGACACACACAAACACAAAGCAGATCATGATTTGAAGTGGTATGTAGGAGGGGAATTAGGAACTTAGCCCAGTTTGGAAGTAGAGTTAAGGCACTAGTTAACAGAATTTTTACCTAGGATGGGACACAGGATGTAACTGAGGTGTGGAGAAAGATTGCGTGGTCACCCTTAGGTGTGGACGGAGTTTACTTTCCTAGAGGAACCACAGGAGAATGGAGTGCTGCGTCACAGGCTCTGGTGACTCACCATAATTAGGTCCCATATCATCTGCTATGGTGTGAGCATTGGAAAAAAAAAAAAAAAAAAACTGGTAAATTAGAGTATGGACATTATCTTTTTCTTCCCATTTGTAAAAGTGCTGAAATTTTTCTTCATTAGTGAACAACTTATATTTTGCCTGCCTACTTCCTAATAAGTTCCTTTTCT
The DNA here is from genome assembly GCA_036365145.1 of Orientallactaga sibirica. Taxonomy (NCBI): domain Eukaryota; kingdom Metazoa; phylum Chordata; class Mammalia; order Rodentia; family Dipodidae; genus Orientallactaga; species Orientallactaga sibirica. The sequence goes on along the minus strand of JAEOAD010000021.1, from coordinate 27,107,442 downwards.
CCCTCTGCCTCTACTGGTCTGGATATGATCACTATAATCTCTTCTCTGGGCAGTAAGTAATCAAGCATCTTTCCTCTCTTATACTCTGCCTTTGGGGCTGCCACTCTAACCGTGTCCCCACAGCAGCCTTAGAGACCTTTCTGGGTCTTAAACCAGACAACTGCCTTTCCTCTCTTCACAGTGCTCAGTGGTTACACCCTCTGTGATGACGTCAAAGCACTAGCATGGGAGCAGAACATTTGTGACTTCCCCACATCTGCTCCTTCGCTCTATCTTTTGTCTTTAGCCCACCTTTTGTCCTGGCTGCAGCTACCCCACACCTCACAGACTGCCAAGTGTCAGTGTGGCACATTCACAGGCATGCAGATTTATATTATTTCCTTTGCCTAAAAGAATATCCATCAACAAATCCTTTCAGTCATCCAAGCTCCAAGGATGAGTTTTACCACAGTTAAACTGCAAAGAAGAAAGGTTTGTGCTACGAGGTCCATCAGACCACTGTTATAAACAGTGTACACTGCTGCACCTAGACATGCAGTATCATTAACTTGCTTCTGATCTTTCAAAACTCCTGAAAGCTGCCGAGATGGCTGCATGGGTAAAGTGGTTACCAGGTAAAGTGCTTGCCATGCAAACATGAGGATCTGAGTTCAAATGTCCAGCACACACATAAAAATACTGGGCATGGTGATGCACACCTGTAATCCTAGCACCTAGACAGTAGAGTCATGAAAATCCTTGGGGCTTGCTAATTAGCTAGTCTAGCCAAATCAGAGACTCCTTGGGTTGAGTGAGAGACAGATGCTGTCTCATAGCAATAAGGTAGAAAGTGAGAGAGGAATATACCTGGCATTGACCTCTGCCCTTTACATGCATAGACGTGCATTGCATAGGAACATGCGTACACACACTGGCATAACATGCATATGAATGCAAAAAAACAAAAAACCTAAAAACTCTTCTACTCTTTAAAGTAGAGCCTCTTTAGGAGGATCACTGTGAGTCTGAGGCCACCCTGAGATTACATAGTGAATTCCAGGTCAGTAGAGTGAGACTCTACCTCGAAACACCCCCCCAAAATAAATAAATAAATAAATAAATAAATAAATAAATAAATAACAAATAAAAAATAAAGCAGAGCCTCTTTTAACTTCTCAGCTGGACATGACATGGCTTCCTCTCTGTACTACACATGCATTATTCTACCACATATCCATAAATATCTATACTTGTCTGTTTTACCTATTTTTGCCTTTCAAGCTCCTGATAAAGCTTGTTGCACACAGTTGACACTCATTTGAGCAAGTGTCAGACTTACATAGAAATTTGTTTTTAAAAATATTTTATGAGCCGGGCATGGTGGTGCACGCCTTTAATCCCAGCACTCGGGAGGCAGAGGTAGGAGGATCGCCATGATTTCCAGGCCACCCTGAGACTACATAGTGAATTCCAGGTCAGCCTGGACTAGAGTGAGACCCTACCTCGAAAAACTTAAAAAAAAAAATGATATGTTTATTTATTTAGGAGAGAGAGAGAGAGGCAGATAGAGATAGAAAGAATGAAAAAAATGGGTGTGCCAAGGCCTCCAGCCACTACAAACAAACTCAAGATGCATGCACCCCCTTGTGCATCTGGCTTACGTGGATGCTAGAGACTAGAACCAAGATCCTTTGGCTTTTCAACCAAAGGCCTTAACCGCTAAGCCATTTCTCTAGCCGCAGAAATTTGTTTTGATATTGAATCTAGACAAGTAAAACCAGGGAACAATATTTAGAACTCCCAGGACAAAATGCACAGGTTGCAGCTTCATCAAATCAAAGTGTTGTTCTCACATTTATGTAGATGGATAGTGACTTCTGGGTAATTTTTTACTCAATGTTGACAATGGCAACACCTTAGTCCACCTCCTATCATTCACAATAGAATTAGATATAAACCTGCCTTTAGCACATTCTCAGTAAGTGGGTACAGAGTGCCTCATCTTGGGGCAACAATACTTTAATCTACACCTCTTGTGTTTTTATAGAATTGAAATTTAAAATCTTATTGCGTAATGCCATGTGGCCAGGATGCTGACTGTTACTGTTTCTGACAACCAACCCCAGTCCATCCTTCTTGCAACTGCCTCTCATAGTCTATTGAAGCAGTCAAAGAGAAGGGAAAGCAGGAAGTGGAACAGCCGCTCCCCCTGTGCTATCATCTTGCTCGTGCAATGGGTCTAAGGCACGGTGATGCTGTACTGCTTCACTGAAAGATACTGGACAATGTCAGAAAATTCTGGTTTGGTTGTTGTGACTGGGGAGAGTGGTGTTACTGGCATCTACTAGATAGAGGACAGGGATGCTAGTCATTATGCTCCAATGTTCAGGACCTCCAATCTTAGCAAAGAATTGACCGATTCTAAGTGTCTGATTTGAGGAATCCTGTTCTAATCTATCATGTTTGCTTCATTGTCCAAAGTTATCCTCTGACTTCATGGAGTGTTGTGGAGCCAGAAACTTAAGCAGAAGTAGATGCCACTAAGGACCAACAGGAAACTAAACAAGGAAGGAACAAAAGTATGTATTATAAGAGAAATTCTAGATAAATCTAAGGAAAACTAGTACCACCATCATTCTCCTATGAACCTCATTTTGTAAGCATGTTCTATGCTTGTTATCTTACTGTTAATATTCCCAAAGTGGGCAAGGTAAAATAGATATAATGAATAAAGTCCCTGAGGTATGGCCCATATAACACCTAAAACACAATTATTTTAAAGTAAGAAATAGTTTTACCATGGAAAGCACCTTATAGGATTTAAATCAGTCTTACACATGCATTGGAATATTAGCACTTATATAAAAATTATGTCATAGGTTCTTATATTTTGGAAATTAGTTGAAATATACAAGACTTTCTCACCTAGCTAAGCATTTCACTCTATGAAATGTGTTTTGTATATTCTTCATTTCCAAGAGGAGTATAAGTAATACATAACTATTTTCAATGAAAAGCCTCATATATTTCTTTTTATTAGAATCATTGCTTTTATCCATTTCTCATAAATTGTCATAAGAGGTAAAGTTATTGTTAATAAATACCCACAAACAAAAGAATTGTTTTCAATAAAATACATAGAAATCACATATTTATGAATGGTTAAGATTTCTAGTATGTCATTCATAGCAATGAATAAAATATGAAAATTTCTTGTTGCTCTCCCATAAGCATTCTCAACTAGTTTAAGACTGAATGTATGTATGACAAGATACAATATAAAGTAGATTAAATATTAAGTACTTTTATTGTTTTTTCCTAAAAGCAGTTGCCTTAAGAGAGCTCAGGATGCTGACAAGAAGTGTGATTTTTTTATAAGTATATTTTAGGTAAATAAAAAAAATTACAAAAAGACTTAAATGATAAACATAAAGTCCAAGGTATGGCATGATTATATTCACAATAGAAGACAGATGCTTGGTTAGAACACAAAGGCTCCTAAAAGCAGAAATGGAAAGCTCCAGTGAGTCATTCATTACTCTCTCCATCACCGCAGCTGGGTAGATTTCTTTGCACAGGTATATCTTTGAACACTTTGTCCACTCTTGTGTGAAATGACTTACAGGATGGCTTTTCCATGACTTTCATTGTGAGGCCATTCCACAATTTAATGGATATCACTATTGGGAAAACTTTGTAGATATAGAGCCTACATTTTCTCATAGTCAATTTCATGCCCTGACTTCTAGCCATGCCCCCAGGGAGCATCATAAGCATTTTTTTTCTCTTCATGGTGATACATTTTGAAATTTTGGAAATTTGTATCATATCCCCCTAAGTCCCTTTCTGAAAAAAATGTTACATATACATATTTGCACATCAAGGACTTAATTCTGTATAGTCAATGACCACTATATTTTGGTTTTGTACTCTTGTCTCTTAAGTCATTCTCTCAGCCTGCTAATCAATTGGCTCTTCTCCAAGTTCTCTCAAGCTTGTCAGCATCTTACATTCAAGTGCTTACAAAATGACTTACTGGCCTCATTCATCTCATCAATTCACCGCCCAGATCAGCAGTTCATTCCTAGAGACTACTTTCAGATTACTTAATGCTCCCCCATGTTGGGGGTTGAGATTGTGTGGCTGTTTCCTCTTTCCCTCACTTGTTATATGTCTAAATAGAACATTCTCTTGGAATTTCTAACATTGTACTTGAAGCTCTTGATTGACTGATAACCATGTCAAAACAAGTTTGCATAAAAATGCATTTATTCCTTACTACAGTATATCTGCTGTACTATAATAGCCACTTTACATCTATTATTGATAGAGAAGCTGTTTTACTAATTTCTGTGTTCTCCCAACTCTCAGATGGTCTACAACTCCTGTAATATCCATATTTCTTTATAAAAGATGTTGAAAATAGCCTACAAAATCTACCCCACAATATATGCACATTGAAATTAGGGAAAAACTTCTGCCAGACAAGTATTTTGCCCCTTCTGAAGTGTATAGTATATACCTAAAACAGACATGTTTTGGGTGACTTTCAAGTTAATAAAGTACAATCTTAAATGTCAGGGAATCTACTTTCACATTCCTGTGTCTTTATTTGTAAATATAAATGTTTTCTGTCTTCTAAGATGATCTGTCATTTTCACAACACTCAAGTTCTCTGTTTTCAGAGGCAGCACTATTGCCAAAATTTTGTTACTTTGAACATTTCTACTAGAATTTGTATTTTTTTATCCCCAACCAATACTTATGAATAACTGGTTAAGGATGTAGACCCTGATCCATTATAGTGCCTACAAGAATCATTGCAGGATCTAAAATTTCAATACTAAAAAGCCCTGAAGGAGTAGCTCTGACATATCAAAAACACAAGACTGTAGAGGAAAACATTCTTTTCACACAGCCTTGGAATAATTGAATTAGTCACTTGCTACATGACCTTGGTAACATTCAGTCAGTGTGATAACAGTTTACCAAGAAGAAAAACAACTTTTGAGATAAAACTAAAAGGTAACAATGGTGTTGCTACTAAGAAACTAGCTTTATGGAACCTTTAGTTGTTTAACTTTTACAACTGTTTACCAATGAAAGTAATATTAACCCTTAAGCCAACCTTTACTTTCAAGCCACTGATATAAGTTGAGTTAACCACTTGAAAACATGATCTTTAAATTTTTCTAATTTAATACCCACTTGATTAATAGTGGCTCTTTTCTAAGAATTGAGGAACAACATGTATTGTAACATGTCCTTGGATCCCACTCATTCTCCATGTCTTTATTGAGAACCAGTCATGTCCCAGGCACCATACTCATTGCTAGGAGAGCCTTTAAGTTAATGAAAAACATCAGTCTATGTATACTCTGCAAACACAGAAATGGGAGCATCTTCCTCAGACCTGTTGACACTCCTAAAAGGAATTGATTCTGTGTGTATCCTAAGCACTGAGGTGGAGTTAGCTGAATGGAAGAAAGTTAGAACTTCCCCAGCAAAAGCAATAGCTTATATAAAATATAGGGCTGATGGAGCATTAAGTGATTATTAAAGGCTGGGATATATGTGACTGGCTAGAATGATATTTGACCAGAAGACGGGCCAAGTCAGGAAGGTCTTGAGACCCTCTCAGGGTTTGAGGGCTTGGAAAGTATATGGATAGCATATTGCTTCCTGGGTTTGTTTTACTGTGTCCCAGTCTACTTTATTTTAAAACAAAGTAATGAGTGAGTTAGGGATTTAAAAATCAAAAGCATCCTGAAACTGCATCTACCCTCCAACCACCTCCCCCTAAATCCTGTCCCCATCCTCCCATTCCCTTTAAAAGCCCACCTTGGCTTCCCTTTCCTCCTCCTAGCTGCTCCCCCACCTGTGGGCAGGGAAGACACCTCAGCTTGAATGCATGGGAGAATGGGAATCCAGAGCAGGGACAGGAATAGCCGGGAAGCCTTCACCTTCTGAGAAAGGACTGGAGGAGCAGAGTGAGGGTAACCATAGACAGGAGTACCAAAATGGTGCTCTGGGGCCAGAGGTAAGGCACCAGGTCCCCTGGATAAGGAAATCCTGTGGCAGCAAACTCTCCTGGCTGGGCACAGTCACTGCTTGGTCACTTGCCCTTCTGGCTCTGATTGCAGAACCACACTCGGACCACCTCCTACTCCAGCCCCAGCTGCTCAGTAGTGAGGCTGATCTGCTGCAGGGTGGGCTTCAGGCCCTGTAGGAACATGCGCTCTAGGTTTCCCCTCACAAGGCTCTCTTCTGGGCCTGTACCAGGGTGTCCGCTTTGAAAACTCCTGAAGACTTTCAATGTCCTCAGCTTCCTGCGCCCATTTCTGTAGCAGGAGCCGTAGCTTACACGAGTTCGTAAAACTGGGCTGCAGAGCCTCAAAGTGGCAGATGGTCGTCTAGCTGAACATCTTTCCTAAAAGAACCCCCAGGGAAAACCCCATATCGGCCTGGGTGTACCCCAGTGTGATCCTCTCCTGTTCCAGAAGCTTGGCAAATTGTTCCAGTTCTTTCTGCAGAATTTTCATGTCCTGGGACTCATCCGGGTTTAAATCCAGGTTCTCCACCTCTACCTTCACCGCACCTGGCTAGGGAGTGCAGGGCCTCAGGGAGGCTCCCTCCGAGTTGCTCTTCACCCTGGCTCCTGCCTCTCCCTGGCTGCAAGGTTGCTAAGCCAACCTGAGGCATCATGCCCACTCCAATCTGAGGTCCACAGTATGCCATCTCTCCACAGAACTCATAAGAAGAAGGGCATACCTCCAGGCCTGACCCAACCCTGGTCCTAATTCCTGGCCCACAAGGAGGACCTTGGAAGCTCAGCCAGGCCCGAGGGTCCACCCCCAGCCCGGCTCCAGCCTTCCTGACCCACCATTACCCCCACCTAGTGGGGGAGAGAAAGCAAAGTCCAAAGCCAGGTGTTTGGTTATGAGGAAAAGCTGTACCCCAAGCCAGGGCCAGATGGAAGGAGGGCTCACCAAGAGAATTCTCAACACCTCCCCTTGCTTTATCTTTGGACTTTGCTTTTGGAGACCAATCTCTCAAACCAATGCAGACCAGATTGCATCACAGCAAGAATAAAACAGCTGAGGAGGCCATCATTACAACCCAGAATCCAGAGAGTTAAGTTGTGACTCACTAGCCTGAAATATGAAGTCAGACATCATTTGTGTATAAATAATTGCAGAAATCAGAAAATTCAGTGCACTATGCAGGTACAAAATGCTGAGTTTCAGAATCCTGGGAAAACATTGATATTTGAGTGGACAATAAGAGAAATATTAAAGAGAAATATAAGTATAAAGAGAATATTAAAGAGAAATAAAGAATTAAAAAGGGTACACCAGGGCTGGAGAGATGGCTCAGCAGTTAAGATGCTTTATTGCAAAACTTAAAGACCTGGGTTCAAATCCCCAGTACCCATGTAAAGCCAATTGCACAAGGTGGTGCATGCTTCTGGAATCCTTTTGTAGCAGCTGGAGGCCCTGGTACACCCATTCTCTCTGTCTGTATTTTCTCTCTTTCTCTCTCTCTCTCTCTGTTTACAAATGAATGAATAAATAAATAAATAAATAAATAAATAAATAAACAAGATACATTAGCGTACAAAGCCACAGAAGGAAGGTGTTGAGAAGGGAATCATCAAGAACGTTACGTATGAGGCCAGGCATGGTGGTACAAGCTTTTAATTCTCAGGAGAGGAAGGTAACAGGACTGCTGTGAGTTAGAGACCAGCCTGAGACTACATAGTGAATCATAGCTCATCCTGGGCTAGAGTAATACCTTACTTTGAAAAGTAAACAAACAAACAAACATAAAAGAATTTTAAGTGTGAAATGAGGTCCTGCAAAGCCCTGGCTAGAAAGGGAGCACTGGCTTTGGCAAATCTTTCTTGGAAGACTTTATTAATGCATGTAGTGCATAGGTAATTGTACCTTCTGGAAAGTGTCTGATTTTATTGATTGAGCATGTGACAGACATGACCATTTCAGTGTGTTGATGGTGGATGCATGAATAAGGGAAAACAAGAGACACAAAAAGAGAAAGGGTGAGAGAGGAGGAGAGGGAGGGAGGGAAGGAGCTAGAGAGAGATGGAGAGTGGAAAGGCAGGAGAAGACAGGAGGGGAGAGAAAGGAAGGGAAGCCATGACAAAAATCAGTGAGTCTTTTCATCACATTGGGGGAGAAAGAACCATGATACTATGAGAGAAAGAGCAACCAAATGACTTGTCAGTAAAGGGACACCAATGTAAGGAAATACTGCCTAGAGCAGAGAATAAAGTAAAGGAAATATGTTTCAAAATGCTAGAGAAAAAATAATTTCTGTAAGTTGCAATGGCTGAACAAAAGGAAAGGCTAAAGATTCAGGAGAAAGAAAGGTACAATGATCTGCTGGGCTTTTAGTTTTCTGCAGCAGAAATCCAGATGGAAGAGTGCAGATGCAGTTGATAAACTGCTCCAGGGCTTCTTCGAGGTGACATCACAGCTCAGCTAGGTGTCAAGAGGGTATTGATAAGAGAGAGCTTAAGGTAATAGGTTGTGAGAGCTCTAGGATCAGCAGAAAGCTGATAATGTGGAATTTAGAGGAATTACTGGTCTGAAAGTCTCTGTGAAGTTGAAGAGGAAAGGAGAGTCAAGGAGCATGCAAGGACATGGAGGGTGTGATCATAGAGGACACTGTGACCTGAGATCCCAGACAAAGAGGCAACTACTGTGATGGGATACAGTTGGAGGACCCAGAGGCTTGCAAAGCAAATGTATTCTCTGTGTTTCTATTATGTAGATGGTGACATTGTCCAGAATTAGGGTAACAACAAGAGGAAACAAGTAGATGATACCAGACACCATAGTCCTTAGTGAATAAGGACTTAGTCAAAGGGACTTCAGTAGATAGGATAGCATAGAGCTTGACCACTCATCTAACAGGACACATTGTCTGAATTTCGGAGAAAATGACTGTAGATGAGTTTACCTGTGAGCCCTGCAAGACCTGTGAGAGAAGATGTAAGAAAGAGACAATATTGATTGTTTTTGTGTGGCATTCACTTCCTAATATTTACATTTGGGACCATGTGACTATGACAGTAAAAAAAAAAAAAAAAAAAAAAAAAAAAAAAAAAAAAAAGTCTCAAAGGTTTCTATGTAGCAGAATGCAGGCAACTGTCCACATTTCCCCTGGAGCAGAGTATTCTGAGAGTATCTTTCAAGTAGTAACCTGGAGGGAAGCTGTATTTTCTGTTACAGTAGGTGTAGGGGTGGGAAGTGGCTACTGAAGCTGTAAGGTTGTTGTGTTATGTCTTCAGGGATTTCAGGGACTACAAGGTATCAGAAAGCATAACTACACCCTCTAAGAAATAATACTGAGTTCACAGTGTCCCATTTTAGCATTACTCTACTTAATAGATTTTAGACTGGAAACACTCAAGCTCTGTCAGAAATCCAATTTAAAGTTTCCTGTTTATTTTTGAAGAGAATATGAAGTCCAGGATAAAACAGCTCCCAGAAGCATTATTCCTCACCACTTAAAAATAAAGCATTGCTTCTGATTCTATCAGTAAACTAAGAAGTAGGCATATGATAGTGCAGCTCCATTGAGAGCAGAGATTCGTGGCACCTTACATTCTTATCGTCTAGGAAAGTTTATGGCATTTTGTTGGTGGTGCTCTTAAAAAAAGATACTATCTTCCACTTCCACACAGGATTACTGAAGCTATTTTTTTCTTTTATTTATCCTGATAAAAATCTAATATATTCATTGAGTGAATAAAACTGCAGAGGTAGAGAAGAGCCATTTGAGAGAAAAAAAATAAGCAGAAATGAATGGCGCTACAAAAAGAATGCCGAGTCTCTCATTTCCCTAGCCCACCCTCACTTTAAACAATGATTAAATACAGTACTATTTGTCTTTGAGCTGTCTTTCTTCTCTCCTCTCCCACTCTGTCCTTCATTATGTCATGTAGAACTCAGCAGGAAGCATCCCAAAGAGACCTGAGGATAAAGTGATTCTAATTAGATGGCTTTTACTGAGCTAAATAGTTTTTGGCTTTTCTGTCTGAAATGTTATTGCACAGTGTTCTCCACACTTCAGAAGGAGATATGGAAAAGACCATCTCCCTTGCCTGTTCGCTCTGGAAATTGGGAAGTGCTGAAGGCAAGAGCACTCAGCTCTGCCAGCTGAAGGAAGGCCTAGTATAAGAAACCTGAGAGACCATCCATCAGAGCCAGAGCCGCTTCACTTCCTCTGAGCCTGCTGAGTATGGAGAGGAGCTTTGCTTCCCCTGGCCCGGATATCAAGAAGCTGCTGATGCATCAGGGTTTTCTGTTTGCACAGTGCAGGCATTCCTGTTACTGAGGAGTCTTCCTCTAGACCTGCCAATCACACTGACAGGAGTTCAACAAAGCACTCTCAAGGGCAATGAATTTCACAATAAGGCCAAGAGTACACAATATTGGTGTGTGCTGGACTGTGAACTCTATCCCACCCTCCAGCCAGCCCCCACTGGCCCCAGATTCTTCACTGAATGTATACCTACAAGCATTGCATTAATGTAGCAATTCATATAATAGCATGCAAATCTTGGTATCCAATTCAAATAAAATCAAGGCAGAGTTTTATAGACTTTGAAAATAAAGCTTCCAGAGCATGAAATAAAGATGCAGGGCCTCTCTCACAACTTCTGATGATAATGGACAATCAAAGCATTTTGTAGGACAGTGAATAAGATGACTCCTAACACCCCCTTTACCTTAGTTTGTTATGTAAAAAGACAGGCAATATGGTGCTGTGGTTTAATTGTTTTAGCTTGAAGATGGTGGTTTCATCTGGGTATGAAGATCCCTCTGGCTTCTATTATGTCAGGTCAGAGAGAGCATAGTGAATGTAGTTTAGTACCAGTGGGTCTAGGACTGTGTTGTCATTTCATCTAAAACAAAAATTCCCTTTGCAGAGGATTTATCTTAAATAGCAATGTTGTTCCCTTGAGGGCAATTATATGCATATTGTTGATCTCATGTTGGAAAAAGAATTAGAGGTGTTCAAATAAATCTTGTATGGGATTACTCGCTGCCTGCTCTACCACATTGTGGACTGTTGCTACCTTTTAAAAATATAAATATGAGCCGGGCGTGGTGGCGCACACCTTTAATCCCAGCACTCAGTAGGCAGAGGTAGGAGGATCGCCTAGAGCTTGAGGCCACCCTGAGAATACATAGTTAGTTCCAGGTCAGTCTGGACCAGAGTGAGACCCTACCTCGCAAAACCAAAATATATATATATATTTATAAAAATATGAGCCAGGCGTGGTGGCTCATGCCTTTAATACCAGCACTCTTGGTTAGGATGTTAACCCAGGAGTTCGGATGTTAGACACTCATGGTCACACAAAACTTCCACTGAGTCAGTGGCCTTCAGGTTCTTGTGAATATGAAATCCATAAATAACACAAGGTTTGATTCAGAAGGATTTTATTATAGAGCTTAAGAGAAGGAAAGAAGGCAGAGAGAGCTTCTGTATAGCCAGAAGGGTCACCATAAATGGGAAAAACCTATTGACTCCAATTGGAGTCTTTTATGGGAATTTAGTGTCATATGGGGACTGAACTTGTCAGTCCAGTTCCCATACCAAGTGTTTAGGCACCTTGCAGGCTTATTCATATGAGGTTTCTAGGGTGTAGAAAAGAGCAACTCCTTTAGGGAAGAAGAGACATGGAAAAACTTGATGGCATACCATGTGTTTAGGTATCCTCTAATCATATTCACATCTTTCTGTCAGGTTTCTAGACACAGAGAACTTTTTTAGGGAAAATGAGAGAAAAAAAAACATTTTCCCATACAGGCTCAAGGACATTTCCCATTTTTAGCCAGGAAAACCACTTCAATTTATCTGCAACTCCCTAGTCAATTTCTACCTTATTCTCTCTCTCTCTGAAGAGGTGACTATAACTGCCTCATTACCATACTTTTCTTATATATAACAATCACACACATACCACACTTATGTGCGTGCACACACACGTATGTTTGCCAAGTATCCCCACTGTCAGGAACATTGCCTAGCAAAGAGTAGGGACTCCATAGTTTGTTGGACTCTGGTACAGAACTACTCATGTAAAGACTTAGAAGATAATATGAGGCTAGGAGAAATTTTTCTCTTTCCTTTTTCTCCTGGGAAGAATTTTCAAAAGAGATCATTCTTCTTTTGTTTAGCAATGGCAGAAAGTCCAGTCAGAAATTTGAAGCACTTCTTGCTGAAGAGGCCCAACTATTGTTTTATTTAATGTATATGTACTCAGTTGACATGGTGGTGGGGAGATGGGACAAGATGAGAGATGTTGACAACTTTCATAAGTAAAAAATCTCAATATGTCAGGATTGGGGTTCACAACAGAGGACTGAAACTGGTGGTTTCTTGGGCCCAAGGTAATTTTCACCCCAAGTGATAGTAGCAGGATCTGAAGCAAAGCAAAGGAAGACTTGGACCCTTAGGAAAGGGAGGATTTTTAGGGCTTTCAGGAAGGGGACAACTTCACTGCATGGAAGGGGGTTGAGCATTTGTGACTCAAAGTGACTCAAACCTGTGTGTGCCTGTGTAATTACTTCCTGGGTCCGAATTTTAGGGTTGTCAGGGAAATGAGATTTAGAATGCCACATCTCCAGAGGGTTTCATTTCCCACCCAAGCCCTGGGGCAGTGTCTCTTAGTCATTTTAACAGCAGACAGGGATGTTCTGGTCCTGAGTACACCTTTCTAGAGGGAGTGAACAGGAGAAGCAGCTCTCTTGAAATCTAACATGGTACACAGTTCACATGTAATGTTTTAGGGCATGTTAGGTTGTATTACTAGTTCAGATTTTTTTTTTTTTTTTTGAGGTAGGGTTTCACTCTAGTCCAGGCTGACCTGGAATTCACTATGTAGTCTCAGGCTGGCCTCGAACTCTCAGCAATCCTCCCACCGCTGCCTCCCAAGTGCTGGGATTAAAGGCGTGCGCCACCATGCCCGGCCTTAGTTCAGAATTTTTTTCCAAGAAAATAAATGTGGAAAAAATGTCAAAGTTAAGGATCCAAAATGACAGGAACTTTTCTGATATTTTACATAAATGGGCATCTACTTCATCCCCCAAACATTCTTTTCAGGTAGCAGTTGTCTTCATTTTTCAAGTGAGAATATGGAAGCACAGAGAAATCAAATACTTGGAGCAGGCTAAGTAATAGGTGATCCAATTGGGATTTGAATCCAGAGACTTTGACTCCAGAATTCACATCAGGTGAACCCCACCTTTGAGAATGTGTTAATGTAGTCATCTTTCAGAGAAATGGAAAACTTTTAGAACCATTGTACTAGTTTTGAAAAGCATGCAACGTCCACTTGAGTGAGTTACTTTAGCAAGAGGTAGTTAATTGAACCCTCAAATTAATCTGGAAGGAAGGAAAGACGTGTTTTTCCCACTTGCAATTCCGAAATCTCAGGCATTGAGTTTACGTCCTCTAAAGTCACACCATCTATGTCCCAGGTGAAATTTGATTTGGAAACTTCTGTGTCCAGTGACAGTTTGAAGCTGCTCTAACACACTGATTATCAGATCATATCTACTGCAGTCTTCATTCCTCAGGACGAATAACAGGATTCCTGGACTCTCAGCTCTTCATTTAAAGACATAGGGTTTGCTTTTATTTTGCTGGTACTTAAGGATCCTCTGATGAAAACTATCCAGGGCCATTTGTATTCTAGCATGTTTATGATCCCTGCTGGGCTGAGAGATAGCTTAGAGTAATCCCACCAAATCAATTCCCGCTGACTGACCTCAGGAGTCATCATAACGTACTTAAGGAACTCTCATCTCCTGCATCCTCTGATCAGGAAAACATTTGAACTCTTCTTTGAAGGAGAAAGGTAATTTGGGATCCTGCTGAGGGATAAGATAGGACTAAATTGTATTTGAATGGAAAATTCTATTATCGTTTTAAGGGTTTGATTACTAAGATAGAGAATGACTGCTACTTCTAAGATTGTCTGAGAAGGTTATGGACATGTCAAACTTTTTTTTTTTTTCCTAAAGTAACAGCGCTGACTTGTCTTGACTTTTTTCTTTCTAGGATCATCTCTCAAAATAACTCTCTGTATGTTTTCTAGGAAATCCATTTACTGAAGTTCACTGAATTCAGAATGGTGAAATGTTTTTATTTCTCCTTCCTTCATTCCCTATTTTCCTCCCTCTTTCCTTCCCTTCCTTCTGTCCTTTATATTTTTTTAATCACATACTGAAAGGGTGGTATGTGATCAGGGCAGTGGGAGATGTGCCTGTCTTAAAACCCAGCTCCCTACACATTAATTAGAGTACATCAAGTGACCTGCATGACAAATGACCTTGACTCTAGGCCCCAGAGCTGCTAGAATGCTGAGGTTTAACCCTTTAGGTGTTTAGTTTCTCATATGTAGGTAAAGAATGATCAAGACGAAAGTCCCTGAAAGAAGTGACTTTGACATTCATTTCTTTTTTTTCTTTCAATAACTGAACCATCTATAAATACTTGTTGAATGAATAATTGAATGTTAAATCCAACCCCTCAAAAAAACGCCAATAAAGCCGAGCATAGTATTTAAGATCCTTTAAGGGCTGGAGAGGTGGTTCAGTCAGTGAAGTATTTGCTGCATAAACATGACTGCCTAAGTTCAGATCCCCAGCACTTTTAAACGGCAGACATGGAGGTAGTTGCCTATGATCCCAGCAGTCAGGAAGTATAGACAGATAGCTCCCTAGGGCAAAGTAGCTAGCTAGAGTGCCTGAATCACTGAGCTCTGATTCCTTCATAAATAAGGTGGAAAATGATAAGACTCCCAACGTTGACCTTTAGCCTTCACATGCACAAGTACACATGCATATACACACACACAAGGCACCATACACAAATAAGTGCCCACACACATATGAATATATATATACAACATTCATGCCAAAACAAAAAAAGATTCCTTCGTTTGTCCTGTTCCCTCCTTTCAGCCTCACTTCCTTTCTTGTCCTCTGCACATAAGATACATACATCCAGGAACATACCACTGTCTGTCTCTCTGCATGCTTTCCTCTCCACCTTCTTACTCACCTATGCATCATATTACCTAAAAGATTTAATTGCAGTTAAGAAGTCAAGTCAAGGTACTTTTGTGACCTTTCCTAGTTCCTATAATATGAACTCTAATCATTTTTTCCTATGTGGGTTCTACATAACTTTGCTTCTGGTCCTAGTAGAGCACGTACTTCCAAGGTTTTTTGTTTGTTTGTTTTTTTGGTTTGGGTTTTTTTAATATTTATTTATTTATTTATTTGAGACAGAGAGATGGAGAGAGAGAGAGAGAGAGAGAGAATGGGCACACCAGGGCCTCTAGCCACTGCAAACAAACTCCAGACACATGCACCACCAATTGCATCTGGCTAATGTGAGACCTGGAAAATCGAACCAGGGTCCTTAGGCTTTTAGTCAAGGACCTTAACCACTAAGCCATCTCTTCAGACCCCAAGGTTTTTTTATCAGCCATTTATTCATTCCACAGATACTTATCAATATCAAAGGTGAAACAGCCAATGAGCTATGTATTTAGATGAACCTCTTCATCACACCCAAACAATGGCTGGCTGTTCATTCTTTATTTAACCAATGCTTATTAAGTACATAATAATCAGCAGACTCCCTCATAAGGATTAGAGTTAGAGAGATTAAATATTACAAAACATTGCAATCTCAAGCTGCTTCATTCTACTGAGTTTACTCAATCATAGAAACCCATTCAACATTAATGGGTAAGGTGCTAAAAAGTGAATGTGATGATATTTAAAGATGTGCCTTTTGTGGAGGCAATAAGATATGAAGGTGGAGACCCCATAATTGGCTTAGTACCCTTATAAGGAAAGATATGAGATAAACAATGTTTCTCCCATGTGAGGACACAGGAAATTACCCATCTGCAAGCTAGGGAGAGAATATTCACCCATACTCGACCTTATCAACACCTGCTCTTAGGCACTGCAACATCCAAAGCCATGAGGAATATATTTCTGTTTTTAATAGCTCATGTGGTGTATGGTAATGTATACTAGCAGCCTGAAGTAACTCAAACACATAAAAGTAGTTAATGTGATAGAGTATGGCAAGAGAGGAAGTTACTACTAGGTAGTGAATTCCTTGAGGGTGATTCTGGATCCTATGCCTTTCTTCAAGTGCCCAAGGTCTTGATCAAGATATATTCTTTGGAGGTCAGAGAAGAAGGCTTAGTGGGTAAAGTGCTTGGTGTACCAAAAGGAGGACTTGAGTTTCAATCCCCAAATCCACATAAAAATGCTGAGTGTGTAGTTCATGCTATAACCCCAGCGCTAGGTACGCAGAGACAATGCTAGGCAGCTCACTAGTAGCTAGTCCAGCCTAATTGGTATGCGCTAGGCTCAGTAAGAGACTCTTTCTCAAAGAATAAGATGAAGAGCGATAAAGTAACTCACCCAACATCGATCTCTAACCTCCAAACACATGCACACAAATGTACCTACACACACATGTCCATATACATAAGGACATGGATACATACATATGCACATCACACACATGCAAAAAGTACATCCTTTGATCACTTAAAATTCTTAGACAAACAACTTTGAGTTTATATAAGCTATTATATCCCTTTCAGCATCTAGACTGTGTTTCCAAATGTAAAGAAATGGGTAGAAGCGTTCAGTGTGAGATATGATGCCTGCAGCAACAGCAGAGACCATGTCCAAGGAGTGTTTAAACTAAGGTATAGGCCTAGTGGCAAAATAGCAGCCTCCAAGTGTTTCAAAGACAGTAAAGAAGAAGCAATAGTTTTCCCAGTGTTGAGAAGATTATTTTTTTCTCATTGACTTTGGAATGCATTACAATTTTGGGGCAGCAAAAATTACCTTTGTAATTATATTAGGCTTAGATGAACACAGAAATGATTTGCCTTCTTTATGTTCACAGCATGGGATGGTACAAAAATAGGACCAACCTAAGATTATATATCTGCTATGTGAAGCCAAGAATTTTCACTCCCTAATTCTTGTGGAATAATATTGCTGATGTCATGACAGGCCCAAGTAAAGGAAGCAACTTTTTACTGAGTATAACCAAAAGTAAAAAGGAATTGTAAAGCCTTGAAATTTGTCAGCCTACTCATTTAAGCATCATTTATCCTAGCCAGCCAGAAGAAGACAGAATTGTTTACATAGGAGTGATGAAGTTGGATGAATTTTCTTCCCACAAAGTCTCTCACTGGCAGTAGCCACTGAGTTTGGAACAATATCGAATTATTTTTCCCTCTGTGCAAAGATGCAGCAGCTCTTACCAGAATGAAAGGTATGACCTATGTGCTTGGCACCTGTCTCCAGTAAGCTTGGCCAAAGGGCCTAGACAACAAGCCTGCTTCGAAGTTACAAAACTTGCCAAATGCTTTGATTAGTTGCTAGCTGAGTGGGAAGTGGGAAGAGGAGCTAGAAGATGGAGAATGGACTGGTCTCACCCTTGTGAGAGTGGGTGGACAAGGTTCTGGAGACTATACTCCCGTTTCAAACTTTATGAAACAACCTCTAGTTTAACCACATAATGAGTCTGAAAAACCCATAAGAGAAGCACAGGAAGAAAATAATCTTTGAGAGCCAGTCGTGGTGGCTCATGCCTTTAATCCCAGCATTAGGAAGGTAGAGGTAGGAGGATCACTGTGAGTTCAAGGCCACCCTCAGGCTACATAGTGAATTCCAGGTCAGTCTGAGCTAGAGTGAAACCCTACTTCGAAAAACCAAAAAATAATAATAATCTTTGAATTAACTGTTACTTCATTTATATAGTTATATGTATTAACATGGCAGTTGAATATTTCATATTTTGTGTAGCCCTTAATGACAAATGCCAATTATGATGGGTGCTTGCTCTGATGAATGCATATTGGTCAAATACAAGGATAAGGATTAATGTGTAAAAGGAAAATATTGTCAGACAATTCCAAGTCACTCCCTAGACAGTATGTGTGTTTTTTAAAGGAATGGACAGTTTCTTGGATGCATTGTGGCTAACTCCCTCCTGATTCTCTGACAAGACTCCCCTCTTTACTTCAGAGGCACAATACTTGCTGGACCACATGCAATGAGGGCCTGCCTTCTTGGGCTGAGCATGCAAGCTGTATTTAGTACGGCTTTCTCATTTGGGCTTTAAATGGCATTTTCTCTCTAAAGTCAGAACTTGCATGTTTTAAATAGAAATGGAATGATTTGAGTTTGAGGAGATAATGATTTTAGCAAAGAGATTTTGATGACATGACCTTGATCTTCACACTGTTTGTAATCGCCATCTCATCTAATATTAGCTTTAGAAATGTCACTAGCCTTGGGCCATGACAAAGATAATCTATTTATATGATGTCAGTTAAGTACAAAGAAACTTAGCAGTACTTGGGAGATTGGATTCCATCAGAGGCATGAAGTGGTTGGTTGAATTTTGAGCACAAAACAAGGTTTTCTGAGTATGGGGAGGATATTTCAGGAGTAGAACTTTTGCTTGGCATGTAAAAGGTCTGGGATTGACCCTTAACACTGCACTTTCCCTCCCCACAGAAAGGATTTCCATTTTCATACACAACACCCAAACTAAAACAAGCAAATAAAAATAGTGCTAATTATGCATTAGACATTACTATGTGCAAGAAAATTAAGACAGGAATGGTTCAGACCTGTATTTCCTTTTTGTTTGTTTGTTTGTTTTAAACTTAAAATTTTCCTAAGATAACAGAAGAATTTCCTCAGCCATCTACTTTAGCTTTATTGTTTAAACAGATATTAAAATAGCTTCATATCACAAGTACAATCTTTAATAATTTTCAGGCTCCTGGTGAACTGAACTACATGCTCTTTTTGAAATTCATTTAAGGAATTTGTTGAAGACCCATACTTAGCACAAATCAAAAGAGTTTCCTTACAAATGAAAAGGGAGCTAATTCAGCAAAGATGAAATAGGCCAGAGTCAGCCTCAGGTTCAGATATCTAAGGAGCCTCTCAATGAGCTTCATTCCTCAAACTATGAAAGCACCCTATCTACCTGCTTCCTTCTCTCTTAAAGCTACTGGCGGAAGATGAATGAGACCTTGGACAGGGTTTCATATAGTGCACCCCACAAAATCTATGCTACACAAATAGCAGCCACTACTGCAAAATGATTAAAGAGCCCTCTTAATCGTAAACAATGATTCACAAAATTGTTAATAAACATCTAGCTTCTTAACAACATATTGTTGAGGGCCTCTGATAATACATCCATAACATCACTTAAATATTCATTTATTATTGTCTTTTAAAAGTACCAGAATTGATGTAAAAAACTGTATTTTACAATTAAAAGTTTTCTCTACAGCCCTTATGAGACATCAGTATATGGGAAATGTAGGCTTTAATCAACTTTCTTAACTATTTATTTCCCTTATTTATTTCCCCTTAAGCAGTAATTTCATGTTGCCTGTGTTTTTACTTATATAGATAGATATTCCTTTTCATGTCAGTGCAAGAAACAATCGTAACCACGAAAACATTTCCCCAGCCTCACCATCCACCTGTTTGGAAATAGGATCTGTTATGGGCCTGGAGTTTGTCAAATTGTCTAGACTGGACAGGGAGCCTCAGAAATCCATATATATATATATATATATATATATATTTATGTACTTTCTATTGAAAGTATATTTGGTTAATGAATGGCATTTTCCTTTTAAAAGAAGACTCATGGAAAGGTATCTTATAATTTGGGGAACCATGCTTTATTAAGTTCCACAGGCAGATTAACATTGAAAGATTCTCTTTGATTCTTGTTAACTATTGATTCTTGGGCTCTTGATATCCTTGTATTATATATTCTTACAATAACATGTCTGTCTGCCAACCTCTTTATCACATCATTTTTATCAGAGCTGGCTTGATAATAAGTCTGTGACCACAGATACTTGTAAGGGTTTGGTTGGATCACAGCATTTGACGGATACTGTTGAGTTTACCATTTGCTTTATTCCTCCCGGAAGGCATTAGGATATTGGGGAAACGTTTCTACAAATATTATTTGGACTACATGCAGAAACTCAGGTACTGATAGGTCAAATGCTTTTGTTCTAAACTTGCAGATATTCCCCATGGAGTGATCCCAGGACACAGGCTCCCAGGACTGGTACTATTTGAGCCCTTGGTGAATCATAAGTGGGCAAACAATTCATTCAAATTTAAGGAAAAAATGTTCATTGTGTATTAATTATTGTGTTTAAACCCCAGAAAATCCTTCTATGTATATTTCAAATCACAAAAGATTCATCTTTAAGCATTAGGTCAATAAAGAAGCAAAAATACAATTCTCAGAAAGATTTCTTTCTTTCCTATGAGGATTGAATATAAAAATAGCAAACAGAAGAAACATTTCTTTTTTCTTTTCAAAATGATACAGAAATATCTTTTGAGGCTTTATCCTTAGTAAGTTACAATGTTTGGGTTGGAATCTTTGTGAGATGGATCAGGTGATATAACTAATCACCCCAAGTGTTTGAGATATTAGCCTAGCAACAGATGTCTCCAAAAGCTAAAGAGCTCAGACCTGCCATCAAAGGATGGAAGAGGAATTCTTCTGGACATCCGTTGCAGGCATTCAATGATTGGATGTGTGCAGGCTTTTTCTGTAGAAGCAATGGGTGGATTACTTGTCTGTGAGCTTGTGCTCTGTCTTGGATGGGCACAAAGAAGCTAACACAAGGAAGAATTAGCTAGTGATACCCATTTCTTTCTTAAACATGATGGTTCCTCCTTGCATCTAAGTCTTTCATAGCAAGGATTTTTAAAAATATTTTATTTTTTATTTATTTACTTGAGAGAGAGAGAGAGAGAGATACAGAAATAGGCAGGTAGAGAGAGAGAGAGAGAATGGGCTCCAGGGCCTCCAGACACTTGCAAAGGAACTCCAGATGCATGTGCTTCCTTGTGCATCTGGCTTACGTGGGCCCTGGAGAATCGAGCCTCGAACCGGGGTCCTTAGGCTTCACTGGCAAGTGCTTAACCACTAAGCCATCTTTCCAGCCCCACAAGAATATTTTTGAAAATATGTATTTTCTATACTGATATTTTATCTCCAACTACATTTGTTTTGTCTATAGGTAAATTGTTTTTTGATAGATTCTAACAAATAAATATCTGAGTAAATAGCTAAGGTAATGGCTAATGACATGTTTTCATGGATTTTTTTATTTATTTACTTTTATTAGCATATGAAGAATTAGGCTTCATTATGGTATTTTCAAACAAAATTTTTGTTTCCCTTTCCCCCACCTCTTTCCCACCTTATGGCTCCACTCCCACTAACAAAACCTTTCAAATTTTATTCTGAATGTTTCCTTTTGTCCACTCCCACTTCACATCACCTCTTGTTGAAGACATGAAATGCTTTCCAGAATTAAAGCTCAGTGCAATCATTCCAGAAACCTTTATTTTAGGTCTTTTGATAATACTGCCTTGGTAATTGATGAATAACATTTTTGTTAGAAGGCTTTTATTTTCCAACAATGAATACATGAGGAACACAATTCAGGATGTAGTTTAATAACAGAGTGAGCCTTAGGGGTAAATGATCAGGCATACTTTAGCCTATTTCTTTCCCTGTTTACTGCTATGCTAAAAATTGAATATTTTAAAATTAAAACTAGGTGGTTATTATGAAAACCATACAGTACACAAACAAACAAAAAGAAGAAAATAAAAATCACTGACAGGGCTAAGTAACAGCAATATTTTAAAAAATATATTTTTAGTCTGTTTCAATCAGATACCTATACTTTTTCTAGCAAAACAACATGGTATAGAATATATTCTTCTATTTCTTTTAAAAATATTTTATTTTAATTTATTTATTAGAGAGAGAAAGAGAGTGAATGGGTGGGGCAGGGCCTCTAGCCACTGCAAACAAACTCCAGGCTCATGTGTCACTGTATGCATCTGTCTTATGTGGGTTCTGGAGAATAAAACCTGGGTGTTTAGGCTTTGCAGGCAAATGCCTTAACTGTTAAGCCATCTCCCCAGCCCTTCTATTTCCTTTTGATCATTTTATTTTGAAAGTTATTCATTTTGTTTTGAAGGTGTTCATTATCAGCTACAGATGTGTTTGTTAGTCATTATACTTTTGATTTTATTTTGGCACGTTGTAACAATATTTGTGCTTTCTGAGTTTAACATTCATGCTTAAGATATATTTTCATCACTACACTTGTATAAATATTTAACTGTGTTTTCATGCATTACTTCAAGACTTCATTTTTATATGCCTCCCTATGTTTTAGTTCATATCACTTTTCTGATATAAACCAAACTGTGCACACTAAACTTTTTAAAAACTATATATATAAGAATCATATCTATGCTTTTTGAAATGCTCAAAATAAGGATAGAGAGATGGTTCAGAAGTGAAGATACCTGCCCGCAAAGCCTAAGGACACAGGTTTGATTCCCTAGCACCCAAGTAAAGTCAGATGCACAAGGTGGCACATGCATTTGGAGTTCATTTGAAGTGCCTGGAGGCCTTGAAGTACCCATTCTCTTCTCTTCTCTCTCTCTCTCTCTCTCTCTCTCTCTCTCTCTCTCTCACACACACACACACACACACACACACACACACACACTTTAAAAAAAGATTCCCTACACATCACTGATGGAAAAAGAAAGTAAATTGACTCTTGAATTTTGGAATGGGTACAGAAGCTCCATGCCAGTAGTAAGGAAACTGAGAGCTAAATGTGTCCCAGCTTCTTAGAGATAGCAAACAGTTATCTCTCCCCAGAAGAATGGGAACATGTATTTTAAAGTACTTACATGAGTGTGCTTTAACAAAGAACAGCAATGTCCTCTTTATACACTGGAATGTTTTGACACATTTTAAGTGATCACTCAGTTTGTTCTATTTTAGCATTTCTTCTAGTGATGGTAAGACCACTGGTCTACTAAGAGTGGTCAGAAAAACGGATTGTATCTCTCATTGGCTTACAGCAGGGTGAAAATTAAATTATAGAATACAGTATGATACAGGTACCAACCAATCCAAATACTCCTAAGAAATTGGAACCAGTGCCAAAAACTCAGCTAGGAGCATGAAGCAGAGTAGAAAACGGAGCAACAAAGTCTTCATTATTCTGGTTGGTGAAAGGAATAGCTAATGAATAAATAGGAAATCACAGGTATCCATAAGCACTTCAATTAAACTAAGCAGGTTAAGAAGGTAGGCCAAGAGTCACCAATGGCAGATGGATTTTAAAGAGAATGTTCACGGATGTTCTGTTAAGATTTGATACTTGAGCAGACAGTTGAATGGTGAGGAGGCTTCTCTGGGAATACACTGGAAAAGTGTGTCCTGGCACAGGGAACAGTACCAAATTAAACCTAAGAGGAGAAACTTGAGACTTATTTGAAATACTCCAAAAAGACCACTGGAAACGTAATGGAATCAGTAGGAAATGTAGGTCATCAAATCAAGTAAGGAGAGGAGATGAGAGCCTACACACAGGCAGTGATAGAAATCTTATGAGGACAGATACCAAGTGCAACGAGAGCTATTGAGAGGACTTAAGCAGAAGACAGAAATGGTGTAATTTAACATTTAGAAAGATAATTCTGGCTCCCACAAGGAATTTGGATATTCACGCAAAATGAACAGCTAGGAAAGAGACATGCGGACACTCTGGACCTAGGTGGTTTTAGTTGGAGAAATGAGAATGATCACATTGAGGATTCGTCTAGAATAAAAATCATTTATATTACTTACCTTGTCAAGATCTTTCTTTCCATGCTAAAACCTTAGAGGGTCAGTATCTTATTTTCACCAGCTCATTTCAAGTATGCAATTTACATATGATGGCAAACTTCTGAAGTGACATAAAAGAAAGAAAGTTGGCCTCTTTTACATGTCTAATATAAGATAAAGTTGCAATTTATGTGGATTTAATGAAATCCTCCATCATTTTTTCCCATTAAAGTTCTAACTGGAATCCTGTTACCTAGACAGCAAAGAAGCAAACAGTTCATTATGTAAAATTTGTCTAGGTACTTATACACAAAAGGCCTGTTATACCTAGAAAAAAAAATCTTAACAAAATATCTTTGCTGTGAGTCTGTGCAAGAAGATAACTGAAAGTAGTGACTATATTAAGTAGTGCTATCAAATCTAAATCACTAAAATCATTATTTCAAGGGTATCCTCATAGTCTATATTCCTTAACATTACAATTCATGCCTTTTCTATGGTTGTGTTGTCACCTATTCTGGACACAGTTAATTCTTCTCAAGAAAATGCTCTCTAAACTAGCTGTAATTCTAGAGTACCATAGTGCTAGCTTCACCCAAATATGAAATATGTAATGATGGGATATATTTCTGGTGGCTTTGGCTTCAACCAATGATGGCTGCATCATAGAGTGTACCAATCTAAAGATTGGTTTTCCTATTGCTGAAAATAGGATAGGAGCCAGGCTTAGTGGCACACACCTTTAGTCACAAGCACTCTAGAGGCAGAGATAGGAGGATCACTGTGAGTTCAAGTACAATGTGGGACTACATAATGCATTGCATGTTAGCCTGGGCTAGAGAGAGACCCTATCACAAAATAAATCAGTAATTTATTAATTAAAAGAGATTGGGCTAGATAATCCCAAATCCATTTCTAGATCCAAGACTTTTAAATGGCCTTCTGATTTTCATATATGGTCTTCATATGCTATTACTTGCTTTGATTGTTTTTTTTTTTTTGTTGTTGTTGTTGTTGATAATTCCCAAAAGTATATTTTAAGTCCAAGTCTCTCCCATGAGGTCCTTTATCATAAAAAATTTTTCCTCCTGTCTGCCTTTGTCTATATATTGTATGGGTATCTCAAGCATGTAATTCTCTACACAATTCATTAACTTTCCCTGGGAAACATTGATCTATTTAACCATTCATGATTCCAATCATTAATTCTTTTTAATATGAAATTTTTCCCAGTCTGCTTTCTCCCCAAGTACAATTGTGTACCAGCTTCCATGTTATAAGACTGGACTGGTATCAAAGCCTTGAACCTGTTTTTGTTATTTGTTTAGATTTTGATGTCTTGAAGAGTTAATTTCCTATTTCCTTGTGATGCAATCTAAGCTTATGAAGCATATTCTAACATATTAGGTATAGCAGTATTTAACAAATGTTGTAAGAACAAGTAAAGATGAAAACTGTATGCTCTATGAATTACCTGTGCTGTTGACTTAACTGATGCTATGGTTTGCATGTGGTTTAAGTGTGACCCACAAGGGCTCATGTATTGAGAGCTTGATCTCCTAGATGGCAATGTTGAAAGGTAGTAGGACTTAAAATATCAGGCCTAGTCATTCGGTTAGGATATTGAGGGATCCATGTAGTTCTGGCTCTGGGCTTCCTGTCCTGTGATGTGGTCTCTCTCACAAATGTGCTTCCCCTATGATGTTAGCTGTCATTAGACCTTCAACTCGTTCTTTTAGTAAAGACTCAGTTTCAAGTACTTGGTTATAGTAATAGGAAAAAAAATTAACAATGTCCCAGATGTATGCTACCACTAATAATTTTGTCAAAAAAAAAAAAAAAAAAGCCACTGGCTCCCTCGTTTCTTTTCTGGTGTTGCAGTGAGTTTCTCATTGCTGGGACAAAACACTCAACCCAAAGCATCTTATGGAAGGAAAGGCACCATTTCAGTCTTAAGGTTTTGAGGGGAAGTTCCATCATGGCAGGGAAAAGCATGGCAGAACAGGAAGCTGTCACATGTCTGGGAAGAGGTAGTCTCAGTACTGGGCTTGGAGTTTGGCTAACAAACCTCAAACTCGTCCCATAGTGACACACCTCCTCCAAGCAAGGATCTACCTCACAAATTGTCACAAGATGGATATCAATTTGAGACTTAACCACAAACACATGAGTATATGGGTAGCCCATTTTGTTCAATATCACCTGTTCACCTGCTCCCAAATATACATAGAAGAACCAGGGGGAAGGCTTAGAGGTTAAATATGCATATAGGATCTGGGGAAATGGTCTAGAGGTTAAAAAAAGATTGCGTGCAAAATTGGGTTCAATTCTCCAGTACTCATGACAAGCCAGATACACAAAGTGATGCATGTGTCTGGAGTTGGTTTGCAGCAGCAAGAGGCCCTGGTGCACCCATAGTCAGTCAGTCTGTCGGTCTGTCTGTCTCTCTTAAAGAAATAAATAAAATTAAGTATGCATATAAAACATATACATATAAATATACATATAAAATGCAGCATTCATTGCATTTGCGTGTACTTTTCTGCTATGGAAATGTTGAGTCCTTTTCTTGCAAAGTCAATTGTATTAAATGCAAAAAATATATCTTCTATATCTTTCCTATCTCTTCTGAGGTTGAGATTAGCATTATGATAAATAGCCCATTCCCTCCTTCTAACCCACATATGACTTAGTTCTTTCATAGTAAATAGCTGAAATTTTCCTCAACACTGACATTTATATATAAACTAATCTTATCATGAGCAATTAACAAATGTACTTTCAGCTCTTCAAAATGTTAATGAAATTTAGAGTACATGCTTAGCTCCCATTCAGTAATTATACTTAGGCAAATAAGCTTTCAGTCACTAAGTAGTCTCAACATCATCTCTAAATGTCTTCATCTCATTGGCCAGGCTAAGGTGACTTATTTTAGCAGAGTCATGTAACTATCTGTGACATGTCAAAAATGGTAGGATTGGGCTGGAGAGACGGTTTAGTGGTTAAGTCACTTACCTGTGAAACCTACGGACCCATGTTTGACTCTCCAGGTCCCAAGTAAGCACAAGGTGTCGCAAGCACGCAAGGTTGCACATGTGCACAAGGTGGCACGTGCATCTGGAATTCAATTACACTGGCTGGAGGCCCTGATGCACCAATATTCTCTCCCTCTCTCTCTCTCTTTCTGTCTCTCTCTCTCTCTCTCTCTGGCTCCCTTTCATAATAGAAACAAAGGGGTATTCTGTTTAGGTTTGTCTCAAATAAAAATGGTAGAATACAACCAGGTGTGGTGACACATGCCTTTAATCCCAGCACTCGGGAGGCAGAGGTAGGAAGATTGTTGTGAGTTTGAGGCCTCCCTGGGATCAGTCTGGGCTAGAGTGAAACCCTACCTTGAAAAAAGAAAAGGTAGAATTACCTCTCATTTCCATTATGTTTATTTTTAATAAATGGTACTGTGGTAATTAATATGAAAATGAAATGCAAATGGGTGGATCAGTTGCCTTTGGAGAGAAGTTTCATTCTGTGAAGCCCATTGCTATCACGAATCCTTTTAAGGCTTGTCTGAGATAACTCTCTCAGGGCTGATCTATATGATCTTCCCTGTGTCACTCCCCATGCCATTCTTCCTGACATAGATTCATATAGTCAGGATGTCCCTTAGAAGTCACTTTACCTCCGAAAAGATCACTGGTATGGAGAACTAGCTCAGTAGGCCAGAATGAATATGAGTTAGGAACTACCTTAAACTGCGAGCACATCCATAATGTTAATAACATTCTTTGTATTAAGCATTCATTAATTGACAGTTATAAGTATATGACTGATACTCTGTTCTTGAAATGACCTTGCAGTTTAAACACACCAACCCATTACAGAAGAAGGGAAAGATTAGTCCACACATTTTCTAATTGCCCAGGACTTTTGAGAGAATGTTAGTGCAGTTGTCCATGGCTGAGATGAGAAGAGTTCTTGTGGGGAGGTTGCTTTAGACAAACAGTGACCTGTTCAGTAAGAATGTAGCCCAATTTCTGATGACACTTGGTTGGAAAGAGATTCAGAAAACTCAGATGTTCCAACCATGCATATAATGAATGAAATGAGGATTGATTGACTGACTCATGTGGATTTTTCTCTGCCTTCTAGGAAGATTTCCAACCCATGGCTGCCTCTGAGACCAACTGGGAATCAGTCACAAGCTCTGTCTTTGTGAGTAATTTAGTATTCTGTTGCCAATGAGCAAAACTGATGAAATAGCCAAGGTCATGCTCAAAAGGTCTTCAACTGCATTAAAGACCTGTAGCTTGACCTGAAGTCAGATCCTATGCAAGGTGTGTCCCTCAATTTCCATCAGGTTAGAGTAGATAATTCTACCCACCCTTTTTGGCTGCTCTTAGGAGGGTTTTCAGGAATTGTCAGTATACCATTGGGATAGACAATGACTTAATGCCAATTTCAAGCAAAGCAGTCCAATTACAAGTACTATCCAGACACATCCAACTGATCCATGGCCCCAGTTCAAGTGGGCACTTTTGAAATAGCTTTCTGAATATTTCAGGGAAGCTGCTAACTTTTGCAATTCCAAGGGTCTTTTCAGACTTGAAAAATCCTAGTTTTAGCAATAAGATAACTCAAGTGTAGATCAGATATTTACAAGATTCTATTTGTCTGTCTATAAGACAGAATTCACCCTAAAGCTATAAAATAGTTTGTGTCTCTTTTTTTGAGAGGTAGGGGATTTCAAGGTAGGTTCTCACTCTAGCCCAGGCTCACCTAGAATTCACTCTGTATTCTCAGGGTGACCTCAAACTCATGGCAATCCTCCTACTTCTTCCTCCCAAGTGCTGGGATTAACGGTGTACACCACCATCCCAGCTTGCATCTCTCACTTTTTTTCCCCTACAAATTGAATCAGTTTTCAGTATCTTGTCTCTTTATCTAGTTTGCATAGAAAGTACAGACCTTGTTTCCACTACTGCTCATGTAGCATTTATGTAATAATTAAATGCAAAATAACAGAGGCACTTGCTCATAAACAGGTCAGGATAATGGAAAAAGTATGTCTATGGTTCTAATGTGGGATCCTTTGGCTAAGTCAGTTTGATTTCTTTATGTGATACTATCTTTTTTTGTCTTTGAAGGAATTAAAATAATTCACTCATATGGCAGGGTCTATTCAAGTGTCAGTTTTGTTACTATTTAGTTCACCTAGTGTGGCTGCTGAGAACATCAACTGGCTGGGAGATTAATGAAGTCTCTGATGATGATATAATATTTTGAGAATTTACTTGTTTTTGACATTCTGCCATGCATGCTCCAGAACCCAGCCCAGGGTAGGGATCATCATCAGGGGTTGAAAATCAGAAGAAAATGGCCAACACTGAGGCCCACCTCAGACTAAGTAGCTTGGTGGGACAATTAGGAGCCGGAGACTGATAACACAGGGCAGAAAACTTCTGTATCACCCAAACACTGGGGTTTTTTTATGGTTTTTTGGCAACAATTTATAGATTTTTTTTACAAGCAATCATCATTTTAAGTATTCGGTTAATATTATAATTGATTTTAAAAATGTGTAAGAAAAGTTTGGTGAGATCAAATGCATAGGGCAGCCAGAAGGACACCCTGCAGTGGCTCTTTTCACTGAAATATTCTTAAAATATTTGTGATAGAAACCTGGGGCTCATCCCAATGTCTGCCCACCACTCTGAGGAACAGTGGTGCTCACGCATGAGGACGAGCTTAGACATTGCCCCTGATTTGGATTTACTCTTCAGTTCAATGTTAGAGGAGATTATTTTCCCCCACTCCCACCAGAGACTCAGGGTCCCTTAAGAGATTATTCTTGGAGACTTGTCTGGTACACAACTACACTTTGGGCATTGTTTGGAGCCATCCAAAATACTTCTTATATCCACTTTCTTCAAAGCTATTACAAGAAACATTCACTTGTGTGAAAATAGCTTGATTGATGTTCTTGCTTATATTTCAAAAAGAAGGAAGTATTTTCATTCCAAAGCTTTCATAAGTTGCCATGCTCCTAAATTTGGTCAAGTCCTTTTGATATTGTTGCACATTAGACCCACACGGTAATGATACAAGGCTAGTTGTAAATCATCTGGTAACAATGAGACAGGTGGGCTATAAATCATCCAATCTAGTCAAATATGGATTTGGAATTACACTATGATTTAGAAGTGTTCTTTGCCCATAACATGTGAGTATCAAGAGAGGAAGGAAATTCCTTCAGAATTCAACTTATTCCAAACACACACACACACACACACACACACATTCTCTCCCTCTCTCCCTCCCTCCCGCTCTCTCTCTCTCTCTGTCCTGGATTGAAGGGTTGGTCTACAAAGAAGAGAAGAAATAAATATGGCTGCACCTAGCTGAGATTCATGTCATCATCAAGATGATGGTAGAGGATGCCTTTATCATGGCTCAAACTATTAGCAAATCCCTAGCCTCTTCAGTAATACATGACAGATCTATGTAACCCAGCAAACGGTAACCTGGATACACCTCTACAGGAAACGGTGCACATTCATATGCAGCTGATGAAATTAACCTGGCGGGGACAGTTGAGCCCAGGATAAGTAAATCTATTTGTTTTGATGGGCTGACTGAAAATGGTTATCTGCAGGCACCAATCCATCCATCTCATACCTACCACCATAATCCCCAACTTCCCCCACTTCTCCTACAGAACATAATTGCAAACTGTTCCTGAATTACACCAATGGTAGATTATTGCACTAGGCCCTTAGCTTCACTAACTAGAAGCCTTTCACCTGAGAGTGAATGGGGATGGATTCATTCACAGACCTTTGGACTTTGGTTAAAGAGAAAAAACATAGTCTGAGAGTAAGAGTGCCAGCTGTGAGCTTTGCAGCTGGAGACACTATAGTGCATATCAGTTCTTGATAAGATCCTGCAGTTAGGTCTTAAGAAAACAAGTTTTCAATAATTTCCACTCCCCTAGTGATAAGAAATATTCACCCTTGGGGAGAGTTTATTTGTTTGGTAGTTTCTTTAAAGATATTCAAAAATCATTTGAGGCTGTATGCTCTTTGCCTGCTAATGGGTCATGAATTTTTACAGAGATGTATGAATCATGGCTCATTTACCTCTAGATTGTACATGGGTTAGTGAAGTAAATGCTTGGAAACTTATGTGGAGATGTTTTATTTTCATGGCAAAAAATATGTAATTTTTTTCCAGTCTTTTCGTGGTGCTGTGTCCCTTATTTAACAATATTCTCAGACTATTTTTATGGCAGCTGCCACCCCTGTGAACCTTGCACTCTTAAGTTAAAAGAGCCACTTCCATGGCTAATTCTCCTTGGTGACAGTAGATAAGTTGGCCAAAATACCAAATTTTATGAAAATGTCTCCAGAGTGGAGTCAAACTCTGCTCACATGACATCTGCCTTGCTAGGTGATCTGTAAAGGGGTGGCATGAAGGCTAAATACTGGAGAATGGAATCACCTAAACTTGCTTGGAAGGAGTGCAGAATTTTCTCACCACTTTTAGTTTATAGATGAAGGATTTGAGACTTTGAACCAAGAAATTAGCTGAGTCAATTTTTATATTTATCTCCAGCCTGTATCTTTGAAAATCATTACAATTCATGTGACTGGAAATTTTATGACTTACTTAGTTTGACTTCCCCAAAAAGTACATTATATGTTATTGTACCAATTAATTGCTCTACTTATTTGGGAATGTGCAAGGCAGTGCCACATTGCTTTGAGGTAGTATTGGATAGATGATGCATTGAGATCAGAAGCCATTATTTGTTCCTTCCATATAGTTGTATGATTCTTGTGCTTTGCAACAATGGACTCTTTCTAAGTACACTGAGCTGTATGTCACTCTTAGGGGGTGTCCTATCACTCTCCATCAGTAACGGACCCCACTCTCACTGCGGATGCTCTGGACAAAACAATAGCACAATTTGATACTGTGGAAGATCTGCTCAAGCACTTCAACCCAGAATCATGGCAAGAGGATCTTGAGAACTTGTATCTGGATACCCCTCATCACCGAGGCAGATCATACCATGACCGGAAGTCCAAAGGTAAGAAACAGAAGGCTGGAGGTTCTCTATAAATAGATAGGTATGTTCATAGTGATGATTAGAATTGCTAATGGAATGTATTTAATTAATTCAAATCAGAGGAGAACTGCCAGTCAATATGTTTCACAACTTTAAAATAAAGTTCTATTTTTTCATCAAAATTGTTGTTTATAAATGATTAAGAAATACCTGCTATAGTTTGGAGACCCTATAAAACTATCTGGATAGGTTCTTGTTTCTTGTCATACAAGGCAATTAGTCATAATTGTACAATGGATGCAGGCAAAGCCAGAGGTGTAGATCACATGTCAGAAGCTGCATAACTAGTTGACCTTGGAGAAGAAATGAGCATCCTGACCTCTAATCTGTAACACTGTGTTTGAATACTTGACTAATGGGCCTGTCTGATAGAAACAAAGGTTGAGGTTGGCACAAGAGCTCCTGTTAATACCAAAATCTGTTGGAAGATTTCTGCTCTATCCATTTGATATTCATTTTTCTCAGCTTTTACTATATACCTGAGTAGATCATGTTCTTAGGAGGAAATTTTCCTGAGCGTGGGAACGAAGGTATGGGATAGTTTAGGGATATGCCAAAGCATATGTTAAATTATAGTTTCCATCAAGTATTAAAAGAAGGAAAACAGAGAAGTACATTCATTGAGTAGGACTATCACAAGTTAAAACAATAATACTAAGAGTGTGTGTCTGTTTTCATACCATGTATTTACCATACGGAGGCCAGAGGATTGATGTTGGATGTCAACCTCAGTCACTCTCAACCTTATTTTTTAACACAGACTCTCATCAAATCTAGAATGAAACAATTATATTAGTTAGCCAGCAAGGTGGCCTTGAACTCATTGGCAATCCTCCTACCTCTGCCTCCCAAGTGCTGGAATTAAAGGCATGCGCCACCACACCCGGCAACATCCAGTTTTTATTTGGGTTCTGGGAATACAAACTCAGGTTCTATACTTCATAGAAAACGCTTTACCAACTGAGCCATCTCTGAAGCCCCAATAGTCACACTCAAGAAAAATAAAGATTCCAATCATAAATCTAAGTGATATGATCTTGGGATGAGAATGTTTATTTAAGTGACTAACTCAGATTAATAGAGTAATTACATAATCACCTCTGATTGGAAAAATAATAATAATAAATTATTATCTGCTACACCCTTGCTTGATTTGATAAGATTTCTAATTAAATTTTTCACTCACAAATCTTCTAAGGCTTGTATCACATAGACATGAGGGTACTGAGCTAAAATAGGGCATGCTTCCCACACTTTGAAATAGTGAGGATGCTTTTCACACTAAACCAGGACTGCTATAGCACAACCCATGAGAACGTTGGACCCAAGTGACTAATTACTGAATTTCTGCTGGGGCTTTCTGCTTATGGCTTAGGTCATAAATCTTACATACTTAGCATGCACAGCTGAGAAAGGACAAAAGAGTCACAGGGGGTTCTGATGTTATGGAGATATGCCTTGTGCAGATTAGTGAAACCCTCACAATGAACCTCCTTGGGGCTCAAATTGGATTCATTTCCAAGAAGAAATCAGTTTTCTGTAAGGCATTGCTGTGTTTGGGTCTCTACTAGGTCAAACTGAAGGAAAGTAAAATAGTCACAGGTTTTGAAAACTTAGAAAAAGTATTAAAATGACATTAGGGTCCATAGGAATGGCTATGTAGGTAGAGATAGAAGCTTGAGGATGCTAGTTCTGATCCCCAGCAACGATGTAAAAGCAAAAAGTGGTGGTACATGCCTGTAATCACATTGCTGGGGTGGCATAGATCAGAAGATCCCTGGGGCTGAATCAGTTAGCTCTGGCCAGCCAGAAATGTTATCTTAAAAATTAAGGTAAAGGGGCTAGAGAGATGGCTCAGTGGTTATGTGTGCTTCCTGCA
Source organism: Orientallactaga sibirica (assembly GCA_036365145.1). NCBI lineage: Eukaryota > Metazoa > Chordata > Mammalia > Rodentia > Dipodidae > Orientallactaga > Orientallactaga sibirica. The sequence continues at coordinate 27,073,651 of JAEOAD010000021.1, read as the reverse complement.
TAAGCAAAAGGGCTGGAGGAGCCTTAAGACTGCCTGAGTTCAAATCTCCAGGTGGCTGTCAAGCAGGTGGATGTGACCATGAGTGTCTGTAAGCCCAGCTGCATCTGTGAACCCATGCAAGCTCCAAAATCAGGGGAAAAAAAAAGACTGTAGCTCAAAAGCAAGAAAGACTAGGCAGAACTGCAATGGAACAGGACACTCAAAGTTCACTCTGTCCACAAAGACAAGCAACCCCACTGCAGGTAATCATGTGGGGTGTCACATGGGTACTCTAGCCACCACGTGCACACACATGCACACCACACACATATGCACAGCAAAATAAATGGCATTAGACAAAAAAGCAATAAAATCTGACTGTCTTCAAACATCTTGCACACTCCAGCTATCCAAATGGTAACCCTTCTTGGCACTTCATTTCTGTACGTATTAAGTTTAAAAAGTCACTAAAAGCCGAGCGTGGTGGCGCATACCTTTAATCCCAGTACTCGGGAGGCAGAGGTAGGAGGATCGCCGTGAGTTCGAGGCCGCCCTGAGACTGCAGAGTGAATTTCAGGTCAGCCTGGGCTAGAGGGAGACCCTACCTCAAAAACCAAAAACAAACAATAAAATAAAATAAAATAAAATCTTTTTTAAAAAGGTACATATGACAAGTGTGGTGGCACACACCTTTAATCTCAGCACTTGGCAGGCAGAGGTAGGAAGATCGCTGTAAGTTTGAGGCCACCCTGAGACGACATGTGAATTTCAGGTCAGCCTGAGCTAGAGTGAGACTCTACCTCAAAAAAAAAAAATAAATAAAAAATAAATAAATAAATAAATAAAAGTCACTAAAGTCCAATTTATTTTTTTTCTTGAAAATTTATGTTGCAGTGGAGGCAAGTGGCCTGGATGGAAATCCTAACCCTAATAAGATTTGTGATTTAGCAGTGAGCAACTGATCTTACTTGTTCCTCAGTTCCCTCATTTGCAATCTATTTGTAGTGCCTGCTCCTGGGAACCAGTCATGGACCCTTTGCCAGGTGACAGTCATTCAAGAACGTTTAGTGAGCTATGCCTATGTCTAGTTCTTACATACACTTCCTTGTCCCTTGTCCTGTGCCTGATCTTCCACACCATAGGTGAAGCTAGGAATATCAGAGACACCACAACATGGTGTGTCCTATTACGTCACTGTTATTCAATCTTTGTCATCCTGAAGGGAAAAGCAAGTCCAGAACCTTCTGTACCTCTTAATTGTAGCTGAATATTTAATCACATAAGATGCATTAAAATACTGCAGATAGCTAGTCAGTCCTCAGACACATTGACTTAGAATCGTTGGCAGCTGCTGCTGGGATACTGATGTTATTTATGGACCCAGGGTCAAGAGCCTCTTTAGCGGATGTTTGTCCTGTATCACTAGCTTGTGGCACTGTTTCAGACAGTTGGGATGCTCATTTAATTTTCTTTGTAGTGTTTGGGATTGAACCCAGGGCTTTGCACATGCCAAACAAATGTTCTTCCCCCTCCCCAAGGCCTAGAATATTTCTAAAGTGTTCAGAAACCTGCCCCATAGACACAGTAGTGTCTCACTTTATTAAGAATGCCTTTGGTCACTGAGATAACCTTGCAAGAGCATTCAGGGCGACATTCTACTTGATGCTTGTGACAACATAAACATCATTTCTTTCCCCTGTTGGTTTAGGTTCCATTTCTTAGACTCTTGTTTCAAATAGCCAGGAGGCAGATTTGTACCTTTTCATTTAACCCTGCCAAGTCACCACTGTCTGGGCACTGAACAAATGTGCTCGTCTAATTGTTTGTCATCCCAGTGAAGCTGAGCACCCGCATCACAAGAGAAAGGGAAGTCAGTTTAGATATCTCAGCTAGCATTTTCTGCTTTTAGAACGTACTCTACAAACTGAAGGCTGGTATGGTGGTGTTCAAGGAAAGGAACAGTGAATAAAAACTTGAATACAGAAAAACAGATTCTGATGGGGGGACCCTTTCATGTCAGATAAAACCTGGACATTATTGAATCTCCAAGCATGTTCCTTATTATCAATATCATAATAATATGTTGATGATATTGTAGAGGACAACTAATCCTTTTGTGGTATTAGGGATTGTACCTAGGGCTTCATGAATGGTAGGCAAGCCCTCTTTCACTGAACTATACCACCCAGTCTTCTTTTGACTTTTTATTTTGAGACAGGGTCTACCTACATTTCCCAATATAACCTTAAGCACACTCTATAGTTAAATAAGGTTTTCAAATTGCATTACTCCTGCTTCGGCTTCCTTAATAGCTGAAAATCCAGCCTTCAATGCCAGTCCCAGTACTGTTACTTTATTAATCTATTGATCATTCTTTCTTCTGTTTTGTACACACAGATTAAAGTGACTTTTTTGTTTTGTTTTGTTTTGCTTTTTAGAGCCTAGTTCTAGCTCAGGCTGGCCAGGAATTCACTATGTCATCTCAGGGTGGCCTCGAACTCAAGGCTATCCTCCTACCTCTGCCTCCCAAGTGCTTGGATTAAAGATGTGCGACACCACACCCCACTTAAAAGTGACATGTTTTATGGTTCTAACAAGTAAGATTCTAAGACACTTGCATGTGCATAGACAAAGCACCAGCATCCTACCCTGAAACAGAACACAAGCATCTCAGTCCTGAGGCAAAGAACACAATGAGTCAGAAACTCCTCTGTGTGTGTGTGTGTGTGTCTGTGTGTCTCTGTGTGTATCTGTATGTTTCTCTGTATGTGTGTATTTGTCTATGTTTCTCTCTCTCTCTCTCTGTGTGTGTGTGTGTGTGTGTGTGTGTGTCTGTGTGTGTGTCTCTGTGTATATCTGTATGTTTCTCTGTATGTGTGTATTTGTCTATGTTCTCTCTCTCTCTCTCTCTCTCTCTCTCTGTGTGTGTGTGTGTGTGTGTGTGTGTGTGTGTGTGTGTGTGTATTTTAAGGCAGGGTACATTCTGTCATCCAGGCTGAACTGGAATTCACATTTCTCCTGCCTCAGTTCTTCAAGTGTAGCCATCCTGACCAAGATAGAACCAGTCAATATTTTGAAACTAAATGCTGTTTTGTTTCTACTTTTTTTTAGTGGAAAGAGAAGTATATGAACTGGGTTTTTCTTGTCAAGAAGAATTAGCAAGAAGCTAGTGGGCAGTTAAAGTTTGGGAGAAGAGAAAAAACAAAAGACAGATAACAGCATTCAATCTACAAGTTTGAGGCAGGTCTACTTTTTTAAGTTCTAAAGTAATAGATATGCTCAAACTTGTCTATAAAGGCTTCTGGATTGGAGCTAATATAACAAGTTAATAGACTAAGCTTTTAGTTTCCTGGGGGGATAAATGGAGAAAAGGGTAGCATGTCTAATTGAAATGTGTAGATAACTACAGTTCCAAACCCAATTTTTGCCAATAATCTTAACCTCATGTTTTTAACATGAAAGATGCCCAAAAGTTAGGGGGGAAAAAAAAAGCACCTTTGAGCTTCATTTCTCATTTACTTTTTCTAATGAGTATGCTAATGGATATAGCAAATTTGCAAAAACTTAAGTAAAATTGTATGGATATCCTTGCTAGAAGCTGCATAATTACCACCTAATTTATTTCACGGCCACTGTACTTTTTTTTTTTTTTTTTTTTTTTTTTTTTTTTTTTAATTTTGGAGAGAGACACAGAGAGAGACAGACGGAGAGGGAGGAGACAGAGAATGGGCACGCCAGCAGTCTCAGCTGCTGAGAACGAAATCCAGATGTGTGCACCCCCTTGTGGCATTGCGTCTTTGCGTCACTTTGCATCTGGCTAAACGTGGGACCTGGAGATTGCAACCGCTGGAGATTGGAACCAGTGTTCTTAGGCTTAGGAGGCAGGTGCCTTAACCGCTAAGCCATCTCTCCAGCCCACGGCCACTGTACTTTAACTGAAACTAAACTATAATTCATGTGAGTGTTATCCCTGTGAATTTTGGGACAGTGTGTATTTCCTTTGGTTCATATCATAAAGCTCAACATGTCTAAATAAAGAAATAACCGGCACTGGGCTGTACTAGACTAACACTTAACAAGAGCTGATTGAATTATGGATATTAATATTATGAGTGAAACCTATTTGTGTACTTATTCCAAGAGGACATGAAATTTCAAAATGGCAGTGTGTTTGCCATAAAAAAAAATGCAACACACAACAAAGGGGAAGGGTTGCTTTCATAGTATAAGTGTCATGAATAAAATATATACAAGGGTTATGGATAGAGTCCATGGTAGAGTGCTTGCTTAACATGTGCAAGGTCCTGTGTTCAATCCATAGCAGAGAGAGAGAATATAAACAAAATTGTTTGACTACTCCATGTTAATAAACATAGAGTTCAGAAAGCGGCTCAGTGGTAGAGTGCTTGCCTAGTATGTGCAAGGCCCTGGGCTTGATTCCTAGCACTGAAAAAATGAAAAATAAAATATTAAAATATTCTTCCTCAAATAATTGATCATGTTTAGACACACATGCTAAGGTTGACATGCACTTCATAAGACTTAGCATTTTAACTGAGGGCAACAAACACCTGGACATTAAATTCATTGTCAATAGTGAGTTTGGAAATAGATGACTTTTACAGACTCTAAATGTTTAAATGTTCTAACTCTGAAAGGGGTCCAAATGCATTTCTGAGGATCAAATACCAACTCTGTTCTATATGGTGCTTTGCCTTAGGACCTCAATCACTTGAGTCTAATTTGCAAACAAGTTAAAGTAAATAATTTGCATAAGAAAGTGAAGAATGAATAAATTGCTTCATACAAGGAAGTGTCAGATGCATCTGGATTCTCTTAGGTCACTACACCTTGAAGAAAATTATAGGCTGTGTCGTTCACTGCACCAGGAGGAAACAAGTTTTGCTTTTACAAACTAATTAGAATGTAGAAAATACTTTCCGAATGTGTTATGGCATAAACATGTCTTAAATATTTATTTATTTGTTTATCTGCAAGCAGAGAGGGGGGCTTCAAGGCAAATGAACTCCAGATGCATGCACTATGTGCATCTGGCTTTATGTGGGTACTAGAGAATTGAACCCAGGCCTATAGCCTTTGCAAGAAATTTCCTAAACTGCTGAGCCATCTCTCCAGTTTATTCTAAAATAAGAATATTTTAGAAGGCAAGCACTTATAGCTTCTTTGATTTGGCCACTTGATTGATACATGAGTGAGAATTTCATAAAGCCCTTGACTGAATACCATGTCAGACTATGGAAGTGTTGACATTAGTCTCAGTAGCTACCTTTGTGGAAAAAACAGTGGATGCTGGAGACATCAAATCACAGTGGGTTTATTTTTCTAGTTTCTATTATTGAAATAGATTTTCCTGAGCCATGTGGGTTGCACCAAATAAAAGTTTTCACATTATTAAAATCATTTAACATGATTTGATGGAAATAGAACAAAAGATAGAAGAAGGCTGTGGAAGGAAAACTACAGACCTTGGATTTCAGTGAACTTGACGTAGAATTCTAGCACAAATCCTAAAACAGGATCTGTAAGGAAGTCACAAACTCTAATCCTCTGTTCTTCTACATTTTATGAAATGGCTATAATTATATCCACTTGGCAAAACTGTGTTAGGATGAGATGGTAACGGAATATAGAACACCTATTGAGCCCTTAACAAACGATACTCCATGTTGTCACTTGAATTGCTTACAGAGCTATGTGCAGAACCAAGATACTTCACTGAACTCTTCCCTTCCCTGTAAGGCTCTGAGATAACCACCGGTAATCTGGAGAAGGACACACGTAGAATTCAAGTCATGTCACATTCTAGTATCTGTGTATTCAATGCACTCATTTAAAAGTTTACAGAAGAACTGCCGAGTACTAAAATCTTCTAGGATGCTATCGTCCCATAAACTTCCTGGCATGTTGTGCACATTGGATGTTTCCTCTACTAAGCTTTATTTTTTCTTAAGATTTCAGTCATATGATTTATAAGTTTCTAGGTTTCCCACTAATTTGTTTGTCAGCTAACATAAATGAACACACAATCTCAGCAAAGGCACCAGGACCTTTCAAAATTGCTTTTCCTCCAAATCTCAGTGCCATATTTTCTCCTATATAAGGCTGTGCCCACTCTCACAACCAAAGTTATTCCTTCCTGGCATATTATTGAAGTGCAAATTGACAGGAAAATTTCACTCAGCAGGGGCAAACTGCAGGTCACTTGAAGGATCTAAGTGAGCAAATGTGCACTTTCTGCAGCTTTTACTATTATTATACAGAAGCCTTTGTTAAGCAGTCTACCCCTCGTGTTTTATTAGTTTTTTCGTTCTTGAAGCACTGGGAAAACAGTTCAACATCCCTTTGCTCTGTGAGACACCAGGGTTACAGAGACATGGCCTATCCCAGAGCATACATTTTGCAGAAACCACAGGAACTGAGAGATCTGGCCTATTAAGTATCTTTACTTGCAAAGGACAGTATTAAGCCCCATGAAAATGAGCTGAACACACATTTATCATTGCTTATTGCCTTTCAGATGTTTAGATCAAGGTGGCCATGACCTTCCTTTCCTTAGTGATCATAGGTTGCAGAATCTAAGCTACTTCTCCTTATAGGTAATTCTGCTATCAGTCTGACCTAATTCATCAGCAACAATAATGTGGGGCAGATATATAGAGACTTGGGATTTGGTCTTGTTTTTCAAACACTCTCTCATTCAAGCTTAGTAAATGCATGGGCAGGAGAGGACCATTATGCCCATTTTCACACAGAAAAAGAAACAAATCAGAAAGATTCTATGTCAACTTCAAAGTCAAGAGCCATGTCATGAACCTGCTTTTGCTGGCTGCAAAGCCTGTGCTGTGTGGAACACAGTAGTGTGAAAGCTCAGACACTTATCTTTAAAAGTAAAAAAGAGTGATATTTAAAGACCTTCCTGATTGTCATCTCTTATCTTGTGTTCCTATGTTTCATTTCATAGATAGACTGCAGGCATTCCCCCCAGGGGATGAGTTCCAAGGGTTCATAGGACTGCCTTATAAAGGACATTGACTACTGTTATGACTAATGTAATGCCTTTCAGGCATTCACTTAACCACCAATTTTCTAGAACTTATTTACTGAATGTTCACTTATGTCCAGTGGTATTAGGATAGCTACCTTATTCCTGTGTCTCCATCTCCACATCTGTAAGATAAGAACTGTTGTAGTCAAGTGGAGGTTGGTTTTGACCCAGAAATCTGTAAATTTCTGAAGGCATCTGTTGCAGTCAGGTTCGCATTGCTGGCAGAAATCACCTGACTAAGAGCAGCTTGTGGGGAAAAAAGAGGTTTATTTTGGCTTACAGGCTCGAGGGGGAAGCTCCATGATGGCAGGAAAAACGATGGCATGAGCAGAGGGTGGACATCACCCTCTGGTCAACATAAGGTGGACAACAGCAACCAGAGAGTGTGCCAAACACTGGCAAGGGGAAGCTGGCTATAACACCCATAAGCCCGCCCCCAACAATTCTCTGCCTCCAGGAGGTGTTAATTCCCAAGTTGCCATCAGCTGGGAACCTAGCATTCAGAACACTTGAAGTTTATGGGGGACACCTGAATCAAACCACCACATTCCACCCCTGGCCCCCATAAACTGATAACCGTACATGATGTAAAATGTAATGCATTCATGCAAATTTAAAAGTCCCCATAGTTTTTATCAATTCCAATGATGTTCATACATCCCCATAATCCAAGGTCTTTTAACTGAGCCATAATACCAAAAATAATCCCCCAAAAAACCCATAATGGCACAGAATAAAACATTCACACTGCAAAGGATGGCATTGGGCAAAACAAAGAAATACTTAACCAATACAAGATTTTAAACAACCAGGGCAAACGTCAAACTCTGTAATTCCAATCCAACAACTAGTCAGTGACAAATCTCCAAGTCCGATGCTTCTGAGCAGCAACAAGTCTCTGAAGTTCCAATCCCGCCCCTCCAGCTAGGCTACTCACAGTCCTGGAAAACTTCATCCAGGGCCGGCAGCCCTCCTTGGCAGCCATCTCATAGTCCCGGCATCTCCACTGGGTCTCCACTGCAACCCACGGTCCATCCTCATGGCCCCATGGGATCTCCATGCAGGCATCCAGCAAACCTGCTTCACACTGCCCATGGCCATTTCCAAAACACAAGACCGCGTTAAAAACTCAATGACCCTCTCTTTCCTGCATTTGTTATACTCCATAATACCAGGTAGGGTGCCAATTTGTTAATCCAGGGGGGAATAAATCAGACTTTGAAGAACAGGACACTCCTTCAGCATTCAGGCCCCTTCAAAAGAGTCTGCATTCTTCCTGTTGCCCCAGTGCAGGTCAGCTGGCCCAATCTCAAAGGTTGTAATCTCTCAATTGCAGCTGAATGGGCAGAGTTCACCCAAAGATTTCATTTTTTTTCTGTGCCTTATCCCTCTGCTCACACCAGTTCATTTTTACGCAAAGCAACCCTGCACATCTTCTCAGGACAGGACGCTTCTCACACAAACTGCTAGCCCAGTCCAAGTAAAGCTCTTTCTCACCCTCATAAGCCAAACCTCACAGTTCATAGTTCTTACTGCATTCAGGTCTTTCAGCTCTGACCAGAATAGTCCATTAAGCTGTACTTACAGCACTGCAAGGCATGTCTTAGGCCAAGATTTCAAATCCTTCCACATTCCTCTTGAAAATCAGCTCCAAAAGGCCAAAGCCACAGTCAGGTGTCTAGCAGCAATCCCACTCCTTGGTACCACTTTACTGTTGCAGTCAGGTTCGCATTGCTGGCAGAAATCACCCGACTAAGAGCAGCTTGTGGGGAAAAAAGAGGTTTATTTTGGCTTACAGGCTCGAGGGGGAAGCTCCATGATGGCAGGAAAAACGATGGCATGAGCAGAGGGTGGACATCACTCTCTGGTCAACACAAGGTGGACAACAGCAACAGGAGAGTGTGCCAAACACTGGCAAGGGGAAGCTGGCTATAATACCCATAAGCCCGCCCCCAACAATGCTCTGCCTCCAGGAGGTGTTAATTCCCAAGTTGCCATCAGCTGGGAACCTAGCATTCAGAACACTTGAAGTTTATGGGGGACACCTGAATCAAACCACCACAGCATCTCACACAGTACCACGCACATAGTAGTTACTCAGGAATTCCTATTCCCACTTTGCTTCAAGACAGTTTTAGTCCTTGAAAAGTTAGCAACTTTGGATCACATCTTGCCATGATTTAATTTAAATTTTTATAAGTACAAGTAGTAAATGTTTCATGTTTTGAACATTAAACCTACTTATGGAATTAGGAAGCTTAGTATATTTCATGATTTTAGGTTTAAAATATCCTAATAGCCTCTTCTAAAAATTGTGAAAAAACTGGAGGTTTATTTTACAGATTTATTTGCACTTCCAAATATGAGATTGAGCTGTTAAAAGGGTTTTTGCCATTATGTCATGATTTATAGAAGAGGGAATGTGAAAATCACAATGAGTCTGTAAAGCCCATAAAGATGAGCAGATGACTCTTGGGGAATTTATGAACCTTGAACAAAACCCAAGAGCCCCAGGTTGCTTGTTATAAATATACAATTATTCATTTAGTCCTCTACACCCCCTCACCCCAAGTGCCATAAACTTAGTGTTGCAAAATCAAAGTGAAGTGTTTAACAATTTCATAACAGGTTGTGGTGTTAGATCTTATTTGGCAAGGGACCTATTTCTCAACACCTTGAAATATGCACAGTGACAGGCGGCCTCCTTGAAGCCATACTGTAGATGACATGGGTCTTAGCGCCAGTCATCTTCTGGCATCATGGTTCCTCCAAGGGAGAGTTGGTTGCAGAACCCTCGTTTCTCAACATCAACTTAACACCATTGCTCTACACCTCATGCTAGGTGAGGATAACGAGCTACTCAGCACATGACCATAGGACCCAGGAATCTGCATGCTCTCCTGAAGATAACTAGAACTATTTCTCACTGTATGATATGAAAACTTAAACTCGAAAGAAAACCAGAAGTTTCTTGATTCATCCAGGTAGTAACTACTGAATGCCAATTCCATGCAAATAAACATGGCAGAAAGATGATGCTGTGTTTTCTTTGGCTCTGCCCCTGCCTCTAATTTTTGACACCAAGTGGCTTTAGAAGAGATTACCTTAAATGAGTGCTTTTAGCCAGGCGTGGTGGCGCACGCCTTTAATCCCAGCACTCGGGAGGCAGAGGTAGGAGGATCGCCGAGAGTTCGAGGCCACCCTGAGACTACATAGTTAATTCCAGGTCAGCCTGGACCAGAGGGAAACCCTACCTCGAAAAACCAAAAAAAGAAAAAAAAAAGAGTGCTTTTGCTCCTTCCACTAAGGACCATCCATGAGGAGAGAGGAATAAAAGATGATTGATTTGTATCTAAGAACTTAGAGTTCAGGGGAAGAGAAGCAAGGGGCAATTGTTTTTCTTGACTTTTCAAAGGTCAATTTATTCACCTGTAAAAACTAGGATGGCTCCTCTAGGTAATTCATAGCAATTATGAGTGCTTCGTGTACGAGAACTTTTTACAGCCCCTGGTGCTAACAATCTAACAGATCTAACGGACAGTGTCAAAAAGACCAGACTGAGTCTTTATCCCACTCCTAGACTCTCATCTATTAGAAACTGAATGAAGGTGTATATTCATGTACTACGCCAGTATGCAGGTCCCAGAACCCGTAACTGGGCTGCACTTTGAGGCTGGAGCTACAAAAGGAAGCACGCTTCCCCATGCATGGTGCAGCATTCTACCCTGGACAAATGTGTCCAGACGAATGAAGCCTTGGAAAGTGGAGCCTGTGGCAAAGGACCAGAACCTTAAGTGATGTCAAAGAGCTATGAAAAACCTCAAGACTCAAATTTAAAAGGATAGCAAAAATGGTACTTTAATACCATATACACTTGGGTGAAATAAAGGGAATTAGATAAAATTAATGAGCCTTTGAATTAAACTTGAAACATCCTCGCTGCTCTGTAATGTTCGGCTACGGAGATTGAAGTGAAGTAGAAAGGGCAGTCTTTCTCCCTGGGGTTGCCCCATGCAGCCTCCCTTGCTCCTGGAAGTCTCAGTAGAGTCCTCCTGATCAGAGCATGGAAGTTTTAACCCCTGCTCAGCTGCTGTCTGACTCCCCACTGTGCTGCGCTGCAAGGTCAGTCATCTCTGGCTGGAAACTCAATATCACCTGCAATCACATTTTGAAGTTATTTGCATCCAGTCAGAAGAACCTTTTAGTTCTAGTTCTAAATTGAGTCCTCAGTGGATTCAGTCTTCTGGTAAGTAGAGCATCTGGGTGCTACAGCACTCACACTAGGCCACAGTCCTAGTCACATCAGGGAAATGATGCATTAAATTGACAGAATTGAAAATCTTTAAAAAAAAAACAGAAGTGGGCTGGAGAGATGGCTTAGCTGTTAAAGCGCCTGCCTCCTAAGCCGAAGAACGCTGGTTCCAATCTCCAGCGTTACCAATCTCCAGGTCCCTCGTTTAGCCAGATGCAGAGTGACGCAAGGGCTCAATGCCACACTTGACCACAAGGGGGTGCACACATCTGGATTTTGTTCACAGCAGCTGAAAGACTGCTGGTGCGCCCATCTCTATCTGTCTTCCTCTCCCTCTCTCTCTGTCTCTCTCTGTCTCGCTCCAAAAATAAAAAATAAATAAAAAAACAGAAGTAACCACTACTAGCTAGTAAAACAGTTTTTTACCTGTGAGGAGGTTGGATCAAGGGGAATGAGACATGTGTGTTGACTGTTTTATTTTATTTACTTTGTGTGTGGTATTCATGGATGTGTGTATGTGTGCATAGGTGCATGTGGAGGCTAGAGCACAACCTTGTTGTGATCCTCAGGAACACCGTCCACCTCTTTTTTGAGACAGGGTTTCTCATTGGCCTGGATCTCACCAATTAGGTTAGACTGGCTGATAACAAGCTCTGAGGTCCTCCTTTCGCCACCTTCCAGACACCAGGGTTAGAGGCATTCACTGGCACACCCAGCATTCCATATGAGTATTGAGGAGCACACATCGGCCCTCAACTTTGCAAGCCAAACATTTTACACACCAAGTTATCTCTGCAGCTCTTGTCTACTTTATTGAAAGTACTGTGTAGTTTAGCTAAAATCCCACAAGTATGGTATGCTATCAATTAGCTTGGATGTCTCCTGCATCTAAGAATGTAACTATTTACTATCTCAACTTCAGTTCCACATCCTATTGCAGAACCTGATATGGGCCTAGTGGTGTTGATATTTTCCTTTAGCCAGTGGGTTACATATCACACTATTCTGTTTGATGTGGAAGAGGCCATGAAGTATAACACACAAAGGGGTTAATTCCATTTACTGTTCTCCTTGGTTATTTTTCTCAAATGATGGAACAAGTAAATATATCCACATATGTACGGTGCCTAAACAGAGGGCTGATCTAAAGTAGAAGCTTAGAACTGGGACTTTCCATCGCTCTCTGCCTCGGCATGCATCATGGTCCCTCCCTGCTAATTGCACCGTTTTACTCCTCTTTGTTAGACAAATGCATTGTCATTATCACAGGCAGCAGATTTGGCCCTCTCCATCAGCCAATCCACAAGCCCAGTAATGCACAGGCAAGCATCAGTGTTTATCTCAAGGTGACACTTGTAATGGATGGCTGCTGCACTTCTTAATCCATTTATGTAATACTTCCTGCTTTGCTTGCAGTTATTTTCACAGCTTTAACAGCAATAAAATGGCCCCTTTCCCAAGACAGAGTCCATTCAATTTAAATCTGGATTGATTATAGCTAAACTTATGACATGTCTTTATAAAGGAAGAAAAAAACAGCAACGAATTATGCACAATGATTATTTAGCATTTACTGAATCTCCACAGTATCCTGGGCTCAGCTCACCACAGTTATAGATAAATCCCTGCCCTTGAGAATCAAAGGACAGCTGCCCATCTATAAAGGCACTCTTATCATAGTATCAATCTGGTGTCATTTAAACCCCTGTTCAAGGGTCACCTGGCCATGTGACTGGTCTCCATCTTACTCTGGGTGAAATTTTCTGGCTGTATGGGGTTCAATTACTCTTTTTCCACACATGGGACTTCTTTTCCTTTGGTTTCCCTCACATGCATTTTACTTATATCATCCTTGGCTTGTGGTCTCTGACCAAGAGGCTAGTCCTACTGCTCCTCCAGCCGTTTTGGTTTAAGGCACTTATAGAGACTAGAGTCCAGGTAAGAGTGCTTGGTTATTCCTGCTTAGCATCTGTGACACTCCTCCTGGGTAGCCTGGTGGGAGCACCGGGAAGTGGACAGGCAAGTACCTGTGAAACCTGAGCAAGGCAAAGGGCGTTCTCAGACCGTACTCTCACACAAAAGATACTTGGCTGTACACCAGTCAGAGGACCTGATAACCAATGGTTATCAACCAACGGTTGGCTGGATTTTAAGAATTCATCTAAAATGTAATATATGGGTTAAGATGATAACTCACTCAATAAAGGGTTTGTCTTGAAAGCATGAGGACCTGAATTCAGTTCCCCAGTATCTAAATAAAAATGCCAGATATGGTGGTATGCTACTACCATCCCAGCACTAAGAAGGTGGAGACAGGAGGATCCCTGGGACTTGTTCCCCAGCCAGTTTAGCTGAATTGGTGAGCTTCTGGTCAGTGAGAAATCCTGTCTCCAAAGAAAAGTGGACATTGTTACTGAACATGACATCCAGTTGTCCCCTCACCTTCTCCATTCTCTCTCTCTTTTATTTCCCTCTCTGTCTCTCACACACACACTCACATGCATAATAAAATAAAATTTAATTTTTGCAAAAGCAGTCCAAGTTAATATTTAGAACATTATTTCAAAGTCATTGTTGTCCCCACTCAGAAAACAACTTGATAATTATTTATATAAATAGCCAAAAGAGAGAAACAGATAAGGCTATTTTCTTATTTTAACAATTGATTTTAAGGGGGAAGTGATGAGAGTAAAGAGAATCAAAGGAATCAAGACGGATGATAGCAAGCAGGATTCACTGAGTAATGGACATGTTCTATTCAACCCTTCAGATATTTCCATGTGATAGACAGGAGACAGAGGTTCAGAGCTGTTGGGTAACTTTACAAGGAAAAGAAGGCAGAACTGGGATGATAAAGCCACAACATCACCGCAGACCCACGACTTAACCACTAGGCTGTACTGCCTCCTAGGACCAGATGTGCAAAAGTGCACTCTGCTCCCACCACTGTAGTACCATTTCCTTTGACAGTTGGGTTGACTATTGAGTTAAAATGAAAACTAATTTTTTTTTCTTTTTGCAGACATTTCATTGCCAGATATGTACATTAGAGCAGTTGTCCAAATGTTTCCCCAACATAATTCAAATTATATCTAAGTAATGGCTCAGATTCTGGACTTACTTAGAGCCAGGGATCAATTTGTGTTGGTTAGTTGTTTCATTTTCTTGCCTCAGAAAAAAATTAAAACTTTTTCATGAAAAAGAAGGTGCCAGGGCAAGACACTGTGACGCATGCCTGTAATACTAGCACTGGGGAAATGGAGGCAGCAGAATCAGGAGTTCAAGGTCACCCTCAGTTACAAAGCAATTCTGAGGCCAGCCTGGACTCCTTGAAACTGCTGCAAAAAGTTGCTCCAGGATATGTGAGCACAGATACAAATTTCAGCCAAGGGTTTTTTCTTTGTTTGTTCATTGTGTTGTTATTATTATTACTTTTTTTTTTTTTTTTTTCGAGGTAGGATCTCACTCTAGCCCAGTTTGACCTGGTATTCACTTTATTTTCAGGGTGGCCTAGAACTCCCAGTGATCCTCCTACCTCTGCCTCCTGAGTGCTAGGATTAAAGGCATGTGCCACCACACCTGGAAGTTATTGTTACTATTTTGAAAGGCAGGAAAGATCAAACCAGAAATTAGATTTTCCACCTTAGGCGCCCCCATGGTAAGAGCCCAAAGACAGATTTCATCCCTGCATGCATTCAGAATCCTGTACTTACAGTTGCCGTCTGCCCATACCATGTATGTGTGTCTGTGTCCGCCCACAGTGGACCTGGACAGGCTCAATGACGATGTCAAGCGTTACAGCTGCACACCCAGGAATTACTCAGTCAACCTGAGAGAGGAGCTGAAGCTGACCAACGTGGTCTTCTTTCCACGCTGCCTCCTTGTGCAACGCTGTGGAGGAAACTGTGGCTGTGGAACTGCCAACTGGAAGTCGTGCACGTGCAATTCAGGAAAAACTGTGAAAAAGTATCATGAGGTATGTCATTCTTAACTTCCATCTTCCAGCACTGCCTTTAGGTCCCTTCTGAGGGCCTCAGTTCTGCAGTCCATGCGGAACTTGAAGACAGTGCCATTTAAAGTGATTGTCTAGCTGTTAAATGTAAAAGGATGAAGTTGTGGGCTGGTTGAGGTAAAATCTATCCAACCAAGGCTTTCAGAACTTCCTTGTCCTCCTTGGAGAAAAGTGATATTCATTTACAGAATGTAACTGAAAGAAAATCTACAAGATTGTAAGAAAATGTTATTTAAATAAGCTAGCCTGAAGGAATGACTTCAGTGGTTAAAGGCACTTGCTTGCAAAGCCTGATGGCCTGGGTTAGAACCCCCAGTATCCATGACAAGCCAGATGCACAAAGTGGCACATGCATCTGGAGTTCATTTGCAGTGGCAAGTGGCCTGGCGTGCCCACACTCACCCTCTGTTTCTGTCAAATAAATAAAAATATTTTTCAAAATAAAACTGAGCATAGTAAAGGGCAAATTATAAGTTATCAGAGACCTTGGTCTCACACTGCTAAAATATTTTTTTCTCAAAAATACTTACTTTTCCTAAATAGCATTTATTACTGCCTGGAAATTTAGCTATTGGGTTATGCAAACATGAAAAAAAATGAACGTAAAGAATAAGAAACAAAACTTGAAGGAGAGCAATGACCTTTAACAGTAGTAACAGTAAGGCTGCTTGGTTTTATGCTGGGTGAGAAACTCCATCTTAAGTACTCAGTGGCTCAATTAGGAGAGTATCAGCAATGCTGTCAGAGGGTACTTTTTGTTCTGTTTATAGATGAGTAAATCAAGTCATAAAAGGATCAGCCAGTTCAGTGACAGTGATCAGAGAGACAGTACCCGAATTCCCATCACGCCTTTCCATAGTCCATGTTCTTATGTCTTGTAATGCTATGTTCTCTGTTTAAATATATAGTATATTACTGAGTATAGAGCAACGGAATTAAGAGGAGCTACAGCTGTTCTGGCATTGATAGTAAATTCCAATTAATGGTGTGAGCATTTGCCACTCACAAGCTTTAGAAAACTCATTTTGTGGGTACCTGAAATGGGACTGAGAAACTCAATAACCTCTCCCAGAGTTACTGTGAAAATCCAATATAACCATGCCTATGAAATGAATTTTATAACATATGAAACATCATATGAAAATATGCTTGAAAATAGATACATTAGGATATGGAGCAAATGTTATTATTATGAACAATCATTTGAGTTGTTTACTATCAATATCCAACAAAATAAATTAATAGATGCATAGTTCCAAGTAAGATCTTCAGCTTTGTAAAACTAGCTTTGGAAGCTAAACATACTGACCCAAGTCTGAAATATCAGCATTTGGAAAGCTGAGACCAGAGCATGATTGTCATCAATCAGAAGCTAAGGTGTGCTACATAGTGAGTTTGAAGATAATGTAAGGTACAAGATGACACAAAACAACAAAAATAAAAATAAAATAAATAAAACCAGATTTGGGGCTGGAGAGATGGCTTAGTGGTTAAGCACTTGCCTGTAAAGCCTAAGGACCCCGGTTCAAGGCTCCATTCTCCAGAATCCACGTAAGCCAGATGCACAAGGTGGCACATGCATCTGGAGTTCATTTGCAGTGGCGGAGACCCTGATGTGCCCATTCTCTCTCTCTCTCTCTCTCTCTCTCTCTCTCTCTGTCACTCTCAAATAAATAAATAAATATAAACAAAAAAAAACTTTGTGAAGGCCTTTTTTATTTTTGTCCCTTTATTTTTATCTTGCAAAACAAAGCAATATTCATAATTTACAGGTAACTTCCAGGCTAAAGAAACACGAGTAACTCAGCACTGATGTTTACAACCCGGGAAAGGTAGAAGGTGCCAGCACAGCAGCGGTGCTCAATGTGGAAAGGGTGAACACATTATTTTAGACCCACATGAAACATATTTTCTTAGTCAAAAGAATTGCTTACTCCACCCCACTGCTTTGAAAGGAAAAAATAATAAGCTGTTCTCATATCTAGAATGCTATCGTCTGTGTTCATTGTGTTTTATTTTGGCATGAACTGATGAACTCTAGACTGGATGTTAGCCTTCAGTCTAAGAATGTGAATTTTGTAATGTTTAGTCGTAAACTGAGGATAAATGCAGAATGCAATAATCAAGTTAGAGTTAAAATAATCCAGGAAGTGACAAGATCTCCCCTGCAATGACTGAGGAACAGCAGGCAAGTTCAGTCCTTTGATGTATTTATGGAGTGCTTTCTTTTATCTTGACTCTCAGCTCAGATAGACATTTCAGCATTTTTTTAAATTTCTTATTCTGGAACCACCCAGAAGGACTGTTCGTCTCCAGATAGTCACCTCTGAAGTCATCCACGGGACCCAGTTCGCATTCTTTTCCGGGTTCCTTTCTTGGCTCTGTACACAATAGCAGTTAGTTTTAAGTTTAAGTGGGGAAAACTCTTGATCTCTTTGTTCACTGTGAGAAGGTCTAAGATGTTCGCATCCTTCTGAAAGTGCACCCGGCAGTGTCTCTCTCTGAAATGTGTCATAATATATACTTAAAAAATAAATAAATAAAAAACTTTCTAAGGCTCTACAGAGCCCTGTACGAAATCATCCTGCCAAGTACTAGACAAAAGGACCAAGCAGTATCAATCATTTCGTCACTCACTGCATACCTGGAACAAACCCCTGTCATATTTCCCCTCAGCTCCCAAAATACCTTGAAATGTGTCACAATAATCATTGTCGAGGTCCCTGTGGAGAAAAGAAGAAGGCTTCTTCCACTTTCAGAAATAGGGTCGGTTTGAGCCTGGACTCATTAGGGAAAAATTCCAGCCCTTTATTCTATCAGTTCTGTTTCTGTACTCGTACCTCTGCAAGATGAAAAAGCAGTCTCCCCAGCTCCCACTTGCAACTGATGAGATGTGAAATGAGTTTCTAGGAGAGATGACACCCTTAGGGAATAACAAGAACTTGTCACCTAGAAGCCTGCGTGCTTTGCCACAAATATTTCGATGCTCAACATTGAGGGATTAAAATCTGCAAAATGAGAGAATGGGTTATGAAGCTGATGCCATTGCTCCCTCTGTTCACAGGTCATGCTAGTTCTCTAAAGGGTTGAGCAGTCTCCAGTGAAATGTAATATTATTTATTATTCTCTGCTCTCAAAAATGCATAGGTTTCCTGTTAGGCATTTGCTCTCTTTCCTAATATCCCTCTGTGTATCTTGGAAGATGTTGGTGTCAGCTTAGGATAATATTTTCCTCTACTCATTGCGAGCTCATGGCTAAGGCCACCATAATAAAAGATTAATGAGAGAAATACATACAAATTTAGATAAATTTTATGACAAACATTCATAAGGAAATAAAGACCTCAACAAAAATATTGGCCTAAGTGATTTGTGTACAGTAGCTTTGATGAAGGGCCAATAGTCATGAAAAATATTATAGGGGGAGTGTGATCAATCGAATGGTGACCCAGGGACACCTCAGGCCTATTAACTCATTCTGCTCTTGCAGTCTCTTTGTCCTCAGTAATAAAAGTGCTCCCTGTGTGTGTTGGAGGGTGGTATACCACTCACATCGGTCTTTTGCCCTGCTTCAGAGAAAAGTCAGAAAATCCATGCTGGGTTTTATGACCTACTTCAGAGAAGAAAGGTGAGCAGAAACTGGGAGTGACCTGAAAAGTGACTTGCACCATTTTTGAAAGATATATTGGGTGGTGAGTCTTGAAAAAAGGCGGGCTCCAGGAAACAGTACATATACAATTACATGGCATTATTATCTAAGTTCTCTTCTTTCCTTGAGAATACACAGTGACTGAGAACAGGAAATTCTCTTGAAAAAATGGTAACCTTTTCCAATAATACCTACTGTGTTTTGACATTTAGCCCCCAGGCTGTGTCTGTTGAATCAACAACCAAAAGCTTGGGAAGCAGCAGACAGAGAAAGACAGACACTTCTTTTCTCTGTCCTTCCTCTAGTGAGACTGTCACGATGCTGACTTTAGCCACCCACGCTGTGGAGTAGCTCTTTCTGCAGTGACGGAATGCATGATCCCTATCTGCACTGTGCATGTGCGGCTGGAGACCTGGCACTGTTAAGCATGTGAAGTGTACACAGTGCAGAGAGAGGCTGAGGCTTGTTGATGCAGCTGTGCATGTTTGTGCATGTGTGTGATTGTGCAGTGCAGGCGGGTGGGGCAGAAGACAATCTCAGGTGTCATTCCTTCAGGCACCATGTACTATTTTATTTTATTTTTTTATTTTATTTTATTTTATTTTATTTATTTATTTACTTTGGAGACAGAATTGCCCTTTGGCCTGGATCTAGCCAACGAGGCTATACAGGCTGGCTGGTGAGCCTGAGATGATAAATAATCACCACCAAGCCCAACTTTCTTATGTTGGTTCTGGGGATTGAACTCAAGTCCTCATGTTTGCAAGGCAAACATTTTACTGACTGAGCCAACTACCCAGTCCAGAAACTGAAATTTAAATTTCATTTAATCTTAATTAATTGAAGTGTAAATTGCTGCATGTGGACCAATACCTACTGTAGTGAATAGATCCTATCCCATCTTTGTTCCATGCATATTTGTGGTATCTAGAATCATTTATGTCTCTGTGAAAAAGAATTCTTTGTGTTTTATTATAGAATTTCATATTAAAACTTGGCATCCTATTACAGTTTGAGAGCTAAGAGATACAAGTGGGCATTTATGCATGAAATATAGTATACATTAGAGTAATTTAATGTTACCCATAAATTCTAGAAGGATGAACATCAAGTCATAAGACATAATACTGAACACAAAAGGCACAAATGACAATGATTCTTCAGTGTGATGCTGAGAATTTAAGTTTAGGTTGCACACTTGAAATAAAAAAGTAATACTTACACCTCTTACAGGCTTAAGACATCTGTTATTGAAACAATTACCTAACACTGCAAAGTGAAAGCAAAGAGAAAAAAGAAATTTTGTTCAAGGACTTTCTATTCTCTGGCAAAAGGCAGTGAGGTTTTGGGTCAGGGTATAACTAGCCATAATAGAAGTCAGGAAAATCGTTAATATTATTTTTCTGGAAACAGCATTCCTAGAGCTACCCAAGAAACTCTTGCTTCATTCCCTTTGCCTACTGTGGAGTAGGACCCCAAGTTAAGCCTGTTATGAATTCTTTTTTTTTTTTTAAGCAGTATTCACAAGGGTGAAGGAGATAGACACAAAGAACTCTCAACCTCTACCAAATCAGATATCCAGAGACACAGAGACTGACAAAACCTCCTCACTGAAATAGACCTAAAATGAACCCAACATGGCTCAGGGAAATTTGCGGAAGAGGGGGCAGAAAGATTGTTAGAGCCATGAGTTGTGTCATTATATACAGTCATTGCCTCTCCCACATAACTGATGGCTACCCACATAGGGCAAGACCCACATAATCCATTGGGGGAGGACACGGAGAAGGCTAAGGATGGTACCATCATGTCTGTATACAAACTATATACATAACTAATAAAAATATTTTAAAAAATGCAAAAGAAGTATTCTTTATTTATTCACTTATTTGTTTATTTATTTATTAAAGAGAGAGAGAGAGAATGAGCATACCAGGGCCTCTAGCCTCTGCAAATCAACACCATATGCATGTACCACCTTGTGCATCTGGCTTACGTGTGACCTGGAGAATTGAACCTGGATCTTTAGCCTTCACAGGCAAGTGCCTTAACAGCTATGCCATCTCTCCAGCCCCTGTTCTGAATTCTTGATGGGAGAGAGAGTACCACCAAAGGGGCAGGGCAAGAAAAAAGGAGACATGGGGAGATAGCTGAGGACCAGATACTGAATGCTGTCAGGGCCTCAGCTTCTCTGAGAAACCTGCAACTGTATGCTTCCGAAATGACTTTACATTGCATAACACCATACACTAACAGTTCCACATTGACTTCCCCTTAAAATCTTATCTTACTGAAATTGTGTTAGGAATACAAACAAAATTGATGGCTGAAGTACTAAGTGAATGCAAAAGAATAGAGACATGAGCCGCAACAGTACAAAGAGGAACTGGGAGATGGCTCAGTGGATAAAGCTCTTCCACATAAGTATGAGTATTTGAGTTCAGATCCCCAGAATCCCCAGACCCCCCATAGAACTGGAGGCTGTAGGGCAAGCATGTGTAACCTAGCATGCCTACTGCAAGAAGAAGAGAGACGGAGACAGGAGAATATCCCCATAAGTTCATGGGCTAGCTAGCCTTTCAAAGTCAGGAATGAAATAGAGATCTTTCTTAAAACACGGGGGAAGGTGAGAATTGACATTCAAAATTGTTCTCTGACTTTCACATGTGCACTGTGGCACACATGCTTCTGCACTCACATATGTCACACGTACCCACACATATGCCAAAAACAAAGAAAAGTAATGCCTGCATCCTTACAATGTTGTTAATAACTCTTGCCTTTCTGCAGGGGAATACCTGGTAAATGACAGCATCAGGAATGCAATTTTTGTGAGCAGTCTGGCTTCCTTGACTATGAGTCCTTTATGACTCCCTTGCCCAGTGAAAGGGTTCCCAGTTTGAGACCTCTAACACTGCAACATGTGCACACCCTTTTCCATCTCTTCCTAGTTTCACATCAGACCTTCTTGATCAAGCTTAGAAAACAGGCATTGAGGGCAAGATGCAAGGCCCACATGTGTCAAGAATGACTTGTGAATCTAATTCCAAGCTCTGGGACTCCACTGCAAGCCAATCTCACATTTAGTTGGTCCTTTTCTCCCACTTTGTTTGGGATAGGGTCTTTCTTGTTGTTTTGTCACTGCGAAGGCCAGACTAGCTGGCTTCCTGGCTTCAGGATTCTCCTGCCTCTGCCTCTCATTGCCACAGGTGTACTAGATAAATGCACCCCAGCATCTCTTGCTTTACATGACTGCTGGGGATCCAAAGCATTTTCTAAACTCTCACTGTAGCCCAGACTTTGTCTTCTTCACACTTCTATACACAACATTGCTAAATTGTCCAACATTTCTGTCTGTCATTTACTAATATTGTGTCTTATGATTTAGGATCACTTCTTTCCATGCAATGCTCAGCTTCTGCTCTGAGTAGTACCCATGGGGGGAAAATGCTTATCCTTCTGTTTTTCCCTCATAGTCATTTAGGTTTCAGAATAATTCATTATTATACCTTAAAAATCTTGACTTTGTACATTTTTACAATCATTACATGTAAAAGAAGTCAAAAGAGAAACAAAAATGGGATTTTATTTTTCTTAAGAAACTGTGTGCAGGCTGGAGAGATGGCTCAGCAGCTACATGTATTTCCTGTTCAAGCATGTGGGCCTATGGGGTCCTGAGACCACTACCAGAGTCTGAATCTCCAAGATCCCACATAAATAGCTGAGTATGTCCACGGTCCCTGTAACTTTAGTCCCAGAGAGAAATAGTTTGAGAATTGTCAAAGCCCTGCAAAGTCCTGAATCAATAAAGGGACTCCAGCTCAAAACAAGAAGAGCGATGGAGCAGGACACCCAGCATTCTACTCTGACCACCTTAGGTTCATGCACCCAACACCCATGCTGTAGGAAAGTATATAGGGTGCCACAGCATACCGTACACACACCATATTACATACACACAAGCAAAGAAAAAGAGGAAGAAACTTGTGTGTGTGTGTGTGTGTGTGTGTGTGTGTGTGTGTGTGTGTGTGTGTGTGCAGAATACACCTTGCTTTGGAAGTTTGGAAAAATCTTAAATAAACTCATAATGATTCAGGTTTGTACAATGCATTTGCCCAAAATATGTACTTACATTCCTATGTTAGCCATTAATTTGAGAACTGTTACAAGCTCTTAACAATTATCTTTTATTTTCCCAATAAACAAGGACCCAACTGAACAGATAGCTTTTCTGTCTGGTATTGTTTTATTAGTGTGATAGCTTTATGGCAATGATTCATTCAGGAGTTTAATGGCAACAAGGAGAATAACTGTAGTTAAATTTCTTTTGTGACTATGATGTGGTAATTACAGAAATGAGCTTCTCTGATTTTGTCTAGTGGCATGAAAGCCACCAGCTTGCTCAGTCTCTCTTTGTTTAGTAGATGTCAACTCTCCTGGCTGTATGTGGTTTTCCACAGGGTGGAAAGGAGTCAAGATTTCCATTTTCATCCATAGGTGCTAAGAAATGGCTGGCTACACCTCAGTGAATTTTTATTTCCCTGTGTATGCTCACAGCTGTGAGTCATAGCTTGGAAAATAGAAAATCTGTTTGCGATGGTTCCTATTAGCACGTTCCTTCAGTTGCTGTAATTAATTTACCGGTCCCTTCCCTTCCCTTTCAAGGTGGCCAGATAACCCATAACCCAGTTTGCACTCTCTGATAAAAGCTTTTCATTTTTCTTTTAACTTTCCATGCTCCCTCAAGTCAGCCTTGTTGTTGTCCTCCTTTCAATGTGGTATACCTGAACCTAAGACTATTACATGGTCTGAAAGCTTTGAACATCAGTGCTGTGATCAGCCAGTAAAGCAGTCCAATTTCACTTTGTTCAAACAGTGCTTTCCTGTCTTGTCTGAGGAAAGTGTCTGCCAATTCATTTTTCTCTTCTTATCAGCAAAACACATATATACTGTGCTCTTGTTACTTAATATATAACAGAGAAAAATCCCTGAACAATCAGTGGACTGGTTAGGAAAGCTGCCCACGCTTTGTCTCATCCCAAACATTCACTTTTGTTTGCCATCAAATGAGAAAGGAAATCAACAGAGCACTGATTTTACAGATGTGAGTCATGCAAAATTATTAGACCTTAGTGAGGTTCTTCTTTAAACAAAGAATATCATCATGCTCAGTTTCTTGCACATCATATCACACCCCTACATGCTCCAAATCTGCTTTACATGCAGGGAGTCTGAGACAAGAGTAAGGAAATGGAGAAATGATTTGCAAAACTACAGGAGTCCAACCTTTATCCTTTCCAATATGGTAGAGCTTCCACTGCTGTCATGGGAAAGGCCAGTTAATACCTGAAGTGCAATGCATTGTGGGTCCATCACTTTCCTTACTTAGGTTTCCACTGAAGAGTGGTGTCTTTCATCTTGTATAAAATATACAGGAGGAGCAAATACTGGGGCCAAAGTCACAGACATTATAACTCTTCTCTCTGGACTTGACATTTATTTCAAAACTGTAAATGAATTAATACTGATCCAAAACATAGGTCTCTATGTTATGGCCTTGGTCCTATTTTCTTACATGTTTTGTTTTGTCTCCTGTGTTTGTTGGGGGCTGGGACACAGGGAAGAATCAAAAAGGAGAGTGGGGGAGGCTAGAGAGATGGCTTAGTGGTTAAGCGCTTGCCTGTGAAGCTTAAGGACCCCTATTCAAGGCTCGATTCCCCAGTACCCACATAAGCCAGATGCACAAGGTGGTGCATGTATCTGGAGTTCATTTGGAGTGGCTGGAAGCCCTGGGGTGCCCATTCTCTTTCTCTCTCTCCCTCTCCCTCTTTTGCTCTCTGTCTGTCACTCTCAAAAAAATAAAGAAATAACTTTTTAAAATATTTTTTTAAAAAAGGAGAGTAGATGGAGCTTTCTGCACCCTTCTTCACAAATATCATCACCCATCATGTTCACCACGATGTGTTTCTTTAGCAGCTGCTGTCTTCCCAGCACGTGGCTTAGATGGACAATCTTGCATGTTTGAGGGCATGACTCAGGCCACTTGTAGTCAAATTCTGGTTCTTCACTTGCTAGCTCCATGATCTTGGGCAAGTAACTTAACCTTTACCCTTATTAGAATAAATTAAATTAGAAAAATGTCTAGCCCCCACAAAGAAGTCCAAATAATCTGGTATTTACAAAGCCATTTATAATAGTGTCTTGTGTCTAGGAAACATTGTGTTGGCAGTAATTTTTATTATCCTTACCCTACAAGCTCTTATAATCCAATTAATATAGATAATACATAGCAAACCATGTGAAATTGGTTGATTCATAAAGTGTAGTAGAATTGTAGGAGAAATAATGATATAATTAGCTATGGAAACTCATTTGGGCTGGCTGTTCCAATAACAAATACTATTGAGATTTTTTTTTTTATTTTTTTTTGCCTTGCTCATAAACTCAATTAGTGTCTTCCTTCTTGCTCCCGATTTTGGAATCACTACTCTTGTGCATCAGACTCCAGATTCCTAGCTGCAATGAACATAGAAATGATGCAGTACTTTGTCCCCTGCCTCTCTGGGGCTCCCATGAAGCAGCATTGTTAAAGGTGATATGAAGCAGAGAACATGGGGGAGGGTTGAGTGCTGAGAGCTCTAGTCAGGTTTCGCTTTTTCCCAGTAGATAATTTGTGGTTGGTGAAATCTGTCTATATTTAATGCAAGGCTGTGGAAATGGCTGAGGATACATAGTGAAGAATTGTGGAACTTATGCTTATAACCCAACCAGAAAAATAGACACAATGATACCTCTTTGCTACATGGCAAACATCGAAGGATGGTGGAAAATGACATCTGGGAAAATCCTTTGAAACTGGACCGATGCTGCAGGAGGGTTTGGCAGTGCCATCAGTGGATGCCTCCCTCTAGGTTAAGGAATCTATCATTTGCAACGTTGTTTACATGTATACACTCTAACAGAAGGTCTGCAACTTTCAAAAGATTTCTCAGACGGTTAAGAGCCAATTATCAGAAGGGGAGTGAATGAGTGATATCTAGTTGAAGTGATTCCCAGGGGCTTTCTAACAAGCAACATGCTTCTCATCTTAGGTACTAAAGTTTGGACCTGGCCATTTCAAGAGAAGAGGCAGAGCTAAGAGCATGGCTCTCGTTGATATCCAGTTGGATCATCATGAACGATGTGATTGTATCTGCAGCTCAAGACCACCTCGATAAAAGACTGTGCACGTACTTACATTAAGCTTGGGAGAACCTTAGTTAAGGAGGAGTGGTCAGGGACCTTTCCCCACAGCAGCCAAACTTACTTCCTGCCTGCAACGCAATGAATACAAGCGGTTGCTGCGGCAACCTGGCTTTGTTAATGCTATGACAAGTAAAAAGGTGTATCATCAACTTCTATACTCAAGAATATAGGATTGCATTTGGTTTTATATATATATATATATATTTATGTATATACATACACACACAGGTACATCCATTTCTGTATGTCTCTATGTAAATAGATTAGATAGTTCACTCAGTACATTTAAGCAGGTGCACAAGAGCTTATCAATGATTGGATTGCTCAGATGCTTGATATCTGCCAAAGTAAGGAGTATTAAATGTATGGAACCTTTCTTTAAGAAATTCAGAAAATTTGTGTGTTTTTAAATTTTATGTCACAAAATATTTTGAATCTTGTGTTCTTAAGAAAAATGTTTTGTTTATTAAAAGCAAAAGATGAGGTTTTCTTATGTTTATACCCTAATTATAAGAAGAAAAATACAGTTTCTGGAGAAAAAATAAAATTTTAACTATTTTTCCCAAGAGATTCATTACGTTTACCAATGTGGATCGCAAGTTCCTGTCTCCAAAAGCACAGCACAGTAATGCAAAAGGGATAGAAAATCAGCCATTAGGTTCTATATTTGTGAAAATTGCTGAGACAACCTAATTCATTTACCACCCATCCCAGTAAACTACATAAAGGGCTTACTATCATGATCTTTCAAGAGACAATATATAAGTTGTAGCAGAATTGTTGAATCATTTTCTAAAAATCTAAAGAAATGTGAATATTCTCAAGAATGGCATGGAAATTACTTCTGTGTCTTTCCAAGTGGTATTCACTGGAATATTTGGACAAGATAAAATAAAAAGCATTAAAATATTGACATAACTGGAAATTAGATGGACTATTTTATAGGATCCATATGTAATTACAGGTCCAAATTCTCAGTACTGTGCCAATAACTTCATGGGTTTCGCTTTTGTGTTCCTGTCTTTTCAATATATACACATGGATTTATAATGGCACATTATATCTGACAAGCCATCACAGAATATTTATAACTAAAAGCTTTTGTGTATTAATAAAACAATCATATTGTATCAATGTCAATCTTTAATCATGTATTCAAGATTATACATCCCTACTTTTGAACTGGGTAGAATCAAATCTGGACTCCTGTGTTCTTCCAAGCGTGAAAGCTGATTCCATGGAGCAAGCTCTAAGTTGTGGCAGCCCAAGTTCCACCCTGCTTGGCGGCTAGGAAAGTGTTTTACATCAGTTATTGGTATTTTGAGTAAATGTCCTTCTGTGGCTCCTTCCTGTCTATTTTAAAGAGATTGACTCCAGAAGTAGGAAGCCATTCATCATTCTCCAAAGAGAGACACTTCAGCAGGATCACTGAAATCAAGAGAGCTTGGGGGCAGCTCACGAGGAACTACATTTTTCTTCCTGCCTTGAGAGTATAAAGAACAGCTCATTTCTTCTGCGAGTCCAGAGCCCACCTGACCATAGCCGGTATGGTTTTAGGATCAACACCCAGGCTAGTTAAGTCCTGAGGTGAGATCAGTGGCTCAGATCTATTTGTATTGCTAACTATGGTGCTCTCAGATCTACATGCTCAATTATACCTAAGTATTTGCTCTTTAGTTCTTCGAGGAGAAAGACCTTTGCTCTTGAATATATCTTCCTGCAAATTCCTAGTGATGTTATTCAGGGTGTGAGTGGTAAAATTAGATATTCCATGATGTAGTTGTCCAGAATCCCAAAAAAACAGTCAGAAATAGTCCAGGCTGGGGCTGGGGTGATAGTTCATTCTGTAAAGAGCTTGCTGTGCAAGCATGAGGACCAGAGTTTGGATTCCCCAACATTACAAAAATTCCAGTGGTTATGAGAGCCACATGTAACCCCAGCACTGACTAGGTGAAAACGGAGAGTCCCTGGGGCAAGCTGACTCGTTAAATCTGAGAGCACTGAGCTCAAGTAAGATACCCTAACTAAGCAAAGCAAAGTAAAGCAGAAAGCAACAGAGCAAGATACCGGACACCAACTTCTGGCCTCCATATGCACACTCACATGCACATAAACCTATACATATATGTGTCCACATACATATATATGTGCACACAAATATACCTCACACACACACACACACACACACACCGCAAAAGAAAAACAGCCTTACAGACATCCATAATCAGGAACTACTCTCCCTCTCCATGACCACCAGCAAGTTTTCTGTGAATCATCATCAGCTTCCTGCACGAACAGTAAACTGTGTGTTATCTCCCTCACTTTGTTTAGCTGGTAGCTATAAATATGAAACATTAGAGTATTCTACTATATTTTCAATACACTTCAAATTGCAATAACCAGGATGGCTTTCAGTTCAACCCTGCCTGTACTTTCATTTATTAGCTGAAATGTAAGCAAACATATTAACTCGCTTTTCCTTTTCTTTCCTGAGTGTTTTATTAAACTTGTTCCTTGGTTATCTGTTATCTATCTCACTTCCATCATGTTGCCAGTTGATCTGTATCATTGTCATCAAAGGAATAAAAAACCAACCCCATCATAAAAATTACATTTCAAAACAAACCCTAATAAATCCACATTTCTACATAACTCACTCACCTGGAATAATGCCTCTCATTCAATATGTTCTTATAGGGCAGAACACTTTCATAAAGTGAGGGTTTTTTTATGAGGGCTTTTTTTGTCATATTGGTAACAGACAGCTTTTTCTTTTCATAGTATTTTCTACAGCAAATGTAATATGCCTTCTTATCTTCATGAAAAAAATATTGCTTTTGAACAAAACTACTCCATTATTTAGGACTCAATTACAAATTTACAAGGTATATGGTATTACAAAGGTACTTCCACGAATGTATCTAACTGTTTGAAATAAAAGAATTGTATGATTTCTGAAGGCTTCATTTGAGAATGGCTGAAAGAAGGAACCCCGACACCCAGTGTACTCATGTCTGTCCCATCCGGTCTTCCGTCCATTCATTGTGATGAAACTTGTATTTTGTCATCTCCACTCTGCTGTTCTGGCTTCTACATTTGACTTTTTCCCAGAGGCCTTCGAACAAATTATTTTCTTTGGACACTGCCTACCTAAAAGAGCTTCTATCCTCTTTCTTCCTTGGGGTCTGAATTAAACAGCATCACAGACCCATTGGCCTTTTGTCCACCCTCTAGCTGGGCTTGCCTCTACCTGGATACCCCAGCTTATAGGTCATGATGCCACTTCAGGTAAAAGATAGAATGTACCCTCCTATAACAATTGACTTATGAGTTGTGACAGAGCACAGAACATGAAGCAATGTCTCCTAGCAACAAGAATTTTTGCCTTGATTCAGTTTTCTTGTCCTCCTACTAGAGACTGGATAGCAGCTGCATGGTGAAACACTGCTGCCTCAGCATAGTGGCTGAAGACTGTTTGGGGATGAGAGATACATGATTCTTTAACAAGAATCAAATTTACCACCAGAAATGCAATTAATGTGTGAGTCAAGGGTGGGAGTGAGAATGAGGTAAACATCAAATAATCTTATTCATAACAGTTAATTCACACAACTTAAGTTTTTATGTAAAACACCATGCTAACTATATATAAAATCATTTCAATGCAAATGCATTAAATTATATTTCACATGCTAAAATGCCCATGTGTCTAGTTTTACTCTAATAATAACTCAATAGATGTCTGAATGGCTCATATACTCCTAGGGTCTTCTGCTAGAATATTAAATTAAAATTCATAGATGAGTATCCATGCCTGAAATTCTAAGAAATACACTTCAGTTTATTGACAACCATTACCAAATATGCTAGAAGACAGAGTATTTATAATTCATTGGTTTTCTTGACATTCATTCAAATTCTGTTTCTTTTAAAGATCAGGTTAAAGACTACACTGGACAAAACCCTCTGAGATATCACAAAAAAAAAAAAAAAACATGGTTAGCTATACTGAATAAGCTGCTAACTGATCATTTAAAGATATTTCTTGCTGTTCAAGTTATGTCTTGAAATCTTGTAGATTAATCTGCATCTACTCATATGTATAGAAATGTCTAAAATCTTTCCAGCACATCGGAATGGAAGAGAGCAAAGACTTTCATAATGATTTTAATGTACTCAACGCACTAAATTATGGGCCGAAAAAATCTTTATTTTCTACAAAGTCATCTGACTTTCTCATTATTTTAAATGCTTGGGTACTAGCTGCCAGGTTTAGTGGGCACAAATCAAATGTTAAAATCATTCTTAAATTCAATTTGCATTTAAATAATGCCTGCAATACAAAGTATCATTTAAGAACTAAACTCTGGCTTATGATTCCTGTCCTGTGTCATTGGTTGAAGCTGTATTATAAGAACATTCTCTTTCCTTTTATGCTTTCTTTCTTTATGTGTGGCTGTCACACTTCCCTTTCTCACCAGCATCTACCAGCCAATCTTCAAGTGAGAGAAAATCAGAATGTTTGCTTTGTGGAGGTGTAGGAGGCAGGAATTGTCTGAGGAGATTAAATGCAATTTCCCATGTGAGCAAACAATAGGGTGAAGTTACTAACTCTTTGTAGGAAACCACTGCTTCTTAAGAGTGAGACACATAAGTATTTTCCAGCATTGTCCTCTTTGGTGTAAGTTTCACACTGTAGTAGTAGATATTTATTGATGTTATCAAAGTAAATTTAGCTATGATCAATGTGAAAACTGACTAAATTAGATGTTGCACTCATTCATTGATTCATTTAACAACAAACGTGTTGAAGACTAGCATGTATCCAGCATGCTTTGGAGTTCAAACCCAAGTCAGATCCAAAACAAAGAATAAAATTGGAGAAAAATATTCTAGGTGGAAGGAGTGCAAAGATCAAAGATCCCCCAGCACAAGTGCATAATGTGAGCACAAGGAATACTGATGACTCTTCAAAGAGTACTGAAAAAAATTCAAAGAACTTCATTTCAAAGACTACAAAGTGGCAGAAAGGAACAGAATGAAATACATAGTGAAATAATTAGTAGAAACTTAGAAAGAATGATAAATGCTGGATTATGTATATTTTGTGTGCATGGCTAGAAAAGGCATTTATTTTGCCCTTTATACTTAAGAGAGAAAGTCCTGAGAACGGTGAGTATAGTAGGAGCAGGAGAGTTCAAAAAGGGCCAGTCAGAATGTTAGAGGACATGCTACTTTCAGGTCCCATGTTCTCATTTATAAAACTGTACATGTAAGATGTCCTTTCAATGCCAGCAGAACAACTCTATGATTCTGTTTTGCAGGAAAATTGCAGTCTGTAAGAAGAACCAGGGCAGGGATGGGAGGTGGTTGTATGAAACTTTTTTCTTAAGGAGACTCATAAGCATTTCTAGTCACCCCAGAAACTGCACAGAAAAAAAGACCAAAGTACAATTGCACCAAACCAAGTTTTGGTGAACCAATGACTTTATTGGAGTTGCTTACATAGCAGGGTGCGGGGCTGCTTACAGAAGCATAAATAACTCCAGGGCAGGTGCATGGCTGAAAAGCCCAGGCCAGCACAGGCGATGACTCATGGAAGCTACATCTCTCTCTCCCAGCACACTGCAGGGCTTCCTGGCAGCTGAGCAGATGAGTATCCCTCCAAGCAGTTATTTTCCTTTTATGGACCCTTAGGGAGGAGTCTTGCAACCTTAGTTTACAAAATTGCTCCCCAACATTGGTCAGAGTCGGCCCCTCAAAGTTATTTACCACTCCTATACCATTGGAATGTGGTCTTATAACCTTTTTTAAGTTTCTGCTTTCCCAAACGGGTTGACCTCCTGACTCTCTTCTTCTTCCTGGAGGGGATATTTCAATTGAGAATAATTTGCTATTCAACATTCTTTCCCTTCCTTTGGCTGTTATACTCTTTCTGCCCCCTCTTCCATGATGTTCCCTAAGTACTGGAGGGGGTTAGATGGATGTCCATCAATGGCTAAACACTGGGCCATAATGCCATAGCAAAAGTCACTTGTGTCAGGAGCTTGACCAGTTGAATGTCTGTATTATACCCCCCATTGGAAAAAGTCCTCCATACCAAGACAGACACCAGCAGTAATACAGTACTCTATGAGCATAAACACATATATTTAGAAGGCAATTTGACAGGGCACATTACATTTATTTATTTATTTATTTATTTATTTATTTATTTATACAAAACAATAACAGTTGCTTTCCCACTGAAGTCTGTGACATCCCCCCCCCCGCCAGGTTTGCAGTATCAGACATGTACTCTCTCCTTTGGATCAGACCTTGAATATAATCAGAAAGCTTTTGGCTCTACCCACAACAGTTGTGCCACAGTCACACTAGCAGTCACTTCTTGACTGGCATGTTGACAATATATCATGTAGGATCCACAGCTTAGCAGGACTATCGGTAACAATTCTTCTGCACACAGGCACTATAAATGGTAGATTTTAAGGAAGGGGGCGGAAGCTTCTAGCTCAGTTCTAACATGTTTTCTCTATGTCTTGCAGCTAAAGCATGTGGTGTCTTCAGCATCAGGAGCTTACCATCTGGTTCTGGAATGCTACCAACAGCAGTGATAATATATTTTTATCATTTGGGGGGTGTCAGAGTCTCTCTGGCCAAATACCCGATGGCTTTTTGGAGTGCCCATTTCTATCCATGCAGGATGTCTCTTTAAACTCTTCAACTGCAGTCTTCACTGTATTCCAAAAATACTTAAGATAGCCAGAGTTTGACACTATAACATTTCTGTACTGAAGCCTCTTTTATCGTGGGAAGGCAGGACATCTGAAGGTTAACCGCCATCCATTCCAAGTAGGTGTCAATTGGTCTCAGGAGGCACCAGCTAAAAGAATAATAAAGAACATTAGCAATGTCAATGCAAAATGAAATGATTCTATTATATGTATTAACTGTTTTCTCAAAAGATCTGTCGGGGACAGTAGTGGGAATGGAGGCACTAGTCATGTGGCCTTCCATAATCCACAGACATTTTCCATGGGCCATGCAACTTCCTTACCCTGTGGTACTTCTATGGGGCTGCCTTGTGTCTCCCCAGTCCCAAGGGGTTAAGTGGGGACCACCCAGAGATAAGAGGAAGTGAAGCTACTCTCCAGCCTGCTGCTGTGCCTGCCCTTGGGACTGCCTACCACTACTTGATGGGCTCTGAGGGACCATCACTGTGACTGAAACTTTGGCCATTGTCTCACTTTCACACACACCCGGCGGCTGTGATAGCTTCAGGTTAGGTGAGTAATTTCCATTCCCAGCACACCTTTTAGCAGGAGAGAAATGTGCATGGCTTGCTCTGGACACACAATTGCCATGCTTGGGACCAGCTTTGTCTTCTTCATTCTGCCCTCTGCGAAATGTTCATCCGGCTTTAAAGCCTTAGAGAGCATCACCAGCACTGCGTGGGCTTTTTGTCAATCTTATAGTTAGGATAAAGGCCACATTGGTCTTTGAGGGACTGGAGCAGACCCGTTTTTTTCTACTGTGCTTTCCTCTCATTTCCTCCAGACTGCTTCACCACTGTGCAGACCTGAGTTACATGCCTCAATAAGTCACCTAGATCTGTCAAAGCCTCTTCTACCACACAGAGATCACATCCCTCCAGGAGATTCAGCAAAGTAACTAAAGCCCCATATGAGTCCTGAGGTCCCTGTTGGATAAACTTTTTTTGTTTGTTTGTTTTTAACTTTCTTGCACACACAGCCCTACTGAGCCCAGCAAATAGCACCAAACGCCACTAACCTTTTTTTGGCTGTCTTAATGAAGCCCATCTTTCTTTGATGGTCTTCTATTCCCTGGTATTCATAGGAACCTTAGTCAGATAATCAAGTGTTCTTCATGGCTACTATGAGCCAGTTTATCAGGGACTGATTTCTCTCTTACAACCTCACACTATGCAGCCTTTGTCTCAAGGAAGGATGGGTAGTCACATTACCTCTTAGCCTCTATGGCACTCAAATTAATCCCATCTGTGCCCATATCCCACAGCTTCATAAGCCAGGTTATGACAGTCTCTTTTTCATCTTGATTAAAAGTCTTTCCCAACTCATGTACTTTAGAGTCAGAGCACTCTCTGACTATCATGGTCTCGTGAACCATAACATCATTAATTCCTCCGTCTGCATACTGAGGCATGAATTTTTCCCTCCCCTCCACTGAAGGTATATATGAAGGACAACTTCTATCACCTTTACCTCATTCTCTCTCTTATCACAATCTGACTCTTTCCTTGGCTTCCTAGTGTTTGGATCCCAAGAAGTTTTTAGATCCCTGATCAAATTTGTGTTTTGTTTCTTTCTCAGCCTGTTGCTTCTATGAGATGGTAAGCTAGCACCTCCATTTCTTCTTTTATTTAATTCACCTGTCAAATCAGAGGCTAGCAGAGGATACTAGCCATATATCTTTTTCTAGTTGTAATGTTTTTGACATAAACAGCAGCCATGTTAGCCTCAGGGAATATTTTATCAGCCATAACAGTGCCCTACCTCTACCACAGTTTGCCACCATTCTCACCCCTTACGTGCCACACTCAATTTGCTTTAGACCTTGAGCCAGTTTTAGTATGTTTTCATACTCTCATAATGGACCCCACTAGTCAAACAGGCATTCTATCCCAACACACTTAGAGGATAGCCTCACAAAGACATGCTATCTACTCATGGCTCAGACTCCTATACGTGTCTTACTACCCACATCATGACCCGTGCAACCTCCACAAGAAGGCACACACCACATGAACAGGGGTGGGCATGCTGGGATTTTTCCTGCTGCTACTCTGTCCTCAGCCTCAGGTGTAGGTCCATAGCCAGGACGATGTATTTGTTCCTCCCAAACTCATCTTTGGTTTTGCCATGCTCCACATTGGGTTCCATGTGTTGCATGAAAAGTTTTTTCTTGTAGAGATGCAAACACACCTCTGTTCTCACCAGATATGGCACAGAAGACAGACCAAAGCATGCCTGCACCAAAACTAATTTTGGCAAACCAATGGGTTTATTGGGGTTATTTAGAGAGCAGGGTAAGGGGTAGCTTACAGAGGATGGATGACTCAAATGCAGCTAAACCACCAAAATGTTATCAATAAAATAGTTCTTTTTAGGGCTGGAGAGATGGCTTAGCGGTTAAGGCGCTTGCCTGCTAAGCCTAAGAACGCAGGTTCCAATCCCCAGGTCCCACGTTTAGCCAGATGCAAAGTGATGCAAGGGCGCAATGCCGCACTTGCCCACAAGGGGGCGCACACATCTGGATTTCGTTCACAGCAGCTGAGAGACTGCTGGCGCGCCCATCTCTATCTGTCTCCCTCTCCCTCTCTGTCTGTCTCTCTCTCTGTGTCTCTCTCCAAAAATAAATAAAATAATAAAAAAATTAACAAATATATATATATATACAGTGTGACATCATCAGAAGTGAGTTTTTGATGAAATCGAAGAATTAAAAAAAATAGTTCTTTTTAAAAAAATAAATAATTGTTAACAGGAGAATCTAAAGGTCTCAGTGATGGGATGGGAAAGGCAGTACAGCCTTTGGGTTATCCCAGATGAAGATCTGAATTAGAATTTAATAGGATGCTCCTGGGAAAAATGAAGAAGCAGGGAGGAGAAGCCAATTTTGAGAGCACATCTCTCAGAAAAGGAGCCAAGATTTGAGGTGGTGAGTGGAGTTATCCTTTGAAGTGGCAACAGGAGATAATCCAGAGAGCTCATGAAGCTCGTAGAACGGTGCTCCAAAACTACGATAAGTACTCACCGAGGACAATTAAATACCCAGACCTAGTTCAGACACAACAAACACACAAAATAACAAAACAAGCATGCTACTTTACTTCTCAGTCCAGGGCAGAGACAGCATATATTAAACAAACATTTACATAAAGTGGTTCATTGCATATGTTATAACTAAAGTGTAATGTGAGGTTACAATAGAAAGCAATCAATCTGGATAAGATGAGATTCTTTGAAAGGGTGATATAGGAGCAGGGACAGAAAGTTGAATCAGTATTAAGAGAAATTGGAAAGACATGGTATGAGAAAAAGTGGCTAAAGAACTTTATTGTATGTTTAATTAAGCAGAGTTGATGATAAATTAGAATAAGGCCAAGGCAGATGTTAAGAGTTTTCTCAAAGCTTCTGACTAACTGAACCAATAGATGGTCAATGTATTCAAATGGGATTAGGGAGAGAGGAGCAGATGTGGTAGATCACGAAGTCAGTGTGAGAGATTAATGATAGTCCTCTTGAAATGGCAAGATGGAGCTATCCAGTAGCCAGGTAGGTTCAGGGTCTCAAAGTCAAAAGAAAGAATCAGATTTAAGTTTGGGGGTCATCAATACATGGCTATTAAAAGCCACAGGGGTTGTCTCTGAAGCACCCAAGGGTGATGATTGAGGGGGAAAGGATAGCACAGATCCTGAGTGCTGGAGAAGATATCATCTCAAGAGGACAGGGTCAATCTTATCAATGATTATGGACATGATGTTGGAAATAGCTACTGTTCTATGGCCTAGAGACACTCCTCCAACACCTGCTTCACTATTTTTCTGGGAAATACCTCTTCCTCTACAGCAGTCTTAAACAACAAAATTATTACTGATGTCAGAAATGTACCTGTGCTGTCCAAGGTCATAGCTATGTGTGGCTATTAAGCACTTGAAATGTGACTATGATGTGTGGCTGATGAAATTTTTTTAAATTTTGATTAATTTATATTTAAGTCAAATAGCTACATGATGCCAATGGCAAGTATGTCAGCCAGTACAACTTTAGACTCTAACTATAGGCCACAAAGTAATAACTAGATTCACCAGTTCACAAACACAACACCCACCCCCAACACATACACATTTTTGGCTGTCTAAGAATGTCACATGGTATAGGTTTTGAGTCATGAGGTTTTGTGGAGGGAAGTATTGTGATGGAATAGAATAGAATGGAAAGAGATGAAAGCAGATTTCTGTAGCCGTTGATTAGTGAGCAGAAGGATAAATACATTTAATTCTCACTATTTGTGGCAATTTTGTTCTATAATGTCAAAAGCCATAAAGCAGCAAATATTTCACAGTTGCTCATAGGAGAAGTGCAAAGTGAGTTTGTTTTGAGTTCTGGTTATAATACTTTTGCTAATCAATCATTGGGTTTATAAAATTTCTCATTAAGGACACCTTATGAGGGGCTGCAGATATGCTTTAGCTGTTAAGGCTTTTGCCTACAAAGCCAAAGGACCCAGTTTCAACTCTCCAGGACCAATGTAAGCAAGATGCACAAGGGGGCACATGCATCTGGAGTTCGTTTGAAATGGCTAGAGGCCCTGAGTGCCCATTCTTTATCTGTCTCTTTCTCTCTCCTTCTCTCTCTCTCTCTCACATGCTCTCAAATAAATTAATTAAAAATTAAAAATATTAAAAAGAATACCTTATGATTTTGTATTGATGATTTATGAACAATGACTACACAGCCAACAGCACTGTAACTCATGACTACGTGAAGCACATGTATTTTTACTGTTAAGACACAGCACAATCATGCAGTTAGGAACACTATGCAGCACTTCTGCAGCCAAAGTAGAGCTTGCTTGAATATCATTTAAACAGAAAAACGACCAACAAGAAAGCACAAAAAACATGAATAATGCACCTTGAAATAGATCATAAAAGGACACTTGTCTTTTAACCTAACAGTTTATTTTATTGCTTTATGAATTTATTTATTTAAATATATTATTTTGTCTGAAAATAAATCAAATTTCTTAAGGAGATAGAAAAATTCATCACTATAGACAATGCTTAAGGAAGTGAAAATAATAAAGATAATTCTTTGTAAATACAACAGCATTATATGTAAAGTTGTCGTGGTAGGAGAGAGGTGGAGGAGAAGAGAAACAAAACACAGAAAGATGTTAAACATGTTGGCATAACATGGAGAAATTTGTCAGCACAAACAATTGACATGTTTAACATGATGAAATGTTTTACTTGTTTTTCTATTTTTCCTGCATATTCTCTATGGCACAAATTTTATGTCTATTTTTCTGTTGCCTAATCTCCATAAGCATTTTCTTTTATAATTTCTAACTTGGTTTTCATTCCTTGTATCATTTTTTGAGATAGGGCTTCATATAGCCAAGTTTGCCTTTGAACTTGCTATGTAGGCTAGAATGACCTGGAACTTCTGATTTGCTGCTTCTACTTTCCAAATCCTTGGACTATAGGTGATTATCACCATGTCTGCTTTCATACAATGCTAGGGATTGAACCCAGGGCTTCTTGCATGCTAGGCAAGCACTTTATTAACTGAGTCACATCCCTAGCCTGATGAAAGATCACTTGTATGAGAGATGAAGACAACATACTATTTAAGTTCAGCTAAGAACATGTGTATTTCAAAGTTTTCATAGCTCTGCACATATCTGAATCACTGTACAAACACTGCAATGATTTGATTATGAGTAAGCAAATGTGCAATACAGAATCTGTGAA
Organism: Orientallactaga sibirica; assembly: GCA_036365145.1. Classification (NCBI taxonomy): domain Eukaryota; kingdom Metazoa; phylum Chordata; class Mammalia; order Rodentia; family Dipodidae; genus Orientallactaga; species Orientallactaga sibirica. The sequence continues at coordinate 27,034,928 of JAEOAD010000021.1, read as the reverse complement.
TAATGCATATTGACAGTAATAATAGTATTAATTAAGTGTTTCTGATGTGTCAGGAACTTTTCAGAACCTAACACATATTTAATTTTAATAATACTCTAATGGTAGATGGACCTTATGAATTCATATGTATACAATTTTATTTTATATCAATACCATTATGTCTCATAAAGATGAATAAGTATAATAGAGTCCATATGGCCTATCAAAGATTAGCAAGTATATGAACTCCAAGCAATGCCTCTGTAGTCCAAATTATTTTTCTAAAATATTTTATTTATTATTTATTTGAAAGAGAGAGAAGCTGAAGCCAAAGGAGGAGGAAGAAAGACAGAAAGAGTGAGTATGATCATACCAGGGCCTTCTGCCACTGCAAACGAACTCCAGACACATGTGCCACTTAGTGCATCTGGCTTTGCATGGGTACTGGAGAATCAAACCCAGGCTATCAAGGCTTTGCAAGCAAGCACTTTAACTGCTGAGCCATCTCTTCCATCCCAAATTCTTAATCATAACCTAACACCATCTAAGTCATAATTCAGGAGGAAGAACAGAATCATTTCTTTGAAAAGGCTTCTCAATAGAGCGCTGAGCCTGAGATCAGCACTAAAGGTTTAATCAAGCTTCATCCACTTAGCTAACAGCGACTGATCATCTGTTACACAGTGAGAATAGTTCTGAGTATGAGAAAGCATGTATATGATAACCCTGCCTAGGTGGGTAATCAATGGCTCTCTGATTGGCTAAGAGATCCACTAAGTGGAAAGGAATCCTTAGCTGGAACTGGGAACCGAGTCAGAATCTTATGGAGACAAAACCTATGGACCCCAACAAGAAGCTCCCACTAGTCTCCAGCCAAAAGTGAGGCTACACCCATCAAAATCTCTCTTAATTAATAATACTTATCCCATTGAACCTATGCTGATTTCATTCTCTGGTGGAGAAGCTTTTTTTTTTTTTTTCCCAGAAGGCTGCTGGAACCAGGAGATGAACCAGCCCTCATAAATCAGCCAGGGCCCTGGTGAAACCACAAAGGAATGGACAAGATGAGCAAGTGCGCAGCTTCAGTGGTGAGCCTGTCAACCAGAGCTAGGGACATGGAGACAAACACTGAGGATACTCAAAATGCACCAAGCAGAAATCCAGAATTTTCTGAGAACACAGCACTAAAGTAGACTTAAAACTAACCCACCGCAGCTCAGGGAATTTTGCAAAAGAGGGCAGAAAGATTGTAAGAGCCACAGAGTAAAAGGGAATGTCCAGAGGCATTGCACCCACCCCCTTACAACAACTGACTGATGCTCTCACATCCTGTAACCGGCAAACCCAGGGGGAATACCAGCAATCCCACTGAGGAGGGCACTCAGCAGGATGGGGTCAGGGCAGGGAGGAGGCAAATGATGGTACTAACACTCGATGTGTCCATACAAGTTTCTACTTAATAAAAAAAAAAAGATATTGAACCATATCATGGCCTTCTGTCAACAAATTTGCATTAAGCAGGAAACAGAAAATAAATACATATAACACAAAATGATGAGGATGGAGGATGTCAAAGGAAGTCCTCTCAGGAGGCAATATTATTTTGCCAATATTGAACAGACAGGCACTCTACATACAGGGAACATAAAGGTCTCAAAGTAGAAGCAAATCAGTGGGAGGAATGGTAGGAAGGCCAGGGTAGAGTGGACATGAGCCCCATGATAAGACAAAGGCAGAAGAAGAAGATAGGGCCAGTCATGGGAAGTCTTAAAGTCACTAGAAGGAGTTGGATGTCTTGTGGGAGTCTTGAACAGGGGATAGAAGCAGTATGACAAGCTGGTTCAAGGTCTCAGAATTTACCATAAGAAAGCAGGCATAGAACACAGGAGACTGTTTATAGGGTCAGCAGTAAGAGGTGGCTGCATCTGGGGAGGCCACAGAGAAGTAAGTGAGATGTAGGTAGTTTCCAGACACACTTGCAAACCAACCTTTAAGTGCAGATTTTCCAGGAAAGAGAGATCAAGACCGTCTTTAAGAACTGAGCCCTAGACTCTTGGAAAATGCTCGAGTAACAAAGTAGCGACAGGTGGGATTCAGAAGAAAAGAATCTAGGGCTTTTTGCAGATTTTCATAATTTTAGTCCCAGAAAATATGTTTTCAACTGATTTCTAGGTCTGCTAGAAAATTTGTCCTCAATACATAGAGAAAAACACCTTAGTTCTTAACTGAAATGATTATTTTTGGAGAGGAAAGATAAGGAGGAGAGGAGAGGAAGAAAGAGAAGCAGAAAGAACAGAAAAATACAATGGTTTTCCCCATTTAAACCTCATCTGAACACTAACTACAGTTTAGGTTATCACATAAATAAATGCTGAAGGTTTATGTGACAATTTGCTTTTCCCCATATACACACATGGCGAAATGAAGATGCTGAGTGTTACATAAAGCTCTGACAAGAAACGGTAAACAAATTAGCTTTGCAGAGACACACAGCTTGCAGCCTCTGCAGCCCAGACCAAATCATCAGTGCAAGTAGGGATTGGGGGCGGGGGGGGAACATTCTTGCCGACTACTTACCCAAAAATAGAGTTAAAAACAAACTAAAAATAATACACTGAATCTCAATACCTCAACCGCACTACATTTGGCTCTACAGGAACTAAAATAATTTCCTGTTTAATACATAGGAGGAAACATTTCTCTAGAAGACATTTTAATGAATGGGAGGGAGTTTGAGCAAGACTAGGACTCATATATTTTCTCGTAGGAATTGAAAACTGACTAAAAGCCACACAACTGTGAATAATAAAGACCTGATTATATCTTAAAATAGAAAAAAAAATTAAGTGAGACTATGCTTAATCATAAACACATTGACTGTGTCCAGAATATATTTATTATAAAAATATGGCATGCTTTCAGTAACACAGTCAACAAGTATCATTGAGAACCTACTGTGTTGCACACCCAGTCCTCAGAATGCACCAATGAATATCTTTTGGGAGCTGGTAGTCAAATATCCAGCAGCTGACTTTAATTTAAGAAACACTGAGACCCCGGCCTCTGCCCACCCCCCCACTTAGAACACAGTTCTTCAATGCCAGACATGGTGCCATTTGGGGCTGGTGAATCCTTTGTGGAGGTGGTTGCTCAGCAGCACTCTCTCCTCCATTGGTGACAATCTAGGTGTCTGTCAGCAGATAAACAGAGAGAGCAGTTATGGCATATATGCACAATGGAGTTTTACTCAGCCATAATGAATAAAATTATGTCATTTTCAGGAAATGGAAGCAACTAGAAAACATAATAGTGAGCAAAATAAGGCAGATTCAGAAAGATAAACATCACATTTTCTTTCATATGTGGACCCTAGATTATATACACAAAGAGAGAGGGAGATGTAAACTTGTAATGAATAATGAAAGTAGAAACATGGAAAAAGGAAGGGGCCTAGTAGAGGGAAGGGGGTAGATAGAACTGGTAATAGGGAGGTGAAATGATCAAAATCAGCATGTATTTCAATGAAAACATGTGTATGAAACACATCACTATGTACAAAACAGGAGAAGTCCACAGATGTTAATAATGTATATAGAGCTCACTTCAGCGGTACATATACTAAAATTGGAATAATACAGAGAAGATTAGCATGGCCCCTGTGCAAAAATGGCATGCAAATTCATGAAGCATTCCATATTTTGGGGGGCTAGAGGGATAGTTTAGTATTTAAGGAACTAGACTACAAAGACAAAGGACCCAGGTTTGATTCCCCAGGACCCATATAAGCCAGATACACAAGGTGGTGCATGCTTCTGGAATTTGTTTGCAGTGGCTGAAGGCCTTAGCATACCCATTTTCTCTCTCTCACTCTCTGTCTCTCCCACTTTCTTCCTCTTTCTCACTATCTCCAATAAATAAATAAGTAAATAATTTTTCATAGAAGAAAGTAGCTTTGAATGCATTAACTGCATAGACATGATAAATACCTGAAGAGATACATATGTCCACCTGGCTTATACATCACATTACATAATGGATAATGTATAAAAATTCCCCATAGTACTTCATAAGTATGTATGTTATATGTCTGTGTATTTCGTAATTTTCATTTAAAAATTTAAAAACTAAATAAATATAGGATATATAATGATAAGTATATAACCACTTAAAATGCCTTGGGACTGGGACATGCTTTAGGTAGTAAAGTACTTGCCACCCAAACATGTGGACCTCAATTTGGTACCCCAGCACCCACACAAAACTCATGCCACATGTATCTGTAATTGCAGTGCTGAGAAGATGGACACAGGAGGATCCCAGGACTTGCTGGCCATTTGTCTGGTGAGCATTGTGTTCAATGAGACCCTGTCTCAAAAGGTAAGGTAGAAAAAGAAAATGATTGAGGAAGACACCTAACATCAAGTTCTGGCCTCTACACACACATTTGTACACATGCTTACATGTCTGCACACACAAGTGTATGCACATGAACATATACACATGCATCACATACACAGACGCATGCAGAATAAATAAATCCTCCATTTACAAACAATGGGTGTAGAGAGATGACTCAGTTGGTAAAACACTGTGCCAGTGTGCAGACCTGAGGTCACATCTTCAGCACCCATATAAAATTTTAAGTAGATTGCATGCATTGAAGAGTTGGGGACAGCATGATCCCTGGGGATGACTGGCTAGCTATTCCAGCAGGGTGATCTATGAGTTCAGTGAAAGACCCTCTCTCACAAAACAAGGTGAAGAATGACTGATGAAAACACCCAATGACCTCTGGCTTCTACATACACATGTATACATGCATATTCATACACACAAAAACACATGTGCCCACACACAGTGTACACATGCACACACACACATACTAAAAGTCTCCACACATTTTCATCATTTTGTGAAGACCAATGACTTAGAGATCTTAGAAATATTATCCTATCCTTCTCTGAGTATCCCCATTTTTTTCTTTGCCAAATGATGTTGTCTGGCAAGGAATTTAAGGTTAATGTCGAGGCCCCAGCCAGGGAATTGATGGAATTAGACACAGAAGTCACAGGAATCCCTTGTGTTTCATTATGCAATGTAATAATGATTTCTGGTGACAAAAATATCAGTTTCAAGGACATTTACTTAGTGAACAATTAAAACTTATTAAATTCCTACTTCTCTATGTGCCAGGCACAGAGATGGTGAAAATGGGGAATGAGTTTCCTATAATTCTATATTACTTCCTTACTGATTGCTGAGAACAAATATCTGATAAGAAGCAACTTAAGGAAGGAAGGGTTTATTTTAGATTATAGTTCAAGGGGATACTGTCCACCATGGTAAGGAAGGCATGGTGGCAAGAGAATGGGCTGGTCATGAATCCACGACTGGATAGGCAGTAAGGCTGGGCTAAGAAAATTCAAGGCCCACCTCCAGCAATCTTCGTCCTCTAGCCATGCCTCACCTCACATTCCATGCGAAGCTAGGGAGCAAGTATTCAAACAAGCGAACCTATGGGAGACATTTAATATTCAAGTCACAACACCTTCTGTAGCTTATACATGATGCATATACACTATATACATATGCATGTAGTGTGTCAGAAGGAAACATACAACTGGCTATATAAAAGCCCAGTAAGCACTTCTCTTAATGTCCACACCCATATATTAATGCTACTCTCACTTTTGGTTAGAGAAGCTTCTCTTTTCAGATGGTGGTGACCTTGGGATGACTCAGAAGGCACCATGGTGCTGAAAAGAAGGGACAGAGGAGTGCTCAGCACTGAAACATCTCAAACCTACCTTCCAAGGCTCAGGGCCCATTGCGGAAGAGGGGGTGGAAAGAATGTGAGAGCCAAAGGAAGAGTAGGACTCCTTCCAACGTGCTCCTCCAGACACAAAATGGCCTGGCTATCCATGACCTCACAGTGCCTGACACTACCTACACAAGACCATTGTAACAGGAGGAAAAGATGATGACATCAAACTGAAAAGAGAGACTGATTGAGAGGGGGAGGGGATATCATAGAGAGTGAAGTTTCAAAGGGGAAAGTGGGGGGGCGAGGGAGGGAAATAACATGGGATATTGTCTATAATTAAAGAAGTTGTCAATAAAAAATAATAAAATTAAAAAAGAGGAAAAAAGTCAGGAATAGGGATTTGGCACTTGAGGAAATCTGATTTTAATGTAGATGGTAATATGAAGTAGAAGTCTAAAACACATAAATGAGAAAGCCATGTGCAGATCTCATAAGAATGTTCCAGTCAGAAGAAACATGTACAACTCTCTGAAACAGGAATTTGCTTGTTGTGAGACTACAGAGGCCTAAACTAGGCTGACTGATAGAGGATGGAACTAGGCAGTGGAGAGGAAGTAGATTTCGCTTAATCTTTTGAACAGTTTTAAGGACTTTGACCAATAACGCCCATCTTTCTTTAGTGAAGGTCAATAGATAACTCCCATTTTCCTTCAAGTTACAAAGGATTCTATGTCCCTGGTTCCTAGAAGGTAGGTGTGCCCATGCAGGGTCCCTGAATTACTTGTCCCACTTCTCCCTCCTTCCTTTCTGCCCATGCACATGCCCTGGCTTCACTTCAGATAGGTACTTGCTTATCCCTTGGCTGTCAATGTAGCCAAGTGATTCGCTGTAGAAAACAGGCCATAAGTGAGATGATGCAAGCAAGGGCTTGAAAGGTTCTCACACAGTGTAACTTTTGTCTTGAGCCTCTGACATCACTATGACAACATGGTCTGCTATCCCACTGACCTGAGGAGGAGGAGGAGGAGAACCACATTAGAGCTGCCCCAGAGGACTTGCAGCTCAAAGCAGGTCCCTCAACCTACCCCAGTCAACATCAGCTGAACTCCAGTGCATACTTATTACCATTTGCTGCTGTGATTTTGTCGTGGTTTGTTACACAGCAAGAAACCTGGCCCTAGTAAAGAAAATGAGAGAGGAAGTATGATGCACCAATTCCTTATTAACATCTTTAAAATCCACATCTCTAAAAGACATTGTGTTTTGCCATTCTCTTCCCCTCCTTCCCTTGTAACAGGGAGGAAAAGAATGCATGTCAACCCAGACCCTAACCCCAGCTCCGCAGGTGACTCAGTGAGGCAAACTCCCCCATGACCATGCAAGACAGACAGCTGGAGAAAGAAAGAAAAGTCTGTAGTGGTGATTGTGCATCTGTTTCTGATACTGCCACCAAACCTATAGGAAGTCTCTATGGGATTTGGAATGAGAGGCTGACATGATTTGATTCATAAAAACACCCATGGCTATGTTGAGAATAGATTAAAGTAGATAGGGACAATTTAGGAAGCAAATTAGAAGGTTCTTATTGCAACAATAAAACAGGCAAGAGACAGTGGCTTGGAACATAGCGGTAATGGGGAAAAAAAAAGTAAAAAGTGATCACATGTTGATTCTCCTTTCAAAATAGAATTGATGTCATCATCTATGGAGAGAGGGAGGGGATATGATGGAGAGTGGAGTTCTGAAGGGGAATGGGGGAGGGGAGGGAAATATCATGGTTTATTGTCTGTAAGTATAGAAGTTGTCAATAAAAAAATAGAACTGATAAGATTTGTTTGTGGAAAGGATTGAAGTTAGGAGAGAAATAATGGAGCCAAAGGACTCCAGGATTTAGAGGTTGAAAGAAGCCTGATAGGGTCTCCCATAGCTGAGATTAATAATATTGTGAAAGATCGAAGGTTCTGCTCTAGAGGAAAAATCTGGAACTTAATTTTAGCCATTTTAAGTTAGGGCATTTTTGGTCACTTTTGTGGACAAATCAAGTAAATAGGTGGACTTGCCAGTGCAGGGTTCAGAGAGACCTGGACTAGAAATGTGATTTGGTACTTTGATGCTGGATGGATATGTCACCTAAGTCCGGGAGATAAGAAGAGATAAGTAGGGAGTGAGAGAAGACAGAAAAGCAGCTCAAGGGCATCCTACATAAAGAGGTAACAGGTGAATGAGAAACCCACAGGGATGGCCAGCTCTCCACTGGCTTTCTGTCCCAGGATGCTGACTAACAGAGGTAGTTCTTGTTCCCTGAAGTTTCTGGTTGGATAGGCCTGTGGGAAGGAGCTCCAACAGGAGACTAGAAAAAAGGTAATGAAATTGGAACCTTGGCTTTCAAACATTAGAACCCACCAGGTTATTTGTAAGGATTATGCCAGACACTGTGGCTCACCCCCTGTCTAATGCTTCAGTGACACTTGAGATTTAGCATCTGTGATACACAATCAGGTGATGCTGAGGACTCTGGTCTGGGGACTGTAAGCAGAGAACCACCAGGTTAGACTGTGTATTTCCCTGACTCCCCCTGCCCCTGTGAAATACCTTCAGCCAAGTTATAACGTGGTTATAACAGGAAAGACTGTTCCTGCCTTGCTGGCCTGTATACTCCCAACCTCTATTTCCTCTGGAATTTTGGAAACTCCTTGCCCTAATTTTTTCTAAGATAGCAGCATCTCTTTTCTTGAAGGTTCCAAGTTCCTGCTCTATTACTTGTCCTTCCTTGCAGGCATGTTCAACCAATACCTCAAAGACTGTATCCAGCCAAGTATATCTATGCATACAGCCCAAGACAAAGTCATGAGCTTTCTTTAACTCTTATAAGATGTTTGGTGTGTCTTCAGCTTTGTAACTTGACGGCAAGTTCCTCAAGTGTGAACTTTCTAAATGATAACATCGTGTTGCAACAGCAAAATGATGGACCATACTAAGACCTTGGATTAGTCTCCAGAGATACACCCTCCTTTAATATCTGAATTTAAATGAGTTACCTGTGCTGCTTTCATAAGCATCCTGAAGATAACTGAGCATACATTTAAAAAAATATTCTATTTATTTATTTGAGAAAGAGAGAGAGAGAGATGCAGAGAAAGAGAGATTGGACATACCAGGGTCTCCAGCCAGTGCGCCCCCTAGTGCATCTGGCTTACATGGGTCCTGGGGAATCAAACCAGGGTCCTTAGGCTTTGTAGACAAACAGCTTAACCATTAAGCCATTTCCCCAGCCCTGAACATACATTCTTAATAGCACATATTGGCATTGAGAAATGGCCATTGGATTCAGCATTTAGAAGTCACTGGGAGAGTGTTGGTGATGTTTGTGACAGAATGTTAGAACGTGTATGTTTTTAAATAATCCCCGTTCCCATACACTTAATATAAAGAATAATTGAGATGTGTAGAAATAATCCCCGTTCCCATACACTTAATATAAAAATAATTGAGATGTGTAAGTCAATCAATTAAGGTTAGAGTGGGACCAGAGGCAGAGAAGATACGAGCCCATGCTCTATGCACGACTGACTTCCTTAGCCCCTGCCTACCTATCATCCACCCTTCTTTTCCAGACTTACTTAAAAATTCCTAAGGTGACTTCATCACCTGGAGACTAAGAGGAACCAAATCCATAGAGCTTGTGAAAAGTCCTGTGCCAGGAACTCTCTCCCTCCTTCCCTTCAACCAACACTCACTCAATCATTCCCTCCTTCCCTCATTCCCTCACTCATTCCCTCTCTCACTCACTTCCTCCTCCCTCACCCACTCCCTCCCTCACTACTTTCCTCACTTCATCACTCACTCCTTTGCTTCCTCACCTCCTTTCTCCGTCACTCCCTTGTTCTCTCTCCCTTCTTCCCTTCCTCTCTCACTCCCTCACTCATTCAAATAAATGGTAGACAGGAAGACCAGGAAAGGTCAGGTCATGAGACTCTCCTGGCATAAATATGAAATAAATAAGAAAAGTCAAACCTTGGAATTTTGTGGCTTATGTGCTAGACTTCTTGTATGTTGTATGTGTGTATGTGTGCAGAGGACAGAAAGAGAGGGAGAGAGAGAGAGACAGAAAGAGAGGCCACTATCCATCTCTTACTTCATAGTCCTAGGAAGTTTCAGCATGTGTTTGGGAATCTTGTTAAGGTATGGGTTAAAAGGTCATCTTTAGAAAATGGATGGATAATACTAAATGCTTATATTGTTCATTGTTTTCAAGAAAATATGGTTTTCCTCTCTTGAGTACTAGTAGATTTAATAAGTTTTTAAAAATATTTTGAGCACTTGAATCGTTTTTTTCTACCTGATATGTGATTCACTGCTGTTTCATTGCCCTCCTCAAAAATTATCTTGTACATCACAGTTGCAATTCTCTGTAAGTTAGTGCTCACTATCTCAAGGAAGATAAAATACCTAACTTTCAGTAAAGTACAAAGCAAGGTTATCTCACTTCATAGAATATGTTGTTAGGAATATCATGTCTCTGTGTTGCTGATGAAATGTAGCTTATTAAACTGTCAGTATTTTCTTTTTTAATAAAATATTAATTTATTTACTTGAGAAAAAGACAGAAAGGAGGTGGAGGGAGAGAGAGATATTGGGTGTTCCAGTGCCTTCTGCTACTGCAAACAAACTCCAGATGCATGTGCTGCTTTGTGTATCTGGCTATATGTTGGTACTAGGGAATCACCCCCAGGCCTTCAGGCTGTACAAGCAAGTACCTATAACCACTGAGCCATCTCCCCAAACCCAAACTTTCAGTATTTTCTAAGTCAATCAATCTTTTTTGTATCAGAGCTTAAAATCCTTATGAAAGAATGTTCAATTTCCCCCCTCCCTCAATTCTTTCTTTGGAACCTTCCACTGAATGGCAAAGAGCTAACATTTAACTTATAGGGAAGCTAATGAGGTTGTTAAAATTTACCTGATGAGAGCCAGTGACTAGAGATTTGGATGTGGGGTGTTTGACAACCAGTCAAAGAGAGCTGAATTGACAGATGTGTGGGTGCCCTACCTGAGGAAGGAACTAACTGCTGATATAGGAATTTTTATACCTTTTGTTAGTGAGGACTTTATGAAAAACTTAAAAGTTAACTAAGGATAAAAGTAGTTCAACTTGAACGAAATAGCCAGAGGCATTGCTTCCCCACCCCCACCCCCTTACAATGACTCTGCTGTTCAAACCTTATAACCCATAACCTCAGGGAGAATACCAACAATCCCAATGAGAGGACCCTCAGCAGAATGGGGGCAGGGAGGAGGAAAATGATGGCATTAACACATGATGTGTCCAAATGAAGTTTCTAGTTAATAAAAAAAAATGCAGCTCCACTTAATGTAAATTATAAGATGTAAGATGTAAGGTAGACATTATCAACATAATTTTATAGTGTGTGTGCGTCTTGACCAAAAGAAATTTGAGCCGGTGCATTAGATAATATTGAGGAGGGTATGGAAAGCAAGATAGAAGGAACTCCAAATAAAGGGAATGAAACAGGGAGCTGAGTTATAAAGTCTGGGAATATAAAATAGACAATGCCAAGCCAGAATTGGCCACTCCCTACGGGGTGTCTGTGTTCACTTATAGAAGTTCTAGTCCTCTATGTGATTGTGTGGGGCCTTGAGGAAGTAATTAGACGAGGTCCTCATCAAAAAGGTTAGTGCCCTCTTATTAGTCAGTTGAGGCTGGTGTAATAGCACCACAGATGGGGTGGCTTAAACAACAGATGTTTATTTCTCACAATTCTGGAGTCTGAATAGTCCAAGATCAACATGTCAATTAAGCATCTTGAGGTTGTTTTCTGAAGGTACATTTTAGTGGTGGTGAAAGCTGACAGGTACAGGCATTCCTCTGGACTCTGGTCCTCATTTGGGGAGTAGGTACATTTGGATGTAGGATAAGGGAATGCAAATGAAGGGGATGCATCTGAAAATTTGCTCCTGCTGTTTTCCTATTTGGGAATGCCGTTCATGCACACTTCCTCACTTCACATGGTTCAAAGTCCACATGGAAGCCACTGCCTCACCATCTTTGTCACCAACTCCCACATGCAGGACTAAACTTTCATTTGTACTTCCATAGCATTCCCTGCAAGCCATGCTTTCTGTGACATTCATGACATTTTTAATCCCAAGTATCTATCACGTGACTGTGCTCTGGGCCTTCTAGGGTAGAGAACCCAATTGTCTTCCTAATTTCTAGTACAGTGTATAGCAAATTAAAGGTGTCAAATCAACAGAATTAATTAAGCACTCGGAAAATCATTGTCTCTCTTGGCATTTGATTCACTAAGATTCCATTTCAGTACCAGAGTACTCTATATATATGCTCATAAGAAGAATAAATGGAAATGCCTTTGAACTTTAGAGGACAAAAATGATACTTATATCAACCATGAAATGTTTTTATGCTAAATTATTTTTTATTTTTTGGTTAGTATATAAAGAAATGGGTTTCATTGTGATATTTGATACATATGTATTATACTTTGCTCTTATTTACCTCATGATTGATTTCAATTACTTACAACAGTTTATATTTCCAACTAGAGTGTAACCTATATAAAGGCAAAATTCCCTTTGTCTCTTTCTTGCCTGGGGCACTGGTTGGCATGTGGTAGCCACCCACAGCTATTGTCTGTGGAGCACAGGGGAATCTGATAGCTGCCTGTGGCCACTGTGTAGAGTACAGGTGAATGTGAGAGCTTCACTATCTATGGAATGCAGGTGAATACTGAGCCAAGAGTCAAGACTCAGTGTATGTCTTGATTCTGCAGCCAACTTTCCATAAACTGTGAAGAAGTCTCTCCCATTCTGACTGTAGATACCTTTCCTTTAAAATAACAATCAACGTCAGGGGCTGAGAGGACAGTACCCCACCCTGCAGCTCTTATATTCTTCCTGCCCTGTCTTCCCCAGTGTTCCCTAAGGCTTGGAGACTGTGTTAGAAATCTTTGGTGTTGAACTCTTGACAGCTTCTTATTTTCTGCTTTGATAAGTTTTGAGTCTCCTCAGTGTCTACCAGCATCTGGAATTCATTTGCAGTGGCTAGAGGGACGGGCACACCCATTCTCACTCTTTCTCTCTCTCTCTCCTTCTCTCTGTCTCTAATAAATTAATTAATTAATTAATTAAATCTTGAAAAAAATAGATATTTAACTTTTATCAGCAACAAAGACATCCCACACTCTCATGGCCAAACATTCACAAGGCAGGTGGTAGTGGTAGAACTGCCAGGTGCCTATTGGCTATGTCCTCTTTGGAGTCAAATGTCAACCATGCCCTTCACAGAGGGCAGAGCTGGCAGCTGCAGTGGGGTGAGTAATTACACCAATGATGGTGACCGTAGCGGACAGCTTCAGGTTCACTGAGATGAACTTCCAGACCAGGCACAGTTATGGAGGAAGGGATATTATTTATTAAAGCTTACAGATCCAGGGGAAGTTCCATAATGGTAGGAGAAGCAGCCTGCTCTCACAGGACCAGGCAAGAGAGAGAAAAAACACCAGCCACACAGCACAGCACACTTCAGGAACTCCTATTAGGCACACTTTGCATAACTTTACAATGGAATCTCAAACCCACCACCACACCTTAAGATCCGCCCAATGACATTGCCTCTAGCCAGGGTGGCTGCAGATGCAAACAACAAACTAATAAAACACTGAATATATTGGGGGCCATCTATTCAAACTACCACAGTGACCAATTCACTGGGGAAACCTTAGATTAGATCTGCAAAGTGTAGTCTCTGAATCTATAACACAAGCATATAAAATGAGAGAGGAAAACTGTAGAGAACTGGAATCAAGCCTGTGGGGCTGCCTTTGAAGGGTAGTGAGTGAATAGACTGTCACTGCTACTTATGCCAGACTCTTCTATTCACATTTGAAGTCACACTGTACTTGGGGCAAAAAGAAACATTCCTATATTTCTTGTTTGCGGATCATAGAGATACACTTTATACAAAACTGGAAGAGTTCTTGGCTTCCTCAACCTTTTCTTTATTGCACCTAAAATTGCAAGTTTCGAAGAGCTGAGGTTGGAAATGCCTCAGAGGACTGATATGCAAATGAGAATGCCAGGCTGCTTTGCACTTGGAAGCCTCATATCTCTGTGAAGTGGATATTTTTTTTTTTTTGCCTTTGGAAGCAGTGTTGAAAGATTTCTGGAGATATAAATGTGATATCAACTGTGTTCCACTTATGTTTTCTCAAAAGACGGGGACTTGGAGCAAGTCAAGTTACCACAGTCAAAATTTCGAGTTTTTTTTTTTTTCCCAGCTGCTCAGCACCGAAGCTGATAGACAACCTGTGACGATGGCAGCAGGCATTGAGTTACCTCTGCAGAGCATTGCAGATATCACAGTCGTAATCCTCTCCTGCCTCCTAAGCTCTCAGGAGGGCAAAGAGCCACAGATAAGTGACGTGCAGAGCAAGCTATAAACACTAACACACAGCTGCACATTCTGCAGCCTATGCAGCAGCTGACACTGTCCTTCAGGAGAATGTTGTTTTCCAAATGTGAACATGATTCTCTAGGCATGGTTGACAGAAATTTAGGGAGCACATTTTATTTAAGATAGATTTTATTAAATTTCCCAGTCTTTGTAAATATGGCACAAAGCCTAAAATATACAAGTGCCATGCAAGAGGAGGTAGGCTTGTTAACAGAGGAATACAACTGTCACCTGGTGCATGATTTAAATTTGATTTGCCTCTTTACTGTGGTGAAGTTTGGGAAGCCTCCTGGTGTTCTAGTACCACAGCGTCATGCTCCATGCAACCTACAGGGAGTAGATGGAGAGGAACGGCGATCATGACTGTATGTAAGTGCAAGACCTCGAGGAGTGAACTTGCAGCCATCTCATCAAGGCATAGTGCCTTAGTGCTGAGGGGCCCAGCGCAAAGTGAGAATGTGTAGCATTAATAAATCATAGTAGCATAGGAGAATTTTATGATCTTAAAACTGCGGCACTGCAGTGCTCCTAGAACCCACGTTAGAGGCATGTTTTTGTGAGACTAAGATTGCTAGATGATGATGCATCAGTCTAGTGGCTAAGACAAGGCCTTCCAGGAACAGATGGGAAAAACATACATATTAAAAAATATTTGTAACTATGTGCTGAAGGTGTTTGGAAAGGGGTCTAAGGAAGGAAGAGAGACCCATTCTCAATATGGTTGGCAGCATCCCATGGGCTGGAGTCCCAGAATAAACAAAAAAGAAAAAGAGGAGCAAGCAAGATGAGTACCAACATTCATTTCTGTTTCCTGACTTTAATGCAATGTGACCAGCTGCCTCACACTCCACCACCATGCCTTCCCCACCATGATGGACCATACCCTCAAACTGAGCAAAAAGAAATCTTTCCCGCCTTAAGTTGCTCATATCAGGTATTTTGGAAAATCATCTAGAAAATTAACTAATGCAGGCATTGTGGAGAGCCAAAAAAAAAAAAAAAAAAAACATACATAATTGGACAAGGTCGCCATATTAGGGGGTGTTCAAGAGAAAACACACACTTCAGGAACATCCAGGCACCATCTGCTTATGGAATTTCCAGAGAGGTCAGCAGGCTTAGCAGACCCTAAACTTAATGGGAAGTCCATGTCAGCTCTTGATTGTAAACACATTGGGAAAGGTAGCAATTGTACTCTCAGGAAAAGAAAGATGGTGAAGAGGGTTAGGGCGACATGAATATGGGGAAGAGGTTATGTGAATCCTAACTCTCCCTTGGAATTCCAGGAGCAGAGGGTGTGAAGCAGACCAAGAGTCACATAACACAGAGGGGGCTGAGGAGCCTTTTTATTGTGTCACCAACAGATAATTCAAAACAGATGAGACATTCAAAAGTATTTGAATATTGTACATCAATTCTTTACTTAGTAACATCTTTTAAAGACATTTGAGAATGACATCTATTATAGGGGAAAATGCAAGGACCATTTTTCTGGGTATGTTACTTGTGTCGTCCATGACCCTGTGTAATTTGCTGCCCAGAGAAATTTCTTCCTGTCGACAGAGCCCCAATCAAGATTCCACACTAGTCTAGTAGACAACATCCTACTTGTGACTAGGAGTATGTAACACCTGAACAAATAAAATGCCATGAGATATTCCTTGCCAAGTTCAGAATTTGGAAATGGCTATTTATTAGGATGCTTCCGGAAGCATGCATTTATAAATTTATTGCTCTAAATGAGTGACTCTCAGCAGAAGCTCAACATGAAAACCATGTTTTGAAAAGTACAGTATTTACCCCAAAATTGACTGATTGAATTAGTCTGGTGAAGGGCCTACACCTTTGTGTTTATAAAGCCCCTCAGGAAATGCAAGCTTGCAGTTGTTTGGAACCCATTGGCATAGCTCATTTCTTAATTAGTGTCCCAGCCTGCAGGTTCCTCCGTACTATACCACCAGATGATTTTCTTTTCAAATCATGTCAAAGCTTCTCATTAAAAATATTTAATAGCTTCCCATGGCATGATAAAGTGAATTTTAATTCTAATAACATGGAAAGACCTTCCAAATCTACCTCAATTTATTTTCCCAGTTTTGTATTTTAACATATTCCATGAAACAATGGGATTCAAGTTAGTAAGTCTGCTGTTCTTCCCCAAAGCATACCTCAACAATTGCCCCACACCACTCTGCTGTGGAAAGTGACTTTTCTCTCTTTTCCATTTAGTATTTTCATCTTCTGGGGTGCCAATTTATTATCAATTTACTAAAACATTTTTCAGGCTTAAATCAATGCATTTTCTGTGCTCAAATAGTGCCATGTACATGCTGTCATCAATACATATCAGTGGAGCATCAGACAGCAGAAACAACACTGGGTGGTCAGCCCATCACCTCATTTTCTTCTAGACTCACAGGAAGAGAATCCTTTCTGTGTTTATTGGTTGCTTTGGGGTGGTTGTGGCTGACTACTTGCTAGTCAATAGAGTATAAACACACATGATGGAAACCAGTCCCAGATGTTGCCCCTGACAATATTCGTTGGCAATCTTCTTTTATCTCTTGTCATGGCAACCTGAGATCAATTGTAAATTCCTTAAGTTTAGGCATTAGACTTCAGTCATAATTACATTCCCAAGAACAAGTAAAATGCCATATATATGGTCAATAAAGAAGTGTGATGTGGAGGTTGTGAACAGCTGTTGAAACCAATTACTACTGAGAATGCAGAACACAGTCCAGTGAATTCAATGGACCAAAAAATAGAAGAAACTGTACCAGAAAGGTCAGTGCATCCTTTGGGAAAGTGTTGACATGCTGTGGAGGTCCACATGACATTTGTCCATAACAACCTTAAGGCTGCAGCATTGTTTTGTAATGATGGTGTTGATAGACATCATGATTCCATGTTTGCTTATGCTTGCTACTTGAACTTGAACCAGGAGATCAAATAGAGGCAGCTGGAGCAGGAATTATTGTTTCCAGCAAGACAATGAAATGGAAGCCCAGTGAGACTAAGTACTTGCTTCAGGCCATACCTAAAGTAGGAGTGGAGTTAAATGAGAAGCCCAGGGCCCTTTCCTCAGGACTTGGATCCATCATCTCAACCATTTGTGTGTTGCAAGGATTTCTCAATATCGAAAGTGAAAGTGTAGGGGCCAGAGAGATGTCTTAGTGGTTAAGACACTTGCCTGCAAATCCTAAGGACCCAAAGTTTGATTCCCCAGTACCCATGTAAGCCAGATGTTCCAGGTTGTGCATGCATCTGGAGTTGTTTTGTAGTGGCTAGAGACTCTGGTGCACACATTCTCTTTCTCTCTCTCTCTCTTTGCCTCTTCCTCTTTCTCCCTCTCTTACATAAATAAATAAATAAATAAATAAATAAATAAATAAATAAATAAAATATTTTAAAGAGATTAAAAGCTGGGCTGGAGAGATGGCTTAATGGTGAAGGCACTTGCCTGTGAAGCCTAAGAACTCATGTTCAAATCTCCAGATCCCACATAAGCCAGATGCACATGACACAAATGTCCCATGTTGCACATACACTCAAGGGAGCACACATGTCTGGAGATTGTTTGCAATGGCTGAAGGTCCTGGCATGCTCTCTCTCTTTCTCTCTCTCAAATAAATACATGAATAAAAAGAGGAAAAGTTTATAAAAAGCTGGTTTATCATCACCAACTCCAGTTGTACGGCAGTAATTTCTAAGGCTCTTTCTGCTTTTGCAATGGCCCATGTCTGAAGTCAGTATAAATGGCCAAATGCATAGAGAGCTAAGGAATCCACACTTGATAAAAAACCTTGAGCATCAGACATAGTGAAAGACAGGAAATAGTGTGTCTTCCAGAACTTCAAGGCATAGAACAATCACAAAGAGGGTAAGCCTGGTAGACAAAGCGGACAAGATGAAAATCCCATGAGGCTGGACTTAATCTGTCAATGACAGGCTTGGAAAGTATTCCTACCAGGTGGAAGGTAGAGATGATATCAAGTGAAAAATGAATGAAACCAGATGATAGGCTCAGTACTTTCACCTCACAGATAACCTTAGTGATGTCACTTTGGGGGGACAAAGCCCTCCAACCAAACCACACCCTTAATGGGCCTCACTGCTAACCACACAGCTTTTCACTGGAAAAGAATGCTCATTATTACTCAGGTATAGTGAATGCTTTTAATTTTCTGCCGCCTCAGCAAGTATTTTGAATGTAAGCTAACTTTCTCTTACCAGCAAGAGCTCAGTCACCCTCAATACAGTCTACCCTGCACTCCAATGGCTAAAGCCTTGAGCTTAAAGATAAGAACTGAAGGAAATCTCCTCTTCCTGACATAGATGACTTCCAGGTTTCTGGCTGACACTGTAAATGGAATTCACGAATTTTCACTTGAACTCATGCCTTACTTTTCACTGCCATGCACCCATGCCCTTTGCCCCACTCTTCTTTCCTGCCATGAGACATCTGAATGGAGGACAGCCTGCTCAGGATCTATAAGTAAACATCTTTAAACGTGCTTCTGGATTGGTTGTTTATTGAATTCTGCCCTTCTAGCTGAAGGATCAGGGGCTTCATGGGTACACCATGTTTTTCCCAGAGTGCGGGTGAAAACACAAAGTTGGGGTCCAAAGCAATGCCAAGGCAGCACACACTGGACATAAGTCAGACAAGGGCCACAGGGTTACCTGCCTGTATAAATTCGTTTCCTATGTGATGGACCTCTTGGTCACAGGCAGATACTAGGTACCAAGTCATCTGCCAGGTAAAAGAAGTACTTCTGTCAGACACCCTGTAAAGCCCCAACTTCCCTTGATTTCCTGTTTAGGCAACAGTACTAGGCTGTCTGATGCCAAAACTGCAATTTACCTGAGAATTATCAGAGCCCAAAGTCAGCAGAGCCCAAGGTCAGCAGAACCATCTCCATTAGGAGTGGTGTAGCATCTCACATTTCAAGTGCTTTGTTCTCTTCTTTCCCCTTCCCCTTCTGGGCTACCTGTATTTTGGATTAGTATCTAATGTATTAAACTTTAAAAAAAAAACTATAATAGTGAAGCTGCCTGCTATAAAATTGGCCTGGGTCTTCAATTCTTATAACAAGCCAGTATGTTAAGTAGAATTGTAATTATAACATTAGTTACTAGGTATTAAAATATTACTGTGCTAAATAAGTTATATTTATTTCTATTTGCAAGTTAGATATTATACAGCAAACAAAAGAGAACAAATGCCAAAAGGGTGGCTAAGTTCTCTCATATGGAAATATTTCGAAGCCCTCTTTTTCTTTTTTTCAGGAGGGTAATAAAACATGAAAATGTAGAAAGAGAGAAAGATTAGAAGATCCATTTCAATGTCCAGTTTTAAGCACCTGAGACTTCTCTTGCATTTCCCCAGAAGTCCCCAAGTGCTTTTGTGCCCTTCTGCTGCTTTTGAACATTTTGTCATGATGCCTTCATATCTGAGACCTTCTCTCTCAGTCTCAGTGTCCTCATGATTCATGATCCAGAAAAAGGGGGTTGGGACATGGGTACCTAAGTCTTTGTCCTAAAGGAGGCTAGATTAAGCTCTGCTCAAGGATTAGAATTTTTGTCTGCCTAATTCACCCATATTGACAATCCTGAAGGCCACCATGGACCACTGTGAGACTTGAACTATTGTGGTTACATTGTCTTTATGGGGAAGTATTTCCAAATTCCAAAACCTAAGTGAGTGAGTCTGTGGGTCTTCTCCACTCATAAATTTGAGAAAGCCTCTACAGATAAGATAAATATGCATTTACATTTATCCTGATGAAAATTTAGGGGGAAGATCATTACATGAATATTGCTCAGTGTTGGGAAATTAAGAGTTCCTTGGGTTTTTATCACTCATCTGAGAACAATATGCTTTCTACAACATAGTGACATTATTAAAGAGCTTCATCACTGGCTGTGTTCTCATGAGCTGCTCCCTGCTTAGCAGGTGCATTCCTAGGAAGTCTACCTGGGTCAGCACTGAATTCCTTTCCCTGGCCTTGAATGAAGGAAAGGAGTGTAAGTATCCCTCACACCCTAGACTTCACAGGAAGCACTCCTGCCTGGCTTAGCCACAGTGTTCTGTCATGCTGTGCTTACACTGCCTGAGAAGTCTCAGCTGTGCTCAGGTGATGCTGCCAAGACGGGGAAAGAGAGGCCACAGTGGTCTCTACTTTCTCAAATGCAAGGCTGAAACAGATGCATATAATCATACATACTTGTTGAGTACCTGGATTATGATCTCCTCTCTGCACTGGAAAAGGCGACAGCCACATCTCTAGCACATTGGAAACAAGCTTGCCATTGCTAGCCATGAGCCGGCATTCCAAAATGAATATAAGTCTGCTCTCAAAGTCAATATTCTTTTTCTTGTGACTTTTATAGGGGAAGCATCTTTTTTTTCTGGGTAAAATTATGCTAGTTATTTAAAGTGTTTTATGACATGTATTCTAAAATAAGCCAACTATTTCATCTAGTTTTCAATTAAAATAACACAAAACCAGAGATTTGTTGAGTGATTTTTGTGTACCCGTCCAACAATTTGTAAGGAACATTTTGCATAGTTTCCATCTTACACACTGTCCTCAAAACTGGACTCCTGTGTAAAATGTGTCTCTTTTGCCTGTTTTAAAGATGGACTTGTGAGTCAAGTTGCCATTTGGACATTTGATAATTGAATTATCAGCAACATATGAAACATATTCTGCCTTTTTTTTTTTTTTTAGGTACTTACGTTGCACTGTCATGCTTCACTAGAGTTAGTAATCATTTTTGTCTCTGCATCACATAGCTACACACAGCTGCTGTCAATCATTCTGCTGGAAACATTAGAGAGTCAAATACCCAGTTAGAAGGCAGTGCAGATCTCAATGTAGAAACAGGATAAGAACAAGTGACAGCATGCAAACTCAGTTATTTGGAGCAGTCAGGCTATGATAGAAAAAAATATTGAAGGAGTTTGGTAAAGCATGACTGAGACACAAAATTTGAGAAATGATTTTAGATTTTAGCAACGAGCTTGAGCAAATAGAAACGTGATTTTTAAAAAAAATGGACAAATGTGTACATTATAGGACTTTGAGGTGAGAAGTATAGTGATGAGAATGAAATTCAACCAAGCAACAAGTTTCTATGAAGCATGAACCATGTGATAACAAAAGCACAAAAGGTCAGATGGAATTTATAATGCAGAAGGATGAAATGAGGATTCTGCACACATCCCAACATTGTGAACCAGTTCATCTGGAAGAAATAGCTAACCCATGCATTAAGGACTGTAATAGAATATTGTGTCATGGAGGGAGACTTGTCTGACTGGTATGGCTGCAATAAATTAGAGTTAGGATGCTGGAATCTCTATTCTAGGTGAGGTTTTAAAAAGGACATAAATTAAGAGGTTTAGAAAATTAGAGGAAAAAGCAGGTAGAAATGACAGGGAAAATAACAATTTAAATAATTTGGAGGTGAATTGGACAGGCCATAAAGAGAAGGCCAAGAGAGCACCGAGCTTTAGGGGCATTATGAAACCCTCTGGCTTATGTGAGAATTCAGGCATATACATGAGAACAGGAACAAATCTTCAAAATTTAGCAACTATGGTTTATGAAATCCCTAGTCCACATTACCTCTAACCCTCAAGAAGCATGAAATTTTCTGAGAGAGGCCTTGCGGACAATGAGACTTCATTGGCAAGAGGAAGCCTGTCTGGGATCTCCTGTAATCTGTACTCGGCCATCTGTGCAGATAGAGTTTCCACAGTTGAGCAAAGTCACCAGTGACCAGAAAGTACACAAAGCCCTCTAGAAAAATGTGGGATTAAGCATGGCTTCCAGGGTGACTAGGATTTGGATAGGAAGCAGTTAAAGAAACAGTTTCAGATTATAGAAAGAGTTACAAGGACAATGCTCAAGAACTGGCAAATTGCATGAGCTATTCAAGGGCTTGCAAGTCTGCCAATGAGGCTTTCATGAAAAATACCTAATAAGAGTGAGAGAAATACAGGGCTGGGGAAATGACTCAGTGAGTAAAGGACTTTCCACACAAGCACAAGGATATGAGTTTGGATTCCCAGTACATATGTAAAATCCCAGTGCTTGAGAGGCACAGACAAATATCCCCTGTGGCTTACTGCCTAGCTTGTCTAGCTAGTTTCAAAAATAAGGTAGAGAACAATTGAAAAAGGACACCCAATATAGACCTCTGGCATCCACACAAAGTTGTACACATATGCACAATCACATATATATGCCCACACACATGAACATGTGCATACACCATACACACGCATAAATAAAAATGTTAAACATGTATAAAAAGGAAAAACTTGTACTTCATGATATAGTTAGAACATCTGTTTCCTAGCAATTCATAAGTTGACTTCCAAACCTCTAGTGTGGGCAGATATTTACAGATGGAATCTTTAATTCATTAATTAAGTAAAATGAGCTCATAAGGGTAGACACATGGTCTGTCTTTTAGTGTCTTTGTAAGAGAAATCAGAAAATCTTTCTCACTGCACAGAGGCATTGAAGACAAGCTACATGAATGCACACTTGCAAAGCAGCTGTCTGCTACCCAAAGGATGTGCCCTGACCAGACCACCCTCCTGGCCTCTTGACTTGGAACTTCTCAGTCTTCACAACTGTGAGAAAAAACAATAATTTATGTTGTTTGTTTAAGGAACTTAATATTTTTGTTATAGGACTCAAATGAGGTTATAAGACAGTCTTAGCACCAGTTCATGTTAATGGTGGAAAATTTCAGACATAGGTGGGCTGTTTAGGATCATTGAGAGGGGTGCAGAACAATAAATGCTTTGTTAAATAAAATCAGTAGGGAAGCCCATCAGCTTGAGTGTGGTTGTAAATGAGTAAAAAACTAGAAAAAATCCGCATCTACAAACCCCAGTTTAAATTCTGATGAGCCATGAATGAGGTGTGTAACCTTGGATGTGCCAAGTCATTGACTTTGGTGGACCTTGATAACTTTCTCAGGTAACTAACTAGAGTGAAAAAAAAATGCCTGCCACAAAAGCAGAGCTGAGATGTTGAGCTGAACTGTGAGCTACAGGGGGAGAACCCTGAAGTAGAGAATTTAAAAAGCAAGGCATTTCAACAATCTAGATAGAATTCTGGATTGCTATTTTATCGTGAAGAAAGGAAAAATGGGGGTAAATGGGAGATGAATTCTGAAGGTGAAAATGACAGAAATTGACAGCTGATTGGAATTCATAAAGGAAGTATAAGGATGGAGCTCAGTTGATTATAAGTGCTATGATGGAATGCTATGGTCTATTGTCAGAAATCAGCATGAGCAAGAGAGTGGAAATGTATTGAATTTGGCTTTTAGGATGAATCCATGACAGACATGTAAGGAAATTGAAATAGCATCATTTTCCATATTTCTAAGTTCATTTTAACCTTCATAGAATTTTGGTAAAATGATAGCCTTTTTCTTTGACTTTCCCACCAGCAGTGATTTGGACTCCATTATTCTTTCTCCTAAATTTGCCAGAAGAAGAAGTGAAGACAGACCCCAGAGATAAATTTATCCACGACTGGTAGATGTCTCTGCACTGCTAAAGAAAAGCACCCGTGATTGTTGTATGCGACCTTTGGCAGCAGTTGCTCTGCCTTCTGGGAATTAAGATTGATTCTGCACATCAGCATAGGTGGAAGCCAATTGCCCAAGAGCTGAGATTGATGGTCCATCAAAATACAACAGCTTTTCTGGAGAGAGAGTCAGCCGAACATCACAGTTCCTGATAAAGTGGTCACTTATTCCCTGCCCCTAAGGTGACAGTACAAATGCATTTTCTTTGTGCGCATTGTAAAGTGATAATGGAATTGTGTCGGTATGATCTTCCTGCCAGTGTTTGTAGCATTTCTTAACAATATCCACTTGCTCTGTACTTTTGTTCTGTACCTTACCATGTATCCTCTCTCAGTGTCTGTGGAAAGTAAAAATCATTTCTCTCTTTCTGTCTCTCTCTCTCTTTTCTCCCCTGCCCCTGCCCCCAAAGAGCTGAAGTAAATATATAATTGAAAAGTCTCACAGAAAAAAATTATGACTAGGTTGCATTATCAAGGACAAACTGGCCATTCTTGAGCTATGTATACAGAGTCTGAAATGATTGATAGCATGTTTGAGGAGTACTCAAAAGTCATAAATTAGGCCGGGTGTGGTGGCGCATGCCTTTAATCCCAGTACTTGGGAGGCAGAGGTAGGAGGATCACCATGAGTTCAAGGCCACCCTGAGACTACATAGTGAATTCCAGGTCAGCCTGGACTAGAGTGAAACCCTACCTCGAAAAAAAAAGTCACAAATTACATTCATACCACAGAGTTGAGAGTAGGGTTCTAATACCTCTTCCTGAGGGCCTAATCCAAAGAGCTAGACATGTAATAAATAATCTCCGAGTAGAAAACAAAACTTATTTTACTAATAATAACAAAAATCTACACATGATCTGCATGAGGAAGCTTGAGTGAAGAAGCCTGCTCCTGCCTCCCATGCATTGAAGATGGCTGGGCTTGCAGAACAGATGTTTTCCTTGAATGCATTCCCAGTCTCACAGGAAGATGGAAGAATGGAGATAGCTCTGATTTTGTCTCACCACAAGATAATATGCAAGTTTCAGTTCTCTTTAAGGAGTCTCCTGAAATTTTGTTGCATTTTCATGTTGAATCTACTTAAAATATAAGCTTAACTTTGATTCTTTTCAAGCTGCCATTGCATTTTGATTATTCAAATCATGTCACATTCTCTGTGGACTTGGAAGAAGGATCTGCTAACTTCTCCACAGCCTGATAAAGGATGGAGCTGAGGAACCACAGACCTTGGGCCAGGGACTAATTAACTAGAGATGGAGATAGGAAATGAAAATTATAATATCTTAAAAAAACAAAATATATGGTTAACTGAAGCAAATATTACCATTCAATAGTTCTAATATGGCTCAGCTCCAAGCAGCTCACTATACTTCCAGAAGCACATTACAACATGGAGAACCACATGATACCCTTGGCTTGGAGCAGAATCTAGACTTTCAAAGTTGGAGGGAGAGAGGCACCTGGGAATCCAAGTAATTGGATGCACCTCAGGTGAGAAGTATTATATCAGGGGAAGAGCTGGAGTGTGCAACAGCAAACCAAATACCAAGCACAGTGGTTTTGGCAACCATAATGGGGATGAAAGGACCTCCAAGTCATGATCAGAAATCCGGTACTGAGAGCCTGCCCTGAACACACTAGCAACAAGAGCAACTCTGGAGCTTTGTCTCTGTGCTTAAAGCAGCCTGGTTCTAGAAACTGTGCAGACAGCAGCAGGGCAGAGTGAGCCTTCACACAGTGTGCAGAATGACCAATAGTTACATGGGGGGTGCTTGTGAGAGGTTAGCCATATACCCCACTGAGAGTCAGAAAGACTAGGTAATTTCATATGAAATGGCAGAAAACCACAAAGAAGTTATTCATATCAGGAACCAATAAATCTTGAAGAAAAATCATTTCATACAAACACAACAGCAGGCTGGGGATATAGCTATGTTGCTGGACTACCTACCTAACATGCACTAAGGCCCGGGTTCAGTGCCTAGCATGGTGGCGCTCACCTGTAATCCCAGTACTTATGAGGTCAAGGCAGGAACAGCAGAAGAGTGAGTTGGAGGCCAGATTGATATATATGAGACTTTAAAAGAGAAAGACAAGGGCTGGAGAGATTGCTTAGTGGTTAAGGCACTTGTCTTCAAAGCCAAATGATCCAGATTTGATTCCCCAGGACCCATGTAAGCCAGATGTACTGGGTGGAGCATGCATTTGGAGTTCGTTTGCAGTGGCTGTAGGCCCTGCAGATTCATTCTCTCTATCTTCCTCTCTCTCTCAAATAAATGAATAAAAATCAAAATAAATATTTTAAAGGAGAAAGACAGAGAGAGAGAAGAGATTCAACTTTCAGGTCACTCAGACTTCCCTCCTGCCCTTTTCTTTGTGAAGGCTAGTGTTTGAAGAGAAAGGTTCTGAGTAAAAAGATTCAAGCAAGTCTTACTGTAAAATATTGAAAAAAATGAAATGTCTCTCTGAATTGTCATAACTAATTGACTTCCAAGTCAGAGAGAGATGATAGTGGCCCTGTCCTGTTTTCTGTCTCTAGAGAATACTGCTACTCTGCTACTCCTTGCACTGGGAGGACTAAGGCCTGGGTAATCAGGCTCATGGGTGAAGCCCAGTGACATGGGTGAGAGCCCAGCTCATCTTCTCACTCCCCTCCATTCACCTCACATTCTCTGAGTCATCTTTCTAGAGCAGTTCTTCTCTAAGTACCATCTCCAAAATGCCTGCACGAGGATCCTCAAGCACTTGTAAAACTCTATTCAAAGTTAAACCTCCACTAGTACCTGCCATAGGCTGCAAAGATGCAGGTGAGCATCTGGAAATGGACATTTATGAAGTGATTCCTGAACATGCTCAGTATGAGAGCTACTATTCTAGAACTTCCATCCAAACATTTAAATGGTGATGGTGACTTCTAGTTAGCACACAGGCACCTTTCCAGCGACCATTTCCGTGATTTACTGGAGCCAAGAAATGACCGCGTCCCAGTTGCATAAGTCTTGGTGGGCTTATGGCTCCTGGTGGGATTTTATTGGCTTTCTTTATTTTACTATAAAAAAACCTTCCACTTTCTACCTTTTCTTAAAGGCTAATGTCATATAATCTACTCAATTCGCATAACCAATCCAAGCCAAGTTAGGCACTCAGCTGCCCTGCGGCAGTGGTGAATTTCATGTGGTTTTGGCTAGGCTGTGGCATCAGAGGTTGCTGGCACCTAGTTGTAGTGAAGGTGTCTGTGGCTGAGACTAACACTTCAAATCAGCTAACTTTAAATAACTTGGGCTCCCCTCCACAGTAAGACTGGGACTCATGCGCTGACTGTAAGACTTCCTTAAGGTTTCAGGTTTCCTAAAGAAAGAATTCTTCCCCAAGATAGTGATATACAAATCCTGTCTGAGTTTTCAGCCTGCTGCTGTGCCCTACAACTTTGAGATATATATTCCAGCCTCGCCAAGCATTGATCTCAGTTGTGCAGTCACTTGATGTCACTGTGTGTGTGAACATGGCTGTACACACATCAAATTTGGGTCTATGCCCTCTGTCACCCAGAGGGAGAGTCCAACTGGGCCACAGGATACACAGTATTGGTTTTCAATGTTCCATAGAGAAGTGTCTCCTGAACAAGGTGAAGTTCGTTTCAGAGTACTGCTATTGCCCCCTCTCTTCCTCATAAACACAGGCTGACAGGGAGAACGCACCTTTGATTGTGAATTCAGAGTGGTGACTTGCTATTTAACCTTTTGTTTGGATGTGGATCATTTCAGCATGAAAGGTCTGTGCTTCCCACATGGCATTTTAATCAGAGGTCGTTGTGGAATGAATGTGAAACTCACTCTTTTGAGAATTCTCTAACCAGCTGCTGTGCACTGTGACATCTTTATATTTGGTGAGCTTTTTTCTTCATTTCTTTCCTTTTTTTTTTTTTTACAACCTTACTGTGCAGACCAAGCTGGTCTGGAATTCTCCATGTATCTCATCCCAGCCTCAAACTAGAGAACTTATCAAGTAATTGGATGACAGGTGTGTGCTAGCATACTCAGCTCCACAATTTTTATACCAGATAATACTTTATATTGCATGACGGCCTTTCATAGGCAGAAGTAAAGGCTCAATAAATATTAGCTACTCCTTTTTTCTTTAATCATATAACAAGACTCAGAAGTAGTTATCAATGCCAAATTACAAAGGTAGCACAGAAAGGTTAAAAGGGATGTTTATTGTCACAAAACTAACAATCCAAGAATGTAGGTATATGTCTATAATAGCTACGATGATTATCAGCTGCTTATTCTATGGCAACCATTTACCAAGAACTTTGCATGCATGCAATTTAATTCTTATAACAAATTAAATAAGCACTGGGCTGGAGAGATGACTTAGCGGTTAAGGCGCCTGCCTTCTAAGCCTAAAAATGCTGGTCCAATCTCCAGTGGTTCCAATCTCCAGGTCCCATGTTTAGCCAGATGCAAAGTGACGCAAGGGCGCAATGCCGCACTTGACCACAAGGGGCGCATGCATCTGGATTTCATTCGCAGCAGCTGAGAGGCTGTTGGTACGCCCATCTCTGTCTTCCTCTCCCTCTCTCTCTGTCTCTCTCCCAAAAAAAAAAAAAAAAAAAAAAAAAAAGCACTGAAATCATTCCCATTTTACAAGCATGGAAATTGCTGCTCAAGAAAGGTTTGTAACTTCCCAAAAATGCACAGGTAAGTAAGTGATAGCAATCAGATTTTAATCTCAGCTCCACCTGTTTCCAGACTCTGCATACTTAACTGCTATCTTCTGCTTCTGCATACATGAAATTGTCCACATACATGTGAATTGCTTGTATGTTCATATTATGTGCTCCCATGCTTGATTGAGCAATAAAACAGCTGATATTCCTAGCAAGAGGCAGAGCCAGTAGCATAATTCAGGCCCTCTCCTCTTTGTTAGCCCATGGCTGCCTTCCTGAGTGTTTGTTGCTATCACTTTGCATCAATAGCAGTTTTATGTAGACTACACAGATTGGGACTAGAGACAACATAGGTCACTGGAATCCAAAAAGAACCCATGAAATATATTGTATGCAACATCCCTGTTAAAAGTCTGATAGCCAGAGCTATCAGCATGATCCTGGAGATAGGTCGATGGGGGCTTTACTTTCCTTCCCTATTGCTCTGCCTGAAGAGAGTGTAAATTAACTTGCAAATGAGCAAGTCTGGACCACAGGAGGGAAGGCTGAGAAGACAGTGCTGGAGGCATGGAGGAATACTAAATTCATCCACAAGAGAATTAATAAATAAAGATTTAGGGCTCAGTGGTTTGTGGCCTAGCATTTGTGAGGCCACAAACAAACAAAGTAAGTGTAGGGATTGATTAGTTCTATCATATATGTTTAAAAATAGACTATAACCTAATGAGAATCTGAATAGCATCTGATGGGGTCATATATGATCAATTAAAAATAGTAGAAGGATTTGTTCAAGGGAGATAGGGGGCAGAGGAAGGAGTAGGGGAGGTAGGGGAAAGATAGAGAAAGGTGAGGCAATTATGATATAAATACATTTTGTACATACAGAAAAATTGTGAAAAAATAGAAGAGGGATTAGCTGGAAAGAAGACGCTCAGTGGAGAAGGCATATGGGAGGGAACTTTAATCATGGGATATTGTATATATGTATGGATGCTGTCCAAAAAAAAGTTAAAAACATCTAAGAACAGGAATGAGATGGAAGAGGCAATCAAGGCAGGCATGGATATCCCTGCTTAGCACAGGAAACAGGATTTTTGCACATTATAAGTGGTAGATATAGTTATTTTGAACAGAATGACTGATTAGAATTTGTTTTCCAAAACCCACTCTTTTGTACATATACAATGCCTTGACTTAAATAAGAAATTCCTGGGACCTCTACTTACCAGTTATCCAAAAGGGGGTATAAGGAATAATAACCGTGCAGAGGAACTTCAGCATTGTTGAACAATCAAGTATCTACCTAAACCTCCATTAATATTAGCATCAGGCATTTCTTCATGATCCCACCTTAAGTATGGACTTGGCGTGAACAAGGAACCTTTTTGCCAGACAAAGCTGCCTGAAGCTCAGATAGTCATACTCTCCTGGAACTGGGAGTGACACAGGGTTACTGCATAGTCATCTGTACCTTAGCAGGAGATCATCTTGTGCTTGCTGCAGTCTTGTTGGAAATTTTCCCTGCCAACTTCTAGAGAATTGTTTGTACTACCCTTTTTCTCACTGCACGCTTTCAGAAACCTCTCACTCCTGTGAATACTAGTTACCTTCCAATATATTCATATTCTCTCTCTCTCTCTCTCTCCCTCTCTCTGGTTTAAGATCGTCAGATATTTCCCATAGGTTGCAATCCAGAACCTTGACCGATACTTTGTGAGACAGCTAGAAAAGACAGGGTTAAAATATTGTCTGTAATTCTCACTGGTATCAAAGCAGTGAAACTCAAAATCCAGTATGTTTTGTTTAACCCATTGAAACAGCTCTGCCAGACCCCACCCACTGATTAAACAACTTTGAAATCACCATGCAATTCCCTCCCATAGATATGGCAGGGGTTCAGCTTGTGAGTCCAAGAGCATGATTTCCATTGCTTAGAAAATTATATTGCTTATTGACTCTGAAATTGGAAAATGTTTATTTGCAATTGAAATTACAACACAATTTAATACAAAGCCTTACCAGCCTCCATGATGACCTCTCACAAATAATTCCTTTAAATCTTAATGAGTGATTTGAGTCAGGGCAAGCTGAAGTACAAATTGTGTGTGAGCAAACACTCCCATTAGTCCTCTGGGACCTACAGAAACAGGCAGACAGTATTAAGAGAATCCCTCTTGTTAAATTGATAACACTTCCCCAGGCCACCAGAGAACCAGGTAATTGCAACAATATTTCTGGGCTAAATTCCAATCATTGCAGCTGCAAATCAGAAGCAATGGGAAAGACATCTTCAGGTTGTGGGTTTTTTTGTTGTTTTTTTTAAGAATTGTATTATTTGCCATAAAGAATGGGAGTAGGAAAGAGAGAAAATTAAGATCATAATCAAATTGCTAATACCAGATATATTCTCAATATCACTTAATGAAATTACATATATATTTTAAAAGCTAATATTTTCCACCCACTTCTTCCAGGTGTTTATAGTCTCACACTCAGAAATCTATATTGGTCTTTGTGCATTATATTATTATAGTATTATATGTGTCTGGACTAAGGTCACACTGGAGGAGGCTTGGGGAGGGAGGAAGAGAAGAAACTGTTGTATTAAAGGTCAACTTCAATGTAGAAATTAAAGGAGAGATCTGTTCTATTTAGTTATTACTTACCCTTCCATTTTAAATCCATCATTGTTCTCAAATTCTGAGGTAATGGTAACTGAATTCTTGAGTAAATGGATTCTTTAGTAAGATCTCATTTTTGCAGAGAGCAAGAACTGAACACTGCAGGTGGTAGAAAACCATGGTAGATATACCAGAGGAAAAGCTGATTCAAATGACTTGGAGGGTGGCTGTTTGGTTTCTTTGTTCTTTCTACCACATAGCTGTGGGCAATACAGATGAGGAAATAGCAGAAGTGGTTCTCTGTTCGTTACCTAGGATGCTTTGTTTCTTGGCCAATTTGCAGCCCTAATTCTGACCCTAGCCATATTTCTGTGGCCTTCTGAAAAGGACAATATACATTTCTAGTCTCGTTTTTCCACTCATTTTCCTTAGCCACCCACATTCTAGAGGCTGACACATTCTTGAGTTTTTTAGGTATGGATCACAAAATCTCACTTTCTCCACCACAGAGATTTTAGTCCATTCAGAGGCCCCCAAATCTCTTGATTGAATGAGGGGTCAAATAATCTTGAGAATGTTACAAAGACTGTCAATGTTACAAAGACTTAAAATAAAATCAATCTCATGACCATTTGTCAGAATGCTCTGGAACACATAAAATGTTGAGAGCTCTGGAGAATCATTAGATAATGGTTTTGAACTGATATTAGTTCTTGGGGACCTATGATGCCATTGTGGTTGGACAGTGAATTTTGGTTTTATCATGATCAAATAAGAGTCTTGAGCTGGAGAGATGGTTCAGTAATATAATGCTTTTCCTGCACAAGTATAAGAACCTGAAAAGGCCTAAAACCACCAGAGTTCAAATCTCCAAATAAACAGTTGGGGGTAGATATACACATCTGAAACCCCAGTCTAACAGGGTGGCAGAGACCTAAGAATTGACATAAACTTGCAAACTCCACAATCAGTAAAAAGACTGGCTCAAACAAGACATGATGGAAGACAAATGGAGTGAGATACCTGATACTCTGTTCCACCCACTGTAGGAAAGGGCTCCTTGTTGCAGGCAAGTGTATGGGGTGATACCCCCCCCACACACACATACACACACTTAAAAATGATAGGGCTATGGAAATAACTCAGCATTAAGATATTTGCTTGCAAAGACTGCTGGTCCAAATTCAATTCTACAATACAAAGTGGTGCATATGCCAGGAGTTCATTTACAATGACAAAAGTCTTAGCATCACTATCCTCTTTCTCTCTCTCTCTCTCTCTCTCTCTCTCTCTCTCTCTCTTTCATAAATAGATAAATAAAATATCTTGCTTGAAAGATGACTCACATGGTCCCAGTAGTTTGTTTCCAAGTTGGCCCTATGATAGAGTATGAGGGTCTAGTAACAGCCCTGGAATATTCCTTCACTAGAAAGGCAGTGAACTAAAAGAAATACCTTATTCGAAGTAAAACATAAGTAAATGCTACTATTAAAGGTTCAAAAGCATCAGGGGTGTTGATATCTATCCCATTCCTATTTAACTTGCCAAATATATCTTGGAAAATGACCAGGGACTACTGTAACTTTACAGATGAGGACTCTGAACACTGCTGCTACTGCATTTGTATTATTTTCACAGGAACAAGTCAACATGAACTATGGAACTTGTGCAGCTATTGACCAAGGAAAATGCCCTTTTCTCCAATTTCTTTTTGTAAGTTTTTAAAAAATATTTTATTTATTTAATTGTAAGCAGAGAGAGATAGAAGAGAGACAGAGAAAATGGCATACCAGGGCCTCAGCCACTGCAAACAAAGTCCAGATACATGTACCTGTTTGTGCATCTAGCTTTACATGGATACTGGGGACTTGAACTCAGGTCATTAGGGTTTGTAAGCAAGCACCTTATCTGCCTTTTCTCCAAGTTTTAAGGAACAGAACATATACTTTTTTGCCCATAATAAACATCATATGCTTACAATCCTACGTTAGAGCCCTGTTGGTTTTTCTCTAAGAAAGATGTTTTCTTCTTCCATAAAACTTCAGTATGGACCTCAGTATCAATCACATGTGTATTAGATCTGATGATCAGGAATTCTTTATCTCTCTAGTTGCTTTGGTAAAACATGTGCAAAGTAGATGATGGCAGATGTAACAGACAAAACCATAGAACCTTGACATCTCAGTGAAGTCTGTAGTGGTTCACTCATGCAGCATGACACAATGGCTCTTCCAAGATGAAAGAAGACTTCATTTCCTATCACCTACCAGGAACAAAATAGGGCCATTGCTTGGTAAGCACCATGGGATGTGGGAGGCAGCTTATACCATACTGAGAGTGTGGTCTCACCCCTTCCTCAGTCACTTGTAAGGCTCACAGCTTCAAGTGGGGACTGCAGCAAAAGAAGATTTAGAGAAAATTTAATTGTAGTAGTACAAGCCAAGTTACTGGTGGGTTATTATGAACTAACATATCCAGTGACATTCAAAGTGCCCACAGCAATTGGAAATTCTGGATGCAAGTGTTTATAAGCACCAATAGTAGAATAAAAGCAGATACTTCTATGGGAGGGACACAAACCAGACTATCTTCTACAGATAATTTTTTTTTCTTTTATAATATAGGTCTTGATTTGCTGATTTGTAGAAACTAAATGCCTAAACAGAAAATATTAGGTGTCTGTGGGACCTAAGCTTATCCTCATAAATTAAGTATTGTCTGACCTAGTTATTTGCAAGTTTGAATGACTGCATGTAAAGACTAAGATAATACAGATCTTGAAAGCAGAAGTAAGAAAGTAACTCAGCCTCCTGCAACACTAATTCTTATTCCAGTGCCTTCTCTACTAAGTCTATGTGTGTGGCCTTTGGGGATGGTGTCTTGTATCCAAATGTCTGAAGAAAAAAATATCTCCAGTCATATGGGTCTGTATAATGTGATGGCACCAACAAAATGAGGACAGCTGTAACACCAGGGTCTTACTCTGCCCTCACTTGAAGGGCAATACTAAAGGAAAACCCTCACAACATGTAGAACTTCAGTAATGCATTTGGTTGACTACTATGTCTTGGGCAGTTGGTAAGAATGACTAAGTATGACTAGACTAGAAAGTTGCTGATGTCTTTGGAAGAGTTTCCATAATGCACCAATCAGAATGGCACAGATGGGGAAGATAGTTGTGTCTCATGTGAATCTACTGAAGAACAGACTCTTAGAAACAATGTGAATATAAATCACTATGCTATAATGGCATGGTTGCTGCTCATTGGCCAGTCAATCTAACTTAATTGGTGAGTTCTGAGTCAATGAGAGACCCTGTCTCACAAAAAGATGGGCAGAATTCATAAAGAACCATTCTTAAGGTTGTACTCAAGCCTGTGCATACACACATGCACCTGTGCACAAATACACACACACACACACACACACACACACAGAGCCTAAGGACCCAGGTTCAATTCCCTAGTACCCACATTAGCCAGATTCACAAGGTGGTGCATGCATCTGGAATAAGTTTGCAGTGGATAGTGCACCCATTTTCTCACTCTCTCTCTTTCTTTCTCAAATAAATAAATAAAATAAAAATTCAAAAATAATGCCTAATTGAGTACCATTAATTCTCCATGGGTGGCCAGACAGCTATCTGGTAGCAAGTTGATTATAACTGACTTCATATATGTCAGATAAAAGCCCCATCTTCACTGGAAGAGATATTCTAGGATGTCTTCCTTTACTTGCCATGCTTCAGAATCATCCCCCATAGAGTAAGTGAATGCTTTAACCAGCTCTCATGAAATTCTGCACAGCACTGCATCTGATGAAATAACTCATTTCACATCAAAGGAAGTGTATCAATGCATTTCTATCCATGTCCCTATGTCATTAAATAGCTTCCAGGTGATACATTTGCTAAAGCAAATAGCCTCCCTGAAATGTGGAATTGTTTGTCGACACTTCAGTTATTGCTCAAGTTCAAAACAATACTCTACAATGTTGGTACTTTGTTTTTTGGATAAACTATGTGCTTCAAATCATATACCAGTGTTGTATTGGCAATGTCGGTACTACCTCCTCCAAAGCTAGAATTTATGGTCCCAGAAACCTGATGTAAGGATGCATCTTTTCATTATTATTCTTAATACCTTCCTCATTGGATTAATTCCTTATGAGTTTACTTTAGTCTTAGTGCCTAGAGACAGAATGTTTCCATGAGGGACACAATAGCAGTTCCATTGAATTCAAAGAGGAGAAATACAGCTGGAAATTTTGCCACTCATATGTAACAAATAAGCAAAATGAGGAGTCATTCTAATTGTTGGAGTTATTGATTCTGAATATAAAATGGAATTAATGCTACCCAAAGAGGTCAAGCAGAATTTTGTTCAGAATCAGGAAGACTTTGGAGTACTTCCCCCACCCCGCCCAGGTCAGGTTTCACTCTGGTCCAGGCTTACCTGTTATTAACTATGTAGTCTCAGGGTGGCCTCGAACTCACAGCAATCCTCCTACCTCTGCCTCCAAAGTTCTGGGATTAAAGGCATGCACCACAATATGTCTATGTCCAATATTAAAAGTTAATGAAAACTACAGCAATAAAAAGGAAGGTTAATTGACAACTTAGCCCTTTGGAGATTAACTTCTGGGTCACCCTCTATAGTAAATAACTCCAGCTAGTCAAGATTTTTACTTCAAATGAGGTGAGGGAAACAGAATTTATGGTGAAGGAAGGAGTAATTAAACATTAACTGTGGCTTTTGAAACAGTTACAGAAATAAGAAACTACAGTAGTAGTTCTGCATTTTTCTCTTATCTAGTTACAAGCATTTATTTGTATGCTATTTAGTTTCTTCTCTCCTTTTCCTATTTAAAATTTCATATACAAGCTATTGTGGATTAACTTTGAAATTTGTTCTTCAGGTAACAGTAGAACTGTTATGGAATTTGTGTCATTACTATAGCCAGTGATGGTGAAAGTGACTATGGAAATTGTGCATCCTATATTTAGTGAGGGATGTTAGCTCATTTATAAGAACTGTATCTCATTGGAATGTAAATACAGAATTAATTGTATGGAAGTACAAATGTGTGTAGAAAGGCATCTGAGTAGTCAAAGGGTGGACTGTGATATAATCAACTTATTACTTCTCATTTTTAATTATATTCTGTATTACTTGCTCTGTGACAATGGAGCTTTATCCTTAAGTATTTCTCCTGTACAGTGAGTATGATATTAAACATTAGCAGTGTGGGATGCTGAAGAGATACTGCCAGACAAAGAAAGAAAATGGGCACACCAGGGCCTCCAGTCACTGCAAACAAACTCCAGATACATGCACCACCTGGTGCATCTGGCTTACGTAGGTACTGGGGACTCAAGACTCGAACTGGGGTCCTTAGGATTCACAGACAAGCGCTTAACCACTAAGCCATCTCTCTAGCCCCTTATAATCTTCTTTTGTTCATTTATTATAGTCATATCAGTCCTGTCATTTCTACTTAGTGTGTCATAATGTTTTCTAAGCTTTCATGACCTGTTATAGTAGCATGTTAAAACTATTTCCCAAGGTCATTGGAAGGGTATTCATCTGGTTTTATAAGAATAAACTCTATTCAGGCTGGAGAGATGGCTTAGTGGTTAAGGTACTTACCTGCAAAGCCAAAGGACCCATGTTCGATTCCCCAGGACCCACCTAAGCCAGATGCACAAGGGAGCACATGTGTCTGGAGTTCATTTGCAGTGTCTGGAGGCTCTGGCATGCCATTCTCTCTCCCCCACCATCTCTTCCTGCCTATTTATCTCTCTTAAATAAATAAATAAATAAATAAGAATAAACTCTACTCTTTCAAAACTTATCTTCTATTTCCCTTATCATAGAATCTTCAATATATATCTACATACAATTTTTCCATTGCTTCTAGAAGGTATTTGCCAAATTCTATAGCCCTTTCAATGTATATACTTCCTTAGTAAGCCCAGAACATAACCAGTTAGTCTTTATTGAGATTTAGCCACTTAGCAGTCTGGTTCTGGTAAGTCATAAGTGAAGCTTTTCCAGTAGGAACAGGCCTCATGTAAGGACTCTGCATTATCTATAGGCATAGAAGGGGCACCTGTATTGTGGCAAGCAGGAGTGGGTCACATCTCAATATGCAGCATTCTCAGGGAAACTTGAAAATTGACAAGATTCTTGAATGCTTCTGCACAGATATCTCCATCCTGACTCTTAGCATCTTTCTATATCTCTACTGAATTCCTGGTGCTTTCTGGCCAGGGTAGTGGTTTGAATATGAATGTATGTCTCCCATAACCTGAGATACTTTTGATTTAGATAAAGCTTCTTAATTAAGTCCAGTAGCCTGCTGGGGGAGGTATGTCACAGGGAGCAGATCATTGAGTCCAGCCCTACTGAAGGTGGAGAGAGCCAGGGTGGAGTTCTGGCTGTTGATTCTTGCTGGTGTTGGCTTCTCTCAATCTCTCTCTGTTATGATTGTTGAAGCAACCCAGCTTCCTCTGCCATGATGGTGGCTTCCCTAGAATCTGTAAGCTAGAAATAAACCCTTTCCTCCCATATGCTGCTTCTGGTCAGATGTTTGTCCCAGCTACAAAAGGTAACTGCAACAGCCAGGAAACTGACTATAGCAGGGAATTTAATCTTCTTGTAACTTCCTTGACTGAGTAGGACTTTAGCCTGACCATCCAGCCACAGGAAACAAACATTGGTCAGGAGACTTCTGCTTTTCATTGTGTAGATGTACATCATCTTCATTATCCACTCATCAGTTGATGAGCATCTGGGCTGATTCCAGTTCCTAGCTATTGTGAATAGAGCAGTGTGATGGTTAAATTGTGTCAACTTGATTTGTTTAGGAACCCACAGACATTCCTCATAAGTGTGTTTCTGAGGCTGCCTCTAGGAAGGATTAACTAAAGGAAGAATCCTTCCCCCAGGGGTGAGCCCTTCCCCCAGAGTGGGCGGCCCAGAGTGGGCAGCCCCTCTTGGAGGAGGGGGCTGGTTGATAAAAAGGAGCTCTGGGAAGAAAGGCTCTCCCACCTGGCTGCCGGTACTGATAGCTGCTTGCCACTGGGTGCTTGCTTGGTACTTGCTGCTTGGTGTTGCTGCTCTCCAGTGTGGACTGAAGACCAGGGTGGACTTGAAGAGCAGCGTCTCTCCAGGAAGCCTCCAGGCCTTCAGTGCCGGATTGGGACTGCTGAGGCCTCCAGCCTCGTGGACTGAGCAGCTACCGGGTTTCTTGACTCTCGGACCTGCAACCTGCTATTGCTGGACTGTGTAAGCTAATCCAATAAATTCCCTTTTAATACTTTTAATACAATTCATTCTATCCATTCTGTTCCTCTAGAGAACCCTGACTAATATAAGCAGCAACAAAAATGACTGAGCAAGTATCCCTGTAGTAAAGAATAGAGTCTTTAGAGTATATGAGCAGGACTGATATAGCTGGATAAAATGATAGATCTATTTTTATCTTTTATAGGCATCTTCATACTAATGTCCACACTTGTTGTCCCAGCTTGCACTCCCATGTTTCCTCTTCCACACAGCCTCGCCAGCATTTGTTGTCATTCAATCAAATGACGAATGCTATCCTCACTGGAGTGAGATGAAATCTGAATTGATCTTATTAAGCCATCTAAGGAGCATTATTTCTTGATTCTCTTTGGTTTCCTTCAGCCATCACTTGAGTTGTTCATGTTGGTGATCTTCCATTTCCTTCTTCCCTCCTTTCAAGTTCTTTGGGTTGCCTTTCTTCCAATTCATTGAGCCAACCATTGATTTGCAAGTTGAATTCTTTTTGCCAATTTTCTTCCATTTCCTTCAGCTATTCTTGGAATGCCTGTTTGATTCCTCTTTGTCCAGTTCCTTCCCATTCAATGGGCTCTTTATTCATGGTTTCATTACATTTGTTGAAAATTCTTGTTGAGATTTCCTTTTGGACTTCTGTGTCTTAGGTTTCTTCTAGGCTCCCCTTGAAGGCTTCCATTGTGGGTCTAGGTAATCTTGGTGGGGATACCTTTGCTGGATGTCGTGTGATATTTGTTTTATGTTGAGGTCTGCCCATCTCAAGATCAGTTGTCTCCCTGGGGATGCAGCAATAGCAGCTCTTGAATAGCCTCTTTTAGATGACTTGTTCTGAATTGATCAAGGTGAGCATGGGATTGAAGACTATCACTGGGTTGGGGTGGGTGCATGTGAACCTCAGCAGGATCTCCTTTGTGTGTGCCAGCTCCTGGGAAATCTGGTTAAGTCCTTGACAGGCCTCAATTTCTTGGTATCTAATCCATGTACTTTTCATCCAGTCTTATTCACTGTCTGGCTTTTTGGCATGAGATCAGTTCCAAGCTTCTCCTGAGGGCTAGGGCCAGTTCAGAGTTGCCCTCTTCTTCAGGTAACTTTTTTTTGGGGGGGGGTGCTTACAAGTGTGTGTGAGATGTAGAATCCAAGTTAGTCAGTTGCTTGCTGCTGACCTTACCTTCGTTTGTCTTGTCCCAGGCAGTGACCCTGGAATGGTGTCTAGCCCTGGTGCATACCTTCCACACTCAATCTTGCCTCACAATGGCACATGGCCCTGCTCTCAGCTCCCCTTGTGGTATTTTTTTTCCCTCCCAGGCAGCTGGGAAAGCTTACTGAAGCAAGGACCAGGAGAGTCAGGCACCAGAACAATGAATACCCAAGACAGAGATTACATACATGTCAGACCCATTTACATAGGTCAGACAACCAATTAGGATGAGCCTTGCCAGCAGACTCAACTCATATTTATAAAGATTCTAGGTTGATAGAATTTTTTACAGGACTTTGAATAGATAACCATTATTTTTTGGTTCTTAGATAGCTAAAATTAATTCACCTGGTGTGGCTTGATAGTTTTCTCTTGCTAATTTTGTAATTTTTTCATTGACTTTCATTTTTTGCCATTTTCACTTTAATATACCACTGTTTAAAGTAATTTGATTAATACAACTTGGGAATACTTGAGCTTCTTGAATCTCGTGTCCATGTCTCTTTGAAGGTTTTGGGCAATTTCCCAGCTTTAATTTCATAAAAAGGATATCTAATGCCTTTCTCTGTTTCTTCTCCTTCTGCAATTATTTATTCACTGAATGTTCTAACATATTTCATGAAATTTTTTATTAATTCTCTTTTCTTCTTTCTCTTTCTCTTCCTCCTCCTCTGTCTGTTATGGCCATTTCCACTCCATTTTTTCTTCTCCATTTTTTTTTTTTTGCTTAAATGTGTTTATGCAAAACACATGTTTTCTGTCTGGAAGGATGGCTTAGTGGTTAAGGCATTTGCCTGCAAAGCCAAAGGGCCCAGGTTTGATTCCCCAGGACCCACGTTAGCCAGATGCACAAGGGGGCACACATGTCTGGAGTTTGTTTGCAGTGGTTGGAGGCCCTCACATGCCCATTCTCTCTCTCACACACACTCTTTCTCTCTCTCGCCCTCTTTCTCTGTCAAATAAATAAATAAATAAATATAAAATATAAAAAGACATATGTTCTCAAACTCAGAAAATACTTTTTTAAACTTATCTTAGTCTATTGTAGAAGCTCTTAATTATATTTTTTATTTCATTCTTTAAAAATTTTACTTTCAAGATTTTTTTGGGGGAGGGAGGGTGGTTTCAAGGTAGGTCCTTGCTCTAGCCCAGGCTGATCTGGAGTTAGTCTCAGAATGGCCTCAGCTTTTGGAATGCTAGGATTAAAGGTGTGCACCACCATGCTTAGCTTAGTTCCAAGATTTTTAATTAGTTATTTTTCATTTATTTTATTCATAAATTTATTATTGCTAATAATTATGTACTAATTTTATTTAATTATATACTATTTTAATTGTATACTAATTTTATTATGTACTATTTCAATTATGTACTATTTTTATTTAATTATATACTAAATTTATTTAGTTACATACTATTTTTAAATATCTGTTAATTTTATTTAATCATATAGGATCTTATGTACATAATAATTTATTTAATTATATACTATTTTTATATATACTACATATGTAATAATTTGTGCATGCTATTTTATAGTAATTTTAATTACATACTAATCTTAATTAGTATGTAATTTTTAAATTATTTCTAATTTTTCTCATATGTTTGTGTTCTCATCTCTTATATTTCCTTGAGCTTCCATAGGATCACTATCTTGAATGCCTTTTTAAGCATGTCAGTTTTGCTTCAATGAGGGATGTATTTCTAGATGTCTGGTTTGTTCTTTGGAGGTATCACATTCTCTGTCATATTTTTTGTGTCTCTACATTGATGGGTATATATCTGATACTATAGCCATCCTTGCCAATTTTGTGGAATAGCTTTGTACTATAAGATTGTTATATTAAATGGTAGGTAAGTTCCT
The DNA here is from genome assembly GCA_036365145.1 of Orientallactaga sibirica. Taxonomy (NCBI): domain Eukaryota; kingdom Metazoa; phylum Chordata; class Mammalia; order Rodentia; family Dipodidae; genus Orientallactaga; species Orientallactaga sibirica. Next base: position 26,993,387 of record JAEOAD010000021.1, on the reverse strand, counting down.
GTTGCATAGGTTTTTTGGTTCCAGTTATTGCTGAGTTTAAAAATATAACTGCTTTGTGATTTATTTGGCTTAGTGGGTCTCAACAGCATGTGGTGTAAGCACTACTCTTACAACCAATTGAAACATTGTTCTTCTTAAGACTTTATTGATAACCATTTCCAAATTGTACCAAGAAGGGGGCTCCAGAAAGGGCCAGTCATTTACAATGGTGTATTCTTTGAGTTTACCTACTCCTGGCTTTACCTGACAACCCATGATTTCAGAATATGATTTGACACAATCTGAAAACTTAAGAAATGATGTTATTAAGTAGAAAGAACAAAACATAACATTGGAAACCAAAACATTCTAGTTTCCATTATTATTATAAACATTTTCATTCTTTCTATGTATATGAATACATGAAAATCAGTTAGGTTGTGACTTTATGTAGTTATCTTTTGTTTATGATGCTACAAGGTGTAGGTACAATTCTGCCATAGTCTCCAAGAAATAAATTCAAAAGAAGTTAGGAATAGTATAGAAAAATATTGTCATTTCCTCATCTCTTCTTCCATATATCCTAGTTAGAAGAATGAAATATTTAAAACTTTGGATCCAGGGACTCTAAGAAAGAAAAAAAAAGCATAGGGAATTATAGGGGAGAGTAAGAATAATTCTGCATTCTTCATAACTAGACTTGCCTGAGAATAGGCTGGAAGTATTACTAAAGATGATACTTTGACTCAAAATGCCCAGGTTCAGCCAAGGATTAGAACCAGTCATGGAAAGAGGCTGGAAATCCAGGAACAATTATTTTCATCTCACAAGTCTTTACAAGTTCTTTACTGCCCATGTACTTCCTGTTTCCTTGTCTGGTGATTGGCTCACACACAAAAAAGTAGATGGACCACCTATCCCATGGTTCTCCAGTAAATTCATGAATAGCCCAGATGAATATTCTAGTAGTTTCCTTCTAGTTACTCCTCAGTTACTCTGATGGGCCAGCTTGCTTAGGCATTTAACCAAGAGCAGCTGTGTAGGGATTTTGTTTTATATTCATCACACTCCTTTGGTTCTGATTGGGTTCAATAACAATTTCTAGACACACTAGACAAAAATCTTAGCCCTTGGGCTGGGAAGACACCTTAAAAAATCATTCCCTATACTAATCCGGGTGTGGTGGCGCACGCCTTTAATCCCAGCACTCGGGAGGCAGAGGTAGGAGGATCGCCATGAGTTCGAGGCCACCCTGAGACTACATAGTTAATTCCAGGTCAGCCTGGGCCAGAGTGAGACCCTACCTCAAAAAACGAAAAAAAAAAAAAAAATCATTCCCCATACTAGATAAACACATGCCGAGAATGAGTATGAGTTTCAAACACATTCTAATAATATGACTGGCAATGAAAAATGATGCAAATGCAAGAAGAGTGTCAGCCCTGGGATTTTGACCACCTTAGTGACAATTTAAAGATTAATTAGATGTTTTAGTAAGAACTTTGAACATGAAATGGCCTCAAAATAGTGTTAAGTCTTTACTACCAAGTCCTAGGTTGGAAGATAAATTAGAGTTATAGTGTTGTAATGTTATTCACTGAAAAAAATTGCCTATACTGAGTTTTACAGGATGTATTTCACCTCAGGGAAAATGTATATGTGACTCAACAAACATGGAGTTGTGTAGAAAAAGGCAAGTTGGGTTTGGGATTTACCATATCCATAAACTCCATTTGTTATAAGCACTCAACAGAGTCATCTTTCCAAAAAGAGGAGTTGAGGATGAACAAGCCCAGAGGGTGATCATGCCTCCTTTCTCGTTTTATAGATGAGGAACTCAAAACCTAGACAAGGTAATAGCAAAACTGCTACTGCTATTTCAGAAAGGACAGATTATTTCTCTACATGATGTGATTGTGGCTCAGGAGATGCTAGGAAGCCCTTTCTCAGGGACTTCAAACATTCTCTGCACCAGCCTCTTGTTCATGCTAGGAAACACACCAATTCGTATTCTTAACCTGCTCCAGTATGTGAAAGTTAAGGGGAGAGAAGGAGAGTGGAGAAGCATTGGAGCTCAATGATGGACAGCAGCTCTGGTTTGAGGGAGAGACCTCGTCTCAGGGAAGTACACAGATGAACAATAAGAGAATGACAGGCATGCCTGACCTTCTCTTCTGTCCTTCACATGTGCATAAACACATGTGCATAAACCACACATCACACACAACACACCACACTATACACATGCTCTATATACATATATAAAAAAAGAAAGGGAGACTTGAATTTGGCACCCCCCAAATTTTTCAGATATTCAAGATGGCAGATATTCAAACTGGCATATGTTTACATTTTATAGATATCCATAAAGTTATATAAACAAGCGAAACCTTACATGCACTAATGAAATCTTTAATGATGGTTTTGTACATCAAAGTTACCATCCATCACATGATTTTGAGAATGGTTTTAAAGGCAAAACAATGTATAAGCTCTAATATTACACTGAATATTATACTGCCTGTACAAGTGAAACTGGTCATATATGATTTCATGTGTTTTCTAAGCAGGTTGTGTTTTCAGAGGCTATTTCTAGTAAGAAGTTAGAAAGTTAGGAGAACCTCTAGATTTCATTTTTAGCCAAGGGTCCATGAATCTCCCATGAGACCTTTAGACAACCATACCCAACTTCCAGAGCTACAGTTCATTTTTAAGGTCTGCCCAGGGTGAGGCCTCAATTTACTGTGCAATACAATTAACCAAATCTGGTACTCCTGAGAATGAGGCAAATATCTAGCATTTGGTGATTCATATAGTCAAATATTTATGAGCCACACAACTAAATGTGACTTCAATAAGATGTGCAGAACACTCTGGGCTCTCTGCTGAAGTCCTGAGTGTCTAGTCATAAATGCTCCACAGATCAAAAATGTTGCATTTCTCTTTGCTTTATTCTACTGCTCTAAATCCATTTGCTCCCAGGTTCAGATGCAATTGCTCATTGGACATTCAAAAGTAAAATGTCTTGTTTTATTTCTAGCTTGATGTTGGCTCATAAAGCTCTAAAATCTGGTGAGGTCGACTCACAAAAGGTCTATAAGACTGTTACCCCCACACACTTGAGCATTTCTTGGGAATGCATGATTCTAACCAGAGTCTGTCTGTCCATCAGACTTGTCTCTGGTTTTGAACCTTGACTTCACCATTCTTTGAATTTAGAAAAGTAGAGATAGAGAAAGGAAAGCCAGGCAGCCTTCCTTTCTCCCCTCCTTTCTTGCCTCTCCTCTTCTGTGGGATATAAGGGAATCTGGCCTATCACACACTTGACATCCCTTTGTCTATGTTCTATTTCATCATTAGTTAGGCTTCCGTTCTAGACAGAAGACACCCAACACATAATTTATCATTTTGGTTAGATGAAAGCAAAAAAAAAAAAAAAAAAAAAAAGATGATAAGGTAAGGTAAGCCACAAGACAGGCAAGAAAGCACAGAAGTTAGCTATAAACATAAAATCCTTGCCTTCCATTCTTGACTCACACAGAGGCTTTTTAATAGGCAGAAGAGCTAGAAGATATGCAGGCTATGCAAAGAAGCCCTTGAGGTTCCTCTGAAAAGTTCTATTAGGTGGCAGTCTCCTTGAAGAGGTATCATAAAGCTAAGAGCACAAATGTACCAACTGGCATAAAGCCTTTGTGATGATGATGAGATGAGAACCTGTTGTGTGTGAGATGGAGGGCCATGCAATGTCTATGGGAGGTGATGTCACACTTAGCAAGGGTCATTTTGGCAAAAGAAATCTACTTTTATAAACCTCCTCTACAATCTGTAAGGTGAGATTTAACCAATAGAAGCCAAAATGTGACATGTTCAGTGAAGGAGACCTTTGTATCCATAAAGCCATCAAGCTGACTAAAGTTTTATATCAAGAGCACCAGTAATGTCATGGAAAGTATACTGGACTGGGAGGGAAGCCTGAGTCCTCACCTTAAATCTTCACCTTAGCATTTGTTGCCTATGTGACTAGGATGAAGTCACTTAAACTTTAACTGAAGATAAAGCTTGTCCTATAGTAGTTAGCTGTCTTGGAGGATAACATAAAATAATCATGTGAAAGTACTTGATTAGTGATATGCAGATAAAGATGTGTGTGTGTGTGTGTGTGTGTGTGTGTGTGTGTGTGTGCATATGTGTGTCTGTACTCTGATTTCTAGCTCATTTTTTATCAGCTAAATAAAGTAGCCCTTCACCTTTCTGTGCATTGGTGGATAGCACAAGGCTTTCAGGGAGGAAAAAACTGATTCCTTCCAGGAATTTCACAAATTAGTCAGGAAAAAAAATGTTCAATTAAAAAAAAAAAAAGAAGAACAGTTCTCCGGTCAAGATCGACTATAAGTTCTTATGATTCCATGTACTGTGCATATTTTACTCTTTCCTTCCACATCTCAATCTTCTAGTACAGATTGTTGTAACCACATATTTCAAACTGGTCCCACCATATTAGTCTTGTGTATATGACAAAAATGGGAAGGTAAAATAAGTCCTTGCAATGTATCAAACTGGAACCAAGGAATGGGAGTATGATATTTTGTGTGTTGGGGTTGGGGCTGGAAGTATTGTGAACGGAATGATCTTCAACAGACGTAAAGAAGCCAGCCTGTAAGGAGAATCAGGTGCTGGGGTGTTTAAAAGAAAAGTTCCTGATGTGCAACCTGGTGACACTCTTGACTAAGATACATCCTGCCTTTTTTACAATGCATTCACAAATGCATGCATTTTCAGTAATAGTCTCATTGGCACTAAGCTTTTGTCATATTCAAGTAAAACACATCCATCAAAACACACCCTGATTTCTTAATAAAACTTTTGTGGTTAATTATAAACTTTAGCGGGGGGCATTTCTGTTTTGTTTAGAGCAAGTTGAGACAGGTTCCTCAAATGATTTGACATTCATTTTAACAGTTCCTGGTAAAATCTTCGTCTGAATTCAAACATTCCCTCTAAGTGGAGAAGAAGGAAGCTTCAGAGACTCAGGATGTCAATAAGTCTGGGAAAAAAGTTGCAAGACCTACTCTAAATTTCTATAAAGAAAACAACTGCTGGGGAAGTGACTCTCTTGACTAGCCAAGCTGCCTGCAATTTGTGCATTATGCTCCAGATATGCAACTTCCATGAGTTATACCCTATGCTGGGATGGGCTTTTCTGTGAAATTGCTGCCTTTGAGTCATCCACACTCCTTTAAGCAACCCCTAACCCTTCTCTGTAAGTAACCTCAATGAACTCATTGGTTCACCAAAATTGGTTTTGGTATAATCATACTTTGGTGTGTTGTCTGAGTCCTAGTTAGGATGAACAGAAATATGTTCATGTCTTCCCAAGGGAAAAGTTTCACACAGATGTTCATCTCCTGGTGGCTTGCCTATGACCATTTAAACCCTTTTAGGATGGCAAAAGTGAAGCTAATATGCTTCCCAAAGTCATCAGGGGGAACACGTAGTATCTACCGGGCCCTATACAACATTCACTCTGCGAGAAGCTGGCCTTCTCATAAGAAGACTATCTATCCTGAGGCCACCATAGGTAATCGTTCTGATTGACAATCCCCTGATCACCTGACCACTCCCAGTAGGCATACTACATCATCGGCCAGTCATGTGAGTGAGCCATCTTGGAAGTCAAGCCCTATGCATCCGTCAGTGGATGGAAGCTCCACTGATATCTGGCCACTAATACCACACAAGTCTCCAGATGAGAATCGCCTAGCCCCACTCTTGCCAAATTTCTGACCAAAGTATCTGAAAAAAGAGAAAAAGCCATTTGAAATTCTTAAATTTGGGGAAAATTTCTTATGCCAAGTGCAAGACATTTAAAGCCTTTTTGAGGCTCCTAAAGATTATCTGTAAAACTCAGATACATCATCTCATTATAGAACTGGTTTGTAAAGATTAAGTATATAATTCAGTGGTAGGGCACTTGCTTAGCATGTGTGAGGTTATAGGTTCAATCCTTATTTTCACAGATGAGAAACAAAAAAAAATTGATTAAGAAGTTAATGAGTTGTGACCTCACAATGTACTGATACTGTCCACTAGCAAATATTTCTCACCTTTCTCTCTTATGTGAGATCTAATAAGAAATTTTATAGACTCAAATAAATGCTATTAATATTTATTATATTCTTCTTGGGCACTCTATCACAAAATATAAATTTCCGAATATCTAGCCATTAGTGTGAGGTACTCTTGACCCCTCTTATGATGTTGGGTTATTTAATCAGAGCCTTATCTTTAGTATTACATTTTAGTGATGGTCATGTTTTTAACATTGCTGTATTTTCTTTACCTGTTAAGAGGTTACTTAAAGGCAAAGATATTTTCTAGGATAACATTTTAGCTCCCTGAGTAGATCAATAAGGATCAATAAGTCATAAATGATTCTTAAAGTTCAATCCCAGATCTTGAATTTTCAGTAGTGAGATGTAACCATCTACTTCATTAGAACCAAGATCATAGCTATTTTTGTTCCTTCTGTTACATGTATTCTTTTTCTAATTAATGGCAGTTTTTTGGCTTGGTTTTATTTGCAGTGTTAAGGAAAGCTATAAAAATATAACTTTGTCATTAAATTAAAATGACATACATTCAAAGCTTTTGAGGAGAAAAACACATCAGCCAGAGAAACTGACAATAATCAGAACAACTTCTGTTTCAAATCAAAACTCCCAGATACAAAAGGAAATGAGGAAAGAAATATGCATAAATAGTCCAAGATGGTGATAACAGAGCTCAGGCTCTTGAACACATCAAGAAATTAGAGATATTTTGTAATGGGCAAGGGAATTAAGATTCTATTGCTGAATTCATTTTTCACAGTTCAGTGAGGAAAACAGCAATGAATGCAACGAATAGATTTCAAGTTGGTTAAGCATTTTGGCTTTGGACCCTTAATCTCCTGAGCAGTGAGCTTTGTACATGCCTGGGAAGGTTCAGCACAACAATGACAAGAGAGCAAAACATCCAACGTACAGGCAACCCACATCCTCATGTTGCCAAATGGGACTCTGTGGGTGGAGGTGGAGGAGAGGAGCAGAAGTCATTTTCTTGTTATTCTATTACAATCCTTTCTTCTTTCTGTTGTTCTGGCCAAAAGCAATCCTGGCAGCACACAGGCTTCTCAGTGTTTATATTAACTGGACTTAGTCACAGAATCCTGATGAGACCGTATTCTTTCTCATAGTGGTTGCTCAGTGTTGTGGATCCTATGGTAAGCACTGATTTAAATAGGCAGGTTACCTCCCTAGGCACAGAATTCCAGGGCATGGAAGAATGAATTCAGCACCTCTCTCCTGCTTGGCTTCAGATAGGACTGAAGCACCACAAGTAAAGGGTATTCATCCTAGTTTAGAAGAATGGCAACAGAGAGACCAGATAACTCCCTGACAATTTTAGTTTTAACAATTTTTTACACCTGGCTTCATCCTCCCCTACAGTTAGTCCTATAACTAACTATCTGTTCTGGTTTAAATGTTTTCTCAACTTTCTGACAACCAAAATGACACTCCTATATGGTTGCTGGGTCACCATAAAGTCTCCATTCATGTCTCTCCCTCCTAATCCTCTTACCTTCCCCAGGTGTCCAGTCTATAAAAGCCTGTTAAGTACATTGTTGATTTCTATAGAAAGTCGCACCATACTACTTGAAATTCCTCTTGACCAGAAGTACTCCACCCAGGAGATCTACTTTATGTTTCATTCCCAACAAAAACAGCAATCATTTCACTGAAACTACTGCAGGCAGACTCTAAGATGGCTGCTGAGATTCCTGCCCCAGTGGACTTTCACTAGGCACACCCTTACCTTCCAGTGGAGACAGACCTGTGAAGACGATGCAACGCCAGCCCAGTGGTAAATTTTAGGCAGTTCACTTTGCTTCAGCCAAACTGAGAGAGTCTGGAGGGCCTGGCCGAGTCAGGTGTTTCCTTTCTCATGCCACAAAGATGACAACGGAGAGAGATGTTACATGAGAGCACTCTGTGCTTAGTTTTGAACATAAAAGGAACCAAATTAAGGGCTTGAGAAGTGGCCTTTAGTTGCTGAGAGACGAATTTGCCATCATAAATAGTAACATCTCTACAGGAGAATTTAGTTAGGTGACACCTTGCTTTCAACCTTGAAAGACCCTGAGCAGAGGGAAATCAGCCACTTGGTGTCTCGGCACAAGTGTAAGATAATAAACATCTGCTTTTAAAAACAATTGTATTTTTATTAATTAGAAACTTTGTTGTTTGGACAAATTATGTGTTGGTCCAAATACCTCCTTCTTTGCCCTCCATTCTAGTAAAGGCCCTCCTCAGTGGGGTTACCGGTATTCACCATAGGTTAAGCCTTTCCATAAAGTATCTAATAACATTCTTCATTGTCAGAAGAGAAGCCTCATGTTTGACTCAGTGATCTGAACCAAAGCGGAAGAGCATACTCCTTAATCTGAAGAAAAAAAAATCAAGTGCAGATTTGAGCATTATAATTATTCAACTTAAATTCACAAATCAAAGTGGAATAAACTAGCTGTCCCCTTCTTATTTAAAAGTATAGGCTTATTGTTCCCAGGCTGTCCTAGCTAGCACAATGTTGCCTACACTGCAGAACTCACTCTTGGGGATACTTAATGCCATCTTCAGGCTTAGCGCCTACTTCCCATACTAAGAAACTGTCTGTGCAAGACTTCTAAGTTGGAGTTCCTTATGAAAGACATCCTTGAACCTCAATCCATTCATATTCAGTGCCCTGAGACAGGTGAATCTTTCTTTTCCTTGTGACTATATCACTGCCATGAGCCAAAGCTCCACTTTGGCTCAGATCACTTTCAACCCGTTGTGTGTTCCTTCAAGGAATCACTCTAGTTTTAGCACTGCCAGAAACCCAATCTTCCAATATCAAGACACAGGCTTTCTAGAAAGTATAAATCAATATACCCTTACTCCCACATGAGAAAGCAAAGAAGAAATGGTGAATGGATGTAGAAAGAATTAAAGACAGAAATTGGAGGGTAGGGTACCAAACATGGGGGCAGGGATTGGATTCTATGAACAAGAAGGAAAAATAGAAAATCATATTAAAGTGAAATGAAGATAAAAATAAAAGAGAAAATGGAAAAACAAAACAATGTTCTCCAAAGAAAGGATAATGGAAGATGAATTCAGAGGAAACTAAACCACTCAAGAAATAGCAGCAGGGACCAGGGAAACCCTATGTTATTGGAATTTCTGAGTTCTGTTTCTGTGAGCTGGAGTCTTAAGGATGTTACAGATGAATAAGAGACAAAGTATTATACTTTCTGATATAATCATCAGTTCAGAAGCAAATCAGATGTTCTGGAAAAGACCAAATGAAAATAATAACATTTTAATACTGTAAATAGTATTCTATTGAGAATGGTATACTATTCTTCCAATATTTTAAATTTTAATCCTCACAATATTCAATAAAGATGTTACTATCATTTTGCCCACCATATGAGTAAATTGAGGAAGTTAATTAGTTCTAAGACTAGAGGCAGAGAATAGTAAAGGGGCCAGTGTGGTGACAGAAATATAAGAAATAAGTGGAAGATTACAGAAAGCGAATGTGGAGAAATAATACAAGCAGGTTCTGGAGACTTGGCTTTTATACTGTGATGGTAAACCACTGGAAGGTTTTTGAGCAAAAGAGTGAAGTGATTTATATTTAAAAGTAACTCTTTTGGCTTCTAGATTGAGAAATACTTAAGATGCATTGAGGACTGAGAGCATGTATATAGAGAGTGGAGACAAATGAGTTAGGGAGAAGGTAATGGCATAATATAAGCTGCAGAATGGGAGGCAAGGTCACCATACTAATGCCAGGTATGGATGGACAGTACTCAATTGGCCCATCTGTATGAGAACATAGGTAGTGAAGGATGGACCATAAAACCTTATATACTTACTGCAACAGAATGCATTCCTTAAGTTCAATTTACTATATATGGGGATTTCTGAATGAGTGTTCTGGGTATACCTTGGTAAATTCATGGTCAACTCATTTAATAAAGTTGGTCTTGTGTGTTTTATAAAGCAAGTTTCTGGGGTGGGGAGGTAGAAGCAGTTAAATGTGTTTGCTTACAAAGTCTGCTGGCCTGGATTTGATTCCTTGGTATACATGTGGTGCCCACATTTGGAGTTCACTTGCAATGTCAAGAGGCCTTGGCTTGCCAATATTCTCTCTAAGAAAAATAATAAATAAATAAATAAATAAATAAATAAATAAATAAATAAACTTCCTAGGCATCAGTTTGAAAACGTCCACATTAAGTTTTCTGTGGTAGATCTCACTCGTCCCACTTAACATAAGAGAAAACTGGCACTCTGAACTTAAAGCTGAACCTGTCCAGGTTCACATGAGCTATGAGTTAAAAGCCCGTTTTCCCCTCCAAATCTGGCTTTCTAACTAAGCTTATGTCAGGAGCATCTCAGGATGAAAATGAAAGACAAAGGAGCTTACAGCTTCTAGAGCAAACTCTTTGAGAGTTCAGCAGAAAACCATCCACAGCCTGGCATTTGGGAGAATGCCTTTCACTTTTAACTACCATATTTGGTTCTAAACATTTATAGTATATACACTGAATGTTCAACTTTGGGAAGGTTTAAATTGCCACATAGAAGACCTCTGAAGGGGACTCAAATAGCCCACAAAAAGAGTTTCCTTTTCTAAGATCTAGGTAGAAACACTGATGAGCCCTGACATAACACAAACATATTTTCTTTGTTCACTGAAGCTGTAAGCCCCAGCACAAACATCTGCATTCTGTTAGCTTTCATTTCCAATTCATGAAAACCACAGCTGTCATTTTTGCTCTTTTGTCACAATATGTAGTGACATTAACTCAGCTTTTTCTTTGTAAGTTTTCTTCTTTTTTTAAAAAAGTTTTGTTTATTTATCTGAAAGAGGGAAAGAGAGAATTGGCATGTCAGGGCTTCTAGCCACTGGAAACAAGCTCCAAACACTTGTGCCACCTTGTGCCTCTGGCTTTACATGGGCACTGGAGAATTGAACCTAGGTTCTTTGACTTTGCAGGCAAGTGCCTTAACCATTAAACCATTTCTCCAGCCCAAGTGTTCTTCTTTTCTAAGCTGCTAACTAGGCTGTCTCCTCTCTAAAGAGATGAATAAAACTATGATGAAACATTTACTTGGACACAAAATTTATGCAGCTATTAAAGAAAAACTCAGTGATTAAAATAAATATTTTAGTGTGATTACTAAAAATTAAAATTAATACCAAGGAATTTCTTTGGGAACAAAATATGCCATTTTAAATAAAGACAAGATGAGAATTATTGATGAATCCTTTTGCCTCAGGCTCCAGTATGGCTTAACACAGCACTAGAAAAAATGTTATTGCCTTCTGACATTTTATGTCTCAATATTCTTTCTGCATGTAGCATTCAGTACAAGTTGGAGGGTTTTCTTCGGTGAGCCTGGGATATAGGAAGAATAACAACAGCGGCAGAATATATTCAATGTGCCATGATTTTCCTTAATTTGTTACAATTCCCCAAAGCCTGACAAAATGTAACCACTATCACACAGTGATCTGGATTAGTATGGCACCCAGCCTCCTGGCACTGGACTGATGCTGCAGTGTGGCTCATGAGGCAGAATTGCCTGCCCTGTGACCCACTTACACTCTTGAGTACTGCTTCTCCTCGGAAGTCAAGGCTGATTATTTGGAGATGACAAGAACTTGACTTTTGAATAAAGCAAAACTCATATAGCAATTAGTTAACACACAGCTAAGATAGTCAGGCTATTGTTTTATACACGGCACCATCACTCAAGCCATTAATTAGAGGGATAGCATTTTCTCTCAAGATAATGCTGATTAAAATGTATATACAGTCTCCTGCAAGATAACATTAGGACTGATGTGAAAACAGCAAAGAGATTTCACATAAATATCTGCGAAAGAAAGTTTTTTGTTGTTGTTTTGTTTTTTGTACAGGGGAGAATGAATGCTTGCCTCCCTAGACTGCTAAGAGCTGTGCATCCCAGAGCCATTTTGTTGTTGTTAGCAGGGCAAGTGTTTCAGAAAGATTTAAAAAAAAAAAAAAAGACGAGAAATGAAGAAATGAGTCATCCAAATTCTAAGTAGCTAAGAAACACATTTTTCTTTGGAGTTCACATTCTTCTCAATCTTTTGTAATCACAGATATATAATTCAATAATATTTTATGCTTTCGGAAAATATGCATGTCATTTTTCCTGGTAAGCAGGTATAACAGCAGTCCTTACTCATTAGCAAAATCCTCATAGTCTCTGGATTAATTGAACCAGTGTGTATCGAGAAATCCTGAGCCAGCTGAGCCTTTTCGTCTTTATACTCAGTAAACATAACAGTAGATTGGACTCTAAGGGAGAAGAAGGAGAGGTGGTGAGGTGCTCGCTGATGACATAAAATGCAACTATGAGCGGTTTGTGAGCCTGACACTCAGCTAGCCCTGCCTTCTAATAGTTTCAGGCTCTGTCCACCAAAGTGCTCTCCAAGAACCAGCAGTATCAGTGTGTTACCAGTTTTCAGGATGGAATTCTTTGTCTCCAAATCTGACAAGTGAAGAGGGAGTGAGGACAGTTGGAGGGAAGTAAAGTTTTTCACTGATAGCAAAAGGAAAGGAAAGCTCTCCAAGATGGAGAGGGGTCCTGGAAAACTGAGTGTCTACCAAGCTCTCTGTTTTGGGATGTTTCTGTACTGAAGACCAGCCTGTCTTGGCATCAAGTTTGGATGAAAATTGTTGGTTAAGCTTAGATGTTTGTAGGGGATTTTGCTTGGTTGGTTGGTTCAGGGAGAAAAGCCTGCTGGTAGGAGAAAGGTCCACCAAAATTTTCCTAGAAGAAGGAACAATCAGGCAGTGAAGAGAAGAGGGTTGCCTCTGACTCACTTCTTCATGAGTCAGGTTTGGGTTGCCTTCTGTTCTAGCCAGGGCAGGTTAAAGTTGATGTTCTTTGGGGCCTATGGCCCTAACTAGCTACCGACAAAGAAGGTCCCCTTGGCTTAGATCTCTTACCTGCATTACCTGAGAACATGTTACGAATGCAGACTCTCACGTCTCTGCCTAGACCTTTTGTGTTATAATCTGCATTTCACTCTGCTCCAAAGAATTCTGTGTGTCTGGTGTGTGTGTGTGTGTTCCTGTATACGCGAGGGCATATGTATATAGAGGACAAGGGTCAATGCCACGTGTCTTCTTCAGTTGCCCCCCCACACCTTATTGAGTCAGGGTCTCTCACCAAACCCAGAGATCAATGATTAGTATTGACAAGTTATCCAGCAAGCCTTAGGGATCCCCTCACTCTGTCTGTCCAGCTCTGGGATTATAGGTGCATAGAACTGCACATGGGTGCTGCAGATCCAAATTCAGGTCCTCGTGCTTACATGGCAAGCACTTTACTGACTGAGCCATCTGCTGAGCCCCTAAACCCCAAATAATTCTTATACACATTCAAGTTTGAGAACCACTGGCCTAAGAACATTGTGCCCACAAACCTGGGCTATGAAAACCATCCTCGCAAGTGGGAAGAAATATCAAAGATGTGGCACAGAGACCTGCAACTGGAAGCAAAGCAGGTTTTAAAAGTCACCCCTTGGCCCAACAGGAAGGATTTTAGAAGCACTCTTGTAGTTGATGGCTAGGTATCATTAAGGAATTTGTTGTGGTTAAAACCACTGCTAAGATTCTGAAAATTTTAAGGAACAATGTCTAAACCACTATGGTTCTGCTGGATGCTGTTTGAGAACTGAGCTGGAAGAAGGAGAGAAAACGTCTTGGTTTATTTGTGGTTGTAGAATGGGCCATGGAAGGCTATAAATTAGCCCTGATTGTGGATTTGATAATACTCTCCTGGAGGCACAGAGCTGGTCCCTCACTGAGTATTGGCAGTTTCCATACCTTTTCCACATTAATAAATAAAACTTTGGGTTCATTTTTCTCGAGTTTTCATACAATAGTAATGGCAATTATAACAGTAATGGAAACAGTAGAGTCTCTGCTTTATAGCCAACACTGTCCTAGGAGATATGACCTATCTTGTAAAAGCCCACATGGCCCTAAGGAGGCTTCATTGCATTTCATGAATGAAGAAATGGAGACAAAATCACATACTTCACCTGTTGCCCTAAACTGTGTTATTTATCTTATGTCATTTGAACATACTGTCCCATATTCTCCTTGCTATTCCTATAGCAATAAGCCAGTACTCTTCATTTGCTCTGTAACTGGCCTCAGCTCATCTTTGTCACCTATTTTCTGGCTCCAACCAATGACTGGTCAAATCTTCCATCCACCACCACTGATAACCATTGTTTCTTCCAAAAATCTTTTCTCCTCCATTCTAAGGAGGCTGATCACACCCCTCTCCACACGTTTCATGAGTCACCATTCTTGTCTTGACGTCAGATCTCACTTGCTCTCCGTAGAGTGATGCTTTTGCTAAGAAGAGCTGTAATGTCATGATGCCAATCAATGCAAACTGCTTTGATTTCTTTCATGGCCAGTAAAAAGCTCCCCCCATCTCTCCTCCTAATTATTCATCAGTCAGCATGCACAGGACTTTGGAAATGAAATCATTCCTTATCACATTAAAGAACATGTTTGATAGCAGCTAGTCCATCCCTAATAACACCAGCCCTCTTGAGCACCCTGGCCTGGCCCTTTAACATTCCAATGCACAGTCATCCATGGGAGGATGGATAGTTGAAAACAATCTCAAACATTTTCTATCAGATCAGAGAAGATCTTAAAGGGATCTTTATTCTGAGTTAAAATTAAGTTTTTAAAGTACTACATATATATATATATATATATATATATATATATATATAGAGAGAGAGAGAGAGAGAGAGAGAGAGAGAGAGAGAGAGGAGAGAGGAGGTTATACACTATTGTCCCCTCACTCCAACTCCTGTTACCCTGGGGAACCTCCTCAGTGGGGTTATGGTATCACTGTGGGTTCATGAAGGCCTCAGTCCCTCTGAGACAGCAGAGAACTGTACCTCAGGGTATTCCTACCCACTCTGTGGCTCTTATAATCTTTCAGCCCCTCTTCTATAAAGTTCCCTGAGCCACACAGAGCTGTAGGCAGCATGATTTAGTGTTGAGTCCTTGGTAGTCTCTATATTTCTGCTTCAAAGGTTTCATTATTCTTAGTGTGTGTTACCATCACCCTGGGTGTCAGGGTAGCAGTAAGAGGCATATTCATGACAATTTTGCAATTTCTCCTGGGTCATGGTAGATGTGGGAGAGGTGGAAAAGTCTCACGGCGGGCAGTTGGCTAGCTCTCTGTGAAGTTAACCCAATTCTGGGCCTTGGATTTACTAGTCAAAGTCTGTGGTTGTCAGGTTAGGTTTTTTCCACCATCTATCCGGACTGCCCCCCCCCTTTATAGTGGCTATATTTAAAGGGATCTTTTTATTTCTTCACTATCTTGATTTTTTTGAAAGCACAGAGAGAAAGAGAGAGAGAAAGGCAGATAGACAGAAAAGGGGCATACCAGGGCCTCTAGCCACTGCAAACGAACTCCAGACACATGTACCACTGTGTGCATCTGGCTTATGTGGATTCTGGGAAGTTGAATCTGGGTCCTTTGGCTTCACAGGCAAGTGCCTTAACCATCTCTAAGCCATCTCTCCAGCCCTAAAGGAATCTTTTAAAGGGCCTGGGAAAACAGCCTTATGAAAGGTGGATAAAAATCTCAAGTTTGTCTGAAGATTGAGGTTTTTGTTTTTAAAAAATGTCTTTATTTCTCCTGCTACAAGTATCATTTTAATTCTTACCAGGTTAAATTAATAAATTTTTTGCCTCTAAAAAGCTAAAATTCTAGGAATAATGTGCCATGTATATTCTGTGGCTTTTAATGTACCTTGTATGCTGACATGTATCCTTAGCAGAACTGAGTATTAGGAAATCACAGTGCTCTGATGGTTTTGCTGAATAACTGGTATGGAGATTGGATAATAGGAAATGACTATGTCCGCTGTTCAGGTCCTGAAATCTAACCTCTGTTTCCAGTCAAAACCAGACAGCACTGAAACTGTCACCAGAGCAGGTGTTCTGAGAGAGCTACAAAACTTCCCAGTGAACACTCTTCAGAAAGAAACCTCTTTCATTAGCTTCCAATCCCAGATCCATTGAGAAGCCCTAGAATTGCCATGTAAATATCACTTTAGTGCTTTTATCTTTTTGTAGGCAGCAATGAGGAGAGCCACAGAATCAGCATGTCCTCTTCACAAATCTTAAATGGACCCATGCACCCATCGTTCCACATTTCTTGACAAAGGTCAGCTTTGGAAACAGCGCTCAGGGCCACCCGCTCTGTCACATGTGGAGTACATTGTCACAGGAAGGCCAAGCAAAGCCGGCAGATTTACTTAGTCACAGCTCTGAGCTCCTCGAGTCTGTTGTATTTGTTCTTGTTGATGAAGCTATCTTTGGTTACGAAAGACTTTACTAAATAAATTCCTTTGGCTGAAGGAACTTACATAATTCTAGCATCAAGATTAACAAATCAATTATGGAAAATACCTGGTCAGTAATCTGGAGGATAATTTGCATGCATATTTCTAAGTAGAAGAATAATTTGAAAACTAAATAACTCTTATGCCATAATTATAAGTGCCAGTACATGAAAGAATGAATGAATTAAGAAAAAGATTAAAAACAAAACCTTACAATGTAAGTCAAGCTATCTTAAAGATTAAAAAAAAAACATAAATGAGACTAGAGAGAATTACATATTTCCCTAATTCATAACATAATTCTTTGTTTTGTGGGTTTGTTCATGATTGTGAAAATTAGCTCTACTTAATCTTTTTAACTGTTCTTATGAGAATATTTTTCTTTACTTAGTTTGAAATATATCCAACTAGAAAAAATATATGCATATATACAGCTTAGAAAATGACATTAAAATAATTTTCTACTCCCCAAACAATATACTCCTCTCAGTTACCTTGAAGTTTCTGTCTTAAAGTGTTCTGTTCTCTATGCCAGGGCACAATCTCCCTGTGGTTCATGTATGCCCAGCCCCTTAATTTAAAATACTGCTAGCTTTGTGTTATGGTCTGAGTATGAAGTATCTCCCACAGGCTCTTGTATCAAAGGTGTGTCTTTCATCTGGTGGTGCTATTTAGGGTGATGGTAGAAACTTATGAAGATGAGACCTAATTGGAACAGATCGATCACTACAGGTTTGTTGTTGAAGGGTAGCTTGTCCCTGGCTCCTTCCTGTCTCTCTCTGTTTCCTATTGTCCAAGAGGTGAGCTGCTTTGCTCCTTCACATTATTCTCATAATGTTTGTTGTTTGTAATATTTCTTTGTAGTTCTCATAGACTTGCTGTAAACATCCCTAATTGTAACCTGTCAACACCAGCCTCCTGTGCCCATTCTTCCTTTTCCAGAGACAAAGATATCTCTTATAAAAGGCTCATCAGTTCTACCTACTTATTTTTCTTTGCCTTTATGGCCTACTCATTGATAAAACCAGAGCATGATTCTAAAATATTCAATGAATATTTATTATATGAATAAGCAAACATTGTAAAGTAAGGGATGAAGAGGGTTTTGTAATTGCTGACAATGATGGGTTCTAATATCCATTCCAACATCATTCTGCTGTGTCCTTCCCAAATAAAAGAATCTAGAAAGCTAAAAGCTCCAAGTAACAGATTTTTGTTGTTGTTGTTGCTGGGGTTTTAGATGAAATTTAGGTTCCACAATACAGACAATCACAGGAGCTTTGGACTTGAACTGAATTAAATGGAAGAGAGTCAAGGCATAAAGTGCTGATTGTGTTGGTGGAGATTGTGACAGGTGATGCAATGGTATAACACTGCCGTCCACGGATTCCCAGTTTGAGGGCTCAGAGCAAATTCAGGTAGAGTTTTCATACATCTTGTAGAAATTCTTTGAAGCCCAAGCCAGAAAGTATTTTTCCAAGTTCAGGAGCCAAGGTATGTAGAGGCTGCTCCAGCTGTGGTAGAAGTAGGCCTGTGGGGGAATGAATCAGGTGTCCCCCATAAACTCATGTGCTCTGAATTCTTGATCCACAGACGATGGCAGTTTGGGAGGTAGAGCCTTGCTGGAGGAGCTGTATTGCTGGGAGTGGACCTTGATGGTTTATTATCCCTAGCTTGCCAGTGTTAGTTCAGCTCACTCTCTCATGCTATTTCCACCTCTTGTGGCAGAGGTGATGCCCAGCCTCTGATCATGCCATCCTTTACCCTGCCATCATTTCACAAAGCTTCAGCTTTATATTGAAACTGTAAGCCAAAATAAATCCTCTCCTCCCAGAAGCTGCTTTTGGTCAGGTGCTTTGTGCCAGAAAAGAGAAGGTAACTACAACAAGTTCATAATACATCTCAAGCTGGATGGCAGAATCTGGCAGCATTACCCACTTGGTTCTGGGTTTGCAAGTATGCAGAATGGAAGAGCTACAAGCTTACACCAAGGATCCAGAAAGTAGCTGAGGCCAGGCAAGGCAAAACAAAGCCAGATATTTTCAAATAAGGAGGCTCTAACAGATCACTGTGTGAAGGTGAAGCCGAAGGTACAATGAGAATCCCCAGACCGTTGGAGATGCTGGGACCATGGGGAGTCTATATGGAAGATGCAGGCTTTGAGTGAAGCTGGCCCACAAAAGAGGCAAAATGTGCTGTAGGCAGCGGAGGTGGATGAGCAGGACTGCCCAAGCCCACTGGAGCTCAAACAGTGCTCCGATAAACCATAAGATGCCAGACCTGGAGCTGCGTGGTAGATGACGGTGAGCTGGAGCTGCGTGGTAGATGACGGTGAGCTGGAGCTGCGTGGTAGATGACGGCAGACCTGGAGCTGCGTGGTTTTGTGTTTGCTTTATTGAGCTTGGATCCTGCTTTGATCCAGCCTTTGTTTCCATCCCTCCTTTTTGGAATTAGAATGTTTACTATGCACTATTGTATATTAGAACTTTTTAGTTTACTTTTTGACTTTATAGGGTTCAGTTTAAAAGCTTTGAGCCTCAGAAGAGACTTTGGACTTTGAACATGTTAACATTGTGAAGATTTGGAGGAGACTTGTACATGATAACTTTATGTATTTTACATTATGAGGTGGCCATGAGCTTATGCATGCCAGTAATGCAGTTTAAAAGCAATGTGTTTAGATGTCAGTTTGCCAAGTGGTAAAATTTGCATGGTTAACCTTAGTTCTCAACTTGAGAAACAATCAAAAAGCAGGACCAAAGTAGAGAGTTCAGAACCGTCTGTGCAGTTTCCCAGTGTTCTCATTGCATAAAAATGCACTTTGGCCCACTATGCCTTACTTATATATAAAGTTTGTTCACATGTAATGTATGATTTCAGCGATGAAACATCAGCATTGCTACTTTGCATTCAAATCATTACTCAACTTAATGACATTTTCCAGAGAACTATGCCGGATAAATGTATGAATTTCAGATTTGTTATCCACAAGTAATCTTAGGAAGGTCAGATGTAGCTTGCTAAAAGCATACTTAATAATGACTCTATTATAAGTAAATCAGTTTATAAGCTAGGTAACCTTTCCTTCTCTAAGTAACTTTCCCAAACTTGCAAATCCTTAAACTCTACCCACCCCTGAGATAGCTTCCACATCAGGTGGCCAATAATAGTTTCTAAGGAGCCCCAGTCCATTACCATCTGCAAGATAAAGAACACAAAGTTAAGTGCTTTTGTGCTATTGTGGAAGATTGGCAAGGAATGCTCTTAGAGAGGGAGAGTGTTATACTGAATGAGTTGTTGCAGTATTATCACGTGCCCTTCTTCAGAAAGAAATGTGCTTCTCTTTCTCACAAGACAAAAGAGTTGGACTTCAAGAAATTATTTAAAGCTTCATGCATATCCTGGAGTTGACACCCAAGCAGCATTAGGGGATCCCAGCAGAAGGGTTCTCTATGCGATATATTTGCTGGTGGAATCTAGAGTTGAGGGGCCATTGTGAAGAGTATCACCTTAGGGAGCTTTCAGAACAAAATCCTCAATGTCTATGGTTCTAACATTTATCAAAAATATCTGAGAGAAGGGTCCAGCATTTGGAACTCTGGAGATGCAGAGGGTTCCCAGCCAGATACCCAGATGGAAGATAGGATCTCTGCCATTTTCAGCATAGAGAAGTCAAAGGCAGCTCATGAGTGGACAGAAGTGGAAGAGGGATTCTGAGACAGAGAGATACCCATGTTCCTCCACTGTCAGGTGACAATAGGGAGACAAGAGCCACAGGTTGAGACAAGCTGCCCAGAAGCATTCCCTCCACCCCAAAATAACTGACTGCTGTTCCCACAACACATAAACCACAAACCCAAAGGGAATACCTGCAACCTCACTGAGGAGGGTCTCCAATAGAATGGGGACAGGGACGAGGGAAAAGAGGGTACCAACACATGATGTATCCATACAAAATATGTTGTTAATAATGATAATAATAATAATAATAAAAGATTTTTAAAACTGGGAAAATAATAGTAATAAATGGCTCTCTGCATCTACACAAGGCTGAACACTCATTAAATGAGTTATATATGCACATCAAAATATCTTTGTGTATATATATCTATAGATTTCTTTATTTTTCTCCTTGATGTTAGAATTAATCAATACCTCAAATTATGGTTGAGAAATTATACAGTTCTCGAGGCAAGAAAGACCTGGGGGAAAGAAGACTATTTATTAATGTTTCATGCAGTTTCTTTCCCACTTATGAGAAAATGATTCCTTAAATGAGAAAATAAAGAGAGTCTTGATTAAAAGTAAATGTTGAATAATTGGAGCTTTAATTGAGGAAACCTTCCAGAGCTCAATATCCATGACCTTGCAATGCCTAGCAATACCTTCGCAAGACCCTCATAATAGAAGAAAAAGATGATGACATCAAATTAAAAGAGAGACTAATGGAGAGAGGAAGGGGATATGATGGAGAATGGAGTTCTGAAGGGGAATAGGGGGAGGGGAGGGAAATATCGTGGTTTTTTTGGTATGTAAGTACAGAAGTTGTCAATAAAAAAGGGAAAAAACATGTATGTATATATGACATTAAAGTAGAAGCAAGCAAAGTGAACTAAGGAGTAGAGGGAGGTCAAAGGGGAGGGTAAAGGGTAGGGATAGAGGAAAGAATGTGCACAACATACATTAATGTTTTTATGCAGCATAGTACTGTGTATAATAAATATATGCCATGAAGAAAAAAACTTAGATTCCCTTTTGCATCTGGCTTGGCTATCATCAAAAAGGAAGCTTTTGCTCCCAGTTCCCCTGTGCTGGTGGCTGTGTGAATGCAGCATGAGTGGGTTTGGGCTACTGGTTCCCTGGCTCCTGATTCCCCTGCTGCCGATGTGGGTTGGCTAGGACCCTACAAGCATGTGCAGCAAGAGTAGGCCCCTACTTTCTATTCCTCAGAGAGGTGGGTAGGGAACCACTGAATCTACGCACATGTTGTTGATGCAGGATTTGGGGGTTCAGGAGGAGTCCCCCAGAACAAATGAACCCCAAGTTTGGGGTAATGTCCTACCTTTAATAAAAAATTAATAGAGAGAGAAAGGCTGCCTGTTGGGAACAGGTAGGCACCAGGGAAGTGATCACTGGAAGTCAGGGAGCCACTGGGAAAGTACTCACTGAGGGCAGGGAGAAAGTCTGCTAGCTGGGAACAGGTAGTCCCCAAGGAAATGCTCTTTGGGGGCAGGGAACCTCAGGAAAAGCATGCTCTCTAGGAGCAGGTACGCATAGGTGAATCCACTTCCAGCTTCAGTCACTGCCTCTGCTGATTAGTACCAACACATGGCTCCACATTCTCTTGTTCAAGTCCCAGGTACCTATGCAGACCAACACCCCCACAGCAGCCACCTCAGTCAGGCCTGGTCCGTGGAGCCTGGTTCCACCATACCCCCCTACCCTACTGCCAACATTCTCTAGCAGGCACCCCCACCACATCCTTATCTCCTTGCTCCTGCCCCAGATTG
The DNA here is from genome assembly GCA_036365145.1 of Orientallactaga sibirica. Taxonomy (NCBI): domain Eukaryota; kingdom Metazoa; phylum Chordata; class Mammalia; order Rodentia; family Dipodidae; genus Orientallactaga; species Orientallactaga sibirica. The sequence goes on along the minus strand of JAEOAD010000021.1, from coordinate 26,971,377 downwards.
GGAACAAAGGAGGTCTGTCAAGCCCATGGGGATATCAGCACATCTCTACAACCTGTTCAGTTGAGGTACAGTGGTGGTGTAGGGTTAACTGCCCATGAGCACCACTGGCAAAGCATGGCTGTAATCATGGGCTGAAGAGATTCTGGACCTACAAACTGGTTCTTTTAAATCAGCCACCAGCCCAGAGCTGCCAGGGCACTTGCAACCTTCACAACCTGCACATCTGTGTTGATGACCCCATCCTGCTCCAATCGAGATGAAACCTAAAAGAAAACACTCATTCAGTCCTCTCCAGAGAAAAAGAACTTGTTCCCATGTTATAATCTCTGTGTTGTAGCTACCTTCACCTTGCTGGGACCAAACACCCAACCAAAAACAGATGATGGGAGGAAAGGATTTTTTTTTTTTTTTGGCTTACAGTCTTGAAGGGAACTTTCAGCATGACAGGTAATAGACGGAAGAGCATAGGCTGGCAACATCTCTTGCCACAGCAGCTGGCAGAAAACAAGTGTGAGCTGTGTTCTGGCAAGGGGGAACTCACTATAAGACCCTTAAGCCTGCCCCCAGAGTACACTTCCTCTAGCAAGATTCCACTTCTCAAATTGCCACCACCTGGTAACTAAGCATCCAAAACACATGAGTCTATGGGGGACATCTGACTCAAACCACCATATTCGATTTATCATATACAAGGGTTCAAGAAGGGACATTTCAATGAGGCAGGGCATTGGCTAGATGGAGACTGTACCTCAAGCCTAGGCAAAAAGCTCTTCAAATCTTCCATGTAGGTGTACTGCTCACACCATAGCCACCTTCCCCCAAAATTACATCATATCCATTCAAATCATTTACTCCAATGGGGAAGTATTCTAGATGTTTCTCTAATACTTACATATGCTTTATTCTGTCAAATTTGTTCTTTTTTTCAAAAAGAAATGTTTGCACAGATATAATATGTTTGAGCATAGAGTTCTTGATTTGAAAATATGAAGTGAGATGTAGTAAAATAAATAATCAAACTTAATGATGTCTATAGGCTGGGCTATAACTAATAATTCTTTGCAATGTAGAAAAGAGGATATAGCAACAGAATAAACATCATGCAGCTCTCTCCCTCCATTCTTGACTTGTAGCGCACACTATATACGCATGCATACGTGCATTCATGAAATAACCACACACACACACCCATCCATGAGAGCATTTACCTAGATGCACATGTGTCCACGCTATCTCAGAGAATTATTAAAGTCCTGGTTTAATGAGTTGTTACCAAAAATTTTCTTGTCAAAGGACATGCATACTGCAGCAACAAGACCTTGTACATTCCACAGTAGTCCAAGAACTAGGTCAGGGTTATGATCATGGAAGCCCCAGGTGTGACTGTTACAGGATTTTCACTCTCAAGAAAGGAGCCCTCACTTCCCCATCCCGTGTTTCTTTCTTGAGTGCTCACTGTGCCAGACATTGATTGATGTCCTAAATAACCCCAGGGTGAGGAAGGAAACATACAAATCTTCAAAGAAGACAGAAATAGCATTGACCAACGTTGAGTCACCACAGTGAGTCAGCACTCCTGACAAACCAAGAAAAACATTAAAACTAAGTTTATACCAGATCAAAATAGCAGGACTGAAATGTTTTCCTAATCAACCTTGATTAGGAATGTGAATCCATCTGAGCACAAGGATAGGTCAGTGGTCAAATCTAAATTTGTTCTTGCATATTCATAATTAATTGTAATCTTATCTAGATGCTTAGTAAATTCAGTTTATACAATAATATGATGAAGTTGTTCCCAAAAACTTCTTCCTTTCTCCACAAGCCTCAAGGAAGGAATACCAAGAAAGTTTTGGTTTTAACCCAGAGACCTTATTCCACTTAAGTCCATACAGTTCTAATAAGCCTTGTCAGGAGTCTAGTATGTGTGCTGAGACAAAGCACTTCTAAGTAGGCCTAGGTTTTATCCAGACTCTTGGTAGAGAGGAAAGAGAAGGTTCCCCCATTGGCTTTCTATAAAAGGATAGTCATAAACTGAATCAATGCCTAATAGACAAGATCAATAAAAAGCCAGTGTGGATGGTGATAATAACAGTTCACAAATGCTCTGCAGTCCACGAGTCATCATCATTAATTTAGCTCCACATGTGCGTAGGCAGAATAATAGGATTGAGACAGGCCTCTGAGGGAAAGATCTATCATATTGATCGAGAGCAGCAGGCAGAAAGATGGGCTTTCAGGTCTCCTGTGTGACAGTATTATGATGCAGAGAAAGGCGATCAATAGAGAGCTCTCATCTGGCTGTACTGCTCTCTGCCTAGAGTATAGCCTCACATCACACCCCTCTCCATTCCACTCGAGCCTGACACAGCCTCCAGTCTCCTGTATCCTGTCTAACCCCTGGACACTTGAAGCCTCATCTTGATTGGGCACCTTATGATAATATGTGAAACCTTGCTTTGTACTCTTAACCTGAGCATCACAAACTTGTGTGCAACCCCAATGTCCAGAAATGAGGCTCTGCCCTTGAGCTAGCCAATCTTATCTCTTTCTTTAGCTATGAGAACTGGTCTCTGATGGTCAGACTCCTGCTCAAAGACTGGGTCCCGACACATGCCCTTCCCAGTGTCACCTGGTGCCATTTCTTCACCATTAATTTTCTGTCACTGGTCTGCAGATTGTCACTTCTTGAAGCTGAGATCCAAAGGATGGTGATAATGATTTACAAATGCTCTTTGTAAAGTAAAATCTATTTGCTTATCTAGTGCCACTGTCATTTACAGCTGCTCTGATTAGATACTGAATTCTGTGTAGTTGTCCAGCTGGCTACTCAGTCTGTGCAAACAGGGTCCTTTCCTTTGTGCCTTCTTTAGTGAACTGGAGAGCCAGAGCTAGCGTAGTTCACTGAGCCAGACCAGTGTACTACAGTTCACAATCATTATGCACTGGAGTTCATCTCCTTTTAACTCTATGATTTGCTTTCGGTATTTGATAGTGGATGCATGTATATTTAGATTTGTTATTTCTTCCTGGTGAATTGATCTCTTCACCCTTGTATAATGATTCCTCTTGTCTCTTTTCACTTATTTTGATTTATGGTCTTATAATTACTTCTTCTTCCAAGCCAGAGACATTTTTCACAATACTGTGCTGCTTAAAGTATGGGGAGGGTTGACATACACAACTCTTTCCTTCTTGCCTTTTTCAGTCAGTCTACCTATTAATTGTACTAAAAACCAGTCACTATGATCTCTTTTCTGACTTTTTTAGCTTTTTGTATATGTTGGAAAGGGTCTACACCTGTGCCTTATTTGAAGGTGTTCCCTTCACCACCCAGCTCACCATAGGTACACTGGAATTACAGAAGCCCACTACAGCATCCAGCTTTCTCTCTGTGTGTGTGTGTGTGTGTGTGTGTGTGTGTGTGTGTGTGTGTTTGTGTGTGATTGGAAAGAAAATGTGTTAGCTTTCTGTTACCATAAAATTACCTGAGAGAATTAGTTTATAGAGAGGAGGCATGATTTACTTTGGTTTACAGTTTGGAGGTTTGAATATATAACCAGTTGGCTCTGCTGCTTGGAGGCCTGTGATGAATTTGTATCTCATGGCACGTAGCACATGGCAGAGCAAGCTGCTCTCTTCATGGTGGTTGGGAAGTGAACAGAGAGAACATACCAGTTAAAATCTCCTATTATAGCATGACCACAGTGACCAAATCTCCCACTATACCCCACTTCCTAAAGGTTCTGCCATTCCCTAACAGTATTATGAGTTCAGAACCAAGATTTTAACAAGCAGTTGGACCTTGGGGACACTTATCCAGACCACAGTACAGAGGCAGAAAATAAAAAGTCCATGTAAAGTTTTAAAGAGCTCATTGTAGAGAATTACAGGAGTAAAGTGATGGAGGTATTTCAGTCTGGGTGTATAGAAAGCCTTGTTGTAGTTGTGGCATTTAAATTTAAAGCTAACATTACACAGCTAGCCATTAGTGATCAGAGAGAAGACATTTGTGGAAGAGAGAGAAGCTGGGAAAAGTTCCAAACATAAAAATGAGCCTGAAATTCTAAGAACCAAGCCAATGTTCAAGGCAGATGAAAAGAGTATGTATGGGGAAAATTGTTGGAATGAAGTTAGCAACAATGGCAGCAGTCAGATCTTGTATGGTTTTCTAAGCCATAGTAAAGCATTTGAGTCTAATTTAATGCAGTGAGAAGATACTTGAGGTTTGTAGAAGAGCAACGTGATCTGAGTTATATTCTAAAACTAGCTTCTGGGCAGAGAGTGAATTTATGTGGAAGGGAACTTGATATCATTTAAAAAGGGCTGTGGGGATAGAGAGATGGATCAGAAGTTAAGGTGTTTTCCTGAAAAGCTTAAAATCCCAGGTTGAGTTCCCAGTACCCACATAAAACCAGATGCACAGTGGTGTATGTCTGTGGAGTTCATTTTCAGCCACTGGAGGCCCTGTCATGCCCATTCTCTCTTTTTCTCTCTCTCTCCCTCCTCCCCTCTTTCTTTCTTTCTTTCTTCTTCTTCTTCTTCTTCTTCTTCTTCTTCTTCTTCTTCTTCTTCTTCTTCTTCTTCTCTCTCTCTCTCTCTCTCTCTCTCTCTCTCTCTCTGCTTGCAAATAAATAAATAAAAATATTTTTAAAGGACTTTGCTTTGGATTAGGCGAACGGTAAATGGAGAAACTAGAATCTCCTTATGGTTTGCATGTGAAGTGTCTTCCCAAAAGTCTCAGACGTTGAAGGCTTGGTCTCCAATGAGTATCACTATTGAGAGAAGATTAGATCTAAGGGTGCTAACTAATTCAATGCTGTAATCCATTTCTGTTCAGCTCTAAGGATGATAACTAAAGCATTGAGGTAATCCATTGATATTGGGTTCTAAGGGTGATAACTAAGTCAATTAGTTAACGCATTGATGAGTTTATACTGAACAGGCTGTTATATTAGAGGAAGTGCATCATGGGAAGTGTGCCTGTGAGAGGTGTATCTAGTCTCTGGACTCTTGTTATTGCAGTCTCTGCTTACTGGACACCATGAGATGAGCATGCCCTTCCTTCATGATGCTCTGCCTCCCCACAGCCCAGAAAAATGGAGCTGGCTGACCATTGACGGCACTCTCTGGGATCTAAAATAAGTATTTCCTCTTTTAAGAGTTTTATCAGACATTTTGTCATGGTGGTGAAAAACTAATTAACATAAACCACAAGGCCAGGCTTAACGCCACAGGTTTATAATCTCAGCCTCAGGTTGGCAGAGTCAGGTGCCTAAATGTGCAACCAAACTAAACTAATTAGACAAGTTACAGGGCAGTGAGACATATTTCAAAGAAAAAAGGAGGACAGCCCCTGAGGAATGACACCCGAGGTTCTCCTCTGGCCTTTACACTTACACATGTGCACCTTACACACATACATACACACACAAAGAAATGTGGGAGCTAGAAAGATGGCTTAGCAATCAAGGTTCTTGCCTACAGTGCCTAAGGACCTTGGTTCAATTCCCCAGTACCAAGGTAAAGCCACATGTACAAGATGGCATATGTGTCTAGAGTTCATTTGCAATAGCTAGAGTTCCTGGCATGCTCATTTTTCCCCCACTCTGTCTATCTGTCTGTTTCTCTCTCTAATAAATAAATAAAATATTTATTAATGAAAGAAATGATGAGCCTGGTTGTGGCACGCACTCTTAGTCCCATCACTTGGGAGGATCTCCATGAGTTCAAAGTCACCCTGAGACTACATAGTGAGTTCCAGGTCAGCCTAGGCTGGGCTAGTGTGAAATCCTACCACAAAAATAGTAACGAAAGAAAGAAAGAAAGAAAGAAAGAAAGAAAGAAAGAAAGAAAGAAAGAAAGAAAGAAAGAAAGAAAGAAGGAAGGAAGAAAGGAAGAAAGGCATAAAGAAAGAAAGAAAATCTATACAATGTCTTTACTTATGTTATCTTTTATGTAGTTTAACCACTTACTCTTCTCTTCAATATCCAGAGCTGGTTGAGAAGCAAAGTCTGGCATTAGTCTATCAGTGTCCTGACCCATGCCTCACCACCCACCAGCATGTGTCCTTGCCAAGTCAATCCCCTTCTCTGTGATTCAGATCTTTTACTTGTAAAGTGTAAATAAATTATAAAAGTAGAGCTGGAGAGATGGCTTAGCTATTGAGGTGCTTGCCTGTAAAGACAAAAGGACTCGGGTATGATTCCCCCAGATCCACATAAGCCAGATGCACATGGGGTGCATGAATTTGGAGTTTGTTTACATCAGCTGAAGGTCCTGGTGTGCCCATTCCCTCTCTCTTTCTCTCTCTCTCTCTCTAATAAATAAAATTAAAATATAAAAGTATCTGTTTCACAGGAAGCAGTTGGGCTAAATGAAATCATTGATACAAAGCTCCAAGAACAGTGTCTGACACATATTATTCACACAATATATCTAGCTAGTATTAAACAGCTATAATTATTCCATTTTTCTCATAAAATGTGGCTTGTAGTAGTTTATATACTTGATGGTTACAAATGTAGTACATGGTAAAGCCAGGGTTAAAACTGGTATATTTGATTCCCAAGATTACAGTATTTCTAGTTTGCTATGGAATAATAATAAACTTATATAACCAAGCCGTCATGTTTATCAGTCATATTGAGTTCCACTGTATAGAAAGCAAATACTTAATTTCAAATATTAAGGTTTCAAACTTCATTCCCTCTCTCAGTAAATCTTTTTCTAAGAAATGCTCATTGTTGGCCAAAACTCACTTTGTTTTCTGTCTTGTCTGTGGAGTGGCTAAGGATGGTTATACATGCCAAAAAAGGCAATTATAATAAGGCAAAAATGTCCATGCAACTAACAAACTAATCAGTCGTCTTGTAAAAGCATAATGTGTTTATTATAAGTGTCAAATAAAAATTAGCAGATATTATAAATTATCACTATATTTATAATAAACAGGAGTAAATTTTAATATATTAATTTTTAAAGAAACCCAATCAATTAATTTCAATTAGGTAAGGCAATTCAAGTTAGGCTAATTATGTATTGTCAAGCAAAGCAATTGAGAAGCTTCTTTAATGAATAGAGAAGAATGACTTGTGTTTAACATATTGGTTGTTTTCCATAAATTAGTGTTTTTAATTGTTTGAAAGCAATTTGTTCTTTTCATCAAATTAAATGTTCCTCTATACACGGGCTAGACTACATTATCGGCAACATTTTTATGCAACAAAGTTAGCTTCAGCATAATGTCTATCCAAATTAATGAAAGAATTGTTCATTTATGAGACCCTAAATCTTTTCTACTTGTGGTAAAGTAAGGCTCTATTACTAAATTTGGGGAACTAGAAAATGTCCTTGTCCATAATTCTAAAATCCAATTACACTAAATTATGTGAAAAGACTATTGTCCATGTGGAAGAAACTGTGAGGAACATCTGCTACTTTAAGCAGCACTAGATGTGACAATGAGGTAGCATCATAGGGTTCAAATCTACTTGGAAAGCCTAGCTCTGTCTGAGTATATGGCACGGCATTACACATTACAGAAATTCTATTAAATGTTGGGAAGAAGGACTACAAGACAGGAAGAGAAGGAAGTACAGGGATGAAAGAGGGAGGACAGAGTCTCCTTGACGAGAGGTAAGTTCTTAATCAGCTCACACCTCAGGGACCAGCTCAACCTGCAAAGTTTCCAAAGTTAAGCTGATGTGTTCTGTTGAAATTCACCCAAGAATTGCACACCTTTTTGCCAAGGAGTCACAGCAGATGTCCTGTCCAAGGACTAATAACATTTACTCCTGAAGGCTACATCCATATGTAAAGAAGCAGAAGAGAGCATTTTGGAGCTGGTTAGTCAACTCTAAGTTATGCTCAGAGCACTGTATCGGGAATACAAAAGCATTTTCCAGATGGCATCATAAATTCAGTTCATTTTTGCAAAGTACTATCTCATTTTTGAAAAATGGCCCCTTGTTCTCCATTCCCCTTGGTTGCTTTGGAATTGCTTTTCCTTGCCATCAATGGAACACTTATACCAGAGGGCTGTGTAGGATATCTGCTATATATTATGAAAAATGTCTAACAGGCTGTGAGTATTCAGATACAAATTGACAAGGAGGATGATAAGATGTTGTCTTAACCACTGACCAGGCCATCAAGGAGACAGAGTGCCAGATGGATGTCGGGATTCTACTTTCACTGTTAATGAGATAACCTTGGGTAATTCGCCTAATTATGCTATGTTCCAATGTCTGCATATGCTTAAGAGCTATTCTGACTTTCAGAAATTCCTCTGTGACTCATCCAAGGACCACCTATCATTTAAGTTGCTTCTCTACTTGATTATCTACATGAACTACTGCTGTAGCCAAATTGTTCAACTTATTTTTCTCAAAATTTCCCTTGTGCTTTTCCAAGTTCATGTGTTTTATCAAGATCTCTCCTTGGCCTAGAATTCATTTTCTGTTCTATGGCCAGTTGAAGCTTACTAACTGTCCATTGAGGTACTGGTCAAGTGTCCTCCTCTGTTAAAGATTCATGTAATCATGTCACTCTGTAAAGAAATCATTTAGCATCAGAATCATCAATAAATATTTGTTCTTGTGGCACTATAAGGCTGTCATTTCAAAAAGTATTTACATGAAATCTTTTTGGATTTAAAAAATATTCTATAATAATTATACTATTTCAAATTATAATCCATATTCTGATATTTACCTGGAATGCCCAACATCAACTATTTTCAAATCATTCATTAACTATTCACCCTACTTTTGCTTTCTCATGCAGACATCAAGCCCTGCCATAGCTGTTTCTATATTATGCAAAAGAAAGACACATTCTGAGGACTGACCATCAATGAAAATTGCTTACTAGATATCATTTATTAAGCATTAATTCTCCCCACACTACTCATTTCTGTTATTTAATTTTTATGATATAACAGTGATTCTTATTCTCAGTTGAGTAGTTAGGAAAAGAGGCCTTGTAGCAGACAGCTTCCAGTTCGCTGAGATGAACTTCCAGACCGGGCACAGTTATGGAGGAAGGGATATTATTTATTGAAGCTTACAGATCCAGGGGAAGTTCCATAATGGCAGAAGAAGTGGCCTGCTCTATTACAGGACCAAGCAAGAGAGAGAAAAGCCAACCAGGCACACAGCACACAGAGCAAAGCTACAGCCAAAAGCCACAGCACACTTCAGGAACTCCCATTGGACACACTTTGCATATCTTTACAACAGAATCTCAAACCCACCACCACACCTTAACATCTGCCCAGTGACATTGCCTCCAGCAATGCAGATGCAAACTACAAACTAATAAAACACTGAATATATTGAGGGCCATATATTCAAACTACCACAGGCCTCTACAAAAGCTTAATTGTTGAGCCTCAAGTGGTAATAAAATGATGAGCTGCGAGTAAACTCAGGCTCGAAAACTCTGAATTCTACCACATCTGTGTGGCTTGTGATGTCCTGCAAGAAGAGCCTACATATCTTTGGCAGTTGATGTGGACAGACTGCTTAAGAACTAATGGTGAAATCAGATATGGTGAGTAATGGAACTGTGTATTAGTCAGGGTTCTATAGAGGAACAGAACTGATAGAATGAATTGTATTAAAAGGGAATTTATTAGCTTACAACAGTCCAGCAATAGCAGGTTGCAGGCCCGAGAGTCAAGGAACCCGGTAGCTGCTCAGTCCATGAGGCTGGATGCCTCAGCAGACCCAATCTGGCACTGAAGGCCTGGAGGAGTCATGGAGAGACGCTGCTCTTCAGTCCATGCTGGTCTTCAGTCCACGCTGGAAAGTAGCAAGCACCAAGCAGAAACCAGCGAGCAGAACAGCACGGGCAGCCAGGTGGGAGGAGGGGATACTTTCCTTCGGAGAGCTTCTTTAGATAAACCAGGCCCATCCTCAGAGAGGGGCCACCCGCTCTGGGGGAAGGGCACACCCTGGAGGAAGGATTCTTCCTTTAGTTAATCCTTCCTAGAGGCAACCTCAGAGACACACTTATGAGTAATGTCTGTGGATTCCTAAATAGATCAAGATGACACAAACTTAACCATCACAAACTGCATTGTTTTTGAGGGTTAAATATTGGGAAAACTTCACAATCATTGATAGCACCACAAATATCACTTTTTTCTGTTTGTTTTCTTGACATAATTTTGAAATCACTGAACAGATGATTAAAGTCATAACTCAGTGATGCTAAGGAGTCTGGGAGAACTAGTAAAAGAATATAATTAAGGTGTAAAATTATTACTCTTAGTAAAGACTAGGTGTTTGATATATGGAACACATCTTGCTCCATTTATTTAACAGGAGTTCATCAGCTGATGTTGAACCTTTTGGTTATGATTGAGCCACAACTTTTTGTTATTTCAGGGAGTAAGAAGTGAATTGGCAATCGTCAATGAATTTTTAAATGTGAAAATACAAACAGTAAGAAACAGGATGTCCATGTACTTGTGATAACTCACAGATTTTACATTGTTGAAGCTAATGAGAATCTACTTTCTGTCATCTGAAAAGAAATGTTTTCAACCTGGCCTTAAGCCTTCTTTTGATTCACGAACTTGATCTTCAGCACAACATACAACATAATCTCTCAAAAAGAGAATGTTGGGCTGGAGAGATGGCTTAGCGGTGAAGGCACCTGCCCGCGAAGCCTAAGAATGCCCATTTGAAACTCCAGGTCCCATTTTTAGCCAGACGCAAAAAGTGACGCAAGCACACAATGTCGCACATGCACACAAGAGGGGCCCATGCCCATTTTCTCCCTCCCTCCCTTCCTCTCTCTCTCGTCTCTCTCTCTCTCTCTCTCTCTCTGTGTCTCTCTCAAAAAAAAAAAAAAAAAGAGAGAGAGAGAATGTTTCAGGTCACAATTTTTTTTTTGTTGCTACCTATCACATATAGTAGGAGATGAAATCCTTGTAAAACAAGTTTTGATTATTCAATCCTAAGTGATGGTTACTAGATCACCCAAAGAATTTGAAACAGATCTATACATTCACAGAGTGTTTGGAATTCCTTAAAATCACAATGCAAATGCTGGATGGAGAACTAAGATACTATGACATGCAATTGCTCTTCCATCTTGAATTCTGTGTACTATAGTAGTACATATAGAGCAAGCAATGGGTTCAATAAAGTACTGTCATAATTCTGTTGTGATATTAGTCAGTATCGCTTGAACAAATTTAGGATGATAATTTCAGGAAGCTGACTTTGATTATAGGTATTGAAGTTCTCTTGGCCTGCGTAACTTTGAATCGTTGCTTGGAAGAAGGTTAAAAGCACATCGCCAGCAAATCAGTAATCAATGGTACATTATTTAGATGACTACAGATTGCCTTTGTCTTTCATTTTGAATATCTGAACTATAAGTAGGTAAGAACTGTCCAATGATGTCTGGATTTTTTTTATCAGAAAGGATGTATTCGTTATGTACTCACTGAACAGACTTCTGCTTTGTGTTAAGGCTCTGTGTAGAGTATAGAGATGAGTCACACAGTTCTTACTTATACATAACTCACCATCTCATTCAAGAGAAAGACATAGCAACATCTAATTGTCATAGACCATAATTCTTTCTGAAAGGAGTCAGAAAGAATAATGTGAGCAACAGCAACATATTCAGAACTCAAATGAGATGAGAAGGGTCTAGAATTTAAATTTATTAAAGAAAAACATTTAGAAAATACAGAATTTACATGCAGGAATCTTAATGTAGAGGAGGTGAAACAAAGAGCTACAGTTTTAAGTAAAGAGGGAACAGGAGGAGTGGAATGAGGGCTCACACAGGGAAGTTTGGAGAGGAGAGTCCCAGAAACTTTCTTTCTGCGCTGGCAGATAAAGCAGGCTTCAGCTGCTAGAAGTCGGCACAGTATCTTTATAAGCCTCTGGGAAAGCCAGCCAGTACCCTGGTCTCTTCCTCAAGATATCAGAGAATGAGGGCAGCTGAGGCCAGCGGTGCACAAGGTCATGACCTCCTCTGTAGCCTTACTCATCCTTGAGTTGCCTTCCTAAGCCTTGGTAAGGCTTACATGACTAAAATCACACACACACACACACACACACACACACACACACACACACCACCTCAATCCTAACTAGTCCCAGCGGTTAGTCAAGAAATATGTACCTGACTGACTTTGGGTAGATGGGAAACTAAATCCCAAAATATTTTAGCAGTCCTAATTTGAAGGTAAAAGATTTGTTCTAAGGGAGAGATACAAAGATCTTTAAATAAAATATTTGAGACCCTGGTGATTTGCTCTTTTCACTGATGCTATGATGTTTAGATCTGCTAAGGGCAGAGGAGAAGCTGTTGAATGGGGCTGAGCTGAAACGTTAAATGACAGAGAAATCACTGATCTGTCTTAAGTGACTCTAGAGAAAGAGACAAAAATAGGGCTCAAGGTAGAAATTAAGTCTAATTTTAGGAAACCACAAAAATCACTAGTTCTGAACACCAGAATTTATGACGTGAAACAGTTGCACTATCTAAACCTGCTCTTTAAAGGTCAATCATATGACTTCACAAGTATCCATAAGCAAATGTTTTCTCTATTTTTCTGATGCTTACATTGAAATAAATTTGGGACGTACTACATTCTTCCAAACAAGCTTTAAGTTGATCAGACAACAAGGATTTCAGCAAAAAGGTAATTGTTGAGGAAGGACACTGATAATTAGAGCCTTTTCTATGAATTTGTAAAAGGGCATGTGGGTATCAGGACTTGAAAATCTAAGTCCTAAGGTAATAAAAGAAGGAAACCCATCATCCCAAGGGCAGTTGTTCCCTTTCTCCCATGATTGATTGAGATTTTTCTTTACATTTCTGAGATCTGTATGAGAAAGCAACA